>JAKOOJ010000003.1:147672081-149039581 GCA_022577455.1 Arizona elegans
GCAGAGAAGAACAACAAAGATAATTAGGGGACTGGCGGCTAAAACATATGAAGAATGGTTGCAGGAACTGGGTATGTCTAGTGTAGTTTAAAGAAGGACTTGGGCAGGGGTGAAATGCTCCCGGTTCGGACCGGCTCGAGCAAGTAGGTAGTGATGGCGGTGGGCAGTTCGGAGAACTAATAGCAAAAAACCCTTCCCTCCCAGCCTCCAGCTTGCTTACCTTCGCACGCCTTGCTTCGCTTGCTGTAATCCCTGCAATCCATTGCATCAGCAAGCAACTGAATCTCCCTGCCTGCAGTCAAGCTCATCGATGAGCAGCTTTATCTGCCAGCCTGCCTATAAGTTTTTTTCCCCTTTGGGAGCTTTAAAAAAATAGTTAATTGGGGTTTTTTTTAGTTGTTCTTTTTTTAGACCTAGCCCTTTAAAGTTTAGGAAGCTTTAAATTTAGCTGCTTTTATATAAAAATAAAATAAAATAATATAGCTTTCTGAGATTTTGTCTGTTTCTGTAGTGTTTCACTCTAATTACACAAACACACAAAATCTCACAAAGTTGAATGTGGACTTCTCTGTGTGTAAAGTGTGAAAGTTGGTTTTTTGGGCTTTTTGGGGCGGTGTGAGGTTCCTGCTTGTTGCAGGGGCCATTTTATTTTTTATTTTATTTTTATTTTATTCAATTTATATACCGGGTCTATATTTATATTTTGGGTCTAGCACAGCTGCTTTTACATTGTGGGTGAGCCAGTTGTGTTGTAGGTTAAAAAAGGGCAAAGGACTTACCTCGACTTGGCCACGCCCACCCAGTCACCTGACCACCAAGCCACGCCCACAGAACCAGTAGTGAAAATTTTTAGATTTCACCCTTGGACTAGGGATAATATGATAGCAGGATTCTAATATTTGAGGGGCTGCCACAAAGAAGGGGGGGGGTGTCAACCTATTCTCCAAAGCACCTGAAGGCAGGACAAAAAGCAATGGAGGGAAACTAATCAAGGAGAGAACCAACTTAGAACTAAAGAGAAATTTCCTGACAGAACAATTAATCAGTGGAATGGCTTGCCTCCAAAAGTTGTGGATGCTTCAACATTGGAGGTTTTATAAGAAGAGATTGGATAACCATTTGTCTGAAATGGTAGAGGGTCTCCTGTTTAAGCAGGGGGTTGGATTAGAAGATCTCCAAGGTCCCTTCCAACTCTGTTATCCTGTAAGTTGAGCAGCTGGGCAAAGGGCAAAACACACTATTCTATGAGCCTCTAAAATTGACATGAAAGAGAGAGTTTCATAATTGCTTTACTGCTGGCATGGCATATGGGCAGGAGGGGAAATGAAGCCAGGGAATCTACCAGAGGTGGGATTCAGCCAGTTTGCACCTATTCGGGAGAACCGGTTGTTAACTTTCTAAGCAGTTCGGAGAACCGGTTTTTGGAATAAATCTTATTTTGTTTTTTCCCACTTTATGGGGCTAATCCTGTAAGGAAGGCAGGAAGGAAACATTCCGGTGTTGTTTCTAGCCTAATCTTTATTGCCCTGCTTACAGAAACTGCCTCTCTGGTTAACCCTTACAACATTGTAACAGCTAAGGCAAAGCCCCCATCGACGTGAGTGACGTTGAGTTAGCCATGCCCACATAGTCACATGACCACCGAGCCACGCCCACCCAGCTAGTCATTAGGGCAGAGAACCGGTTGTTAAATTATTTGAATCCCACCACTGGAATCTACCAATTCTTTTTATTAATCTGGCTTCTGATAATATTGCAAGTATAATTCTCCTTTCCATCCAAGTAGGGATCACCAAAGAAGTCAGGACAATTGCTGCTGGGATATTTTTTCTGCTGCCTCAAAAACTGTCAGAGAACTCTTTAACACTTGTCTGGAAGTATGTAGAAATAAATACACAGAGAGAAATAAGATTGCCAGGCAGATCAGAAACTGACAGCAATGGGCTTTTGCCTCTGCCCACCCACCGCCTGCTTAAGCTCTGCCTACCATTAATATGTAGCACTCCCATGGTTCCCTTCTAAGACAATGTGGTCTCTGAAAAAGGATGGCCCACCCCTGTTCCAATTGGCCCACAGGAACGTGTCATTATTATATATACCATGTAAAATAACACTCTGGGTGGGCTCCCTGAGCCAATGATGGCTCTTTGGTTTCTCCGGAAGGCATGATTGCTCACAGAGACTGTATTAGGGTGGGGATGGGCAGGCAAATATGTCCGAACTGTAAAGAGACCCAAATGCTTACCTGCTAATTGAAGACAGATGCCCATTACTATAATTGCTGGGATTCTTGAAGCATTGACAAAATAACTCCGTACCGCCGGCTCCATCTTGCCCCAGGAGGCTAATAGATCCCTTTGCAAGGAAAACTGGAATATTCACTCCTAGCCATGCGAAGGAATGGGGAACGGTTAGGCTGGGCTCCGCTTAAAATAAACCCCTGAACTTCTCCAAATTCTGCTGGGAAATGGCACCTTCGGCCGAAGAGGCAGAGCAGAACCTACAAACGGATCGTACTATTTTAGAAAGGGTGAGGAGCTGTTTCTTTCCTCCTCTTCTTCTTTTTTTGACACACAAACACATAATTAGATTATTTTGGTAACTTGATGGCTAGACAGAACTTGAAATGACAGTGATTTGGCCCTTACTGGAGGCTTTCAGCTGGGAGCATTTTAGGAAGGAGGGCTTTCTGACTGCAAAGGAGGCCGAAGAGACCTTTAACCCTCTGTGCTTTGAGAAAACGAACAGAAGCATCTGACACTGATGCATTTTATAGACGAGGCTACAGGTAGTCCTCAAGTTACAACAGTTCGCTTAGTGACCATTTGAAGTTACCACGGCGTTTTTAAAAAGTGACTTTTGATCATTTTTCACACTTATGACTGTTGCAGCATCCCCACCGTTGCGTGATTTACATTGCTTGACAACTGGTTCATATTTATGACGGTTGCAGTGTCCCATGGTCATATGATCCCCTTTTGCAAACTTCTGACAAACAAAGTCAATGGGGGAAACCAGATTCGCTTAACAACCGTGTTACTAATTTAACGACTGCACTGATTCTCTTAACAAATGTGGTAAGAAAAGTTGCAAAATGGGGCAAAACCCATTTAACAAATGTCTCAGGTATCAACATAAGTTTTGGGCTCAGTTGTTGTCATGAGGACTACCTGTATATATTCAATAGATTCAAAACTTCAAGCGAGAGAAAGAGGCTCATTTGCTGTTTAATATGAGTTTCAACATGAGTTACATCACATCAAGTGTCTCTGTTTGGTACCAAAGCATATCCTTGACATCAGTGGTGGGTTCCTTCCGGTTCGGTCTGGTTCGGCCGAGCCGGTAGCGGTGACGATATGATGTCACCGAACCAGTTCTCCCACCCCCTGCCCTCCCACCCCCCACCCCCACGTTATTCTTACCTTTTATTTGGTCCCACCCCCAATCTATTGCTGCCTCCTGAGTCCCAGCTGATGACTAGAGGGGAAAAAACTGTTTAAACTCTTGGCGCGGGGCTTCAAAGGGCCGTCCTACAGCTGATCAGTGTTAAAAGCAAACAAATGAGTCGGGTCGTAAGTGCGAGGACCTTCCAGAAATGACTCTGACCAGCTAGCCACTCCCACCTAGTCACATGACCTCCAAGCTACACCCACAAAATAAGCCACGCCCACAGAACCAGTAGTAAAAAATTTAGAACCCACCCCTGCTTGACATGAAGAAAATTGTAGGTTCATGACTTCCTATTTTCAGTACAAAGATTTGTGCCCAAGATAGTGGTATGGACTCTTTGCATGCAATCTTAATAAACAGAAGCAGAAAGACTGGGACAGACAAGTGCCAGTGCTACATCAAGAACGGCAAACGTTTCTTATGGCTTAACAATCAGAATGGATTTTTGTGTGGCAGAGCTACAGTTCCATTATCTTCTGGCTCTCACAACAAACTGTTTAACAGCAGTTCTTCCAGTCCGTGTGTTTATAGCCAGGGTCTGCATGTGCCAAATGCTATTCACAGCACCATATTTATTTATCAAATTTAGAAATCACCTATCCCAATCAGAGAGGGGGAATCTTGGATGTTCTCATAGAACCTTCAAACCTGAGATGGTCCATCCCTGGATAAGATCATGCTAAGTGACCAGAAGTCTGATAGGCCCGTGATTTTGTTTAAGGAAACGGAGACTGTATCTATCTATCTATCTATCTATCTATCTATCTATCTATCTATCTATCTATCATATTTCTATGCCGCCCTCTCTCCGAGGACTCTGGGCGGCTTACAACAATCGACAGTATACTAAATAGCATATTGCCCCCAACAATCTGGGTCCTCATTTTACCCACCTTGGAAGGATGGAAGGCTGAGTCAACCTTGAGCCAGTGAGATTTGATCCGCTGATCTGCTGTACTAGCAGTCAGCTGAAGTAGCTGCAGTACTGCACTCTAACCACTACGCCATCTCGGCTCCTGTAATCAGGATTCATAGCTGGTCTGAAAATCCAAAGGCTTTTCCCAATGTGTGGCTCCTGTTAATGAGCAAATCTATAATATTGCACATAAATATGTAGACATTAGCATTATATTTTCCATGACTTCTGCCATTATTGTAACATACATATCATGTCACTCATTTTCCAGAACGCTGCTACTACACTCCAGCATAGGGTTAAACCCTCATTTCTGCCAGCAACTGAGAGAACCTTTATTGATTTAACTTCCTACTCTGTGCTCTCACCACGCCCCTTTTGCACTCAGCTCCCCAGTCTTTCTCTCAGTTGCTGCCAGACTGAGAGGTTTTTCTCGTCACAAGGCTTTGGAGAAACAATGCGAGAAGGCCAGGCAGGCTTCGGCTTCCTCGTCTGGCCAGGACACGGGACCCACCCATCAGTCCTCTCTTCCTTCCTCGGATCTGGAGCGGAGGGCGGTCCTGCCCATTCCGTTGGCCTTGCAGAAGGGTGTGTCCCTATCGATGCCGGATGTCTCGTTAGTGGGTCGGGGACCCTCTCCACCTCCTCGACGCCAACCCTCCGCCACTTTCACCCCCACGGCAGCGGGGCTCCGAGCTGTGGATCATCCCCCGCCTCCTTCACAGTATGACTTCCAGTCGATGCTTTCCACCGTGTTGGCATCTATTATGGCGGCTGGCACTCAAACTGCGGCCATGACTTCATCTGTGGGGACTTCCTCAGGAGGGTTGGGGGCTGCGGGTTCTCGCAGGACTTGCTCCCCCTCCCGTCTAGAATCTGATTCATCTGAGGCGTCCGACCAGGAGGAGGAGGTGCCAGAGGACCTGCAGTTTTCAGAGGATGAAGGCCTCCCTCCTGACTCTCCAGCTTTCACCGGTTTGTTCCACCCTGCATTATTCAAGTCTCTACTGCACAAAGCTAGGCTGACAACGAATTTGGGTTCGGTGGGGGCTCAACCCCCGGCGACCCAACCCGAGCCCGGCCCGCACGATGCCTTGTTCAAACAAGTCAAGCAGGAAAAGGACTTTATTCCGTGTCCTCAGCTGTTCACGGAGGTGTTGCAGGCACCTTGGGGTCAACCGAGGTCATCTACTGCGCCCAGTAACCTGGACAAGAAGTTATTCTGTTCAGCTCCTGAGTTGGAGGCGATGTTGGAATTGCCCACAGTGGATGCTCCGGTGGCTAGCCTCACTTCTCAATCGATGGTTTCATCCGATCCTCTTGAAGGGCTGAAATCTGTGGACAGGCACACCGAACTGGCTTTCTGGAGGTCTCACCAGGCCGTGGCTTGGACGGTCAGAACAGCCACGGCCACTTCATCCTTTAATCGAGCATCTCTGATATGGCTGCGCCAACTCCAAGAACGTTTTCCGCCGGAGGAACGGCGCATGCATCATGATATCAATAAGATCATTGCGGCCACATAATATTCAGCGGATGCCTTGCTGAACTCAGTCAAGTTTGCATCTCGGGCTCTGGCGGCTTCCATCACGTCACGACGCCTGTTCTGGCTCCGTCCATGGAAGGCTGATGTCAAGGCCAAATGGAAATTGGCGGCGGCTCCGTATAAGGCCTCCAACCTGTTTGGCGCTGCATTGGATCCGGTCCTTGTCGAGGACAAAGACAAACGAAAGATTATGCCTTCTTCTTCTCGCAAGCAAGACAGGCGCTATACCCCTTACTCGCAGCGTCAGCCCTTTCATGCCTATTCAGGGCAGGGAGGCCCTTCTACCTACCGACAACCGTTCCAGCAGTCCGACCGCTTCGCTGATAGACAATGTTTCAGAGACCGTGGCAGACCACAACATGCGTCGAAGCGTCCCTACCGCAGGGCTAATTCTAAGCCCTTTCGCAGGGGCAAAAGACTCACCGACTCCTGGTCCCGTAGGCGGGCGACTCCAGGCCTTTCGTCGCCAGTGGGACCGTTCCACGTCGGATGAGTGGGTCCGGCGTACGATTTCCGAAGGCCTCTCAATAGAATTTTTGGATCGCCCTCCTCGACGCTTCCTCAGATGTCCTGTACCCCTGTCTACAGACTGTCGCAAACAGATGACGGAGGAAATATCTCACCTCCTGGAGATAAAGGTGATAGAACTGGTTCCGTCGGATCAACAAGGAACCGGGTTCTATTTGGTCCTATTCTTGGTTCCGAAATCTTCGGGAGGCGTCCGAGGGATTCTCAACCTCAAAGATTTGAATCATATGGTGCGTTACCGGTGGTTCAAGATGCACTCGCTTCGCTCAATCCTGGCATCGATTTGTCCAGGGGACCTGATGCAGTCGGTGGACTTACGAGAGGCCTACCTGCATGTTCCAGTGCTTCCTTCGCATCGTCAATTTCTGCACTTCGAGTATGCGGGCAGTCATTACCAGTATTGTGCGATGCCGTTCAGTCTCTCCTCGGCTCCCAGAACTTTCACCAAGTTGGTGGCGGTGGTGGCGGTGACACTCAGCGCCGTGCCGGTCAGGACTCTTTGTTATCTGGATGATGTGCTGGTCCTTTCTTCGTCCAGACAGAGGGCAGTGCGAGACATGGAGTGGGTGCTCTTGGCCTTCAGGGAGCACGGTTTCACTATCAACCTGGACAAGAGCCATCTCGTCCCCTCAACCTTGATTTTACATCTCGGAACAGTAATAGACTCTGGGAGGGGGCAAGTTTTCCTGTCAGAGGACAGAGTGAGGAGCATCGCATCACTCCTGGACTTGGTCTTAGCCCGGAGGTCGGTGCCCCTGTTGACATTGTCCCAGTTATTAGGGAAGATGGTGTCGTGCTTCTGCATAGTCCCGTGGGCACGCAGACACTCTCGCCCGTTACAGTGGCTTCTGCTCCCCTTCCAACGGAAAGGCTGTTCCAATTCGGTGAAGAAGGTGCGGGTCTCTCCGCAAGTTCGACTGTCACAGCGTTGGTGGAAGTCGACTGCCATTCGGAAGGGCTGCAGCTTTCTGGAACCAGACCGGGTAGTGATCACCACTGATGCCAGTCTCCATGGGTGGGGAGCCCACCTGGGTGCACAAGTGGCCCAGGGACAGTGGACCCCGACGGAGCGTGATCACAGTATCAATCTGCTGGAGCTGAAAGCAATTCGCCTCGCCCTTCTACACTTCCGGCCGCTGATTCACCGCCGTCATGTTCTGATACTCACGGACAACATGTCCACCAAGGCGCACGTAAACCGCGAAGGGGGGATGAGGTCACGGAGTCTGATGTTCGAGTCGGAGCGTCTGTTCAGCTGGGCGGAGCGACACCTGGCATTGATCCGTGCGGACCACATCTCCGGGACGGCCAACACGCGGGCGGACTGGCTCAGCAGGGAGGTGATCGACCAGGCCGAATGGCAGCTTCCTCCCAGTCTGTTTCGAGAGGCCTCGCTTCGTTTCGGCCGGCCGGTGGTGGACCTCTTTGCCAGCCCGGCCAATGCCCAACTTCCCAGATTCATCTCTCGCTTTCCATCGCCACTCGCAGAGGACACAGAGACTCTGCGATGCAGCTGGCCGGCCGGCCTTCTGTACGCCTTTCCTCCCGTGCCATTGATTCAACAGGTGGTCTGGAAGTTGCTTGCAGAGAGGGCGGAGGTGTTGCTGGTGGTGCCTTACTGGCCACGCAGGCCGTGGTTCACGGACCTCATGGAGCTGTCGGCGTCGGATCCTTGGCTGATTCCTCCCCACCGGATTGTGCTGCGCCAGGGGGCCATACAACACCCCGAGCCCCAGTGGCTCCAGTTGGCCGTCTGGCATTTGAACGCGTTATCCTAAGGAAGGGCCGCTTGCCAGACGAGGTGATAGGGACGATCCAGGCGGCCCGTAGACCATCTACAACGAGAATTTACGAAGCCTCGTGGAGGGCCTTTTGTCGCTGGTGCGCAGCGGCCCATGTGGATCCGACTTCCGCAACTATTCAGGATGTTCTGTGCTTTCTCCAATTGGGGTTGGACAAAGGCTTGGCTCCGGCGACCCTATGATGTCAGGTGGCGGCCCTGGCCATGGTGTTGTCATTTCCCCCGTACACGTCTCTGTCGCATCAGCCGTGGGTGAACGGGTTTCTACATGGCGCTACGAACCTGAGACCGCCCACAGTTCACCATTATCCATCTTGGGATTTGTCGCTGGTGTTACAAGCTCTTACAGTTTCACCGTTTGAGCCGCTGGGTTCTATTTCTTTGAAGTTTTTGTCATTCAAAGTTGCCTTTCTGATAGCGATCACTTCGGCTCGGCGCATATCTGAGCTCTCAGCTTTGTCCGTCCGGAAGGATTTGTGTATCTTCCACGCTAACACGGTTGTTCTTCGACTTGACCCTGCGTTTACCCCCAAGGTTAACTCTTGGTTTCACCAGTCCCAGGAACTGGTTCTCCCGGATTTCTGTCCATCGCCCAGACATCACCGCGAGGTTCTTTGACATACTCTAGATGTTCGCAGAACTCTGCGGCGTTACATACACCGGACGGAGTCGTTCTGCAAGACGGAGGCGCTGTTTGTATCGTTTCATCCAGCTTCTATGGGTTAGAAGGTGTTTCCAGCCACGATTGGACGTTGGATTAAGGCCTGCATTTCTTCGGCGTATGAGAGGCAGGCACACCCTGTTCCGGCGAGAATCCAGTCTCATTCCACTCGGAGTGCGGCTACTTCGGCTGCCTGGGCGATCCAGGCGTCGGTGTTGGACATCTGCAGGGCAGCCACTTGGACTTCCTTGTCGCCGTTCATTAGACACTATCGCATTGATGCTTACACATCTGCAGAGGCGTCATTTGGATGGAGAGTTTTGCAGACTGTGGTTTCTGGTCTCTCTGATGGGAATTGTGTGTTGCCCGACCCTGGAATTTAGGCTTGGGTATGTCCCTATGCTGGAGTGTAGTAGCAGCGTTCTGGAAAATGGACGTTGTCTTACCTGAACGTCCTTTTTTGGAACGCTGCGTATACACTCCATTCCCCTCCCATTTGTTCTGATGTTTGTCAGTTGTTGTTTTTTTCTGGTTGGTTTTAATAAAGTTTGGTTCTGATTCACCTGCTGTGTCTTCGTTCAAGACTAGGGAGCTGAGTGCAAAAGGGGCGTGGTGAGAGCACAGAGTAGGAAGTTAAATCAATAAAGGTTCTCTCAGTTGCTGGCAGAAATGAGGGTTTAACCCTATGCTGGAGTGTATACGCAGCGTTCCGAAAAAGGACGTTCAGGTAAGACAATGTCCATTCCATTAACTTGTGGGGACCAAATATTACAATATTTTTTTCTGACTATCCAACTATCTGCTCATTCTCACTTCCCTCCAGGCTGCCCAGATAAAATTGGCCATGTTATCTGCAGGCCTTACCTTTGTTTCAGATAACCATTACTGTACCTTGGGTTTAATTAAAATTTGTTTTTTTTTAAATTCTATTATTTTGCTTCTTTCCTGGAACCCTGTAATTTCATTACTGTAAACCTAGCACAAGAGGTTTGGAAGTCTGCCAGATGATTAATTGCTCAACAGCAGGAGTGAAGTGTGCTTGAAATGTTGAAATGTCTGGATACTTGAAGGGTGAAGTGAATGGAATGGAATGCTGCTGATTTTTTTGAGGGAAAAACATTTTTCAATTGTCATAGCATAGAAAGAAATGAGGAGAACAGTCATCTGGTACAAGCCAGGAAGATGCAACATGGGTCATTGTGTAATCATCTGAAATCACATAATTTCCTTGAACATAAATTAACAGAGTTGGAGGGGACCTTGGCGGCCTTCTTGACCAACCCCCTGCTGAAGTAGGAGAGCCTATACCATTTCAGAGAAGTGTCTGTCCAGTTTCTTCTTAAAAGCCTCCAGTGATGGAGCATCCACAATTTCTGAAGGCAGGCAGTTCCATTGATTAATAATTCTCACTATCAGGAAGTTTCTCCTTAATTCCAGGTTGCTTCTCTCCTTGATTAATTTCCATCTGCTATTTGTTGTCCTGTTGTCCTCAGATGCTTTGAAGAATACATTAACCACCCTGCCCCTCTTCTCTGTGACAACCCCTCAAATACTAGAAAACTGCTTTCATTTCACCCATGGTCCTTCTCTTCGTTAGACTACTAGACATATCTGGTTCCTTCAATTGTCCATCATACAGTTTAGCCTCCAGACTCCCCTTATTATCTTTGTTGCTCTTCTTTGCAATTTTTCTAGGGTCTCAGCTTCTTTTTTGTATGATGGTGACCAGAACTGGACATTATGGCCAAATGGTGTCATTTCTTCCTGCTGTTGCCTAGGCTGGAGGGGACAACAGCCAGACATCAGTCTACAGATGACACTAGCATCATCTGAATGACCAGTATATTTTGTGTAAGTGGGATACTGCAGTGAAAAACTTCAAGATGGACCTCTCCCATAGTTGCTCATTTCCTTTACTCATCCCAAAATCTTAGGTCTCGCCCTGACTTGCTTGTATATCCTGTCTTGGCTGCATTTATGAGATATAAATGGAGTTCCAGGACCTGCTCCTTAAAATGATACTCCTCATGAAGCTATCTAAAAATTAACAAAATCAGAGACACTCCCAGAAGTCAGGATTAGAAATCATTGGTGCTCCCAAAACATGTCAAGTTTAACTGTCAGGTTTCCTGAGAGGAAACAGAGGAGATCTAAGAACAGCTACAACCATACTTTTTATCCTCTCCATAATTCTTCTTGTTAGGAAGTTATGTGTTCAACTCATTATACTATGTTTGCCTCATAACAGCTAAAATCTCCAGGATTTTCTTTAGATTTGTGCCCATTGAGCCTGAGTGGCGTAGGAGGCTAATGCCTCCTAAGGCAGCATTTAACATCCAGCTGCCTGCAATTACTGCGAGTTCAATTCTCACCAGGCTCAAGGTCGACTCAGCCTTCCATCCTTTCTAAGGTGGGTAAATTGAGGACCCAGTTTGTGGGGGCAATAAGCTGACTTTGTATAAATATACAAAAGTATGAAGGCTATTGCTTAACGCATTGTAAGCTGCCCTGAGTCTCCGGAGAAGGGCGGCATATAAATCAAATTTTTTTAAAAAACGACAGTTGCTGAATATTGCAATTCTGGTAGTATCTCATATTCCTTGCTGGGCAATAAGTGTGTGTGTGTGTGTGTGTGTGTGTGTGTGTCTGGTTTGATGTCTGTAGAGATTCTCAGTCATTCAGGTCATGGTTGTCCCAAATGTGCTTTTTCAGGAGGCAACTGGACTTCCTTGGTTTTTTTTGTTTTTTTTTTGTTTGTTTGTTTTTTTTTGAAGATGTTTCAGTTCTCATCCAAGAAGCTTCTTCACCTCTGGCAGGATAGTGGGGAAAGGAAGGATTTATATTCCTTGCAGTATTATGAATTTTGATGGTTGACATATTTGTGTCATAGCAAGTAGACAGTGGATGACCAATCTGGCCAGCAGTTTATATGCTGCAAATGGGACCTGTATGACATTACATCAGATCAGACCAGGCCATATAACAACTTTACATCCAAGTTGACGTAAGAATAATTACATACAATTAACACAGGAAGTGCGTTGTCTGAATGGTGGTGAGTCAGTTAAGCAAGCTCTAGTTCTAAGTTCTTTTGGAAAGCACAATCTCTCTTGTGGTTAAAAAAAGAGAGAGAGAAGCTGCGTGGAAATTTAGATTCAGAAAGCATCTCTTCATTCGGAAGAATTCAAATCATCCAGAACTCTAGGCTGGGATGAATGAAAGATTAAATTTGCTTTCTTGCACATTAATAATAATAATAATTTATTACAATTATATGACATTGAACTCCCAGCAATTTATTACTTAAACAAGCCTATCCTGTTTCTTTCCCAAATAGGCTTGCCAGGTGTCCACTATTTGAGTGGACAGTCCGCTTTTTTCACATTATGTTCACTATTTTTTTTCACAAAATAGTGGACATTTTTTTATTCAAAAGCTTTATGATGAAATGGTACGTAATCTAAAGCTGTACAGTCTAAGAGAATAAGGATAGGAGAATCACGTTTTGTCTTTTTTTTTCATGTTAGAATGAGACAAAGATCGAATATCCATTGAACTTGATTCTCCGAAAAAATTAATGATGAGATTAAAATAAAAATATATTATAAAATTATGTACAGTTCACATTTTTAAAATGTATTGTAGCTTGTGTCGACTGACCTAAAATGGCATCAAGTGATGAGAATGACAGCAGCGAGATTTCGAATTCTTTAAAATGAAAGAAAGGAGTGTGCAAATACACCAAAGTTTATGTTCATCTGCAGGGCGATTCATCCCTTGATAAGTGGACGTACTTTTTCAAGAAAGAGCCAGCTCCGAGTTTACTGAAACTGTTCCAGTATTGTGCATCAATTCCGGTATCAAATGCAAACGTTGAACAAATTTTCAGCGTCATGGGAAATTTGTGGACTGACGAACGTAACCGACTGCTTGTACCATCAGTTCGAAGTGAACTTTGTATATTTTTTAATATTTCTCAACATTGTACTGAAATTAAAGAATTATTCCTTAAACACAAAGAATTGATCAAAGCTGTGCAGTCAAATAAAAAATACACACGACAGCAAAGTAAAATGTAATTTAATATTTTACATATTATTATAATATATTTGATGTTTTGAATTTTAAGTAAAGTTTTGAAGTGATTATTTTAATACGTGTTAAAATGTTTGTAAGAAAATATATAATTTAATTGTAATTTTTTTTTTTAAAAAATACTACTTAACCCCCACCCCCACCCCCCACCCCGCTTGTCCGCTATTTTTTGGAAGCAGACCTGGCAACCCTATTCCCAAAAGAAATTTTATGGATGTTCCTATTCCTATGTTGTTCGGGTCTTTGCATCTGTGTCAAAAATAACCTCATATTTGACGAATATGTTTCATACAAAATGTAAATCAATTTAGAAACCACTTAGGGATTCCACTTAGGGAATGGTACAGCTTTCAAAGTTACACTTTTTCTTCACATAAAACTTTAATATATTAGGTTTTGTTTGTTTTATTAAATAAGAGTAAACTTCTTAGATTACACCAGTGGTTCTCAAACTTAGTGACTTTAAGATGAGTGGACTTCAACTTCCAGAATTCCTCAGCCAGCTATGGCAATGCTGGTTGCTGGCTGGGGAATTCTGGGAATTGAAGTCCACACATCTTGAAGTTACCAAATTTATGAAACACTAGTTTAGACCCACATTTCCCAAGCTGTGTGCCACGGTGCTGCAGGCTGCCACAGCAAACTGACAGGGCACTGCAGAATATTTTAAATTTTTGAGGGGAACACAGTAATAGTCGACATCTCAGACATGGGATGAACTACAGTACTAGCTGGCCTAGATGTCACTGTAAAAGAATTACCAAGAGTCATAATGGCACAGTGGTTAGAATGCAGTATTGCGGGCTAATTCTGCCGACTGTAAGCAGTTCGATTCTCACCGACTCAAGGTTGACTCATCGTTCCATCTTTCTGAGGTCAGTAAAATGAGGACACAGATTATTGCGGGCAATATGCTGACTCTGTAAACTGCTTAGAGAGGGCTGTAAAGCACTTTGAAGTGGTATATAGGTCTAAGTCCTACTGCTATTGCTATTGCTGTACTAAGGGTACCATGAACTAAGAAAGTTTGAGAACCCCTGCATGAGACAAAAAAATTGTTAATTTATCATCCTGATTTATATTATACTGGTTAGTTTAATTAATTATTGACTATTACCTTGAATTTAAAATTGATATAATGTATTTTAATGAGCAACACTAACCTAATGTTATTTTGAAATTCTTAATCAGTCTTATCAATCCCTTTTCTCTCTTATTTTTTCTTTTTTTAGTTACGTGTTTTATCTTGACTGTATTTTTAAAATGTCTACTAAAATAATAAAAAAAATATTCTGATGCACAAATATATACATGTGACCAAAAAGGAAGAGAGAAAAACGTACATTGCCATGTAATATCTATTTATTTACAAATATACAAAGCAGGTAGAGACAAATTACCATTGAAGCAAGCAGGAAAGGTAATTTGGCACTAATGTACTACAGGAGGAAGAAAATTCACGTTTCAGATTCCTACAAAGCTCTTGCATTCCAAAGCATTTACCAGTAATCCTCAATTGGGACTGAAATTGGGAGAATTGAGACTGAAATTTCCATTGTAAGTCAGTACAGTTGTCAAGTTTACTACCATTTTATAGCAATCATTAGCAAGTCATCTTTCTTTCTTTCTCCCTCTCTTTTCTTTCTTTCTCTTTTTTCTTTTTCTTCTCTCTCTCGCTCTCTTCTTGATATGCTCTAAATCTGCATCATATCCTACCTCTTCAGACCGTTCTTTTGTTCCCTCTCGTTAGCCTTTGCATTTTCGTGAATGAGGTAAAAACTTTAGTACTGATCAATAAACTTTTGGGATATTTACTTAGCCAAAGATGGTTCCCCCCAGAACTTCACAGGTTCCATTCTTTATTCTTTAGTGTCACAGAACTATCATCAGCTTCTCTGTCTCGTTCCAATCTAAGAATACTTTTTACTTCTTTTAAGACGGCACTACATAACAGAAAGTAGATAGGTGGTAAGCAGGAGCAGACAATGGATGGAGGAAAATTCTAAGAATTACTAATTAACTATAACAGTCACCAATAGAAGTGAGATGCTCTGAAAAAAAATATGACTTTGACACCAAATAACAGATGTCCATCAAAGACCATCATGGTTGGCTTCCGAGCCAATGTAGAGTCCATATTCTAAATTATTTATAATCTGCATCTACATGTGGAAGAAGAAAAATGTCCTGAATATATATACTGTATACGTGAGTTCGGCAACCACTCCTTCTAATACAACTACTGCTGTGACTGCAGAATAGCAGCAGAGGAAGAGACGATTAGTTCCAATTATGTCTTTTCCGTTGTTTAACATCTCAACACCGTCCACATTGCACAGAATGGGGGATGTAACTTCCTGTTGTTACACAGGTACTCTGTTGTACTGGACATCTTTTCTTCAGATAGTAGCAGATCTAAAATAAACAAGAAAGGCTTTGTAAACATGAGGTCATCATTGTTTCTATTTTGTCTTTCTATAACTCCCTGGAAATGGTTCTTCTGTCGTTGACAAGTTTCTTCCCATTTGTCCACTCCCTCAAGAACCTAAGCATGAAATCCACAGTGCAATTAGCAGCTAGTCCTGTAATAAAGTATCTCAAGGAATTACATGCCTCCCTGGGACCAATTGATCTATGCATCTAACACATTAAATTTTTCAAGAAAAAGCTTTTATCCCTTTTTTTCATTGTCAGATCTTGGTCCATTTTCCCTTGGAGATCAGTGCAGAAGCAACAAACAAATATATAAAAAACCATATATTTACCATGCATATCAATCCAAAGAGCATCATGCCTCCGAATAAACAGCCCAGAACAATCATCGCAATTTCCCAGGGTCTGAGGGTCACTTCATCTGTCAAGGGTTAGGAAACAAAAAGGAAACAGAACTTCAATTTAAAGGCAAACTATGCCCGTTCTTCTACGATTCTAAAGGAGGTGCAGCCAAAAGAGAGACATGGATTTAGTCTAGGCTGATTTTGAGGAGCATTGCCTTGTCTGCGTATGTAAATATTTTGACTTTTTTTGCAACATCAAAAAATACAGCCTGACTCTAGATGGGGCTGCTCAAATGAAGAGCGCTTGAAGGAAAATGATAAGAGGAAGATGGGGCCGAATTTTTAGGCAAATGGACTAGACACACCAAGTCTGGTTCAGTTGACATGGAATGCTAGGTCTACAAAAGTATCTAGAGATATTCTGCTCCTCAATATTATGTCTCTTTTGGATCTGCCTCTGAAAACACCAGATCTTCTCATGTTCTAAAGCACATCTGTTTGATCCCCTGGAAAATATAGATTTGAAACTTCTTGCTCAAAGAAGATCTTTGAGACATTTAATCTCAAAGGGATATAAAGTAAATAGAGATCAGGAATAAGAGTGATCCTGTCAGAACTCATGAGGCTTATCTGTGATTTTTCTTTTTTTTTCTTTCTTTCTTTTGTTTGATTTATTAGATCTTTTTCTTTGGGTCCTCTGCCCAATCTCATCTTTGTGCATAGTTGTATTAACATAAGAAATGGCCAGTCATCCAGTGAATGTTGTGGCTGTGATAAATTTTTGCCTCCTTACTATTCCTTACTCCTTACTCCTCCTCCTCCTCCATCATTCTAACTGGGTTAAACTTCAGATGGCCATACACATGATGGGATATTTTTGGAGGTCGAAACCCTCAAAGTGAAATTGGGGATATATCATGCACATGGGCCTAGCTGCATTTTGGAGAGGAGTCTGGAGATTTTGAAACTGGAATACGAATAGTCCTCGACTTAGGACCACAACTGAGCCTAAGCGTTTTGCCGCTAAGTGAGACAGTGGTTAAGTGAGTTTTATCTCATTTTATGAACTTTCTTGTCACAGTGAAGTGCTGTAGTTGTTCAGTTAGTAACACCGTTGTTAAGTGAATCTGGCTTCACCACTGACTTTGCTTGTCAGAAGGTCACAAATGGTGATTACGTGACCCTGAGATACTGCAACCGTCATAAATATGAGGCAATTGCCAAGTGTCTGAATTTTGATCACGTGCCCATGAAGATATTGCAATGGATGTACATGTGAAAAACATCATAAATCTTTTTTTTAGTGCCGTTATAACTTCAAACGCTGACTAAACGAATTGTTGTTAAGTTGAGGACTACCTGTATATTCATGGCAGGCTTCAACTAAAACAGGGCAGGAAACCGAATTGCTTTCAGCAATGATGATTAGAAGGGCCCCAAAGACTGCAAAGATTTGGAGATTGTCTACCCCTATGGAATCTACGAGTTACATCGATATGCATCTTACCGTGGTGAGTATCAAAAGTTGTAGTGCACCCAATTGCTCCTAGGAGAGAACAACAAATCAGGGTTGAAAATACTAAAAAAATATATAACTGGATGATTAGTTCAAATTACAAACAACAGCCCTAAAAACGACCCCATCAGATGAAATATTACTGCCATAATCTCTGCAGCTAAAATGAAAGAGACTGAAGCTCACAACTGCAAGTTGTTTTGCTACAGTAATGTTCCTTGCCCAAACCACCATCTTTACTTCTCCAAAACCTCCTCAAAAAACATTCCTGTTGCATCCTTTGGAGGAGATTTTGAGGGGAATAAATGAGATCTTCTAGAGATCAGGGGTGTCAAACTCGATTTCATTGAGGGCCGCATCAGGGTTGTGTTTGATCTCGGGGGGTGGGGGCATGGCCAGGGACTGTGGCCAGCTTCACGTGACTTGTGTCGGGGCTGCCTGTGGCAGCCCAAGCACTCTACCAGTGAAATTGGGCTTCCAAGCTCCTTTTTCAGCCACAACAGCCTCCTGCAACCCTCTGCCAGAGAAAACGGAGTTCATTTTCTCTGGCAGAGGCACCGTGGCCCAGTCTTTCACTATTTCCAGGTTGGCCCATGGCCTTGAGTTTGACATTCCTATTCTAGATGGCATGGTATAATGGTAGCCAATTTTGCCCCTGCTCCCAAAGATCGCCCCCCCCCCGCCATCCCTATAGTGCTTGCTGTGAGCACAGCTGTAAAACTGAATTGAATCCCCACTAGAGTATTTTGGTAGCACAAAATTGGTCTCGTTCTCTGTCCAGCTTCTCTGGAAAGGAAAGAAAATCACAAGATCCACCACCCTATCACATCTCCTCCTCCATTATGAATTAATTAATTAATTAATTAATTAATTAATTAATTAATTAAATTTTTATACCGCCCTTCTCCCAAAGGACTCAGGGCGGTGTACAGCCATATTAAAACAAACATATACCCATAAAATTTAAAAACAATTTAAAATATATAAAAAATTGGCCCTTATGTTAAAAACTACAGACACCCAATTAAAATTCATTTTCTAAGCCAGCCCGGCCTGTTGGAACAAAAGAGTCCTAAGGGCACAGCGAAAGGTACATAAGTCGGGGATCATGCGGATCTTCGGGGGCAGTTCATTCCAGAGGGCAGGTGCCCCCCCAGAGAAGGCTCTCCCCCGGGAGTCACCAATCGACATTGTTTAGCCGACGGCACCCTGAGGAGTCCCTCTCTGTGGGAGCGTATTGGCCAGTGGGAGGTTATCGGTGGTAGAAGGCGATCTCGTACATACCCAGGTCCTAAGCCATGGTCCTAAGCTTTAAAGGTGGTGACCAACACCTTGAATCGCACCCGGAAGACCACCAGGAGCCAGTGCAGCTTGTGCAGGAGAGGTGTTACATGAGTGCGCCCTGACGCCCCCATAAACACCCGCGTGGTTGCATGAAGGCGAAAACCTACAGGGGTTTCCACCAGATGCTATTACCTAGATGTCCCACAAATGGATGAATGCTTACCAGTTGTCATTGTTGTCACTGGGGTGGTAGTGGTGGTGGTGGTGGTGGTAGTGGTGGTGGTAGTGACGGGCATTCTTGTGGTTGTTGTAGTAGTGACAGGAACACCTCCTGTTCCACCACCTCCTGTTCCACCACCTCCTGTTCCACCACCTCCTGTTCCACCACCTCCTGTTCCACCACCACCTGTTCCATCAACTCCTACTATTGGTGTTCCTCCTGTTCCACCACCTCCCAATATTGGTGTTCCTCCTACTGTAGCGCCGGTTCCTCCTCCTGCTCCACCATCACCAACTATTGGTGTTCCTCCCAGAGAAAGGTCAGTACCGGGGAGCAATCCACCACCACCTCCTCCTAGGAGTTGGGCAGCTGTTAAGGAAAAAGAACCATGGAAGATGACAGAATTAGCAGACATGGCAAAACTGACTTGTCTGGTTAAGGAAAGAGCAATAAACATATTTATGAGTGACTGGAAACCCCTTATGAACTTTTTACTGGAAAAAAATATGAACTTGTGATTTATGGGTTTAGTGATGATGGAAAGAAGGAACTTATAATGTGACCTTAGGAAGAAGGTAACATATAAATGTACTTGCAACTGCTGTTAAAAAGTTTGGAAACAACCTCTTTTCTTCTTTTCTATTTTCCTTCCCTCCTTCTTTCCTTCCTTCCTTCCTTCCTTCCTTCCTTCCTTCCTTCCTTCCTTCCTTCCTTCCTTCCTTTCTCTCTTTGTTACTTACCTATTACTTTATTTTTTCTGTTTGCTTTTCAAAACGTGCAATTTTCCCTTAAAATTTCTTCAATTAAAAGTTTATACATATATACATATTGAAATGAGACAAGGCTTGAAATGTGGTTAAGCATGCAAATTTCATCACTTTTAACCAGCAGCCAGATTGATTGAAGTCAAGTTTATTCTCTAAGCATGCAGCTGGAAACACACGGTTTATTTTCTAAATCAGTTTGTATTTGGGGTGTGGGGAGGAAATAGCTCAATCTTTTTTTTTCCTGACGAATTTGGAATTGGCTTTATCTCCACACCAAACAGAGCCAGTTGTTTTGTTTTAGTTCTTTATGTCATCCTGTGTTTGTTTTTTTAAATCCAGGGTGTTAGCAAAGTTGAAATAAACAAAAGTCGAACCAAAATTAAAGCTTTAACCAGTTAGAAAAAAAATATTACTTGAGATTGTTTAAAAAGTGTGACTAAGTATGGGCTGGATATTTGCTTTGTTTAGTTATTTCAACCTATGTGAACTGCATCTATGCTGTAGGGTGGTTCACAAAATTAACAAAAACACCTAGACACACTCAAAAGCAACAAATATATTAAAACAAAGCAAAAAACAACTATAGTAAATTATAGGTAGACCAACTTAGAAAACCTTGAGCTTGCAGGAATCATGGGAATAACCTATTTCTCTGCTGTTTAACAAATATTTTTACATTATGGAGTAGGCCTCTTTTGCTTTAGTTCCATTAATGAGGCATGGCTAAGCCTCTGACAGGAAATATCTATTTTGATCAAGAATGGTCATTTATCACTTGGTTGGAGTATCAAATTAAAAAAAAAATCAGCCCCAGATAACATGGCAATATTTGCAGATATACTGCAATACAACTTGGGGAAGGCCAGTAAAAATTTTTCCACTCATCTAATGATAAAGGTCTTTTGAAGTTTAAAATTCAGAGCTAAATACTCTTTTTTTTAGAAGAACAAGGAATTTCATGGAAATATTTCCTTTAATAACTAGGTTTTTCCAAGCCCATTTCACTACTGTTTGCATATTCAGCTCAATTGCTGCTTGGTGTATTTTCCTTCTTGAAGTGATCTCACCCAATCAGGGACCCTATAGGAAGCACTGTTTTGTCTCCATACTGTCTGTTCTCTATAGTGGAAATAACAATAACCAACATGTGAAAGAGCTGAAGAACTGACTATCTTTCCCTAATATCCAGAATTGCTTCTGATTTATTTTGGCTAATGGGGACCTGGCCCATTCTCTTGCCACATATCCATTTCTACTCTTTTTTTTAAAAAATAGATCATATATTGTTTCTTTAAAAGAATGGAAACAGTACCCAGATTAAAAAGAAAGAAAATAATTAAAAATTTGGGACCTGGGAGTTGGTGCCACAGGTAAGTCACACAAACACTTGACATTTGATTATTCTCTTTGCCATCTATACTGGTTGTCCTTTTTTAAAAAAATATATAGGCCTGGACATTACGTTCTAGGAATTATGATACTGTCAGGTGAAAGTCTGAAGAAGATCCTGTTTAGCCCTGACATATTATTGAATCAGATCTTATGATGATACACACAGTTTAGTTATTCCCTCAGACACATTTGTCATCTACCCAGTTATTATCAGAACAGAAAGTGACATGCCTACAGGGCCAAAAATCATGACTATCAAGACTCACTTTATCATGATGTAATTAAGTTAGAACAGTATTTTTCAACCTTGGTAACTTTAGATGCACATCTAGCTGGGGAATTCTGGGAGTGAAAGTCCACATGTCTTAAAGTTACCAAAGTTGAGAAACACTGGATTAGAAACATAAGGATCAGGTGCAATTATCTATCAACTTCCTCAACTCTTCAGTCCAACCAAATTTTGGATTTTGGCTAGAAAATAATTCCTCATTAATATAGCCAAAATTCACCAAGTTGGAACAAGCTGTCATAAAAATCTTAGATATTCATTTTATGTCATTGGCGTTAAAGCACCAGGTATTTTAACTATTGGGCATGGTATGTTAGAATCTGTAAATATGGATAGGGTACAGTGAAGGGAAAGATGTATGCTAAATACAATTAAAAATGCCAAGCAAACATAAGGATTAATTCTGTAAAATATACTATCAGAATATAAATTTAAATAGATGAATTACAGATCGGTAACAGTAATAAAAATAAAATAGGTCACACAAGATATTTATAATGCTGAATAAATCAGGTTTGAAATTGTATAACTCTAGAAACAGAATGTTGGATAAGAGCAAGTAGAACTTAAGGAAAATACTGTATCTACTTCTTGAGACAAGTTTCTTTAATTTGAATGGCTTCCAAATATCTGGCTCTTGATTTCCATTCCCAGAATTCTCAGTAAGGTCTGAGGAATTATGGGAGTTGATATCTACACATTCATTGGCATCTCTAACTAAAATGGCTAGAATGTAGTTAGAGAGTAATGAAACATATGGACCATCTAATCAGATTATAAAATACACTTCAATGGAATTTACCCTAACTATTGAAATAACTTTTTTCTCAATTGCATATCCCCAACATTTCTGCTACCCAAAATGAGAACTTGCTAGGTGGAAACAGGGTGAATGGAAGCTCCACTGACAAAAGAAAAGGCACAATGACTGCAAGAACATTCATTATTATATAGTTTATCATCTACATTTGTCCACGTATTTGTAGATTAATGTAGGATTTAAACCACAGAACTGTGTGTTAGTAGCAGTGAACATGGCAGGCTTCATGGAAGGTTAGAATGATAAGACAAGAATTATGAAGCAAGTGTGACCAACTCACACTTGCTATGGGAGAACTTCCAGCTCTACTCAGAGAAGATGCAGTGAGATGCAGTACAAATGTACAAACTTTTGTCCTACCAGACCTCCCTTCAAAAGAGATATGATCCCTGTTTAGCAAGAAATAAAGACTTACATGTCCCTTGAAGGCATAGAGCAATCCAGAGGCACAGCGTTGAGAAGAAGAAAAGGAATCTTTTGGGGTGACCCATGGCCAATGAGTTGAAAAGAGAGAAGGCAGGTGGTTACCAGATGCCTACTTTCAGATCTTGTCCCTGACTCCAGTTTTATCCTTCCTTAAATAATCCTGGATAAAGCGGCTCTACCACCAAGTAACCAGTTCAGATTGTTATCATAAGACAGGGATGCTGACATACATTTTGCCTGACAAGATTCCTAACTTTTGGTATTTTTGTAAGGAAAAACAAAAAAAGAAGGGAGAGAGAATCCCTGTCTATTCATTCCAGAAGTGCCTATCACAGGAAACTGACACACAATTCCATGTAGACACAGGGATTAAGAAAAATAATTCTGGATTAATGTGGGGAAATGATGTATTAAACACACAAAGAAGAACAACTAGTACACCCAGAAACATGCCAATTAACACTTGTAAAAATCAAATCCTTGTATGTGGCGTCTCACAAAATAATTATAAAGTACATCTTAAAGATGACATGATTTATTTGGGGGGGGCTACGGATGGGGTTTGACATGGACAATTAATAAGGTAAAGGTAAAGGTTCCCCTCGCACATATGTGCTAGTCGTTCCTGACTCTAGGAGGCAGTGCTCATCTCCATTTCAAAGCCAGAAGAGCCAGCGCTGTCCGAAGACGTCTTCGTGGTCATGTGGCCGGCATGACTAAACACTAAAGGTGCACGGAACGCTGTTACCTTCCCACCTATAGTGGTCCCTATTTTTCTACTTGCATTTTTTATGTGCTTTCAGCTGCTAGGTTGGCAGAAGCTGGGACAAGTAACGGGAGCTCACCCCATTATGCGGCACTAGCAATTTGAACCGCTGAACTGCCGACCTTTTGATCGACAAGCTCAGCGTCTTAGCCACTGAGCCACCGCATCCCACAGACATTTGATATCCGAATATTAATTCCAGTCCTTGGGTCCAAGTGCTGCTTTGCAATTCTGGAGTTCAACCAATATGGCCAATTCTGCTCCATTTGTTTGATACCTTCCTACTATAGAGTGTACTGAACAGAGAAGAGCAACAAAGATGATTAGGAGACTGGAGGCTAAAACATATGAAGAACGGTTGCTGGAATTGGGTTATGTCTAGTTTGATGAAAAGAAGGACTAGGGGTGACATGATAGCAGTGTTCCGGTATCTCAGGGGCTGCCACAAAGAAGAGGGAGTCAAGCTATTCTCCAAAGCACCTGAGGGCAGGAACAAGAAGCAATGGGTGGAAACTAATCAAGGAGAGAAGCAACTTAGAACTAAGGAAAAATTTCCTGATAGTTAGAACAATAAAACAGTGGGACAACTCGCCTCCAGAAATTGTAGATGCTCCAACACTGGAAGTTTTTAAGAAGACACTGGACAACCATTTGTCTGAAATGGTATAGGGCCGTGATGGCGAACCTATAGCACGGGTGCCACAGGTGGCACATGGAGTCATATCAGTGGGCATGTGAGCATTGCCGTAGCTCAGCTCCAGCGCGCATGCATGCGCCAGACAGCTGATTTTTGGGCCCCACCAGAAGTTGGGAAATGGGCTGTTTCTCGCCTCCAGAGGGCCTCCGGGGGTGGGGGGGAAGGCCGTTTTTGTCCTCCCCAGGCTCCTAGAACACCTCTGGAGCTTGGGGAGGGTGAAAAATGGGCCTACTGTGCCCACTGTGCCATGACGTGTTAAAAGCAGGGGGGCATGCGCGCATGTGCGGGGCGCATTGAATTATGTGGGAACTGTTTTTTGATTTGGCCAGCTGGATATTCTAGGAACTGTGATCCAGGTTGAGTAAAAATTGACTTATTCAAAACCTACTTGTCCTACTATACCTACGGTAACCTTATCTTTTAATTCTGTTTTTTAACTTTGTTCGTATTTATGCTTTTATATTTTGTGACATGTTTTTATTGTGAGCTGCCCAGGGTCACTTAGACGAGATAGACAGTATAAAAATGTGATGAAAGAATGAATAAAGGAATGAACGAATGTCACATAGGTCATCATATAATGATAACCCCTAGATATTATTAGACTTTGAATTAGTTCAAACCTCTCTGACCTGGCACCTTCCACATGTGTTTGTATCTATCTATCTATCTATCTATCTATCTATCTATCTATCTATCTATCTATCTATCTATCTATCTATCTATCTATCTTGTATGTTGCCCATCCTGCCTAGAGATGATTTATACTATTGAATGATGACAGCAATGTTGCAATGTTTGCAGATTTTTTTACTCCATGGGGATGTTTTGGAAAGATTTTATAAAGAATCTTTTGAAACACTAATTGTTTTAATGTGACAAATATGCACAGGTCTTTATAAGAAAAACACTACTTAAATTAAACCCACAAGCAGAGGTTTGGTAAGGAAGAGTCTCAACCATGAGACTAAATCGTCACATGGGGCTAAAACCAAGGAATAGTAAATGAAGCATTAGGATATAGCACCAATAACCTGGTGATGTCATACCTAGGAATGAATACAAAGGGTGAATGCAATAATGGGCATCTACAATGTGATCCCTGCCCATGAGCAAGGGTTTAAGAAATGGAGGTGAAAAGATCCAATCTGGGTCACCATCACCAGAGACAAATGCTCTTTGGGTACTGTAAGGGTCTCCAAACCTGGCAACTTTAAGACTTGCAGATTCAACTCCAAGAATTCCTCAGTCAGCCAGTTTGGAGACTCCTGGGGTATTGCCTGGACTTTACAATGTAAATAGTAGAAACCTGCCATTTTAGAGGAGATGAGGAAAAGGAAATGTAGATTTCTAATTGGATCTAGCAAGCAATTTGCTTTGGGTAATTCTGATTCAGTGTTAGAATAGAATAGCGCTGGAAGGGATCTTGGAGGTCTTCTAGACCAGTCCCCTGCTCACACAGGAGAACCTACACTATGTCAGACAAGTGACTGTCCAGTCTCCTCTTAAAAACCTCCAATGATGGAGTGCCCACAATTTCTGGAGGCAAGCTGTTCCACTGGTTAATTGTCCTCACTGTTAGGAAATTTCTCCTTAATTCCAGGTTGCTTCTCTCCTTGATTAGTTTCCATCCATTGTTTCTTGTCCTGCCCTCTGGTGCTTTGTAGTATAATTTGACCCCCTCTTCTTTGTGGCAGCCTCTTAAATACTGGAAAACTGCTATCATGTCACCCCTAATTCTTCTTTTCGCCAGGCTAGCCATACCAAATCCTGCAGTCATTCTTCACACGTTTTAGTCTCCTGGCCTTTGATCATCTTAGTTGCTCTTCTCTGAACTTTTTCCAAAGTCTCAGAGAATCAGTCTCATACCGTACTACATTTTTTTTTGTAGTACGGTATGGTGACCAAAATTCATTGCAGTATTCCAGGTGTGGTCTTACTAGAATACAGGTGTGTTTCTCAACTTAGCGTGTGGACTTGAACTCCCAGAATTCCCCAACCAGCCATGAAAGAATGGTTGTAACTTGAGGAGTACTTGTATCGTAAAAACAATATCATTGAATGATGTCATTGATGTCATTTCAACAAATTATCATTGATCATTTCTTCAGTTATCACCTTAATAGGCATACTTTGGGAGATTTGTGAATATATTTTAGTGCACATGGCAATCTTTAAGTCAACCGAAATGTCTCCGAAGTGACGGGTAATGAGTTAATGTTTTGCTACACGAAGAAAAATCATTTTCACCCAATTTGGGGTAATTTAACCAAGTTTTTGGAAACACTGGTGTAGGAGGAAAGTCATGTTAGCCTATGGGGTCAAAAGATTTGGATTCTAGTAGCAACGTTTCTGACTGACAAATGTTACTATGAGGCATAAGTTCCTATGATACACCCTTGATTGAATTGATTGAATAAGTCAAGAGCTCTTTTTGAAATGGGGCTACTTTAGGACTGCAAGAAAACAGTTGACCACCAGGTAGCATCAAAGAGATATTAACTCTTTGTTGCCAACTAGTGGCAATCTGAAAGTTTGCAGCCCACATGTGATAGTTCTTTTATTCTATACTTCTATCTCAGGGGTCTGCAACCTTAAACACTCAAAGAGCCATTTGGACCTGTTTCCCACAGAAAAGAAAACACCAGAGCCACAAAACCCTTCCCGTGCCTGACTATTTCTTGAGCGGCCACAAAACTAGCATATGTAGTTGAATTAAACATTCTGTTTTCTTTTGAAACTTTTTTCTTTTCTTGGATTTATCTATGGTTGGCCTACCAGGGGTTGAAAAGCTCAATAAATTACGTGCCGGCGGATGTTGCACATTGGCAGTTGTGACGCATATTTTGAGTGACAGGGAGCTGCAGCAGAGGGGTGAAAGAGCCACATGAGGCTCCAGAGCTGCAGGTTGCTGACCCCTGTTCTATCTTATTCTATACAGGCAGTCCTCGAATTATGACCACAGTAGAGTCCATAATTTCTGTTTCTAAACAAGACATTTTCTTAAGTGACTTTTGCCTCATTTCATGATCTTTCCTGCCACAGTGCCATTGTTAAATTACTGACGCAGTTATAAAGTGAATCTGGCTTCCCCAATGACTTTGCTTGTCAGAAGGTTGCAAAAGGGGGTCACATACCCCCCCCCCCAGGACACTGAAACCATTATAAATATGAGTTCATTGCCAAGTGTCTGAACTTTGATCATGTGACCATATGGATGCTGGAAAGGTCATAAGTGTGAAAAATGGTCACAACTCACTTTTTTCAGTGCCATTTTAGCTTTGAATGTTCACTAAACGAAGTTTTTCGTTTAGTGAGCATTCAAATTTTTGAATATTCAAACATTGTGAACTTTTGTAAGTTGAGGACTACCTGTATTATTTTATTCTATACCTCTTTACATATGTGATAGTCCTTTTATTCTGTACCTTACTCTATATTTGTGGTTCACTCCACAGCAGTGGTGGGTTCCTCCTGGTTCGGCTCGGTTCAGCCAAGCCGGTAGCGGTGATGATATGACCTCACCGAACCAGTTCTCTTTGTTCGGGAGCTGCCCGCCACCATGTTATTCTTACCTTTTATTTGGCCCCGCCCCCAGTCTATTTGCTGCCTCCCGAGTCCCAGCTGATGGGCTATAAGGGAAAATACTGTTTAAACTCTTGCCGTGGGGCTTCAAAGGGCCGCCCTACAGCTGATCAGTGTTAAAAGGCAGTGTGGTGGTAGACCAGTGCGCTTGAAAAACAAATGGATAGACCGGTGCGCTCCAAAAAGAATGGGTAGACTGGAATGCTTCAAAAACAAATGGGTAGACAGGTACAGCTCTGCAAGCAGTTAAAAGCCTGGTAGACCAGTACCTCTGCTAAATCCCAAAGAATTGTCATATGACCATCAAGCCATGCCCACAAAATAAGCCACGCCCACAGAACTGGTAGTAAAAATTTTTAGAACACACCCCTGCTCCACAGCTTTTTCCTTTCTTTAGCTGAAGCTCTCCCCATTTCCTGTCTCCCTCCGAACTAACTGTTGCTCCTGACTAGGTGGACTCCAAGCTATAGAAACTATTATTTCTTGTATGGCTTTCTTAGTTAGCCTTTCGTGACCAATATCATAGATCCTGACTTTGGTAACAAAAACTGCCTTCTGAATTCTCTCTTAATATTGATTGCTTTCCTGATGCTACTCTTGATCTGAGAAGACTGAGAAGCAATGTTATATACAGGTAGTCTTCAATGTAGGATCGACCACTAAGTGACTGTTTGAAGTTATGGCAGACCCTCCACATCAGTGGTGGGTTTCAAAATTTTTTACTACCGGTCCTGTAGCTGTGGTTTGGTGGGCGTGGCATGACTTGGTAGGCGTGGTTTGGTGGGCGTGGCAGGGGAAGGTTACTGCAAAATCTCCATTCCCAACCCACTCCAGGGGAAGGATACTGTAAAATCCCCATTCCCTCCCAATCAGCTGGGACTCGGGAGGCAGAGAATAGATGGGGGCGGGGCCAGTCAGAGGTGGTATTTACCGGTTGTCCGAACTACTCAGGATTTCTGCTACCGGTTCTCCGAACTACTCAGAATTTCTGCTACCGGTTCTCCAGAACTGGTCAGAACCTGCTGAAACCTCTGTTCCACATAGGTACTTATGCCCTGGTTCCAAAGTTATGATGCCCCCCCCCCAGTCATGTGACTGCATTTTGGGTGCAGTTATGGCCGTTTGCAGCATCCCACAGTCACACGATCGTGATTCATGATATTTTTGATGAAAACTGGTGTTTACTTCTAATTTTTGGCAAAAATGCCCCATAACAAACAATAACTTTGTTTAACGACCGCACATTCACTGAACCACCCTGGTGATTTGCTTAACAACCGCCGCAATAAAAGGTTGTGACATTGGGTTAGTCGCATGATTTATTTATTATTTATTTATTATTTATTTATTTATTATTCATATTTCTATGCCGCCCACTCTCCGAGGACTCTGGGCGGCTTACACCAAAGACAGTATACTAAATAGCATATTGCCCTCAACAATCTGGGTCCTCATTTTACCCACCTCGGAAGGATGGAAGGCTGAGTCAACCTTGAGCCTGTGAGATTTGATCCGCTGATCTGCTGAACTAGCAGTCAGCTGAAGTAGCTGCAGTACTGCACCCTAACCACTGCGCCACCTCGGCTCATCTGCATGATGACCTGTTTTACAATCATCACAACATATGACCATAATAGGCAGACTCCATTATGGTTATAAATTGAGGGCACTTGTATATAGAGTTAAGTAACAGTTCTATTATTAGATATTTTATTTTATCTGTCCTTATGGCAGTAATCGATTATTGTTTGATTGGTTGATAATGCTTTGCTGAATTTCTTGATTTGTATCAGTCTGATAGGATATTTCTGTGAGAAATCGAAGGCACTTTTGCACTGCAGCTCAAAGCTGATGGACTCTGGTGGGCCCAGTAGATAGACATGAACCTGGTGGAAGAAATCTGCTTTGTATTTCAAACTCTTCATCCACTTTGACCACAGCAATGTCCAAGTAATTCATTCAGATTGATTGGTGGATTCTCCTGTTTCTTTACCCATTTCACTCATGCTGTGGAAGCAAAAACCTATCACGTTCCTTTCATGGATGGGTTTTTGTCAACCTTTCAAAGTAGACCAAACTAGGAAACCAAAGTTATGTAGGTCAATATTACTTTTATTGTAAAGTTATAGGAACAGAATCTTGTAAGTTTGAAGGCACATTTTAGAGGGGTTGAGAAAAACAACAAGGCACACTTTAATGGAATCATGGACATGCCACCCAAGTGTATGAACCATTGACAAGTTACAGGATCTGCCCTATCCAATAATACTGCCCATCCAACCAATAGAGAGTTCCCTTTTGTTTTTCTTTCTTTCTTTATAACTTTCTGTGTTGTTTATTTGTCTTTTGGTGGGTTAAGCTCAATTTAAAAAAAACAAAACCCTTTTTATTTTCCCATTCTATACCCCATCCTACCAGATTTCCTGGAAGAGGAAAATCTTTGAATTTAAAACCTTGGTATAGAATTGCTTTGGTGTTGGGTTTAATCTGCTGGCCTTTGCTTTAGATGGAATGATGTGAAATCCCTCTAATCGAGGAAACAATTCTTACACTGATTTATTAGGATCAAAATATATTGTTGATGCTCCATTTGCTTTGTAAAACACCATATGTTTTGGGTGGTTAGTGGTGGGATAATTTTTTTTTTACTACCGGTTCTGTGGGCGTGGCTTGGTGGGTGTAGCAGAGGAAGGATACTGCAAAATCCCCATTTCTTCCCGATCAGCTGGGACTCGGGAGGCAGAGAATAGATGGAGGCAGGGCCAGTCAGAGGTGGTATTTACCGGTTCTCCAAACTACTCAAAATTTCTGCTACTAGTTCTCCAGAACTGGTCAGAATCTGCTGAGTACGACCTCTGATTAACACCAATTCCAAGGTGCAAAAAGAACAGGATTACCCATTCCCCAGTTATTCTCTCCTAGAGTATGAAATAATAATGCCTTTTAATCCTAAATTCCTACCCTTTACATAACTGCATTGGGGGGCAGAAATGCCGTAGGTGCTTCCTTCTCCATCTGCCCAATAATGTTTATCTTTTGCTCTCCCAACATTTAAGGATTCTTCTTCTCCACCCAGCCCCCAGCCTCATATCCCAGCAAGGTTACCATGATCTCCTGATTCCATCATCAAGAAGAAAAATAAGGGGAGGCATCTTCTGAAATATTTTTGATCTTAAATAAAGATAAAGTTCCTGTGTAGGTACACTAGGATGGATTTTTCCTCTATGTTCACGTACAGGGAGCAGAAGATAGGCGGGGATTGGTACTTGATGGGTTCCATCAACAGTCAAAGTGCCAATGGCTTGAAGACATCTCCACATCAGCTTTCTGCAAAAACATGTCTACTTTCCTGAGCTTCCATGTCTTGTTGTTGTTGCCTTGAAAACAATGAATTGAAAACAAATGTCTAGTTTGTGTCATAAAATAGTTGGCGCACTGGAGATCTTGGGGTTGGATCTTCTTCTTCATCTCCATTCATTCTAGCGGTAAGCTTTGTTCCTCTGGAGCCACATAGACTTTGTGGTTATATCGGGCACACGGTTGCTGAGCCCGTAAGTGTCGGCGATGAAAGAAGTACCAGAGCTGGAGAACACAAACACAAACAGTTTTAATTTGTGTTATTATGATGGTGGGAACTCATTAACCTCAGCAGCAAGAAATTATTCAAATTTAAAATGCTAAATGATTAAAAAACGATTAAAATTTAAAATTACAAAAATTAAGATCTGGTTCTACCAATTAGCATGGGGATCTACCCTGTTTCCCCCAAAATAAGACATCCCCCGATAATAAGTCCAATCGGGCTTTTGAGCACATGACAATAAGGCCAAGCACTTATTTCAGGGTTCAAAAAAATATAAGACAGGGTCTTATTTTTGGGGGAACACGGTAAGAGTATGAGGTAACCCTGGAATGGGCTGGTAGTTTTTGAGGGCACTCCTGCTCCCTTGTTAATCTTCTTTTCAGCCTTCTGAATTTTTAACTTTGACTTTGACTTCTAACTTCTATATTTTAACTTCTTTTTGACTCGGTTTTTATTCAGGTGTTTATATATTGTTTTATGACGCTGTTGTAAACCACCTAAGTGAGATGGATGGTGTAGACAATTAATAATACACTAGTCCAATCCCCTGCTCATGCAGGAGACCTATACTAGGGATTCGAACCGCCGAACTGCCAACCTTTCTGATCGACAAACTCAGCGTCTTAGCTACTGAGCCACCTAGCCAAGCATATTCTTGAGCAGGTGTTTGTGGGTCACTTACCATAACTGGGAGACCAGCTAGGAGGACCATTGCCAATAGGGCAGATAAGAAGATAAGAAAAATGGCCCAGCCTTGCAAACAGGTGGGATTTGATGGCACATTGCTGTCTGTAGGGAACAAAATAATGAAATAAAACAATGTATTTTAAAAATCGTCCATTCCTTTTTTTTTACTTCCTGAAATCTAGGAACCACCCACCTGCACAACTTAGTTACTATGATTCTATGATTTTGGTAGCCACGTCAACTATATAGCAATAGTATCAAATCATTGTTTGTTTGTTTATTTTAAATCTGTATGCCGCCAAGGTGGCTCTGCTTCCTCCAGTTTTCACAGAACTATTCAATAATGGTGAAGTGCTCAGTGGAATAACTAAGCTGGAACTTTAAAAGAGCAAACTTAAGAGGGGAAGAATACAGTAGAATAGCTTCAAAAAGGAAGGAGAAATCAAGCAGGTTAAAATCATTGGTATGTTTTGATTTCTATAAAAAAAGAAGACAAGGGGTTCCTGCAGATCTTACTCCCCTAGTCATAACCGACTATAGGGGGCAGTGCACATCTCCATTTCAAGGCTATTTCAAGGCCAGAGCTGTCCAAAGACATTTCCATGGTCATGTGGCCAGCATGGCTTCATGGAGCGCTGTTACCTTCACACCAGTGGTACCTATTTCTCTACTTGCATTTGCATGCTTTCAAACTGCTAGGTTGGCAGGAGCTGGGGCAGACAGGAGCTCACCCCAGCTGCATAGTGCTGGGGTCTCGAACCTGGGCTGCCAGCTTTCCAACCAATAAAGACCAGCATCTTAACCCCTGAGCCATGGGATTTCTATAGGAGACTAAAAATAAGGACTTTGGAGGATGTCTCTAGAAGGGAAAGATCTTCTGCTTAGCAAAACGTTAACCAATCACAGAGAAAAAGCAGAGCTCAGTTCATATTTCAGCTCAATTTGAAACCCTCTGACTGGTTGACTGTTCAACCATGGCCAAATGGACCAAGCAGAAGGTGAAGGAAACTCTAGTCAAAATAAATGAGAATACCAGAATATTGAATTTTGAGACCCAGATGAGTTTGAGCTTTTCACAACCCCTGCTTGCAATATTTAAAACAACTGCTTGGGGAGAGCCAAAATGATTGGAGATGGACAGATGGATATAGTCAATACATGGCAAGATTAGGCAAGATTCTGCACCAGGTTATGTAGTAGTCATTCTGTGAGCATCTAAAAGATAATGCACAAATTGCTGGAATACCCATTACTTCTGGAATAAATGGATGTTATCATTTATAATCCATCAGTGATATGTGAAGTGCAAAAAAAAAGTCATAAATAGTAAGCAAAGCAAATTAAAGGCATATAGAAAAGAAATAAAACTAAAACTATTGTATACCAATTTCAGTCCTTAAATCTCTCCATAACTTTCTAACATTTTCAAGCATATTCATACACAGCTTCATAGTTTCATGTTCTTTAAGCTTCTCATCAATCCTTTCAAATTCTTATCAACAATATCCAGTCAAACTTTGTCTTCCTCTACAAATACAGTTGACTAATTCCTTCTTTTTTCCTATTTGTTCTAGGGTTATTCTTGTTTCAGAACACACATTCTAAGTACCTCATTCTTACTTCATTGTACTTACTTTTTAATTTTTTTTCACATACCCATTTCTGACTTCCATATAACTGAATAGAAGCGTATTTTTATTTACAGCAATTTTGCTTCTTTCAATTACCTACTATCTACAAACTTTCTACCAGAATCTCTGCATCTTAAATTTTCTCCATCCATGTTCCTCTATGATAAATATTCTACAGAAGTCTTCAAATTTATCTATTTGCTAGTTTTTCCACTTATTAATAACTTTCAATCATTCACTCATTTTTCTCTGAAAGGACAACTAAATTGGATTTTGATGCATTAATGATGCATTAATTTTCACATCTATACTCTTGTTGCATCATACAATTCTGCTAGTTTTCCTTGCAAATAATTAAGACTCTCAGCTATCAGCATGGCATCATCTATATATAAAGGTGTACACATGTCCTTAGCTGAAACACCTCTTAATGTCACTACCAGCTTCCTAATGTATTTGTCCATAAGTAAATTCAACAACAGAAAGGATTCTATACATCCTTGTCTTACTCCCTTTTCAGTGTTAATTATTTACTGAGTATATTCTGCTCATCACATATCACAGATTCATGTTCACATGAATTATTCAAATTATTCCATCCAGATAACGTAAAATGAGAACTTGCAGACTAGGAGGAAAGATGAGGTCTGATATTTCTCCATGGCAAAATGTAGTTTGTAAGGAACTGAGAGTTTTGTGAGAATTCCATCCATCAATTGAACCATGGCACTTAGAAGGCCATACTTCTAAGGAGAAGGAGAATACTACCAAACATTATTTGCACCAAAAATGGATTTTAAATCACAATTCCAACTCAGACCTATTTGAGTGACTTACCAGTGCTATTAGGTGAGGTGTAGAAGGGTAAATTAGTGGCCTCTGGTGCATTTTCTGTGGCATTGTAAGTTTCATTGGCATTTATTGTAGCTGTTGAACTGGGCGTGGTTGTTGGGCAAGTTATCTTTTTATGGATGGCTTCTGGAGTCAAAGTTGCAGGGGTGGCATTAATCTTCTGAAGCCCAGCATAGTCCTGAGGAGGCTTGTCCTCACAGCCTGTGGCTGTGTGTGGATGGTGAGAACCTGGAAAATGGAAAAGCAAAGCAAAAATGGAATGGATATCATTTGTCCCAAATCAACATTACTCATCATTATTGTGTTCTCAAGCATCAAGGATTGTTTTTAAGCCTTGTGTTTGGTCTTGGACTATAAAGTTTTGGTATGATGAAATTTATGGGGTTATCCCTGGGAGTAACTGATCCAAAGAAGACCAAAGATGGAAGGAGCATATTGAACCTTTTGTATAGCAGAAATATTTATTTTACTTTATTGTCATTGCACCTTGTACAACAAAATTAAATGCTGTCTTCAGTGTACATTATAATAAAATAAAATAAAACACAAACACACATCCTTCACATTCTATACAATTGAATTGAAACCAATATTGCATTAATATTGCACTGTGCAGTAGAATTCAATATAGTTACTGCCTTGGGATAGAAGCTGTTTTTTCAGCCTATTGATCCTTGTTTTTATTGTCCTGTACCGTCTGCCAGATGGTAATAGTTCAAAAAAAGGGTGCCCAGGATGAGATGGATCTTTAAGAATGTTTTGAACTTTCTTAAGGCAGCGGGAGCTATAAAGCTCTTCCAAAGAGGGGAAAGGGGAACCAATGATCCTCTGGACAATGACGTTGACCCTCTGGAGCACTGTCCTATCTGCCACTGTGCAATTGGCAAACTATACACAGATGCAGTAAGTTAAAATACTCTCTATGGGGCAGTGGTAGAAGGTCACCAGCAGTTTTTCATTTAGTGTTTCCTGAGCAGTCTCAGGTAGTATAATCTCTGCTGGGCCCTTTTGATCAGTGCTGCAATGTGAGCGCCTCAGGTCAGGTCCTCTTTTCTGATAACACCCAGAAACTTAAAACTGGCCACTTGCTCCACTCGGTCTCCATTGATAAGCAAGGGCTGGATGTCTGATCTATTCCTTCTATCGTCCACTATAAGCTCCTTGGTCTTATTGCTTATTGCTTAATGCATTGTAAGCCGCCCTGAGTCTCCGGAGAAGGGCGACATATAAATAAATAAATAAATAAATAAATAAATAAATAAATAAATGAATGAATGAATGAATGAATGAATGAATGAATGAATGAATGAATGTGTTAAGGACCAAGTTATTGTCTCCACACCACAAAAGCAACCGGTCTACCTCATCTCAATAGGCAGACTCATCCCCCCTGGAGATGAATCCCACCACACAAATGTCAACATCCAAGAGAGCTGAGGAAATATCGAATTACCAGAAGCCCTTGACAATGATAACTTTAAAAAAATGAACAGCCTCTGCTTTTTAGAATTTAGTGTACTTGAAAATGGGTGAGGGCTCTTCTGTCCAGATCTACAGATAGGCACTAAGGAAAGAGAGTTTCTTCATTAGCAACCTCTCCCAAACTGAGACTCTCTGGTGGTTCTTTCTAACCATCTATCCTTCTTCAAATGCCTCCCATTATTTCATTTTGGCACTAGGGGCTGAGGAAGGAAATTCTGCACTTCAGCTATTTCCAATAAAATAGCCCTTTTGCCAACTCAGGAGGCCCCGTTCTGTAAGTTCTGGAGTAGAAATACATCTTTCATCAAATACATTTTCTCTCATCCATTTTGCCAAGCTAATACAATTTCAACGGTCATCCATTCAGGCAGGGAAAGATTCAGGCAAAATGGCAGCAAGGGGCTCAATTAACCATGAACTTTTTGTTTTCTGTTGGAAATTCTCAACTTCCCACCAGGGATGAAATGCTCCTGGTTCAGACTGGATCACCCGATCCAGTAGCAATGGTGGCGGGTAGTTCGGAGAACCGGTAGCAAAAATCCCTGCCCCCCTCCCCCGCCCATGCCCAGCTGAGCCGTGCAGTCATCAGAGGCTTTTTTTACTTTTAAAAGCATTTTTTCTACAACTTCTTTGGCCGAAGAGGTTGTAGAAAAAATGCTTTTAAAAGTAAAACAACAACAACACCCTCTGATGATCGCACGGCTCAGCTGGGATCGTCAGAGCTTTTTAAAAGCATTTTTTCTACAACCTCTTTGGCCAAAGAGGTTGTAAAAAAAAAAAAAACCGCTTTTAAAAGGCTCTGGCGATCCGAGCTGAGTAGAAAAAATGTTTTTAAAAGAAAAAAAAGCCTCTGACGATCAGGCAACTCAGCTGGGATCGTCAGGGCCTTTTAAAAGCATTTTTTCTACAACCTCTTTGGCCAAAGAGGTTGTAGAAAAAATACTTTTAAAAGCCTCTGACAATCCCAGCTGAGCAGCACGATCATCAGAGACTTTTAATTTTTTTAAAAAAGCAATGCTTTTAAAAGCAAAAAAAAAAAAAAAAGATTATGCGCCACAGCTGGTCACCCCCCCCCTCGTGTGCTGTTCTATTTATCACATGCCTCCTTTTGGCATGCACTGCGTGTGCGCACCTCACATTTGGTGCGTGGTGTGCACTGTGCATGGGTAGCCAGCGAACTGGTAGTAAACCGGTTCAGATTTCACCACTGCTTCCCACCTTTTCACAGCTGTGTCTTCTTCCGGATTCTGACTCCCGGTGAAGAAACATTGGATCTTGCCAACAATGAAGGGACACTATTTTCACTATTGTGAGTGAAAACTCAAGCATCACAAGTAATTTTGAAACTTTGAAATGTTCCTCAACTGTTGGCAAAGTCCAAATGACTTGATCCAAATAACGTGGGGCAAAGATGCTCACCTGCTACACAGAGGAACAAGATAGGAAATAAACAGAGAATCCAAGGAGGGTCCTTCAAGCATTTCCATTTCTTCTCCATAGAAGCACAGTAGGGCAGAGAGCAGAAGTCTTGGGTGCAGCGGTCAATTTCTGGCAAGTCTCCTGTAATATTTGCAACCCTTTTATATATAAGTGATTGCAACAGCCAATTATTTCCTAATTTAGCAATACCTCTTCAAGAAAATAAGTGTCTAATGCGTGAAACATTTGTCATATTTTATCAAAATATGCATATATATGTGCATTAAAACAGGAAAGGACCTGAAACACACTTGTAAATCTGGATTTTTTTTTGGTCATCTTCCGTCAGTTAATGGAAAAGATAGAGCTGGGGAAAAAAGAGAGAGAGACAGAAAGAAATATTGTTCAGATGCATTAAATTGCAATGTAGGTTAGTCCCATGCAGTTAATTACAGAGGCAAAAATTAACAGTGTGATTAATAACCAAGCTGGAATGAATCCAAGTTGAACTGAATTATGGGTGTTTCTGGAAATGACAAACATGTTCCTGAAGTGTCCTATTATTATTTTTCTGTATATAGCCCCGGTCTTTATAAAAACTCACCACTACCTTATTACCTGCTACTTCAAGAATGCCTAGGATAACAAGGGCAGGGAATGAGATTGCTTCCCAGGTGGCTTCACTTCAGTCTTGGTGAGAAGGCACTGAGATGTCAATGCTGAAGAGGCAAGGATGTACCTCTCGACCTAGAATCCCTCTGGATCCCCACCAAAGAAAAATAAATAAATAAATAAATAAATAATTTTATTTCTATACCGCCTTTCTCCCAAAGGACTCAGGGCAGTATACAGCCTATTAAAAGCACAAAGACAGACAGTTAATAATAATTAAAATTATTAAATAATTTCGGCTCAGATTTAAAACCCCCAAAATTTAAAACACCCAATTTAAAAATCATTACATTGATAGCCCGGCTTGGCGGAACAGCAGGGTCTTGAGGGCACAGCGGAATACACGGAGGTCAGAGATCTTATGCATTTCCGGGGGCAGTTCATTCCACAGGGCAGGGGCTCCCACAGAGAAGGCCCTCCCTCTGGGTGTCGCCAGCCGACATAACTTGGCTGATGGCACCCTGAGGAGACCCTCTCTGTGGGAGCGAACTGGCCTGTGGGAGGCTGTTGGTGGCAGAAGTCGGTCTTGAAGGTCCTATGCCATGGAGCGCTTTAAAGGTGGTGACCAACACCTTGAATCGCACCCGGAAGACCACTGGGAGCCAGTGCAGCTCGCGCAGGAAGGGTGTCAGGTGGGCACAATGGGTTGCGCCCATAACCACCCGCGCGGCCGCATTCTGGACCAGCTGGAGCCTCCGAGTGCTCTTCAAGGGGAGCCCCATGTAGAGAGCATTACAATAGTCCAGCCGGGAGATGACAAGGGCATGAGTGACTGTGCGCAAGGCATCCCAGTCCAGAAAGGGCTGCAACTGGCGAATCAGGTGAATCTGATAAAAAAAAACCCTGGCCACGGCCGTCATATGCTCTTCTAAAGACAGCCCTGTGTCCAGGAGGACACCCAGATTGTGAGCCCTCTCTGTGGGGGGCAGAGATTCACCCCCAATAGTCAGCGATGGCACCAGCTGACTATATCGGGACACCGATAAATAAATAAGACCAACTCAACTCAGCCCAACCTAGTACCTTCCAATGCATCATGATTACACCTCCAATATTTCTCAGCTGTTGATAAAGATGGGCATCACAGCCATGTATGGATAGGAGAAATGGGAGATAGATTTACATGCCCTTTGTAGTGTTAAATTGTTTATATGTGCATATCCTTATATTAGAATTGTAGATTTGAAAGTCAGGAAGCACATCATATTTTTCTGTTCTGATTCCTTCTTTGTTAGGACATATTTATGTACACAATTATTTGGATCACATATATTTGTCTGTCTGGAACTCGCACTTCATGTCATGACATAAATACAGTCGAGAGAGTCCAGAGATATTTTACGAGAAGAGTCCTCCATTCCTCTAACTGCAATAAAATGCCTTATGCCACCAGACTTCAGATTTTGGGCTTAGACAACTTAGAACTATGCCGACTTCAGTCTGATCTAAGCATAGTACATAAAATTATCTGCCACAATGTCCTTCCTGTCAATGACTACTTCAGCTTCAACCACAACAATACACGAGCAAATAATAGATACAAACTCAAGGTAAACCGCTCCAAACTCCAGAAAATATGACTTCAGTAACAGAGTGGTCAATGCCTGGAATGCACTACCTGACTCTGTAGTTTCTTCCCCACACCCCCAAAACTTTAACCTTAGACTGTCTACTGTTGACCTCACCCCATTCCTAAGAGGTCTGTAAGGGGCGTGCGTAAGGGCACCAGCGTGCCTACCGTCCCTGTCCTAATATTCCATTTTTACTTACTCTTTTCTCGTATTCAAATTATGTTTATACTTTTACCTGTTATCTTATATATGCTTGACAAATAAACTTATGATTATGATTATTTTAGTGCTGATAACCCATTCAGGCCTGCTAATAATAGCAATAGCATTTAGACTTATATACCGCTTCAAGTCCTCTCTAAGTGGTTTACAGAGTCAGCCTATTGCCTCCAACAATCTGGGTCCTCATTTTACCAACCTCAGAAGGATGGAAGGCTGAGTCAACATTGAGTCGGTCAGGATCGAACTGCTGGCAGTCGGCAGAATTAGCCTGCAATACTGCATTCTAACCACTGTGCCGCCAAGGCTCTTGGCACATTTATTTGTAACCATAAAATGTCAAATAAAAGACAAGAAGATACAAAAAAGGGGTAACCGTTTTAGGTGTTTATGCAGAGTATTTCCAGAAAAACTCCAAATATACATTGATCAGAAGAGAATATTTGTAAATCGGGGTTGAACTGTGGAGCCCTTGATGCTCTCTGAGCTTGATTGTTTTATTGACGTTTCAGTACCAAACTAGGTAGTATCATCAGTGCTGATAAGTACTGGTAATGAAACATCAACAAGAAAACAACCAAGCTCAGAGAGCACCATAATACAGGAATATTGCTGACATCATCTAAGTTCATCATCATCCCATCATCCCTACAGAAAGCTCTTCTGTACCTTTCTGGTGTTTTAGAAGTTAGCAGGAAGAAGGAGGTTCATCTTTTGTTTTTGCAGTTATTTACAATAATTCTTCTGTTTTAATTACAGGTTATCTGTATATTTACATAGGAAATAGCATGCATTCTCTAGGTGTGTATTGAGCCGATGGTTCTTAATTTAACAGACCACTGTCCATAGTCTTTGCTAAAAATTTTGGCTTGATCACATAGGTTACACGATGAACAATTCACCAAAAAAATGTTTTAATCATCCATGTCTGGAATAATTCCACAATTCTATCAACACTGACGCAATCGTTCACACAATATGTAATTTTTTATTTTAAAACTAAGAGAACATTACAAACTCCCATTCTAAATAGACCTGGTGATCTGGTCCATCTTCAGCCAATCTTTTTTTTTCTTTCTTTCATGGTGTTCTTATTTCTTCTTTTCTCTATCCCACTTAATGTGAAATCCTTATGTACTGAGGAATTACTTCGGAATTGTTTTCTTATAGAACTCTCTATAAATGATGTGAAACAATGAAGAGCAATCTCTTGCTTGAGCAAAAGACTAGAAGATCTCCAAGGTCCCGTCCCAGCTCTATTCTGATTGATTGATTGATTGATTGATTGATTGATTGATTGATTAACTTTGACTGCTTTAACAGATGTGGACCTCAACTCCCAAAATTCCTCTACCAGCCTTGCTGGGTGGATAATTCTGGGAATCCACATATCTTAATACGATCAAAGTTGAGAAACACTGAACATCATCCTGGGATGGATAAGACATTGGCTATTGTTGGCCTCAGTCCATTACAATCCACTAGTTTCTAGGCATTTTTTCTGGCAGCCAGCAAACACTCTGCTGCCATTAGTCCCCCAATGGGTGGGGAACTGGGCTGCATGGGTGTGCACAGCTCCACTCACACAAGAGAAAAGATAAATTCGTGCAGCATGGTCCAAACAGGCCTAGTAGTGGCCCACAGCCCAGGGGTTGGAAACCCCTGTTCTAGTCCAATCTCCTGCTCAAGCAGGAGACCCTATATTATTTCCAACAAATGGCTGCCTGTATCTCTTCTTCAAAACCTCTAGTGATGTACTCCATGTTCTCCATGTTCTCCATGACTCCAGTGAAGCCATTTGGAAGTTTTTCCAGGCCAATCTGGAGATGTTGAAGACTGATTGTAGGTCCTTCTGCGTAGAAATCATGTGCTGACTATTAACTTATGCTCCCTTCTTAAAGTTGTGGAACTTTTTCACATGTGACAATAGGAAAACATCTTACTTCTTCTTCAGCAAACTCCCATATAAGCTGGTATTTATAAACTATTATTGCAACACCTCCACAATGTTTAGGAAGGGTTAGATGCAGTCATCCTGTTGATGGAAATGTAATTCTGCAGCTGGAACATTCTTTGTGTCCTATGAGTGCGGTTTGGACTGAAATTCAGAGATTATGGACATAAATCTACACCAGGTGCACCATAGTATAAAAGTAGATATATTAAGTTTGATTACATTTCCAGTGTCTGGATTTTACTGAAAAAAATTAACAATTGTGAAGTTTTCACTCATAAAGGATGGCCAACACTGGAAGGAATATTCCATTTCTGACAGCCCTCAATAGGCTGCTGATTTTGTCTCTCAACCTTTTTTTAAGAAAAAGTCAAAGGAGGAGATGTTTCGGCTATATTTTAATTGTATGTATGTTAATGTTATGTTTATTGACAGATTTTGCTGTTGTTGAATTTTATGTTTCTGCTTATTTTATCTTGATTGCTGTGAGTTGCCCAGAGTTTATGATCAAAAGCCATACAAATAATATATGGGATATAATATCATTTAATATAATAATAGATCAAACTTCTTGGAATGTTGGGATAATTGTCCAAGCCTTCCTTCTTTCCTTTCCTTCCTTTCCTTTCCTTCTTTCCTTTCCTTTCCTTTCCTTTCCTTTCCTTTCTTCTTTCATTCTATTTTGAAGTTATAACATATGGTTAACTGTATGCATTTCCCTTAACTAGTTAATATAATAATTTATATTTTAAGATAAATCCCATTGTGATAAGATCTAATTATCATTTTTTTTTTAAAAAATGATACTTATTATGTTTGCTTCACGTTTGGCAAACCCTTCCATGTAACTGCTTATTAGATAGGGAAGCACATGTGTCACCATACTTAGCAATTTAGAATAACTGGAGCATATGAGAGATGATGCTGTTTGTGATGGATGTGACATTTTGTGCTGATAGCACAAAGGCCACGTTATATTTAAGATGTGCTTTAAAGAACAAACATCCTTTCTTCCCATCCATGTTAGATCCATTGTGTAGGGAAAATGCATGCTTAATTCTAGCCTCCATGTTATAGTTCCATTGAATATCATTATTTCAAAGCTGGTATTTGCTGCAGGAACAATTTAACAATAGTCATAAATGCCTGAAGCTACAAATGGGAAGGATAAAGTCCATTCACTTATTTGGTAGTCTTGATAAGGTCTGGTTCTACTATAAACATCAGATTCTGAGTATCATTAAAAAAAACCCAGCAAATACCACAATTTGTTGTTAATAGATCTTTATTGCTCAATAGAGGTAAGGATGATGAGGATTATTTGATTCAGGACACAACCTGACTTGTCCTCTTTGGAGTGTTTATATACAACAGTGTTTCTCAACCTCGTCTCAAATTGTATAGGGTCTAGAAGACCTCCAAGGTCCCTTCCAGCTCTATTCTGATTGATTGATTGATTGATTGATTGATTGATTGATTGATTGATTGACTTTGGCTGCTTTAACATATGTGGACTTCAACTCCCAAAATTCCCCTACCAGCCTTGCTGGGTAGAGAATTTTGGGAGTTGAAGTCCACACATCTTAAGATAATTGAAGTTGAGAAACACTTAATATCATCCTGGGATGGATAAGACATTGACTATTGTTGGTCTCAGTCCAGATCTTGGTCAAAGAGTGGCAAAAACCTCTACAGCATATTAAAAACTAGATGATTGATGAGTGACAAAAATCAGGAGACAACGATATGGAATATATTTGCTCAGTCCTTCACAATGCTCCAAAATGACACCTACTGACCAGTGGTGAAATCTGAACCGGTTTACTACCAGTCCGCTGGCTGCACATTCGTGCTGCACGCCAAACACAAGGTGCATGAACACATGTGTAGTGTGAGGTATGCATGGTCATACACGCACATGCCAAAAGGAGGCATGGATAAGTAGAGCAGAACGCAGGGGTGGGGTATGTGATCAGTTGTGGCGCGTGATCTTCGGAGCCTTTTTTTTTTAGTTTTAGAAGCATTTTTTTACAACCTATTCGGCCGAATAGGTTGTTAAAAAAATTCTTTTAAAAGGTAAAAAAAAAGGCTCTGATGATCGCACAGTCCAGCTCTGATCGTCAGAGCCTTTTTTTTACTTTTTAAAAGCTTTTTTACTACCGGTTCCAGAGAACCGGTAGTAAAAAAAAATGCTAAAAAAGAAAAAAAAGTTCCGAAGATCGCGTGTCACTCACCTGATCGTCGGAACTTTTTTTTCCTACATTTTTTACTACTGGTTCGGTGAACCAGTAGCCTTTTTTACTACCAGTTCGGGCGAACTGGACCAAACCAGGACCATTTCACCCCTGCTATGGACTCACAGAATTACTGTATATGATTTTCAAAAATAAATGTTAGAAATGTGGCAAGATTACAAAATCTCAGGAGATGCCGCAATTCCTGTAAAAGATCTTGCAAGGTCAGAAGTGAGAATGCGTGAGCTCTTGGTGTATTCTCTTGAGAATGTATAAAAGTTGAAAGATGTGATTACATAAATCCTACAGGATTTGGTGATCTTGTAACTATTTAAGTCATGTATAAGAGAGAATGTGCATATCTGAAATAATCTATTTTGTAAAATTATACCGTGGCTGTTTGTAAAAGAAAAGCTGAGCTGTTCCTAATATGTTCTGTTAAACCAAACAGTTTGTCCTGAAGCAGTGGTGGGTTACTCCGGGTAGTAAAACTGGTGGGAGGCTCCGCCCACCGACCCCGACGTCATCAAGAAGCTTCTGCTCATGTGCAGAAGCACACGCGAGCGAGCAAAGTGAAAGTGTGCACGTGGTCCCGTTGCAAACTGGTAGTAAAGGTAGGTAGAACCCACCCCTGCCCTGAAGCTACTTTAGGGTTTTTAGCATTTTATAATTTATTTTATTTACCTACTTAATAGTTTATTAATTGATTAATCCCTACGACTATATTAAAATGAGCCTGTAGTACAGTGGACTAAAGCACTGTTATTAACATCTGCTGCTTGCAATTACTGCAAATTCAAATCTCATCAGGCTCAAGGTTGACTCAGCCTTCCATCCTTTCAAAGGTAGGTGAAATGAGGACCCAGATTGTGGGGGCAATAAACTGACTTTGTATAAATATACAAAAGTATGAAGGCTATTGCTTAACGCATTGTAAGCCGCCCTGAGTCTCCGGAGAAGGGTGGCATATAAATTAAAGCAAAACAAACAAAAAAACAAAAATAAAATAGAGAATCTAATTTCAGGGTAAATAGATAAAAGAAAATACAGTAATAAAATACATAGTGATAAATAAAAAGAATCAATAAGTCACCTTTACAGGATACCCCAATCTGTTGATATAACAGGTTCTTAGTTCAATTGCCTTATTTACAAACTTAGTAGTCCTATTCACAATGTATACTTTAGAGTCCAGGACAAGATTATTTGGTAATAGAAAGTCTTAATATAGTGAGGAATAAATATGAGCCTATTTTTAATTACATTCTCATTATGCACAATGCATTACCCTGAATATTTTCTTAGAAGATGAGAGAAAGAATATGGTAAACCATATGCCATGTCTGCAGCAAAAACTCATATATTTTTGTAGGAAGTTGGCACCCACCTCTCTCCTTAAAAAATGAAATATTTTAGGAGATATTATTAAAAGGGCAGAATATTTCCCCTAAAAAGGAGGCAAAAATTCAGCCCCCTCCCCCACCTTTGTTAATGGGCCATTTAAGGCCTGGGCCAGTCTATTATACATAACAAAGATCTACCTCCTTCAGGCAGAGCCATAGTAGGAATTGCTCAAAGCCCTTTCATTACATCATCACCCAGCAAGGCTCAACCAAGCTTGGGACTCAAAAACACAACCTACGAAGTTACCCCTGTATGGCCCCATGGCAGTCTGACAACCAATCAGAATACAAGCTCAAATTCAAAACCACAGAGAGGGTATAAAACTCAGGCAGTCTCAGTTTCTCTTCTCTTTTTTCTTCACCCAACATCATCAAGGCATGTGATTCTGTCCACCATTAAAATCATTTTTCCAAGCAGCCACCATGTTTCCAGTGTCTTTCTCCCTCCTTGGAACTGAACCCAGAAGGATATTTCTTCCAACATTTTATTGGTGGAAAGCTAAATAAAGACGTAAACGGACTCATTCTAAAATCCCATTTTATTAGCATGAAAATAACTCACAGTGTTTCCTTTCTTGAAAAAAAATTATATAACGCTTGAAAATCCAAGTGTCCTTAAAGCAAAAGGTTATTTTTTTCCAGTGAAAAGAAGGACCTTCTCTATAAGTGGAACGTTTTTCCCTGAAGTTATTTGGGTAAATATGCGCTTCTCTTGCATTTAGGGGGAGATTACTGTGAGTTCTAAGGATGGCTGCAGCTCGACAAAATAATTTCTAGAGACTTAGAAGATGGTTGGGTTTCTAGGCACCTTAAATCGAAACGTCAGATCTTCTCAGATGGGATTTTGCTCTGGCCAGTTGATGCTTTCTCTTCCTCCCCGCCTTGAGTGTCTACTTCAACGGGCCCCAAGACGAAAAAGGGTACAGCTTGGTCAGTGATGGCCATGCGGGTTGCTGGAAAACATGCGTGCGGTCAGTTCCTTGCGCATTAACTCGTTCACTTCATACTGAAGGTCTTTGGAACTGAAGAAACAGAGATTCCTGCCAACGTTTGTCCTTTTAGCTTTGGAAGAGGCCTGTCGGGTGGCCCCGCTCCTGGTGGAGGGAGCTGCCTTCCCACTGGCTTTCGCAGGCAAGCGAGCTTTCCTTTGGTGGCCCAACCGAGACGTCTTAGGCGCAGGCAAACCGGAAGCCTCTCCCATCTCCTTCCTCTTATTCCCCGGCCTCACAGTTGGTGTTTTTTGGTCCTGTTTGCTTTGTCTGAGTTCTGGTTTCTTCTTCTTGGGTTGTATTAACTTACATGGGGTCTTCCCTCCTGGAAGCCGCTGTGCTTTCTTCTTATTTCCCTTTTGGGCAGCAGCAGCCATTTTCCTTTTCTCGCTGCCAGCTCTGGGGCTTAGGGACAAAGGCGTCTGTCCTCTTGCCACCTCTGGGAATTGGATTCGGTGAAGGACAGGTGTGATTGGCTGGCTAGAGAAATACAACTGCCTTGTGACGTAGCAGCTGGAGAGCTTCATAATATGTATCTATGAGGCGTCCATCCTTCCCACCCGTATGCAAATACAAGGAATTGTGACATCAAATCCTTCGTTGGCCAATTGGAAAGATGCAGAGGAGTAATATGGTGGTTATTGGTGTCTCTGGGTTTGAAATGTACCCAATAAAGTAACAAAGGCAGGGTTAAAAATCCAATAAAGCAATAAATGAACTACCCCACAATTAATTAACATCATTTTGATTAAATGTAGCTCAAGGTTGACATTGCTTGTATTTTAGAGCAGGGCGGTCAGATCTAAGAGCCAGTTTGATGTAGTAGTTAAGGTGCCAGGCTTACGTTTTAATGAGTTTTAATACAGATTAGGCATAAAGTCAGCTGCCTGGATGCCCTTGGGCCAGTCACTCTCTCTCAGCCCTAGGAATGAGGCAGTGGAAAGCCACTTCTGAAACCTCACCAGGAAAACCACAGGAACCTGTCCAGGCCAGAGTCAACAGTGACAAACACACAGATATGAAAACCTCAGATCTGAGCTATAAAAATTCAGGCAATCACTAGATGGCAGCAGAGATCAAAATTTCACAACCCAGGATACAGGTAGTCCTTGAGTTACGACCACAATGGAGCCCAAAATTTATATTGCTAAGGGAAACGTTTGTTAAGTGAGTTTTATTTATTTATTATTTATTTATTTATTAATCAAATTTATATGCCACCCTATCTCTGAAGATTCAGGGCGGCTCACAACAATAAAACAATCAGTTAAAATTATAAAATACATAATGTACGTATATAAGTTATATTAAAACCCCCAAACTCTAAAAACCCTCTCAGTCCAGGCGACGTAAACAACCATGTTTTTAATTTGCGGCGGAAGGTGCGAAGGTCAGGGGCCAACAGGAGCCCCAGGGGGAGTTGATTCCAGAGGGTGGGCGCGCCCACAGAGAAAGCTCTACCCCTAGGGGTCGCCAGCCGACACTGTCTATCCGACGGCACCCAGAGCAGGCTCTCCCTGTGAGAACACACCGGGCGATGGGCAGCTATTGCTGGCAGCAGATGGTCCGCCAAATATCCTGGGCCTAAGCCATTTAGGGCTTTATAGGTCATCATCAGCACCTTGAATCTCACCTGGAGGGCAACCGGCAACCAATGCAAGTCGCGCAGGAGGGGTGTATCATGGGAGTATCGGGACTCTCCTATCACAACCAGTTGAAGCCTCCAAGTGGTCCTCAAGGGCAGCCCTATGTAGAGAGCATTACAGTAGTCAACACGGGAGGTAACTAGCGCATGAGTAACTGTGCGTAGGGCATCTCGGTCCAAATAGGGGCGCAACTGGCGGACCAGACGAATCTGGGCATATGCTCCCCTGGTCACAGTTGTTATATGATCTTCTAAATGCATCCGTGAATCCAGGAGGACACCCAAGTTGCGCGCCCGGTCTGCAGGGGGCAAAATTTCACCCCCTATAGCCAGCGATGCAATCTCATCTTCGAAGCGAGATGCCGGTATCCACAGCCACTCAGTCTAGGCAGCATTGAGCCGAAGCCTGTTCCTCCCCATCCAGATCTGTATCGCTTCCAGGCCCCGGGACATCACGTCGAGGGCATCACTGGGTTGGTTCGGGGTGGATATAAAAAGCTGTGTATCATCAGCGTACTGATGATACCCTACCCTGAAACCACGGATGATCTCCCCAGCAGTTTCATATAAATGTTGAACAGAAGGGGTGAGAGAACCGACCCCTGAGGCACCCCACAATTGAGGGGCCTCATGGTCGATCTCTGCCCTCCTGCCAACACAGCTTGCGTCCGACCCGAGAGGTAAGAGGAGAACCCCCGTAAAATGGTGCCTCCCACTCCCCATTTTACGACCTTTCTTATCACAGTTGTTAAGTGAATCAGCGCAGTTGTTAAGTTAGTAACACAGTTGTGAAGTGAATCTGACTCTCCCGTTGACTTTGCTTGTCAGGTCACAGAAGGTGATCACATGAGCCCAAGTCAATGCAACCGTCATAAATATGAGTCAGTTGCCAAGTATCCGAATTTTGATCACGTGACCATGGGGATGCTACAACAGTCATAAGTGTGAAAAACAGTCTTAAGATACTTTTTTCAGTGTTGTAACTTTGAACGGTCACTAAATAAATGGTTGTAAGTCAAGGATTGTTTGTTTGTTTATATCACACCTTTATTGTTATTAATAAATAACTCAAGGCAGAGAACTTCATCCTATTTTTCTCTACAACAAATCCTTATTTTAAAGAAAATTAGTCCAGTTTATTAAGATAATTGAAGCTGTATATAATAGCAATAGCACTTAGACTTATATACTGTTTTATAGTGCTTTTACAGCTCTCTCTAAGCAGTTTACAGAGTCAGCATATTTTCCCCCAACAATTTGGGTCCTCATTTTACCCACCTTGGAAGGATAGAAGACTGAGTCAACCTTGAGCCTGGTGATAATGTAACAGGTATAAAAGCTTTAATCTCAATTTTTTTATAATGTAAAAATGTTCTCTCCAGGAGGCATGAATTCCTGATTATTGTTATTTATTTATTTTTGCTTCAATTAGAAATCCAGTTCAGCCAGAGGCAGGCAAGCAATACCTAATTAATAGCACTGCTAATTAAGATATTAGTCTCCATAGTTTTCAGATTATTTTAATTTTTTGAAAAATGCTATATGGTATGTGGAAACAAGCTGCTTTATCGTTAAGTGTAATGACCAACTTAGGTAACAATTAACTGAGAATTTTTGCGCTCCGTTGCAAACCGGTAGTAAGGGTAATGTTGTAACCCAGGCTCAAGTAGGTAGTAGTCGACCCAAACAGTTCCAAAACAAACAGACTTTATTAGAACAGTTAAGAACTAACTCATTCTCAGCGTAGTCCAAACTAAATTAAAACAAACTCTTCATAACACAAATTCTTCAGTCGAATCACCTACCTTGGTATAATTAGGCAACCTGCCAAAGGCTTCTCTTGGCAAAAGTTCAGAAGCAGAAGACGCTGACCAGAGATAAGTGCAGCAAGACAAGAACAAGTCTATCAACGTTGTTTTCCAACAAAGAGCCCAAGAGCCATTGCTTGTCTTTTAAGCCTTATGGGAGAGGCCAATCATCTCTTGGCCCTATTCCCGAGTCGTCCTCTCTGCTTTATCTGCTCTTGCTTTCTGGCAGCTCTTCTCATGCATGCACTAGGAACAGGCTCCTCCTGTTCCTCTGCCTCTCTACTGTCAGCCTCTGGAGGCTCCAAAGTTCGTGCATCACTCCCCGATGGCTCTGGCCCCATCTCTGCCTTCGACGCAGAGCCCTCATCCGGGCCTTCCCCAGCCTCCAGGACTGACCCATGTTCTTCCTCAGCCTCATCGCTGTCCGACTCCGCTGCCAGCTCCGCAGGCTGCTGGTGGACCACAACAGATAAGTGGAACCCACCCCTGCTTTTGAGGTTGGTTAAATGAGGACCCAGATTGGTGGGGGCAATATGTTGACTCTGTAAACCACTTAGAGAAGGCTGTAAAGCCCTATGAAACGTGCTGTTCTATTGCTATCTCATCCTCTGCCATCCAGGAGCCTTGGTGGCGCAGCGGACTAAAGTGCTGTTAAGTAGCACTTAGTTGCCAGCTGCCTGCAATTACTGCAAGTTCAAATCTCACCAGGCTCAAGGTTGACTCAGCCTTCCATCCTTCTGAGATAGGTAAAATGAGGACCCAGAATGTGGGGGCATTAAGCTGACTTTGTATAAAAAGAACATCGCTTGGTGGGCCCGAAAGACCTACTAAGCAGGTATATACAAAAGTATGAAGGCTATTGCTTAATGCATTGTAAGCCACCCTGAGTCTCCGGAGAAGGGTGGCATATAAATCGAACCAATAAATAAATAAATAAATAAAACCACCAGAATTTTAAATCCAGGTCATAAGCACTCCTCAGGTAGGTGCATCAGAACTTCAAACTGTCACTTAAGTCAAGGACTACTTGTATCAGGTCAACTCTCCAACTACAGCTTGACTTTATGACCAGTTGGAGTGAACTGTCCATGGTCCTGAACTCCTTTGCCCTTCAATAAAGGATCTCCATAGACTCCAACTTGGAGAACCAACCCCTTTTTTTAAAAAAAAAATTCTAACAGTAAAAGTAAAGGTTCCCCTCGCACATATGTGCTAGTCGTTCCCGACTCTAGGGGGCGGTGCTCATCTCCGTTTCAAAGCCAAAGAGCCAGCGCTGTCCAAAGACGTCTCCGTGGTCATGTGGCCGGCATGACTAAACACCAAAGGCGCACGGAACGCTGTTACCTTCCCACCAAAGGTGGTCCCTATTTTGCTACTTGCATTTTTTACGTGCTTTCGAATTGATAGGTTGGGAGAAGTTGAGACAAGTAATGGGAGCTCACCCCGTTACGTGGCACTAGGGATTCGAACCACTGAACTGCCGACCTTTCAATCGACACACCCAGCGTCTTAGCCACTGAGCCACCATGTCCCTTCACATAACATATCATAACATATTATATATAACATAACGTATCATAACAGTAAGCATTTTAAAAACATAAATATTTTAATAGGGTACCAAAAAATATTATACGCCAAGTGAAGTGAAGCAGTCTGAACTGTGTAGTCAAAAGGCCCAAAAATGTTACCCTTTTGATCATCCCTGCTAATGGAAAGGAAATTATCCGTAGGGGAAAAATACAGTGCCCATTTCCTCTTTATTAGAGAATTAGAGCAATAAACTATGACACATTTCACACATTCATATCCTTGTTCAAATAATCTATCCCAACAATTTCTAAGCAATACATTGATATGGAAAAAAAGGTTTCATGGCAGATGCCACCATGATGGCTCTAATATTTTTTTCAGCTTCCATCATCACTGATGCTTCTAAAACTGGGCTGGTGCCAACAAACCCTGAGTAATAACTCTAAGATCAATTCCCACCACAGAAGGTGATGCCTAAACTCTCGTGAACCTTCCAGGATCTGCCCTCAAGCGCAGCATCCTCTGCTTTGGAGTTAGTTCTGCTATCTGGAACAGGGTAAATCTACTAGGTCTCCTTAGTCAGTTGAGCATCCTGCTATTCGGCCATTTTCTGAAAAGTGGCAAGCACTTGCTCTATGTGCTGCAGCTGTGAACGAAGCAACGAAATCTGTGGAGAAAAAGAGAGTTAAGTAAGTAGATGGGCCATGCCTTGCTAACCTCATGGCAATGGCTTTCTTTGAGCCCTATATGACATGCTCTCAAAACATCAACTGGTACAGTGGAACCAAACAATCAGGAATCTCAGCATGAAGCTCTTGATACCTTTTGCTCATGATTCATTTTGGCTTTTAAGGAATTTTGCTTCTGAAGTTTTTCTGTGAGATTTGCCAGCTGTTGCTTTAATTTCTGTTGCCGAGATGTCAGTTTCAGGAGTTCTTTGTGAGGATCCACCAAATCCTAGGATGAGGGGAGGAAATCAGAAAAAAAACTGTAGTGGAAGATATAACCCATCTTCTAAACACCCCATTCTCCATCTATAGTCCTTATAATCTCTGTATCGTCTATCTATCTATCTATCTATCTATCTATCTATCTATCTATCTATCTATCTATCTATTTATCTATCTATCTATCTATCTATCTATCTATCTATCATCTGTCTATCCATCCATCCATCTATGGTATCCATCTTTCTACAGTATTTATCTCTCTACAGTATCTCTCTCTCTCATTTCTCTCCCATCCATCCATCCATCCATCCATCCATCCACGGTATATATCTCTCTATGGTATCTATCTCTCTATCCATCCATCCATCCATCTGTCCATCCACGGTATCTATCTCTCTATGGTATCTATCTCTCTATCCATCCATCCATCCATCCACGGTATATCTCTCTCTATGGTATCTATCTCTCTATCCATCCATCTGTCCATCTGTCCATCCATCCATCCACAGTATCTATCTCTCTATGGCATCTATCTCTCTATCCATCCATCCATCCACGGTATCTATCTCTCTATGGTATCTATCTCTCTATCTATCCATCCATCTATCCTCACTGGCTCAAGGTTGACTCATCCTTCTATCATCTATCTATGAGGCACTGGCCTATACATGTTCCCTGATGAGAGGCCATAAACTTTCTACAGTTCTTTCAGTCACCTCCTTTCTTTGATTCCCCATAAATCTTGAAGCCAGTAATATGCTAAATTGTAACCCACCTGCACATCCATAGAAATGCTAGTATGACCATTGACTTTCACAGTCAGGCAGTTCAGAGGTAGCTCTATTTCCTCAGAATTGGGGAGAAGATTCACAGATCCAGCCAAAGACAATGTCTGTAATGGCTCCTGATATTTCTCATAGGCAGCCCAGGGGGCTGTTTCTGAGCAAGCCAGATATACTGGGAACAAATAGAAAAAATTAACTATAACTGCCACTTTCAAGGTCAAGACCCCAAGAAAAAAAGAAACCAACATACTTTTGATTGGGAACCTTGTTATTACCCTTACTTGGATATATTTTATAAAGTCTATAAATAAATTTCTAATAAACTTTGGAAGGAGAAACTTTCCTCCTCAAATAAACGTAAGTCTTGATCTTCTGCCTACTTTTGCAACAAACCTGGGCATAACTCAAGAGATATTGTGAGTTTCATTCCAGATCATTGCAAAAAAGCAAATACCACAAGAGAGTCTGTGTGTGTGTGTGTGTGTGTGTGTGTGTGTGTGTGTGTTCCCAGTGCATATAATTTTTCCCACAAGAAAAAGAGAAAAAAATTGGAACTTTGATTTTATATGTTGACAACAGCAAGACTACTGTATGCACAAAAAATGAAAGGACACTTTGATTCCCACCATGGACAAATGGCTACAGAAGGTGATGGAGTTGGCAGAGATAGCTAAATTGAGCGCTTTGATCAAAGAAAAGAACATAAGTACTTTTGTTGCTACATGGAAACCGCTTCTGGACTTTGTGCTTGAGGTGGAAAAAAAAATAAAACTTTGATTTTGGGTTTTGCTGATTAGATTGATTTGTTCTTGTAGAAATGGCTAGTTTATATTACTATGGAAAAGTAAAAAGTTTGAGGTTTGATGTTAATGCTTTATTCTATTGCAACAGACAGAGTTGGAAGTCAACACTTTTTTTTCTTTTCTTCTTCCCCTCTTCATTTGTCTTTCCCCTTTTCCTCCCCACTGTGATTTACTATTTGTTTTTCTATTTTATTCTATAATCCTGGTGGCTCAGCAGACTGATAGCATTGTGATTAACACCAGCTGTCTGCAATTACTGTAAGTTCGAATCTCACCAGGCTCAAGATTGACTCAGCCTTCCATCCTTTCTAAGGTAGGTAAATTGAGGACCCAGTTTGTGGGGGCAATAAGATGACTTTGTATAAATATACAAAAGTGTGAAGGCTATTGCTTAACGCATTGTAAGTCGCTCTGAGTCTCCAGAGAAGGACGGCATATAAATCAATTTTTTTTAAAAAAATCCAATTAAAAAAATGTTGTTTTTTAAAAAAATGAGTCACATGATGTTTTTTTTTCTGGTTTCCCAGTGCATATAAGTTATGTTTACACCATACTGCATTAATTGAGGAATAGCATTACAGATAGTCCTCAACTTATGACTGATTGGTTGGCAACCTCTCCCTATGGTTGTGACCAAAATCCGGGCACTTGGCAACCAGGCAAAGCACGCGATCACCAAACCGGTTGTTAAACCTACAGCATCCCACCAATACCTGAGTCTATCATCCTTGGGGCTCTCATTTGTTACTTTTGCCTCAGAGCTGTTCATTATTTATTATCTATTTATTATTTAAGATTATGTGCTACCCATGAAGTATTACCCATGTGACATCCTGTTAGAAGGGACTCCACATATCTACAAGCTTTGATAGAAAATAGAGAGTTCGGACTCACCTGTTGGTCGAGCTTTGGTCAGCAGGTAAGTTTCCCTCATGGAGCGTATCACTTGGATAATTTGCTGCACTAACAAGAAATTTGCCTCTTCCTCAGGGTTACACCAATGTTTCTAGAAGTGGAAGAAAATTGCTTTTGAAAAGATATATTTTTTGTGCTGTCAAATTCTAGAACTTCATTGTAATTTATTCCAGGAAGAACTAGATATGCCCGAAGTAATGGAGGCCACCAAGGGAGCTTCCATGTGAAAGATGGACTCACCAAATGTTCAGGGCTTGGGTACCTGGCCACACAGATACTAGGAGACGTCTCCAGGTCTGTCTTGGGAAGCCGCTGCCACAGCTCCTCAGTGAGGAAAGGCATGAAGGGAGACAGGAGGCGCAGAGCCAGGTCTACACAACTGTACAAAGTCTGCTGAGTAGGCAAAAGACAAACTGGATCTCCACTCCTCAGGATGGGCTTGAGAGATTCCTTGGAAGAGAGAGCCAACACATTAGTGACGGGAGTGTTATGCCCCCGTCGGAGCCTGAATCTGTGGGAGAAGATGAGCTGAAATAGGAGCCGACAGAGATCGAGGGGGTGGCTCCGTTGGCTTAGGAGGAAACTGGGGAAGGGCAGGGGTTTTCAGGATCAGAAAGGCTTGTAGACAGGGAGGAGCAGGAGAGACAGAGCTCAGGCAATGAACAGGGACCACCCCCTCCTGATCCTAGAGCAAGAAGAGAAGAGAGAAGGCAGGAATAACGCAGACTGAGCCGGCTACGAGGAAGGAGAGTGCCCTGCCCCACTTCATAAGGCACACCTGGGGACTGAGATATAAGGAGATGCCGGTGGGAGGGGCATTTGTCGGGAACAAGCGTTGAATCTGTGGAGGCTTGTGTGCACTTGCCGAAGTCTGGAGATTACTGTGCTCTGTCTTGTGGGGCTTGCCCAGTTTGCCTACTTCGCTGAACTTCTGGCTCTGGTTACTCTTTTGCTACCCATGCTAACTGGACTGCTGGCCCTGGTTATTGGTTTGCAAACCTTGCTTACTGGACTACTCACAGCCAGAGGCTGTTGAAGGTGCATGTGAGAGCTTTGCTCCAGGACTTGTAGTAAATGTGGGGACGTTTGGGGACAAAGTTGGAGCAATAAAGGGGAGTTAGACCTGTTCTCTGGCTGTGTTGCTTCCGTGCCATGCCCCGGGTCATTACATGGAGCTCTAAAACTTGAGGGCCCATGAAAGGTTTAGCACATACACACACACACACACCAATGAGCTCTGCAGGATTTAGATCACAACTCCTGGAACCTGCATCAGTTTAAGAGAAGCCCGTTTTAACATAAGACACCCCTTCTGGGCACTGCAATCGAACACATCCAGGTCTTTCAGTAAATACACATGAAAAGAGCCCAACATATTGTAGAATAACCTACTTACAGGTAGTGCTCAATTTACAACCTTTCATTTAGTGACTTCTTGAAATTACAATGACACTGAAAAAAGAGACTTAGGATCATTTTTCACACTTAACAACCATTGCAGCATCCCCATGGTCACGTGATCAAAATTCAGATGCTTGGCAACTGGTTCATATTTATGACGGTTGCGGTGTCCCGGGGTCATATAATCCCCTTTTGCGACCTTCTGACAAGCAAAGTCAAAGAGGGAAGCCAGGTTCACTTAACAACCGTGTTACTAACCTAACAACAGCAGTGATTCACTTAACAACTGCAGCAATAAAGATCATAAAATGGGGCAAAACTCACTTAACCACTGTCTCGCTTAGCAACAGAAATGTTGGGCTCAATTGTGGTTGTAAATGGAGGACTACCTTTACTCCATGTGGGCTTCCAATGAGGAATCTCACATGAAAAAAAAATCAAATACCCCAAATTCTTGGACTCTCTATGCATTTTCCTTCTTAACATCAACCTGCTGTCAGCCCTGGAGGCCATCTTTTACTTGGGATCTTCAGGGCTGCTGCATTTAGTGCTGTGGGAAACTGGGAGGAGGGATTGTATGGAGTAGGGGAGGTATCTAGCCATAATAACATTCTTTTCTCTGAGAGTCAAGGACATCCTGCCCTGCACCTGGAGTGGCATGACTGGGAGGCATCTCCAGTTGGGACGGTTCATTGATTGGAACATGTGATGGACACATGGGTGCTGGGGCAGGGACGTGGACTTTGTTTTGGGTGGGGAAAACCTAGAAGCTTTCAGATTCGGGTTTTCCCAGATGTACCAATATGACATCTCTAATAAAATGGAACTTTGAGGGACTTCTAGCCTCGGAGTCTTCTTTCGTTGGGGGAGTTACTTGGAACCCTGACACCTGCATGCTTTCCTAGGCCAAACTAAGCTCCTCTCACAGCAAGGGTGTTGTTGAACCCTGAATCAATAGTAAGCTCACCAGATAGGTACTGCAAAAATCTTGCACCCAGAAAAGATAAATAGCATTGGTCACAGAATGCAATTTGTAGTTCTCAAAGTGCTGGGCGCAATATTCTGCTGTGTGATAGAGTCGGCTCAAGATCCACTGGTCCATCGGAAAGCTTGGGAGGACCTGGAAGGCATAAAGAAAGATAATTCAGAGTCATGATGCCTTTGTGGTATTAATGAAGGTATAGTAGGAAGATTGTGTGGGATAAAAACTGACTGCACAGAAGCCGTAAGTATAGAGTTAAGAGAGGATCATATGTGACCTTCTCTTACTTCTCTTTAAGGACAAGTTTGAAAGTGGGATCATTACATTACAGTCCTCTGTCAACCCTGAAGCGGACTTGGCTGAGGCCATCTTTGTGGCTTCAGGGTTGCCACAAGGCAGAAGAGGGGACAGGGAGGGGGGAAAATAGATAGCTGGGGCTTTGCAGTCAAAAGTTTCCTGTGGGAACCAAGGTCATTCCAACAGGTGGCTGGGAGAGGAGTGGTGGAGTAATCAAGCAACCAGCCAGCACCTCTATTGGACAATGTGACTGATGACTTGGGGGAAAGGGGAAACTTTCATTTTTTAATTAGGTGAAAACTGCGGGAACTTTCAGAGTCGGTTTTCACAAGTTGTGCCAATATGATGTATCCAATAAATTGTTCTTTGAGGAATCTACCTGCCTCGGAGTTCTATTTTTCAATGGGTGCATTACTTGGAGCGCTGACATCCTCAACTTATGACTGGTTGCTCAAGTTATGACAGACCATCCAAAGGTATTTATGACCTGGTTTTGAAGTTCCAATGGCCATCCCCTTGCCCTACATGGTCATGTGAGTGCATTTACTGCCGTTTATAGTGCCCTGTGGTCAAGTGACTATTTACGTTTTTGTTGGAAAACGACATTTACTTAGGATTTTCAGCAAAAAATGCTTAAACTGTGGCCTGCACTAACGATCATGGATTCATTTAATGACTGCTGGATAAAGGGTCACAATTGGGTCGTGATGGTGCACTTATGACTACCTCAATTTATAACCATAATGGGCAGGCTCCATTATGGTCATAAATCAAGGACTATTTTGCACACATATGGAAAAAATGCTACATTCCAGATTTCTATAATGCAGCCCCTAATTTGCACCTAATTGCTTTCCATCACTGTAGTTGTGCTAAAGATGGTAGATGCCGAGACTGGAATTTTTTGGCCAACTCTAGATATGGTCATTTCTAAGTTGTGTTTATCTGGTAAATCATAGCAGAAGCACAGTTCCCCACTCGCACAGCTTCCAAACAACTGTCAGGAGTTAATAATTAACTTCTAGCGCAATAATCAATGTCTAGTCTAATGAAAAAAAGGACTAGCAGTGTGACGTGATAGCAGTGTTCCAATATTTGAGGGTGCACCACAAAGAAGACGGGGGTCAGCCTATTCTTCAAAGCATTTGAAGAAGCAATGAATAGAAATTAATCAAGAAGAGAACCAACCTAGAAATAAGGAGAAATTTCCTGACAGTGAAAACAATTAACTAGAGGAATAGCAATAGCACTTAATATATCACTTTACATTGCTTTACAGCCCTCTCTAAGCAGTTTACAGTGTCACTATATTGCCCCCAACAATCTGGGTCCTCATTTTACCGACCTCGGAAGGATGGAAGGCAGAATTAATCTTGAGCTGGTGAGACTTGAACTGCTGGCAACCGGCAGTCAACAGAAGTAGCCTGCAGTAAAGCATTCTAACTACTGTGCCAATGGCTTGCCTTCACAAGTTGTGGGTGCTCCATCACTTTGAAGAAGAGATTGGACAGCTACTTGTCTGGAATGGTATAGGGTCTCCCGCTTGAGTAGGGGATTGGACTAAAAGACCTCCAAGCTCCCTTCCAACTCTGTTATTCTGTTATATGAGATAGTTATCCACATCACCAGGAGTTCCAAAGTTCAGAAGACCCACAATATTTTGGGACCTGACGTTTATTTATCTATGCCTCTTCTTAGTTCTTGACCAAAGGTAGACAACATCCAATGATCTTCAACACCATCTGGGCAACCAACGTTAGAAATATTACCTAAATTGGATATAGGGGTCACCAATGTCTCAACTGAGCTTTCATCCCACACAATAAAAAACAGTGCAATTTTTAAACATCTTCCTACAATTTTATCATAGTTGTCACACCCAGTTACCTGCTCTGGATCCAGAGGGGCAAAGTCTTCCTTCAAGGCTGCAAAAGTGAACTTTAGGGCATTCCACACCTTATTACAGAAATGGGAGGCTTTTTCCATGTCTGCCATATCTAGATTAATACTGGTGCCTGTTGGGATATAAATTAAGGAGAGTCTAAATTTTCAAGCGCACCTATAATAGACCGTTGTCATTAATTTATACAACCAGTAGTTGTATTATATCATGAAGTCAGAACTAACTACATGGTGCCTATTGATTCCTCCCACAATATCTCTGCTGACACCCCATATTTCCTTATTCTTTTGACTCTTTTACATCTCCTTTAAATCTAAATAAATGAACAGGAGATTCTTTGTTGCAAGAAAGCCAGCTTGGTGTAACAGTTAAGGCAGTACTTCACAGCCTTGGAAACTTTAAGATATATGGACTTCTACTGCAGGGAGGGAGGGAGGGAGGGAGGCAGGGAGGGAGGGAAGAAGGAAGGAAAGGAAGGAAGGAAGGAAGGAAGGAAGGAAGGAAGGAAGGAAGGAAGGAAGGAAGGAAGGAAGGGTCACCTTAATGAATTAAATGTATGTCTCAATGGGACTTCACCCTTACAATTTTCAAGGTTATATTTTCAACCAGACCAGCATGAAAGAAACTTTTTCCAAAATCTGTATCATTCTAGCCTCCTTGGTTGGAACAACTACCGAGAGTTTGACCAATGGCCAAGTCAATAATAAATTGCTGGTTTCGTTATTCTTGTTAGGAGTTCTTAAAGGGCCAGCAACAGTTCAACATCATGCGAGAAGGACTGAATGAATGGATTTCTCACCGTGGGCATCGTAACGGCAGAGAGCAAATCTTAGAGCATCAGAGCCACTTTCAGCAATTCCTTGAGGAAAATTCTGCAGCTGAAAGGGTGCAGAGAGGGGAGAAGTGAGATCACAAGGGCCTTGGGAATAGAGAGGGGTGGGGGTGGGGTGGGGACAAAAAAGAAAAGGGTTTACCAGGCCTTCTGAACCGATGACAAGCTCTCGTGGACTCAAATTGCTGTCCTTTAGCTTCTGCTGTAGGACCTGAAACAGGAATAGAAGCAGCCAGTGACTGACAGGAAGCCACCTTCATGCAACCCAAACCCATTTTTACAGGCTACCCAAAACCTTTCCCCAAAATCATAGCACCAAAAATTTTGGCAGCATCATTCTCGTTTTTCAAGATATAAACTCCCACGTACTTTAAAGGTATTTAAAGATACTTAAGATGTCTCAGAGTTTTTACTTGGAGTTGGGTTGTTCTGGAACGCTGACAGAAGCATTCCTCATTCCCTTAAGAAGATTCTGAGTCTCCAGGCTATAATCCTATATCCGCTGTTGTAGAAATAAGCCCAGTTGAGAGGATTTTTTTAAACTCAAAGGGAAGACTACAATGGAAACTCTTAAATGTCCTCACATCTACCTAACCCATCAGAGCGGGGAGGCAGGGAATGCTGTGGATCCCATCCCTGAGGGAGATACACCTGGTGGGACCCAGAAGAAGGGCCTTCTCTGTGGTGACTCCCTCTCTCTGGAACATCATCCCCCTAGAGATTAGAATGGCCCCCGCTCTAATACTTTTCCAGAAGGTGCTAAAGACCTGGTCCTGCCAGAGGGCCTAGGGAACCCAGAGTGGGATGGAGCCCATTAAATGGCTCGTGTGATCTGCTGTCGCCAGGGCGCAGGGTAATTTTATTATGATTTTATTATATTATACTATATTAATTCATTTGATTCTTTTTATTAGTTTTATTGTTTTAAATGAGGTTTTATATTCTGTAAGCTGCCTAGAGTTGCCATGGGCGAACAGGCGGCAATATAAATTCAATAAATAAATAAGTAAATAAATAAAAGCAAAATACCTGCAAAGAGGCCCCATGAATAACATCCAAAGGGTCAATCACGTTCCCGAGAGATTTGCTCATTTTCCTGCCATGAGCATCATGGATTAAGGAGTGAAGGAACACCTGAAGCAGAGACAAAGAAGACAGGATGAAGCACAAAACTGTACTAAAAATCTTCACCTTGGATTCTTTTTTCTCAGACACAGAATTCGTAAAATCCTAGAACTGAGATGTAACCAAGCTTAGTTAGGTGACTAAGTCCTACCTTCTGCTCAATCCAAGTTCAAACTTCTCTAAACAATGGCTGTGTGTCTTCTGTATATCAAGGACATCTAAGAGAGAAGTCCATCAGCTCTCTACCTAATTGGTTGCACTGATGAACAAATACTTGAAGAAAATCCTCCTGACATAATGAGGAAAAACTGCCATCCTGTAACTTAAGATCACATCCTCTACTCTAGGAGTGTGGGAGTGCTTGAACAGTAGAAAGGAACATGATTTTCTCCAAATAATTTTTTTTTTTAAATTTGATTTATATGTCGCCCTTCTCCGGAGACTCAGGGCGGCTTACAATGCGTTAAGCCTTCATCCTTTTTGTATATTTATACAAAGTCAGCTTATTGCCCCCACAAACTGGGTCCTCATTTCACCTACCTTAGAAAGGATAGAAGGCTGAGTCAACCTTGAGCCTTGGAGAGATTCGAACCAGCAGTAAATTGCAGGCAGCTGTGTTAATAACAGGGTGCGTAGACCACTGTACTATCAAGGCTCTATTTGTATAATTTGTATAACTATGACTCCTTGTCATAAGCTACATTCTGGATATTTAAAGCCCCAACTAAACTGCCTATCCTGTAGTGGATGTATTACGGTTCTTCAACAAAAACTGAGGTAAACAATATGAGGTTCCCTATTTCAGGCTATGGTTTTTATAATTCTTCACTGACTTTGGCTGTAGCTGGTGAAGTGCAATCAAACTGAATTCTTTATTTCTAATTTACACCATATAACTGGGAAGACTATAAAGGGTCATGATAGCCCCCTAGTTATGATCCAGAGTGACAAAGTACAACACAGGTAATCCTTGACATAGGACCATGATGGAATCTGCCCACTATGGTCATATGTGGTCGTAAAACAGATTGGTCACATGGCCAATCTTGATTTTCTGATGTTTTTTATAGCAGCCATTAAGTGAATGTGGAGGTTGTAAAGCAGATGCTATGGTTTTTATGCAAACACACTGTCATTAAAAAAAACTAACGGTTTGTTATGGGCACAGTTTTGCTGAAAACCAGGAGTCCTGGTTTTTGGCAAATGGATCATAAACAGTATTGTAATTGTAGGATGCTGCACATGTCTGTAAATGCAGCCATGTTGCCGAGTGTCTAAAGTTCAGTCACATGATCATGAAGAGGGCCTTCAAACTTCAGTTACTATGCGACCAGTGATAAGCCAAGGACTGTCTAAATAACAATCTAAACTGAATCCAGTGTGACAAATACAGGGGATGTCAATCAATGTAACATCCCAAAGAGGAGGGATTTCAGAATGACAGAAAAATTAAGAAATGGAATTCATCGGGGAAAATGTAGACTGTGAAGGAGAACACAGTATTAACTAGTAAGTATGTCAGAATATTCATGACTGGAAAGACATGGTAACAAGGTCAGCCAATGAATAGGCATAGCAACTGGATCAGCCAATGAGGGCTGTTTAGAAACAGAAACTTAAGCAAGAGGTCTGGGTGTGGCTTAGCCCTGTGCTCAGCTCTAAAACGAAACTAGTCTGTCTGCTGCTGGAACTGAAAAGCAATCTCTCCTCTCTATCACATTGGAAGAATCTGCTGTTGGTATTGTAAATTTATTTTTATGTGTTATATTGTATATAAAGAGAAGTTAATGAATCCTGCTGAATCAGTTACCTGTGTGTTCTTTCTGGATTTGATTTTTTGCAACAAACTCGTGACCAAGTACCTAGCTAAGAACAGTGGTGGCGCAGTGGTTAGAATGCAGTACTTCAGGCTACTTCTGCTGACTGCTGGCTGCCTGCAATTTGGCAGTTCGAATCTCACCAGGCTCAAGGCTGACTGAGTCTTCCATCTTTCCAAGGTTGGTAAAATGAGGAGCCAGATTGTTGGTGGGCAATATGCTAACTCTGTAAATCGCTTAGAGAAGGCTGTAAAGCACTGTGAAGCGGTATATAAGTCTAAGTGCTATTGCTAAGACTAAACAAAGCTTCTCGATGTTAATGGATACTTTGGCTCCCAACTCTCTATTGGGTATTCCTACTACTGTGCCCTCAGGTCCCTGAAGCCCAAAAGCTCCAAAAGGCAAGACACCTGGCTTCCAGCCCTCACCTGAGAGAAAGGCAGTTCTCCGGTTAGCTGTTTTCCCAGCATCACCATCCGGGCGACCCAAAAGAATAGAAGATCACTCCCAGTCTCCAAAAGGTTGTTGGGAAAGAATTGCTGGAAGTCTTCTGTCTGAGGGAAATAAGAGATGCCTCTGAGATCACTGTCACCATTAGGGAACACCTTATTCACAAGGTCCATCTTGGGAAATCATCTAGAGAGCATCTGCTGAAGTTCCCATGTTCACAAGAAGTGAAAAGAGGGAACCCAGGAGCAAGACTTTGGGGTGATTGCCCCAATGTTGTGAAACTTGTTGCTCCCACTAATGCAATTGGTCCACCCACTCCTAAAAATCCAGACTGGAGAAAGAAGACACTTCTTTTTTTTTAGCACACTCCGGATACATAATCAGGTAATGAATCGGCAGCCACTGAGTTACAGCTTGCTGTGGTTTTTATATGGGGCTGACTGGGTTGTTGGCTTTTATGGCAAGCTGCAGGGTGTTATTTAGGGGTTGTGTTTTACATTATTTTACACTGTATATTTTTCAGCGTTGTTTTGAGTAGGTGGTACAGATAATCTGTAAAATAAAACACATTTTAAGAAAACAAGTGGTCATTTGCGTCTTTTTTTGTTTATCAATCTCAGGAACCTCTGGTAGGAAAGCGAGGGGTTGGAATGATTAATCCCACAAAATATTCTAAACCAGGGGTGTCAAACTCAAGGTGCTTAGATCTGGCCCATGGGGCTGGCCTGGAAATAGCAAAGGACTGGCCCATTGTGCCTCTGCTGGTCAAAACAGGACATGGACAGCCTCCCCGCACCCCATTCTCGGTCTGGACGACCTCCTGCAGCACCCTGCCAGCCAAAACGCAGCCCCCCGCCATGCCCCTTTTTGGCCAGCAGGGTGCTGCAGGAGGCATCCATCCCGTCTACCATCTGTCCTGTCTCCTCCACCACCATTGGCCTGTGGAGGACAACTACAATGCTGATCTGGCCCTCGAAGAAATTCAGTTTGACATCCCTGTTCTAAACCATAATATAGTTTATACAATACAATATAATACAATATAATAATGATGATGATGATGATGATGATGATGATGATGATGATAATAATAATAATAATAATAATAATAATATAAGTTTTTGTATTATTTTAGCATTTTGGGTGGAAAGGGCCACTGTGATTTGCAAGTCATGGTTTATTTATTTATTTGTTTATTTATTTATTTATTATATTTCTATACTGCCTTTCTCCCGTAGGACTCAAGGCGGTGTACAGTCAAGAAAAATATAGACACACAAACATCATAAAATTGCTAATTAAAATTATTACTTAGTTTGGTCAATTAAATAAAACCCAGAATTAGATAACATTTAAAAAAAACATTCACATGTTCATATGTTTAGCCCCGCCTGTTGGAACATCAGGATCTTGAGGGCACGGCGGAAAGCACGGAGATCAGGGATATTCCGTATCTCCGGGGGCAGTTCATTCCAAAGGGTTGGAGCCCTCACAGAGAAGACCCTCCCCCTGGGAGTCGCCAGTCGGCATAATTTGACTGACGGTACCCTGAGTAGTCCCTCCCTGTGAGAACGAACTGGTTGATGTCTTCATATTCTTGATCAGCCCAGCCATCTCCAGCTCAGTCATTAAACTAGCTAAACCAACTTTTTTATTTTATTTATTTATTATTTTATTTTGAATTTCTATACCGCCCTTCTCCCTGGGGACTCAGGGTGGTGTACAGCCAGAATTAAAAAACATGTAGAACAAATATTAAAAACAATTAAAAGATATATAAATTTGGTCCAATTAAAACTCACTACCAATTAAAACATTTAAAACATTTAAAAATTTCTTCTTAAGCCAGCCCGGCTTGCTTGAAAAAATGGGTTTTAAGGGCATGACGGAAGGCACTGAGGTCCTGGATTCTCCTTATCTCTGGGGGGAGCTGATTCCAGAGGGTAGGTGCCCCCACAGGGCACCTTATGGAAAACTTATAGTTTTCCATGATGGGTGAATCAAGCCTAAATCTCCATGCGCAAACTGTGAAATGGAAAGACCAGCAATTCAACTCTTGGCTTGATTCTGAAGAGAAAGAGGACAGACTTGGGTGTGGGGTTTATGTGGGCAGGGTCTCTTGGCAGCTCCAGTCCCATCAGATCTGGAAGGGGCCAGGTTGGTCGAAAGCTGCAAAATCCTTCTCTACCAAAGTTTTTAAAACATCCTTTTTTTCTATTGTGACAATTTTCACGGGAAAGCAATTGAGTGCCAAAATGCCACCCACTTCAAACATTCTGACTCTCTTATCATTTCTGGGAAGGACTTATCAGAAACAGCCAGTAGCAGAACATGTTGCTGCCAAAACAACTTATCCTGGATTGTGGATTGCAATTCACACATTCCACCCAGAAAGGCCGACAGCCATGGATAAGAAGTGAGGGAGTTTGATTCGCACGTATAATTTCCAGTGAGCCTGAACAAGAGTCAGGGATGATGAGATGATGGGAGTTGTGATCCAATATACCTACCGTATTTTTCGGAATATAAGATGCACTTTTTTTCCCTCCTAAAAGAGGCTGAAAATTTGGGTGCGTCTTATACTCTGAATATAACAACACACAGTACCCAAAATGGCCACTTGGAACAGCTGCTGCCTTCTTTTACCCCTTCCATGCTTTGCCTGCTTCAGTCACTGGAGCTCCCTCCGATGATCAGCTGTGCTTTTGAAGCTGTTTTTCAGCCCCAACGCACTTTGCCTGCTTTTCTAACTGCTGCTCCCTCCGAAGATCAGCTGTGCTTTAGAAGCTGTTTTTCAGCCCCAACCAGCCCTAACCTTAAAACCAGCGAGCAAACTAATGTGCTGAAACTGACCAGGTTAAGGACTAGCCAGATGAATACCTGGTAGGCAGAATTTTTTCCCCTATTTTCCTCCCCAAAAACTAAGGTGTGTCTTATACTCCGGTGTGTCTTATGCTCCGAAAAATACGGTATATATGTAGGAAAGCTGGATGTAGCCTAGTGAAAATAACTTTGGGAGACAGGAGCAAAAACTACAGCTTGGGCAATGGTCCCATAAGAGACATCTCAACCCACAGAATGAATGGGGATGGGCAAAGCGCCTCAGAAGGGACCCTCCCTAGTTCTCTGGAAAGCAAAGGCAAAGGAGGGGAGAAAGCTTGCAAGATTGTTACCGTAACGTTAAACTAAAGATATTGTTACTATTCATAGCTTTGGTTTCCTGTCCAGACTATCACAAATATGGTCAATGCAAACCAACTGCTCTATTTCTCCAAAGGTTACTCACCTTGTGGGGCCAGCCCAAAGCAGCAAAAGGAAAAAGGCTGGAGGAGAACCAAGTGTCCAAGACATCAGCATCTAGAGAAGAGCAAATGGAAATTTTGCCTTTAAAAACATCTCACAGCCCCTTTGATTCTAAAAGACTCAATGGAGCCAGATGTTTGTGGAAAATGATTCCTAGAAATGTATCCAGCTTCAGGAAGGCAACAGGGGCCAGTTCTGAAAGTCTTCCCTTTCTCCTATTTCTAACTGCATCCCTCAGTCTTAACAAACTTGGGAGAAAGTCTCAGCAGGGTTCAATTAAATATTTTAATGAAAGCAGCTATGGGAGAATATGAATATATAAATAATAGAGGCATTAAAAAGTCTAAACCACACCAGCACCACAAGATTAAACCATCGATGGTAAAAGCAAATCCATACTGTAATTAAATTATAATCAATATCACTATACCCGTCACATAGCATAGCATTAAAGAAAAATAACAATTAGATACCAGCCAATGCCAATAAGACAGCATCATATAAAACCAATTAAATAAATAAATAAATCATCACCAAAGCAGTTATACGTGTAATGTTTTGCAGAAGGCCATGTCAGCAGCTAGACCAGACCAGGAAATCAAATCCACAGGAAGACTAAAAATATGAGATTATAAGATTATGCAGAATCTTAAAAGTCTGATTGGGCTGTACCTCCTCCTCCTCCTTCTTATTATTTGGTGAATTAGGGAGGTATCTGTCCAAGTTACTTCTGGCTGTTCAGGATTGAAACTATGCTTCAGGCCTTTTTTTGTAGGTCTTCATTAAGATCATCTTCCTTGTTCTCTACAGGCCTGTCAACTCTGAAGGGAACCTGGCTGAAGTCATCTTTTCCTGCCTCATAGTTGCCACAAACTTTGAAAGGGGAGATAGACCAGCTACCAGTCAAAACAAAAAGTTTTCTTGTGGAACTAAGGTGATCCCAACAGGTGGCAAGTGAAGGAGAGACATGACCAAGCAGCCTGCCAGCTACTTTTATTGGACAATGTGACTGGTGACACCTAGGAGGGGAAATGTTTGCTCTTTTAATTAGGGGGAAACCGCAGGAACTTTTAGAGTTGGTTTTCACTAGCTGTGCCAATATGGTGTATCCAATAAACATGTTGTTTGAGGAAGCTACCTGCCTCAGAGTTCTGCTTTTGGTGGATGCGTTATTCGGAACACTGACAAGACCCTCATATTGGGGCAAAGCCTGACATTCACATAATTGGAGCCATTCAGAAAAACTCTGTTTCAGCTCCTCTAATCTTGCCAAAAAAACATGTGATCTCCAAGAGTTTTTCCCATGATGAATGTACTAGGTAGATCATTTCTAGTGAGAATGTAGCCTCTGAGGTACCTTGTAGTCAAACCATAAAGGGCATTAAGGTCAAAACTAGCACTTTTAATTCCACTCAGAGGCCTCTTGTGAATACTCATTAAAATGGCATCCTGGGAATGCAAATGTCTCTTTTCCTCACAGAAATGTACAGGAAATCCTCAATTTACGACTGCAGTTGAGCCCCAAATTTCTGTTGCTAAATGAGACAATTGTTGTGAGCTTTGCCCTGTTTTATGAACTATCTTGCCACAGTTGTTAAGTGAATCACTGCAGTTGTTAAATTAGTAACACAGATTTTAAGGTAATCTGCTTCCCCATTGACTTTGTCAGAAGATTTGCAAAACAATCCCCACAGATGAGAGTGTGATCAGGAAAATATTAGAATGTGCAGAAATGAATAGATTAACACTTGCAATTAAGGAGAAAGAACAAACTGAATATTATATGACATGAGACTTATTTTATCAATGATTAGATAACAAAAACGGAAGTTAGAAACAGGGAAACAAGAAAAAGATGAGTGAAATAAAGAAGATATGTTAAGAGAGAGAAGTAAATATTATGATTATTATGTTTAATATTATCATTTTAATATTATAGAATGCTAATGTAATGAATATTGTTGTACATTTTAATTATCAATTTATAAAGATATTTGTACCCGGACGACACATTGTTTAATTGAAGATGGAATTATTATATTAATTTTTTTAAAAAAAAGATTTGGAAAACATGATCACATGAATCCTGGGACGCGACAACCTTCATAAATATGAATCAGTTGCCAAGCATCCAACTTCTGATCACGTGAGCACAGAGATGCTGCAACTGTCATAAGTGTAAAAAATGCTCATGTCACTTTTTTCAGCGCTACTGAACGGTCGCTAAACAAACTGTCATAAGTCGAGGACTACCTATAAGCTCCTATATTGTTACTTTACCTCTCACCAGCTCCAACTGCTGTTCAGATTTTCCCAGCAAGCCAGCTGCTTTCATCCGAGCTTCTGCTTCTGTCCTGCCCACTACCCATAACCCATCGCTCTCCTTCTGCTGAAATGCATACAGAGGAATATAAGCTGCATGGTGGCTGAGAGAAACAGACATCTCCCCCTTCCCCCTCACCCAAGTATTCATTCAATCAGAAAAGTTGATGCTTACCTCTTCTAGGTCAGGTGATTCAGGAAGCATGACCCGATAGGCTGGAATCTGATGACCCCACCACAGTTGTCGAGAAATACACCAGTCACTAAGCAAGGACACCAGAAAGACAGCATGAGGAGTTTAAGAAGATAAGAAACTCTGCTGCATCATGTTAGATCATCTAGCTGGGTCTTCCCTAAACTAAGATAATTCTTTTGCATAATTTCCTTCGAGTTGAAATCTCTAAACAGCTGCAAAAGCTGTTTAGAGACCATACAATGCTACCACCAACAAGACTGAACAGTGGTGACCAAACACAGAATAATTTAAGCCAATAAACTATTTAATAAAGGCCATTGTTTACCTACAAAGGACACGGAGGTTACAATGCTGAACCAATCCCGCCCAGCCAAGCAGAGGGTAATAAAAAGAATATGCAAACCCTTGATGGGAGATTTCCCTTGTCTTACTTGATGTTCAAGAGCCACGTCCTCCAGTTTTTCTCATAAAATTGGGGGATGAGCTTCAAAGATCCAGATTCCACAGCCTTGGGAGATAAACAGGATAGGTGTTTATCTTTTTCATAAATGAATTTATGACCCATACAATTTAACACTGTCATATACCTCTGCAGCAGAGGTCTTCAAACTTGGCAGCTTTAAGACTTGTGGACTTCCACTCTCAGAATTCTCCAGCCATAGCTGGCTGGAGAATTCTGGGAGTGGAAGTCCACAAGTCTTAAAGCTGCCAAGTTTGGGGACCCCTGTTCTACAGCAAAGCTTTAATTTCTATGACTGGAATCAGAGGTCACAAGAAGCTATAATAGCATTTGTTTAATTTTAGTTTAGCAGTATGTATGGACTTGATTGCTACAATAGTAAATAATCTTTAGAATCAAGCCACAGGCATTTTCCAACAGACCATAGATAAAACAAACATGGCTGCCACATACAAATATATTACAGGTAGTCTCAATCTATAATCAAGTTCAAAGTTACAACGGATCTGAAAAAGAGGGCTTACGATCCAGATCCAAAGTTCTGACAATCATCCCTCCCTGTGGTCACATCACCGCACTTTGGGCTCATCAATACAGCCACATTTATAGCTGTTTGCAGCATCCCATAGTCATGTGATTGCATGTTGCAATAGTTTTGCCGAAAACCGGCATTTACTTCCAGTTTTCTGAAAAAATGTGCCATAGCAAACAATGGGTTCATTTAACTACCACGTTTGCTTAATGATCACTGCAAAAAAAAAAAAAAAGGTCATAAAATTGGGTCGGTCATGTGGCCAGCCTATTTTCTGACCATTATGACTTACGATAGTAATGGGCAGGCTCCATTATGGTCATAATTCATGGACTACCTGCAGATTCATTCTCAAAATAAAAAGACATTGACAGGCTCATCAATTCTTCAAACAGACACCCCCTCCCCCCAAAAAATGGAGACCTGTGGACTCCAACTCCCAGATTTCCTGAGACTATTACAGCTGGCTCAGGAATTCTGGGAATTGGAATCCACAGGTCATAAAATTGCCATAGTTATCCATCCTTGAATTGGAGTGTTACCTCTAAGGCGCTTTGAGCAATGGCTTCACTTCGGACAAACCACTGATTCTTCAAGAGGATTTCAATCACATCTCCAGAGCGGCTATGGGAGAAAAAAATTACTTTTAATTTTATTTAGGCCCCATCTTTCCATTCGGATAAGAATGTGACGCAGCTACAAAAATTTAGAAATGAAAACATTTCATTTGTATTAATGATACAAAGCTAGGAACTAGAGGAGTTAAACCTTTAAGGTTAAGGTGGAAAGAAGCTTACATTACCAGTACAACTTCTAAAAGGTTAATAAACATAAGGATGCTTGAATTGTACAATTAAAGCTAAGTATGGCATTGGAAGACCTTTGCAAAGTAGTGTTGTGGTCCGCCGGCAGCCTGCAGAGCTGCCAGCGGAGTCGGACAGCGATGAGGCTGAGGAAGAACATGGGCCAGTCCTGGAAGCTGGGGAAGGCCCGGATGAGGGCTCTGCGTCAGAGGCAGAGATGGGGCCAGGGCCATCGGGGAGTGATGCGCGAACTTCGGAGCCTCCAGAGGCTGACAGTAGAGAGGCAGAGGAACAGGAGGAGCCTGTTCCTAGTGCACGTATGAGAAGAGTTGCCAGAAGGCAGGAGCAGATAAAGCAGAGAGGACAACTCGGGAGTAGGGCCAAGAGATGACTGGCCCCCTCCCATAAGGCTTAAAAGACCAGCAACAGTTCTTGGCCTCTTTGCCGGAAAACAACGTTGAGAGAATTGCTTCTTGTTTCATTCTATTCATTTCTTGTCGGCGTCTTCTGCTTCTGAACTTTTGCCAAGAAAAGCCTTTGGCAGTTTGCCTAATTATCCCATGGTTGGTGATAAACTGAGGAATGGTGTTTTGAAGAATTTGCTTTAATTTAGTTTGGACTACGCTGAGAATGAGTTAATTCTCAGCTGTTCTAATAAAGTCTGTTTATTTTTGAACTGTTTGTATTTAATACTAACTACTTGGGCCTGCGTCACAACAAGTACATTTAAGGTTCCTATGGGGTCCTTGGTGCTCTCTGAACTTGATGGTTTTCTTGCAGACGTTTCATTACCAAACTAAGTAATATCATCAGTGCTAACATATCATATGTTATATAATATGTATTTTTGTCAAATGTTTACCCTCTGACCTCCCGCAACTTCTTGGCAGCTTCCCACAAAATCTGTCCCATGACCCTGAAGGGAGGGAGGCAAAGGGGGACAGCCCAATATAAACATTTCAGGGTCCCATTACCTGCAAACAGGAAGGACTAAGCAATGGTCTTTAGCACCCCGATAGAGTCCTTTCTCCTTCAAAGCAGCCAACACTTTCTCTCGAGCCAGGAATCGATGCAGTCCCTGAAAAAGGAACCACCCATGTCCAAACCAACTCAGTGGCATCTATTTTACTACGGCAATTGGTTGTGCTGCCTCTTCAAAAGGGGCAAACCCCACCCCCCAAACACATGTTCAGCTGTCTTGAATCATAACAGAAACATTATAAATTCCAAAAATGGTCTTACCTGCACCCATTCGCCACATTCTGCGGTCATCGTGCCGTTTTCTGCAATAACTGAAATGAGCGGCAAATTGTGCCTCTGGGCCAGTTTGTAGTCAACGTGGTTGTGTGCTGGAGTGATCTTCACAGCCCCTGAAAGATGGTGTGAAGCCCAAGTTGAGAGGCATCTCTCAAGGCAAGCATTTACCTCACCAACATCTGGCCTCTGTCAGGTGGGAAAGAGATGTGTTTCTCACCTGTGCCCATCTGCACCTCCACTGCTGGATCCGTAATGATAGGAAGGAGACGTCCGGTGAATGGGTGGCGCACACTCTTGCCATGCAAGTGCTGCCAAAAACATGCCAGAAAGACAGTTCAAGTCATATACGTGTAGGGTCAAGGGGTTCTGCCTGAAATAAATAGATGGGCAAAACTTTGTGACAATATGGCCTCCCATGGACTAAACAGGGTAGAACACACAAAGCCGCTTTATCCCATCTTAGGCTATAAAGTGATAAAGGCCAGTATTATGGGCACTGATTTTTCAGGATCTTCCTAAAGTGGTGTTTCTCAACCTGGGCAGCTTTAAGACGCGTGGACTTCAACTCCCAGAATTCCTCAGCATCTTCCTGGCTGAAAAATTCTGGGATTAGACGTCCATGCATCGTAAAGTTTGCCAAGGTTGAAAAACATTGCTTTAGAGTAAGGATGGCTCAATTAAGATCCAGAGTTTATATATGGCTCCCCGAACCTCTTTTGGCAGTTTTTGTATGTTCCAAAATCACAGGGCAAAATTTCAGGACAAATCATTAAATGACATCATACAGTTTTGGGTTATTTAAAGTGTAAAAATGGCATGTTATGCTCCCAAAAGTTTAATACTTTAATACTTCCTTTCTGACATTCCCACACCAACATTCCAGCTTTTCTCCCTCCTCACACGCCACATATCTCCCCAAATCTCTTGTACTCTTAGAAGTTGGGAGTGGGGGATAGAAATCCTCCTACTTATGTCCTTCCTGGTCAAGGATCTCAAACAGAGAGAACCTCCATAACCCTATCATTCAAGATGGCTTCCTTTATTTTTCTGTCTTTCCTTAAGAAAGAAAGAAAAGGATCCAAGCCATTACAGTTACAAGATACAGTAACATTAAATCTGGTCTCCGGATGGACCAAAACTTCCTTTTACTCAGAAAGGAGGACCTGGGCAGAAGAGCCTTACCAAATAGCGCGAGTCATCTGGGTGAATGGCGACGGCCACGTCACCGAACATTGTCTCAGGGCGGGTGGTAGATACAGGAAGTTCCATGCCTATTTTCATCAAAGAAAGATAAGTGTCATTGGAATGAAAAATGGATAAATTAAAAAGAGTCATCCAACATTATTGTAACTGCCTTTTTTTTTTCTGATTGTTTGCTACCCAAAGTTACTTCTTTGAGATGACTGGCTATAAAAACCAAATAACGTAGTTTTTGGAGTATAAAACACACTGGAGTATAAGAAGCACCTTAGTTTTTAGGGAGGAAAATAGGAAAAAAAATCAGCCTACCAGGTATTCATCTGGCTAGTCTTTAGCCTGGTCAGCTTCAGCACATTAGTTTGCTTGCTGGTTTTGAAGCTGGGGCTAGCTGGGGCTTCTAAACAGCTTCTAAAGCACAGCTGATCGTCGGAGGGAACAGCAATTAGAAAAGCAGGCAAAGCAGGGAAGATTGCTTTGCTCACATTAGGGCTGAAAAACAGCTTCAAAAGCACAGCTGATCCTCGGAGGGAGCTCCAGTGGCTAAAGCAGACAAAGCACGGAAGGGGTAAGAGAAGGCAGCAGTTGTTCTGGGTAGCCATTTCAGGCACCACGCAGGCTTACATTCGGAGTATAAGACACACCCAAATTTTCAGCCTTTTTTAGGAGAGAAAAAAGTGTTTCTTATACTCCGAAAATACGGTAAATAGACAAACAAACATTATTTGGGGCATTTGCCTGTGGCCTTCAGCAATGATTAAGGTTATCATCATGCCTCAGAGAGGCCAACTCACTTTCCTCTCCTTCTACTTTGTAAGCAAATGTCTCCAATACTCCAAACAGCACTTTGTCCTCAAGCCCAGGCACAGAGAGCTTTGTCCGTCCTTTTATCTGTCTATTCTCCACCTGCCAGGAACACAATCTATCAGTTTCTAGTCTCTAAATATTACCAAAAGTGCTTATTTGGGGCTCTGCTCCAACCACTTACCTCAATGTCAGAAATGGCCGACTGCAAGGCACAAGACCAGTTCACCAGGCATCTGTCTCGATATATCAGGCCTTGTTCGTGGAGTTGCACAAAGGCCTCTGTCACGGCTTGAGAGAAACACTGGACAAGAAGAGGAGCAGAATTGTTACAATAAACCCAGTCTTTTTCAAACTCAGCAACTTTCAGAGGTGTGGAGTTCAACTCCCAGAATTCATGTCAAGGCTGAGTCGTAAGGCACCTCTACTCGCAACTTGACAACAAAAACGAAGGGAGCGGGGAAAGGAATGGTTGAAATGTATTGGGAGCTAGGAGGGAAATGAGGAATTTATGTGAGTCGTTTGCAGCCTGAGAAGATCCTGATACTTCAAGGCTGTTCCGATGGGAACCTTCCAAAGGTGCAGACTGTTTTCCCCAAAAACAATCGGATTGGTGGACAATGGGCAATGGGTGGCTCAAATGGGGAAAAGAAGAAATTAACTACTGTATTTTTTGGAGAATAAGACGCACCGGAGTATAAGACACACCTTAGTTTTTGGGGAGGAAAATAAGAAAAAAGCTGATTAGCAGGTGGATCAGCCTCCTGGGATACCCCCAATCAGCTGTTCTCAGAGGTGAATTTTAGCAACAGGTTCGTTGGTTGTGAGCTCTGTGCCTTGCTTTTTTTCTGCCTCTGAAATGTCTGAAACTCCCTTTCAGAAAAACCTTTTTTTTTCTGCCTCTGAAAGCCTCTGAAACAGACCGTCAGAAAAAAGCCTCTGAAGCCTCGTTTCTGAGGCTTTTTTCCTGGAGCTGTTTCTGAGGCTTTTTTTTCTGAAGCTCTGTTTCTGAGACTTTTTTTCTGAAGCTTCGTTTCTGGTGCTTTTTTCAGCCTCTGAAACCTCAGTTTGAGAAGCTGGGCGGGGCTATATTTGGAGTATAAGACACACCCAGATTTTCACCCTCTTTTGGGGGGGAAAAAGGTCTTATACTCTGAAAAATACAGTAGGTGCTTTTTTTTCAAGAGGCAACTGGACTTCCTTGTTTTTCTTTGAAGACGTTTCACTTCTCTGAAAAAGAAGCTTTTTCAGCTCTGACTGGATGGTGGAGAATGGAAGGATTCTACCATCCAGTCAGAGCTGAAGAAGCTTCTTGGATGAGAAGCGAAACACCTTCAAAGAAAAACAAGAAAGTCCAGTTGCCTCTTGAAAAAGAGCACCTTTGGGACAACCTGGATGACTGAGAATCTCCATAGACATTTAATTATATTGTTTTTTTATGCAAAAATGTCAGAGTTAACTTTCCTTCTTCTGTACCTGTATGGGTCTATCAGTAAAGTTATATTCTTGGTTAAAAAAAAAGAAGTTTCTTTTGCTGAATATGCCAACAAGATGGTTGACAATTCCCATGCCGCTGCTGAATTCTGGGAATTGAAGTCCACATCTTAAATTGCTAAGGTTGAAAAACATTATCATAAAGGCTAATTTACCTCGTAAATAAAAAACGGAATTCCTTCTTACTGATTCCTAATCAATGCCGTAGTCACAAAGACTCCATTAAAAGCACTTAGGACCAATTCTGAAATGAAAAAGTTTCATTCCAAGCTACAAATGGAAAGTCAACTTCTCCCCTTCAAAAGAACTGATGTTAGCAGAGGCTCTGTGCCTTATTTTAATACACATTTTCCTGCATATTTTGCATATTTGAAATATGTATTATTTATTATTTATTTATTTATTTATTGGTTCGATTTATATGCCGCCCTTCTCCGGAGACTCAGGGCGGCTTACAATGCTTTTAAGCAATAGCCTTCATACTTTTGTATAGACCTGCTTAGTAGGGCTTCTTTTTGGCCCCCCCTAAGTGGTGTTCTATTTTATACAAAGTCAGCTTATTGCCCCCACAAACTGGGTCCTCATTTTACCTACCTTGGAAGGATGGAAGGCTGAGTCAACCTTGTGCCTGGTGAGAATTGAACTCGCAGTAATTGCAGGCAGCTGGCAGCTAAGTGCTACTTTAACAGCAGTTTAGTCCGCTGCGCCACCAAGGCTCTTTTTCCTGCATATTCCTCCTTTTCCAAATAAAAGGGAGATTGAAAAACACGGTCTAGTCAGCCAATGAAGCTGATATATTTCTGGGGAATTGAACCTGGATATTTTTACACCCAGATTCAACATTAAAGCCAATAACTTAACTACTGATTCTATTGTTAAGAAGATGACCATTCTCAAAAAAAAAACCACACAAAAAAAACATGGAACTGCTCAGTATCACCAAATTAATTTAATTTGGTGGTAGTGAGCAATTTAATTTAATTAAGGCAAGATGCCTTAATAGTTTTAATGCCCCTACCAAAATCCCAAAACAGAAAACACTCAATTTGAGACCCAAATAGGACTAGAAAGTGATTCCTTAAGTAGAATATGAAATCTGAATGGAATTTCATTTATAAATTGCTCCAACACTGGAAGTTTTTAAGATGATGTTGGATAACCATTTGTCTGAAGTGGTATAGGTTTTCCTGCCTAAGCAGAGGGTTGGACTAGAAGACCTCCAAGGTCCCTTCCAAATCTTCTATTCTATTCTATTCTATGGTAAAATTTCCTCTGTCGCTGTTGACTTTTGCTCCTTTCCTCAGCTATTCTCAAGAGTATCACCAGACAGCCATTTTTGTCTTCTTTTGTTTCTTATAATGTAGAGTATTTTCAATTGCTTCATTTTTAACCATACCACACAATTTGGTCCAGAGTTTTTCAGGCACTGTATTTATGAAATTTGGACCACTAAATTAGTATCATTGGAACATGCAAGCCACCACTTCAAGATAATGGTCCATGCAGGAGTTTTTACACTTTGGGCCTGTACAAAATGAGAATGGACATTTACAGATAGTCCTTGACTTGTGACCGGCTGTTTAATGACCATTTGAAGTTAGGATGGACACCCTAATAAGGTATTCAGTTCTGACAGCCAGTTCCCACCCTGCAGTGACATCACATGACCGTGTTTCAGACACTTGGCAACTGTCCTGCATTTATGGCCTTTTACAACATCCTGTGGTAATGTGACCACAATTTATTACATTTTTTTTTTTGCTCCAAACCAGCATTTACTTCCGGGTTTTGGCAAAACCACACCATAGTGCACAACAGGTTGTCTTAACAACTGCAGCATTCACTTCATGAGTGAGCTATTCACTTTACGACCAACATGTATGCTTAACGACTGCTGCAAATGAGTCAGTCGTGTAGGTGACTCACTTTATAACCATCATAACTTATGGTCATAACGGACAGACTCCATTATGGTTGTAAGCCAAACTGTTTGGGTGCATGTGTATTTTATATACTGCAAAGCTTACCATGGACAGATACAATTTTGTCTGCTACATACTAAATCTGCTAAGTTTTAAATCAAGATTTTGCTGTGTTTTGGCTCTCTGAACGTGAGGAAAGAATATAGAAATCCTGACCCACAGAAAAAAAATTGCCTGTAAAGATATTAACTACTCACTGAGTCCATAGTAAAGCAAGCTCTGTCCCAGTCCAAAGATGCTCCCATCTCTTTCAGCTGTTTGAATATTTCATTCCCTTTCCTGATATTTCAGAAAAACAAAATAAATCTTTTTCGGTCAGAAATACAAAGAAAAATACGAAGCATTTGACAGCGTTAACTGTTCAGAGATAAATTGCTCAGTTCCTACGTTTAACAATCTATTTCAGTATTTTTCAAGCTTAGCAACTTTAAGAGGTCTGGACTTCAGCTCCCAGAATTCCCCAGCCAGTATGAAGTCCACACACCTTAAAATTACTCAAGGTGAAAACCACTAATTTATTCATCTATGTAACCTTAACATTAAATCATTCCTATCTAATCTATCCTTAAGCCAGAATTAGCCACCTGCCAGATACAGATAGTCCCACTCCCCACTGACCTTATGCAGACCCAAGAGGACATAAAAGAGTTTCTACAGCATTATTTATTTATATTTCACATTTCTAAACTGCCCATCTCCTCTCACAGCGGGACCCTGAGCAGGTACAATAAAACTTCAAAATACAAAATAGTATATAAAAAATTAAAATGCTAAAGTTTTGTGTTAAAATTTTTAAAAATATTTTTTCCTCAAGTAAGTACAAAAAAGAGATCTATTTATTTATCCAGGAAGCAAACATTTACAATACTCCTTTTTCCTCCTATTTTCCCCACAACAACTCTGTGAGGTGGATTGGGCTGAGAGAGAGAATGACTGGCTCAGAGTCAGCTTTCATGACTAAGGTGGGACTAGAACTCACAGTCTCCTGGTTTCTGGCCAGCATCTTCACCACAATACCAAACTGGCTCTCTTAAACCTTTAAGATGAAGTTCCCCAACCTTTCTGGGGTGGCCCAGAGGGGGGGGGGGGGAGAGGTGCAGGCACCTTTATGCACACCTGCAAACGCACGAATGGGGCTGCGAGCATGCGCTCAATGCAAATCAGCCACAATTGCGTGATGCTCGCAATGCTAGCACATGTGGGCGGTGCAAGTGCACAAGCGCGCGCACATGCCAGCCACTCACACTGCCCGGTGGCCAACAGGCCACAGGTTGGGGACCCCTGCTTCAAGAGACTATTGTTAGTTCAGAAAATTGTCACCCCCACTTCCATCCAAACATTGCAGCCTCTTCATCTCTAATACTCACTCCTCGATCCACTTCCAAACTTCTTGGAGAAATTCATCACGTGAGAGATCTTGCCGTAAAACTCCCCGTTCTTTCCAGATCTTTTTTTCTACCACCGCCTGGTCAGATGAAGAAAGAACATAAAAACTTGTGAGAGACTCACAAGTGAGACAAAGAATCTAACCAAAGAGTATACAAGTAGTCCTCGACTTACCACCACAGTTGAGCCCAAAAATTCCCATTGCTAAGCAAGACAAGTGAATTTTGCTCCATTTTACGACATTTCTTGCCACAGTTGTTAAGTGAACCACTGCATTTGTTAAGCTAGTAACACACTTGTCAAGTGAATCTGGCTTCCCCATTGACTTCGCTTGTCAGAAGCTCACAAAGGGTGATCGCATGATCCCAGGATCCTGCAACCATCATAAATGCATGCCAGTTACCAAGCGTCTTTGCAATTTTGATCATGTGAATATAGGGATGCTGCAACAGTCATAAGTGTGAAAAAAACAGTCACAAGGCACTTTCTGCAGTGGTTTTATAACTTTGGCCACTAAATAAATGGTTGTAAATCGAGGATTACCTGTATATTTAAATGTGCTGAGATTTCTTTTTATGTTTTCTGGTTTGATTCAGAGTTAAAATATGCAAATTAATTCACATCCATACCGTTTTCCATCCCAAGAATCCTTCCAGTTAATTCTAAAAGGATTAGAATCCTTACAGGAAGCAGAAGACTGCTCCATGGTTATTCAGGATTAAAAGATTCTGCTTTGAACTGCTGATTCTCACCTGAGTTGCAATTCCAGCATGATCAGAACCTGGAAGCCATAGAACTCGATAGCCTTGCATTCGTCTCCTGGAACACATCAAGAAGGGGAAAAAAAATCTAGAATTAAACTCTCTTCTTTAAAAGTTCCAAATCCTTAGATGGCTTTCAGATTCAAACAGAAATGCCCAAAATGCAGAGGAATGGGAAGGGAAAAGTACTGCTGTCAGCTAAGGCAATGTTTCTCAAACTTAAATTTAAGATGGGTGAACTTCAATTCTTGCTGGGGAATTCTGGGAGTTGAAGTCCACCCATCTTAAATTTGGCAAGATCAAGAAACACTAAATTAAGGAATAGCAATAGCACTAGCAATAGTACTTATATACCGCTTCATAGTGCTTTTATAGCCCTCTCTAAGTGGTTTTACAGAGTCAGCATATTTCCCCCTAACAATCTGGGTCCTCATTTTACCCACCTTGGAAGGATGGAAGGCTGAGTCAACCTTGAGCTGGTGAGATTTGAGCTGCCGAACTGCAGCTAGCAATCAGCTGAAATAGCCTGCAGTACTGCACTACCACTGCTCTACCTCGGCTCTGTAGGTTGTCCCTCACTTGAAATTGAAGCCAAATCATTGCCAATAAAAGCAATTCAACCACGATTCTAATTTCTCAGAAGTAGTGTCAGTTTTTTGGTTTTCGTCAGTCTTTTTGTAGATACCTATATTTCTCAGTGATATGGCATGACGAAATGCATCACTAATGAACTTAAAGCCTGTAGGGTCCATCACTATTAATGCTAGAAGAGCTGCACAGCCATTTCCCAAGTCTCCAGAAACACACTTACCATCGTACCAAAGCATCTTCAATAGCCACAGTCAAGGCATGCCCCAGGTGAAGGGATCCTGTGACATTAGGTGGCGGGAGAGAGATAGAAAACATTTCTGGCTTCCTGTGGGGCAGGTGTTGCTGTCAAAAAGAGGAATTGGATTTAGCATTGGTCTGAATTCGCCTCCATACCATCCTATTGAGGTTCCATGCTAGTACTACAAACCCTGAAACTTTTAAAAATGTGAGGGAGGGACCCTTCTTCTCCAGTTTGTTTACAAACTGAGCATGAAAACAGTTTGGCTAGCATTTCCCACAGAAAATACTATTCACAGAGAAACAGAAGAAATTCCTGGGTGAAGAACAAACTTCGTTCTTAACTCATTTAATTCAAATTTGTATGGGTAGTCCTCGATTTATGACTGTAATTGAGCCAGGAATTATCATGCTAGTAACTAGGTCATAAATCATGCTAGTAGCAAGTCATTATATGACCAATCCAATTTTATAACACTTTTTTGGAACAGTTGTTAAGCAAGTCCACAATGGGTGTTTTTTGCAGGAAACTGGAAGTAAAAGTTGGTTTTTGGCACAAAAGTGTCGTAAATTGCAGTCTCATGATTGTGGGATGCTGCAAATGGACATAAATGCAGTCCGGTTGCTGGATACCGAAAATGCAAATCACATGACCACAAAGGGGGTCTGTTTGACTCATCATATCAAAGGAATGCCACAAATGCATGAGACATCATGTGAAATGCTTCTTCTATCCTCAGTCCAGGGGTGAAATCCAGCAGGTTCTGACAGGTTCTAGAGAACAGGTAGCGGAAATGTTGAGTAGTTCGGAGAACAGGTAGCGGAAATTTTGAGTAGTTCGGAGAACCGGCAAATACCACCTCTGGCTGGTCCCAGAGTGGGGAGGGAATGGGGATTTTGGAGTATCTTTCCCCTGGAGTGGGGTGGAAATGGAGATTTTGCAGTATCCTTCCACTGCAACGCCCACCAAGCCACGCCCACAGAACCGGTAGTAAAAAAAAAATTGAATTTCACCACTGCCTCAGTCAGTTGGATTGGAGGACTCAAATATTTACTATTATGAGAAAAGGAAGAAAAAAGTTTTACCAACTTTTTAACTTATCAAAAGTTGAAACACTTGCTCATGAGAAAGACTAATATTAATAATTTTACAGAAACATTTTTTTTTACCTGGCATTCTGGTTTAAAAAAACCTTCTTTCACCCACCAAGGATACCAAGCAGCTTCAACATAGCGTGGACTATAGGAGGTGGGCAAAGGAGCTGAGGTATCTATGGGAAAGAAAGTCACACTAAGATCCCATAATTAAAACACACGCTTGTACAATCTGTATGTCCAAAATTGTGTTATATGAGTGCAGCAAAACTGAGCACAGGACCCTGGAATCACCATTTTAAAATTCTCAGCTTTCAGATGTTAATAAGGATGATCAAGACAAAAACATCTGGAGAACACATGGATAGAATCTCAGATCTTTAACAGCATGACAAAGTAGAAATATAACTCTATGTATGCTAATCGAGCATATCAATATGCTAAAATATTGGTATATATAAAATCAGGCCCCATAGACAATTTAATGCCACAAAATTCATTAGATCAGGGGTGTCAACCTCAATTTCATGGAGGGCCACATCAGGGTTGTGTTTGACCTGGGGGGGGGGGCGGAGTGGGCATGGCCAGGGTGGACATGGCCAGCTCAACATTACTCGTGTCAGTGACGCCTGTGGTTACCCAAGCGCTCTGCCAGCGAAAAGAGGCTCCCGAGCTGCATTTTCGGCTGGGACGGCCTCCTGCAACCCTCTGCCAGAGAAAACAGAGCTCAGGAGGACCCGTGTGCAGCCCTCACGAGCTCAGTTTTCACTGGCAGAGGCACCGTGGACCAGTCCTTCCTTGTTTCCAGGGCCGCCCTGTGGACCAAATCTAAGCATCCCACGGACTGGATCCAGGCCCTGGCCCTTAAGTTTGACACCCATGTATTAGATGTTCAAATTTAAGTTAATCAAATTATTAAATTTGTTGTAGTTGCCCACTCTACTAGATTCTAGATAAAATACAAAGTCCAGAAATACAATTAAATACAGAGAAATAGGCAGGCTGGACTAAAACAATCAAAATGATAAACCATACGCAGGACCCCACAGATACATTAATGAAGAAATATTAATTCCAAATGTGGGAACAGAGCCAGGTTTTAAGGTTGATTGCCATTTTCTTCTAAAAATTCTCTTACTCATTTGACACACTCTTTGAAATAAACATTTCTCTGGAAAAAAATTAATGAAACATCCTGTGATTGGCCTATGCATACTTTTTCTATGGGACAAAGAATTCTTGGCACATTAAAAAGGACACATTAATCTCATTTTTGTTTTTTTTTTGTACACCACTATGAGTTTAGAATGGGGGTATCAAATCAACTGCTTTCCCAAATTAGTCTGGATAAAATAGAAGCAATAAAAGTGATATTTTTCTAATCAATTGCCTAATAATCCTTCTGACAGCCAAACATACAAAGAGGAATTTAATGCAAATATATGGAGACAGTAAAAGTGGAACGGATCTCAACATTAGATCTCAATCCTTGCTATACCACAGCTCCATTCCTTTCTTGTCTATTCGTTTTCTTTTACTAGCCCATGAGGAAACCAAAATTCCATGTTAGCCACCAGTTACCTCGTCCACAAAGAAATACAAGCTAAATTTCTTTTTAACATTTTAAAAAAGGAAAATCCTGGAAGCCCATTTGAACCAAGCTATTTCCATCCTACCTTTTTTCTGTCCGGCTATAGTTGGGATGTCATATTCTGTGATGTTTTTTGAGGAAAGGGTCTTGTCTTGATTTGAAGGTTCCTTCAAAGAGGAGGGGAAATAAAAAGGAGGGAATGTAAAAAAATTTTAAAAGAGGAAGCAGTCTTTTTCTTATTTATTTACAGGTAGTCTTCGACTTAGAACCATAATTGAGCACAAAATTTCTTTAGCTGAGACAGTTGTTAAGTGAATCACTGCAATTGTTAAGTTAGTAACATGGTTGTAAAGCGAATCTGGCTTCCCCACTGACCTTGCTTGTCAGACGGTTGCAAAAAGTGATCACACACACACACACACACACACACAGTCATAAATATGAGTCACTTGCCAAGGATCTGACCACAAGAATGCTGCAACAGTTGTAAGTGTGAAAAATGGTCATAAGTCACTTTTTTCTAGTTCCGCTGTAACTTCAAATGGTCACTGAAAGAACTTTTGCAAGTCGAGGACTACCTGGGTTTATATTTATTTGGCTTGTGTAATGCAAACACATGGCAGTTAACCATGATGTGTTAAATTACCCATGGTAAACAATGAAATACTAAAATAAAATAAAATATCACTTTTAAATCATTGTGATAATTATAAAATCCTAAAAATAATATAACCATCAATCCACCACAAATTTATCGCCCCATAATATATTCAGATCATGATGGCATCAATCAATTGACAAGCTGGACCATAGGAGATATTGGACATCAGCAGTAGAAGGTGGTAGATTCCCAGGAGGTTGGGGCTGCATTCCAGAGGACCAAGAGACAGCAAAATTGAGATAGTTTTGGGAGAGGGGGGCAAGAGGGGCAAGACAGTTCTAGGAGCTCTTAGAGTATGTTTTTAATGATGTAAGTAATTTGCTTTAATGTGGCAAGATTTCTGTCTATAGGTGAGGAACAATAAAAGAAAATACTTTGAAGATACTCCATGTGTCTTACTTGGTTTTTAGAGCCTGACAGATCCTAAGTACGTAGCAGCTGCCCTGCTGCCTAAGATATCTTCCCAAGGCCTAGACATGGTCTTAAGGCTGGTGATATGATTTCAACCTCCATAGGGGCCAAAAAACGTGATAGCAACAACTTCTATCTTGATTGGTCCCTATGGTGACCTGTCAGGTGCAAAGGATCAGAATCATATGTTAAGTTCTAATTTGGAAGATTTATTGCTCAAGCCTGTACAGAAGGATCTAGTCAATTAATGGTCCATACTAGATAAGAATCAAAGAATTCAAATGGGGTTGGATCACTTGTGGCAACCTAATGACTCCAGACTAATAACTCTCCTTACTCCACCCCCCAGGCTCTGCTTCTTCTTCTTTTTCTACATGACTTTTTGGAAGACCAATTTCTTTCGAACTTGCATATAACTTGGATATTTTGAATAGTGTTATTGTACAGATTAATGATGCCTTATTTATTAATTTAATGCACTGTATAGTTATCGGGGGAATGTATTGCTGTTTACTGTTCTCTCTCTACCGTTACTAGGGATTCTGTGTAGGTCTAGTACAGATGGATCTGAATAATAGCTGACGACCAATATTTGTAGCAGCCAGTAACCAGAATGCCACAACTGTAGCATCAGTGTAATAAAATCATGGTGCGTTCTACAAACAACAAAGCAGAGTTTGACCCTGTGACTCCCGAGGACGTGGACAGGATGCCGGGGAGGTTGAACGCAACCACATGTTTATTGGACCCGTGTCCCTCCTGGTTGGTGCTGGCTACCCGGGAGGTTACACGAGGCTGGCTCCAGAGGATTATAAATGCTTCCTTGAGTGAGGGGTTCTTGCCTCCCGCCTTGAAAGAGGCGGTGGTGAGGCCCCTCCTCAAGAAGCCCTCTCTGGACCCAGCTGTTTTAGCAAACTATCGTCCAGTTTCCAACCTTCGCTTCTTGGCGAAGGTTGTTGAGAGTGTGGTTGCGCGACAGCTCCCGCAGTACCTGGATGAAACCGTCTATCTAGATCCGTTCCAGTCCGGCTTCAGGCCCGGGTACAGCACGGAAACGGCATTGGTCGCGTTGGTTGATGATCTCTGGAGGGCTCGGGACAGAGGTTGCTCCTCTGTTCTGGTCCTATTAGACCTCTCAGCGGCTTTTGATACCATCGACCATGGTATCATGCTGCGCTGGTTGGAGGGGTTGGGAGTGGGAGGCACTGTTTTACAGTGGTTCTCCTCCTATCTCTCCGACCGGTCGCAGTCTGTGTTGGCTGGAGGGCAGAGGTCGACCTCAAGGCACTTGGTTTGTGGGGTGCCACAAGGGTCAGTCCTCTCGCCTCTTCTGTTCAACATTTATGTGAAGCCGCTGGGCGAGATCATCTGTGGTTTTGGGGTGCAGTGCCATCTGTACGCTAATGACACCCAGCTGTACATCTCCACCCCAGACCACCCCAACGATGCCCTTGAAGTGATGTCCCGATGCCTGGAGGCGGTGCGGGTCTGGATGGGGAGGAACAGGCTCCGACTCAATCCCTCCAAGACTGAGTGGCTGTGGCTGCCGGCGTCCCGATATAGTCAGCTGGTGCCATCGCTGACTATTGGGGGCGAGACATTGGCCCCCACGGAGAGGGCGCGTAACTTGGGTGTCCTCCTGGACGCACGGCTGTCTTTAGAAGAGCATATGACGGCCGTGGCCAGGGGGGCTTTTTATCAGGTTCGCCTGATACACCAGTTGCGCCCCTTTCTGGATCGGGACTCCCTATGCACGGTCACTCATGCCCTCGTTACTTCCCGCCTCGACTACTGCAACGCTCTCTACATGGGGCTCCCCTTGAGGAGCACTCGGAGGCTCCAACTGGTGCAGAATGCGGCCGCGCGGGTACTTATTGGGGCGACATGGCGCTCCCACGTGACACCTCTCCTGCGCGAGCTGCATTGGCTTCCAGTGGTCTTCCGAGTGCGCTTCAAGGTGTTGGTTCTCATCTTCAAAGCGCTCCATGGCTTAGGACCCAGTTATTTACGAGACCACCTTCTGCCTCCGATAACCTCCCACCGGCCAACACGCTCCCACAGAGAGGGTCTCTTCAGGGTGCCGTCTGTCAGGCAATGTCGGCTGGCGACCCTCTGGGGAAGAGCCTTCTCTGTGGGGGCACCCGCCCTCTGGAATGAGCTACCCCCAGGGATACGACTAATCCCGGACCTCCGTACCTTCCGCCGGGCCCTGAAGACTTTTTTATTTCAGCAAGCCGGGCTGGGTTAAAAAAATTTTAATTGGGTGAATTTTATGGGTAACGGGGTTTTAAATTGGAGAAACCCAAGATAATTTAATTCTGTTTTAATGTATTTTAATATTTGTAATGTGTGTTTTTAATTCTGGCTGTTCACCGCCCCGAGTCCTTCGGGAGAGGGGGCGGTATAAAAATTTAATAAATAAATAAAATAAATAAATAAATCCTAGCCTTGACAGGGAGATGATGTTTTTTAAAAAATCAAGCCATTAGTTTTGAACAAATTAATAACCGAACATCAGTTCCTGTTAAGCAGTCTTACCTTGGGCCCAGCAGCCATCTGAGCTTCAATAGCCTCCATCTTCTTCCACAACCGCTTTTGTCTTTGTTCCTTATTTTTTAGATGGTCCATTTTCCCCACTTGCTTATTAAGATCGGGCTTACTTCCTTGGGAATAACCCCTCCTCCATCCACCAAATCCATCCCAGCGCCTTTTCTCTGCCCAGAGAAGCAGACGGCAAAGAACAGACATATTCCGATGGGAGGCAGAATTAAGATGGGCTGAAGGCATGTTTGAATGTAGGTGTGCTTAGTCCTCTTGCACACGTGTAGTAAAAAGGCACACCACTTTTCTCCCTTTGGTTCCAAATGCACATGCTTCCAATAGTCACTTTTCCATCCCTTATATTGCCGATGGGGCCTACAGAAATAAATACCAAAGAAATCATATGAATAAGGTTGCCCAAAAGGATGTGGGCCACTGGTCCAGATCAGAAAACAGATCCTACAAATTTATTTGAAAACTATAGAGTTAAGATTAAGGAACAGAATCGTGCAAGTCTTTTGATGTTTTCTCTTCCCATCCTCTTACATTCCTAGAGAGTCAGGGAGGAACCAGCCTAATATATTTTTTTTTCCTTTCCCAGGGTTTAAGGCAGACTTCTGTCCTTTTTCATTTTGCAATCACTTTTGAATAGCTTCCTCAAGACCATCTCCATGGCTCTCTACATCAATAGAAAATACTCATGCCTATATCATCTCTTTCTACTAAATGTCCCAGATTGTCATCTGGGTGGCCTTGAAGACTCTCTAAAAAGAATGCAAATGACTAGCTGTCTTGCAAGGAGTATAAATCCTTCCATTCCCCACCAACCAGTCAGAGTTGAAGAAGCTTCTTGGATGAGAAGCAAAATGTCTTCAAAGAAAAATCAGAAAGTCCAGTTGCCTCTTGAAAAAGCACCTTTGCAATAGTAAGATTTAATTGTGTGAGAGAAACAGAAAAAGGGAGGGAAGAAAAGGAGAGCGAGAGAGAGAGAGAGAGAGAGAGAGAGAGAGAGAGAGAGAGAGAGAGAGCTATTTTTCTTCCCTTCAAAATCTATTGGTCTGTGTCAGGTAGCCACAGTAAATAGCTGCATGATCTGAGGGCTGTAACTATAATTATATGGAATTATCATAAATTACTTTCTTACCAGCAGACAGCGTTTCTTAAACTTTATTCTGTCAGGACGCCTTTCCACTTTTAAAAATTATGGAGGACTTCAAAATAAACTTTTATTTGTACCGCTTAATTGATATTGACCGGATTAAAACTTAAAACTGACACATTTGCTGCCACTACCGCTTCTCAGGATTATTTGATGAAACTTTAATATTGTATTATTTTTCAATCTGGGCTGTCAAATCATTTTGATTTTCCAGATTGCTGAGAGTGTCAGGGGACTTCCAGTGGTTTTCAGACCCACACTGTCCTAAGGCAATCATTTTGTGTGCATATACATATTTATAAATATAACACACACACACATATTTACTTCCTTTTGAATAAGTAACGCAGAGAGCAGAAAAGGGGTAAAAATGGTATGCCAAAAGAATGAAAATCCCAAAGACAGGATTTAGGGATTAGAGATTGGATTAGGAATAGAAAACGGGGGGGGGGGGGACTCCAAATCCCATGCGCCTTATCCAATACAGCCAGGGATGGTAGCGTCCGAGCACAACATCTGGAAAACCCAGTAATTAAGAGGTTCACACATTCCCCCTCGCCCCCAACACTACATTCTTGTGATTCCCAGAACCCTGTTTTGCACTAGTTTTGCACGCCCCGTTCCTCTCTGTAACTGTGAATGCACTACACGCCTTCCTTCCTCCACCCCCTAATCTAGACCTCCCCAAAACCACGATCCAGGACACATTCAAAACAAAGCTTACCTCTGTGCAACCCGGGCCTTTTTTTTTTCCGCGCTCCCGACATGCAACTCACACAGGAAAAGGAGCCGACGCCGAGAGGTGGAGTGAGCCGATCGCTTCCTGCTCGCCGGGAGGGCCGGCTGGTGTGGAGCCGCTGCCGCGGATCCTTGTCCCCCGTTCCCTTCCCCGATGTGCTCCTGGTGAAGGTGAGTCCTTTGGGTCGGAACATGCAAGCGCCCCGCAGGTGCCGGGTTGGAGAAATCGGAGGAGCGGGTTGGCAACGCCGTCCCGTCAAAGAATAAAGCCCTGGAGGAGCTTCTCTCAGCCTTGGGCATCATCCCGGGGTCTCCGGAGAAGGAGATCCTGGCGAAGGGAGCGACACGTTTTGTTGTGCCTGCGTGGGAAAGGATAGGAAGATCACAAACCGAATGTATTTATGTTTGATAAGCCTCTCCAGTCCTAAGAAGTTCTGACCGGTGTATATACCCGACGCAGCAATCCGATTGAAAAAGAAAACGTATAAAAATATATGATCCCAAAATGCACCAAGTAGGCACCGTTAGCAACAATTCATATACAGATTTTCCCCCTGCCGGAAGTCTCTCTTTTATGCCTATTGTCTAACGTCTGGCTCTTTGTTTAGTCTTTATCTAATCATGTAACTATCTGTCATCCATTCATGCATAAATTCATCTATCTATCTATCTTAAACGATTTATGTAGCTTCCCATATTGTAACCACAACACTTAATTAGGAACAAATTAACCCATCCATTCCCGCATTGTGGCTGTACAGGTAGTCCTTGACTTACAAATTCAGTTGAGCCCCAAAATTTTATTGCTAAGCAAGATACCTGTTAAGTGAATTTTGCCACATTTTACAGCCTTTCTTGCCACACTTGTTAAAGTGAGTGACACCATTGTTCAGTGAATCTGGTGTCTCCGTTGACTTTGCTTGTCAGAGGATTGCAAAAGGGGATGACATGACCCTGGGACACTGTCATAATATGAATCAGTTGCCAAGCATCTTGAATTTTGATCATGTGACCGTGGAGATGCTACAAAGGTTGTAAGTCACAAAGTCTCTTTTTTCAATGCCCTTGTAACTTCTAACGGTCACTAAATGAACTTGTAAACTGAGGGCTACCTGCATAGAGTGGGGCATGGTACAAAAAGAATCGTATTGAGAAATTAGAACAGTGGTATTATTCAAGAGGTAAAGAAAGGGTTGTGATCTGTCTGTTTTGAGAAAAGGCAATATTTTGTACTAATCAAAGGATGCAGCAACATGTGTTTCTATGGCAGAGATTCTGTGTTCTTACAATAATACATTGTTCAGATTATAATAGCAAATCCAGTGGCTATTGATAAGTATAAGATATTAGTGTGTGTGTGTGAGGGTCTTTTCTTTCCCTTCTTGCCCTGTTTCCCCTAAAATAAGACATCCCCTGATAATAAGCCCAATTGGGCTTTTGAGTGCAAGCACTAAAATAAGCCCTCCCCGAAAATATTTAAATGCATGCGCAGCCGGTCCTTGCCTTTTTCTCTGGTTTCCTCCACATGCCCCAAAATAATAAGACCTCCCCAAAAATAAGGCCAATCACTTATTTCGGGGGTCAAAAAATATAAGACGGGGTCTTATTTTCGTAGTTTGTTTTTTAGTTTTTTAAATTTTCTTTTGAAAGATGAAATACTGTTTTTGTTACAATAAATAATAAAAGTTAACCTGACAAGTCTTGAAGAGACACCAAGAGTCAGGTCTTAATTGCTTTTCAAAGCATGGGGCTATTCTGGCATTAAATTTTTAAATCGCATTAGATCAGTGTTTTTCAAATTCAGCAACTTTAAGATGTGGGAGTTTCTATTCCCAGAATTCCCCAAACTGTTGATGTCCACGCATATTGCTGAGTTTGAAAAACACTGAATTAAACAGTCTCCAAGCTATTGAACTGGAAAGTCATGGGTGATTTGATGGCATATAAAGTCACGGCATTTAGAATAGGAAAATCTGCAAGCAGATCCTTAGTTCTAGTTCTCTTCTTGAGAGGAAAAAAAACCCAACAGCCAAAAGTTGTCAGGGAGCTTTTTTGCATACAAATTGTACCTTGTGTTTTATAGACTGCCTGTTTTAAATTTAAAACTTCTTGGCGGTGGAAGATTTCACCTGCCATATTACATCCGGAAGCAAGACCAGAAGGAGAACACTCAGGCAACAAAACATTTGCTGTTTCCTCACGGGGAATTAGCCTAGAAAAAGTCAAGTCTGTCAAGACGTTGCAAATGGATTCCCCCTTATTACCACTGTGTGAATTTTGCTGTACAGGTAGTCCTCAATTTATGACCAAAATTGGAACCAGAATTTCCATTGCTATGAAAGGTGATTGTTATAAGTGAGTTCTGTCCAATTTTATGGCCTTTTTGCTCCAGCTGTTAAGTGAATCACTGCAGTTGTTAAGCAAATCTTGTTTTTTTCATCGACTTTTCTTGTCAGAAGCTGGCTGACAATGATTTGCAAATGACGATCACATGACCCCAGGATACTGCAGCCATCATAAATATAAACTGGTTGCAAACCACCCAAATTCTGATCATAGGACCATGGGGATGCTGCAATAGTCATCACTGTGAGGACTGGTCACAAGTCACTTTTTCCATACCATTGTAATTTTGGTCATTAAACGAATGGTTAAAACCTGAGGACTACCAAGTGATCCTAAATACTATACCACAAATTTCTCTGTGTGTGTGTTTTAATTCATAGACTTTCCTAAAAAATGTGGTTTTGTGCTTTTCAGTGCTGGTTCCGTCCACAGTGAACATACTGTTTTACTGAATTCACCAGATGTTTTATCTTTCAACTATCACAGCCTTTGCAGAAAAAAATGTCCCGGTGATGAAGGGTAGCTGTCATGACGGAGTCACTGATGAAGCTCCAGAGAGTTCAGCTGAAATGCAAGAACCTTCATGAATACCTGCGGGGTCTCAGCCCAGGAATTTTGGATCGTCTGTATAATCACCCTGCCACTTGCCTTGCTGTCCTTCGGTAAGTGAGAATCTCACCTGTCCTCAAGTATTAGAATTTAGGCCTTGTATCAGCTGAGGGTCGGATCGGGGATAAAAATGCAAGTAGGTTAACCCCATGTATCTGAAGCCATATTTTATACTGTAGATAAATAAGTTGCTCCTGGTTCCAGATTGCTAAACCTAGGGTTTTTGCAGAATAGACTATCAAACCTGCCACCATTGAAACCTCTAAATCAGGGGTGTCAAACTCAAGGCCTGGGGAACAGATCCAGGCCGCAGGGTGCTTAGATCCAGCCCGCAGGGCTGCCCTGGAGACAGCGAAGGACCAGCCTGTTGTTGTGGCCCGCCAGCTGGCAGCAGATCTGGCAGCAGACTTGGACAATGAAGAGGTTGGGGAGGAACTTGGGCCAGTCCTGCAGTCTGGGGAAGGCTCTGATGGAGGCTCTGCGTCAGAAGCAAAGATGGAGCCAGGGCCGTCTGACATTCCCCAGCTGCATTTAGAGTTGGAGATAAGCGAGGAAGAGGAAGAGCTGGGGCCTGTTCCAGATGCATGTATGGGCAGAGCTGTCAGGAGAGGAGAATAATTGATTATCAGGAAAGAAAGGCATACCTGGACGCTGAATGGCCCCTCCCTGGCTGGGGAATAAATAGAAGCAAAAGGGGAGTGGCGTAGTGGGAGACAACCATTCGGATTTATTTAGGAAGACTTGCTTATCTTGGTTAGTGCCTCAGAAACTTATTGCCAGGAATTAATTTACAGCTTAGCAACTGGAAGCTCCCGGCCTGGCAATTATCTAAAGACTGACAAGGTCTATTATTGCAATTAACCCTTGGAAGGATTATTGCCTGGACTTTTCTGTGTGAATGCCATGAATTCACAGTAATTAAATAAACAGGGTTTTCGGGACAAGGAGTTTGTGTATTGGTTCTGCTAAGGCTGGGTCAGAACACCTGCAGTGCCTCTGCCAGCGAAAACAGAGCTCTGGGAGGCCACACAAGGCCCGCCTGGGCTCCGTTTTTGGCCATGACCGCCTCCTACAGCCCTCTGCCAGCCAAAACGGAGGCCCGGGGAGGCCGCATGCTCAGTTTTCACTGGAAGAGGGCTGCAGAATGCCATCACAGTTGAAAACAGAGCCTCGACAAGTAATGTCGAGCTGGCCACGCCCACTTGTCCACCACCACCTGCCCCCCAGATGAAATCGAGTTTGACCCCCCCTACTCTAAATAGAAACAACCCTTGACTCCATTTGTTGAGAAAAGTATGGTTTTCTTAGAAGAAAAGTGCATTGCAGTAGTGCATGGGTAGAACTAAGCATCGCTCGCCAAAATCCCTAAATTCAACCTCCCCCCCCCTTAGCTAACTCCGATTGCCTACACACACACACACATGACGTGGCGTTCCCATGTAACACCTCTCCTGCGCGAGCTGCACTGGCTCCCGGTGGTCTTCCGGGTACGCTTCAAGGTTTTGGTTATCACCTTTAGAGCGCTCCATGGCTTAGGACCTGGTTATTTACGGGACCGCCTGCTATCACCAATAGCCTCCCACCGGCCGGTACGCTCTCATAGAAAGGGGCTCCTCCGGGTGCCGTCGGCCAAACAATGTTGACTGGCGGCCCCCAGGGGGAGAGCCTTCTCTGTGGGGGCACCTACTATCTGGAATGAGCTCCCCCCGGAGATACGGAGGATCCTGGATCTGCGCACCTTCCGTCACGCTCTCAAGACTTTTTTATTCCATCAAGCTGGCCTGGCCTAAATCTTTCCCCTTTAAAATGTAAATTTTAATTTCTTTTTAAAATTATTGGGTGTTTTAAATTTGTCTCAGCCAAATTGTTTTGGTTTTATTCTGTTTTTAAATTTTGTATTTATGTGTTTTATTCTGTGGCTGTTCACCGCCCTGAGTCCTTCGGGAGTAGGGAGGTATATAAATCCAATCAATCAATCAATCAATAAAATAAATAAAATAAAATAATAAAATAAAATAAAATAAAATAAAATAAAATAAAATAAAATAAAATAAAATAAAATAAAATAAAATAAAATAAAATAAAATAATAAAATAAAATAAAATAAAATAAAATAAAATAAAATAAAATAAAATAAAATAAAATAAAATAAAATAAAATAAAATAAAATAAAATAATAAAATAAAATAAAATAAAATAAAATAAAATAAAATAAAATAAAATAAAATAAAATAAAATAAAATAAAATAAAATAAAATAATAAAATAAAATAAAATAATAAAATAAAATAAAATAAAATAAAATAAAATAAATAAAATAAAATAAAATAAAATAAAATAAAATAAAATAATAAAATAAAATTAAAATAAAATAAAATAATAAAATAAAATAAAATAAAATAAAATAAAATAAAATAAAATAAAATAAAATAAAATAAAATAAAATAAAATAATAAAATAAAATAAAATAAAATAAAATAAAATAAATAAAATAAAATAAAATAAAATAATAAAATAAAATAAAATAAAATAAAATAAAATAAAATAAAATAAAATAAAATATAAATAAATAAACACACACAAGCAAGCAGTGAGGTTCAGAAAGGATATTTTTGTAATGGCCAGTCCAAGCTGAGAGCGATATGTAGCTGGTATGTCGTGTGACCTTGAAGCAGAGTCTCAAAGAGTCTCATTCACTTTTGGTTTTCCCCTCCCCATAGTTCATAGCAATATGTTACCAAAGTGCAAGCAAGCATTAAGGTGGCAGCTGACACAGACTTTGGCAGACCATGACTGGCTATTCAAAACAAAAAAAACATATCTTGTGTGTGACACTTATCTTACATTCTTCTCTTCTCAGGGAACTGCCTGGGTTAGCCAAAAATTATGTCATGCGGATGCTTTTTCTGGAACAGCCTCTTCGCCAGGCAGCCGTGGCCCTGTGGGTGAAGAAGGAATATGTCAAGTAAGTTTATAGCTCGAGCCCTGATTGTCTAGCAAAGTTTTACAAAAAACAAAAACTCCAATACGATTACTGCTCAAATGAACATTGTAAGATTGAAAGTGTACGTCGCATTGAGATAGTCCATAAGCAGAAACATGGCCCGGCTGGTATAAATAAAGCTTGTGTTCATTTATTTAATAAACTTGTTCACAGCCTCAGTTACAATGACAGCTTGAGATATTTTACATATTAGGATTAAAATAAGAAAAAAACCTCAAAAGCCACAACAGTAGCAACATAATAATAGAAGAGAATATTTGTAGAGGAGGGTTAACCTGTGGAGTCCTTGGTGCTCTCTGAGCTTCATTAGACATTTCATTACCCAACTAGGTAATACCATCAGTGCTAGAAAGGAGTGGGATTTACTCTCTGTTTATATTCAGTGGCTTGCCCTGTCAGTGTTGGTGGGAGTGTTGTTTTCTTCTTGGTAGTTCCTTGATCAAGGAACTACCTGTCAGCGTTTCAAATTAGGCTCTCTTCCAGCGCTGACGTGAATGAAATGAAGCAGAGAGCAGAAGCGTTGATTTATTGCTGAGATGAACTTTTACCTAGTTTTCTGCATGCAACAGATAGTGTTACCTGGGTGACGGAGGGTGGGGGGCACATTTCTGTGAAAAGAACGTGCCGGGACATAGAGATGGATCTGCATGATGGCCAATGGGACATGGGGGTTGGAGAGCGGAAGAGGAGGGTGTTGGAAGGAGGGGCCAGTTTGGCTGCAACCAGAGTTCAGGAATGTCGGGTTTTTTCTATTCTTAAATAAAAATGATTCATTAGAGACTTTGCGTTTGAGAATGAAGTTTATTTAAGATAGCACCGAAGCCTGACACTACCATAATTACTCTTAGTTGTCTTAAACTTAACTACCTATGATAATTACCTTAATCAAGGAACTACATTTCCTAAATTCATGATGGGCTCTGGTGTTTCAGGGAACAAGAGGAGAGCTCGGATATCCTACTGGGACTGCGACTTTGGCACACCCAGCTGCTCCCAGGAGGCCTCGAAGGGATCGTCTTGAACCCCATCTTCAAAGAAAACCTGCGCATTGCTCTCTTGGGAGGGTGAGTGAAGGCCATCCAGATTCTTAAGGTTGGAGAGTGAAGGCAGAAGATCACAGAAACTACTGCACTGGCTGAAGATGAGGATAATTTCAGTTCTCTGAAAGGGGTGTTTTGGGGATCCTGCCACTTCACAGAAAGGGAGAAAACTAGCTATTAATAGGTCAAGTGTCTATGGAGATTCTCAGCCATCCAGGTCATGGTTGTCCCAAAGGTATAGAGGTGCAAATCACAGCTCAATAATTCCTTTGTAGGAATTGCTTTTGCATTTAATACCCACAGAAGACCTATTATCTGGTTTAAGAATCCTTACTCTTGAATAGAACATTAGTCAGTGCTATCCTTAAGTTACATAGGGATGCAGTGGCTCAGTGGCTAAGACGCTGAGCTTGTCGATCGAAAGGTCGGCAGTTCAGCGATTCAAATCCCTAGTGCCGCATGACAGGGTGAGCTCCCATTATTTGTCCCAGCTTCTGCCAACCTAGCAGTTCAAAAGCACGTAAAAAATGCAAGTAGAAAAATAGGGATCCCCTTTGGTGGGAAGGTAACAGCGTTCCGTACGCCTTTGGCATTTAGTCATGCCGGCCACATGACCACGGAGACGTCTTTGGACAGCGCTGGCTCTTTGGCTTTGAAATGGAGATGAGCACCGCCCCCTAGAGTCGGGAACGACTAGCACATATGTGCGAGGGGAACCTTTACCTTTACCTTTTTATCCTTAAGTTACAGCTTATAAATAGTAATGGAATTTCTTACTTCTCAATTCTGTGCCCACAGAGGTAAGGCCTGGTCTGATGATACCAGCCAACTGGGCCCAGATAAGCATGCCCGAGATGTCCCATCTTTGGACAAGTATGCAGAAGAAAGGTGGGAGGTGAGCATTTTGCCTTGTCTAAGCAACCTGATTTGTTATGGATGCATTTACAGGTAGTCCTTGACTTACAACCTTTTGTTTGATGACTGATTGAAGTTACAGCGGCATTGAAAAAAGTGACTTATGACCAGCTCTCACATTTATAACTGTTGCAGCATCCCAATGGTCATATGATCAAAATTACATACATGCAGCTGGCATGTATTTAGGATGGTTGCAGCATCCCACGATCAGAGGATTGCCCTTTGCAATCTTCCCAGCTGGCTTCCAGCATGCAAAGTCAATGGGGGAAAGCCAGATTAACTTAATGACTCTATGATTTACTTAGCTGCAGTGATTCGCTTAACTATAGCAGAAAAGAAAGTCAAAAAATTGGGTGTGACTCAATTAACAACCACCTTGCTTAGCAACAGGGATTCTGGTCTCAGTTGTGATGATAAGTTGAGGACTACCTGTATTAATCTTCAAATGATTGACTTTGTTGCAGTGTTCTCCCACCTCTTGCCAGTAAAATCACCAAGACTACTCTTCCTCGCCTTCCTTGGATTTAATTCAAAAGCCTTCTTTTTGGGAAAACAGCAGGCTAATCATGCAAAAAGAAGATTTTGTGGTGACAAAATTAAGTTTTCTTGGAATCAGAATATTTAAAATGGTGTGTTTCCTTCTATGGAGGATTAAGCTCCTGAATCTTCCTGTTTGAACTCATTCATGATGGACTACTATTGCGTTTCCTTTTCACCAGGCCTAGGATGGGCATCCGTGTTTCTCAATTCCTTACTAACTCTCCCTTTATCTAATGTGGTCTTATGGTCTTTTAGTAGCATTTGCAGTTGTCTATTACTTCCACGTTTCAACTGAGAGTAGTTGCCATTACAAGCCAGGATCCCTCAATGAATTCCTAGAATTCTATCCTAGAATTCTGCCCATCAAAGCAATAGACATGATGATGAATCATGAGTGGAATTGCAATCATTTGTAGAGTCTCCAGTGACTGGGTGGCCTTTGTATGTGGTATGTAGCACACAATGAAGTGGAGTAGTGAAGTATGTCCATTGTGGACATAGTTCCACAGAGACCACAGTTTTCTTCTCTTTCTCCACACTGTTCCATTTAGGTCATCCTGCATTTCATGGTAGGCTCTCCTAGTGCAGCGGTGAGTCAGGACCTGGCTCAACTGCTGATTGAAGCTGGCCTGATGAAGAGGTAAGTGTCTCAGGGAGAGACAGACATGCAGCTACCTTCCCAAAGTATCTCTTCCAGCCTTAAAAAAAAAAGTCCAGTGTCTGTTTTAAGAACAGTTGAGAATCCTCAGATTTGACATTAGGAGAAAAAGAACTGCTGTGCAGACTAGACTAGACTAGACTAGACTAGACTAGAATAGAATAGAATAGAATAGAATAGAATAGAATAGAATAGAATAGAATAGAATAGAATAGAATAGAATAGAATAGAATAGAATAGAATTCTTTGTTGGCATCCAAGTGTGATTGGACACACAAGGAATTTATCTTGGTGCATATGCTCTCAGAGTACATAAAAGAAAAGATATATTCGTCAGGAATCATAAGGTACAACACTTAATGATAGTCATAGGGAAACAATCACTATAAATCGTAAGAAAACAAGCAGCAAAGTTACAGTCATACAGTCATAAGTGGGAGGAGATGGGTGATAGGAACGATGAGAAGATTAATAGTAATGCAGACTTACTAACTAGTTTGACAGTGTTGAGGGAATTATTTGTTTAGCAGAGTGATGGCGTTCAGGAAAAAACTGTTCTTGTGTCTAGTTGTTCTGGTGTGCAGTGCTCTATAGCATCGTTTTGAGGGTAGGAGTTGAAACAGATTATGTCCAGGATGCGGGGGGTCTGTAAATATTTTCACAGCCCTCTTTTTGACTCATGCAGTATATAGGTCCTCAATGGAAGGCAGGTTGATAGTAATTGTTTTTTTCTGCAGTTCTAATTATCCTCTGAAGTCTGTGTCTGTCTTGTTGGGTTGCAGAACCAAACCAAAGGGGTAGCATTCAGACAACATTTTTACCCTCTGATCATAATGTAGTGCAAAAGTTCTCAAACTATGGGTTAGGATTGTGATAGCGAACCTATGGCATATGTGCCCAAACTGGCACGTGAAGCCATGTCACCTGGCACACACGGCCTTGCCTGTTTGTCTTCCAGGTTTCTGGCACGCATGTGCGTGTGACGATCAACTGTCCTTTGGATGCGCGGCAGTGCCAAAAAAACAGTGTGCGCATGCACCAGCCAGCTGATTGTCAGGTGCACATGAGCGCCAGAACCCAGAGGTTCGGCTTTTCCGGAGCACGGTCTCAGTGAGCGCGAGCGACGTTTCCGCACAATCTTTTTGGCATTTGGTGCTGAAAGATTTCGCCATCACTGGGTTAGGACCATCCTAGCAGTGGGGTCTTGAGCAACTGAGGGATAGGCATCCTTTTTTAAATCCTGGTCAGGCTTGTCTAGATCAAGGGTCTCCAAACTTGGCAATTTTAAGACTTGTGGACTTTAACTCCCAGAATTCCCTAGCCAGCCATGAATTTCGAGACCCCTGGTCTAGATAAAGTGAGGAGACTGGTGTTTTGCATGCCAGGTTTTGTGGCCCACCCAGCTTTTGTGGCTCCCGGTGTTTTCTTTTCTGTGGGAAACGAGTCCAAATGGCTCTTTGAGTGTTTAAGGTTGCAGACCCCTGGATTAGGATCTCCTGTTTGAGCAGGGGGTTGGACTAGAAGACCTCCAAGGTCCCTTCCAAGATTCTTATTTTGTCAGGCATGAACACTCAGATAATGGCAGGATACATAGCATATCAATCTCCTGTAGCATCAGGGAACAGCAGCCATCATCAGTGTGAACTATGTAGAAATTGGGTACAATTTTGCAAAACTAAGATCAAATGTTTCTTTTCTGGATTTTTTTCTTGAGTTACCCCTCTTCTTCCTAGTAGCGAGCCTGGGGAACCTCCCTGCATCACATCCTCTGGCTTCCAGTTCCTGTTGCTGGATACTTCATCACAGCTGTGGTACTTCATGCTCCAGTATCTCCAGTCAGCGGAGGTGAGGAGAAACAGTGACCTGACTGCTTGCCATCTCAATTCTGGTCCATTTCCTGTTTCTGCTTCTAATTCCCTTCCCCCCACCTTTTTTTGCATCACTCTACAGACCAGGGGCATGGACTTGGTGGAGATTCTTTCCTTCCTCTTTCAGCTCAGTTTCTCCACACTTGGCAAGGTGAGAAGGAACTTCTTTATCTATCAGCAACATACGTTGGTGAGAAGTTGGGCTACATATCAAGACAATAACTGAGCAGAGTAGTTGTTGCTATTGTGGTGCTCTGAAGAAATTTAGAACACTTTGTAAAAGGAAAAATATGGAAAAGACAAGTCCCATAATTGGACCATCTTCTTAGGGAAATCTCTCCATTCATCCCCTTCCATGTTGTTTACAATATCATCCCTTTCTTGTAATTTTTTTAAACATGAATAAGCCACTTTTATCATTTTGGGTGACCTTTGGAATATCCCAGTAGAATATGAAATATTCCATTTGCAACTGCTTCTTTGGTATCTGTGAAGTAGTGGTGAAATCTAAAATTTGTTTCTACTGGTTCTGTTACTACCACTGGCTTGGGGGGGGGGGGTAATGTGATTGGGTGGGCATGGCCAACTTTTTTTTTTTTTTACTTTTAAAAGCATTTTTTCTACAACCTTTGGCCGAAGAGGTTGTTAAAAAAATGCTTTTAAAAGTCTCTGACAATCCCAGCTGATCGTCAGAGGCTTTTTTTCTTTTAAAAGCATTTTTTTTCCCGAAGAGGTTGTAAAAAAAATGCTTTTAAAAATTAAAAAAAAAAGCCTCTGATGATCGCGCGGCTTAGCTGAGCATGGGGGGGGGGGCAGGGATTTTTATTACCGGTTCTCCAAACCACCCGCCTCCATCGCTACCGGATCGTGTGATCCAGTCCAAACCGGGAGCATTTCACCCCTGCTGTGAAGGCTTCGTAGCCCTTCACACTGAGATTGAAGAGATCACGTTCGACAACTTGTCATGTCAATGAAATGGCTTGTGTTTATTATCTGTATCAGTGTTGGGCAAGGTCCTCTATAGAACAGAACAGTAGGCTTAATTTTGAATATGGGGATTGGCAGTCTCCATTTGTAGTGGCTTAATAGCAATAGCACTTAGACTTATATATCACTTCACAGTGCTTTAACAGCTCTCTCTAAGTGGTTTATGGAGTCAGCCTATTGCCCCCAACAATCTGGGTCCTCATTTTACCCACCTCGGAAGGGTGGAAGGCTGGGTCAACCTTGAGTTGGTGGGATTTGAACTGCTGGCAGCCAGCAGTCAGTAGAAGTAGCCTGCAGTGCTGCATTCTAACCAGTGCTCTTAAGTAGACTTAGAGGAGACTTAGATTTAAAGGAGATTTTGTTTCAAGTCCCTGCTTGATCAACAAACTACTGGATCACTCTGAACCAATCACGCAAGCTTAGCCTGAACCCTACATCAAAGGGTTTTTGTTATGTAGGTAACATTAGAAGAAAGTCACTCATATAGCAAATGTTTTCAGAGAAAAAGTGAGAATTTAGAAATGAAGAAAGCAGATATTATGAGTATAACAGAAAACCTGGCTTCTTATGAATGAAAGGATTGTTGTACACAAGGTTGATTCATGAAGCCATGCATACTGGCTTTGATTAGGGGTAACCATGTTCCTTGAACTAACCCTAATTAAAGTCTCACATCTAGATTGCACACATTATTAAATTACTAAGCTAAACAATAGTCTTTGAGGGCTGATGTTGAGAGGCACAGGATCTTACAAGCATAGAACCTAGAAAATTGGAGCCAATGGCTGAAAACCAGACATTAGTTCAGTGCAGAAATGGTGCATTTGCTAAATGCTCAATTTAAATTATGACATCACAAGCATAGCTTAATGGTTCAAGAAACAAAGCATGAATGACACGTGCCCAGAGCATTCACCCTTTAATAAGTGCATCTTCCATTGATGACTCTTACAGGTAAATCAGCAGAAGAATTCTTTCATGGCCTCTCAATGTGATTTGATTAGCTAATCATAGCAATTCATCTACTGGTTCTCAAGCATTGACCAATCAAGATGTTTGCGCAACATACTTGCCTGCCAGTTAATTCTTTTCCACTTTCTTTATTCTCAGGATTATTCCGTGGAAGGAATGAGTGATTCACTTCTGAATTTCCTTCAGCATCTCCGGGAATTTGGCCTGGTGTTTCAAAGAAAGGTACAACACACTAGGGGGATTATATGAGGAGCTGAACCAGAATTTTAAAAAACACAAATTGTCAGATGTTAGAGGTATTAAGGACTTCTTCAAGGATCTTGTGAGCTAAAATGGTAGGTTTGTCTTCTGAAAGATAAATTGTCAGACAGCTCTGAACTTGCCACAAACTTGTTGCTAATATCTTTCCTTCTTTCTTTGCAGAGAAAATCCAGGCGTTACTATCCCACCCGCTTAGCTATTAATCTTTCCTCCGGCATCTCAGGTACCACCGTGGATACCCATAACCAAGGCTTCATCGTGGTGGAGACCAACTACAGGATCTATGCATATACAGGTCTGAAGCCACACCGATTTCTATTCTTCAAAGGCCCATCCCTCTTCTTCTAATTCATAATTGGGAATCAGTGTGGCAGCATGGAAGCTGCCCATTTTTTATAAAAATATTCTCTTGGTTGTATAACAGAAGACAGCTGAGATTTTGCTTTACTGATTGGGGGAAAGCGTATTTAGCCAGGATTGCTTTCTTTATTTGACCTAGGACAATATTTCTTAAATTGTTTGGCTGTCTTGATATAATTCAACATCTGAAAAAAAGAATGTGGGGGCCACCTGATTAAATACCTGCCCCTCACCCCCTGCTAGGTTTTTGCCTTTCCAAGCAGGGGAATTTCCATTCTTTGAAAATGCTTATTTTCCATCCCTGTTTGAAAATGCATCTTTTAGATTAAACGTAATCCAAAATTAATGATTACCGTATTTTTCAGAGTACAAGATGCACCTTTTTCCCCCCTAAAAGGGGGTAAAAATTTACACACAAAATTTACATTCTTATACACCAAATGTAGCCCCGCCCACCCACTGACCCCCACCCTTTGGCCTCTGTCTCCCAGCAGTCACCTCCTTGCAGCGAACAGCAAAAAAAACAGCTCCTTTCAGCTTCAACACAGCCTATAGATCAGCCTCCTGACTCTCAGCTGTTTTGCCTGGTCCTCTGCTGCTTGTTGCAAGAAGGTAAATTGCTGGAGGAGATTTTTTTTTCCTCGTGCTAATCAAGCTATACTGAAAACAAAAATGAAAGTAAAGCAGGCTGTTTGCTGCAAAATTGCTGGGAGGCAGAGGCAGATTTCTTTTTCTTGTTTTCCTCACCAAAAAAGATAGGTGCGTTTTATAGTCCGAAAAATACGATAATTTGCCCCCTTGGATTGGGGGTGGGCATTGCTGGCTGAGGAATTCTGGGTGTTGTAGTCCACACATCTTAAAATGGCCAAGGTTGAGAAACACCAATCTATTTAAAGGACACCAGGCTGCTCATGTGTTTTAAAACTATTTCTGAAGCTCAGCCATGTTAGGATGTATGGACTTCAACTCCCAGAATTCCTTGCCTCAGCCACGTTGGCTGGGGAAATCTGGCGGTTGAAGTTTGCACATCTTAAAATGGCTGAGCTTGAGAAATCTTTTTTTTTAATGTTGCATTTCCCTCCCTCTCTGTGCTTACTTCCAGATTCAGAACTACAGATTGCACTTATTGCCCTCTTCTCTGAGATGCTGTATCGCTTCCCTAACTTGGTGGTGGCGCAGGTCACCCGGGAGAGCACACAGCAGGCCATTGCCAATGGGATCACGGCCGATCAGGTGAAGATAGGTTTAAAGAGGACTTTGGAGTCGTGCTCTGCTTCTCTCGGTTGGTTGGGTGGAGATTAAAACTTTAATGACGAAATCCCAAATGTGCCAAGGTTCATGATTCTCTTTTGCTACAGATTATTCACTTCCTACGGACAAGAGCTCACGCCGTGATGCTGAAACAGGTGAGGAAATGGCTACAGGAGATGAAGGGAGAGGACACCTGGGCGATCAGGGCATCCAAGAAAAACGTTGCCTTTTTTAACAGTTTATTCGTTGTTTAATAAAGCTGGTGCAATATTTATGCTAGCTTAAGTAACGCAGCACCCAAGCCATCCCAACCAGCTTCCCCAGAGCCCCAAAGGTAAGTTTTTAAAAATATATTGCTCCAGTGTCAGTTAAAAAAATTGCAAGTTATTGGCACCTGAACCATTTTTTTTTTTAATTTGTAAAATTTATTGGCCACCCATGTTTCCACAGGATAAATCTGGGTGGCTTACAATCTTAAAAAAATAAACAATACAAAACCTAAAAGACATAAATAAAACACTGTAAAAGTCTGTGAAATTATATTGTATAAAAGAAGATTGCTAGGCCTTCTGGGGAAAAAGCCCAATACGAGACTTAACCCTGATCCCAAATATGAAATATTAAAACAGTGGTCTCGAACCTTTCCAGCTTGATACCCTGTGTAGAAGGGGGGGGGGAGAGGGATGGTTCTGTTCGAGTGGCGGGTGTGCTCACAGCTCCATTTGTGCGAGCGGCGGGTACACACACCCACCAGACATGAGGGGAGCTTCGCATGAGATGAAAACTCCCACCACTTGTGCAAGGGAAGCTGTGCACACAGATGCGCTCATCTGATGTTTTTCACGGCCTAGTTGCGAACAGGCCGTGGTCCAGTAGTAGGCCACAGCCTCAGGGTTCTGGACCCCTGGATTAAAAGGTTCAGGTAACGTAGGTGTTTGTCAGTTCTAGAGGAAAATGCAGTGTGGAAATTGTTTCCTGCTCTTTAGGAAATAAATACTTTGCGGTCTCTACTTTTCCACTCTCTTCCCCACAGACCCCTGTGCTGCCTCCCACAATCACAGATCAGATCCGGCTGTGGGAGTTGGAACGGGACAGACTTCGCTTTTCTGAGGGTGAGCATCTCTGAGAGATGGGACAGATGGTCAGGAGAGGAAGCGATAACCATGAGAAGAATCTAATAGGATGTCAAATTAGGTCAATTATAGTTTGGCAAGTTCCACAACCTGGTCTCCTCTCCCAATGCAGCCATTAGCCTGACCATCCGGGCATTAATCTTTAGTCCAATATAGTTGTAGTCCTCAACTTACGACCACAATTGAGAACATAATTTCCATTGCTAGACAAGGCAGTTATTAAGTGAGTTGCAGCTAATTTTATGACCTGTTTTTAAAGCCCTGGTGTTTAAAGCAAATCACTGCAGTTGTAAAGTGAATCATATGGTCATTAAGCGAATCCGACCCCCCCCCCCTTGACTTTGCTTGCCTGAAGCCTTCTGGGAAGGTTGCGAATGAAGATCCCATGAATCTGAAATGTTGCGTTGTCACAAATACATGCTGGTTGCCAGGTGCCTGAATTTTGCTGTGACCATAGGGATGCTGTGATAGCAATAAGCGTAAGGAACAGTCCTAAGTCACTTTTTCAGTGCTGCTGTAACTTCAAATGGTCACTAAACGAATGGTTATAAATCAAGGACCCCCTATATATCAGAGGAGCACCAGCTTTGGTCATTGACTCCACTTTTTGCTCACCTTCAGATCTACTTTCTTTAGCTTTACTTTGACGGGTGTTTCTCAGCCTTAGTAACTTTAAGACGGGTGCATTTCAACTCCCAGAATTCCACAGCCAGCCTTGTTGGCTTGGAATTCTGGGAGTTGAAGTCCACCCGTCTTAAAGTTGTCATGGTCCAAATATATTGCCTTAGCCCAGGGGTGTCAAACTCAATTTCATTGAGGGCCTTATCAGGGTTGTGTTTGACCTTGTGGGACTGGGGTGAGTGTGGCCAGGGTGGGCGTGGCCAGCTTGATTCACTCGTGTCGGGGGCACCTGTAGTGGCCTGAGCGCTCTGCCAGCGAAAACAGGCTCCGAGCTCCATTTTCAGCTGTGACGGCCTCCTGCAACCCTCTTGCCAGCGAAAACGTGGCCCTCATGAGCTCTGTTTTCGGCTGTGACAGTCACCTGCAACCTTCTGCCAGCGAAAATGGAGCTCAGGTGGGCCGCGTGAGGCCCTCCCGAGCTCCATTTTTACTGGCAGAGGCACTGTGGGCCGGTCCTTTACTGTTTCCAGGGTGGCCCCGCAGGCAAGATCTAAGCACCCCACAGGCCGGATCTGGACCCCGGACCTTGAGTTTGACACCCCTGCCTTAGCCTCATAGACTTCCTGGTCAGAGTTTAGATCTCATTCAAGATCCCTTCCAACTCTTGTTATTCTGTTATTCTTAAAAACCTCCAGTGCTGGAGCACTCACAACTTCTGAAGGCATTCCACTGGATTGATTGTTCTCATTGTCAGGAAATTCCTACTTAGTTCTAGGTTGGATTTGTTAAAATGAAATTGCAATTAAAATGTGAATTTTAATTTCTCCAGGAAAGTGCCTACTTTCTGGACCATGTCTAGGGCTCTGCATACAGCTAAGAAACCATATTCTTTGTGGTTGGGTCACACCAGTTCAAGGGCTGTCATGATTATTATTTTAAATGCAGGAGTTGGCTCTGATGTCCGAAGTGGGGGATATAAAGAGGCTGTTATTTGTGGTTCTGCTTGTCTTCGTATGCCCCATTTCTTGCATCCTTATTCCTCTTTAGCCACATATTGCTGCCCTGGGCCTTTTCCACACCAGTCTCTTTCTATTTCTCCAGCAGCTTCTCCTTGCATGCCTTCCTGTTCATCTGTTTCTCCAACTCTTTCCCACAGGTGTCCTATACAACCAGTTCTTATCCCAGGTGGACTTTGAGCTGCTCCGTGACCATGCCAAGGAACTTGGGGTCCTTGTTTTTGAGAACCCAATTAAGCGTCTCATGGTGGTGACTCCCGCCGGCCACTCAGACGTCAAACGCTTCTGGAAGCGTCAGAAACACAGTTCCTGAAGACATTGATCGCACTCCGTGTTCTTCTGATCATGCTTGTTGGAAAGTGGACCAAAAAGAAAGACAGGAATATCTTTCCTCCCATTTACTTTGAGTGGATGCAAGACATGCGGGGAGAAGGAAAACGGGGATGGCTGACTGATTATCCATTTTCAGCCAAAAAGAGATTCGAAACTTGTTTTTTAAAAAAGAACAAAAATGGTCATCGGTTCAGTCTAAGCGTCACCTTTCCATCAACTCTCTCTGGTAGGAATGACACCCTAACTGGGATAACACTGGCACTGAAATAGATTAGAAGTCCAATGAAATGCTTTGAAAAAATAGAAATAGCAGGGGCAAAGCCATCTCACCAAACTAAAAGTCCAGAAAGTTTGTTGGTGAAAAGTTACTAAAGTTGAGAGGATGTTCCCTGCATGGTTGAATACTGAATCTTCAAGGTGCAAAGGAGTTCTAGTATCAGACTATCTACAACCTGGCGCCATCCAACTATTTAGACCCTTGCGGCCATCTTCCTGAGACCTGTCTGGATCTGAATGATAGAAATTGGAGCCCAGTATATCTGGAAGGCAACATGTTGAAGAAGGATGTCCAAAAAAAGTGTTGAGCAATTTTTTATTCTTTAAATGGCTTGACCCTCTCAGCTCAACAGGTACAGAAAGAAGAGACAGCCTTTCATTTTAGTTTTATAGAAACTGCTAATTAGTAACAAAGCACAACTTACATTCAGACTGCCTTGTTCTAATAAGACGTGTTTTTATAGGGGTGATTCAAGGTGTTTTTCTATCCATGTGTGAATGAAGACAGATCTGTATGCAGAAGCTGGGTTTACACATTGCACTAACCCATATTATGATTAGTTTGGCCCTAACATAATGTGTTCAGCACATCAAATCACCCTATCTTGATCTTGTGATTTGCCTAATTTGATACCAATTTGATATTCCATCATGAAGTTGCCATTTGTTTTTTAAAAACCAGAGCCAAATACTCAAGATGTTTCACCGTGACTCAACGCTGTAACTCCAGCATGAAGATGCTGTGATTTTACTTGTTCCTCTTCTACCTGGGAGGGAGACTTTGAAGTCTTCTGTTGAAGTTAAGCTGATAACCTGTTCACCAATCTGTCCTATGTTGGTGAACTTACTGAATCCCGTACGCACAGTTGAAACCTCCGTTGAGATGGACAGGTCAAGTCAACAGGTTCCTCATTCCACCTCTTTTATCTGAAATTCAAAAGTTGAATTAAAACCAGCTGAGAAATTGTGGGAATATCTTCAGGTTTTTATTCTTCATCCTAAATTTGGCATCTCCAAACATTGCAGAGGAAATGATATATTTTATACTTGGGAAGCTGCGCTAGGTGGCTTATGGGTGATTGTAAAGAGGAAATGGGAAACTTTTATGTACATCAAACAGATTAAAATGATTTTTTTAAAAAATAAAATGAAATAAAGTACCTTGGGTGTATCCCTGTACTCAGAGGGTCTGTCATTCTAAAGTAAAGAATAAGGCTAGCAAATGTAGCAATTGCTAGAGATGAATAATCCAGAAGTTCTCGTTCCAGACAGCTAATAAAATTCTTAGTTATCTCTGGTTCTCATAGATACAGGTTTTATATCATAGAAAAGGAATTCCTTCCTCAATCTGAGGTTTGCCAAATTGCTTTAGTGAACTTTTCCTATTGTGATGCAAACTTACAATAACTTTATATAAGCTCCCCTGTCCATCTGCTTTGGGAAATGTTCTCAGCTAGGCCAGTCTCCCTCACTTCCTTGACTGGCCAGAATGTGGGAATTAGAGTATGTTCTGCTGTCCACCAGTCCTTCTGAAATGATCAGCCATGAACTTAAAGCCACCATCTTCCCAAACAGATGGGCCACCCTATGAAAATTAAGCAAGGAAGGTGGTGATATGAAAGGCAACTCGGTCTATTGGTTAAAGCAGCAGGATAGAAACTGGGAGACTCTGAGTTCTACCTTAGCCATGAAAATCAGCTGGGGTGACCTTGAGCTGGTCATCCCAGAAGCTTCTTCAGTGCTGACTGATCTTGCAGTCCATCTGCCTTACAAGTTTCAGCAGTCCATCTGCATTTAAAAGACAAAGGCCACTCTTTTGAAGATAGCAAAGTCCATAATCTGGACAGAGAGAACCAGTAGTTTGAAAGAGGTGCCAAAGAGACTATCTATCTATCTATCTATCTATCTATCTATCTATCTATCTATCTATCTATCTTTATTTACTTACTTACTTACTTACTTACTTACTTACTTACTTACTTACTTACTTATTTTTCCAATTTATATACTGCCCTTCTCCCTGAGGACCCAGGGCAGTGCACAGCCAGAATTAAAAACATGAAATACAAATATTAAAAACAGTTAAAATATATATAAATTTGGCCCAAAAATTTAAAAATCACAAACCAATTAAAACATTTTAAAAATTTAAAAATTTCTTCCTAAGCCAGCCCTGCTTGCTGGAAAAAGTGGGTTTTAAGGGCATGGTGGAAGGCACTGAGGTCTTGGATTCTCCTTATCTCTGGGGGCAACTGATTCCAGAGGGTAGGTGCCCCCACAGAGAAGGCCCTCCCCCTGGGGGTCACCAGCCTACATTGTTTGGCTGATGGCACCCTGAGGAGGCCCTCTCTGTGGGAGCGCACGGGTCGATGGGAGGTCGTCGGTAGCAGCAGGCGGTCTCGAAGATAGCTAGGCCCTATGCCATAGAGCACTTTAAAGGTGATAACCAACACCTTGAAGCGCACCCAGAAGACCACCGGGAGCCAGTGCAGCTCGCGCAGGAGCTAAATATTAAAATTGAATAGCCCTCCTTCAATGGGATTGTCTTTTGAACTGTAGGTAGAAGTTATTTATGTGTCTATTGATGGCCAATTTGTCACAGTGCCAGGCTCCCAGGAATTCTCTAGTATTTTTGGACTTGGCTTGGTCTAAGTTAGTCACGGTTTATCAATTGAAACTATGGTTAAGTCCACAAGTTGTGAAATTAAAGAGTTTTCATCATGTCCTCTGACTGGCACTCTGACAAGTCAGCCATTTGTCTGCAAGAAAACAACCAAGCTCAGAGAGCACTAAAGACGACTCTCATCAATTCTGAGCTACAACTATTCCCCTTTAAAGTAGAATAATTTGACCCAGGTCACTCAAGTGGGAATGCTGGGTTGATTTGCTCGATGATCCATTGATTTCTTTTCCTGGCTGACCATGGCAGCCCCAGGTCCCAGGAATCTTCTCCAACATAAAATTCAAAAATGTCAATAGTTCCTATCCTGCTTCTTCAAATTCCAACTTTTGCTTCCATAGAGTGTCACAGGGAATACCATAATCTAATACTAATCACCCAAACACACAAGACTGCTTATGTAAAGGATTTATAAGGATCAATGTACTGCCATTGACCCGGTTGATGGCAAACATTGCTATCATGGGAGGAGATCCAACTGACCTAATATTGGTTGTACACATGCCAGAATTGCATTTGTAGGGTGCCACCTTTTCTCACTAGTAGGCCAACATTTCTTTGCTGAAGGCATATTGCAAACTGGAGCCTCAGACATCCTTGGGCTGGGGGAGGCCTGAGGATGGCAAGGCCATGAGGCCTAAAAGGGGAGCCCCACTCTATGGATTATCTTCCCACCTGAATTGAGGTTTGCTCCCACCTTTTGATCTTCTGGAAAAGCATTAAACCCTGTATACTATTTTTCTGGCCTATCTCATAAAATGTAGCCCAGAACAGTTCTGTGAAACAAATCTTGCTCCTTCTTCGACAAGGTAACTACTCTGATTGAGAAAAGACTTGGAATGTACCTCAATTTCAGTAAAGCTTTTATTCAGGCTGCACACAACAATCTCATTAACCAGCCATTGAAATGTGGTTGGAATGGCAGTGCTGTAAGGCGAGTCCACAACTGAATGGAGAACCATATGCAGATCATCAGCATTAATAGTTCTGTATCAGGTTGGAGAGTGTGGTCTCTATATAAGACTTTTAAAAACAAATTAATTGACATAGAACTTAGAATCATAGGATTGGAAAAGACCTTAGAGGTCTTCTAGTCCAACCCTTCCTCAAGGCCGGAAAATGTATACCATCCCAATCAAATGGTTCTCCAATCAATTTTTGAAGACCTTCACTAATGGAGCAACCATAACTCTGGGAGGCAAGTTATTTCATTGATAAACCATTCTCACTATCAGAAAATTTCTTCTAGTACGCAGTGGGGTATCCCAAGGCTCTGTTTTAGACCCAGTACTCTTCAATATCTTCATCAATGATTTGGATGATGGGATAGGTGGGGAACTCATCAAATTTGCACCAAGCTGGCAGGAATAGCCAACACTCCAGAAGATAGGCTCAAGATACAGAAGGATCTTGACAGACTTGAACATTGGGAGCTAGCTAACAAAATGACATTCAATGGTGAAAAAGGTAATGTTCTACATTTAGTCAAGAAAAAACCACGTGGAACCTGGCTCAATAGTAATTATGAGAGGAATCTTGAAGTCCTAGTGGACAATTGCTTAAATATGAGCCAGTAATGTGCTGCAGCTGCCAAAAAAGCCAACACAGTTCTATGCTGCATAAACAGAGGGATAAATCAAGATCACATGAAGTGTTAATACCACTTTATAATGTCTTGATAAGACTTGGAATACTGCATCCAGTTTTAGTTGCCATGATGTAAAAAAGATGTTGGGACTCTAGAAAGAGGGCAGAGAAGAACAACAAAGATGATTAGGGGACTAGAGGCTAAAATATATGAAGAACGGTTGCAGGAACTGAGTATGTCTAGTTTAATGAAAAGTAGGACTGGGGTGACATGATAGTGTTCCAATATCTCAGAGGTTGCCAAAGAAGAGGGAATCAAGCTATACTCCAAAGCACCTGAAGGCAGGACAAGAAGCAATGGATGGAAACTAATCAAGGAAAGAAGCAACCTAGAACTAAGGAGAAATTTCCTGACAGTTAGAACAATTAATCAGTGGAACAACTTGCCACCAGAAGTTTTCAATGCTCCAACACTGGAACACTGGAAGTTTCTAAGAAGAGATTGGACAACCATTTGTCTGAAATGGTATAGGGCTTCCTGCCTGAGCAAAGTGTCAGGGTTCCAAATAACAAACCTAATGCAATCAAAACTCCAAGGCCTGGAGGTTCCTCAAAGTAAGAATGTCATATTGGCACATTTGGGGAAAATCCAACTCTGATGGACCCAAGATTATCCCCACCCAAATCAAAATCCAAAGTTCTTGCCCCCAGGTCACACATCCATCACATGGTCTCAATGAGACCACGGACGGTCCTCACTCTGGCTGGCTTCAGTCCATGCATTCCAAACACCTGCTGAAGATGTCCTAGGCTCCCACAGGAAAGAATGTTATTTTGGCTACATAGCTACATATTCCCCCAGCTATCTCTATCTCCCCCCTCACGTTCCCACAGCTCCGACCAGCCTCACTGTGGCAGCCCTATAGATGCTCCCAAAATGGCTTCAGGACTGACACAGGGGGTTGGTTTAGAAGACCTCCAAGGTCCCTTCCAACTCTCTTTATTCTAAATTCTAAATTCTAAATTCTATATTCTATTCTATTCAAAAGCATCCACCTTTTACTTATTCTCTTACCCTCTGGTGCCCTAGAGAATGAGTCAATCCCCTTTTCTTTGTGACAGACCCTCAAGTATTGGAAGATAGCTATCATGTCCCCTCTAATCCTACTTTTTAATAGGCTAGCCACTAGACATACCAAGCTCCCACAATTGTTCATGATACCTGCTGAGTGCAGTTGATCAGCCAATGCAAATCTATCTAGCAAGTCATCCAATTTAGGGTCACCTCAGGTTTCTGTTATTTGCTTTCAGGTTCTTTAGTTGCTTTGAAATATGGACAGATGTTGTAATGGCTCTTTTCAAGGCTGCAGGTTGCATACCAGAGATAGTGACTGTCCTTTGCTCTGGAGTTCTCTGTTTTTCCATTTCTTTGATATTGGAGTCTTTTGCCAATACTTGCAACTTCCTCCCCCTTTGTGGTCAGAATCTAGTTGGTCAATGCACCTTCCTGCAATATATAAAGTTGCTCTTTTTTTGTGTGTGTGTGAGCAGGATACAGCCTGGTCATCTCGGAAGCTGCTTTCGTCTTTCGAATAACAAATAGTCCCGTTAAATCTGACAAGTGAGTATGTCTGCAGAATTTTTTAAAAAAGGTTTTTTCAGAAAAGGGACTAGAATTTCTTGTTTTTTTCTAGCTGGTTAATTCTATTCAGGCTAGTTAGTTCTATTCTAGGATAAACTTACATAAAGAGACAAAAATTTCTTCAGCCATAGTAGGAAATGCCAGCTAGCGTTTGAGACACAGAGAACAAGAGTGGGAAAGAAAAGCAGTGAAGAGAAAGCCCATACTGGGCTGCCATTTCTTCTAGGTTCAGATATATGCTTGCAAATTTCCACCATCTTTATCTAGCAATAAGACCCATTAAAAATCAGTGGGATATTCCTCTAGGTAGTTGCTGATAGAATTGCATGTGTGTGTAGAAGGTAACAATCCGTGTGTGCGGTAGGCACACACGCACTCTGCTCTTGTGAGTGGGGATGGGTGCATGCTCACACACTCACCTGCCACCTCCATGGCCCGGTTCCAAAAGGCTCAAGGCCTGGTAGTGGGTTGGGCACCCCTGAGTTAGGGGAATGTAGCTGTTCTAAAAAATATATCTGAGGCTAGCCTTCGTGTAAAAGAAAATAGGAAATCCCACGGTGATTAGAAAACCTGAGTTACTGGGTTCAACGGAGAAGTTGAAAGTTTGCTCTTTATCTTTTCAGTTGTACCTGACTTTTTATAACATTATTTCTTAACCTTGGTGACTTTTAACATTTTATAAGTGTCTCCAATCATTCTTAGCATACCTGTATTTTCCTAAAGAATTTTATTGCACAAGATAACCAAAAGTGGGCAGGCTTACCTTCATAATCCTAAATTTCAGTTTGACAGGGCCTAAAATCTCCTGGGTTGTTATTTTTGCCCTCCAAGATATGCGCATTAGTGGTCTCCAGTCCCATAATTTGCAAGAGTCCGATTTTCTTCTGTCTGCCTTCTTTTTAAGTGTTGGATGCTTGGCAACTGGCATGTAGTTATGACGGTTGCAGTGTCCCAGGGTTATCTGATCATCTTTTGCAACCTTCTGACAAGTGAAGTCAATGGGGAAGCCAGATTCATTCAACAATTGTTTTATTAAGAATAACTGCAGTGACTCACTTAACAACTGTAGCAAGAAAGGTCGTAAAATGGGGAAAACCCATTTAACAAGTGTCTTGCTTAGTAGTGGAAATTTTGGGCTTAATGATGGGTCATAAATTGAGGACTCCCTGTACTGTGGGCAAATTTAAGAGGGAAATATCCAAAGTTTATTCATTTTCAGTGGTTGACCAACTCTGCCAGGAAAGGGCAATCTCAGACAAATCAAGGTTAGCATTCACGTGTGAAGGGACTGCAGTAGTAGAAAGCTGTTTTTCAAGGCTTTACCAAGAGCCTTAGTAGTACAGTGGTCTAAAGCACCCTGTTATTAAGACCAGCTGCCTGCAATTACTGCAGGTTCGAATCTCGCCAGGCTCAAGGTTGACTCAGCCTTCCATCCTTTCTAAGATAGGTAAATTGAGGACCCAGTTGTGGGGGCAATAAACTGACTTTGTATAAAATATGTATAAAAATAAAAGTATGAAGGCAATTGCTTAGCGCATTGTAAGCCGCCCTGAGTCTCCGGAGAAGGGCGGCATATAAATCAAATTAAAAAAAAAATTACTTTCTCCACTGTGGAAATTATTTCATTTATTTTTATTGTTGGTTGTATACCACACAGAGTCACTTTTTTGTGAGATGGATGGCCTTTTAAAGGTGAGAAATAAAAATAAAATTTATTCATCACATTTATATGGCCATCCATCTCACTGAACATGATGTGTACAACCAACAATTAAACAACGTCACAGCTATTAAAAGCTTAAGAAATAAATAAAAGCCACGTGGGAGAAAAATCTAAACATAATATAACCATTACACAAGCTCACTCTGGGCTCCCCAAGGTTGCTGGGAAAACCACATTTTCAGGGCCTTCTGAAAGGCTAACGGGGTTTTGGGGTTTGGGAATGTTTACAACAGAACAACTTCAGCTTTATGGCCCACTAAAAATAATCTGGAATAATTTCATATCGGTTGTAACTTTTTCCAGGTCCACCGACTCGTCCTACTGTTGCAATGCCTTGTCTGCTATGCCCGTCTCTCTTGTGCTGCCTCCTCCTCTTCCTGTTTCCATTAGCCTCCGGTTCTGCTTCTAAAGGAGACACAGTGGTCATAACCAGCAGTGGCCCCATTAAGGGCAAGCAGTTCCTGGCTGGCCTTGGATCTGTGACAGCCTATCTAGGCATTCCTTACGCTGAGCCTCCCCTGGGGAAGTTGCGTTTCCAGAAACCTCTTCCACATCAGCCATGGAAGCAAACATTGGAATCCACCAGTTTTGGCAATTCCTGCCTTCAATTTATTTCCGGGGATGTCCCTGAAGCAGATATATGGTCTCCTAAAACACCACTGTCAGAAGATTGCCTTTCCCTCAACATCTGGGTGCCACACCCACAACCTTCTTCACCAGTCCCTGTTTTGGTCTGGATACACGGAGGGGGATATATAATGGGCACGTCTTCTCTGGAGTTGTACAATGGGGCACCTTTGGCTGCCACTGAGAATGTCATTGTGGTCACCATCAATTATCGCTTGGGAGCCCTGGGCTTTCTGTACTTGCCACCAGCTGCTCCGGGGAACCTAGGCTTATGGGACCAACAGCTGGCCCTGAAGTGGGTAAAAGAGAATGCAGCTGCCTTTGGGGGAGATCCTTCTCGGGTGACCATTTTTGGCCACAGTGCTGGAGGATCTTCTGTGCATTTCCATCTTCTTGCACCAAAAAGCCAGGACCTTTTTGCCCAAGCCGTGATCCAGAGTGGGACAGCCAATGCCTTCTGGGTTTGGAGGTCTCCTGAGGAAGCCAAACAAAAATCACTGGAATTTGTTCATCTGCTAGGTTGTTCAGAGGACAACAATATCAGCATAGTGCATTGCCTGCAAACAAAAAATGTTTCTGAACTTAATCGGCATGAAATAGCTCTGTTATTCAAAGGTGGCTTCCTTATGAATTTTCCCTTCACGGCAACCACAGATGGGGAGTTTTTGCTTGGTGATCCAGAAAAGCTCATGGAGGAGGGGCAAATTCAGGCCAAACCAGTCCTCATAGGTAAAACCTCTGATGAAGGGGCTCCTTTTGTCTACTATGTTTTCCCTAACATCACCCACAATCTCATCAATCAGGAGCAGCTTCTGAAAGGGATAAGAATGTTGGTGCCAAATGCAACTGAAGATTTTATTCGGACTATTGCACTGAAGTACAGTGAAGGAAATCACGGTCCAGCACAATACCGTTCCGCTATGTCCCACTTCTATACAGATCGGGCATTTGGATGCACATTGAAGGAAGCTGCACGAAATATCAGGAAAACTGGGAGTCCTGTATATGCCTATTTATATACACATCGCCTTTCAGGGTCAGTTTGGCCTGAATGGATTGGGGCATCTCACGGTGCTGAGATTCCTTTTGTTTTTGGAACCCTTCAATCAATGCTGCCTGTCAATCAAACATACACAGAGGCTGAAGCCAGACTGAGCCGTAAGATGATGTACTACTGGGCAGAGTTTGCCAGAACTGGGTAAGTGGTTCACTTTATTTCTATAAATTTGTATTTTAAATCCAAAGGAGCCCCCACCCCCAACATTCAACAAATGTACTTTATATCTAAAGCAATGAAGCCATAAAGTAATGCACGCTATTCCTTTGCATATGTTTACAGGTTGTGTTAATACAAATAGTTCATGATTTACGACCACTGTTGGGACTAGAATTTATGTTGCTAAGCAAGACAGTTGCTAAGTGAATCATACCCAATTTTTAAATCTTTCTTACCACAGTTATGAAGCAAATCACTTCAATTTTTAAGTACAATATATGTTTATGTGAATCCAGTTTCCTCCACTGACTTTGCTTGTTGAAAATCAGGTGGGAAGGTTGCAAATGGTGATCATGTGACCCTGGGACATTGCAGCCATTGGAAATACATGCCAGTTGCCAAGCAGCCAAATTTTGATCACGTGACCGTGAGGATGCTGGGATAGTTGTATGTGCGAGGACCAGTTGTAGGTCACTTTTTTCAGTTCCATTGTAGCCTTGAATGGACGTTAAGTGAATAGTTGTAAGTCAAGGACTACCTGTACTGGAAACAGCCCTGAAATTTTTAAGGATTCTTAATAATATCACTTATAGATAATTGTTCTTTTATGAGTTCAGTGGTATCACACATATTCCAGGGTACATTATTTCTCCAAGTGGAATAAAGGAGGCAAAAGGGAGATAAGAAACAGAGCATTACTCTACCATTAAGAGAATGAGGGTTGCTCTGTGAATTCCTTAACAGATAAGGATACAAATAAATGGGGACAGTAGGACAGGGATGGTAGGCACGCTGGTGCGCTTATGCTTGCCCCTTACAGACCTCTTAGAAATGGGATGAGGTCAACAGTAGACAGTCTAAGGTTAAAGTTTTGGGGGTTTGGAGAAGAAACCACAGAGTCTGGTAGTGCATTCCAGGCATTGACCACTCTGTTGCTGAAGTCGTACCTTAAGTTTGTATCTATTGTGTGCTCATGTATTATTGCAGTTGAAGCAGATAATTTTGTGTACTCCACTTAAGTCAGACCTTAAAGTTCTCTCCCTTTTTTCCCCCCCAAAACAGTTTTTTATTGTAAAACAAAAATAAAACATAAAAACATCATCATTCCAAACAATTACAGACAGTATATCGGTTAACATCCTGTTGTGCAATCCCATCTTCAAAGTATCAATATATGACCAAAGCTTATTTTCATAAAGAAATATTTATCTTATTTTATCTCCACTTGATATTTCATATTTATCTCCATGTTTTATTTTCTATCCATTGGTAGAATAAATCCCATATCAAATAATATTGTTTATCTTCCTGTTCTCTTATTTCAAATGTCAATTTACTCATTTCAGCACAGTCCATCATTTTCTTAATAATTTCTTCATCGGTAGGTATCTTCTCTCCTTTCCAATTTTTAGCAAATACAATTCTAGCTGCTGTTAAAACATTCACAATTAAGAATCATTGCAATTCTTTGTTATATGTCTCTGGTAAGATCCCTAATAAAAATATCTCTGGTTTAAAGTCAATATGTCTCTTTGTCATTTTTTCTAACCACATGTGTATCTTAGTCCAGTATCTCCTTGCTTCTACGCACGTCCACCACATATGGTAATAAGATCCTGGGGTCTGATGACACTTCCAATACTTCTCCAATTTATTCTTGAACATTCTGGCTATCCTCGTCGGGGGTAACTGCCACCTGTAAAACATCTTATACAAATTCTCTTTATATGCTATAGATATTGTCATTTTATAATTATGTGACCACAGTTTTTGCCATTTCTCTAAATCAATACCATAACCAAAATTTTCCCCCCACGCTATCATTGATTCTTTAACTTGTTCTTCTTCTAATTTTACTTCTAATAAATATCCATATAACTTTTTAATTACATGATCATCAGAGCCCATTAAAATCTTATCTAAATTCGTGAAAACCTTGTAAAAACCTTCTTGTTTGAGATCTTCTTGATACCTAGAAAATATTTGCATATATGAAAACCAGTCTATTTTACATCCCTGATCTTCTAATTCCTGCTTTAATTTAATTTCACCCTTTTCATCCAATAATTCACTATACCCAATAATTTGGTCCCTTTTAAATATTACTGGATATGAAAAAGATTCAGTTGTAGATATCCAGGTTGGAATCTTCAAATAATGATATTTTTTGACCTCCCAATTCAACCATAAAGCTTCACGTATCTGATGTCTTCTAAAATACCCTTGTATTTTTGTTCCTTTATACCATAAAAAGGCATGCCACCCCATCAACAAGTCATGTCCTTCCAAATTCAATAATCTGGTATTTCTCAAAGTTATCCATTCTTTAATCCACATTAAACTTGCAACTTGGTAATACAATTCAAAATTAGGCAAACCAAAACCACCCCTAACTTTAGCGTCTTGTAACAACTTTAATTTTATTCTCGCCTTTTTTCCCTGCCAAATATATTTCAATATCATTTTATTTAAAACTACAAAAAAGTCCTTACCCAACTTAATTGGAATTGTCTGAAATATGTACAAAATTCTAGGCAAAATATTCATCTTAATAGTTGAGATCCTACCAATCAAAGATAACTGCACATTTCCCCATTTCATCAAATCTTGCCCTATCTGTTATTTAAGCTTATTATAATTATTTTCCTTAAGTGCACTACATCTTGGTGTTAAATATATCCCCAAATATTTTACTTTATTTGTAACCTGCATTTTTGAAGCCTCCATCAATTCCTCTTTTTGCTTTTTTAACATATTTTTAGTCATTATCTTCGTTTTATCTTTATTAATTTTCAAGCCAGCTACTTTCCCAAACTCTCCAATAGTTTCTATCAATTTATTTATTGTTATTAATGGTTCTTCAATAATAAAGACCAGGTCATCTACAAAGACTTGTAATTTGTATTCTTCTTTTCATATTTTCATACCTTTTATCTCTTTTTCTTCTCTGATATTTCTGTTTAACACTTCTAGAGTCAATCTAAACAACAGTGGGGACAGTGGGCACCTTGCCTAGTACCTTTTTCTATCTCAATAGGATCAGTCAATTCTCCATTTATCATTACTTTTGCTGTCTGTTTAAAATATATGGCTTCAATTGCCTGGATGAATTTCCTACCAAAGCCCATCTTTTCCATTTGGAGTATCATAAATCGCCAGTTTACCTTGTCGAAAGCTTTTTGTGCTCTAAAAATCTGCTTTTCAGGATGTGCTTAATAATACTCTAAGGCATCCAAAATTATTCTTATATTGTCTCTAATTTGTCTTTTTGGGAGGAATCCACTGATCAATTGTTCTCACTGTCTGGAAATTTCTCCTTTTTTCTAGGTTGGTTCTTTCTTTCTTTCTTTATATTTATTTATTTATCTGTCAAACACATATAAGATAACAGATATAAACATGATTATGAATACAGGATAAGGATACGAATAAATGGGGACAGTAGGACAGGGGTGGTAGGCATGTTGGTGCGCTTATGCACGCCCCTTACAGACCTCTTAGAAATGGGGTGAGGTCAACAGTAGACAGTCTAAGGTTAAAGGTTTGGGGGTTTGGGGAAGAAACCACAGAGTCAGGTAGTGCATTCCAGGCATTGACCACTCTGTTGCTGAAATTGTACCTTAAGTTTGTATCTATTGTGTGCTCGTGTATTATTGCAGTTGAAGCAGATAATTTTGTGTACTCTGCTTAAGTCATTCCTTAAGGTTCTCTCCTTGATTAGTTTCCATAAATGTCCTTTTCTTCCTCCTTAGGAATCCCACTGGGTTAGCAGCCAGCAAGGATGAGTGGCCACTCTATAATGCCACAGAGCAGAATTTCTTCCTTCTTAATATTGAGCCATTCCAGGAAAGGGTGAAAGAGCACTGTGATTTTTTAAAGAGCCATTTTTCAAAGGTTGAAGAGATACGTAAGTTCGGCTATTAGTTCTGCCTTTGGAAGGGAGTAGTGGTTGATGAAAAAGATGTTTTTAAAAATCATTTATATATCAAATATAAAGATCGCCCATCTCATTCATAGAGCAATTTCTAAAAAATTATTTTATTTCATGTCTTTGCTGAAACATATTCATTTGATTTTACACTGGGCAATTTTGTAATGCTAGTGATAAATTTTGTAGAGCAAGCATATTTCATGACGTCCCAAGAGTTGGGTCTCTAGTAATGTCCTCTAAGTAAGCCTTAGTTGCTCACATAAAGATAACAACAACAATAACAACAACAACAATAACGAATCCCAAAACATCTGGATCACCATTTGACCACGATCGGCATTGACAAAATCCCTCTCAGTCAATTGAAAAAGGCAGCTTTACTTGGAACAGATTGCATCCTGCAATGATAACTTTAATACCATCAAAAAATATCTGCCCATCCCAGCTTTTTAGGAAGAACTGAGTAGGTGGACAAAAAATGACAAATCCAGTCTAAACATCTGGCTGACCATGTGATTAACAATAATGTTTTGATATATATTTAATAAATATATATTATGCCATGAATCATGGAATCCTCAGAATCCTACTTCTAGATTCAGATTCTTTAGTGGTAAGATATACACCGTATCTTGATATTTTATTTTTCTTTGTTCTGCAGACAAGTCCGAAGGTGATTCTGTTTCATCGGACTAGGAAGAAGACAGCAGGTAGGAACTCAGGGCTTGGTTATAGTAACAGCCTTCAAATGGGATCAAGTTGGATGATTTCAGAAGGGGACTAGACTTCTTTCTAAATCATAGTTTCACATTGGCATTCCAAACAACTTTTAAGTAGCACTTTTGTGGCTCAGCCTCGCTGTGTGAAATGGAAGCTCTCCAAGCAGATGCCAATGGCCTTTGTGGAAGAAGAACCTGGAGGAACATCTAGATCTCAGCATAAACAAATCAACAAATACAGATCTTGGGCATGAGGAGGGAAGGAATGAGCCACCAAGAGTAACTTACAGAGAAGATAATGCAGTGCTGAGAAAGAGAAAGCATGAGAATGAAACTCAGCTTGTGGGGGAAATCAGTTTTCATATGAATGAGACTATTTAATAGACAAATGGAGACATTGGGAATGTCTCCTTTTAGCCCAGTGATAAATGTTATCAGAACATTCCCATAGGCATCTCTGAATCTCAAGATGCAAATATTTCTTTTAACAAACACCATTTTCCTCTCTAGGTAACAGAAGGGCAGGAAGTAACTTGAGATTAGTTAGGTTATTAATTACCAATGTGTATGCATGCATAAAAATCCCCTCCATTTTGAAATGTATAAATATGAGTGAATCTGTCAGGTCTGCCATTGTAATGGCTTCAGCCTACTTTGCTAGCATCCTGCCATAAAATACAGGGAGGGGGAGAATGGGGACGTAGGGAAGGGGGATGACAGGAATGACAGAAACTGGAGGTGTCAATCTGGAACAGGCCGGCTGCTCCAACAATAGGAGCATGAGAATGGAATGGGAAACTCCACCAAAGCAGCGCCAAACCTTAAAGCTGTTACCAAAACTCCTAATATTATTGGACTCTTAAAACTGGTCAAGGTGGGAGGACCTGGGAGAAGGGGAAAAGGCAGGCTTTGCAGAGGAATACTCAGATCCAACTTTTCTTGCACTGTTAACACTTGACCTTAGTAAAAGTATCCCTTTTGCTACAAATGAATTCGAGGGTCTTTCTTTCCTAAACATCCAAGCTGGGACAAGCCTGACAGCATCCTTTTCTCTGCAAGAGTTCCTCCCACTATTTTCTCAAGGGAATTTCTCCAGTGCACACAAACAAAAACAGTAAATACTGCAGCAAGCCTTGATTACGTGCTTTGGGTCCTGCATTTTGATTCCACAAACCCCTCCATGTTTAGTATAAGGGGAATACAGAGCACCTTAGGTGGACCTTTAAGGTTAAGATTATGGCACCAGGCTAGACATCAGGAGACTGTGAGTTCTAATTTTGATTCCATAAACCCCTCCATGTTTAGTAAGGGGAATACAGAGCACATTAGTTGGACATTTAAGGTTAAGATTAAGGCACCAGGCTAGACTGTGAGTTCTAATCCTACCTTAGCCATGAAAGCCAAAAAGGTATGAGTAGAACTCACAGTCTGGTAACATTTAGCCTGGTGCCTAAATCTCAAAAACCCATCTAAGGTACTTTGTGTTTCCCTTATAATAAATAGGCAGATTTTAGACTAATCACTCTCTCTCAGCCCAACTCACCTCACAGGGTTGTTGTTGTTGGGAAAATAGGAGGAGGAAGGGGTGTGGGGTATGTTTTCCACTTGGGTTATTTGTAAAAATAATTAAGATGAGATACATATAATAAACAAAAAGAAATAAATTTCTCTTATTCTACCTTACTACAGAGAAGAGCATCCTGGAATCTTGCTTTGCCTGTGTCTTCAACTGGCCTACTATGAAGGCTGCCACTTAGGTTGAACCTCTTTGAAAATGGCATCCATATCTCAAAGCACCATTTGAAAACCTAGCTACAGTTTTGGTGGTTTCAGAATAATGGTTGTGTGTTTATTTCTCTCAGGAATCAATCAAGACTCTCTTTAAAGCCTGGGCAAATGATGACAAGCTGCATCAGAGAACCTTCCAGAAGCATCCATTGTCCTTTCAGAGACTGACTGGTGGGAACTTGGGACACAAATAAGGAGACAACTAAAACCCACATCACTTTTGCTGTTAAAATAATAAATTGCTAGGAGTAATTTGTTATATCTTGATTTGAGACAGGCTTTTAGTGAATCCAGCTCCCTCAAAAAGAACCTCTTAATAAATACTGTCTGAATACTTAGGATAAAAATCCCTTTATTTTCACAACAATGTCAGAACTTGACACAATATGGAAAAACAAATAAAGGAAACAAGAATTCTGCCAAATTTTGCTATAACCTAATGACTCACATATCTTTTTCATAGGGCTGAGATCCTTAAATCTAATAAATGGGCAGGTTTGGTATTCTGGGTATCAAAATCATTTTAATATATCCTGATATGGAGAAACCAGTTTAGGCAGGATGCTTAAATTAGGACATGATCCATTTAATTAGAGATGTTTTCTCATGTGCTGTAAAAACAGTTTCGATCTCAGATAGTTCCAGATACTAGTTACTGGAATCCATTTGTTTGGAAATATGCCTTGAATATGCCTACAGGGTTTTTGCATATGAATGGAATTTAAAAAGTACAAATAGTCCTTGACTTAGCAACTATTTGTTTAGTGACTGTTCAAAGACATAACGGCGCTGAAAAAGTGAATTATCACTGTTTTTCACCCTTATGACCATTGCAGCATCCCCATGGTCATGTGATCAGAATTTTAGTGCTTGGCAACTGGCATGTATTTATGATTTATGCCAGGGTCACATGATCACTATTTGTAATTTTCCCAGCTGGCTTCCGACAAGCAAAGTTTAAACTCACCACATGGCAAGGCTCAAGCAAGCTTGGGAGACAACCTACAAAGTTAGCTAAGACCCCCAGCCCCTTGGAGTCTCACAACCAATCAGGATACATTTCTTATACAGGAACAGGAAACACTTAGAGGTGGGGTCCAACAGAGGGCATAAAACCAAGCTCTTCCCTTTTGGTTCTTCACCCAACACCTTGAAACATGTCATCTCCTTTTCTATTCAAGAACTGCAGCCATATGATTCCTGTCCACCATTAAGCCATCTTTCGAAGCAGTCACCATGTTTCCAGTGTCTTTTTCCCCACTTGGAACTGAACCCAATAGGATATTTCTTCCAACAATACATATATAGGGAAGAAAAACAAAATGTACAGGTATCATATATGTGGTACCTTGCTAATAATAGTAACTGTAAGAGGGATCTTGGAGTCCTAGTGGACAATCATTTAGATATGAGCCAGCAGTGTGCAGCAGCTGCCAAAAAAGCCAACACAGTTCTGGGCTGCATAAACAGAGGGATAGAATCAAGATCACATGAAGTGTTAATACCACTTTATAATGCCTCAGTAAGGCCACACTTGGAATATTGCATTCAGTTTTGGTCGCCACGATGTAAAAAAGATGTTGGGACTCTAGAAAGAGGGCAGAGAAGAACAACAAAGATGATTAGGGGACTGGAGGCTAAAACATATAAAGAACAGTTGCTGGAATTGGGTATGTTTAGTTTAATGAAAAGTAGGACTGGGGTGACATGATAGTGTTCCAATATCTCAGAGGTTGCCAAAGAAGAGGGAATCGAGCTATACTCCAAAGCACCTGAAGGCAGGACAAGAAGCAATGGGTGGAAACTAATCAAGGAGAGAAGCAACTTAGAACTAAGGAGAAATTTCCTGACAGTTAGAACAATTAATCAGTGGAACAACTTGCCACCAGAAGTTTTCAATGCTCCAACACTGGAACACTGGAAGTTTCTAAGAAGAGATTGGACAACCATTTGTCTGAAATGGTATAGGGTTTCCTGCCTGAGCAAAGTGTCAGGGTTCCAAATAACAAACCTAATGCAATCAAAACTCCAAGGCCTGGAGGTTCCTCAAAGTAAGAATGTCATATTGGCACATTTGGGGAAAATCCGACTCTGATAGACCCAAGATTATCCCCACCCAAATCAAAATCCAAAGTTCTTGCCCCCAGGTCACACATCCATCACATGGTCTCAATCAGACCACGGACGGTCCTCACTCCGGCTGGCTTCAGTCCATGCATTCCAAACACCTGCTGAAGACGTCCTTGGCTCCCACAGGAAAGAATGTTATTTTGGCTACATAGCTACATATTCCCCCAGCTATCTCTATCTCCCCCCTCACATTCCCACAGCTCCGACCAGCCTCACTGTGGCAGCCCTGAAGATGCTCCCAAAATGGCTTCAGGACTGACACAGGGGGTTGGTTTAGAAGACCTCCAAGGTCCCTTCCAACTCTCTTTATTCTAAATTCTAAATTCTAAATTCTATATTCTATATTCTATTCTATTTTTTATTTTTTATTTTTTTAATTTGATTTATATGCCGCCCTTCTCCGAAGACTCAGGGCGGCTTACAATGTGCTCAGCAATAGCCTTCATCCTTTTGTATATTTATACAAAGTCAGCTTATTGCCCCCACAAACTGGGTCCTCATTTCACCTACCTTAGAAAGGATGGAAGGCTGAGTCAACCTTGAGCCTTGGCGAGATTCGAACCCTGCAGTAATTGCAGGCAGCTGGTCTTAATAACCAACTTTAATAACAGGGTGCCTTAAACCCTTGTACTACCAAGGCTACTATTCAAAAAGCATCCACCTTTTACTTATTCTCTTACCCTCTGGTGCCCTAGAGAATGAGTCAATCCCCTTTTCTTTGTGACAGACCCTCAAGTATTGGAAGATAGCTATCATGTCCCCTCTAATCCTACTTTTTAATAGGCTAGCCACTAGACATACCAAGCTCCCACAATTGTTCATGATACCTGCTGAGTGCAGTTGATCAGCCAATGCAAATCTATCTAGCAAGTCATCCAATTTAGGGTCACCTCAGGTTTCTGTTATTTGCTTTCAGGTTCTTTAGTTGCTTTGAAATATGGACAGATGTTGTAATGGCTCTTTTCAAGGCTGCAGGTTGCATACCAGAGATAGTGACTGTCCTTTGCTCTGGAGTTCTCTGTTTTTCCATTTCTTTGATATTGGAGTCTTTTGCCAATACTTGCAACTTCCTCCCCCTTTGTGGTCAGAATCTAGTTGGTCAATGCACCTTCCTGCAATATATAAAGTTGCTCTTTTTGTGTGTGTGTGTGAGCAGGATACAGCCTGGTCATCTCAGAAGCTGCTTTCTTCTTTCGAATAACAAATAGTCCCGTTAAATCTGATAAGTATGTCTGCAGAATTTTTTTAAAAAACAGTTTTTTCAGAAAAGGGACTAGAATTTCTTGTTTATTTCTGGCTGGTTAATTCTATTTAGGCTAGTTAGTTCTATTCTAGGATAAACTTACATAAAGAGACAAAAATTTCTTCAGCCATAGTAGGAAATGCCAGCTAGCGTTTGAGACACAGAGAACAAGAGTGGGAAAGAAAAGCAGTGAAGAGAAAGCCCATACTGGGCTGCCATTTCTTCTAGGTTCAGATATATGCTTGCAAATTTCCACCATCTTTATCTAGCTATAAGACCCGTTAAAAATCAATGGAATATTCCTCTAGGTAGTTGCTGATAGAATTGCATTTCCTAAAGCACTTGTGCAATTGTACTGGATACATCATGGGAGGTATTATTTCTACTTTGCTTTGCTCTAATATGGCTGGCTGTTCAGCTGACCATTTGTTCAGTTTTGGAATTTTGCTCCTCGAGGACAAATAATGTTAGGCCTTCTTCAGGAAACCTACAGAAATGTTTGTTAGGCAGCCTAGAGTGCCTGCTGAGGAAAGCATGTGTGGATGGGAAAATATTAAGGTTAGGGCAGAGTTCCCCAACCTTTTCAGTTGTGGATCGGCGTGTGTGTGTGTAGAGGGTAACAATCCATGTGTGCGGTAGGCACACACGCACTCTGCTCTTGTGAGTGGGGATGGGTGCATGCTCACACACTCACCTGCCACCTCCATGGCCCGGTTCCAAAAGGCTCAAGGCCTGGTAGTGGGTTGGGCATCCCTGAGTTAGGGGAATGTAACTGTTCTAAAAAATATATCTGAGGCTAGCCTTCGTGTGAAAGAAAATAGGAAATCCCACGGTGATTAGAAAACCTGAGTTACTGGGTTCAACGGAGAAGTTGAAAGTTTGCTCTTTATCTTTTCAGTTGTACCTGACTTTTTATAACATTATTTCTTAACCTTGGTGACTTTAAGATTTTGTAAGTGTCTCCAATCATTCTTAGCATACCTGTATTTTCCTAAAGAATTTTATTGCACAAGATAACCAAAAGTGGGCAGGCTTACCTTCATAATCCTAAATTTCAGTTTTACAGAGCCTAAAATCTCCTGGGTTGTTATTTTTGCTCTCCAAGATATGCGCATTAGTGGTCTCCAGTCCCATAATTTGCAAGAGTCCGATTTTCTTCTGTCTGCCTTCTTTTTAAGTGTCCAATTTTCACAACTGTATATAGTTATAGAAAAGACCATAGTACAGGTAGTCCTCAATTTACATCCATTCCTATAGTGACTATTTGAAGTTGCAACAGCACAGAAGAAAGTGATTTATGGATGCTTGGCAACTGGCATGTAGTTATGATGGTTGCAGTGTCCCAGGGTTATCTGATCATCTTTTGCAACCTTCTGACAAGTGAAGTCAATGGGGAAGCCAGATTCACTCAACAATCGTTTTATTAAGAATAACTGCAGTGACTCACTTAACAACTGTACCAAGAAAGGTCGTAAAATGGGGAAAAACCATTTAACAAGTGTCTTGCTTAGTAGTGGAAATTTTGGGCTTAATGATGGGTCATAAATTGAGGACTCCCTGTACTGTGGGCAAATTTAAGAGGGAAATATCCAAAGTTTATTCATTTTCAGTGGTTGACCAACTCTGCCAGGAAAGGGGAATCTCAGACAAATCAAGGTTAGCATTCACGTGTGAAGGGACTGCAGTAGTAGAAAGCTGTTTTTCAATTACTTTCTCCACTGTGGAAATTATTTCATTTATTTTTATTGTTGGTTGTATACCACACAGAGTCACTTTTTTGTGAGATGGATGGCCTTTTAAAGGTGAGAAATAAAAATAAAATTTATTCATCACATTTATATGGCTACCCATCTCACTGAACATGATGTGTACAACCAACAATTAAACAACGTCACAGCTATTAAGAGCTTAAGAAATAAATAAAAGCAACCTTGTGGGAGAAAAATCTAAACATAATATAACCATTACACAAGCTCACCCTGGGCTCCCCAAGGTTGCTGGGAAAACCACATTTTCAGGGCCTTCTGAAAGGCTAACGGGGTTTTGGGGTTTGGGAATGTTTACAACAGAACAACTTCAGCTTCATGGCCCACTAAAAAAAATCTGGAATAATTTCATATCGGTTGTAACTTTTTCCAGGTCCACCGACTCGTCCTACTGTTGCAATGCCTTGTCTGCTATGTCCTTCTCTCTTGTGCTGCCTCCTCCTCCTCCTGTTTCCATTAGCCTGCAGTTCTGCTTCTAATGGGGACACAGTGGTCATAACCAGCAGTGGCCCCATTAAGGGCAAGCAGTTCCTGGCTGGCCTTGGATCTGTGACAGCCTATCTAGGCATTCCTTACGCTGAGCCTCCCGTGGGGAAGTTGCGTTTCCAGAAACCTCTTCCACATCCGCCATGGAAGCAAACACTGGAAGCCACCAGTTTTGGCAATTCCTGCCTTCAATTTATTTCCCGGAATGTCCCTGAAGCAGAGATATGGTCTCCTAAAACACCACTGTCAGAAGATTGCCTTTCCCTCAACATTTGGGTGCCACACCCACAACCTTCTTCACCAGTCCCTGTTTTGGTCTGGATACATGGAGGGGGATATATAATGGGCACGTCTTCTCTGGAGTTGTACAATGGGGCCTCCTTGGCTGCCACTGAGAACGTCATTGTGGTCACCATCAATTATCGCTTGGGAGCCCTGGGCTTTCTGTACTTGCCACCAGCTGCTCCAGGGAACCTAGGCTTATGGGACCAACAGCTGGCCCTGAAGTGGGTAAAAGAGAATGCAGCTGCCTTTGGGGGAGATCCTTCTCGGGTGACCATTTTTGGCCAGAGTGCTGGAGGATCTTCTGTGAATTTCCATCTTCTTGCACCAAAAAGCCAGGACCTTTTTGCCCAAGCGGTGATCCAGAGCGGAACAGCCAATGCCTTCTATGCTTGGAGGTCTCCTGAGGAAGCCAAACAAAAATCACTGGAATTTGTTCATCTGCTAGGTTGCTCCGAGGACAATAATATCAGCATAGTGCATTGCCTGCAAACAAAAAAGGTTTCTGAACTTAATCGGCATGAAATAGCTCTGTTATTCAAAGGTGGCTTCCTTATGAATTTTCCCTTCAGGCCAACCACAGATGGGGAGTTTTTGCTTGGTGATCCAGAAAAGCTCACGGAGGAGGGGCAAATTCAGGCCAAACCAGTCCTCATAGGTAAAACCTCTGATGAAGGGGCCAATCTTGTCTACTATGTTTTCCCTAACATCACCCACAATCTTATCAACGAGGAGCAGCTTCTGAAAGGTATAAGAATGTTGGTGCCAAATGCAACTGAAGATTTTATTCAGACTATTGCGCTGAAGTACAGTGAAGGAAATCACGGTCCAGCAAAATACCGTTCTGCTCTGTCCCACTTCTATACAGATCGGGCATTTGCATGCACATTGAAGGAAGCTGCACGAAATATCAGGAAAACTGGGAGTCCTGTATATGCCTATTTATTCGCACATCGCCTATCAGGGTCAGTTTGGCCTGAATGGATTGGAGCATCTCACGGTGCTGAAGTTTCTTACGTTTTTGGAACCCTTCAATCAGTGCTGTCCGTCAATCAAACGTACACAGAGGCTGAAGACAGACTGAGCCGTAAGATGATGCATTACTGGGCAGAGTTTGCCAGAACTGGGTAAGTGGTTCACTTTATTTCTATAAATTTGTATTTTAAATCCAAAGGAGCCCCCGCCCCCAACATTCAACAAATGCACTTTATATCTAAAGTAATGAAGCCATAAAGTAATGCACGCTATTCCTTTGCATATGTTTACAGGTTGTGTTAATACAAATAGTTCATGATTTACAACAACAGTTTGGACTAGAATTTCTGTTGCTAAGCAAGACAGTTGTTAAGTGAATCATACCCAATTTTTAAATCTTTCTTACCACAGTTATTAAGCAAATCACTGCAATTTTTAAGTACAATATATGATTATGTGAATCCAGTTTCCTCCACTGACTTTGCTTGTTGAAAATCAGCTGGGAAGGTTGCAAATGGCGATCGAGTGACCCTGGGACATTGCAGCCACTGGAAATACATGCCAGTTGCCAAGCAGCCAAATTTTGATCACGTGACTGTGAGGATTCTGGAATAGTTGTAAGTGCAAGGACCAGTTGTGAGTCATTTTTTTCAGTGCCATTTTAACCTTGAATGGACGTTAAATGAATAGTTGTAAGTCAAGGACTACCTGTACTGGAAACAGCCCTGACATTTTTAAGGATTCTTAATAATCTTATAGATAATTGTTCTTTTATGAGTTCAGTGGTATCACACATATTCCAGAGTATGTTATTTCTCCAAGTGGAATAAAGGAGGCAAAAGGGAGATAAGAAACAGAGCATTAGTCTACCATTAAGAGAACGAGCAAAGGCTTGCAAGGGAGTAAGTAGTGAAGGGGAAACTCACAGGATGGAGGGTGCCCAGGGTGTGAGGAATGGGGGAATGGATTGAGATCCAATAGTCTATGAGGAGCTGACCTAGGTTTGGATCAGCAAGGAGGAGACACAAGAGATTTCACCAAGCCAAATTCCACCTCTTCCTCAAAGTCCCCTTTGGGAGTTCCCCTTGGTTGTATTTTCTCAAGTCAAAACCAGTCTCTTTGGAAAAGAGCTACAGAATAACAGAATTGGAAGGGACCTTGGAGGTCTTCTAGTCCAACCTCCCGCTAAAACAGGAGACCTTATTCCACTCTGGACAAGTGACTGTCCAATCTCTTCTTAAAAACCTCCAGCGATGAAGCACTCATAGCTTCTGAAGGCAAGCTGTTCCACTGATCAATTGTTCTCACTGTCAGGAAATTTCTCCTTATTTCTAGGTTTATTTATTTTTATTTGTTTATATTTATTTGTTTATCTGTCAAACACGTATAAGATAACAGATATAAGTATAAATATGATTATGAATACAGGATAAGGATTCAAATAAATGGGGACAGTAGGACAGGGATGGTAGGCACGCTGGTGCCCTTATGCATGCCCCTTACAGACCTCTTAGAAATGGGTTGAGGTCAACAGTAGACAGTCTAAGGTTAAAGTTTTGGGGGTTTAGGGAAGAAACCAGGCATTGACCACTCTGTTGCTAACGTCGTATTTTCTGCAATCAAGTTTGGAGCAGTTTACCTTAAGTTTCTATCTATTGTGTGCTCGTATATTATTGCAGTTGAAGCAGATAATTTTGTGTACTCCGTTTAATCAGACCTTAAGGTTCTCTCCTTGATTAGTTTCCATCAATGTCCTTTTCTTCCTCCTTAGGAATCCCACTGGGTTAGCAGCCAGCAAGGATGAGTGGCCACTCTATAATGCCACAGAGCAGAATTTCTTCCTTCTTAATACTGAGCCATTCCAGGAAAGGGTGATAGAGCACTGTGATTTTTTGAAAAGCCATTTTTCAAAGGCTGAAGAGACACGTAAGTTCAGCTGTTAGTTCTGCCTTTGGAAGGGAGTAGTGGTTGATGAAAAAGATGTTTTAAAAATCATTTATATATCAAATATAAAGATCACCCATCTCATTCATAGAGCATTCTCTAAAAATTGATTTTGAAATAATCAAAATCTTTGCTAAAACATACTCATTTGATTTTGCACTGGGCAATTTTGTAATGCTAGTGATAAATTTTGTAGAGCAAGCATATTTCAAGCCTTAGTTGCTCACATAAAGATAACAACAACAATAACAACAACAATAACGAATCCCAAAATATCTGGATCACCTCTTGACCACGATTGGCATTGACAAAAATCCTCTCAGTCAATTGCAAAAGGCAGCTTTACTTGGAACAGATTGCATCCTGCAATGATAACTTTAATACCATCAAAAAATATCTGCCCATCCCAGGTTTTTTGGAAGAACTGAGTAGGTGGACAAAAAATGTCAAATCCAGTCTAAACATATGGCTGACCATGTGATAAACAATAATGTTTTGATATATATTTAATAAATATATATTATGCCAGGAATCATGGAATCCTCAGAATCCTACTTCTAGATTCAGATTCTTTCGTGATAAGACGTACACCTTATCTTGATATTTCATTTTTCTTTGTTCTGCAGACAAGTCTGAAGGTGATTCTGTTTCATCGGACTAGGAAGAAGACAGCAGGTAGGAATTCAGTGCTTGGTTATAGTAACAGCCTTCAAATGGGATCAAGTTGGATGATTTCAGAAGGGGACTAGACTTCTTTCTAAATCGTAGTTTCACATTGGCATTCCAAACAATTTTTAAGTAGCAATTTTGTGGCTCAGCCTCGCTGTGTGAAATGGAAGCTCTCCATTTGGAAGCCAATACCAATGGCCTTTGTGGAAGAGGAACCTGGAGAAACCTCTCGATCTCAGCATAAACAAATAAACAAATACAGATCTTGGGCATAGGGAAGGAAGGAATGAGCCACCAAGAGTAACTTACAGAGAAGATTATGCAGTGCTGAGAAAGAGAAAGCATGAGAATGAAACTCAGCTTGTGGGGGAAATCAGTTTTCATATGAATGAGACTATTTAATAGACAAATGGAGACATTGGGAATGTGTCCTTGTAGCCCAGTGATAAATATTATCAGAACATTTCCATAGGCACCCCTGAATCTCAAGATGCAAATATTTCTTCTAACAAAGACCATTGTCCTCTCTAGGTAACAGAAGGACAGGAAGTAACTTGAGATCAGTTAGGTTATTAATTACCAATGTGTATGCATGCATAAAAATCCCCCTCCATTTTGAAATGTATAAATATGAGTGAATCTGTCAGGTGTGCCATCGTAATGGCTTCAGCCTACTTTGCTAGCATCCTGCCATAAAATACAGGGAGGTGGAGAATGGGGACGTAGGGAAGGGGGATGACAGGATGACAGAAACCAGAGGTTTCAATCTGGAACAGGGCAGCTGCTCCAACAACAGGAGCATGAGAATGGAATGGGAAACTCCACCAAAGAGGCACCAAACCTTAAAGCTGTTACCAAAACTCCTAATATTATTGGACTCTTAAAACTGGTCAAGATGGGACGACCTGGGAGAAGGGGAAAAGGCTTTGCATAGGAATACTCAGATCCAACTTTTCTTGAGCTGTAACCACTTGATTTTAGTAAAAGTATCCCTTTTGCTACAAATGAATTCGAGGGTCTTTCTTTCCTATACATCCAAGCTGGGACAAGCCTGACAGCATCCTTTTCTCTGCAAGAGTTCCTCCCACTATTTTCTCAAGGGAATTTCTCCAGTGCACACACAAAAAAAAAACAGTAAATACTGCAGCAAGCCTTGATTACGTGCTTTGGGTCCAGCATTTTGATTCCATAAACCCCTCCATGTTTAGTTTAAGGGGAATACAGAGCACCTTATTTGGACTTTTAAGGTTAAGATTAAGGCACAAGGCTAAATATCAGGAGACTGTGAGTTCTAATCCTACCTTAGCCATGAAAGTCAGAAAGGTAGAATTAGAACTCACAGTCTGATAACGTTTAGCCCTGGTGCCTTAATCTCAAAAACCCATCTAAGGTGCTCTGTGTTTCCCCTATACTCAATAGGCTGACTTTAGATTAGAGAGAGAGAGTGCTCTCTCAGCCCAACTCACCTCACAGGGTTGTTGTTTTGGGGGAAATAGGAAGAGGAAGGAGTGTCGGGTATGTTCTTCATCTTGGGTTATTTGTAAAAATAATAAAGGCGAGATACATATAATAAACAAAAATAAATAAAATTCTCTTATTCTACCTTACTACAGAGAAGAGCATCCTGGAATCTCTGCTTTGCCTGTGTCTTGAACTGGCCTACTATGAAGGCTGCCACTTAGGTTGTATTAAATCCTAGAGGCAGCACTCAGAGGCCTGTTGCTTCTAACAAGACCTTTATTAACACAACATTATAACAAGTAACACTCTTGCTGTTGCTAGCGGCTGGGCCAATCAGCACTTTCCTGTAAGGGGAAAGCCCGATGAGTGCTGTAAGTTAAAGGATTCAACAGGTTGAACCTCTTTGAAAGTGGCATCCATATCTCAAAGGCACCATTTGAAAACCTAGCTACAGTTTTGGTGGTTTCAGAATAACGGTTGTGTGTTTATTTCTCTCAGGAATCAATCAAGACTCTCTTTAAAGCCTGGGCAAATGATAACAAGCTGCACCAGAGAACCTTCCAGAAATATCCATTGTCCTTTTAGGGGCTGACTGGTGGGAACTTGGAAGACAAATAAAGAGACAACTAAAACCCACATCACTTTTGCTGTTAAAATAATAAATTTCTTGGAGTAATTTGTTATATCTTGATTTGAGAGAGGCTTTTAATGAATCCAGCTCCCTCAAAAAAGAACCTCTTAAGAAATACTGTTTGAATTCTTAGGATAAAAATCCCTTTATTTTCACAACAATGTCAGAACTTGACGCAATATGGAAAGACAAATAAAGGAAACAAGAATTCTGCCAAATTTTGCTATAACCTAATGACTCACATATCTTTTTCATAGGGCTGAGATCCTTAAATCTAATAAATGGACAGGTTTGGTATTCTGGGTATCAAAATCATTTTAATATATCCTGATATATTTAGTTTAGGCAGGATGCTTAAATTAGGACATGATCCATTTAATTAGAGATGTTTTCTTGTGTGCTGTAAAAACAGTTTCAATCTCAGATAGTTCCAGATACTTTGGAAAGATAGGTCCACTTGTTGCCTCACCAGCAGAAACTCATAGCATTAAGAGCTGAGCTTTTCAACATATTTTCCCCTTAGCTACTATCTACTGAAACCACCTCCATTACCTTCCCACATCCCAAACTCACAATGTTTCTCCACACACCGCACTACACCATACACATACCTCACCACACACACCTCACTATGCACACCACACATCATACACCACACACCACACATACATCTCACCATACAACCACACACCACAAACACACCACACCACACCATACCATACCATAAATACTATACTGAATTAATCTGTAGACTCTACTATAGACTCTTCCCATCTTCTAGTGAAAAAGTCTTGCAGAGAAAAGTAGAAATTTTGAGGCAGTGCTAGGGGTCAGCACAGGCTTGAAGCACACCACACATACAGAGAGATAATATTATACAATAATAAACTTTCATGCCCTAGCAAGTCCATCCGGTGGACTTCTTCCTCCAGCCTTTGCATTATTAAAGCCAATGTGATTGGCCAGCTAGTCAGGCCAGAGGAAAAGCCCCATCACACAGTCTGTGTTTTCAACAACGTCACAATTTTGTCCTTATGGGACTGACCTGGGAGGACTTCCCATGCCTCAACATTATTCTACCCCTCTGTGACTATCAGGTAAATGGTGGAAAACTCTCCAAAGACATTTCCAGCAACTGCAGAAGACTGAAACTATCGTTCTATTAATCCCAAAATCTGCAAATTACCAGAGTGAGGCACTCTAGTGAGTGAGGACTAGTGCCAACCCACAAAGCTACATACATTTTAATTTCTTAATTTAATTAATAAAACTATTCTCCAAAGCACCTGAGGATAGAACAAGAAGCAATGGGTGGAAACTAATCAAGGAGAGAAACAACTTAGAACGAAGGATATATTTCCTGACAGTTAGAACAATTGATCAGTGGAAAAACTTGCCTCCAGAAGTTGTGAATGTTCCAACACTGGAAGTTTTTAAGAAGAGATTAGATAACCATTTCTCTCAAGTGGTGTAGGGTTTCCTGCCTAAGCAGGAGGTTGGACTAGAAGACCTCCAAAGTCCCTTCCAACCCTGTTATTCTATTCTGTTCTTTGAGGAAATAGCCACACTGTTTGAAGTACTTGTGAAAAAAGTTCATAGAATCAAAATGGGAAAGGTGAGATGAGACAAAAGCCATTTGCAATCAGAAAGTCTGAGTAAGAGTGCAGTTTGTTATATGCCAATTCAATCAAAGATAACATGTCAAACCAGTTTTGCTTTTCCAGTTTCCAGTTGTAGAAAGTTAACATGCACCCCTCCCTTAGAAGAATGAAAGATTTTAGGAAATATTAAAAAGGCAGAATATTATATTTCCCTGGATGAGAAATGGAGAAACAATTCTCTTGGAAAGCAGCCCCCACCTTTCTTAATAGCAAACAGCAGATGTCAGCACTTAAGAGATAAAGAGATACCTAGTAGCTCTATTCACAAGCAAATTCTCTGCAGCAAAGTCTGAACAAAGGTAGGATTATCCCTCAGCCACAGTAGGAATTCCCCAACAAGCCCCTTCATTGTATCAACCAAACTTCAACCAAGCTTAGCTCAGACAAACTCCTAGGATTTGTCCATGGCCTCATGGGAGTCTGACAAAAGCCAATATAATACATGTTTTTGAACAGGAACAAGAAGTTCAAATGCAAAGCCCAAGAGAAGGTATAAATACCCCCCCACTCTCAACTCCATGTGGTCAGCTGCCCAGAACCATGTGCTTGGTAGTTCTGCATCATCAATACATGGACTCTCTTTCCAATCAGCCTCCAGCCTCCATTTTGTAATCTTCCCAGTTGGCTTCCGACAAGCAAAGTTTAAACTCACCACATGGCAAGGCTCAAGCGAGCTTGGGAGACAACCTACAAAGTTAGTTAATGATAGATTGGCGCAGGAATGGAAGACACGACCAGCTCGTTACATTAATAACTTTATTTAGTAACTGTAGCAAGATTGGCTGCGCGCTGCCGGAGCTCTCCTTATATTCGCTCCGGCAGTCGCACCGCCCCTGACAGTGATTCAAACTTTCCCACCCGATGGCTGGCAGCCAATCCGGGTGGATGTCCTTATAAGGACATAACACTCCTCCCCTCTTAGTCTGCAAATAGTCAACGTTCATTTATAAAAGTCACGTAGTCACGCAGGTATGTAGGACACCTCGGCACCCTAGCTGACCTGTGCAGTCTCACTTCTTCCTCGTCCCCGACCTGGACGGACAGGGCTCCTTTGTCTCCTGGTTCCCTCCCCGGAACCGGGCTTGGTTCGGCTGGCGAGTGTGCGGGGTCACCCCCAGTGCCTCCGGCCGGACCGCAAACCTTGGATTGCTGGTTCTGGTGGTCTTCCTCCTGGCCTGTGGATCTCTCGCCTCGTCGGGGCTGCTCGGTTCTGACCCGGGAAGAGCGTCTGAGTCTCGGTAAGTCCCAGGCTGTCACTTGCTCCTCCCCGGTCTCCCGGGCGCTGCGGTTCGGCTGCGGTTCGGCTCGCTGTCGTCTGGGGGTTGGTTCGGATCGGTGCCCTCGGGTCCGGTCTGCCAGCGGTGAATGGTGTTGGCTCGGATCGTGATGTTCGACCTCACAGGGGTGGCGCAGGTCTCCTTGGTCGGGCTGATGTTGGCCTACCCCATCGGGTCGGTGGTGGACGACCTGGTCGGGATGTCGTTGTGGGGCTACCTCCGCGGGTCGGTGGAGGTCTCCCCTGCCGGGGTGGCGCAGGCCTCCCTGGCCGGGTTGTTGTCGGCTTTCCCTTCGCCCTAGTCCCTGGTCTACTGCAGGTTGGTGTCTGGGGTCATCTGGGCTGGGTTGTTGTTGCCGGGTTGGTCTCTGTGCTGGGCGGGGGTCCCCCTCGCCGGGGTGTTGTGTGCCACCCTCACCCATGCGCTGTGGTGTGCCCCTCTCGGATGGTCCCCGGTCTACTTGCCTGGAGTGGAGGTCTCCCTGGCAGGGCTGTTGTGGGTTGCCTTCGCTGGAGGGGTGTGGTGCTTCCACCCTGGGCAGGTCCCGGTCTACTTGTGGGCTGGTTTGGTAGTCTCTCGCCCTGTCGTGCCCGGTGCCCACCTCGCTGGGTTGGTGTTGCCATCCCCCATGCGGCTGGCCCCGGTCTACCGCTCTGGACTGTCGGTGTGTCAGCGCCTGGTAGTGGGCTTGGCCGGCCTCGTCGGGGTGGCGGTGGTCTGCCTCGCCGTGGTGTGGTAGGCCTACCTCATCGGGGTGTCGTAGGCCTACCTCGTCGGGGCGTTGTAGGCCTACCTCGTCGGGGTGTTGTAGGCCTACCTCATCGGGGTGTTGCAGGCTTACCTTGTCGGGGTGTTGCAGGCCTCCCCCGTCAGGCTGGTTTTCTTGTGCTCCCCCCCACCTTTTCCGGAGCTGGTCGATGTGACGTCTACAGACCTGTCCATCTTCCAGCTCCATGGTGTAGGACTTCGGGCCGGTTGTGCTGTCTATCTTCCCTTTCAGCCACTTAGGAGAGCCGTTGAAATTTAGTGTGAAAACCGAATCTCCCTTACTGAAGGCGCGAAGCGGGTGGCTGGCCGTTGCGGTCACTTCTGGGCTGTATTGGGGTTGCAGCCGGTCCAATGGTGACCTCAACCTTCTGCCCATCAACAATTCGGCCGGGCTCTTGCGGGTGGTGGCATGCGGCGTGATGTGCTGGGTGAGGAGGAAGTTGTCTATTCTTTCCTGCCAGTCGCCCGTGTCCATCTTGGTGAGTGCCTCCTTGGTGAGTCTCACCATTCGTTCCGCTTGTCCGTTTCCAGCCGGCCAGTATGGGGCGGACAGGGCATGGCGGATGCCCAGTCCTGCCAGGAATGTCTCCATGGCCAGGGATGTGAGTTGGAGGCCGTTATCGGAGACCAGCACATCCGGTAGTCCATGGGTGGCGAAGAGACGGCGCAGGGACTGGATCGTCGCTTCCGTTGTGGTAGATGCCATGGGTACCACCTCGAGCCACTTGGAGAAGGCATCTACCACGATGAGGAGGTGTCGCCCTTGCATCGGACCTGCGAAGTCGATGTGGATCCTCGACCAGGGGTTGCTGGGGGTCTCCCACTTCGCTGTTTCGGCTTGTGGCGGTGCTGGGCGTACTTCTTGGCACGGGTCACATCTGGAGACCCATTCTTCGATGTCTCTGTCCAGTGAGGGCCACCAGACGTAACTCTGTGCCAGGGCCTTCATGCGGACGATGCCTGGGTGCCCTTTATGTAAGGTCTCTAGCGTCCACCGTTGCAGAGTGCCTGGGATCAGCACCCTGTCTCCCCATAGCAAACAGCCCTTCATGGTGGACAGCTCCTTCTGCTTCCTGGCGAACGGGCTGAACTTCTCCTCCGTCTTCTCAGATGGCCACCCCCTGAGGATCCAGGACTTCACTTGGCGGAGTGTGGGGTCCTTTTGGGTGTGGACGGCCACATCTGCAGATGAGACTGGACAGCTGGCGTCGTCATCTATGTGGAAGAGGTGGAGCGTGGGGGCTGGGTCTTCTACTGGATCCTTCAATGGGCATCTGCTCAGCGCGTCGGCGTTTCCTATGGCTGTGCCTGGCTGGTGCACGAGCCTGTAGGAGTAGCCGGCTAAGAAGATGGCCCATCTCGTCATCCGCGGGGACATGAAGGTCGGGGTGGGTTGGTCGCCTGCGAGGAGCCCCAGGGGTGGCTTGTGGTCGGTTACTATGGTGAAACATCTCCCGTAGAGGTATTCATGGAAGCGTTTCACTCCTGCCACGATGGCCAGAGCTTCTTTGTCCAGCTGGCTGTAGTTGCGTTCTGTGCCGGACATGGTCTTCGAGAAGTATGCTATGGGGGCTTCTGAGCCGTTGGGCAGTTCGTGGCTGAGGACTGCCCCCACCCCGTAGGGCGACGCATCGCAGGTTAGCTTGATGGGGAGCGTCTCATTGTACTGGATGAGGATGCTTTTTGAAGTTAAAAGTCCTTTTACGGCTCGGAATGCTGCTTCCTCTTCTTGGCCCCACTTCCAGGAAACCGCTTTCCCCAGCAGGCGGTGGAGTGGCTCAGCAACTGTGGCTTTCTGTTTAAGAAACATTGCATAGAAGTTGAGCAACCCAAGGAATGCCTGAAGTTCCATTTTGTTTTTGGGGCTCGGAGCTTCATGGATTGCTTTCACTTTTGATTTGGTGGGGTGGATGCCAGTGCTATCAATGAGATAGCCCAGGAACTCGACTTCCTGTACTCCTAGGATGCATTTATCTCTCCTGACTCTCAAGCCCTTGGCCTTGAAACGCTGCAGGACAAGCCTGAGCCTTTCAAGGAGTTGTGCCTGTGAATCTCCGGAGATTAGTACATCGTCGAAGTATGGCACCACCCCGGAACGCCTTGGAGAAGGCGCTCCATCATTGATTGGAAGATGCCGGGGGCAGCGCTGACTCCAAACTGGAGACGGTTGCATTTGAATGCCCCCCTGTGTGTGACTATTGTTTGTGCCTCCGCCGTTTTTTCGTCCACTGGCAGTTGCTGGTAAGCCTGGGCCAGGTCCAGTTTAGCAAAAATTGTGCCAGTTCCCAGGGAATGCAACAGATGCTGCACTACTGGGACTGGGTATGCGCTCTGTGCCAACGCCTTGTTGATGGTACAATGATAGTCGGTGCAGATGCGCACAGACCCATCATGTTTCAGTGGGGTCACAATGGGGGTCTCCCATGAGGCATGATTGATCGGTTCCAGGACGCCCTGGGCGACCAGCTTATCCAGCTGCTCGTCTACTTTTGGCCGCAGGGCAAAAGGAACCCGGCGGGGCTTCAGCCTAATTGGGGTGATTCCCTTTTCCAGATTAAATGAGATTGGCCTCCCCACAAATTTCCCCAGTTTACCATCGAAGACTTCCTTGAACTCTTCGATGAGGTTGTCGAGTTCGTCCCTGCGAATTTGGTTGATGCCTTCGATTGATAGCCCCAGCGGCTTAAACCACTCCACTTCTAGCAGGTTCGGTCGGCTGTTCTCCACGACTGTGATGGGAAGCTTGCCTTTGAACTCGTTGTAGGAGACTCGGATGTTGGCTCTTCCTAAGATGGGGTTTCCCCCAAAATCAACGAGCTTGGAGTGTAATGGCTTCAGGTCTCGCTTGGTGATGCTGGGTTGCAGGCGCTTCAGTTGTTGCCAATCCATAATGGAGTAGACCGTGACCGAGTCTACCTCCATTGAGCAGGGTGCTCCCTCCACGTGGATGGTCACGTGGAACTTGGTGGCATTGTCTGAGTTTGTGTGTGCGATGGTCGTCTGGTGGACCGCTCCTCTCCGGGGAAAATCATCGTCTCTGCGTCTGGATGGGCCAGAGGACCGTTTGGATGATCTCTGGTAATCCTTCCGATTCTCGCGGGGACGGTGGCTGGAAGGCTCTGGGGCTGGCTCCTCGGCTCTGCAAGCTTCGGCGATGTGACCCCTTCTGTTGCAGCATCTGCAGGTCACATCTCTCCACTTGCAGGTTGCCCTGGCATGGTCCCCTCTGCAGCTGGCACAGCGCTCCCCCTTGTAGCTTCTTTGTGCGGTTTTCCGCCTTGGGGGTCTGGATACCTTGTGGACAGTGGACTCCTCCTCCGATTCTCATCCAGCTGTGGAATCCTCGGTTGATGATTGCGCTGTTGAGCGAATCTTGTGGATTCCCTTCACTCTGCTTACTGCGGCAGCCGCTTTCTCTGAGATTTCGGATGCGGTGGCTTCCTCCACCACATCCTTGAGCACAAGTTTCTTCCTGCTCAGGAATTTCTTTTGCAGGCCTCTGTCCCTCATGCCGAAAACCACACGGTCAGCAATGGCGTTGTCCACGTGGTCAAACTCACAGTGGGCTGCGATCTGGCGCAGGGCGGCCACGAATTCTTTGATGGTCTCACCTTCCTTTTGGTCCCTCTGATGGAAGGTGAAACGGTTCGCCACTGGTGTTCCAGTTGGGGCATAGTAGTCTTCCAGGATCTGCAGCAGGTCCGTCCATGGCACTTCTTCGATGTCTCGTGGTGCTACGAGATCGATTGCCATGTCAAGGACTTCGGAGCCGCAGTTAGCCAGGAAAATGCCCTTTTTTCGGTCATCATCGGCATCCCTGATGTTGTTGCCTCTCAGGTATTGCCGAAATTTGACCACGTAGGATTTCCACTTGTCCTTCCCTGGGCGGAATGGAGCAAGGGCTGGCAAAGTGACTTCAGTGGATGCCATGCCTTCGGAAATGCCTACTGTGGTTTCAGGTGCTGGAGTCTTGGTCTTGTTGGCTTGGTGCCACGCGGTTCGTCTCTTTCTCTAGTCCTTCGTCGCCAGTGTTAGATCGGCGCAGGAATGGAAGACGCGACCAGCTCGTTACATTAATAACTTTATTTAGTAACAGTAGCAAGACTGGCTGCGCGCTGCTGGAGCTCTCCTTATATTCACTCCGGCAGTCGCACCGCCCCTGACAGTGATTCAAACTTTCCCGCCCGATGGCTGGCAGCCAATCCGGGCGGATGTCCTTATAAGGACATAACAGTTAAGACCCCCACCCCCTTGGAGTCTCACAACCAATCAGGATACATTTCTTATACAGGAACAGGAAACACTTAGAGGTGGGGCCCGACAGAGGGCATAAAACCAAGCTCTTCCCTTTTGGTTCTTCACCCAAGACTGTTATATATATAGTTTTGGCGGGAAAGTTTGAACTTAATAGCCCTCAGCTGTTTGGATGACTGCCACAGCTGCAGGGTATATAAGGAGAGCTGTTTCCCCAGCTTAGCCGCTGGGTTCTCACCCTACATTAAAGAGCTGTTGTCACTCACTGCCTGGCTTGCTGTGTCTTCATTCACCCAACTTAACAAAGACCTTGAAACATGTGATCTCCTTTTCTGTTCAGGAACTGCAGCCATATGATTCCTGTCCACCATTAAGCCATCTTTCGAAGCAGTCTCCATGTTTCCAGTGTCTTTTTCCCCACTTGGAACTGAACTCAATAGGATATTTCTTCCAACAATACATATATAGGGAAGAAAAACAAAATGCACAGGTACCATATATGTGGTACCTTGCTCAATAGTAGTAACTGTGAGAGGGATCTTGGAGTCCTAGTAGACAACCATTTAGATATGAGCCAGCAGTGTGCAGCAGCTGCCAAAAAAGCCAACACAGTTCTGGGCTGCATAAACAGGGAAAGAATCAAGATCACATGAAATGTTAATACCACTTTATAATGCCTTGGTAAGACCACATTTGGAATATTGCATTCAGTTTTGGCTACCACAATGTAAAAAAGATGTGAAAACTCTAGAAAGAGTGCAGAGAGAAGAGCAACAAAGATGATTAGGGGCCTGAAGGGTAAAACATATGAAGAAAGGTTGCAGGAACTTGGTATGTTTAGTTTAATGAAAAGTAGGACTGGGGTGACATGATAGCAGTGTTCCAATATCTCAGGGGTTGACAAAGAAGAGGGAATCAAGCTATACTCCAAAGCACCTGACGGCAGGACAAGACGCAATGGATGGAAACTAATCAAGGAGAGAAGCAACCTAGAACTAAGGAGAAATTTCCTGACACTTAGAACAATTAATCAGTAGAACAACTTGCCTCCAGAAGTTGTGAATGCTCCAACACTGGATGTTTTTAAGAAGAGATTGGACAACCATTTGTTGAAATGGTATAGGGTTTCCTGCCTGAACAAAGTGTCGGGGATCCAAGTAACAAACCCAATGCAATCAAAACTCTGACGCCTGGAGACTCCTCAAAGTAAGAATTTATTAGGAATGTCATATTGGCACATCTGGGGAAAACCCGACTCTGAAGGACCCGAGGTTTTCCCCACCCAAATCAAAATCCAAAGTTCTTGCCCCCAGATCACACGTCCATCACATGGTCCAATCAGACCACAGACGGTCCCCAGTCCGGCTGGCTTCAGTCCACGCCTTCCAAACACCTGCTGAAGACGTCCTTGGCTCCCACAGGAAAGTATGTTATTTTGGCTACATAGCTACATATTCCCCTAGCTATCTATCTCCCCCCTCATGTTCCCACAGCTCCGATCAGCCTCACTATGGCAGCCCTGAAGATGCTCCCAAAATGGCTTCAGGGCTGACAAGGTGGGTTGGTTTAGAAGACCTCCAAGGTCCCTTCCAACTCTCTTTATTCTATATTCTATATTCTATTCAAAAAGCATCCACCTTTTACTTATTCTCTTACCCTCTGGTGCCCTAGAGAATGAGTCAATCCCCTTTTCTTTGTGACAGACCCTCAAGTATTGGAAGATAGCTATCATGTCCCCTGTAAGTAATCCTACTTTTTAATAGGCCAGCCACTAGACATACCAAGCTCCCACAATTGTTCATGATACCTGCTGAGTGCAGTTGGTCAGCCAATTGCAAATCTATCTGGTGGTGATGCTGTCTATCCTACATTTTTAGAATCATCCAATTTAGGGTCACCTCAGGTTTCTGTTATTTGCTTTCAGGTTCTTTAGTTGCTTTGAAATATGGACAGATGTTGTAATGGCTCTTTTCAAGACTGCAGGTTGCATACGAGAGATAGTGACTGTCCTTTGCTCTGGAGTTCTCTGTTTTTCCATTTCTTTGATATTGGAGCCTTTTGCCAATACTTGCAACTTCCTCCCCCTTTGTGGACAGAATCCAGTTGGTCAATGGACCTTCCTGCAATATATAAAGTTGCTCTTTTTTTTTTTTGTGAGCAGTATACAGCCTGATTATCTCGGAAGCTGCTTTCTTCTTTTGAATAACAAATAGCCCCGTTAAATCTGACAAGTGAGTAAGTCTGCAGAATTTTTTTAAAAAACAGTTTTTTTTCAGAAAAGGGACTAGAATTTCTTGTTTATTTCTGGCTGGTTAATTCTATTTAGGCTAGTTAGTTCTATTCTAGGATAAACTTACATAAAGAGACAACAATTTCTTCAGCCATAATAGGAAATGCCAGCTAGACTTTGAGACACAGAGAACAAGAGTGGGAAAGAAAAGCAGTGAAGAGAAAGCCCATACTGGGCTGTCATTTCTTCAAGGTTCAGATATATGCTTGCAAATTTCCACCATCTTTATCTAGCTATAAGACCCGTTAAAAATCAGTGGGATATTCCTCTAGGTAGTTGCTGATAGAATTGCATTTCCTAAAGCACTTGTGCAATTGTACTGGATACATCATGGGAGGTATTATTTCTACTTTGCTTTGCTCTAATATGGCTGGCTGTACAGCTGACCATTTGTTCAGTTTTGGAATTTTGCTCCTCGAGGACAAATAATGTTAGGCCTTCTTCAGGAAACCTACAGAAATGTTTGTTAGGCAGCCTAGAGTGCCTGCTGAGGAAAGCATGTGTGGATGGGAAAATATTAAGGTTAGGGCAGAGTTCCCCAACCTTTTCAGTTGTGGATCGGCGTGTGTGTGTGTAGAGGGTAACAATCCATGTGTGCGGTAGGCACACACGCACTCTGCTCTTGTGAGTGGGGATGGGTGCATGCTCACACACTCACCTGCCACCTCCATGGCCCGGTTCCAAAAGGCTCAAGGCCTGGTAGTGGGTTGGGCATCCCTGAGTTAGGGGAATGTAACTGTTCTAAAAAATATATCTGAGGCTAGCCTTCGTGTGAAAGAAAATAGGAAATCCCACGGTGATTAGAAAACCTGAGTTACTGGGTTCAACGGAGAAGTTGAAAGTTTATCTTTTCAGTTGTACCTGTCTTTTTATAACTGTTATGTCCTTATAAGGACATCCGCCCGGATTGGCTGCCAGCCACCGGGCGGGAAGATTTGAATCCCTGTCACGGGGCGGTGCGTCTGCCGGAGCGAATATAAGGAGAGCCCCGGCAGCGCACAGCCAGTCTTGCTACTGTTTCTTGTACTCAATAAAAGTTACTAATGTAACGAGCTGGTCACGTCTTCCTTTCCTGCGCCGATCTAACACTGGCGACGAAGGACTGAGAGAAGAACGAACCTCGCGGCACCAAGCCAACAAGACAAGACTCCGGCACCGGGAACTACAGTAGGCATTTCCAAAGGCATGGCATCCGCTGAAGTCACTTTGCCAGCCCTTGCTCCTTTCCGCCCAGGGAAGGACAAGTGGAAATCCTACGTAGTGAAATTCCGGCAATACCTGAGAGGCAACAACATCAGGGATGCCGATGATGACCGGAAGAAGGGCATCTTCCTGGCCAACTGCGGCTCCGAGGTCCTCGACATGGCAATCGATCTCGTAGCACCACGAGACATCGAAGAAGTGCCATGGACAGACCTGCTGCAGATCCTGGAGGACCACTATGCCCCAACAGGAACACCGGTGGCGAACCGTTTCACCTTCCACCAACGGGACCAGAAGGAGGGTGAGACGATCAAGGAATTCGTGGCCGCCCTACGCCAGATCGCAGCCAGCTGTGAGTTCGACCACGTGGACAATGCCATCGCTGACCGCGTGGTCTTCGGCATGAGGGACAGAGGCCTGCAAAAGAAATTCCTGAGCAGGAAGAAGCTCGTGCTCAAGGATGTGGTGGAGGAAGCCACCGCATCCGAAATCTCGGAGAAAGCAGCTGCCGCAGTAAGCAGAGCCAAGGGAATCCACAAGATTCGCGCCACAGAGCAATCTTCAACAGAGGATTCCACGGCTGGATCCGAGTCGGAGGGAGAGTCCACCGTCCACAAGGTATCCAGACCCCCAAGGCGGGAAACCACCCAACGGAACTACAAAGGGGAGCGCTGCGCCAGCTGCAGAGGGGACCATGCCAGAGCAACCTGCAAGTGGAGAGATGCGACCTGCCGACGCTGCAACAGAAGGGGTCACATCGCCGAAGCTTGCAGAGTTGAGGAACCAGCCCCAGAGCCCTCCAGCCACCGTCCCCGCGAGAATCGGAAGGATTACCAGAGGTCATCCAAACGGTCCTCTGGCCCTTCCAGATGCAGAGACGACGAATTTCCCCGGAGCGGAGCGGTCCACCAGACGACCATCGCTCACACGACGTCAGACAGTGCCACCAAGTTCCATGTGACCATCCACGTGGAAGGAGCACCCTGCAAAATGGAGGTAGACTCCGGCTCGGTCTACTCCATCATGGACTGGCAGCAGTTGAAGCGCCTGCAACCCAGCATCACCAAGTGAGAACTGAAGCCACTACACTCCAAGCTCGTCGACTTCGGGGGAAACCCCATCGGAGTGCTAGGAAGAGCCAACATCCAGGTCACCTACAAGCAGTTCGAAGGCAAGCTCCCCATCACCGTCGTGCGGGACAGCCGACCGAACCTGCTAGGAGTGGAGTGGTTCAAGCCGCTGGGGCTCTCAATCGAGGGCATCAACCAAATTGGCAGGGACGAACTCGACTACCTCATCGAAGAGTTCAAGGAAGTCTTCGATGGTAAGCTGGGGAAATTTGTGGGGAGGCCAATCTCCTTCAATCTGGACAAGGGAATCACCCCAATTAGGCTCAAGCCCCGCCGAGTTCCGTTTGCCCTGCGGCCCAAAGTAGATGAGCAGCTGGATAAGCTGATCGCCCAGGGCGTCCTGGAACCGATCGATCATGCTTCATGGGAGACCCCCATTGTGACCCCACTGAAGCATGATGGGTCTGTGCGCATCTGCGCCGACTACCGTTGTACCATCAACAAGGCGTTGGCACAGAGCGCATACCCAGTCCCAGTGGTGCAACACCTGCTGCATTCCCTGGGATCTGGATCAATTTTTGCGAAACTGGACCTGGCCCAGGCTTACCAGCAACTGCCAGTGGACGAAAAAACGGCGGAGGCTCAAACAATTGTCACGCACAGGGGGGCATTCAAATGCAACCGGCTCCAATTTGGAGTCAGCGCTGCCCCCGGCATCTTCCAATCCATGATGGAACGCCTCCTCCAAGGCGTTCCAGGGGTGGTGCCGTACTTCGACGATGTGCTCGTCTCCGGTGACTCAAGAGCTCAACTCCTTGAAAGGCTCAGGCTTGTCCTGCAGCGATTCAAGGCCAAGGGCTTGAGGGTCAGGCGGGACAAGTGCATCATAGGAGTACAGGAAGTCGAGTTCCTGGGCTACCTCATTGATAGCACAAGCATCCACCCCACCAAATCAAAAGTGGAAGCAATCCATGAAGCTCCAAGCCCAAAAAACAAAACGGAGCTTCAGGCTTTCCTTGGGTTGCTCAACTTCTACGCCATTTTCTTAAAACAGAAAGCCACAGTTGCTGAGCCACTCCACCGCCTGCTGGGGAAATCGGCTTCCTGGAAGTGGGGCCAGGAAGAGGAAGCAGCGTTCCGGGCCATCAAGGGACTACTGACGTCCAAAAGCGTCCTCATCCAATACAGCGAGACGCTCCCCATCAAGCTGACCTGCGACGCGTCACCATACGGGGTGGGGGCAGTCCTCAGCCACGAGCTGCCCAACGGCACGGAAGCCCCCATCGCCTACTTCTCGAAAACCATGTCCGGCGCAGAGCGGAACTACAGTCAGCTGGACAAAGAAGCCCTGGCCATCGTGGCAGGAGTGAAGCGCTTCCACGAATACCTCTATGGAAGGCGCTTCACAATAGTCACCGATCACAAGCCACTCCTGGGACTCCTCGCAGGCGACCAACCCACCCCGACCTTCATGTCCCCGCGGATGACGAGATGGGCCATCTTCCTGGCCGGCTACTCCTATAGGCTCGTGCACCAGCCAGGCACAGCCATAGGAAACGCCGACGCACTCAGCAGATGCCCATCGAAGAACCCGGTGGAAGACCCAGCCCCCACGCTCCATCTATTCCACATAGATGACGACGCCAGCTGTCCAGTCTCCTCCGCAGATGTGGCCGCGCACACCCAGAGAGACCCCACCCTCCGCCAAGTAAGGTCCTGGATCCTCAGGGGGTGGCCATCGAAACAGACGGAAGAGAGGTTCAGCCCGTTCACCAGCAAACAGACGGAGCTGTCCACCATAAAGGGCTGTCTGCTATGGGGAGACAGGGTGCTGATCCCAAGCACTCTGCAACGGCGGACGCTAGAGACACTGCACAACGGGCACCCAGGCATCGCCCGCATGAAGGCCCTGGCACGGAGTTACGTCTGGTGGCCCTCACTGGACAGAGACATTGAACAATGGGTCTCCAGATGTGACCCGTGCCAAGAAGTCCGCCCAGCACCGCCACAATCCGAAGTCACGAACTGGGAGACCCCCAGCAACCCATGGTCGAGGGTCCACATCGACTTCGCGGGCCCGATGCAAGGGCGGCACCTCCTCATCGTGGTAGATGCCTTCTCCAAGTGGCTCGAGGTGGTACCCATGGCATCTACCACAACAGAAGCGACGATCCGAGCCCTGCGCCGCCTGTTTTCCACCCACGGACTACCGGACGTGCTGGTCTCGGACAACGGCCCCCAGCTCACATCCCTGGCCATGGAGTCCTTCCTGGCAGGACTGGGCATCCGCCATGCCCTCTCCGCTCCGTACAGGCCGGCCGGAAACGGACAAGCGGAACGGATGGTCCGGCTCACAAAAGAAGCCCTCACCAAGATGGGCCCGGGAGACTGGCAAGAACGCATCGACAACTTCCTCCTCACCCAGCACATCACGCCGCATGCCACCACCCACAAGAGCCCGGCCGAACTCCTGATGGGCAGAAGGTTGAGGTCACCCTTGGACCGGCTGCACCCCCAATACAGCCCGGAAGTGACCGCAACCGCCAGCCGCCCGCTTCGCGCCTTCAGCAAAGGAAATTCAGTTTTCGCGCTGAATTTCAACGGCTCTCCTAAGTGGCTGAAGGGGAAGATTGCCAGCACAACCGGCCCCAAATCCTACACCGTCGAGTTGGAAGATGGACAGGTCGTGAGACGTCACATCGACCAACTCCGGAAAAGGTGGGGGGGAGCACACGAAAACCAGCCTGACGAGGTAGGCCTACAACACCCAGGCGAGGTAGGCCTACAACACCCCGGCGAGGTAGGCCTACAACACCCAGACGAGGTAGGCCTACCACACCCCTGCGAGGCAGAGCAACGCCATCCCGACGAGGTCGGCCCAGCACACTACCAGGCACTGTCACGCCGGCAGTGCAGCGAGGTAGACCGGGGCCAACCACACGGGGGATGGCAACACCAACCCAACCAGGTGGGCACCCGGCACAGCAGGGCCAGGGACCCCCGACCCAGCCCGCAGGTAGACCGGGACCTGCCCAGAAGGGGAGCACCGCACCCTACCAGTGAAGGCAACCCACGGCAGCCCTACCAGGGAGACCTCAACGCAAGGCGAGTAGACCGGGGACCTTCGCAGATGGGCACACCACAGCACATGGGCAAGGGTGGCACACGACTCCCCGGTGAGGGGGACCCCCGCCCAACGCAAGAAACAACCCGGCAACAACAACCCAACCCAGACGACCCCAACCACCAACTGGCGGTAGACCAGGGACTAGGGGGAAGGGAAAGCCGACAACAACCCGGCCAGGGAGGCCTGCGCCACCCCGGCAGGGGAGACCTCCACCAGCCCGAGGAGGAAGCCCCACAACGACACCCCGACCAGGTCGACCACCACCAACCCGACGGGGAAGGCCAGCGCCAGCCCGGCAAAGGAGACCTGCGCCACCCCTGCAAGGTCGGACACCGCTACCCGAACCAACACCACCCACAGCGAGCAGACCGGACCCAAGGGCACCGGCCCGAACCACCCTCCGGACCACAGCGAACCGGGCCGCAGCAGAACCGCAGCCACCAGGAGACCCAGGAAGAGCAAGTGACAGCCGGGGTCTTACCGAGACTCAGACGCTCTTCCCGGGTCGAGACCGAACAGCACCGCCGAGGCGAAGGATCCACAGGCCAGGAGGAAAACCACCAGAACCAGCCATCCAAGGTCTGCGGTCCGGCCGGAGGCGCTGAGGGTGACCCCGCACACTCGCCAGCCGAACCGAGCCCGGTTCCGGGGAAGGAGCCAGGAGCCACAGGAACCCCGTCCGTCCAGGGCGGGGACGCGGAAGAAATGAGACTGCGCAGGTCAAGTAGGGTGCCTAGGCGTCCTACGTATCTGCGGGACTACGTCACGTTTATTGACGAACTCTGAACTGTTTTTTTTTCTTTGGACTAGGGGGGAGGAGTGTTATGTCCTTATAAGGACATCCGCCCGGATTGGCTGCCAGCCACCGGGCGGGAAGATTTGAATCCCTGTCAGGGGGCGGTGCGTCTGCCGGAGCGAATATAAGGAGAGCCCCGGCAGCGCACAGCCAGTCTTGCTACTGTTTCTTGTACTCAATAAAAGTTACTAATGTAACGAGCTGGTCACGTCTTCCTTTCCTGCGCCGATCTAACACTAACATTATTTCTTAACCTTGGTGACTTTTAAGATTTTATAAGTGTCTCCAATCATTCTTAGCATACCTGTATTTTCCTAAAGAATTTTATTGCACAAGATAACCAAAAGTGGGCAGGTTTACCTTCAAAATCCTAAATTTCAGTTTGACAGGGCCTAAAATCTCCTGGGTTGTTATTTTTGCTCTCCAAGATATGCGCATTAGTGGTCTCCAGTCCCATAATTTGCAAGAGTCCGATTTTCTTCTGTCTGCCTTCTTTTTAAGTGTTGGATGCTTGGCAACTGGCATGTAGTTATGACGGTTGCAGTGTCCCAGGGTTATCTGATCATCTTTTGCAACCTTCTGACAAGTGAAGTCAATGGGGAAGCCAGATTCATTCAACAATCGTTTTATTAAGAATAACTGCAGTGACTCACTTAACAACTGTAGCAAGAAAGGTCGTAAAATGGGGAAAACCCATTTAACAAGTGTCTTGCTTAGTAGTGGAAATTTTGGGCTTAATGATGGGTCATAAATTGAGGACTCCCTGTACTGTGGGCAAATTTAAGAGGGAAATATCCAAAGTTTATTCATTTTCAGTGGTTGACCAACTCTGCCAGGAAAGGGCAATCTCAGACAAATCAAGGTTAGCATTCACGTGTGAAGGGACTGCAGTAGTAGAAAGCTGTTTTTCAAGGCTTTACCAAGAGCCTTGGTAGTACAGTGGTCTAAAGCACCCTGTTATTAAGACCAGCTGCCTGCAATTACTGCAGGTTCGAATCTCGCCAGGCTCAAGGTTGACTCAGCCTTCCATCCTTTCTAAGATAGGTAAATTGAGGACCCAGTTGTGGGGGCAATAAACTGACTTTGTATAAAATATGTATAAAAATAAAAGTATGAAGGCTATTGCTTAGCGCATTGTAAGCCTCCCTGAGTCTCCGGAGAAGGGCGGCATATAAATCAAATTAAAAAAAAATTACTTTCTCCACTGTGGAAATTATTTCATTTATTTTTATTGTTGGTTGTATACCACACAGAGTCACTTTTTTGTGAGATGGATGGCCTTTTAAAGGTGAGAAATAAAAATAAAATTTATTCATCACATTTATATGGCCATCCATCTCACTGAACATGATGTGTACAACCAACAATTAAACAATGTCACAGCTATTAAAAGCTTAAGAAATAAATAAAAGCCACTTGTGGGAGAAAAATCTAAACATAATATAACCATTACACAAGCTCACTCTGGGCTCCCCAAGGTTGCTGGGAAAACCACATTTTCAGGGCCTTCTGAAAGGCTAACGGGGTTTTGGGGTTTGGGAATGTTTACAACAGAACAACTTCAGCTTTATGGCCCACTAAAAAAAATCTGGAATAATTTCATATCGGTTGTAACTTTTTCCAGGTCCACCGACTCGTCCTACTGTTGCAATGCCTTGTCTGCTATGCCCGTCCCTCTTGTGCTGCCTCCTCCTCCTCCTGTTTCTATTAGCCTCCAGTTCTGCTTCTAATGGGGACACAGTGGTCATAACCAGCAGTGGCCCCATTAAGGGCAAGCAGTTCCTGGCTGACCTTGGATCTGTGACAGCCTATCTAGGCATCCCTTACGCTGAGCCTCCCCTGGGGAAGTTGCGTTTCCAGAAACCTCTTCCACATCCGCCATGGAACCAAACACTGGAAGCAACCAGTTTTGGCGATTCCTGCCCTCAATTTATTTCCGGGGATGTCCCTGAAGCAGATATATGGTCTCCTAAAACACCACTGTCAGAAGATTGCCTTTCCCTCAACATCTGGGTGCCACACCCACAACCTTCTTCACCAGTCCCTGTTTTGGTCTGGATACATGGAGGGGGATATATAATGGGCACGTCTTCTCTGGAGTTGTACAATGGGGCCTCCTTGGCTGCCACTGAGAACGTCATTGTGGTCACCATCAATTATCGCTTGGGAGCCCTGGGCTTTCTGTACTTGCCACCAGCTGCTCCAGGGAACCTAGGCTTATGGGACCAACAGCTGGCCCTGAAGTGGGTAAAAGAGAATGCAGCTGCCTTTGGGGGAGATCCTTCTCGGGTGACCATTTTTGGCCACAGTGCTGGAGGATCTTCTGTGCATTTCCATCTTCTTGCACCAAAAAGCCAGGACCTTTTTGCCCAAGCCGTGATCCAGAGTGGGACAGCCAATGCCTTCTGGGTTTGGAGGTCTCCTGAGAAAGCCAAACAAAAATCACTGGAATTTGTTCATCTGCTAGGTTGCTCCGAGGACAATAATATCAGCATAGTGCATTGCCTGCAAACAAAAAAGGTTTCTGAACTTAATCGGCATGAAATAGCTCTGTTATTCAAAGGTGGTTTCCTTCTGAATTTTCCCTTCATGGCAACCACAGATGGGGAGTTTTTGCTTGGTGATCCAGAAAAGCTCATGGAGGAGAGGCAAATTCAGGCCAAACCAGTCCTCATAGGTGAAACCTCTGATGAAGGGGCTCCTTTTGTCTACTATGTTTTCCCTCACATTACCCACAATCTTATCAACCAGGAGCAGCTTCTGAAAGGGATAAGAATGTTGGTGCCAAATGCAACTGAAGATTTTATTCGGACTATTGCACTGAAGTACAGTGAAGGAAATCATGGCCCAGCAAAATACCGTTCTGCTATGTCCCACTTCTATACAGATCGGATCATTGCATGTCCATTGATTGAAACTACAAGAAATATCAGGAAAACTGGGAGTCCTGTATATGCCTATTTATATACACATCGCCTTTCAGGGTCAGTTTGGCCTGAATGGATTGCGGCATCTCACGGTGCTGAGATTCCTTTTGTTTTTGGAACCCTTCAATCAATGCTGCCTGTCAATCAAACATACACAGAGGCTGAAGCCAGTCTGAGCCGTAAGATGATGTACTACTGGGCAGAGTTTGCCAGAACTGGGTAAGTGGTTCACTTTATTTCTATAAATTTGTATTTTAAATCCAAAGGAGCCCCCGCCCCCAACATTCAACAAATGTACTTTATATCTAAAGCAATGAAGCCATAAAGTAATGCACGCTATTCCTTTGCATATGTTTACAGGTTGTGTTAATACAAGTAGTTCATGATTTACGACCACTGTTGGGACTAGAATTTTTGTTGCTAAGCAAGACAGTTGTTAAGTGAATCATACCCAATTTTAAAATCTTTCTTACCACAGTTATTAAGCAAATCACTGCAATTTTTAAGTACAATATATGATTATGTGAATCCAGTTTCCTCCACTGACTTTGCTTGTTGAAAATCAACTGGGAAGGTTGCAAATGGCGATCATGTGACCCTGAGACATTGCAGCCATTGGAAATACATGCCAGTTGCCAAGCAGCCAAATTTTGATCACGTGACCGTAAGGATGCTGGAATAGTTGTAAGTGCAAGGACCAGTTGTAAGTCACTTTTTTCAGTTCCATTTTAGCCTTGAATGGACGTTAAATGAATAGTTGTAAGTCAAGGACTACCTGTATTGGAAACAGCCCTGAAATTTTTAAGGATTCTTAATAATGTCACTTATAGTTCACTTTTACGAGTTCAGTGGTATCACACATATTCCAGAGTACATTATTTCTCCAAGTGGAATAAAGGAGGCAAAAGGGAGATAAGAAACTGTTATGTATTGATACTTTTCAGCGGGAGTTTCAAACCTGCCTGAGTTTCTGATTGGCTGACAGTCCCTCCAGGATTGTATATAAGGAGGGCTGCAGCCTCTGAGTTTTAGCTGAAGTCTCACTGTATATTAAAGAGCTGTTGTCACTAGCCTGCTTGTGCTTCTCATTATTCCCGAACCACTTCATTGGCGACGAAGGTGGGATTGAGGCCACAAGAGGTGAACCAGTGAGACCACGAGCTTCAGCTAGGCGACGAGGCGAACTACAGGAGGCATACCGAACATGTCTGCCTACGTTCCGCCCAAGCCTTTTGATCCGACCCGCGAAAAATGGGTCTCGTACCTAACGAGGTTTGAATGCTCGCTCGAAGCCAGCGACATGCAAGGGCTCTCCGCTAATCGGAAGAGAGCCCTCTTCCTAAGCCACTGCGGACTGGACATGTTCGAGATGGCGGAGTCACTTTGTGAGCCAACGCCTGTCCAGACCGTTTCCTGGGACACCCTGATGGCAACTCTCCGCGCCCACTACGCTCCCGTGCCCTCCAAGTTCGTGCAACAATACCAACTCAGACAGAGCGTACAACGAGAGGGAGAACCGGTCAGCGCGTACATGGCGAGCCTGCGAAAAGCCGCGACACACTGCGACTATAGGGACTTGGACGATGCTTTGCTTGAGCAACTAATCTGTGGGGTTCGAGACATAAGGCTACCAAGGCGTCTGCTCGCCAAGCCTGATTTAACGCTTGCTGGAGCCCTAGACGAGGCCAGGGCTCATGAAGCTTCTACAAAAGCAGCAGAAACGCTGCAACATCCGCTGACCAGCAAAGACAGCCCCAAGTCCACACCAGTGCACAGGGAAGACGCCGGATCCAGCTCGGAGTCCGAGTCTGATGTGGACGTCTTCCGAACAGAGCACCACAGAAAAGACGCAGGCAGCCCTCGGCGAAACTGCCCCAGCTGTGGCGGGCACCATGATAGACTGTCCTGCAAATACAGAGAGGCTATTTGCAGGCGTTGCGAGAAAAAAGGGCACTTGGCGTGAGTCTGTAGAGCCATTCTGCCCAGAAAACACCAACCACGTGAGCGCCGTAGCCGACCAGAATCAACGTGTCAGAAGCATCCAATGAGAGAAGGCGGCGCGAAGAAACGGCGTGAATTTGAACCGCGAGATGGCCGCAGCGTACACATAGACCAGGCCAGCACGGCGATCGAGGACAAAGTCAGCACGGTGGCCGAAATCAACGGCAAGCCATGCTGAATGGAGATCGACACCGGATCAGCTCTCTCCATAATGTCGTGGGCAACCCTGAAGACCCTCCTGCCGTCGTTCCGGAAGGACCAGCTATCCAAGCAAAGACTACGCATCCTAGACTACCAGGGGAAGCGGGTCCCCCTCGAAGGCGTGGGCACGTTCCGAATCACCTACGGAGACTATGAAAAAGACCTGCCGCTGACCATCGTGTCAAAGCAGCTACCCAGTCTTCTAGGCATGGGGTGGTTCCGAGCCCTTGGCATGGGCTTCACCGGTGTCCACCGAATGTCCAAGCCGTCACTGAAGGACAGCCTCCTGAACGAGTTCCAAGACGTCTTCAGGGACATGTTGGGCAAGTATGTGGGGACCCCTATCTCCCTAAACCTAGACTCCAACGTAGCCCAAATAAGACTTAAAGCCAGACGGGTGCCTTTCGCATTAAAACCAAAGATCGATGCGGAACTGGACAAATTAATTAAGCAAGGGGTGTTGGTCCCCGTTGACCACGCGAAATTCAATCAGAATTTGTGCCGACTACAAGTGCACGATCAACAAGGCTTTGCAGCCGAGCGCCTATCCGGTGCCGATCGTGCATCATCTACTACACTCCCTGGGGCCCGGCAAAATTTTTGCGAAATTAGACCTAGCTCAGGCCTACCAACAATTATCAGTTGACGACACCACGGCAGAGGCACAGACAATTGTAACTCATAGGGGTGCATTCAAATGCACCAGGCTTCAGTTTGAGGTGAGCGTCGCACCCGGCCTTTTTCAAAGCACCATGGAGCGCCTCTTGCAAGGGCTCCCGGGGGTGGTGCCCTATTTTGACGACGTTTTAATCAGCGCTCAGGATGAACGTCAACTAGGGGACAGAGTGAGGAATGTCCTATCCAGATTTAGGGAAGCGGGACTTAAATTAAAGAAAAATAAATGCATGATCGCTGTCCCCTCCGTCGAATTTTTAGGGTACAGGGTGAATGGCACAGGCATCCACCCCACCGAAAGTAAAGTGAGAGCAATCAAAAACGCACCAGCCCCCAAAACCAAAGCAGAGCTCCAAACCTTCCTTGGACTGCTCAATTTTTATTCAATGTTTTTGAAGGACAAGGCCACAGTTGCAGATCCCTTACACAAACTTTTAGGTAAAAATGTACCTTGGGTTTGGGGAAAAGCTCAAGCAGCCGCTTTCGAGGCTGTAAAGAGACTTCTATCTGAAGATAGCTTCTTAATACAATACAACGCGGCGCTACCACTTGTATTGGTTTGTGACGCCTCCCCCGTAGGAGTTGGTGCCGTCCTAGGCCATAGACTACCAAACGGCCTAGAGGCGCCTATTGCCTTTTATTCTCGCACTCTGTCAAGCGCAGAGCGGAACTATAGTCAGTTGGACAGAGAGGCTCTGGCTGCAATTGCGGGGGTTAAAAAATTCCATGAATATCTCTATGGCTGCCAATTCGAACTTGTGACTGACCACCGGCCCCTGCTTGGACTCTTGGCCGGTGACAAGCCCACCCCCGCCGCCCTGTCCCCACGGTTGACCAGGTGGGCCATTTTCCTGTCGGCCTATTCATACCAGCTTGTCCATTGACCCGGACGGACCTTGGGCCATGCGGATGCCCTCAGCCGCTGCCCCCTCCCCGACTTACTGGTCAACCCCACGCTGGAGACCCCCGTTCTACTGATCGACACCATGACTTTGGGACCTATCTCCTCTTGCGAGGTGGCGAAAGCCTCTGCTAGGGACCCTGTAATTCGTACTGTAATGGGTTGGGTCCTTAAGGGGTGGCCGGTCAAGGAGGTCAGTGGGGAGTACCAGGGCTATGTTAACAAACGTAACGAATTGTTTATGCAAGGGGGTTGTTTGTTGTGGGGTGATAGGGTGGTAATACCAACGAGACTGAGAACGAGGGTCTTGGAGTTACTGCACGAGGGGCATCCAGGGATTGTCCGAATGAAAAGTTTAGCCCGCAGTTATGTCTGGTGGCCCAACATGGACCAAGTCATATCCGAGTGGGTGGGGAAGTGTAGACCCTGTCAGGAGTCTCGGCCCGATCCCCCGATAGCGCCCATCCGAGAGTGGGAGAAACTAAAAAGACCATGGGGGAGGATCCATATTGACTTTGCCGGCCCCTTCCATGGGCAAACATTTTTAATCATAGTCAATGCCTTTTCGAAATGGCTCGAAATAATACTAATGCCCTCTACCACAGCCGAGGCAGTCATCAAAGTCCTTTGCAAACTATTTGCCACACATGGCCTACCGGATACTCTGGTATCTGACAATGGCCCTCAATTCACAGCGACCCTGTTTGAGGGCTACCTGGCCGGGCTGGGCATCCGCCATGCCCTATCGGCCCCGTTCCATCCGGCTTCTAATGGCTTGGCTGAATGTTTCGTAAGAATGGCCAAAGAAGCATTGTCCAGGCTAGATAATGGGGACTGGCAGGCCAGGATAGACCAATTTCTAGCTGTCCAGCATGCCACACCATGCACGGCCACGGGGAGAAGCCCAGCCGAACTCCTCATGGGCAGGAAGCTTCGGTGCGTATTAGACAGGCTTCACCCCAATTACACACACGAGAATTTCAACGGAGAGACCACCGGACTAAGACAGTTCCAGGTGGGGTCCCCGGTGTTCGCTCGCAATTATGCTAGCGGACCTCTATGGGTTGCAGGAACCATAGTGGGCATAACGGGCCCAAAAACATACACCGTAGACGTAGGGGTGGACAGACTCTGGAAACGCCACATAGACCAACTTAGAAAAAGAATAGTCGGCGAAGCAAACATCAATTTAGACATCTCCGAACCTAACTACAATAACTTTCCCAAAACAGCTAACTCAAGCCCGGGTTCGAGAGAATACTTAGCTGACAAGCCCTGGTTCCAGCGCTGCCCCAGCGAGTCGCCACTCCCAACCGGGGATAACCACGCCCCAGACAAAATCCAGGAGGTTCCATTGGCGGAGCCGGGAGAGACAGAAAGTCCCTCTGACCAGCTCGACGCCCCACCAAACACTGAACTGCGCAGGTCAACTAGGACGAGAACTCAGCCAGGGCACCTGCGAGATTTTGTGTGTACTTATGTAAATATTTGAGTGTTAGTGCCTTCTGGGAAGGGAGGGGTGTTATGTATTGATACTTTTCAGCGGGAGTTTCAAACCTGCCTGAGTTTCTGATTGGCTGACAGTCCCTCCAGGATTGTATATAAGGAGGGCTGCAGCCTCTGAGTTTTAGCTGAAGTCTCACTGTATATTAAAGAGCTGTTGTCACTAGCCTGCTTGTGCCTCTCGTTATTCCCAAACCACTTCAGAAACAGAGCGTTATTCTACCATTAAGAGAACGAGGGTTGGTCTGCGAATTCCTTAATAGATAAGGATACAAATAAATGGGGACAGTAGGACAGGGATGGTAGGCACGCTGGTGCACTTATGCTTGCCCCTTACAGACCTCTTAGGAATGGGGTGAGGTCAACAGTAGACAGTCTAAGGTTAAAGTTTTGGGGTTTGGGGAAGAAACCACAGAGTCAGGTAGTGCATTCCAGGCATTGACCACTCTGTTGCTGAAGTCGTACCTTAAGTTTGTATCTATTGTGTGCTCGTGTATTATTGCAGTTGAAGCAGATAATTTTGTGTCAGACCTTAAAGTTCTCTCCCTTTTTCCCCCCCAAAAAGTTTTTTATTTTAAAACAAAAATAAAACATAAAAACATCATCATTGCAAACAATTAGAGACAGTATATCGATTGGTTAACATCTTTTTGTGCAATCCCATCTTCAAAGTATCAATATATGACCAAAGTTTATTTTCATAAAGAAATATTTCTCTTATTTTATCTCCACTTCATATTTCATATTTATCTCCATGTTTTATTTTCTATCCATTGGTAGAATAAATCCCATATCAAATAATATTGTTTATCTTCCTGTTCTCTTATTTCAAATGTCAATTTACTCATTTCACCACAGTCCATCATTTTCTTAATAATTTCTTCATCAGTAGGTATCTTCTCTCCTTTCCAATTTTTAGCAAATACAATTCTAGCTGCTGTTAAAACATTCACAATTAAGTATTGCAATTCTTTGTTATATGTATCTGGTAAGATCCCTAATAAAAATATCTCTGGTTTAAAGTCAATATGTCTCTGTCATTTTTTCTAACCACATGTGTATCTTAGTCCAGTATCTCCTTGCTTCTACGCATGTCCACCACATATGGTAATAAGATCCTATGGTCTGATGACACTTCCAATACTTCTCCGATTTATTCTTGAACATTCTGGCTATCCTCGTCGGAGGTAAATGCCACCTGTAAAACATCTTATACAAATTCTCTTTATATGCTATAGATATTGTCATTTTATAATTATGTGATCACAGTTTTTGCCATTTCTCTAAATCAATACCATAACCAAAAAATTTTCCCCACACTATCATTGATTCTTTAACTTGTTCTTCTTCTAGTTTTACTTCTAATAAATATCCATACAACTTTTTAATTACATGATCATCAGAGCCCATTAAAATCTTATTTAAATTCGTCAAAACCTTGTAAAAACCTTCTTGTTTGTGATCTTCTCGATACCTAGAAAATATTTGCATATATGAAAACCAGTCCATTTTACATCCCTGATCTTCTAATTCCTGCTTTAATTTAAGTTCACCCTTTTCATCCAATAATTCACTATACCTAATAATTTGGTCCCTTTTAAATATTGCTGGATATGAAAAAGCTTCAATTGTAGATACCCAGACTGGAATCTTCAAATAATGATATTTTTTGACCTCCCAATTCAACCATAAAGCTTCAAGTATCTGATGTCTTCTAAAATACCCTTGTATTTTTGTTCCTTTATACCATAAAAAGGCATGCCACCCCATCAACAAGTCATGTCCCTCCAAATTCAATAATCTGATATTTCTCAAAGTTATCCATTCTTTAATCCACATTAAACTTGCAGCTTGGTAATACAATTCAAAATTAGGCAAACCAAAACCACCCCTAACTTTAGCGTCTTGTAACAACTTTATTTTATTCTCGCCTTTTTTCCCTGCCAAATATATTTCAATATCATTTTATTTAAATCTACAAAAAATTCCTTACCCAACTTAATTGGAATTGTCTGAAATAGGTACAAAATTCTAGGCAAAATATTCATCTTAATAGTTGAGATCCTACCAATCAAAGATAACTGCACATTTCCCCATTTCATCAAATCTTGCCCTATCTGTTGTTTAAGCTTATTATAATTATTTTCCTTAAGTGCGCTACATTTTGGTGTTAAATATATCCCCAAATATTTTACTTTATTTGTAACCTGCATTTTTGAAGCCTCCATCAATTCCTCTTTTTGCTTTTTCAACATATTTTAGTCATTATCTTCATTTTATCTTTATTAATTTTCAAGCCAGCTACTTTCCCAAACTCTCCGATAGTTTCTATTGATTTATTTATTGTTATTAATGGTTCTTCAATAATAAAGACCAGGTCATGTGCAAAGGCTTGTAATTTGTATTCTTCTTTTCGTATTTTCATACCTTTTATCTCTTTTTCTTCTCTGATATTTCTGTTTAACACTTCTAGAATCAATATAAACAACAGTGGGGACAGCGGGCATCCTTGTCTAATACCTTTTTCTATCTCAATAGGATCAGTCAATTCTCCATTTATCATTATTTTTGCTGTCTGTTTAAAATATATGGCTTCAATTGCCTGGATGAATTTCCTACCAAAGCCCATTTTTTCCATTTGGAGTCTCATAAATCGCCAGTTTACATTGTCGAAAGCTTTTTGTGCATCTAAAAATCTGCTTTTCAGGATGTGCTTAATAATACTCTAAGGCATCCAAAATTATTCTTATATTGTCTCTAATTTGTCTTTTTGGGAGGAATCCACTGATCAATTGTTCTCACTGTCAGGAAATTTCTCCTTTTTTCTAGGTTGGTTCTTTATTTATTTATTTATATTTATTTATTTATCTGTCAAACATGTATAAGATAACAGATATAAGTATAAACATGATTATGAATACAGGATAAGGATACGAATAAATGGGGACAGTAGGACAGGGGTGGTAGCACGTTGGAGGGCTTATGCACGCCCCTTACAGACCTCTTAGAAATGGGGTGAGGTCAACAGTAGACAGTCTAAGGTTAAAGTTTTGGGGGTTTAGGGAAGAAACCACAGAGTCAGACAGTGCATTCCAGGCATTGACCACTCTGTTGCTGAAATTGTACCTTAAGTTTGTATCTATTGTGTGCTCGTGTATTATTGCAGTTGAAGCAGATAATTTTGTGTACTCTGCTTAAGTCAGACCTTAAGGTTCTCTCCTTGATTAGTTTCCATCAATGTCCTTTTCTTCCTCCTTAGGAATCCCACTGGGTTAGCAGCCAACAAGGATGAGTGGGCACTCTATAATGCCACAGAGCAGAATTTCTTCCTTCTTAATACTGAGCCATTCCAGGAGAGGGTGAAAGAGCACTGTGATTTTTTAAAGAGCCATTTTTCAAAGGCTGAAGAGACACGTAAGTTCAGCTATTAGTTCTGCCTTTGGAAGGGAGTAGTGGTTGATGAAAAAGATGTTTTTAAAAATCATTTATATATCAAATATAGAGATCACCCATCTCATTCATAGAGCAATTTCTAAAAAATGATTTTATTTCATGTCTTTGCTGAAACATACTCATTTGATTTTGCACTGGGCAATTTTGTAATGCTAGTGATAAATTTTGTTGAGCAAGCATATTTCATGATGTCCCAAGAGTTGGGTCTCTAGTAATGTCCTCTAAGTAAGCCTTAGTTGCTCACATAAAGATAACAACAACAATAACAACAACAACAATAACGAATCCCAAAACATCTGGATCACCTCTTGACCACAATCGGCATTGACAAAATCCCTCTCAGTCAATTGAAAAAGGCAGCTTTACTTGGAACAGATTGCATCCTGCAATGATAACTTTAATACCATCAAAAAATATCTGCCCATCCCAGCTTTTTGGGAAGAACTGAGTAGGTGGACAAAAAATGACAAATCCAGTCTAAACATCTGGCTGACCATGTGATTAACAATAATGTTTTGATATATATTTAATAAATATATATTATGCCATGAATCATGGAATCCTCAGAATCCTACTTCTAGATTCAGATTCTTTAGTGGTAATATTTGATATTGATATTTCATTTTTCTTTGTTCTGCAGACAAGTCTGAAGGTGATTCTGTTTCATCGGACTAGGAAGAAGACAGCAGGTAGGAATTCAGTGCTTGGTTATATTAACAGCCTTCAAATGGGATCAAGTTGGATGATTTCAGAAGGAGATTAGACTTCTTTCTAAATCGTAGTTTCACATTGGCATTACAAACAATTTTTAAGTAGCACTTTTGTGGCTCAACCTCGCTGTGTGAAATGGAAGCTCTCCAAGCAGATGCCAATGGCCTTTGTGGAAGAGGAACCTGGAGAAACCTCTAGATCTTAGCAAAAACAAATACAGATCTTGGGCATAGGGAAGGAAGGAATGAGCCACCAAGAGTAATTTACAGAGAAGATTACGCAGTGCTGAGAAAGAGAAAGCATGAGAATGAAACTCAGCTTGTGGGGGAAATCAGTTTTCATATGAATGAGACTATTTAATAGACAAATGGAGACATTGGGAATGTGTCCTTGTAGCCCAGTGATAAATGTTATCAGAACATTCCCATAGGCACCCCTGAATCTCAAGATGCAAATATTTCTTCTAACGAAGACCATTGTCTTCTCTAGGTAACAGAAGGATAGGAAGTAACTTGAGATCAGTTAGGTTATTAATTACCAATGTGTATGCATGCATAAAAATCCCCCTCCATTTTAAAATGTATAAATATGAGTGATGGCTTCAGCCTACTTTGCTGGCATCCTGCCATAAAATATGGGGAGGGGGAGAATGGGGACATAGGGAAGGGGGATGACAGGATGACAGAAACCAGAGGTGTCAATCTGGAACAGGCCGGCTGTTCCAACAACAGGAGCATGAGAATGGAATGGGAAATTCCACCAAAGCAGCGCCAAACCTTAAAGCTGTTACCAAAACTCCTAATATTATTGGACTCTTAAAACTGGTCAAGATGGGAGGACCTGGGAGAAGGGGAAAGGGCAGGCTTTGCGTAGGAATACTCAGATCCAACTTTTCTTGCGCTGTTAACACTTAGTTCAGTTTAGTTAAGTTTTTATTATATTTGTATACCGCGCTTCTCCCGAAGGATAAAACAACATACAAGACAAAATTTAAAAAACATATTAAAACAATTCAATTTTTGGCCAAAATTAAAACTTTCAATTAAAACCATATTAAACCACTTTAAAACCCAATTTAAAATCCACGCGCATGCCCAAGATGGCGACTCCCGATGGAGCTCCAGTTTTGCGGGGGTAATGTCCTGGCGGTTAGGGGGTCCTTAGGGCCAACTGTCCACCTATGGCCCATGGTGTGGTGAGAGGGCTAATTCACCGATCCGATGGGAGCATTTTCGGCTCCGGAAGACCTTTTGGGAGAGCAGTTTATGGCTTCGCTCTCCGGAACAGCTTGTACTGAGATGGGCGATGCTGGCGGGATATAAGACGGCGAGACAGGCCAGGAGCTTCATGACAGCCGGCCCTGCATTCATCGGAGGCTGCCGGAGGGATGGCGGTGCGCGGCTGCGATGGCCATCTGGCACCCTGGGCGAGACTCCGTTGGTCCCTGGCGAGGACAGGAATTGCCTGCGGAGGCCGGCGGTGGGCGGAGTCGGCGCGGAGTCGGCCGATGGTGATGGCGGCAGTGATGACGGTGCCCAAAATGGCGCCCGAAATGGCGGTTACACACAGCGGTTACAGGCGGCGGTAATCGGAGCAATGGAGACCAAAGAGGCCACAAACGGGAGAGTAGGGACCTGCCTAACTATTTTCAACCGAAACTCCTGGGCGACGGAGGGGTGCCGACCCTTTCATTGTCGGGCCAGCCCTGGATCGCCTCCCAGAGGCCTCCCCCCTCTCTTTCTATGGGGGGGTTAAACCTTTATGCATGGAAGACTTGAAGGAGGCTAAGGAGATTAGAAGAGGATTGTTGTGTCTATCATGGGGGCTTTGCTTCTGCAAAGTGACTGCCTTATTCCATCTCCCCCCTCCTGTATTTTTATCTCCTGTGCCCCTTTTGTGGCCGGTTATTCGGCTTTTTGTGATCATTTGCTATCCAGGTTTGTTGTTTCCTGTATGTCAGGATGAGAGTTTCCCTACTTTTATGTCATCTGAGTCTCCCTGGATTTTCGCCTACTATATATTTCCCACAGACTATCCGTGTTTCTGAACTCAAGGATTGGCTATTACATCTGTGCCTAGGTACAACATTGAAAGAACAGGACTATAGCTGCTGTTTTTCTCCCTTATATCTGGTTGCCGTGAGAGGGTGATCGATGTTTACATCTGAGTTCAAAATGGCTTAAGTTTTTCTACCGCTGATGTGAGAGATCAGTGGGACTAAAATGACTTGTACCTCTGATTGATACTCTCTCCACAGGACCCTGGATAACTAGGACATGCCTACCAGCTATGGACTATCTAGCTACAAAATGTACTCATTGGGAGAACTCCTCAAACTGCGAGATGCCCCCCTCTCGCAGGTCTGGCCCTCTTCTTTATCGAGGGCCTATCTCGATGACGGACTTTGGAGTCCGGAGAGATGGCATACAGCAAAAAGAGGGTTATGGGGTTTTTTAGGGAAATTTTTTAATAAGATTTTAAGGGATTCTGGGAGGGGGGTAGGTTGCGTGGGTTCGGGGGAAGACCCGCGGGGGAGGGTATCTGGGCCAGCTGAGGGGCGTGGCATGGGAGGTGCGGACTCGGGGGTCAAGGAGAGGATTAGAGCTTACGATACAGATGGCCATAACATCGATACTGTAGGTGGGAGGGGCAGATATGGTGGGAGCAGGGGGCCACATCATCTTGCGGGAGTGCATCCTCGCTAGTTGCAAGCGGTGGCACGCTCCGGCCCTCAAAGCTCTTCTCGTTCTCCAGGTTGTACGGAACCTCGCACCCCAGGCCTTCGGCTGATGCTGTGCAACGCCAGGTCCGTGGTAAATAAAGCCCCCCTCATTTGTGACCTTATTCAGGAGGGGGGTGCGGACCTGGCGGGTATTACGGAGACCTGGTTGGGCCAGGAGGGGGGAGCCCCCCCTGTTGGTATGTGCCCACCAGGTTTCCGTGCTTTCCATCAGCCAAGGTCACAGGGGAGGGGCGGAGGGGTGGTGATTGTTATTAACGAAGGTCTTGGACCGAGGGAGGCCACTGTTCCTCAGACGGCTGGATGTGAGTCCCTCCTTGTGAAGTGGGGTCATAGGGTGCAGTTGGGCTTGCTAGTCACGTACCTGGCTCCCTGCCATGTGGCAGCAGCCCTGCCTGAGCTGCTTGACGTTATAGCCGCGGTGGCGGTTGACACCCCCAGGCTTATGGTCATGGGGGATTTTAACCTGTCATCAGTTGGCGAGACGTCTGAAGTGGCTCGGGAGTTCATGGCTTCCATGACGGCTATGGACCTGACCCAGTTAATTTATGGCTCTACTCACATGGGGGGACACACACTGGACCTGGTTTTTGTCTCTGGACAGTGTTCGAGTGATCTTGAGATAGGGGATATAGTGATTGAACCCTTGTCAAGCAACAAATGGTTTCTTTATTGCAAGCTGACAATCTTTATGGCAACAAATTTTGGCTATAGGGACAAAGAAGAAATGGATTGAATGATTATACAAACCAGAAAAGACGAGATGAGGATTTTAAATTAGAAAATCTGACTTCAAGAAGAGAGCGAGTATTTCAGAAACATCAACCTCAAATCACTATTTTAAAAGTTTTCAAAATAAATCTGGGGGGATTGTTGAAAGAATTTATAAAAAAAGAGGATTGGAAAAAATACAAAAAGAAGTGAAGAACAGAAGATTAAGAAAGATATTCTCCTGTGGACTTTGAAATTGGCAAAGGGCAAATATGTGTTTTAATGGTATTAAAAGATTTTTAAAATGTTTAACATAGTTATATTATTCTACAAGATATATGAGATAAATTGTATAAGCTTTTAGGATGTCTAACCCTTTGAAGCGAAGAGGATTAATGTTAAACTCAGAATTTTATTGTAAACTGATAGTTTTGGATAGTTAAGGGTTCTTTTAAAAAAAAAAGTTAGAGGTATTAAGATGGTTAATTGAAAAATTGAAAGATACCTTCCTATAGATTCTGAAATTTATATTTGGTAAATAAGTGTTTTAAAGGTATTAAGAGATTTTAATGCTTAACATTAGACTATATTATTTTAAAAGATATATGAGATAAAATGTGTAAGATTTTAAGATGGAAATTTTTTTTCTGGTATAGAAATGGAATTTATTCATGATTTTTATTGTTTGTAAGATTGCTAAAGTATCGGATTATGCATTAAGAAAAAGGTTTCTTTTCTTTTTTTTCTATATAAGTAGGAAGAATGAATTTAATTTAATTGGTATTGAGAATTTATAAAAGGGAGGTTGTTGAATTGGAGCAAAGGGAGTTAAAGAACATGTGGGAGCTTTGAACTTTATAATTTGTTAGTTTATTTTAGCATATGTTTGTTAGATGCTATACCCTGTTTTTGCTCTGGGAAGTCAGGGGTGGGGTGGGGAGGGGGGGGGGGAAAGTGATGAATAGATAAATGTTTTAGCATAAGAAAGTGTATTCTAGGATATAGGAGTTGCTCAGATACTAAAGGAGGAAAATATTTCACAGCAAAGAAGTTAGAAAGGAGAGAGGAGGAGGGGGTAGGAAGAGGAGAGGGAGGGAGAGGAATGGAAGAAAGGAGAGGAGGAAGGGAAGGGAAGGGGACAGGAGTAGGAGTGAAGGCGAGAAGGGGGAAAAGAAGAGAGAAGTGGGGGAAAGGGAAAGGAAGTAGGATGAGGTGGGAGAAGAGGGAGGAGGGAAGAGGAGGGAGGGATGGGAAAGAAAGGAGGAGGAGAAGAAGGTTTGTTGTGGAATGAGGGAAGAAGGAGAAGAGCAACTCCGAATATAATTAAAATGTTTTATTTCAATGCTTTCTTTAAGGGAAACATGTATATGGAGGATTTCTTATGTATAAGAAAATGTATAATTTATGTGGGGAAGGGGAAGGGTGGGGGGGAGAAAACTGTATTTCTTATAAAACTTTTTAATAAAAAAAAAAAAACCCTTGTCATGGTCAGATCACTCCCTCCTTCGCCTGGACCTCCGAACCGCCACACCCCACCGCAGGGAGGCGGAACCGACCAGGTGGTTCCGTCCCAGGTGCCTGATGGATCCTGATAGATTCCAGATGGAGCTTGGGCCATTTCCTGAGGTTCTGGCACACGACTCGGCTGAGGACTTAGTGGCCGCCTGGGATAGGGCGGCGGCTGGGGCTTTGGACCGAGTCGTGCCTTTGCGGCCTCTGACATGGCGCCGGTCTCACCTGGCTCCTTGGTATACTGAGGAGCTGAGGGAGATGAAGCACCGGAAAAGACGCCTAGAGAGCAGTTGGAGGGCTAGTCGTTCTGAATCTGACCGGACACTGGTAAGATCTCATATTAAGAATTACCTAGTGGCGATAAGAGTAGAGAAGAGTAACTACTTTTCTGCTCTTATTGCGTCATCAGATAATTGCCCAGCCGCCCTGTTTAGGGTGACCCGCTCCCTGCTCCACCAAGGGGCGCGGGAAGACCCCTTGGAGGGTAGAGCTGAGGATTTTGTACAATATCTGTATGACAAAATCGCTCAGATTCGGGAACAGCTGGACTCTGACTGGGTAGATCCAGGGGAGATGACAAGGGCAGGTCCTGAGAATATTATTTGGGAAGAGTTTGATCCTGTGACTCCCGAAAGCGTGGACAGGATACTGAACAGACTGAATGCGACCACATGTTTATTGGACCCGTGTCCCTCCTGGTTGGTACTGGCCTCCCGGGAGGTGACGCGAGGCTGGCTCCAGGAGATTATAAATGCTTCTTTGAGTGAGGGTGTCTTTCCCGCCGCCTTGAAAGAGGCGGTGGTGAGGCTCCTCCTCAAGAAGCCCTCCCTGGACCCAGCTGTGTTAGCAAATTATCGTCCTGTCTCCAACCTTCGCTTTGTTGCGAAGGTTGTTGAGAGTGTGGTTGCACGACAACTGCCTCAGTACCTGGATGAATCGAATTATCTAGATCCGTTCCAGTCGGGCTTCAGGCCCGGGTACAGCACAGAGACGGCATTGGTCGCATTGGTTGATGATCTTTGGAGGGCTCGGGACAGGGGTTGCTCCTCTGTCCTGGTCCTATTAGACCTCTCAGCAGCTTTTGATACCATCGACCATGATATCATGCTGCACCGGTTGGAAGGGTTGGGGGTGGGGAGCACTGTTTTACAGTGGTTCTCCTCCTTTCTCTCTGACCGGTCGCAGTCTGTGTTGACAGGGGGGCAGAGGTCGACCCCAAGGCCCCTTGTATGTGGGGTGCCGCAAGGATCGGTCCTCTCGCCCCTTCTGTTCAACATTTATGTGAAGCCGCTGGGTGAGATCATCCGTGGTTTTGGGGTGAAGTACCATCAGTACGCTGATGACACCCAGCTGTACATCTCCACCCCAGACCACCCCAATGATGCCCTTGAGGTGATGTCCCGGTGCCTGGAGGCTGTACGGATCTGGATGGGGAGGAACAGACTCAGGCTCAACCCATCCAAGACCGAGTGGCTGTGGTTTCCGTTGTCCCGATATAGTCAGTTGGCGCCATCTCTGACTATTGGGGGCGAGTCGTTGGCCCCCACAGATGGGGTTCGCAACTTGGGCGTCCTCCTGGACTCGCGGCTGTCTTTAGAAGAGCATATGACGGCCGTAGCCAAGAGGACTTTTTATCAGGTTCGCCTGATTCGCCAGTTGCGTCCCTTTCTGGATTGGGACTCGTTACGCACAGTCACTCACGCCCTTGTCACCTCACGCCTGGATTATTGTAATGCTCTCTACATGGGGCTCCCCTTGAGGAGCACCCGGAGGCTCCAACTGGTCCAGAATGCGGCCGCGCGGGTGGTGACGGGAGCGATGTGGCCCTCTCATGTGACCCCCCTCCTGCGCGAGCTACACTGGCTCCCAGTGGTCTTCCGGGTGCGCTTCAAGGTTTTGGTTACTACCTTTAGAGTGCTCCATGGCTCAGGACCAGGGTACTTACGAGACCGCCTCCTGCCACCAGTAGCCTCTCACCGACCAGTTCGCTCCCATAGAGAGGGGCTCCTCGGGGTGCCGTCGGCCAAACAATGTCCACTGGCGGCCCCCAGGGGGAGAGCCTTCTCTGTGGGGGCACCTGCCATCTGGAACAAGCTCCCCCCGGAGATACGGAGGATCCAAGACTTACGCATCTTCCGCCGCGCCCTAAAAACGTTTTTATTCCAACAGGCTGGTCTGGCCTAACTCTCCCTTTTAAATTGGCTTTTAAATTGGCTTTTAAATTGGCTTTCTAAATCTCTTTTAGATAAATTTGGATGTTTTAATCTTTGAGCCTAAATTATTTAATCTGTTTTTTAATAGTTTTTAACTTTTGTATGTCTTTGTATTTTATTTATGGCTGTTCACTGCCCTGAGTCCTTCGGGAGTAGGGCGGTATACAAATATGAAAAATAAATAAATAAATAAATAAATAAAATCATTTATCCCATCAGACCGGCCTGCTGAAATAATAGGGTCTTCAGAGCACGACGGAAGGCGCGGAGGTCGGGGATCCTTCGTATGTCTGGGGGCAATTCATTCCATAGGGCAGGAGCCCCCACAGAGAAGGCTCTCCCCCTGGGGGTCGCCAGTCGACATTGTTTGGCCGATGGCACCCTGAGGAGGCCCTCTCTGGAAGGAGGAAAACGGTGGCAGAATGCGGTCCTGTAAGTAACTTGACTTTAGTAAAAGTATACTTTTTGCTACAAATGGATTCGAGGGTCTTTCTTTCCTACACATCCAAGCTGGGACAAGCCTGACAGCATCCTTTTCTCTGCAAGAGTTCCTCCCACTATTTTCTCAAGGGAATTTCTCCAGTGCACACAAACAAAAACAGTAAATACTGCAGCAAGCCTTGATTACGTGCTTTGGGTCCTGCATTTTGATTCCATAAACCCCTCCATGTTTAATATAAGGGGAATACAGAGCACCTCAGTTGGACTTTTAAGGTTAAGATTAAGGCACCAGGCTAGATATCAGGAGACTGTGAGTTCTAATCCTATCTTAGCCATGAAAGTCAGAAAGGTAGAATTAGAACTCACAGTCTGATAACGTTTAACCCTGGTGCCTTAATCTCAAAAACCGATCAAAGGTGCTCTGTGTTCCCCTTATACTAAATACACTGACTTTAGACTAGTCACTCTCTCTCAGCCCAACTCACCTCACAGGGTTGTTGTTGTTGGGAAAATAGGAGGAGGAAGGTATGTGGGGTATGTTCTCCACCTTGGGTTATTTGTAAAAACAATAAAGGCGAGATACATATAATAAACAAAAATAAATAAAATTCTCTTATTCTACCTTACTACAGAGAAGAGCATCCTGGAATCTCTGCTTTGCCTGTGTCCTGAACCAGCCTACTATGAAGGACTGCCACATAGGTTGAACCTCTTTGAAAATGGCATCCATATCTCAAAGGCACCATTTGAAAACCTAGCTACCGTTTTATTGGCTTCAGAATAATGGTTGTGTGTTTATTTCTCTCAGGAATAAATCAAGATTTCTCTTTAATGCCTGGTGAAATGATGACAAGCTGCACCAGAGAACCTTCCAGAAGCATCCATTGTCCTTTCAGAGACTGACTGGTGGGAACTTGGGACACAAATAAGGAGACAACTAAAACCCTATCACTTTTGCTGTTAAAATAATAAATTGCTAGGAGTAATTTATTATATCTTGATTTGAGAGAGGCTTTTAGTGAATCCAGCTCCCTCAAAAAGAACCTCTTAATAAATACTGTCTGAATTCTTAGGATAAAAATCCCTTTATTTTCACAACAATGCCAGAACGTGACACAATATGGAAAGACAAATAAAGGAAACAAGAATTCTGCCAAATTTTGCTATAACCTAATGACTCACATATCTTTTTCATAGGGCTGAGATCCTTAAATCTAATAAACGGACAGGTTTTGTATTCTGGGTATCAAAATCATTTTAATATATCCTGATATGGAGAAACCAGTTTAGGCAGGATGCTTAAATTAGGACATGATCCATTTAATTAGAGATGTTTTCTCATGTGCTGTAAAAACAGTTTCGATCTCAGATAGTTCCAGATACTAGTTACTGGAATCCATGTGTCCTGGTTTGGAAATATGCCTTGAATATGCCTACAGGGTTTTTGCATATGAATGGAATTTAAAAAGTACAAATAGTCCTTGACTTAGCAACCATTTGTTTAGTGACTGTTCAAAGACATAACGGCGCTGAAAAAGTGACTTATCACTGTTTTTCACCCTTATGCCCATTGCAGCATCCCCATGGCCATGTGATCAGAATTTGAGTGATTGGCAACTGGCATGTATTTATGATGGTTGCATTATCCCAGGGCCACATGATCACCATTTGTAATCTTCCCAGCTGGCTTCTGACAAGCAAAGTTTAAACTCACCAAATGGCAAGGCTCAAGCAAGCTTTGGAGACAACCTACAAAGTTAGCTAAGACCCCCACCCCCTTGGAGTCTCACAATCAGGATACATTTTTTATACAGGAACAGGAAACACTTAGAGGTGCGGCCCAAGAGAGGGCATAAAACCAAGCTCTTCCTTTTTGGTTCTTCACCGAACACCTTGAAACATGTCATCTCCTTTTCTATTCAAGAACTGCAGCCATATGATTCCTGTCCACCATTAAGCCATCTTTCGAAGCAGTCGCCATGTTTCCAGTGTCTTTTTCCCCACTTGGAACTGAACCCAATAGGATATTTCTTCCAACAATACATATATAGGGAAGAAAAACAAAATGCACAGGTATCATATATGTGGTACCTTGCTAATAATAGTAACTGTAAGAGGGATCTTGGAGTCCTAGTGGACAACCATTTAGATATGAGCCAGCAGTGTGCAGCAGCTGCCAAAAAAGCCAACACAGTTCTGGGCTGCATAAACAGAGGGATAGAATCAAGATCACATGAAGTGTTAATACCACTTTATAATGCCTCAGTAAGGCCACACTTGGAATATTGCATTCAGTTTTGGTCGCCACGATGTAAAAAAGATGTTGGGACTCTAGAAAGAGGGCAGAGAAGAACAACAAAGATGATTAGGGGACTGGAGGCTAAAACATATAAAGAACAGTTGCTGGAATTGGGTATGTTTAGTTTAATGAAAAGTAGGACTGGGGTGACATGATAGTGTTCCAATATCTCAGAGGTTGCCAAAGAAGAGGGAATCGAGCTATACTCCAAAGCACCTGAAGGCAGGACAAGAAGCAATGGGTGGAAACTAATCAAGGAGAGAAGCAACTTAGAACTAAGGAGAAATTTCCTGACAGTTAGAACAATTAATCAGTGGAACAACTTGCCACCAGAAGTTTTCAATGCTCCAACACTGGAACACTGGAAGTTTCTAAGAAGAGATTGGACAACCATTTGTCTGAAATGGTATAGGGTTTCCTGCCTGAGCAAAGTGTCAGGGTTCCAAATAACAAACCTAATGCAATCAAAACTCCAAGGCCTGGAGGTTCCTCAAAGTAAGAATGTCATATTGGCACATTTGGGGAAAATCCGACTCTGATAGACCCAAGATTATCCCCACCCAAATCAAAATCCAAAGTTCTTGCCCCCAGGTCACACATCCATCACATGGTCTCAATCAGACCACGGACGGTCCTCACTCCGGCTGGCTTCAGTCCATGCATTCCAAACACCTGCTGAAGACGTCCTTGGCTCCCACAGGAAAGAATATTATTTTGGCTACATAGCTACATATTCCCCCAGCTATCTCTATCTCCCCCCTCACATTCCCACAGCTCCGACCAGCCTCACTGTGGCAGCCCTGAAGATGCTCCCAAAATGGCTTCAGGACTGACACAGGGGGTTGGTTTAGAAGACCTCCAAGGTCCCTTCCAACTCTCTTTATTCTAAATTCTAAATTCTAAATTCTATATTCTATATTCTATTCTATTTTTTATTTTTTATTTTTTTAATTTGATTTATATGCCGCCCTTCTCCGAAGACTCAGGGCGGCTTACAATGTGCTCAGCAATAGCCTTCATCCTTTTGTATATTTATACAAAGTCAGCTTATTGCCCCCACAAACTGGGTCCTCATTTCACCTACCTTAGAAAGGATGGAAGGCTGAGTCAACCTTGAGCCTTGGCGAGATTCGAACCCTGCAGTAATTGCAGGCAGCTGGTCTTAATAACCAACTTTAATAACAGGGTGCCTTAAACCCTTGTACTACCAAGGCTACTATTCAAAAAGCATCCACCTTTTACTTATTCTCTTACCCTCTGGTGCCCTAGAGAATGAGTCAATCCCCTTTTCTTTGTGACAGACCCTCAAGTATTGGAAGATAGCTATCATGTCCCCTCTAATCCTACTTTTTAATAGGCTAGCCACTAGACATACCAAGCTCCCACAATTGTTCATGATACCTGCTGAGTGCAGTTGATCAGCCAATGCAAATCTATCTAGCAAGTCATCCAATTTAGGGTCACCTCAGGTTTCTGTTATTTGCTTTCAGGTTCTTTAGTTGCTTTGAAATATGGACAGATGTTGTAATGGCTCTTTTCAAGGCTGCAGGTTGCATACCAGAGATAGTGACTGTCCTTTGCTCTGGAGTTCTCTGTTTTTCCATTTCTTTGATATTGGAGTCTTTTGCCAATACTTGCAACTTCCTCCCCCTTTGTGGTCAGAATCTAGTTGGTCAATGCACCTTCCTGCAATATATAAAGTTGCTCTTTTTGTGTGTGTGTGTGAGCAGGATACAGCCTGGTCATCTCGGAAGCTGCTTTCTTCTTTCGAATAACAAATAGTCCCGTTAAATCTGATAAGTATGTCTGCAGAATTTTTTTAAAAAACAGTTTTTTCAGAAAAGGGACTAGAATTTCTTGTTTATTTCTGGCTGGTTAATTCTATTTAGGCTAGTTAGTTCTATTCTAGGATAAACTTACATAAAGAGACAAAAATTTCTTCAGCCATAGTAGGAAATGCCAGCTAGCGTTTGAGACACAGAGAACAAGAGTGGGAAAGAAAAGCAGTGAAGAGAAAGCCCATACTGGGCTGCCATTTCTTCTAGGTTCAGATATATGCTTGCAAATTTCCACCATCTTTATCTAGCTATAAGACCCGTTAAAAATCAATGGAATATTCCTCTAGGTAGTTGCTGATAGAATTGCATTTCCTAAAGCACTTGTGCAATTGTACTGGATACATCATGGGAGGTATTATTTCTACTTTGCTTTGCTCTAATATGGCTGGCTGTTCAGCTGACCATTTGTTCAGTTTTGGAATTTTGCTCCTCGAGGACAAATAATGTTAGGCCTTCTTCAGGAAACCTACAGAAATGTTTGTTAGGCAGCCTAGAGTGCCTGCTGAGGAAAGCATGTGTGGATGGGAAAATATTAAGGTTAGGGCAGAGTTCCCCAACCTTTTCAGTTGTGGATCGGCGTGTGTGTGTGTAGAGGGTAACAATCCATGTGTGCGGTAGGCACACACGCACTCTGCTCTTGTGAGTGGGGATGGGTGCATGCTCACACACTCACCTGCCACCTCCATGGCCCGGTTCCAAAAGGCTCAAGGCCTGGTAGTGGGTTGGGCATCCCTGAGTTAGGGGAATGTAACTGTTCTAAAAAATATATCTGAGGCTAGCCTTCGTGTGAAAGAAAATAGGAAATCCCACGGTGATTAGAAAACCTGAGTTACTGGGTTCAACGGAGAAGTTGAAAGTTTGCTCTTTATCTTTTCAGTTGTACCTGACTTTTTATAACATTATTTCTTAACCTTGGTGACTTTAAGATTTTGTAAGTGTCTCCAATCATTCTTAGCATACCTGTATTTTCCTAAAGAATTTTATTGCACAAGATAACCAAAAGTGGGCAGGCTTACCTTCATAATCCTAAATTTCAGTTTTACAGAGCCTAAAATCTCCTGGGTTGTTATTTTTGCTCTCCAAGATATGCGCATTAGTGGTCTCCAGTCCCATAATTTGCAAGAGTCCGATTTTCTTCTGTCTGCCTTCTTTTTAAGTGTCCAATTTTCACAACTGTATATAGTTATAGAAAAGACCGTAGTACAGGTAGTCCTCAATTTACATCCATTCCTATAGTGACTATTTGAAGTTGCAACAGCACAGAAGAAAGTGATTTATGGATGCTTGGCAACTGGCATGTAGTTATGATGGTTGCAGTGTCCCAGGGTTATCTGATCATCTTTTGCAACCTTCTGACAAGTGAAGTCAATGGGGAAGCCAGATTCACTCAACAATCGTTTTATTAAGAATAACTGCAGTGACTCACTTAACAACTGTACCAAGAAAGGTCGTAAAATGGGGAAAAACCATTTAACAAGTGTCTTGCTTAGTAGTGGAAATTTTGGGCTTAATGATGGGTCATAAATTGAGGACTCCCTGTACTGTGGGCAAATTTAAGAGGGAAATATCCAAAGTTTATTCATTTTCAGTGGTTGACCAACTCTGCCAGGAAAGGGGAATCTCAGACAAATCAAGGTTAGCATTCACGTGTGAAGGGACTGCAGTAGTAGAAAGCTGTTTTTCAATTACTTTCTCCACTGTGGAAATTATTTCATTTATTTTTATTGTTGGTTGTATACCACACAGAGTCACTTTTTTGTGAGATGGATGGCCTTTTAAAGGTGAGAAATAAAAATAAAATTTATTCATCACATTTATATGGCTACCCATCTCACTGAACATGATGTGTACAACCAACAATTAAACAACGTCACAGCTATTAAGAGCTTAAGAAATAAATAAAAGCAACCTTGTGGGAGAAAAATCTAAACATAATATAACCATTACACAAGCTCACCCTGGGCTCCCCAAGGTTGCTGGGAAAACCACATTTTCAGGGCCTTCTGAAAGGCTAACGGGGTTTTGGGGTTTGGGAATGTTTACAACAGAACAACTTCAGCTTCATGGCCCACTAAAAAAAATCTGGAATAATTTCATATCGGTTGTAACTTTTTCCAGGTCCACCGACTCGTCCTACTGTTGCAATGCCTTGTCTGCTATGTCCTTCTCTCTTGTGCTGCCTCCTCCTCCTCCTGTTTCCATTAGCCTGCAGTTCTGCTTCTAATGGGGACACAGTGGTCATAACCAGCAGTGGCCCCATTAAGGGCAAGCAGTTCCTGGCTGGCCTTGGATCTGTGACAGCCTATCTAGGCATTCCTTACGCTGAGCCTCCCGTGGGGAAGTTGCGTTTCCAGAAACCTCTTCCACATCCGCCATGGAAGCAAACACTGGAAGCCACCAGTTTTGGCAATTCCTGCCTTCAATTTATTTCCCGGAATGTCCCTGAAGCAGAGATATGGTCTCCTAAAACACCACTGTCAGAAGATTGCCTTTCCCTCAACATTTGGGTGCCACACCCACAACCTTCTTCACCAGTCCCTGTTTTGGTCTGGATACATGGAGGGGGATATATAATGGGCACGTCTTCTCTGGAGTTGTACAATGGGGCCTCCTTGGCTGCCACTGAGAACGTCATTGTGGTCACCATCAATTATCGCTTGGGAGCCCTGGGCTTTCTGTACTTGCCACCAGCTGCTCCAGGGAACCTAGGCTTATGGGACCAACAGCTGGCCCTGAAGTGGGTAAAAGAGAATGCAGCTGCCTTTGGGGGAGATCCTTCTCGGGTGACCATTTTTGGCCAGAGTGCTGGAGGATCTTCTGTGAATTTCCATCTTCTTGCACCAAAAAGCCAGGACCTTTTTGCCCAAGCGGTGATCCAGAGCGGAACAGCCAATGCCTTCTATGCTTGGAGGTCTCCTGAGGAAGCCAAACAAAAATCACTGGAATTTGTTCATCTGCTAGGTTGCTCCGAGGACAATAATATCAGCATAGTGCATTGCCTGCAAACAAAAAAGGTTTCTGAACTTAATCGGCATGAAATAGCTCTGTTATTCAAAGGTGGCTTCCTTATGAATTTTCCCTTCAGGCCAACCACAGATGGGGAGTTTTTGCTTGGTGATCCAGAAAAGCTCACGGAGGAGGGGCAAATTCAGGCCAAACCAGTCCTCATAGGTAAAACCTCTGATGAAGGGGCCAATCTTGTCTACTATGTTTTCCCTAACATCACCCACAATCTTATCAACGAGGAGCAGCTTCTGAAAGGTATAAGAATGTTGGTGCCAAATGCAACTGAAGATTTTATTCAGACTATTGCGCTGAAGTACAGTGAAGGAAATCACGGTCCAGCAAAATACCGTTCTGCTCTGTCCCACTTCTATACAGATCGGGCATTTGCATGCACATTGAAGGAAGCTGCACGAAATATCAGGAAAACTGGGAGTCCTGTATATGCCTATTTATTCGCACATCGCCTATCAGGGTCAGTTTGGCCTGAATGGATTGGAGCATCTCACGGTGCTGAAGTTTCTTACGTTTTTGGAACCCTTCAATCAGTGCTGTCCGTCAATCAAACGTACACAGAGGCTGAAGACAGACTGAGCCGTAAGATGATGCATTACTGGGCAGAGTTTGCCAGAACTGGGTAAGTGGTTCACTTTATTTCTATAAATTTGTATTTTAAATCCAAAGGAGCCCCCGCCCCCAACATTCAACAAATGCACTTTATATCTAAAGTAATGAAGCCATAAAGTAATGCACGCTATTCCTTTGCATATGTTTACAGGTTGTGTTAATACAAATAGTTCATGATTTACAACAACAGTTTGGACTAGAATTTCTGTTGCTAAGCAAGACAGTTGTTAAGTGAATCATACCCAATTTTTAAATCTTTCTTACCACAGTTATTAAGCAAATCACTGCAATTTTTAAGTACAATATATGATTATGTGAATCCAGTTTCCTCCACTGACTTTGCTTGTTGAAAATCAGCTGGGAAGGTTGCAAATGGCGATCGAGTGACCCTGGGACATTGCAGCCACTGGAAATACATGCCAGTTGCCAAGCAGCCAAATTTTGATCACGTGACTGTGAGGATTCTGGAATAGTTGTAAGTGCAAGGACCAGTTGTGAGTCATTTTTTTCAGTGCCATTTTAACCTTGAATGGACGTTAAATGAATAGTTGTAAGTCAAGGACTACCTGTACTGGAAACAGCCCTGACATTTTTAAGGATTCTTAATAATCTTATAGATAATTGTTCTTTTATGAGTTCAGTGGTATCACACATATTCCAGAGTATGTTATTTCTCCAAGTGGAATAAAGGAGGCAAAAGGGAGATAAGAAACAGAGCATTAGTCTACCATTAAGAGAACGAGCAAAGGCTTGCAAGGGAGTAAGTAGTGAAGGGGAAACTCACAGGATGGAGGGTGCCCAGGGTGTGAGGAATGGGGGAATGGATTGAGATCCAATAGTCTATGAGGAGCTGACCTAGGTTTGGATCAGCAAGGAGGAGACACAAGAGATTTCACCAAGCCAAATTCCACCTCTTCCTCAAAGTCCCCTTTGGGAGTTCCCCTTGGTTGTATTTTCTCAAGTCAAAACCAGTCTCTTTGGAAAAGAGCTACAGAATAACAGAATTGGAAGGGACCTTGGAGGTCTTCTAGTCCAACCTCCCGCTAAAACAGGAGACCTTATTCCACTCTGGACAAGTGACTGTCCAATCTCTTCTTAAAAACCTCCAGCGATGAAGCACTCATAGCTTCTGAAGGCAAGCTGTTCCACTGATCAATTGTTCTCACTGTCAGGAAATTTCTCCTTATTTCTAGGTTTATTTATTTTTATTTGTTTATATTTATTTGTTTATCTGTCAAACACGTATAAGATAACAGATATAAGTATAAATATGATTATGAATACAGGATAAGGATTCAAATAAATGGGGACAGTAGGACAGGGATGGTAGGCACGCTGGTGCCCTTATGCATGCCCCTTACAGACCTCTTAGAAATGGGTTGAGGTCAACAGTAGACAGTCTAAGGTTAAAGTTTTGGGGGTTTAGGGAAGAAACCAGGCATTGACCACTCTGTTGCTAACGTCGTATTTTCTGCAATCAAGTTTGGAGCAGTTTACCTTAAGTTTCTATCTATTGTGTGCTCGTATATTATTGCAGTTGAAGCAGATAATTTTGTGTACTCCGTTTAATCAGACCTTAAGGTTCTCTCCTTGATTAGTTTCCATCAATGTCCTTTTCTTCCTCCTTAGGAATCCCACTGGGTTAGCAGCCAGCAAGGATGAGTGGCCACTCTATAATGCCACAGAGCAGAATTTCTTCCTTCTTAATACTGAGCCATTCCAGGAAAGGGTGATAGAGCACTGTGATTTTTTGAAAAGCCATTTTTCAAAGGCTGAAGAGACACGTAAGTTCAGCTGTTAGTTCTGCCTTTGGAAGGGAGTAGTGGTTGATGAAAAAGATGTTTTAAAAATCATTTATATATCAAATATAAAGATCACCCATCTCATTCATAGAGCATTCTCTAAAAATTGATTTTGAAATAATCAAAATCTTTGCTAAAACATACTCATTTGATTTTGCACTGGGCAATTTTGTAATGCTAGTGATAAATTTTGTAGAGCAAGCATATTTCAAGCCTTAGTTGCTCACATAAAGATAACAACAACAATAACAACAACAATAACGAATCCCAAAATATCTGGATCACCTCTTGACCACGATTGGCATTGACAAAAATCCTCTCAGTCAATTGCAAAAGGCAGCTTTACTTGGAACAGATTGCATCCTGCAATGATAACTTTAATACCATCAAAAAATATCTGCCCATCCCAGGTTTTTTGGAAGAACTGAGTAGGTGGACAAAAAATGTCAAATCCAGTCTAAACATATGGCTGACCATGTGATAAACAATAATGTTTTGATATATATTTAATAAATATATATTATGCCAGGAATCATGGAATCCTCAGAATCCTACTTCTAGATTCAGATTCTTTCGTGATAAGACGTACACCTTATCTTGATATTTCATTTTTCTTTGTTCTGCAGACAAGTCTGAAGGTGATTCTGTTTCATCGGACTAGGAAGAAGACAGCAGGTAGGAATTCAGTGCTTGGTTATAGTAACAGCCTTCAAATGGGATCAAGTTGGATGATTTCAGAAGGGGACTAGACTTCTTTCTAAATCGTAGTTTCACATTGGCATTCCAAACAATTTTTAAGTAGCAATTTTGTGGCTCAGCCTCGCTGTGTGAAATGGAAGCTCTCCATTTGGAAGCCAATACCAATGGCCTTTGTGGAAGAGGAACCTGGAGAAACCTCTCGATCTCAGCATAAACAAATAAACAAATACAGATCTTGGGCATAGGGAAGGAAGGAATGAGCCACCAAGAGTAACTTACAGAGAAGATTATGCAGTGCTGAGAAAGAGAAAGCATGAGAATGAAACTCAGCTTGTGGGGGAAATCAGTTTTCATATGAATGAGACTATTTAATAGACAAATGGAGACATTGGGAATGTGTCCTTGTAGCCCAGTGATAAATATTATCAGAACATTTCCATAGGCACCCCTGAATCTCAAGATGCAAATATTTCTTCTAACAAAGACCATTGTCCTCTCTAGGTAACAGAAGGACAGGAAGTAACTTGAGATCAGTTAGGTTATTAATTACCAATGTGTATGCATGCATAAAAATCCCCCTCCATTTTGAAATGTATAAATATGAGTGAATCTGTCAGGTGTGCCATCGTAATGGCTTCAGCCTACTTTGCTAGCATCCTGCCATAAAATACAGGGAGGTGGAGAATGGGGACGTAGGGAAGGGGGATGACAGGATGACAGAAACCAGAGGTTTCAATCTGGAACAGGGCAGCTGCTCCAACAACAGGAGCATGAGAATGGAATGGGAAACTCCACCAAAGAGGCACCAAACCTTAAAGCTGTTACCAAAACTCCTAATATTATTGGACTCTTAAAACTGGTCAAGATGGGACGACCTGGGAGAAGGGGAAAAGGCTTTGCATAGGAATACTCAGATCCAACTTTTCTTGAGCTGTAACCACTTGATTTTAGTAAAAGTATCCCTTTTGCTACAAATGAATTCGAGGGTCTTTCTTTCCTATACATCCAAGCTGGGACAAGCCTGACAGCATCCTTTTCTCTGCAAGAGTTCCTCCCACTATTTTCTCAAGGGAATTTCTCCAGTGCACACAAAAAAAAAAAACAGTAAATACTGCAGCAAGCCTTGATTACGTGCTTTGGGTCCAGCATTTTGATTCCATAAACCCCTCCATGTTTAGTTTAAGGGGAATACAGAGCACCTTATTTGGACTTTTAAGGTTAAGATTAAGGCACAAGGCTAAATATCAGGAGACTGTGAGTTCTAATCCTACCTTAGCCATGAAAGTCAGAAAGGTAGAATTAGAACTCACAGTCTGATAACGTTTAGCCCTGGTGCCTTAATCTCAAAAACCCATCTAAGGTGCTCTGTGTTTCCCCTATACTCAATAGGCTGACTTTAGATTAGAGAGAGAGAGTGCTCTCTCAGCCCAACTCACCTCACAGGGTTGTTGTTTTGGGGGAAATAGGAAGAGGAAGGAGTGTCGGGTATGTTCTTCATCTTGGGTTATTTGTAAAAATAATAAAGGCGAGATACATATAATAAACAAAAATAAATAAAATTCTCTTATTCTACCTTACTACAGAGAAGAGCATCCTGGAATCTCTGCTTTGCCTGTGTCTTGAACTGGCCTACTATGAAGGCTGCCACTTAGGTTGTATTAAATCCTAGAGGCAGCACTCAGAGGCCTGTTGCTTCTAACAAGACCTTTATTAACACAACATTATAACAAGTAACACTCTGGTAACATGACAGAACAGAAGAGAACCCTGCTGACAGCCCTTATATAGTAGCAGCCAGATACATATTAACCAATCCACCCTCTGGTAATTTCCCGCTCTTGCTGTTGCTAGCGGCTGGGCCAATCAGCACTTTCCTGTAAGGGGAAAGCCCGATGAGTGCTGTAAGTTAAAGGATTCAACAGGTTGAACCTCTTTGAAAGTGGCATCCATATCTCAAAGGCACCATTTGAAAACCTAGCTACAGTTTTGGTGGTTTCAGAATAACGGTTGTGTGTTTATTTCTCTCAGGAATCAATCAAGACTCTCTTTAAAGCCTGGGCAAATGATAACAAGCTGCACCAGAGAACCTTCCAGAAATATCCATTGTCCTTTTAGGGGCTGACTGGTGGGAACTTGGAAGACAAATAAAGAGACAACTAAAACCCACATCACTTTTGCTGTTAAAATAATAAATTTCTTGGAGTAATTTGTTATATCTTGATTTGAGAGAGGCTTTTAATGAATCCAGCTCCCTCAAAAAAGAACCTCTTAAGAAATACTGTTTGAATTCTTAGGATAAAAATCCCTTTATTTTCACAACAATGTCAGAACTTGACGCAATATGGAAAGACAAATAAAGGAAACAAGAATTCTGCCAAATTTTGCTATAACCTAATGACTCACATATCTTTTTCATAGGGCTGAGATCCTTAAATCTAATAAATGGACAGGTTTGGTATTCTGGGTATCAAAATCATTTTAATATATCCTGATATATTTAGTTTAGGCAGGATGCTTAAATTAGGACATGATCCATTTAATTAGAGATGTTTTCTTGTGTGCTGTAAAAACAGTTTCAATCTCAGATAGTTCCAGATACTTTGGAAAGATAGGTCCACTTGTTGCCTCACCAGCAGAAACTCATAGCATTAAGAGCTGAGCTTTTCAACATATTTTCCCCTTAGCTACTATCTACTGAAACCACCTCCATTACCTTCCCACATCCCAAACTCACAATGTTTCTCCACACACCGCACTACACCATACACATACCTCACCACACACACCTCACTATGCACACCACACATCATACACCACACACCACACATACATCTCACCATACAACCACACACCACAAACACACCACACCACACCATACCATACCATAAATACTATACTGAATTAATCTGTAGACTCTACTATAGACTCTTCCCATCTTCTAGTGAAAAAGTCTTGCAGAGAAAAGTAGAAATTTTGAGGCAGTGCTAGGGGTCAGCACAGGCTTGAAGCACACCACACATACAGAGAGATAATATTATACAATAATAAACTTTCATGCCCTAGCAAGTCCATCCGGTGGACTTCTTCCTCCAGCCTTTGCATTATTAAAGCCAATGTGATTGGCCAGCTAGTCAGGCCAGAGGAAAAGCCCCATCACACAGTCTGTGTTTTCAACAACGTCACAATTTTGTCCTTATGGGACTGACCTGGGAGGACTTCCCATGCCTCAACATTATTCTACCCCTCTGTGACTATCAGGTAAATGGTGGAAAACTCTCCAAAGACATTTCCAGCAACTGCAGAAGACTGAAACTATCGTTCTATTAATCCCAAAATCTGCAAATTACCAGAGTGAGGCACTCTAGTGAGTGAGGACTAGTGCCAACCCACAAAGCTACATACATTTTAATTTCTTAATTTAATTAATAAAACTATTCTCCAAAGCACCTGAGGATAGAACAAGAAGCAATGGGTGGAAACTAATCAAGGAGAGAAACAACTTAGAACGAAGGATATATTTCCTGACAGTTAGAACAATTGATCAGTGGAAAAACTTGCCTCCAGAAGTTGTGAATGTTCCAACACTGGAAGTTTTTAAGAAGAGATTAGATAACCATTTCTCTCAAGTGGTGTAGGGTTTCCTGCCTAAGCAGGAGGTTGGACTAGAAGACCTCCAAAGTCCCTTCCAACCCTGTTATTCTATTCTGTTCTTTGAGGAAATAGCCACACTGTTTGAAGTACTTGTGAAAAAAGTTCATAGAATCAAAATGGGAAAGGTGAGATGAGACAAAAGCCATTTGCAATCAGAAAGTCTGAGTAAGAGTGCAGTTTGTTATATGCCAATTCAATCAAAGATAACATGTCAAACCAGTTTTGCTTTTCCAGTTTCCAGTTGTAGAAAGTTAACATGCACCCCTCCCTTAGAAGAATGAAAGATTTTAGGAAATATTAAAAAGGCAGAATATTATATTTCCCTGGATGAGAAATGGAGAAACAATTCTCTTGGAAAGCAGCCCCCACCTTTCTTAATAGCAAACAGCAGATGTCAGCACTTAAGAGATAAAGAGATACCTAGTAGCTCTATTCACAAGCAAATTCTCTGCAGCAAAGTCTGAACAAAGGTAGGATTATCCCTCAGCCACAGTAGGAATTCCCCAACAAGCCCCTTCATTGTATCAACCAAACTTCAACCAAGCTTAGCTCAGACAAACTCCTAGGATTTGTCCATGGCCTCATGGGAGTCTGACAAAAGCCAATATAATACATGTTTTTGAACAGGAACAAGAAGTTCAAATGCAAAGCCCAAGAGAAGGTATAAATACCCCCCCACTCTCAACTCCATGTGGTCAGCTGCCCAGAACCATGTGCTTGGTAGTTCTGCATCATCAATACATGGACTCTCTTTCCAATCAGCCTCCAGCCTCCATTTTGTAATCTTCCCAGTTGGCTTCCGACAAGCAAAGTTTAAACTCACCACATGGCAAGGCTCAAGCGAGCTTGGGAGACAACCTACAAAGTTAGTTAATGATAGATTGGCGCAGGAATGGAAGACACGACCAGCTCGTTACATTAATAACTTTATTTAGTAACTGTAGCAAGATTGGCTGCGCGCTGCCGGAGCTCTCCTTATATTCGCTCCGGCAGTCGCACCGCCCCTGACAGTGATTCAAACTTTCCCACCCGATGGCTGGCAGCCAATCCGGGTGGATGTCCTTATAAGGACATAACACTCCTCCCCTCTTAGTCTGCAAATAGTCAACGTTCATTTATAAAAGTCACGTAGTCACGCAGGTATGTAGGACACCTCGGCACCCTAGCTGACCTGTGCAGTCTCACTTCTTCCTCGTCCCCGACCTGGACGGACAGGGCTCCTTTGTCTCCTGGTTCCCTCCCCGGAACCGGGCTTGGTTCGGCTGGCGAGTGTGCGGGGTCACCCCCAGTGCCTCCGGCCGGACCGCAAACCTTGGATTGCTGGTTCTGGTGGTCTTCCTCCTGGCCTGTGGATCTCTCGCCTCGTCGGGGCTGCTCGGTTCTGACCCGGGAAGAGCGTCTGAGTCTCGGTAAGTCCCAGGCTGTCACTTGCTCCTCCCCGGTCTCCCGGGCGCTGCGGTTCGGCTGCGGTTCGGCTCGCTGTCGTCTGGGGGTTGGTTCGGATCGGTGCCCTCGGGTCCGGTCTGCCAGCGGTGAATGGTGTTGGCTCGGATCGTGATGTTCGACCTCACAGGGGTGGCGCAGGTCTCCTTGGTCGGGCTGATGTTGGCCTACCCCATCGGGTCGGTGGTGGACGACCTGGTCGGGATGTCGTTGTGGGGCTACCTCCGCGGGTCGGTGGAGGTCTCCCCTGCCGGGGTGGCGCAGGCCTCCCTGGCCGGGTTGTTGTCGGCTTTCCCTTCGCCCTAGTCCCTGGTCTACTGCAGGTTGGTGTCTGGGGTGGGTTGTTGTTGCCGGGTTGGTCTCTGTGCTGGGCGGGGGTCCCCCTCGCCAGAGTGTTGTGTGCCACCCTCACCCATGCGCTGTGGTGTGCCCCTCTCGGATGGTCCCCGGTCTACTTGCCTGGAGTGGAGGTCTCCCTGGCAGGGCTGTTGTGGGTTGCCTTCGCTGGAGGGGTGTGGTGCTTCCACCCTGGGCAGGTCCCGGTCTACTTGTGGGCTGGTTTGGTAGTCTCTCGCCCTGTCGTGCCCGGTGCCCACCTCGCTGGGTTGGTGTTGCCATCCCCCATGCGGCTGGCCCCGGTCTACCGCTCTGGACTGTCGGTGTGTCAGCGCCTGGTAGTGGGCTTGGCCGGCCTCGTCGGGGTGGCGGTGGTCTGCCTCGCCGTGGTGTGGTAGGCCTACCTCATCGGGGTGTCGTAGGCCTACCTCGTCGGGGCGTTGTAGGCCTACCTCGTCGGGGTGTTGTAGGCCTACCTCATCGGGGTGTTGCAGGCTTACCTTGTCGGGGTGTTGCAGGCCTCCCCCGTCAGGCTGGTTTTCTTGTGCTCCCCCCCACCTTTTCCGGAGCTGGTCGATGTGACGTCTACAGACCTGTCCATCTTCCAGCTCCATGGTGTAGGACTTCGGGCCGGTTGTGCTGTCTATCTTCCCTTTCAGCCACTTAGGAGAGCCGTTGAAATTTAGTGTGAAAACCGAATCTCCCTTACTGAAGGCGCGAAGCGGGTGGCTGGCCGTTGCGGTCACTTCTGGGCTGTATTGGGGTTGCAGCCGGTCCAATGGTGACCTCAACCTTCTGCCCATCAACAATTCGGCCGGGCTCTTGCGGGTGGTGGCATGCGGCGTGATGTGCTGGGTGAGGAGGAAGTTGTCTATTCTTTCCTGCCAGTCGCCCGTGTCCATCTTGGTGAGTGCCTCCTTGGTGAGTCTCACCATTCGTTCCGCTTGTCCGTTTCCAGCCGGCCAGTATGGGGCGGACAGGGCATGGCGGATGCCCAGTCCTGCCAGGAATGTCTCCATGGCCAGGGATGTGAGTTGGAGGCCGTTATCGGAGACCAGCACATCCGGTAGTCCATGGGTGGCGAAGAGACGGCGCAGGGACTGGATCGTCGCTTCCGTTGTGGTAGATGCCATGGGTACCACCTCGAGCCACTTGGAGAAGGCATCTACCACGATGAGGAGGTGTCGCCCTTGCATCGGACCTGCGAAGTCGATGTGGATCCTCGACCAGGGGTTGCTGGGGGTCTCCCACTTCGCTGTTTCGGCTTGTGGCGGTGCTGGGCGTACTTCTTGGCACGGGTCACATCTGGAGACCCATTCTTCGATGTCTCTGTCCAGTGAGGGCCACCAGACGTAACTCTGTGCCAGGGCCTTCATGCGGACGATGCCTGGGTGCCCTTTATGTAAGGTCTCTAGCGTCCACCGTTGCAGAGTGCCTGGGATCAGCACCCTGTCTCCCCATAGCAAACAGCCCTTCATGGTGGACAGCTCCTTCTGCTTCCTGGCGAACGGGCTGAACTTCTCCTCCGTCTTCTCAGATGGCCACCCCCTGAGGATCCAGGACTTCACTTGGCGGAGTGTGGGGTCCTTTTGGGTGTGGACGGCCACATCTGCAGATGAGACTGGACAGCTGGCGTCGTCATCTATGTGGAAGAGGTGGAGCGTGGGGGCTGGGTCTTCTACTGGATCCTTCAATGGGCATCTGCTCAGCGCGTCGGCGTTTCCTATGGCTGTGCCTGGCTGGTGCACGAGCCTGTAGGAGTAGCCGGCTAAGAAGATGGCCCATCTCGTCATCCGCGGGGACATGAAGGTCGGGGTGGGTTGGTCGCCTGCGAGGAGCCCCAGGGGTGGCTTGTGGTCGGTTACTATGGTGAAACATCTCCCGTAGAGGTATTCATGGAAGCGTTTCACTCCTGCCACGATGGCCAGAGCTTCTTTGTCCAGCTGGCTGTAGTTGCGTTCTGTGCCGGACATGGTCTTCGAGAAGTATGCTATGGGGGCTTCTGAGCCGTTGGGCAGTTCGTGGCTGAGGACTGCCCCCACCCCGTAGGGCGACGCATCGCAGGTTAGCTTGATGGGGAGCGTCTCATTGTACTGGATGAGGATGCTTTTTGAAGTTAAAAGTCCTTTTACGGCTCGGAATGCTGCTTCCTCTTCTTGGCCCCACTTCCAGGAAACCGCTTTCCCCAGCAGGCGGTGGAGTGGCTCAGCAACTGTGGCTTTCTGTTTAAGAAACATTGCATAGAAGTTGAGCAACCCAAGGAATGCCTGAAGTTCCATTTTGTTTTTGGGGCTCGGAGCTTCATGGATTGCTTTCACTTTTGATTTGGTGGGGTGGATGCCAGTGCTATCAATGAGATAGCCCAGGAACTCGACTTCCTGTACTCCTAGGATGCATTTATCTCTCCTGACTCTCAAGCCCTTGGCCTTGAAACGCTGCAGGACAAGCCTGAGCCTTTCAAGGAGTTGTGCCTGTGAATCTCCGGAGATTAGTACATCGTCGAAGTATGGCACCACCCCGGAACGCCTTGGAGAAGGCGCTCCATCATTGATTGGAAGATGCCGGGGGCAGCGCTGACTCCAAACTGGAGACGGTTGCATTTGAATGCCCCCCTGTGTGTGACTATTGTTTGTGCCTCCGCCGTTTTTTCGTCCACTGGCAGTTGCTGGTAAGCCTGGGCCAGGTCCAGTTTAGCAAAAATTGTGCCAGTTCCCAGGGAATGCAACAGATGCTGCACTACTGGGACTGGGTATGCGCTCTGTGCCAACGCCTTGTTGATGGTACAATGATAGTCGGTGCAGATGCGCACAGACCCATCATGTTTCAGTGGGGTCACAATGGGGGTCTCCCATGAGGCATGATTGATCGGTTCCAGGACGCCCTGGGCGACCAGCTTATCCAGCTGCTCGTCTACTTTTGGCCGCAGGGCAAAAGGAACCCGGCGGGGCTTCAGCCTAATTGGGGTGATTCCCTTTTCCAGATTAAATGAGATTGGCCTCCCCACAAATTTCCCCAGTTTACCATCGAAGACTTCCTTGAACTCTTCGATGAGGTTGTCGAGTTCGTCCCTGCGAATTTGGTTGATGCCTTCGATTGATAGCCCCAGCGGCTTAAACCACTCCACTTCTAGCAGGTTCGGTCGGCTGTTCTCCACGACTGTGATGGGAAGCTTGCCTTTGAACTCGTTGTAGGAGACTCGGATGTTGGCTCTTCCTAAGATGGGGTTTCCCCCAAAATCAACGAGCTTGGAGTGTAATGGCTTCAGGTCTCGCTTGGTGATGCTGGGTTGCAGGCGCTTCAGTTGTTGCCAATCCATAATGGAGTAGACCGTGACCGAGTCTACCTCCATTGAGCAGGGTGCTCCCTCCACGTGGATGGTCACGTGGAACTTGGTGGCATTGTCTGAGTTTGTGTGTGCGATGGTCGTCTGGTGGACCGCTCCTCTCCGGGGAAAATCATCGTCTCTGCGTCTGGATGGGCCAGAGGACCGTTTGGATGATCTCTGGTAATCCTTCCGATTCTCGCGGGGACGGTGGCTGGAAGGCTCTGGGGCTGGCTCCTCGGCTCTGCAAGCTTCGGCGATGTGACCCCTTCTGTTGCAGCATCTGCAGGTCGCATCTCTCCACTTGCAGGTTGCCCTGGCATGGTCCCCTCTGCAGCTGGCACAGCGCTCCCCCTTGTAGCTTCTTTGTGCAGTTTTCCGCCTTGGGGGTCTGGATACCTTGTGGACAGTGGACTCCTCCTCCGATTCTCATCCAGCTGTGGAATCCTCGGTTGATGATTGCGCTGTTGAGCGAATCTTGTGGATTCCCTTCACTCTGCTTACTGCGGCAGCCGCTTTCTCTGAGATTTCGGATGCGGTGGCTTCCTCCACCACATCCTTGAGCACAAGTTTCTTCCTGCTCAGGAATTTCTTTTGCAGGCCTCTGTCCCTCATGCCGAAAACCACACGGTCAGCAATGGCGTTGTCCACGTGGTCAAACTCACAGTGGGCTGCGATCTGGCGCAGGGCGGCCACGAATTCTTTGATGGTCTCACCTTCCTTTTGGTCCCTCTGATGGAAGGTGAAACGGTTCGCCACTGGTGTTCCAGTTGGGGCATAGTAGTCTTCCAGGATCTGCAGCAGGTCCGTCCATGGCACTTCTTCGATGTCTCGTGGTGCTACGAGATCGATTGCCATGTCAAGGACTTCGGAGCCGCAGTTAGCCAGGAAAATGCCCTTTTTTCGGTCATCATCGGCATCCCTGATGTTGTTGCCTCTCAGGTATTGCCGAAATTTGACCACGTAGGATTTCCACTTGTCCTTCCCTGGGCGGAATGGAGCAAGGGCTGGCAAAGTGACTTCAGTGGATGCCATGCCTTCGGAAATGCCTACTGTGGTTTCAGGTGCTGGAGTCTTGGTCTTGTTGGCTTGGTGCCACGCGGTTCGTCTCTTTCTCTAGTCCTTCGTCGCCAGTGTTAGATCGGCGCAGGAATGGAAGACGCGACCAGCTCGTTACATTAATAACTTTATTTAGTAACAGTAGCAAGACTGGCTGCGCGCTGCTGGAGCTCTCCTTATATTCACTCCGGCAGTCGCACCGCCCCTGACAGTGATTCAAACTTTCCCGCCCGATGGCTGGCAGCCAATCCGGGCGGATGTCCTTATAAGGACATAACAGTTAAGACCCCCACCCCCTTGGAGTCTCACAACCAATCAGGATACATTTCTTATACAGGAACAGGAAACACTTAGAGGTGGGGCCCGACAGAGGGCATAAAACCAAGCTCTTCCCTTTTGGTTCTTCACCCAAGACTGTTATATATATAGTTTTGGCGGGAAAGTTTGAACTTAATAGCCCTCAGCTGTTTGGATGACTGCCACAGCTGCAGGGTATATAAGGAGAGCTGTTTCCCCAGCTTAGCCGCTGGGTTCTCACCCTACATTAAAGAGCTGTTGTCACTCACTGCCTGGCTTGCTGTGTCTTCATTCACCCAACTTAACAAAGACCTTGAAACATGTGATCTCCTTTTCTGTTCAGGAACTGCAGCCATATGATTCCTGTCCACCATTAAGCCATCTTTCGAAGCAGTCTCCATGTTTCCAGTGTCTTTTTCCCCACTTGGAACTGAACTCAATAGGATATTTCTTCCAACAATACATATATAGGGAAGAAAAACAAAATGCACAGGTACCATATATGTGGTACCTTGCTCAATAGTAGTAACTGTGAGAGGGATCTTGGAGTCCTAGTAGACAACCATTTAGATATGAGCCAGCAGTGTGCAGCAGCTGCCAAAAAAGCCAACACAGTTCTGGGCTGCATAAACAGGGAAAGAATCAAGATCACATGAAATGTTAATACCACTTTATAATGCCTTGGTAAGACCACATTTGGAATATTGCATTCAGTTTTGGCTACCACGATGTAAAAAAGATGTGAAAACTCTAGAAAGAGTGCAGAGAGAAGAGCAACAAAGATGATTAGGGGCCTGAAGGGTAAAACATATGAAGAAAGGTTGCAGGAACTTGGTATGTTTAGTTTAATGAAAAGTAGGACTGGGGTGACATGATAGCAGTGTTCCAATATCTCAGGGGTTGACAAAGAAGAGGGAATCAAGCTATACTCCAAAGCACCTGACGGCAGGACAAGACGCAATGGATGGAAACTAATCAAGGAGAGAAGCAACCTAGAACTAAGGAGAAATTTCCTGACACTTAGAACAATTAATCAGTAGAACAACTTGCCTCCAGAAGTTGTGAATGCTCCAACACTGGATGTTTTTAAGAAGAGATTGGACAACCATTTGTTGAAATGGTATAGGGTTTCCTGCCTGAACAAAGTGTCGGGGATCCAAGTAACAAACCCAATGCAATCAAAACTCTGACGCCTGGAGACTCCTCAAAGTAAGAATTTATTAGGAATGTCATATTGGCACATCTGGGGAAAACCCGACTCTGAAGGACCCGAGGTTTTCCCCACCCAAATCAAAATCCAAAGTTCTTGCCCCCAGATCACACGTCCATCACATGGTCCAATCAGACCACAGACGGTCCCCAGTCCGGCTGGCTTCAGTCCACGCCTTCCAAACACCTGCTGAAGACGTCCTTGGCTCCCACAGGAAAGTATGTTATTTTGGCTACATAGCTACATATTCCCCTAGCTATCTATCTCCCCCCTCATGTTCCCACAGCTCCGATCAGCCTCACTATGGCAGCCCTGAAGATGCTCCCAAAATGGCTTCAGGGCTGACAAGGTGGGTTGGTTTAGAAGACCTCCAAGGTCCCTTCCAACTCTCTTTATTCTATATTCTATATTCTATTCAAAAAGCATCCACCTTTTACTTATTCTCTTACCCTCTGGTGCCCTAGAGAATGAGTCAATCCCCTTTTCTTTGTGACAGACCCTCAAGTATTGGAAGATAGCTATCATGTCCCCTGTAAGTAATCCTACTTTTAATAGGCCAGCCACTAGACATACCAAGCTCCCACAATTGTTCATGATACCTGCTGAGTGCAGTTGGTCAGCCAATTGCAAATCTATCTGGTGGTGATGCTGTCTATCCTACATTTTTAGAATCATCCAATTTAGGGTCACCTCAGGTTTCTGTTATTTGCTTTCAGGTTCTTTAGTTGCTTTGAAATATGGACAGATGTTGTAATGGCTCTTTTCAAGACTGCAGGTTGCATACGAGAGATAGTGACTGTCCTTTGCTCTGGAGTTCTCTGTTTTTCCATTTCTTTGATATTGGAGCCTTTTGCCAATACTTGCAACTTCCTCCCCCTTTGTGGACAGAATCCAGTTGGTCAATGGACCTTCCTGCAATATATAAAGTTGCTCTTTTTTTTTTTTGTGAGCAGTATACAGCCTGATTATCTCGGAAGCTGCTTTCTTCTTTTGAATAACAAATAGCCCCGTTAAATCTGACAAGTGAGTAAGTCTGCAGAATTTTTTTAAAAAACAGTTTTTTTTCAGAAAAGGGACTAGAATTTCTTGTTTATTTCTGGCTGGTTAATTCTATTTAGGCTAGTTAGTTCTATTCTAGGATAAACTTACATAAAGAGACAACAATTTCTTCAGCCATAATAGGAAATGCCAGCTAGACTTTGAGACACAGAGAACAAGAGTGGGAAAGAAAAGCAGTGAAGAGAAAGCCCATACTGGGCTGTCATTTCTTCAAGGTTCAGATATATGCTTGCAAATTTCCACCATCTTTATCTAGCTATAAGACCCGTTAAAAATCAGTGGGATATTCCTCTAGGTAGTTGCTGATAGAATTGCATTTCCTAAAGCACTTGTGCAATTGTACTGGATACATCATGGGAGGTATTATTTCTACTTTGCTTTGCTCTAATATGGCTGGCTGTACAGCTGACCATTTGTTCAGTTTTGGAATTTTGCTCCTCGAGGACAAATAATGTTAGGCCTTCTTCAGGAAACCTACAGAAATGTTTGTTAGGCAGCCTAGAGTGCCTGCTGAGGAAAGCATGTGTGGATGGGAAAATATTAAGGTTAGGGCAGAGTTCCCCAACCTTTTCAGTTGTGGATCGGCGTGTGTGTGTGTAGAGGGTAACAATCCATGTGTGCGGTAGGCACACACGCACTCTGCTCTTGTGAGTGGGGATGGGTGCATGCTCACACACTCACCTGCCACCTCCATGGCCCGGTTCCAAAAGGCTCAAGGCCTGGTAGTGGGTTGGGCATCCCTGAGTTAGGGGAATGTAACTGTTCTAAAAAATATATCTGAGGCTAGCCTTCGTGTGAAAGAAAATAGGAAATCCCACGGTGATTAGAAAACCTGAGTTACTGGGTTCAACGGAGAAGTTGAAAGTTTATCTTTTCAGTTGTACCTGTCTTTTTATAACTGTTATGTCCTTATAAGGACATCCGCCCGGATTGGCTGCCAGCCACCGGGCGGGAAGATTTGAATCCCTGTCACGGGGCGGTGCGTCTGCCGGAGCGAATATAAGGAGAGCCCCGGCAGCGCACAGCCAGTCTTGCTACTGTTTCTTGTACTCAATAAAAGTTACTAATGTAACGAGCTGGTCACGTCTTCCTTTCCTGCGCCGATCTAACACTGGCGACGAAGGACTGAGAGAAGAACGAACCTCGCGGCACCAAGCCAACAAGACAAGACTCCGGCACCGGGAACTACAGTAGGCATTTCCAAAGGCATGGCATCCACTGAAGTCACTTTGCCAGCCCTTGCTCCTTTCCACCCAGGGAAGGACAAGTGGAAATCCTACGTAGTGAAATTCCGGCAATACCTGAGAGGCAACAACATCAGGGATGCCGATGATGACCGGAAGAAGGGCATCTTCCTGGCCAACTGCGGCTCCGAGGTCCTCGACATGGCAATCGATCTCGTAGCACCACGAGACATCGAAGAAGTGCCATGGACAGACCTGCTGCAGATCCTGGAGGACCACTATGCCCCAACAGGAACACCGGTGGCGAACCGTTTCACCTTCCACCAACGGGACCAGAAGGAGGGTGAGACGATCAAGGAATTCGTGGCCGCCCTACGCCAGATCGCAGCCAGCTGTGAGTTCGACCACGTGGACAATGCCATCGCTGACCGCGTGGTCTTCGGCATGAGGGACAGAGGCCTGCAAAAGAAATTCCTGAGCAGGAAGAAGCTCGTGCTCAAGGATGTGGTGGAGGAAGCCACCGCATCCGAAATCTCGGAGAAAGCAGCTGCCGCAGTAAGCAGAGCCAAGGGAATCCACAAGATTCGCGCCACAGAGCAATCTTCAACAGAGGATTCCACGGCTGGATCCGAGTCGGAGGGAGAGTCCACCGTCCACAAGGTATCCAGACCCCCAAGGCGGGAAACCACCCAACGGAACTACAAAGGGGAGCGCTGCGCCAGCTGCAGAGGGGACCATGCCAGAGCAACCTGCAAGTGGAGAGATGCGACCTGCCGACGCTGCAACAGAAGGGGTCACATCGCCGAAGCTTGCAGAGCTGAGGAACCAGCCCCAGAGCCCTCCAGCCACCGTCCCCGCGAGAATCGGAAGGATTACCAGAGGTCATCCAAACGGTCCTCTGGCCCTTCCAGACGCAGAGACGACGAATTTCCCCGGAGCGGAGCGGTCCACCAGACGACCATCGCTCACACGACGTCAGACAGTGCCACCAAGTTCCATGTGACCATCCACGTGGAAGGAGCACCCTGCAAAATGGAGGTAGACTCCGGCTCGGTCTACTCCATCATGGACTGGCAGCAGTTGAAGCGCCTGCAACCCAGCATCACCAAGTGAGAACTGAAGCCACTACACTCCAAGCTCGTCGACTTCGGGGGAAACCCCATCGGAGTGCTAGGAAGAGCCAACATCCAGGTCACCTACAAGCAGTTCGAAGGCAAGCTCCCCATCACCGTCGTGCGGGACAGCCGACCGAACCTGCTAGGAGTGGAGTGGTTCAAGCCGCTGGGGCTCTCAATCGAGGGCATCAACCAAATTGGCAGGGACGAACTCGACTACCTCATCGAAGAGTTCAAGGAAGTCTTCGATGGTAAGCTGGGGAAATTTGTGGGGAGGCCAATCTCCTTCAATCTGGACAAGGGAATCACCCCAATTAGGCTCAAGCCCCGCCGAGTTCCGTTTGCCCTGCGGCCCAAAGTAGATGAGCAGCTGGATAAGCTGATCGCCCAGGGCGTCCTGGAACCGATCGATCATGCTTCATGGGAGACCCCCATTGTGACCCCACTGAAGCATGATGGGTCTGTGCGCATCTGCGCCGACTACCGTTGTACCATCAACAAGGCGTTGGCACAGAGCGCATACCCAGTCCCAGTGGTGCAACACCTGCTGCATTCCCTGGGATCTGGATCAATTTTTGCGAAACTGGACCTGGCCCAGGCTTACCAGCAACTGCCAGTGGACGAAAAAACGGCGGAGGCTCAAACAATTGTCACGCACAGGGGGGCATTCAAATGCAACCGGCTCCAATTTGGAGTCAGCGCTGCCCCCGGCATCTTCCAATCCATGATGGAACGCCTCCTCCAAGGCGTTCCAGGGGTGGTGCCGTACTTCGACGATGTGCTCGTCTCCGGTGACTCAAGAGCTCAACTCCTTGAAAGGCTCAGGCTTGTCCTGCAGCGATTCAAGGCCAAGGGCTTGAGGGTCAGGCGGGACAAGTGCATCATAGGAGTACAGGAAGTCGAGTTCCTGGGCTACCTCATTGATAGCACAAGCATCCACCCCACCAAATCAAAAGTGGAAGCAATCCATGAAGCTCCAAGCCCAAAAAACAAAACGGAGCTTCAGGCTTTCCTTGGGTTGCTCAACTTCTACGCCATTTTCTTAAAACAGAAAGCCACAGTTGCTGAGCCACTCCACCGCCTGCTGGGGAAATCGGCTTCCTGGAAGTGGGGCCAGGAAGAGGAAGCAGCGTTCCGGGCCATCAAGGGACTACTGACGTCCAAAAGCGTCCTCATCCAATACAGCGAGACGCTCCCCATCAAGCTGACCTGCGACGCGTCACCATACGGGGTGGGGGCAGTCCTCAGCCACGAGCTGCCCAACGGCACGGAAGCCCCCATCGCCTACTTCTCGAAAACCATGTCCGGCGCAGAGCGGAACTACAGTCAGCTGGACAAAGAAGCCCTGGCCATCGTGGCAGGAGTGAAGCGCTTCCACGAATACCTCTATGGAAGGCGCTTCACAATAGTCACCGATCACAAGCCACTCCTGGGACTCCTCGCAGGCGACCAACCCACCCCGACCTTCATGTCCCCGCGGATGACGAGATGGGCCATCTTCCTGGCCGGCTACTCCTATAGGCTCGTGCACCAGCCAGGCACAGCCATAGGAAACGCCGACGCACTCAGCAGATGCCCATCGAAGAACCCGGTGGAAGACCCAGCCCCCACGCTCCATCTATTCCACATAGATGACGACGCCAGCTGTCCAGTCTCCTCCGCAGATGTGGCCGCGCACACCCAGAGAGACCCCACCCTCCGCCAAGTAAGGTCCTGGATCCTCAGGGGGTGGCCATCGAAACAGACGGAAGAGAGGTTCAGCCCGTTCACCAGCAAACAGACGGAGCTGTCCACCATAAAGGGCTGTCTGCTATGGGGAGACAGGGTGCTGATCCCAAGCACTCTGCAACGGCGGACGCTAGAGACACTGCACAACGGGCACCCAGGCATCGCCCGCATGAAGGCCCTGGCACGGAGTTACGTCTGGTGGCCCTCACTGGACAGAGACATTGAACAATGGGTCTCCAGATGTGACCCGTGCCAAGAAGTCCGCCCAGCACCGCCACAATCCGAAGTCACGAACTGGGAGACCCCCAGCAACCCATGGTCGAGGGTCCACATCGACTTCGCGGGCCCGATGCAAGGGCGGCACCTCCTCATCGTGGTAGATGCCTTCTCCAAGTGGCTCGAGGTGGTACCCATGGCATCTACCACAACAGAAGCGACGATCCGAGCCCTGCGCCGCCTGTTTTCCACCCACGGACTACCGGACGTGCTGGTCTCGGACAACGGCCCCCAGCTCACATCCCTGGCCATGGAGTCCTTCCTGGCAGGACTGGGCATCCGCCATGCCCTCTCCGCTCCGTACAGGCCGGCCGGAAACGGACAAGCGGAACGGATGGTCCGGCTCACAAAAGAAGCCCTCACCAAGATGGGCCCGGGAGACTGGCAAGAACGCATCGACAACTTCCTCCTCACCCAGCACATCACGCCGCATGCCACCACCCACAAGAGCCCGGCCGAACTCCTGATGGGCAGAAGGTTGAGGTCACCCTTGGACCGGCTGCACCCCCAATACAGCCCGGAAGTGACCGCAACCGCCAGCCGCCCGCTTCGCGCCTTCAGCAAAGGAAATTCAGTTTTCGCGCTGAATTTCAACGGCTCTCCTAAGTGGCTGAAGGGGAAGATTGCCAGCACAACCGGCCCCAAATCCTACACCGTCGAGTTGGAAAATGGACAGGTTGTGAGACGTCACATCGACCAACTCCGGAAAAGGTGGGGGGGAGCACACGAAAACCAGCCTGACGAGGTAGGCCTACAACACCCAGGCGAGGTAGGCCTACAACACCCCGGCGAGGTAGGCCTACAACACCCAGACGAGGTAGGCCTACCACACCCCTGCGAGGCAGAGCAACGCCATCCCGACGAGGTCGGCCCAGCACACTACCAGGCACTGTCACGCCGGCAGTGCAGCGAGGTAGACCGGGGCCAACCACACGGGGGATGGCAACACCAACCCAACCAGGTGGGCACCCGGCACAGCAGGGCCAGGGACCCCCGACCCAGCCCGCAGGTAGACCGGGACCTGCCCAGAAGGGGAGCACCGCACCCTACCAGTGAAGGCAACCCACGGCAGCCCTACCAGGGAGACCTCAACGCAAGGCGAGTAGACCGGGGACCTTCGCAGATGGGCACACCACAGCACATGGGCAAGGGTGGCACACGACTCCCCGGTGAGGGGGACCCCCGCCCAACGCAAGAAACAACCCGGCAACAACAACCCAACCCAGACGACCCCAACCACCAACTGGCGGTAGACCAGGGACTAGGGGGAAGGGAAAGCCGACAACAACCCGGCCAGGGAGGCCTGCGCCACCCCGGCAGGGGAGACCTCCACCAGCCCGAGGAGGAAGCCCCACAACGACACCCCGACCAGGTCGACCACCACCAACCCGACGGGGAAGGCCAGCGCCAGCCCGGCAAAGGAGACCTGCGCCACCCCTGCAAGGTCGGACACCGCTACCCGAACCAACACCACCCACAGCGAGCAGACCGGACCCAAGGGCACCGGCCCGAACCACCCTCCGGACCACAGCGAACCGGGCCGCAGCAGAACCGCAGCCACCAGGAGACCCAGGAAGAGCAAGTGACAGCCGGGGTCTTACCGAGACTCAGACGCTCTTCCCGGGTCGAGACCGAACAGCACCGCCGAGGCGAAGGATCCACAGGCCAGGAGGAAAACCACCAGAACCAGCCATCCAAGGTCTGCGGTCTGGCCGGAGGCGCTGAGGGTGACCCCGCACACTCGCCAGCCGAACCGAGCCCGGTTCCGGGGAAGGAGCCAGGAGCCACAGGAACCCCGTCCGTCCAGGGCGGGGACGCGGAAGAAATGAGACTGCGCAGGTCAAGTAGGGTGCCTAGGCGTCCTACGTATCTGCGGGACTACGTCACGTTTATTGACGAACTCTGAACTGTTTTTTTTTCTTTGGACTAGGGGGGAGGAGTGTTATGTCCTTATAAGGACATCCGCCCGGATTGGCTGCCAGCCACCGGGCGGGAAGATTTGAATCCCTGTCAGGGGGCGGTGCGTCTGCCGGAGCGAATATAAGGAGAGCCCCGGCAGCGCACAGCCAGTCTTGCTACTGTTTCTTGTACTCAATAAAAGTTACTAATGTAACGAGCTGGTCACGTCTTCCTTTCCTGCGCCGATCTAACACTAACATTATTTCTTAACCTTGGTGACTTTTAAGATTTTATAAGTGTCTCCAATCATTCTTAGCATACCTGTATTTTCCTAAAGAATTTTATTGCACAAGATAACCAAAAGTGGGCAGGTTTACCTTCAAAATCCTAAATTTCAGTTTGACAGGGCCTAAAATCTCCTGGGTTGTTATTTTTGCTCTCCAAGATATGCGCATTAGTGGTCTCCAGTCCCATAATTTGCAAGAGTCCGATTTTCTTCTGTCTGCCTTCTTTTTAAGTGTTGGATGCTTGGCAACTGGCATGTAGTTATGACGGTTGCAGTGTCCCAGGGTTATCTGATCATCTTTTGCAACCTTCTGACAAGTGAAGTCAATGGGGAAGCCAGATTCATTCAACAATCGTTTTATTAAGAATAACTGCAGTGACTCACTTAACAACTGTAGCAAGAAAGGTCGTAAAATGGGGAAAACCCATTTAACAAGTGTCTTGCTTAGTAGTGGAAATTTTGGGCTTAATGATGGGTCATAAATTGAGGACTCCCTGTACTGTGGGCAAATTTAAGAGGGAAATATCCAAAGTTTATTCATTTTCAGTGGTTGACCAACTCTGCCAGGAAAGGGCAATCTCAGACAAATCAAGGTTAGCATTCACGTGTGAAGGGACTGCAGTAGTAGAAAGCTGTTTTTCAAGGCTTTACCAAGAGCCTTGGTAGTACAGTGGTCTAAAGCACCCTGTTATTAAGACCAGCTGCCTGCAATTACTGCAGGTTCGAATCTCGCCAGGCTCAAGGTTGACTCAGCCTTCCATCCTTTCTAAGATAGGTAAATTGAGGACCCAGTTGTGGGGGCAATAAACTGACTTTGTATAAAATATGTATAAAAATAAAAGTATGAAGGCTATTGCTTAGCGCATTGTAAGCCTCCCTGAGTCTCCGGAGAAGGGCGGCATATAAATCAAATTAAAAAAAAATTACTTTCTCCACTGTGGAAATTATTTCATTTATTTTTATTGTTGGTTGTATACCACACAGAGTCACTTTTTTGTGAGATGGATGGCCTTTTAAAGGTGAGAAATAAAAATAAAATTTATTCATCACATTTATATGGCCATCCATCTCACTGAACATGATGTGTACAACCAACAATTAAACAATGTCACAGCTATTAAAAGCTTAAGAAATAAATAAAAGCCACTTGTGGGAGAAAAATCTAAACATAATATAACCATTACACAAGCTCACTCTGGGCTCCCCAAGGTTGCTGGGAAAACCACATTTTCAGGGCCTTCTGAAAGGCTAACGGGGTTTTGGGGTTTGGGAATGTTTACAACAGAACAACTTCAGCTTTATGGCCCACTAAAAAAAATCTGGAATAATTTCATATCGGTTGTAACTTTTTCCAGGTCCACCGACTCGTCCTACTGTTGCAATGCCTTGTCTGCTATGCCCGTCCCTCTTGTGCTGCCTCCTCCTCCTCCTGTTTCTATTAGCCTCCAGTTCTGCTTCTAATGGGGACACAGTGGTCATAACCAGCAGTGGCCCCATTAAGGGCAAGCAGTTCCTGGCTGACCTTGGATCTGTGACAGCCTATCTAGGCATCCCTTACGCTGAGCCTCCCCTGGGGAAGTTGCGTTTCCAGAAACCTCTTCCACATCCGCCATGGAACCAAACACTGGAAGCAACCAGTTTTGGCGATTCCTGCCCTCAATTTATTTCCGGGGATGTCCCTGAAGCAGATATATGGTCTCCTAAAACACCACTGTCAGAAGATTGCCTTTCCCTCAACATCTGGGTGCCACACCCACAACCTTCTTCACCAGTCCCTGTTTTGGTCTGGATACATGGAGGGGGATATATAATGGGCACGTCTTCTCTGGAGTTGTACAATGGGGCCTCCTTGGCTGCCACTGAGAACGTCATTGTGGTCACCATCAATTATCGCTTGGGAGCCCTGGGCTTTCTGTACTTGCCACCAGCTGCTCCAGGGAACCTAGGCTTATGGGACCAACAGCTGGCCCTGAAGTGGGTAAAAGAGAATGCAGCTGCCTTTGGGGGAGATCCTTCTCGGGTGACCATTTTTGGCCACAGTGCTGGAGGATCTTCTGTGCATTTCCATCTTCTTGCACCAAAAAGCCAGGACCTTTTTGCCCAAGCCGTGATCCAGAGTGGGACAGCCAATGCCTTCTGGGTTTGGAGGTCTCCTGAGAAAGCCAAACAAAAATCACTGGAATTTGTTCATCTGCTAGGTTGCTCCGAGGACAATAATATCAGCATAGTGCATTGCCTGCAAACAAAAAAGGTTTCTGAACTTAATCGGCATGAAATAGCTCTGTTATTCAAAGGTGGTTTCCTTCTGAATTTTCCCTTCATGGCAACCACAGATGGGGAGTTTTTGCTTGGTGATCCAGAAAAGCTCATGGAGGAGAGGCAAATTCAGGCCAAACCAGTCCTCATAGGTGAAACCTCTGATGAAGGGGCTCCTTTTGTCTACTATGTTTTCCCTCACATTACCCACAATCTTATCAACCAGGAGCAGCTTCTGAAAGGGATAAGAATGTTGGTGCCAAATGCAACTGAAGATTTTATTCGGACTATTGCACTGAAGTACAGTGAAGGAAATCATGGCCCAGCAAAATACCGTTCTGCTATGTCCCACTTCTATACAGATCGGATCATTGCATGTCCATTGATTGAAACTACAAGAAATATCAGGAAAACTGGGAGTCCTGTATATGCCTATTTATATACACATCGCCTTTCAGGGTCAGTTTGGCCTGAATGGATTGCGGCATCTCACGGTGCTGAGATTCCTTTTGTTTTTGGAACCCTTCAATCAATGCTGCCTGTCAATCAAACATACACAGAGGCTGAAGCCAGTCTGAGCCGTAAGATGATGTACTACTGGGCAGAGTTTGCCAGAACTGGGTAAGTGGTTCACTTTATTTCTATAAATTTGTATTTTAAATCCAAAGGAGCCCCCGCCCCCAACATTCAACAAATGTACTTTATATCTAAAGCAATGAAGCCATAAAGTAATGCACGCTATTCCTTTGCATATGTTTACAGGTTGTGTTAATACAAGTAGTTCATGATTTACGACCACTGTTGGGACTAGAATTTTTGTTGCTAAGCAAGACAGTTGTTAAGTGAATCATACCCAATTTTAAAATCTTTCTTACCACAGTTATTAAGCAAATCACTGCAATTTTTAAGTACAATATATGATTATGTGAATCCAGTTTCCTCCACTGACTTTGCTTGTTGAAAATCAACTGGGAAGGTTGCAAATGGCGATCATGTGACCCTGAGACATTGCAGCCATTGGAAATACATGCCAGTTGCCAAGCAGCCAAATTTTGATCACGTGACCGTAAGGATGCTGGAATAGTTGTAAGTGCAAGGACCAGTTGTAAGTCACTTTTTTCAGTTCCATTTTAGCCTTGAATGGACGTTAAATGAATAGTTGTAAGTCAAGGACTACCTGTATTGGAAACAGCCCTGAAATTTTTAAGGATTCTTAATAATGTCACTTATAGTTCACTTTTACGAGTTCAGTGGTATCACACATATTCCAGAGTACATTATTTCTCCAAGTGGAATAAAGGAGGCAAAAGGGAGATAAGAAACTGTTATGTATTGATACTTTTCAGCGGGAGTTTCAAACCTGCCTGAGTTTCTGATTGGCTGACAGTCCCTCCAGGATTGTATATAAGGAGGGCTGCAGCCTCTGAGTTTTAGCTGAAGTCTCACTGTATATTAAAGAGCTGTTGTCACTAGCCTGCTTGTGCTTCTCATTATTCCCGAACCACTTCATTGGCGACGAAGGTGGGATTGAGGCCACAAGAGGTGAACCAGTGAGACCACGAGCTTCAGCTAGGCGACGAGGCGAACTACAGGAGGCATACCGAACATGTCTGCCTACGTTCCGCCCAAGCCTTTTGATCCGACCCGCGAAAAATGGGTCTCGTACCTAACGAGGTTTGAATGCTCGCTCGAAGCCAGCGACATGCAAGGGCTCTCCGCTAATCGGAAGAGAGCCCTCTTCCTAAGCCACTGCGGACTGGACATGTTCGAGATGGCGGAGTCACTTTGTGAGCCAACGCCTGTCCAGACCGTTTCCTGGGACACCCTGATGGCAACTCTCCGCGCCCACTACGCTCCCGTGCCCTCCAAGTTCGTGCAACAATACCAACTCAGACAGAGCGTACAACGAGAGGGAGAACCGGTCAGCGCGTACATGGCGAGCCTGCGAAAAGCCGCGACACACTGCGACTATAGGGACTTGGACGATGCTTTGCTTGAGCAACTAATCTGTGGGGTTCGAGACATAAGGCTACCAAGGCGTCTGCTCGCCAAGCCTGATTTAACGCTTGCTGGAGCCCTAGACGAGGCCAGGGCTCATGAAGCTTCTACAAAAGCAGCAGAAACGCTGCAACATCCGCTGACCAGCAAAGACAGCCCCAAGTCCACACCAGTGCACAGGGAAGACGCCGGATCCAGCTCGGAGTCCGAGTCTGATGTGGACGTCTTCCGAACAGAGCACCACAGAAAAGACGCAGGCAGCCCTCGGCGAAACTGCCCCAGCTGTGGCGGGCACCATGATAGACTGTCCTGCAAATACAGAGAGGCTATTTGCAGGCGTTGCGAGAAAAAAGGGCACTTGGCGTGAGTCTGTAGAGCCATTCTGCCCAGAAAACACCAACCACGTGAGCGCCGTAGCCGACCAGAATCAACGTGTCAGAAGCATCCAATGAGAGAAGGCGGCGCGAAGAAACGGCGTGAATTTGAACCGCGAGATGGCCGCAGCGTACACATAGACCAGGCCAGCACGGCGATCGAGGACAAAGTCAGCACGGTGGCCGAAATCAACGGCAAGCCATGCTGAATGGAGATCGACACCGGATCAGCTCTCTCCATAATGTCGTGGGCAACCCTGAAGACCCTCCTGCCGTCGTTCCGGAAGGACCAGCTATCCAAGCAAAGACTACGCATCCTAGACTACCAGGGGAAGCGGGTCCCCCTCGAAGGCGTGGGCACGTTCCGAATCACCTACGGAGACTATGAAAAAGACCTGCCGCTGACCATCGTGTCAAAGCAGCTACCCAGTCTTCTAGGCATGGGGTGGTTCCGAGCCCTTGGCATGGGCTTCACCGGTGTCCACCGAATGTCCAAGCCGTCACTGAAGGACAGCCTCCTGAACGAGTTCCAAGACGTCTTCAGGGACATGTTGGGCAAGTATGTGGGGACCCCTATCTCCCTAAACCTAGACTCCAACGTAGCCCAAATAAGACTTAAAGCCAGACGGGTGCCTTTCGCATTAAAACCAAAGATCGATGCGGAACTGGACAAATTAATTAAGCAAGGGGTGTTGGTCCCCGTTGACCACGCGAAATTCAATCAGAATTTGTGCCGACTACAAGTGCACGATCAACAAGGCTTTGCAGCCGAGCGCCTATCCGGTGCCGATCGTGCATCATCTACTACACTCCCTGGGGCCCGGCAAAATTTTTGCGAAATTAGACCTAGCTCAGGCCTACCAACAATTATCAGTTGACGACACCACGGCAGAGGCACAGACAATTGTAACTCATAGGGGTGCATTCAAATGCACCAGGCTTCAGTTTGAGGTGAGCGTCGCACCCGGCCTTTTTCAAAGCACCATGGAGCGCCTCTTGCAAGGGCTCCCGGGGGTGGTGCCCTATTTTGACGACGTTTTAATCAGCGCTCAGGATGAACGTCAACTAGGGGACAGAGTGAGGAATGTCCTATCCAGATTTAGGGAAGCGGGACTTAAATTAAAGAAAAATAAATGCATGATCGCTGTCCCCTCCGTCGAATTTTTAGGGTACAGGGTGAATGGCACAGGCATCCACCCCACCGAAAGTAAAGTGAGAGCAATCAAAAACGCACCAGCCCCCAAAACCAAAGCAGAGCTCCAAACCTTCCTTGGACTGCTCAATTTTTATTCAATGTTTTTGAAGGACAAGGCCACAGTTGCAGATCCCTTACACAAACTTTTAGGTAAAAATGTACCTTGGGTTTGGGGAAAAGCTCAAGCAGCCGCTTTCGAGGCTGTAAAGAGACTTCTATCTGAAGATAGCTTCTTAATACAATACAACGCGGCGCTACCACTTGTATTGGTTTGTGACGCCTCCCCCGTAGGAGTTGGTGCCGTCCTAGGCCATAGACTACCAAACGGCCTAGAGGCGCCTATTGCCTTTTATTCTCGCACTCTGTCAAGCGCAGAGCGGAACTATAGTCAGTTGGACAGAGAGGCTCTGGCTGCAATTGCGGGGGTTAAAAAATTCCATGAATATCTCTATGGCTGCCAATTCGAACTTGTGACTGACCACCGGCCCCTGCTTGGACTCTTGGCCGGTGACAAGCCCACCCCCGCCGCCCTGTCCCCACGGTTGACCAGGTGGGCCATTTTCCTGTCGGCCTATTCATACCAGCTTGTCCATTGACCCGGACGGACCTTGGGCCATGCGGATGCCCTCAGCCGCTGCCCCCTCCCCGACTTACTGGTCAACCCCACGCTGGAGACCCCCGTTCTACTGATCGACACCATGACTTTGGGACCTATCTCCTCTTGCGAGGTGGCGAAAGCCTCTGCTAGGGACCCTGTAATTCGTACTGTAATGGGTTGGGTCCTTAAGGGGTGGCCGGTCAAGGAGGTCAGTGGGGAGTACCAGGGCTATGTTAACAAACGTAACGAATTGTTTATGCAAGGGGGTTGTTTGTTGTGGGGTGATAGGGTGGTAATACCAACGAGACTGAGAACGAGGGTCTTGGAGTTACTGCACGAGGGGCATCCAGGGATTGTCCGAATGAAAAGTTTAGCCCGCAGTTATGTCTGGTGGCCCAACATGGACCAAGTCATATCCGAGTGGGTGGGGAAGTGTAGACCCTGTCAGGAGTCTCGGCCCGATCCCCCGATAGCGCCCATCCGAGAGTGGGAGAAACTAAAAAGACCATGGGGGAGGATCCATATTGACTTTGCCGGCCCCTTCCATGGGCAAACATTTTTAATCATAGTCAATGCCTTTTCGAAATGGCTCGAAATAATACTAATGCCCTCTACCACAGCCGAGGCAGTCATCAAAGTCCTTCGCAAACTATTTGCCACACATGGCCTACCGGATACTCTGGTATCTGACAATGGCCCTCAATTCACAGCGACCCTGTTTGAGGGCTACCTGGCCGGGCTGGGCATCCGCCATGCCCTATCGGCCCCGTTCCATCCGGCTTCTAATGGCTTGGCTGAATGTTTCGTAAGAATGGCCAAAGAAGCATTGTCCAGGCTAGATAATGGGGACTGGCAGGCCAGGATAGACCAATTTCTAGCTGTCCAGCATGCCACACCATGCACGGCCACGGGGAGAAGCCCAGCCGAACTCCTCATGGGCAGGAAGCTTCGGTGCGTATTAGACAGGCTTCACCCCAATTACACACACGAGAATTTCAACGGAGAGACCACCGGACTAAGACAGTTCCAGGTGGGGTCCCCGGTGTTCGCTCGCAATTATGCTAGCGGACCTCTATGGGTTGCAGGAACCATAGTGGGCATAACGGGCCCAAAAACATACACCGTAGACGTAGGGGTGGACAGACTCTGGAAACGCCACATAGACCAACTTAGAAAAAGAATAGTCGGCGAAGCAAACATCAATTTAGACATCTCCGAACCTAACTACAATAACTTTCCCAAAACAGCTAACTCAAGCCCGGGTTCGAGAGAATACTTAGCTGACAAGCCCTGGTTCCAGCGCTGCCCCAGCGAGTCGCCACTCCCAACCGGGGATAACCACGCCCCAGACAAAATCCAGGAGGTTCCATTGGCGGAGCCGGGAGAGACAGAAAGTCCCTCTGACCAGCTCGACGCCCCACCAAACACTGAACTGCGCAGGTCAACTAGGACGAGAACTCAGCCAGGGCACCTGCGAGATTTTGTGTGTACTTATGTAAATATTTGAGTGTTAGTGCCTTCTGGGAAGGGAGGGGTGTTATGTATTGATACTTTTCAGCGGGAGTTTCAAACCTGCCTGAGTTTCTGATTGGCTGACAGTCCCTCCAGGATTGTATATAAGGAGGGCTGCAGCCTCTGAGTTTTAGCTGAAGTCTCACTGTATATTAAAGAGCTGTTGTCACTAGCCTGCTTGTGCCTCTCGTTATTCCCAAACCACTTCAGAAACAGAGCGTTATTCTACCATTAAGAGAACGAGGGTTGGTCTGCGAATTCCTTAATAGATAAGGATACAAATAAATGGGGACAGTAGGACAGGGATGGTAGGCACGCTGGTGCACTTATGCTTGCCCCTTACAGACCTCTTAGGAATGGGGTGAGGTCAACAGTAGACAGTCTAAGGTTAAAGTTTTGGGGTTTGGGGAAGAAACCACAGAGTCAGGTAGTGCATTCCAGGCATTGACCACTCTGTTGCTGAAGTCGTACCTTAAGTTTGTATCTATTGTGTGCTCGTGTATTATTGCAGTTGAAGCAGATAATTTTGTGTCAGACCTTAAAGTTCTCTCCCTTTTTCCCCCCCAAAAAGTTTTTTATTTTAAAACAAAAATAAAACATAAAAACATCATCATTGCAAACAATTAGAGACAGTATATCGATTGGTTAACATCTTTTTGTGCAATCCCATCTTCAAAGTATCAATATATGACCAAAGTTTATTTTCATAAAGAAATATTTCTCTTATTTTATCTCCACTTCATATTTCATATTTATCTCCATGTTTTATTTTCTATCCATTGGTAGAATAAATCCCATATCAAATAATATTGTTTATCTTCCTGTTCTCTTATTTCAAATGTCAATTTACTCATTTCACCACAGTCCATCATTTTCTTAATAATTTCTTCATCAGTAGGTATCTTCTCTCCTTTCCAATTTTTAGCAAATACAATTCTAGCTGCTGTTAAAACATTCACAATTAAGTATTGCAATTCTTTGTTATATGTATCTGGTAAGATCCCTAATAAAAATATCTCTGGTTTAAAGTCAATATGTCTCTGTCATTTTTTCTAACCACATGTGTATCTTAGTCCAGTATCTCCTTGCTTCTACGCATGTCCACCACATATGGTAATAAGATCCTGGGGTCTGATGACACTTCCAATACTTCTCCGATTTATTCTTGAACATTCTGGCTATCCTCGTCGGAGGTAAATGCCACCTGTAAAACATCTTATACAAATTCTCTTTATATGCTATAGATATTGTCATTTTATAATTATGTGATCACAGTTTTTGCCATTTCTCTAAATCAATACCATAACCAAAAAATTTTCCCCACACTATCATTGATTCTTTAACTTGTTCTTCTTCTAGTTTTACTTCTAATAAATATCCATACAACTTTTTAATTACATGATCATCAGAGCCCATTAAAATCTTATTTAAATTCGTCAAAACCTTGTAAAAACCTTCTTGTTTGTGATCTTCTCGATACCTAGAAAATATTTGCATATATGAAAACCAGTCCATTTTACATCCCTGATCTTCTAATTCCTGCTTTAATTTAAGTTCACCCTTTTCATCCAATAATTCACTATACCTAATAATTTGGTCCCTTTTAAATATTGCTGGATATGAAAAAGCTTCAATTGTAGATACCCAGACTGGAATCTTCAAATAATGATATTTTTTGACCTCCCAATTCAACCATAAAGCTTCAAGTATCTGATGTCTTCTAAAATACCCTTGTATTTTTGTTCCTTTATACCATAAAAAGGCATGCCACCCCATCAACAAGTCATGTCCCTCCAAATTCAATAATCTGATATTTCTCAAAGTTATCCATTCTTTAATCCACATTAAACTTGCAGCTTGGTAATACAATTCAAAATTAGGCAAACCAAAACCACCCCTAACTTTAGCGTCTTGTAACAACTTTATTTTATTCTCGCCTTTTTTCCCTGCCAAATATATTTCAATATCATTTTATTTAAATCTACAAAAAATTCCTTACCCAACTTAATTGGAATTGTCTGAAATAGGTACAAAATTCTAGGCAAAATATTCATCTTAATAGTTGAGATCCTACCAATCAAAGATAACTGCACATTTCCCCATTTCATCAAATCTTGCCCTATCTGTTGTTTAAGCTTATTATAATTATTTTCCTTAAGTGCGCTACATTTTGGTGTTAAATATATCCCCAAATATTTTACTTTATTTGTAACCTGCATTTTTGAAGCCTCCATCAATTCCTCTTTTTGCTTTTTCAACATATTTTAGTCATTATCTTCATTTTATCTTTATTAATTTTCAAGCCAGCTACTTTCCCAAACTCTCCGATAGTTTCTATTGATTTATTTATTGTTATTAATGGTTCTTCAATAATAAAGACCAGGTCATGTGCAAAGGCTTGTAATTTGTATTCTTCTTTTCGTATTTTCATACCTTTTATCTCTTTTTCTTCTCTGATATTTCTGTTTAACACTTCTAGAATCAATATAAACAACAGTGGGGACAGCGGGCATCCTTGTCTAATACCTTTTTCTATCTCAATAGGATCAGTCAATTCTCCATTTATCATTATTTTTGCTGTCTGTTTAAAATATATGGCTTCAATTGCCTGGATGAATTTCCTACCAAAGCCCATTTTTTCCATTTGGAGTCTCATAAATCGCCAGTTTACATTGTCGAAAGCTTTTTGTGCATCTAAAAATCTGCTTTTCAGGATGTGCTTAATAATACTCTAAGGCATCCAAAATTATTCTTATATTGTCTCTAATTTGTCTTTTTGGGAGGAATCCACTGATCAATTGTTCTCACTGTCAGGAAATTTCTCCTTTTTTCTAGGTTGGTTCTTTATTTATTTATTTATATTTATTTATTTATCTGTCAAACATGTATAAGATAACAGATATAAGTATAAACATGATTATGAATACAGGATAAGGATACGAATAAATGGGGACAGTAGGACAGGGGTGGTAGCACATTGGAGGGCTTATGCACGCCCCTTACAGACCTCTTAGAAATGGGGTGAGGTCAACAGTAGACAGTCTAAGGTTAAAGTTTTGGGGGTTTAGGGAAGAAACCACAGAGTCAGACAGTGCATTCCAGGCATTGACCACTCTGTTGCTGAAATTGTACCTTAAGTTTGTATCTATTGTGTGCTCGTGTATTATTGCAGTTGAAGCAGATAATTTTGTGTACTCTGCTTAAGTCAGACCTTAAGGTTCTCTCCTTGATTAGTTTCCATCAATGTCCTTTTCTTCCTCCTTAGGAATCCCACTGGGTTAGCAGCCAACAAGGATGAGTGGGCACTCTATAATGCCACAGAGCAGAATTTCTTCCTTCTTAATACTGAGCCATTCCAGGAGAGGGTGAAAGAGCACTGTGATTTTTTAAAGAGCCATTTTTCAAAGGCTGAAGAGACACGTAAGTTCAGCTATTAGTTCTGCCTTTGGAAGGGAGTAGTGGTTGATGAAAAAGATGTTTTTAAAAATCATTTATATATCAAATATAGAGATCACCCATCTCATTCATAGAGCAATTTCTAAAAAATGATTTTATTTCATGTCTTTGCTGAAACATACTCATTTGATTTTGCACTGGGCAATTTTGTAATGCTAGTGATAAATTTTGTTGAGCAAGCATATTTCATGATGTCCCAAGAGTTGGGTCTCTAGTAATGTCCTCTAAGTAAGCCTTAGTTGCTCACATAAAGATAACAACAACAATAACAACAACAACAATAACGAATCCCAAAACATCTGGATCACCTCTTGACCACAATCGGCATTGACAAAATCCCTCTCAGTCAATTGAAAAAGGCAGCTTTACTTGGAACAGATTGCATCCTGCAATGATAACTTTAATACCATCAAAAAATATCTGCCCATCCCAGCTTTTTGGGAAGAACTGAGTAGGTGGACAAAAAATGACAAATCCAGTCTAAACATCTGGCTGACCATGTGATTAACAATAATGTTTTGATATATATTTAATAAATATATATTATGCCATGAATCATGGAATCCTCAGAATCCTACTTCTAGATTCAGATTCTTTAGTGGTAATATTTGATATTGATATTTCATTTTTCTTTGTTCTGCAGACAAGTCTGAAGGTGATTCTGTTTCATCGGACTAGGAAGAAGACAGCAGGTAGGAATTCAGTGCTTGGTTATATTAACAGCCTTCAAATGGGATCAAGTTGGATGATTTCAGAAGGAGATTAGACTTCTTTCTAAATCGTAGTTTCACATTGGCATTACAAACAATTTTTAAGTAGCACTTTTGTGGCTCAACCTCGCTGTGTGAAATGGAAGCTCTCCAAGCAGATGCCAATGGCCTTTGTGGAAGAGGAACCTGGAGAAACCTCTAGATCTTAGCAAAAACAAATACAGATCTTGGGCATAGGGAAGGAAGGAATGAGCCACCAAGAGTAATTTACAGAGAAGATTACGCAGTGCTGAGAAAGAGAAAGCATGAGAATGAAACTCAGCTTGTGGGGGAAATCAGTTTTCATATGAATGAGACTATTTAATAGACAAATGGAGACATTGGGAATGTGTCCTTGTAGCCCAGTGATAAATGTTATCAGAACATTCCCATAGGCACCCCTGAATCTCAAGATGCAAATATTTCTTCTAACGAAGACCATTGTCTTCTCTAGGTAACAGAAGGATAGGAAGTAACTTGAGATCAGTTAGGTTATTAATTACCAATGTGTATGCATGCATAAAAATCCCCCTCCATTTTAAAATGTATAAATATGAGTGATGGCTTCAGCCTACTTTGCTGGCATCCTGCCATAAAATATGGGGAGGGGGAGAATGGGGACATAGGGAAGGGGGATGACAGGATGACAGAAACCAGAGGTGTCAATCTGGAACAGGCCGGCTGTTCCAACAACAGGAGCATGAGAATGGAATGGGAAATTCCACCAAAGCAGCGCCAAACCTTAAAGCTGTTACCAAAACTCCTAATATTATTGGACTCTTAAAACTGGTCAAGATGGGAGGACCTGGGAGAAGGGGAAAGGGCAGGCTTTGCGTAGGAATACTCAGATCCAACTTTTCTTGCGCTGTTAACACTTAGTTCAGTTTAGTTAAGTTTTTATTATATTTGTATACCGCGCTTCTCCCGAAGGATAAAACAACATACAAGACAAAATTTAAAAAACATATTAAAACAATTCAATTTTTGGCCAAAATTAAAACTTCCAATTAAAACCATATTAAACCACTTTAAAACCCAATTTAAAATCCACGCGCATGCCCAAGATGGCGACTCCCGATGGAGCTCCAGTTTTGCGGGGGTAATGTCCTGGCGGTTAGGGGGTCCTTAGGGCCAACTGTCCACCTATGGCCCATGGTGTGGTGAGAGGGCTAATTCACCGATCCGATGGGAGCATTTTCGGCTCCGGAAGACCTTTTGGGAGAGCAGTTTATGGCTTCGCTCTCCGGAACAGCTTGTACTGAGATGGGCGATGCTGGCGGGATATAAGACGGCGAGACAGGCCAGGAGCTTCATGACAGCCGGCCCTGCATTCATCGGAGGCTGCCGGAGGGATGGCGGTGCGCGGCTGCGATGGCCATCTGGCACCCTGGGCGAGACTCCGTTGGTCCCTGGCGAGGACAGGAATTGCCTGCGGAGGCCGGCGGTGGGCGGAGTCGGCGCGGAGTCGGCCGATGGTGATGGCGGCAGTGATGACGGTGCCCAAAATGGCGCCCGAAATGGCGGTTACACACAGCGGTTACAGGCGGCGGTAATCGGAGCAATGGAGACCAAAGAGGCCACAAACGGGAGAGTAGGGACCTGCCTAACTATTTTCAACCGAAACTCCTGGGCGACGGAGGGGTGCCGACCCTTTCATTGTCGGGCCAGCCCTGGATCGCCTCCCAGAGGCCTCCCCCCTCTCTTTCTATGGGGGGGTTAAACCTTTATGCATGGAAGACTTGAAGGAGGCTAAGGAGATTAGAAGAGGATTGTTGTGTCTATCATGGGGGCTTTGCTTCTGCAAAGTGACTGCCTTATTCCATCTCCCCCCTCCTGTATTTTTATCTCCTGTGCCCCTTTTGTGGCCGGTTATTCGGCTTTTTGTGATCATTTGCTATCCAGGTTTGTTGTTTCCTGTATGTCAGGATGAGAGTTTCCCTACTTTTATGTCATCTGAGTCTCCCTGGATTTTCGCCTACTATATATTTCCCACAGACTATCCGTGTTTCTGAACTCAAGGATTGGCTATTACATCTGTGCCTAGGTACAACATTGAAAGAACAGGACTATAGCTGCTGTTTTTCTCCCTTATATCTGGTTGCCGTGAGAGGGTGATCGATGTTTACATCTGAGTTCAAAATGGCTTAAGTTTTTCTACCGCTGATGTGAGAGATCAGTGGGACTAAAATGACTTGTACCTCTGATTGATACTCTCTCCACAGGACCCTGGATAACTAGGACATGCCTACCAGCTATGGACTATCTAGCTACAAAATGTACTCATTGGGAGAACTCCTCAAACTGCGAGATGCCCCCCTCTCGCAGGTCTGGCCCTCTTCTTTATCGAGGGCCTATCTCGATGACGGACTTTGGAGTCCGGAGAGATGGCATACAGCAAAAAGAGGGTTATGGGGTTTTTTAGGGAAATTTTTTAATAAGATTTTAAGGGATTCTGGGAGGGGGGTAGGTTGCGTGGGTTCGGGGGAAGACCCGCGGGGGAGGGTATCTGGGCCAGCTGAGGGGCGTGGCATGGGAGGTGCGGACTCGGGGGTCAAGGAGAGGATTAGAGCTTACGATACAGATGGCCATAACATCGATACTGTAGGTGGGAGGGGCAGATATGGTGGGAGCAGGGGGCCACATCATCTTGCGGGAGTGCATCCTCGCTAGTTGCAAGCGGTGGCACGCTCCGGCCCTCAAAGCTCTTCTCGTTCTCCAGGTTGTACGGAACCTCGCACCCCAGGCCTTCGGCTGATGCTGTGCAACGCCAGGTCCGTGGTAAATAAAGCCCCCCTCATTTGTGACCTTATTCAGGAGGGGGGTGCGGACCTGGCGGGTATTACGGAGACCTGGTTGGGCCAGGAGGGGGGAGCCCCCCCTGTTGGTATGTGCCCACCAGGTTTCCGTGCTTTCCATCAGCCAAGGTCACAGGGGAGGGGCGGAGGGGTGGTGATTGTTATTAACGAAGGTCTTGGACCGAGGGAGGCCACTGTTCCTCAGACGGCTGGATGTGAGTCCCTCCTTGTGAAGTGGGGTCATAGGGTGCAGTTGGGCTTGCTAGTCACGTACCTGGCTCCCTGCCATGTGGCAGCAGCCCTGCCTGAGCTGCTTGACGTTATAGCCGCGGTGGCGGTTGACACCCCCAGGCTTATGGTCATGGGGGATTTTAACCTGTCATCAGTTGGCGAGACGTCTGAAGTGGCTCGGGAGTTCATGGCTTCCATGACGGCTATGGACCTGACCCAGTTAATTTATGGCTCTACTCACATGGGGGGACACACACTGGACCTGGTTTTTGTCTCTGGACAGTGTTCGAGTGATCTTGAGATAGGGGATATAGTGATTGAACCCTTGTCAAGCAACAAATGGTTTCTTTATTGCAAGCTGACAATCTTTATGGCAACAAATTTTGGCTATAGGGACAAAGAAGAAATGGATTGAATGATTATACAAACCAGAAAAGACGAGATGAGGATTTTAAATTAGAAAATCTGACTTCAAGAAGAGAGCGAGTATTTCAGAAACATCAACCTCAAATCACTATTTTAAAAGTTTTCAAAATAAATCTGGGGGGATTGTTGAAAGAATTTATAAAAAAAGAGGATTGGAAAAAATACAAAAAGAAGTGAAGAACAGAAGATTAAGAAAGATATTCTCCTGTGGACTTTGAAATTGGCAAAGGGCAAATATGTGTTTTAATGGTATTAAAAGATTTTTAAAATGTTTAACATAGTTATATTATTCTACAAGATATATGAGATAAATTGTATAAGCTTTTAGGATGTCTAACCCTTTGAAGCGAAGAGGATTAATGTTAAACTCAGAATTTTATTGTAAACTGATAGTTTTGGATAGTTAAGGGTTCTTTTAAAAAAAAAAGTTAGAGGTATTAAGATGGTTAATTGAAAAATTGAAAGATACCTTCCTATAGATTCTGAAATTTATATTTGGTAAATAAGTGTTTTAAAGGTATTAAGAGATTTTAATGCTTAACATTAGACTATATTATTTTAAAAGATATATGAGATAAAATGTGTAAGATTTTAAGATGGAAATTTTTTTTCTGGTATAGAAATGGAATTTATTCATGATTTTTATTGTTTGTAAGATTGCTAAAGTATCGGATTATGCATTAAGAAAAAGGTTTCTTTTCTTTTTTTTCTATATAAGTAGGAAGAATGAATTTAATTTAATTGGTATTGAGAATTTATAAAAGGGAGGTTGTTGAATTGGAGCAAAGGGAGTTAAAGAACATGTGGGAGCTTTGAACTTTATAATTTGTTAGTTTATTTTAGCATATGTTTGTTAGATGCTATACCCTGTTTTTGCTCTGGGAAGTCAGGGGTGGGGTGGGGAGGGGGGGGGAAGTGATGAATAGATAAATGTTTTAGCATAAGAAAGTGTATTCTAGGATATAGGAGTTGCTCAGATACTAAAGGAGGAAAATATTTCACAGCAAAGAAGTTAGAAAGGAGAGAGGAGGAGGGGGTAGGAAGAGGAGAGGGAGGGAGAGGAATGGAAGAAAGGAGAGGAGGAAGGGAAGGGAAGGGGACAGGAGTAGGAGTGAAGGCGAGAAGGGGGAAAAGAAGAGAGAAGTGGGGGAAAGGGAAAGGAAGTAGGATGAGGTGGGAGAAGAGGGAGGAGGGAAGAGGAGGGAGGGATGGGAAAGAAAGGAGGAGGAGAAGAAGGTTTGTTGTGGAATGAGGGAAGAAGGAGAAGAGCAACTCCGAATATAATTAAAATGTTTTATTTCAATGCTTTCTTTAAGGGAAACATGTATATGGAGGATTTCTTATGTATAAGAAAATGTATAATTTATGTGGGGAAGGGGAAGGGTGGGGGGGAGAAAACTGTATTTCTTATAAAACTTTTTAATAAAAAAAAAAAAACCCTTGTCATGGTCAGATCACTCCCTCCTTCGCCTGGACCTCCGAACCGCCACACCCCACCGCAGGGAGGCGGAACCGACCAGGTGGTTCCGTCCCAGGTGCCTGATGGATCCTGATAGATTCCAGATGGAGCTTGGGCCATTTCCTGAGGTTCTGGCACACGACTCGGCTGAGGACTTAGTGGCCGCCTGGGATAGGGCGGCGGCTGGGGCTTTGGACCGAGTCGTGCCTTTGCGGCCTCTGACATGGCGCCGGTCTCACCTGGCTCCTTGGTATACTGAGGAGCTGAGGGAGATGAAGCACCGGAAAAGACGCCTAGAGAGCAGTTGGAGGGCTAGTCGTTCTGAATCTGACCGGACACTGGTAAGATCTCATATTAAGAATTACCTAGTGGCGATAAGAGTAGAGAAGAGTAACTACTTTTCTGCTCTTATTGCGTCATCAGATAATTGCCCAGCCGCCCTGTTTAGGGTGACCCGCTCCCTGCTCCACCAAGGGGCGCGGGAAGACCCCTTGGAGGGTAGAGCTGAGGATTTTGTACAATATCTGTATGACAAAATCGCTCAGATTCGGGAACAGCTGGACTCTGACTGGGTAGATCCAGGGGAGATGACAAGGGCAGGTCCTGAGAATATTATTTGGGAAGAGTTTGATCCTGTGACTCCCGAAAGCGTGGACAGGATACTGAACAGACTGAATGCGACCACATGTTTATTGGACCCGTGTCCCTCCTGGTTGGTACTGGCCTCCCGGGAGGTGACGCGAGGCTGGCTCCAGGAGATTATAAATGCTTCTTTGAGTGAGGGTGTCTTTCCCGCCGCCTTGAAAGAGGCGGTGGTGAGGCTCCTCCTCAAGAAGCCCTCCCTGGACCCAGCTGTGTTAGCAAATTATCGTCCTGTCTCCAACCTTCGCTTTGTTGCGAAGGTTGTTGAGAGTGTGGTTGCACGACAACTGCCTCAGTACCTGGATGAATCGAATTATCTAGATCCGTTCCAGTCGGGCTTCAGGCCCGGGTACAGCACAGAGACGGCATTGGTCGCATTGGTTGATGATCTTTGGAGGGCTCGGGACAGGGGTTGCTCCTCTGTCCTGGTCCTATTAGACCTCTCAGCAGCTTTTGATACCATCGACCATGATATCATGCTGCACCGGTTGGAAGGGTTGGGGGTGGGGAGCACTGTTTTACAGTGGTTCTCCTCCTTTCTCTCTGACCGGTCGCAGTCTGTGTTGACAGGGGGGCAGAGGTCGACCCCAAGGCCCCTTGTATGTGGGGTGCCGCAAGGATCGGTCCTCTCGCCCCTTCTGTTCAACATTTATGTGAAGCCGCTGGGTGAGATCATCCGTGGTTTTGGGGTGAAGTACCATCAGTACGCTGATGACACCCAGCTGTACATCTCCACCCCAGACCACCCCAATGATGCCCTTGAGGTGATGTCCCGGTGCCTGGAGGCTGTACGGATCTGGATGGGGAGGAACAGACTCAGGCTCAACCCATCCAAGACCGAGTGGCTGTGGTTTCCGTTGTCCCGATATAGTCAGTTGGCGCCATCTCTGACTATTGGGGGCGAGTCGTTGGCCCCCACAGATGGGGTTCGCAATTTGGGCGTCCTCCTGGACTCGCGGCTGTCTTTAGAAGAGCATATGACGGCCGTAGCCAAGAGGACTTTTTATCAGGTTCGCCTGATTCGCCAGTTGCGTCCCTTTCTGGATTGGGACTCGTTACGCACAGTCACTCACGCCCTTGTCACCTCACGCCTGGATTATTGTAATGCTCTCTACATGGGGCTCCCCTTGAGGAGCACCCGGAGGCTCCAACTGGTCCAGAATGCGGCCGCGCGGGTGGTGACGGGAGCGATGTGGCGCTCTCATGTGACCCCCCTCCTGCGCGAGCTACACTGGCTCCCAGTGGTCTTCCGGGTGCGCTTCAAGGTTTTGGTTACTACCTTTAGAGTGCTCCATGGCTCAGGACCAGGGTACTTACGAGACCGCCTCCTGCCACCAGTAGCCTCTCACCGACCAGTTCGCTCCCATAGAGAGGGGCTCCTCGGGGTGCCGTCGGCCAAACAATGTCCACTGGCGGCCCCCAGGGGGAGAGCCTTCTCTGTGGGGGCACCTGCCATCTGGAACAAGCTCCCCCCGGAGATACGGAGGATCCAAGACTTACGCATCTTCCGCCGCGCCCTAAAAACGTTTTTATTCCAACAGGCTGGTCTGGCCTAACTCTCCCTTTTAAATTGGCTTTTAAATTGGCTTTTAAATTGGCTTTCTAAATCTCTTTTAGATAAATTTGGATGTTTTAATCTTTGAGCCTAAATTATTTAATCTGTTTTTTAATAGTTTTTAACTTTTGTATGTCTTTGTATTTTATTTATGGCTGTTCACTGCCCTGAGTCCTTCGGGAGTAGGGCGGTATACAAATATGAAAAATAAATAAATAAATAAATAAATAAAATCATTTATCCCATCAGACCGGCCTGCTGAAATAATAGGGTCTTCAGAGCACGACGGAAGGCGCGGAGGTCGGGGATCCTTCGTATGTCTGGGGGCAATTCATTCCATAGGGCAGGAGCCCCCACAGAGAAGGCTCTCCCCCTGGGGGTCGCCAGTCGACATTGTTTGGCCGATGGCACCCTGAGGAGGCCCTCTCTGGAAGGAGGAAAACGGTGGCAGAATGCGGTCCTGTAAGTAACTTGACTTTAGTAAAAGTATACTTTTTGCTACAAATGGATTCGAGGGTCTTTCTTTCCTATACATCCAAGCTGGGACAAGCCTGACAGCATCCTTTTCTCTGCAAGAGTTCCTCCCACTATTTTCTCAAGGGAATTTCTCCAGTGCACACAAACAAAAACAGTAAATACTGCAGCAAGCCTTGATTACGTGCTTTGGGTCCTGCATTTTGATTCCATAAACCCCTCCATGTTTAGTATAAGGGGAATACAGAGCACCTCAGTTGGACTTTTAAGGTTAAGATTAAGGCACCAGGCTAGATATCAGGAGACTGTGAGTTCTAATCCTATCTTAGCCATGAAAGTCAGAAAGGTAGAATTAGAACTCACAGTCTGATAACGTTTAACCCTGGTGCCTTAATCTCAAAAACCGATCAAAGGTGCTCTGTGTTCCCCTTATACTAAATACACTGACTTTAGACTAGTCACTCTCTCTCAGCCCAACTCACCTCACAGGGTTGTTGTTGTTGGGAAAATAGGAGGAGGAAGGTATGTGGGGTATGTTCTCCACCTTGGGTTATTTGTAAAAACAATAAAGGCGAGATACATATAATAAACAAAAATAAATAAAATTCTCTTATTCTACCTTACTACAGAGAAGAGCATCCTGGAATCTCTGCTTTGCCTGTGTCCTGAACCAGCCTACTATGAAGGACTGCCACATAGGTTGAACCTCTTTGAAAATGGCATCCATATCTCAAAGGCACCATTTGAAAACCTAGCTACCGTTTTATTGGCTTCAGAATAATGGTTGTGTGTTTATTTCTCTCAGGAATAAATCAAGATTTCTCTTTAATGCCTGGTGAAATGATGACAAGCTGCACCAGAGAACCTTCCAGAAGCATCCATTGTCCTTTCAGAGACTGACTGGTGGGAACTTGGGACACAAATAAGGAGACAACTAAAACCCTATCACTTTTGCTGTTAAAATAATAAATTGCTAGGAGTAATTTATTATATCTTGATTTGAGAGAGGCTTTTAGTGAATCCAGCTCCCTCAAAAAGAACCTCTTAATAAATACTGTCTGAATTCTTAGGATAAAAATCCCTTTATTTTCACAACAATGCCAGAACGTGACACAATATGGAAAGACAAATAAAGGAAACAAGAATTCTGCCAAATTTTGCTATAACCTAATGACTCACATATCTTTTTCATAGGGCTGAGATCCTTAAATCTAATAAACGGACAGGTTTTGTATTCTGGGTATCAAAATCATTTTAATATATCCTGATATGGAGAAACCAGTTTAGGCAGGATGCTTAAATTAGGACATGATCCATTTAATTAGAGATGTTTTCTCATGTGCTGTAAAAACAGTTTCGATCTCAGATAGTTCCAGATACTAGTTACTGGAATCCATGTGTCCTGGTTTGGAAATATGCCTTGAATATGCCTACAGGGTTTTTGCATATGAATGGAATTTAAAAAGTACAAATAGTCCTTGACTTAGCAACCATTTGTTTAGTGACTGTTCAAAGACATAACGGCGCTGAAAAAGTGACTTATCACTGTTTTTCACCCTTATGCCCATTGCAGCATCCCCATGGCCATGTGATCAGAATTTGAGTGATTGGCAACTGGCATGTATTTATGATGGTTGCATTATCCCAGGGCCACATGATCACCATTTGTAATCTTCCCAGCTGGCTTCTGACAAGCAAAGTTTAAACTCACCAAATGGCAAGGCTCAAGCAAGCTTTGGAGACAACCTACAAAGTTAGCTAAGACCCCCACCCCCTTGGAGTCTCACAATCAGGATACATTTTTTATACAGGAACAGGAAACACTTAGAGGTGCGGCCCAAGAGAGGGCATAAAACCAAGCTCTTCCTTTTTGGTTCTTCACCGAACACCTTGAAACATGTCATCTCCTTTTCTATTCAAGAACTGCAGCCATATGATTCCTGTCCACCATTAAGCCATCTTTCGAAGCAGTCGCCATGTTTCCAGTGTCTTTTTCCCCACTTGGAACTGAACCCAATAGGATATTTCTTCCAACAATACATATATAGGGAAGAAAAACAAAATGCACAGGTACCATATATGTGGTACCTTGCTCAATAGTAGTAACTGTGAGAGGGATCTTGGAGTCCTAGTAGACAACCATTTAGATATGAGCCAGCAGTGTGCAGCAGCTGCCAAAAAAGCCAACACAGTTCTGGGCTGCATAAACAGAGGGATAGAATCAAGATCATATGAAGTGTTGTTTTTTTTATTAAAAGTTTTATCAAATATTACAACAATTTTTCCCCGTCCCTCCTCCCCACCTTCCCTCTTACAGATTACAATCTGTAATTATACCTAACAAGAAGAACTGTGGAGTAAATTTTATCTTCTTTTTGAGAATGTTTTGCATAATCCACCATATTTTTATCCAAAATGCCTTAATTTTTTTACATGTCCACCATATATGATAATACGTGGCATCATCACATTCACATCTCCAACACTTAGGTTGCACACTTGGATACATACAGGCTAGCTTTTTAGGATCTAGATGCCATCTATAAAACATTTTTAAAAATTCTCTCTTAAATTTTGAGCTTGGGTAAACTTCACATTTCTAAGCCATATTTTTTCCCACGTTTCCATCATTATTGGTTCTTCAATATTTTGTGCCCACTTTATCATACAGTCCTTAACTAACTCCGTTTCTGAATCTATTTCTACCAATGCATTATACAACCTTTTTATATGCATTTGACTTTGATCTTTAATTTGTTTTACCAAGTTCTCTCATTTTGCAAGATACCAATTTTCTGATCTTCTCTCCATCTAGCTTGCAGCTGTACAAACTGGAACCATGTTTGAATTATCCTTTCTTCTCTTAATTGATTCAAAGATTTTAATTGTAGTATACCTCTTTCCTTGTTAAGAAGCTCTTTGTATGTAGTCACATCTTGTTTTTGCTCTACACTTATATTCTCTAACGCATGACTGGGTATTGCCCACATTGGTAACTTCTCGTTTAATTTATACTTATACTTTTTCCAGACACGCAATAAAGCATTCCTTAATATGTGACTTTTAAAAGTCTTATCCACTTTCTTATCATGTAATAAATAAGCATGCCACCCTCAATATTCAATATTCTTTCTTCTGTTGAATTCATCCAGTCACTCATTGCTGATAGGGCAGCTGCCTCATAATATAGTCTTAAGTTGGGCATTTTGAGACCTCCTCTTTCACGTATATACTGCATTATTTTTGCTTTATTCTCGGTCTCTTCCCTGCCCAGACAAAATTATTAATACCCTTCTGCCATATCTTCAAATTTTCATCTTTTTTAAGTATTGGTATCATTTGAAAAAGAAATAAAAACTTAGGCAAAGCATTCATTTTTACTGCTGCTATTCTTCCCAACAAAGATAATTGTAATTTTTTCCAATTTTCCATCCCTCTCTGTATTTTTTGCCACAACGGATCATAATTATGCTTAAATAATTTCGCATTTGATGTCGTAATGTAAACCCCTAAATACTTAACTTTTTTAACTATTTCAAACCCTGTTAGTCTTTATAATTCTTCTATTTGATTTGTAGTCATGTTTTTAGTTATTATCTTCGTTTTCCCTGCATTTATTTTAAATCCAGATACTTGTCCATATTGATTAATTATATCCATTAAACCTACAACCGACTGTAATGGTTGGGTTAAAGTAACAACCAAATCGTCTGCAAATGCTTGTAGTCTGTAGTCATACTGCCTAATTTTAATTGCAATTATTTTATCCCGTATTTTACTCAGCAAAAATTCCAAAGTCAAAATAAACAATAATGGAGACAAGGGACATCCTTGTCTTGTTCCTTTTTCTAGCTCCCACAATTGTTCATGATACCTGCTGAGTGCAGTTGGTCAGCCAATTGCAAATCTATCTGGTGGTGATGCTGTCTGTCCTACATTTTTAGAGTCATCCAATTTAGGGTCACCTCAGGTTTCTGTTATTTGCTTTCAGGTTCTTTAGTTACTTTGAAATAGGGACAGATGTTGTAATGGCTCTTTTCAAGGCTGCAGGTTGCATACCAGAGATAGTGACTGTCCTTTGCTCTGGAGTTCTCTCACCCCATTTGAAAGACATTCTCTGTTTTTCCATTTCTCTGATATTGGAGCTTTTTGCCAATACTTGCAACTTCCTCCTCATTTGTGGACAGAATCCAGTTGGTCAATGCACCTTCCTGCAATATATAAAGTTGCTCTTTTCATGATCATTTTTTTGTGTGAGCAGGATACAGCCTGGTCATCTCAGAAGCTGCTTTCTTCTTTCGAATAACAAATAGTCCCGTTAAATCTGACAAGTGAGTAAGTCTGCAGAATTTTTTTAAAAAACAGTTTTTTTTTTCAGAAAAGGGACTAGAATTTCTTGTTTTTTTCAAGCTGGTTAATTCTATTCAGGCTAGTTAGTTCTATTCCAGGCTAAACAGACAACAATTTCTTCAGCCATAGTAGGAAATGCCACTAGAGTTTGACACAGAGAAGAAGAGTGGGAAAGAAAAGCAGTGAAGATAAAGCCCATACTGGGCTGCCATTTCTTCTATGTTCAGATATGTGCTTGCAAATTTCCACCATCTTTATCTAGCAATAAGACCCGTTAAAAATCAGTGGGATATTCCTCTACGAAGTTGCTGATAAGAATTGCATTTCCTAAAGCACTTGTGCAATTGTACTGTAGTGGAATGGAAGGACTAAAAAACATTCCCAGGCCAGTCAGAGACAGCTTTATTGCGCAAGGTTCAGAGCCAGATTTGTACCTGAAGCTTTGAACAAAGAAAAAACTCTGATACAATGGTTTTTATACATTTCTAAGACAAAGGATTCAGTGAGATCATACATTTTCCATATATGGTTAATCATGAGATCATACATCCGATTTTCCTTCTATGGTTACATTCACTGTTAATAAGTTCATTTAATTACTTAAAGCATTAATCTTAGTTTACAAAATTATCTTAGCCACACAACTTTTCTTAAGTGCTCAGAGTCGCTAATGGGAGAGTTACTACTGTCCTTGGGTAAGTTCATTGGATTAAGTAACTCTTTGTAACATATAGGTCTTTGTGTCATTCACAGTCAGGTCACTCAGATATTTTTCCATATAGCAGTCCTTTCCGTGACATCGAGGTATCAGAAGATATATTACCACTTAAATGGTTTAACTGTTTGTTAATGTAATTTCCAACAAGCACTTTCCTTTCTTATAATAATATGAATAGATAGGGTCTCTCAGAGTTCATGAATCCAAGCACGTCTTCCCCTTATAATAATGTGAATAGAGAGGGTCCCCCAGAGCCCATATATCTGACTCTGTATGATTCCTATTTTATTCACATTATTTCTTTTATCTACATTATTCTTTATTTGCTATTTACCTCATTCCCCCCTATGGAAGTTTTTCCATGCATAAACTTCCATTACTTCCTACACAACACTCTATGTCCCTTAATACACAAAGCCAACATATAATATCCCACAACATATGACTAATCTAGGCAAGAGATAGGTATTTCTTGATCTTCACCCTATTAATCCTTGGAGGTACTCCCTCCATTCTTTTCCCAGACCCTATTTTGACATATGTGTCTGTTTCAGAAACTTTTTTCTTCAAGAAAGCGCTCTGTCAAAACTAATTCCTTCGCAGTCTGTATCTCTTTCACTGCTCTGATAGATAGCTGTTTCAGCACAGGGATTGCACAAGGAATAAAAGCTAGGCCTGCACAAGGGATAAAAGCTAGGCCTGCCACAGCCATATCAACAAGAATAACATTTGTGTAATCCAGCCGGATCCAGGCAACCAAGAAAACCACCTGTCAGTTGTTTGTAACCTCTGACTTATCTTGGATGCCCTATCCTGCAAATCCTTGGCAACTTCTTTGACCACACCTGATTTATTCATGTAGAAACAACAATCTTCTCATACCTCCTCTCTCTGCGGCCACAAGGTCTAAGGCACGTCGATTTTGTAGGACCACTGCTGCCAATGACTCTATCTGGTCTTGGACTTCCACCAGGGTTCCAGCAATTTGGTTCAGGCTTTCTTCTGATAATTGCTGAAACTGTATTACTGAGTGTGTTACCCCACCTACACCTGTTCCACTGCAGTTCCTATCCCCATGATTACTAATAGTGGGACTAGGATTGGTACCCATTTCTGAACATGCCCCATGAGAGGAACAGGGATGGTATGTTCTCCACTGACAACATCTATTTCAGGAAAAAGGAGTACTAGTGTGCATGTTCCGGTCCAATTTGTTGGCAAACATAAATACGTATCCCTTTCACATAAGAAGATTTACGGAAAAGGCATGTGCTCGGTTGTTCCTTGCATTAGTCCAGACCCCCAAAAGCCCCTACCACAAACATTCCCGTCAGCAGCTGTAATGGGACTTTTAGTGAAGGGTCCTTTTGCTTATCTCCGAGGATTGGACCTTCATAAAGATACCGGGAGGTAGTATCCCAGGGGGAAAGAAGACACATAAACCTGTGTTGGACCTAATGGAGAACCAGATAGTGAAGTGAGGGGGCTGGAACAGACTAGTGCACCTTTCCTTGGATACCTTCCAGGACCTCTTCCATCCTCCCCATTTTGTGATGATGGCAGCTGGTGGTGATGAGAAAGTGAGTGGTGTGCAGAAGGAAAAAGATCTTTGGTTAGTTTTACATCCCTAAGGTTCATTCTAGGACCAAGGTACACTTCTGATAGACATTGTTCTTTTATCAGGGATCCTATAGGCCTACCAGGTTTCTGATGTCTCTACACAGGGAAGGTGACCCTATGATTTAACAAGGTTTCGACCCAATTCCAGTATCCCTGATATGCAATCTCCTCTTTTCAATTATTGTAGGGGCCCTTCTATTCCCCCCTGTACCGGGATTGTTAAACTCTTAACCTTAGGTCTAGGAGTTGGTTTAGGAATAAGGTACCCACTCCACCTTCTGATGCCACGTTGTTGGCGGGAGTGGACTTGACCCAAAGTGTCCCCATTCAGTGTCTTGATGCTGCTAGGTCCCCTGGGATTCTTGACATCTTCAAATCCTTCCGCAGAGACAAGGGGAATTTCTTGAACATCCACACAATCTGGGGAACTACTGTTCAAGCTAGCATCACTCACTAGACCCTTGGCTAATAGTACCCACAACCCCAAATAAATCATAGTGACTTTATTCCCACACCCACAAGACCTTAAGAGCGCAAGACCCGAAGTTTACAAGTTCATCATGTCAGGAAGAGGGTTAGGGATATGTGTAACTTGGGGTAGGGCAATATCAATTGTATTAAAACAATACCAACAGAAGGGCTAAAGTAGCTGTTGCCCAGAATCCCCACACCCCAATCTTCCTCAACCATGAGTGTTTTTAATAAGTGCTTACTGGATACTATCACTGTTAATGGGTTTTACATTACAAACTATAGTCATGGAATGTTGTCTTCCTCCGTTCCAAGCTTCGGCCGTGCGTAGAGAACCAGCTTCCGAGGTGGTTCAGCAAAGCTTGACGATCACCACCGTGCGTTGAGAGCCCGTTGCCGGTAGGACTCACCAAGGGCTGGTCAGTTGTTGTCACCTGGTATGTGACTGGATCACTTTGGTCTGCGGGCTTCAGTCTCGTCCAGTGAATCCAGGACCGTTCTCCTAAGATCTTAAAAGCACAATTACAAAACCAATACATCTGGGAGAGAGCGCAAAGGGATCTGAGCAGTTGTAGTCCTCTTCAGTTGGAAAACAGCATAGGCAACCACTCAATCCTTCCACTCCTTTGGGGCTGGCATGGGCCCTTTCACTTCCTTCCAGGAACATCCAATCATCATGGTGGAATTTATGGACTGGAAACTTCAAAGGTGGTCTTTGGGCTAATAGTCCTTGTTTCCTAAAAACTTTAAAATATCTGGACAGTTTATACACATATTGTTTCAATACTTTGTCTCTGGTTTCCAGAAAATTAATGCATATGCTTCCTGTAGTGAAAACTACTCCAAACAACAGTTCATATGATGATAATCTTTCTAGGTTGGGTATAATAAAACTCTTGACACCACTCTTGCTGTAGCATTTCTGCAGAAAAAAAAAGCTTCAACCCACCCTGTGAGGTGGTCCACTATGACCAATAAATATTTTACTCTCCCCACTTTTGGCAATTCTGTAAAATCCACATGAATACATTGAAATGGTCTTAAAGCTGGTGGTCTCCCACCCATCTGTTGTTTCCTGACAGCTTGTTCATTTACCTTTTTACAAATCAAACATTTGTTTATAATTGATGTTACTAAAGGATATATCCCAATACAACCATAGCTTTTTAAAAGTTCATCTACAATAGCTTGAATTCCCCAATGACTCCACCCATATTTTGCCAAATGGATGCACTATCCCAAATGCATACAGTCTCCAGAATCCCCATACAGTATCCAGCATCCCCCCTCCCTTTTTTTTTTTTTTAATGTGCCGCCCTTCTCCGGGAGACTCGGGATTTTAATGCGTTAAGCAATAGTCTTCATAAAGTCAGCTTATTGCCCCCACAAACTGGGTCCTCAATTCACCTACCTTAGAAAGGATGGAAGGCTGAGTCAACCTTGAGCCTGGTGAGATTCGAATTGACAGTAATTGCAGACAGCTGGTGTTAAATCACAATGCATTTGTCTACTGAGCTATCCAGGCTCCCTGTCCATAGAGCTTAATTTAATGAATACAAGTCAAAGGTTTGAGCAGACCAATTTCGAGGCAAACCCCTTGTTTCCAGGATTTTTCCGTACTCCCCCTTCCACCCTAGAGGAACCATTTATACAAATTGTTTCTCCTTTCTCCAGGGGGTGTTCCTCCAAATCAGGTCTTATTTTTGTTTGTAAATCAATCACTTCAGCACCATAATGTTCTAATCCAAACTGATCCATTGATCTGGTGTTGGCTAAGAACTGTGCTTGATTCAAATTGTGATCTATGGTTACAATCAAGTCTGTCTGCTGCATTAAAATTGTTTCATTTGTGTGTGTGTGTGTGTGTGTGTGTGTGTGTGTGTGTGTGTTTTCAAAGAGATTGAATGGCTTTTCCAAGTTTGGTAAACTTAATACAGGAGCCTTGGTCAAAGCTTGTTTCAAATTTTCAAGGCTCCCTCTTTCATGTCCCTCCCATTTCAAACTCCAAGGTCCAGATACAATTAATTTTGCATAGAACTATCTTAATTTTTGCTTGTTTATAGATAGAGGCTGAGACGCTACTCCTGTCGGAAGGAAAAAGAAGCCTTTCCCTTTAAGAATTGTTGAAATTGTTGTTTCCCTTCCTGAATTCAAAACTCCCAGCTGGGAGATTACTTCGAAATGATTGGAGGTCAGCTGCTTGAGAGTAGAATCAGTTTATTGTTTCTGGGGAGGCAGGCAAGAAACAAACACAAGCACAGCGTTCGGAGGCTAGCTTCCGGTTTGCTGCTGGCCGCCGCCAGACGTTCCTCTGGGATCGTCAGCTCCCTCTGCCTGTATAGAGCCGCCGTTACAGCGGATGGCGGCTCGAAAAAACTCCGTTTCCAAGAGGAAACGGAGAGAGAGCCGGCAGGGGTGGGTAGAACTCCCCGCAGAGTCCCAAAGGTTTTTTTTTTAACTTTTGGGACGGAGCGGATGAGAAGCCCCATATCCCCTGCCGCTGCTCCGGGCTGTGTGTGTGGTTTTATGGTGGTTAAATCCTGTCTTTGTTTGTGATTAGGTTCTTTGATCCTGGATCTGGCAAATAAGTAATAGTTTTATAGTTCACTCTCTGTTTTTCCTAACCCTTTGTAGTTGTTCGTTCCCTATAATTATTCAGTTTGCTATTTCTGTGTTTTAGTGAATATCTTTCTTTTGTAAACAAATTAGCTCCTTCTTCGAAAGGAACAACAACTTATGCTGCTAACAATCAAACAAACAAATCTGAAATATATTTGGATCAAACTTTAGCTTCAATTCTCTGCTTTTAGTAAAATGCAAGTCAGATTAAAAAATCTTTCAAAATCATTTCTTTTATATAGGTTTAATTAAGCGTTTTGAACCTCAAAAATTTCCAGAAAAAAAATAAAATCAAAATTGTATTCAGAGCAGAAAAGCTTTCGTATGCAAATTAAAGAGATCAGCAGCAAAAACCACCTTAGCCGATCTTTCCCCCTCCTTTCTCTGCTCTTTCAGCAGAGAGAGAGATGTCCGCTAAAAAAAATCCAACAGCCCACCCTTTTCCTGCTTCTCACTTCCAAAGGAAAAGGGGGGGGGGAGAGAAAAAAATGTTTTACAGCAGGCAACCAAGCCTACTTCATTCAGCATTCACCTGCTTCATTCAGCATTCTTCCAACAAAGCACCACATTCTGCATTTCTCTCTAACCTCCATAATTCACAGACATTTCCCACAAATTATATGAAGGGAAATTAAAGTGCATTTTCACCAACTTTTACCCTCAACACACTTCACATTCACGCTGCAATCAAACTGTGTACACCAATCTCACATGCAAAAATCTCACTTCATGCAAACCAATCATTACAATTATTCAAGCACATGTTTACTTAATTTGCTGGCCAGCCAAACAATCAATTCAATTCCATTCAATTTTACACACTATCATTATATATATATATATTTTTAACAGAAATCACACCAAATTGATCAAGTCAAATTATCTGACACTTCCCATTTAGACAGGCTTTACCTCTTTACGGCCTGCTAAACCCCGGGTGGGAAGAACAGTAAACAATGTCTTGTTTATTCTTAGTTAAGAATGGCAATTTATCAGAAACTTTATAACACTGCAATTAGTTCTTTTCTCTTACCACACATAAGATCACACATTTTTTTTAAAAAAAAACTTTTATTGCATAAGGTTTTATCTTCTCCCCTTTCTTTAGTTTTCATCAAACAGACCCTAGCAAACTCTGCCTGATACTTGAGTAATTAAGGGTTTTTTTCTTTTTGTCTTCCACTGATCAATACTATTACCACCCATTCTAACAACACTACCCCTGGCTCACGACGCTGGACGTTCCGACAGTCGTCTATGAGAACCGCAGAGGTTTAACCACCCGCACAATCCCACACAATACTTAATTCCACAATACTTAAATACTTAATTCCAGAGACTTCAGGACGCCACCTGGTCTCCTGGGGGGGGAGTGATCAAGTCCCCTCTGCCACCCCTTTAACGGGCGTGTACCTCTAAACAGAGAGACTTTAACTCTCTGATTTATACTTACCTGTTTTCTTTTTCTTTCTTTCTTTCTTTTCTTTACGTTAAGGTCTCTGTGTCTGGCTAACCTTTAAGGATCCTTGACTAGCCTGTTTCGCCAGCGGGTTACGGCACCTCCTCACCGAAAAGTTCCGTGGACTTCAAAGGAGTCCTAATGGCCAGCCAGTGGATTTTCCTTGGGGAGGCGTCGGTTCCGCTGGGGCAGGCTGTCTGGCAGAACAAAAGTTCTTTGTTCTCTAGTCCCATCTGCCAGGGTGCCATAAATGTAGTGGAATGGAAGGACTAAAAAACATTCCCAGGCCAGTCAGAGACAGCTTTATTGCGCAAGGTTCAGAGCCAGATTTGTACCTGAAGCTTTGAACAAAGAAAGAACTCTGATACAATGGTTTTCATACATTTCTAAGACAAAGGATTCAGTGAGATCATACATTTTCCATATATGGTTAATCATGAGATCATACATCCGATTTTCCTTCTATGGTTACATTCACTGTTAATAAGTTCATCTAATTACTTAAAGCATTAATCTTAGTTTACAAAATTATCTTAGCCACACAACTTTTCTTAAGTGCTCAGAGTCGCTAATGGGAGAGTTACTACTGTCCTTGGGTAAATTCATTGGATTAAGTAACTCTTTGTAACATATAGGTCTTTGTGTCATTCACAGTCAGGTCACTCAGATGCTTTTCCATATAGCAGTCCTTTCCGTGACATTGAGGTATCAGAAGATATATTACCACTTAAAGGGTTTAACTGTTTGTTAATGTAATTTCCAACAAGCACTTTCCTCTCTTATAATAATGTGAATAGATAGGGTCTCTCAGAGTTCATGAATCCAAGCACGTCTTCCCCTTATAATAATGTGAATAGAGAGGGTCCCCCAGAGCCCATATATCTGACTCTGTATGATTCCTATTTTATTCACATTATTTCTTTTATCTACATTATTCTTTATTTGCTATTTACCTCAGTACTGGATACATCACGGGAGGTATTATTTCTACTTTGCTTTGCTCTAATATTGTTGGCTGTACAGCTGACAATTCATTCAGTTTTGGAATTTTGCTCCTTGAAGACAAATAATGTTAGGCCTTCTTCAGGAAACCTACAGAAATGTTTGTTAGGCAGCCTAGAGCGCCTGCTGAGGAAAGCATGGATGGATGGGAAAATGTTAAGGTTAGGGCAGAGTTCCCCAACCTTTTCAGTTGTGGATCGCCAGGTATGTGTGTAGAGGGTAACAATCCATGTGTAGGCACACACGCACGCTGCTCTTGTGAGTGAGGATGGGTGCATGCTCACACATTAACCTGCCACCTCCACGGCCCGGTTCCAAAAGGCTCAAGGCCTGGTAGTGGGTTGGACACCCCTGGGTTAGGGGAATGTTGCTGTTCTAAACTATATTTCTGAGGCTAGCCTTTGTGTGAAAGAAAATGGGAAATCCCATGGTGATTAGAAAACCTGAGTTACTGGGTTCAGAGGAGAAGTTGAAAGTGTGCTCTTTATTTTTTCAGTTGTACCTGACTTTTTATAACATTATTTCTCAACCTTGGCGACTTCTAAGATGTGTGGACTTCAACTCGTAGAATTCTGGGAGCTTTATAGAGCTTTATTGCTTTATAGACTTTATAGATTAGCACTTTCCATTTTATTTTTGATGCTTTACAACTTTTTTTAATGTTTCTAGTTTTTCGCTGGTCTCTTTTATAAGTGTACCCAATCATTCTTAGCATAACTGTTTTTTCCTAAAGAATTTTATTGTACAACATAACCAAAAGTGGGCAGGCTTTTTTACTGACGGTTGTATACCACACAGAGTCACTTTTTTTGTGAGATGGATGGCCTTTTAAGGGTGAGAAAGGAAAATAAAATTTATTTATCACATTTATATGGCCACCCATCTCACTGAACATGATGTGTACAACCAACAATTAAACAACGTCACAGCTATTAAAAGCTTAAGAAATAAATAAAAGCCACCTTGTGGGAGAAAAATCTAAACATAATATAACCATTACACAAGCTCACCCTGGGCTCCCCAAGGTTGCTGGGAAAACCACATTTCAGGGCCTTCTGAAAGGCTAACGGGGTTTTGGGGTTTGGGAATGTTTACAACAGAACAACTTCAGCTTTATGGCCCACTAAAAAAATCTGGAAATTTCTTCAGATGTTGAAAACTAAAGAGCACTGCCCAAAACTATGATGGTCTACAATTAGGCTGGTCTCAAGATAGAAAATCCCATCTCATACTGAACTAAAAAAATGGATGTGTGTGTGAGACAGAGATTCAACTGGATAATTTGGATGATTAAAGCAGGATTGGAGCAGTAAAAATGTTGATTTGGGGTGATTTTACATTGTTGTTTATTTCAGTTAAATCTTAGCCATAATCCACAAGATAGGTATACTAAGTTCCAGAATGGGATTTTGAAATAAATTAGAGATATAATATCCATAACAAAAATAATATATAACAACATTGTATTGGGAACCCTGGAGAAATTCTACTAGCAATTCTGTGTCAAAACTGTCCATTCGCTGAGCAAAGGAATCGGTAACCAGGAGTCCTAAGCAGTTCTTCTGGAACCTCATCATGGAGACACATCATGGAGAAGGGCAAAGGTGACTAAGTCACTCCCTGCTCACCATTGGTGTCCTCATCACAGTAAATCAGTGATGAATGGGTACTAGGTGTGCTTATACAATAAGTGGGATAATTTCAAAATGGTTGTAACTTTTTCCAGGTCCACTGACTCGTCCTACTGTTGCAATGCCTTGTCTGCTATGCCCGTCTCTCTTGTGCTGCCTCCTCCTCCTCCTGTTTCCATTAGCCTCCAGTTCTGCTTCTAATGGGGACACAGTGGTCAGAACCAGCAGTGGCCCCATTAAGGGCAAGCAGGTCCTGGCTGGCCTTGGATCTGTGACAGCCTATCTAGGCATTCCTTACGCTGAGCCTCCCCTGGGGAAGTTGCGTTTCCAGAAACCTCTTCCACATCCGCCATGGAAGCAAACCCTGGAAGCCACCAGTTTTGGCAATTCCTGCCCTCAATTTATTTTCCAGGATATCCCTGAAGCAGAGATATGGTCTCCTAAAACACCACTGTCAGAAGATTGCCTTTCCCGCAACATCTGGGTGCCACACCCACAACCTTCTTCACCAGTCCCTGTTTTGTCTGGATACACGGAGGCAGTTATTTAATGGGCACGTCTTCTCTGGAGTTGTACAATGGGGCCTCCTTGGCTGCCACTGAGAACGTCATTGTGGTCACCATCAATTATTGCTTGGGAGCCCTGGGCTTTCTGTACTTGCCACCAGCTGCTCCGGGGAACCTAGACTTATGGGACCAAAAGCTGGCCCTGAAGTGGGTAAAAGAGAATGCAGCTGCCTTTGGGGGAGATCCTTCTCGGGTGACCATTTTTGGCCAGAGTGCTGGAGGATCTTCTGTGAATTTCCATCTTCTTGCACCAAAAAGCCAGGACCTTTTTGCCCGAGCAGTGATCCAGAGTAGGACAGCCAATGCCTTCTATGCTTGGAGGTCTCCTGAGGAAGCCAAACAAAAATCACTGGAATTTGTTCATCTGCTAGGTTGTTCCGAGGACAACAATATCAGCATAGTGCATTGCCTGCAATCAAAAAATGTTTCTGAACTTATTCGGCATGAAATAGCTCTGTTCTTCAAAGGTGGCTTCCTTGTCAATTTTCCCTTCAGGCCAACCACAGATGGGGAGTTTTTGCTTGGTGATCCAGAAAAGCTCATGGAGGAGGGGGGGGAAATTCAGGCCAAACCAGTCCTCATAGGTGAAACCTCTGATGAAGCAGCTTCTTATGTCCACTTTGTTTTCCCTAACACCACCCACAATCTCATCAATCAGGAGCAGCTTCTGAAAGGGATAAGAATGTTGGTGCCAAATGCAACTGAAGATTTTATTCGGACTATTGCACTGAAGTACATTGAAGGAAATCACGGCCCAGCACAATACCGCTCTGCTCTGTCCCATTTCTATACAGATCGGATCTATGCATGCCCAATGAGGGAAGCTGCAGGAAATATCAGGAAAACTGGGAGTCCTGTATATGCCTATTTATTCGCACATCGCCATTCAGGGTCAGTTTGGCCTGAATGGATTGGGGCAATTCATGGTGCTGAGATTCCTTTTGTTTTTGGAACCCTTCAATCAGTGCTGCCTGTCAATCAAACATACACAGAGGCTGAAGCCAGGCTGAGCCATAAGATGATGTACTACTGGGCAGAGTTTGCCAGAACTGGGTAAGTGGTTCACTTTATTTCTATAAATTTGTATTTTAAATCCAAAGGGGAACCCCCATCCCCAACATTCAACAAATGTACTTTATATCTAAAGCAATGAAGCCATAAAGTAATGCACGCTATTCCTTTGCGTATGTTTACAGGTTCTGTTAATACAAATAGTTCATGATTTACGACAACAGTTGAGACTAGAATTTCTGTTGCTAAGTAAGACAGTTGTTAAGTAAATCATACCCAATTTTAAAACCTTTCTTACCACAGTTATTAAGCAAATTACTGCAATTTTTAAGTACAATATGTGATTATGTGAATCCAGTTTCCTCCACTGACTTTGCTTGTTGAAAATCAGCTGGGAAGGTTGCCAAGGGCGATCAAGTGACCCTGGGACATTGCAGCCATTGGAAATACATGCCAGTTGCCAAGCAGCCAAATTTTCATCACGTGACCGTGAGGATGCTGGAATAGTTGTAAGTGCAAGTACCAGTTGTAAGTCACTTTTTTCAGTTCCATTGTAGCCTTGAATGGACGTTAAGTGAATAGTTGTAAGTCAAGGACTACCTGTACTGGAAACAGCCCTGACATTTTTAAGGATTCTTAATAATGTCACTTATAAATCATTGTTCTTTTATGAGTTCAGTGGTATCACACATATTTCCAGGGTACATTATTTCTCCAAGTGGAATAAAGGAGGCAAAAGGGAGATAAGAAACAGAGCATTACTCTACCATTAAGAGAACGAGCAAAGGCTTGCAAGGGAGTAAGTAGTGAAGGGGAAACTCACAAGATGGAGGGTGCCCAGGGTGTGAGGATTGGAACTGGCAGATCCAAGAGTCTATGAGGAGCTGAACTGGGTTTGGATCAGTAAGGAGGAGACACAAGAGATTCCACCAAGCCAAACTCCACTCCTCCCTCAAAGTCCCCTTTGGGAGTTCCCCTTGGTTGTAGTATGTCTAGTCAAAACCAGTCTCTTTGGAAAAGAGCTACATCAGAATAACAGAGTTGGAAGGGACCTTGGAAGTCTTCTAGTCCAACCTCCTGCTCAAGCAGGAGACCCTATTCCACTCTGGACAAGTGGCTGTCCAATCTCTTCTTAAAAACCTCCAGCGATGAAGCACTCATAGCTTCTGAAGGCAAAGCTGTTCCTCTGATCAATTGTTCTCACTGTCAGGAAATTTATCCTTTTTTCTAGGTTGGTTCTTTCTTTCTTTCTTTATATTTACTTATTTATCTGTCAAACACGTATAAGATAACAGATATAAGTATAAACATGATTATGAATACAGGATAAGGATACAAATAAATGGGGACAGTAGGACAGGGATGGTAGGCACGCTGGTGCCCTTACGCATGCCCCTTACAGACCTCTTAGAAATGGGCTGAGGTCAACAATAGACAGTCTAAGGTTAAAGTTTTGGGGGTTTGGGGAAGAAACCACAGAGTCAGCTAGTGCATTCCAGGCATTGACCACTCTCTTGCTGAAGTTGTATTTTCTGCAATTGAGTTCGGAGCAGTTTACCTTAAGTTTGTATCTATTATGTGCTCGTGTATTATTGCAGTTGAAGCAGATAATTTTGTGTACTCCGCTTAAGTCATACCTTGATTAGTTTCCATCAATGTCCTTTTCTTCCTCCTTAGGAATCCCACTGGGTTAGCAGCCAGCAAGGATGAGTGGCCACTCTATAATGCCACAGATCAGAATTTCTTCCTTCTTAATACTGAGCCATTCCAGGAAAGGGTGATAGAGCACTGTGATTTTTTAAAGAGCCTTTTTTCAAAGACTGAAGAGACACGTAAGTTAGGCTATTAGTTCTGCCTTTGGAAGGGAGTAGTGGTTGATGAAAAAGATGTTTTTAAAAATCATTTATATATCAAATATAGAGATCGCCCACCTCATTCATAGAGCAATTTCTAAAAATTGATTTTATTGCCACTCTTTGCTGAAACATATTCATTTGATTTTACACTGGGCAATTTTGTAATGCTAGTGATAAATTTTGTAGAGCAAGCATATTTCGTGACGTCCCAAAACTTGGGTCTCTAGTAATGTCCTTGTTGTGGTTCCGTTATCTGAGCCTGTGTCATCAGCAGGAGAGGACTCCAAGGGTGAAGGAGAAGAGTTGGCAAGGCCTCCCTCTCCAGGACCCTCCTCTCTGGCAATGCCTTCGGTGTCTGCCGAAGGGCAAGAGATAGGGCCGGGGCCAAGCACGTCCACGCAGCCACAAATGGACAGTGATGAGGGTAATGAGTCTTGGCTGGATCCACGCCAGCGTCGCAGAGATAAGCGCACACAACAGAAGAAAAGGCGTGCCCGAGATTAGGCTGAGTCACTGGACCACACCCCACAGGATATAAAAGGGAGCGTGGTGGCCAGTGAAAGCTTGTGACGAACAAAGCTGAAAGCTTCCACGCCATTCTGCATTGCCGGACTTTTTGCTTAGACTTTGCTGGATTATCTCTGGACTTGATTGATTCTGTAATTATTGAGCTGTTTCTTTTGATGTACCAGGAGTGGGGAGAAGTTATCTCTCCTCTTCGTAAATAATAAACTCTTGGCAGGCAGCCACTAGGTTGTTGCCAAGTTCCGTTATCATAAGGAAATCCCAAAACATCTGGATCACCTCTTGACTACAATCGGCATTGACAAAATCCCTCTCGGTCAATTGCAAAAGGCAGCTTTATTTGGAACAGATTGCATCCTGCAATGATAACTTTAATACCATCAAAAAATATCTGTCCATTCCAGTTTTTTGGGAAGAACTGAGTAGGTGGACAAAAATGTCAAATCCAGTCATCCATCTGGCTGACCGTTTCATGAACAATAATGTTTTGATATATATTTAATAAATATATATTATGCCTTGAATCATGGAATCCTCAGAATCCTACTTCTAGATTCAGATTCTTTAGTGATAAGATGTACACCTTATATTGATATTTCATTTTTCTTTGTTCTGTAGACAAGTCCGAAGGTGATTCTGTTTCATCGGACTAGGAAGAAGACAGCAGGTAGGAATTCAGGGCTTGGTTGTAGTAATGGCCAGCAATTGGGATCAAGTTGGATGATTTCAGAAGGTGACTAGACTTCTTTCTAAATCGTAGTTTCACATTGGCATTCCAAACAATTTTTAAGTAGCACTTTTGTGGCTCAGCCTCGCTGTGTGAAATGGAAGCTCTCCAAGCCAATGCCAATGGCCTTTGTGGAAGAGGAACCTGGAGGAACCTCTCGATCTCAGCATAAACAAATCAACAAATACAGATCTTGGGCATAGGGAAGGAAGGAATGAGCCACCAAGAGTAACTTACAGAGAAGATTATGCAGTGCTGAGAAAGAGAAAACATGAGAATGAAATTCAGCCTGTGGGGGAAATCAGTTTTCATATGAATGAGACTATTTAATAGACAAATGGAGACATTGGGAATGTCTCCTTGTAGTCCTGTGATAAATGTTATCAGAACATTCCCATAGGCATCCCTGAATCTCAAGATGCAAATATTTCTTCTAACGAAGACCATTGTCCTCTCTAGGTAATAGAAGGGCAGGAAGTAACTTGAGATCAGTTAGGTTATTAATTACCAATGTGTATGCATGCATAAAAATCCCCCTCCATTTTGAAATGTATAAATATGAGTGAATCTGTCCGGTCTGCCATCGTAATGGCTTCAGCCTACTTTGCTGGCATCCTGCCATAAAATGCGGGGAGGTGGAGAATGGGGACGTAGGGAAGGGGGATGACAGGATGACAGAAACCGGAGGTGTCAATCTGGAACAGGCCGGCTGCTCCAACAACAGGAGCATGAGAATGGAATGGGAAATTCCACCAAAGCAGCACCAAACCTTAAAGCTGTTACCAAAACTCCTAATATTATTGGACTCTTAAAACTGGTCAAGATGGGAGGACCTGGGAGAAGGGGAAAAGACAGGCTTTGCATAGGAATACTCAGATCCAACTTTTCTTGCACTGTTAACACTTGACTTTAATAAAAGTATCCCTTTTGCTACAAATGGATTCGAGGGTCTTTCTTTCCTAAACATCCAAGTTGGGACAAGCCTGACAGCATCCTTTTCTCTGCAAGAGTTCCTCCCACTATTTTCTCAAGGGAATTTCTCCAGTGCACACAAATAAAAACAGTAAATACTGCAGCAAGCCTTGATTACGTGCTTTGGGTCCAGCATTTTGATTCCACAAACCCCTCCATGTTTAGTATAAGGGGAATACAGAGCACATTAGGTGGACCTTTAAGGTTAAGATTATGGCACCAGGCTAGACATCAGGAGACTGAGTTCTAATCCTACCTTAGCCATGAAAGCCAGAAAGTTACGAATAGAACTCACAGTCTTGTAACTTTTAGCCTGGCGCCTGAATCTCAAGAACCCATCTAAGGTACTCTGTGTTCTCCTTATAATAAATAGGCAGATTGTAGACTAGTCACTCTCTCTCAGCCAAACTCACCTCACAGGGTTGTTATTTTGGGGAAAATAGGAGGAGGAAGGAGTGTGGGGTATGTTCTCCACCTTGGATTGGATTATTTGTAAAAATAATAAAGGCGAGATACATATAATAAACAAAAATAAATAAAATTCTCTTATTCTACTTTACTACAGAGAAGAACATCCTGGAATCTCTGCTTTGCCTGTGTCTTGAACTGGCCTACTATGAAGGGCTGCCACATAGGTTGAACCTCTTTGAAAATGGCATCTGTATTTCAAAGGCACCATTTGAAAACCTAGCTACAGTTTTGGTGGCTTCAGAATAGTTGTTGTATGTTTATTTCTCTCAGGAATCAATCAAGACTTCTCTTTAAAGCCTGGGCAAATGATGACAAGCTGCACCAGAGAACCTTCCAGAAGCATCCATTGTCCTTTCGGGGACTGACTGGTAGGACCTTGAAAGACAAATAAGGAGACAACTAAAACCCACATCACTTTTGCTGTTAAAATAATAGATTGCTAGGAGTAATTTGTTATATCTTTTTTTTTTATTGCAAAAGTTTTACAATTACATTTTCACCCCATTTTCCCCCCCATCCCGCCCCTCATTCCCCACCCTAACCCCCCCCTCAAACCCCCCCTCCTCCCCCCCGACTTCCATAAAATATAATCCCATCAAAATCCCCTTTTTACAAAACTTGAACCCCTCAAACCCCCTTAAGAAAAAAAAGAAAATTTCCCCCCCCTCCCAGTATTCATACATTTCTATTTTTATATAATACTTTCAATGAAAAACTATTTGGTATTTCCTAACTTGATATTTGTTCTGCACATACTCTATCCACTTTTTCCATTCCCATTCAAAAGTCTCTTGTGAGCGATCTTTTAAATATGCTGAAATCTTCGCCATCTCCGCAAAACTGGCCATCTTCAAAGTCCATTCTTCAATAGTGGGTAAAGCTTCATTTTTCCAATATTTACCTATCAATAACCTCGCTGCTGTAATCATATACAATATCAGCTTAATTTCATTCAATGTAAAACCCTTTACTATACCCAGTAAAAACAATTGTGGAGAAAATGAAATTTTTCTCTTCAAAACTGTTACGATATTTTCAGGATCAGACTCAATAAATGAATTAAGAATTAGATGTTCAAATAAAACACTGTTTATTTACAGAAGGCATTCTATATTCACTGAATAATCACAGATAGAAGCTCAGAAGGAATGCATACAGCTCCTTATATATACATGGGGTGGAGCTAGATATGGGAGTGGTTAAATATGAATATATTAAGTAGTGAAGAATAAGTTAACCCCTGATACCCTGGTCATGTACTATTTACATAATGAAGAATAAGGCATTTACTTGTGACAAATCCCCTTCTAAATGCCGATTCGATATACTACAACAATTACATTCAGATTCAGAACAATATAAAACTTGTAACTTAGAAGTCAAGTATTTATGCTGCTTAGAAGGCAAAGGCTTTGTCAATATGTCAGCTATTTGCTCTGATGTTTCGCAATGAACTGCTTTAATAAATCCATCCTGAGATAACTGCCTCACATGTTTGAATTTTATGTCTATATGTCTGGACCTTTGTCCAATAGCATCAGATCTAGATATTTCAATAGCAGCCTTGTTATCTTCATGCATGATAAATGGTAATGAAGGTTTCTTCCAAGTGTTTGACAATAAGTCATTAAACCATATGAGGTTATTTGAGGCTTTAGACAGACAAACATATTCTGCCTCAGTCATTGAGGTGGCTACTAAATCTTGTTTACCAGTGTACCAGTAAACTGGACAATCGTTAAGGAAAAATATATAGCCAGATGTGCTTTTTCTACATGTGGTATCGCCAGCCCAATCCGCATCGGCATAACATGTGAGGATGGGCTCTTTGACATTATTAGGTTCCAATAATAAACAGAAATCTAAACTATTCTTTAAATATCTTAATATTCTTTTGACAGCTTCCCAATGATATAATAATGGTTTGCTGACGTGCCTAGATAACAAGTTGAGAGGCAAAGCAATATCAGGTCTAGTCCAATTGGAAATATATAGAAGGGAACCGATGACTGATCTGTAAAGTGTATTATCTTTAAATTCTGGGGATGACTCATCTGTGTTCCTCAAAAAATCAGTTTGCATGGGAGTGTCACAGGGCTTAGCATTATTTAAGTTACATTTGTTCAGAAGTTCTATAATCTTATCTCTTTAAGAAAGTTTGAATCCCCTTTTTGTTTTACTGATTTGAACTCCAAGATACTTATTTACCTTACCTAATGATTTCAAAGAGAAATGTTCATTTAGTTTTGTTACAAATGTCTCTCTCCTCTCTTTATGTTTACCTATATACAAAATATCATCCACATAAATTAACACAAATTCTAGAGAATCACCCTCTCTTTTGACAAAGAAACAATTATCAGCAGTAGTAGCATTGAAATTCATAGTTTTGAGTACATTGACTAAACATTCATACCATCGTTTGCCAGATTGTTTCAACCCGTATAAACTTTTGTTTAGCAACCACGTTTCATTTTGTTTGTGTATTGACTATGAGGTGCTCTTACATATATTTCTTTATCTAATTTTGCATGTAGATATGCAGTCTGTATGTCATATTGGAATACATCAAGGTTAAGTGCTGATGCTATAACCAGAGCTGTTTTAACACTCTCAGTTCTTACTGTGGGAGAGTATGTGTCTGTGTAATCCTCGGGATATTTTTGTGCATAACCTTGTGCAACTAGTCTAGCTTTGTATAAGGTGTTGCCTCCCTCTAAGTTTTTGATTTTATATATCCACCTGGTGCCAATAACAGTTTTATCTTTAGGTGCAGGTGTAGGTGTGAATACATTCAACTTTCGTAAACTATCCATCTCTTTAGTCATGGCTGATTCCCACTTTTTCTTTTCTTCGGAGGGAAGTTTTAACACTTCCTCGTATGTGTTTGGTGTTGATGTTTCTTCATCCATATGCATTACATAATCTTTGTATTTGTTTGGCATTTGATTTCTGTTACTTCTGATCGTTCTTTCTGGTTTACTATCATTGTCATGTAAATACCTTGCTTCCTTTTTTGTTAATGAATCTGTCTTTATTTTATGTTGACTGTTTGTCCATGTTTTGATTTTTTTTTATGTGAGTTGTGATTGTATTCTTCTCTAGTCTTTTTTTCTTGATGTTTAGTGTCTGGATTAGTGTTTGGGAATATTTCATTAAGATGTATTTTAGACCAGTTGGCCTGTTCATGGAATACAGCCGTTCTGGAAACTATAAATTTGTTATTATTATCGATAAATCTGTACCCTTTTGTGCCTGTTTCGTATCCCATGAACCTAAGTCTTCTGGATACGTTCTCACCTTTACGTCTCAATTGCTTAGGTATGTGTACGTCTGCAGTGACTCCAAATATGTGCATGTGTGCTATTTTGGGTTTCCTACTATACATTACTTCATATGGTGTCTTGTTTACAATGCTGGACCAAGTTCTATTTTGTGTATAATTGGAATATTGTAAAGCTTCTGACCAGAATTGTTTACCTAAGCCAGCATCTTCTAATGTGCATCTAATCATGGTTTGTAATGTTGAGTTCTTTCTCTCTGCCACTCCATTTTGGAATGCAGAGAAAGGGCTAGATGTGTAATGTAACATCCCTTTGTCTTTTAGCCATTGGGAGAATTCCTTTGACATGAATTCACATCCCCTATCTGTCATAATTTGTTTTATTCTAATATTATGTTGCGTTTCTACACGTTTGTAAAACTCCTTAAATTTCTGAAAAGTTTCATTTTTGTGCTTTAATGTATAGACAAACCCATAACGACTATAGTCATCCACAATGGTTAGAAAATAATGTTTTCTATATGTGATTGATGGTGTTAATGGACCAACTAGATCCATGTGTACCAAGTCAAAAATTTTGTTGGTTGATCTTGTTGACTTTCTGGGTTTGGGACTAGTTTTGAGTTTTGTAGATTTACATACTGAGCATTCCAAATAGTTTTTACAATTTTTTATTTTAACACCCTCAGCATGTTCAGTCATCTTTTGTACTACAGGAAAACTGGCATGTCCTAATTTTCTATGTAAGACATGAGCACACTCATCATGAATTGGTTTACCTGACTTCCGGTTTGCTGCTGGCTGCCGCCAGACGTTCCTTTGGGATCGTCCGCTTCCACTGCCTGTTAGAGCCGCCTTCACAGCGGAATGGCGGCTCGAAAAAACTCCGTTTCCAAGAGGAAACGGAGATAGAGCTGGCAGGGGTGGGTAGAACTCTCTGCAGAGTCCCAAAAGGTTTTTTTTTACTTTTGGGACGGAGCGGATGAGAAGCCCCATATCCCCTGCCGCTGCTCCGGGCTTTGGGAGACCTCTGCTAATGCAGAGCCAGGCGTCAAGAGCAAGCCTGCGAATTTAACAGAATACTTAAAGAAAATGCGAGCTGGACCCTTAATACTGAATCGCAAGTATTTTATTCTTTAAAAAATTACTTAAGAGAAAAGAGGAGAGGAAAGGGGGAAAAAGAGCCTTTTAAAATGGCGTCTGCCGTGGCTGGAGAAGGGCTGAAAGGGAAAGTCCTTCCGTTTCTTATTACTACAATGTAGCGGAATAAATATCACTGGCTACATTTGTAGATAAAACTTCGCTCCTGTGTCTTCTCTTGTTGTTGATCGGAAAGAAGTTTTTTTTTTTTTTTTTTAAGGGAAAATCCTTCCGTTTTCTATTTTTTCTCTCTTTTTTACTAAATCTTGTCTGTGTGGGAAATGGCATCGGGACTCACACAGCTGGACAAACGGGGGGGGGGAACTTCCCCCATTAATAAACTACACCAACAAATTGTAACTCTCCAGTGTCAGAAACCTGATTTTAATATAATAGAATTTCTCCTTGAAGAGATTGTAAGAAGGGATGAGATTGTGAACCAGCAACTTGAAAAATTTAAGCAGGAAATTAAAGAAATTGGTGAATTGGTGAAATCAAAGTTTGACTTTTTGAATCAAAAGATTTTAAAAACAGCTAATGGTTTATCAGACTTTCTGATTCGGGTGGATGCAAAGACTAAATTATTAGAGTCGAAAATGAAGGAAACGGAGGAGAATTTGGATGACAAGATTCAAAAAATCAAAAAGGATTTGGTAAACATTCAGGATAATAGTCCAGAAGACAAATCTAAAATGGAGGTTGACCAAAAGACTGGTAATGGAGAAAATGTGCAACAGAGGATTGAAAGAGAAGTTTTAATGATTCAATATAATTTTACAGAATACGCAATTAGACTGAGAGGCCTGCAGGAAAATAATAGAGATGACTTAAGGAAAATATCTTCTGAAATTCTGGCTGGGATTTTAAAGGTTCAACCTGATGAAGTGTTTTGCAGGATTGATAGAATTTACAGAATTAACTCCTGGTTGGCAAAGCAAAGGCAATTGCCTAGAGATGTGATGATCTATTTTACAGATAAAGAAATTAGGAATAATATTTTGCAGAACTCTTTTAATTCTACTTTGCAATTTCATGGAAGAAAGATTTGGATTTTTAAGGAGCTCCCGACTAAGATGCTAATGGAGAGGAAGAAATTTGGCTTTCTAGTGACTGAGTTAAAAAAAAGAAATATCCTATTCAGGTGGGACACGCCAGTTGGTTTAATATTGAGATATCAAGGAGTAAGATATCAATTGAACACTGTTGAAAAAGCGGAAGATTTTTATCAAAAAATTTTAAAAATGAATTTAACACCTTTAGGCATAATACAGGATAAGCAAAAGGAGTTGGAAACAAAAGGAAAATATCAAATTATAGAGGCTGTGGTAGATAAATTGTCTTTGGATTCCCTGGATACCCCAGCTGGACTGTCTATAAATAAGAGAGTAGTGTCATCCGACTCCAAGCTGATGAACCATCAAGTCACAGACAAGTGCGCAAATCAACCAGTTGATATACAAGTGACGGAGAAGAAAGATGAGATGATAAAACTAACCCAACAAGAACAACTCATAAAGCAGAATGAAAATCGACCAGCCGACACACAATTGGTAGGCAAGAAATGAGGATGGAAATTCAACCCGCAAAAGAAAAAGAAAAGAAACAGATCTCATAGAAACAGCAGTTTCTAAACCATGCAACAGGGAAGCCAGGGACTTTAAAAAATGAATGAATATCTGAAAAGATAGTGGAGGCGAACAACTGTTTAATACTATCCTGAGGATTGTGGCAGATCTCTGCAATGCCGTGATTTTGGGATGTGAAAAGAGCCTTACCTTGTTGGATTTGAATCATCTACTCTGGATTTTTTTTTACTGGTAAATATATTATAATTATTTTGAGTTATAAGGCAGGAGAGTTACGCTGGGGCATGCAGAAGATCTGGATGTTACCCATTAGGATGATGGGAATCAACAATCCTGATGAATACCACAACTATAACTATATGGATATAATTATAATGTCACTCGGGTGGTTGTTTTTACTTTTATATATATACGAGGATATCTACTACTGATGGGGGAAGAAGATGATTGAAGATTTTGAACAAACTGTTGCACCAGCATGTTATTTTACCCTATTATGGGTGATGGATTTAACAATCCAGTGGAAAGACACCAAAGAAGATATTATATGGATTATAAATTTAAAGTTATTGTCTTTTTTTCTTTTTACAAAATGGAATGTATATATAGATATGTGTATATTTTAGCATAGTGGGCAGTGGATTATATTTAGAATTGTATTGCATGATCTTGCAGGAATTGAAGGGTTGAAATAGGTTAGTTTACTGATTGATTAGTTTAAGAAAAAGGATCTTTAAGTCATATATTTAGGGGAGTGGAGGAATTGGATAGAACTGAATAAATGTTAAATTTGGATGTAGGGAGAAGGCCGCCTTAAAATGTTATATTAATTAATACACGATAAGTTTAGGGGAGGAGAAAAAGGGCAGATTATTGTAAAAATGGGAGTTATAAGAATAATATGCTAAGGGTCAGTATTCTGAGGAGGGAGTAAGGGAAAGGAAAGATATTATGTATGTAACTAGTTATGAAATAGCCTATTGTTGTGAAGAAGTCACAGGGGGGGATGGGTGGTGGTGGGGATTAGGGAAGAGGGGGGGAAAAGGGGGAAAACTTGTATTTGAAAACTTTTTCAATGAATTGGTTTACCTATTTTAGGTTTTTTGTCATTGGATGTGTCTTTGTGATTATGAATTATCTCATGTTCCTCATTGTCACTATTACTATTGTCTCCATTATCTATGTCATTGTTTTCTTCCATGTTGGAATCAATGTTGTGTAACCATCTCTCTTTTGTCATTAAATAAGGTAGACCTCCTTTGATAACCACAGTACCTATGTTTATTCTGTTTTTCTCTAATGTTGCTCTTCCTTTTGAGAACACAATATTTATGTCAGAATCTCTGCTTAGTTTTATTGCACTAAGTATGTTATGAGGTATTTCAGGTATTAACAATACCCCCTCTATTTTTCCTAGGCCAGGTAAGGTTATATTCCCTCTACCTATGACTTGGACCTTTTCTTGATTAGCTACTTTAATTACAAATTTATCTTCTACAAATGAAGATAATATATTTTTATTATTTGTAGTGTGATTAGTTGCACCAGAATCGATAAGCCAATCGTTGTCCTCTGGCTGTAGTATGTTAGTGTTGTCATGTTTATTTAACCCATTCAGTGAACCAGACCTTCTATCCTTTGAATTATCCCTGCCCCCTCTATGTTCTCTATAGTTGGGTGGACTTCTATATCTATGTCTATCAATGGATGACTGTCTGTTGTGGTATTTATTTCTATGGTCTGATTTTTGTCTTTCTCTGAGGAGTTTAGGACAATCTCTCCTATTATGTTCCTTGGATCCACAGTTGTGGCATCCAATTGGTTCATGATATCTTTCTTGAAATGCTACCTTCTTATATTGTTTATGTTCCATGTGATTTTTACAACGACTCCTCCTTAAATTATCTTCAGCTATTAGCTTATTAGATAGATTTTCTATGGATAAATATCCTAAATTGATGGTGTCTAAATGTGATATATAGTTATCCCACGATGGGTCTAGTGAGTTAATGATAACACTCTTCATTGTTTGATCTGAAATTATCTCCCCTCTTAAATGTAGTTCTGCTCTGATTTTGTTTAAAGATATTAAATGTTCACTTATGGTAACCCCTGGCTTTATCCTAGCTGAGAAGAAATCTTTAGACATTCTTGTTGTAGTGGCTACACTTTCACTGTGAAATAATTTAAACATGCATTGAATAATTTCTGAGACAGTCAGATTTTGCTTAATACTGTGGTACATGGCAGGAGAAATACTGGAAATTAATAAGAAAAATGCTCTATGGTGTAGGCAGTCCAATTTTAGAGTCCAAGGTCTTTTTGGGGGGTTAGTAATAAAAAATAATAAGTTTTCTTTTAGAAAGACAACCTGGAGCTGCTGACACCATTCTTGCAAATTAATACCATCTATTCTCAGTTTTGGGAAGTCATTGGGCAAATTCCCAATATTGTTGGATCCATTACTTACAACTGGGGGTAGTCCGTTGTTGTAGGAAAAATCACGGGACCAGACCAAGCTCTTCAATGCAGGAAAGGTTTATTATGCATAAGGTTCAAACAGCAGTAAACACAGCTCAATGTCTGAACCCCGAAGGGTGTACAAAGGTGTTGGTTTTATACTCTAAAATACGTATGCATTGTCTGGGTGTTACATTTAGACATATATGGTCTTAGGAGGAACCGAAAGACGCCTAGTCCAGACTTTTAGTTACAGATAAGCAATATTAAGGGAGTCACATGCATATACAGGGTGTTGCAGACACTATCATATATTATACATGACATTTAGGGTGGAATGCAGAAGTGAACAACAGGATGCATCTGTCTGGGTCAATCTGCTCTGTTAAGATAAAAATACCTTGTGTCATCTCAGCAACTCCTTACTGGCAGAGAGAGAAATATTTAGCCTTGACCAAGGTTTCAGGCCTAACTATTGAAGCCTTTGGGTTTTGACCAAAGACTGTCTATATACCTGACCAAGACCTCAGTACCTGACCTCAGTACCTGAGCCTGTATCCTCTTCACTCCCCCCTTCGTGACTCATCTGATATGTCCAGAAGAGTCACGTACTCAGGTTCATCAGGTTGAGTAGGTTGGAGTTCCTGATATGCCCACATAGCCATCACCTGGGCAGTTGCTCTCCTTTCCACCAATAAAGACATACTATTTGAAATAGTCTTAACAAAAATAGGTAGGACACATGGAAGAATCACACATCCGGCAGCTATTAATCCGATTAAACCAACTATTGCTTGCAATCCAGGTAGTTTTGGCCACCACCCGGAAAACATATCCCTTAGGTTTAATCCTTTCCATGTCTGAACCGGTACATGAGCTATCTTTACCATTTTATCTGTAATTTCTTTTATGACCTTTCCACTCTCATCTATTTCAATACAACAATTGGTGAGATTAAATTTTCCACACACTCCACCCTCCTTAGCCAGCAAATAATCTAGAGCAAGTCTATTTTGCATAATATAAGTTCTTGATTTTACACTTTCTTTCGCTAACTGGGTGAGACCTTTTACTGTCTCATTGGTGATTATTTCAACCACAGCTTGCAAGCGAATCAACCTATTTAGGATATATACAGGTGTTCGATACCCATACAAACCATCCTCAGCCCATGTCGCCGGACCATAAACTTGTATGATTTGCTCCGCAGGCCATTCCTCCTCTCCCCAGGTAGGTTGATTACCGCCTACTTTAACTTTGTCTATAAGAGATGTATCCACATGTCTCCTCTGTCGATTTAAATTTCCCACCTCATCATATACAGGGACACCCAGGACCTGTCTAGTCTTCAAAGGTAATAGAAAGAATCCCGGTCTGATTATTCCCAACACACATGCTCCACACCAATTTTTAGGTAGATATCCATATGCCATTTTACCACAAATCCAGTATAGTCCATCGGGAGCCAGCCATCCGAGGGTTTGATTATCCGGATCATTCAAAAAGGATAAGCCTTCAACCTTGAACAGGGCTTGCTCATCAGCACCCTCTGTGGCGTTCGTTCCCAACCACCATGCCTTACTTTCCCATTTTCCGATGCATATTAGATTTCCAACCTCTTTGCATCCTTTGCAATGCATCACTGCAACTCTCTTAGGCTTTTGTACAGCATCAAGTAAGCGACTTATCAAATGTCCATGTAAGATATATTTTCCAGCTGAATCTCTAAATCCTCTTTCCTTGTATACAGCTCCATGTGCATGCAAAGTTAGAAAAGCATACTTACTATCAGTCCACACATTCAAGCATTCACCCTTTGCCAGTTCTAATGCCCTTATTAATGCCCACAGTTCTGCTACCTGTGCGCTATGGCCTTTCCCTAGAGGGCCACTTTCAACCACCTTCTCATCATCCACTATCGCATATCCAGACACTCTATTTCCCTCTACCATATAACTAGATCCATCTGTGTACCAGTTAAGTTGTGCGTCGGGCAGGGGAATATCAGTTAAGTCAGCTCGACTAGCATATACTTTTTCAAGTACCTGCAAGCAATTATGCACCGGCTCTGATTCTGTAGGTAATAGAGTAGCTGGATTCAATCTATTTGAGATGACTAGTCGTACCTGAGGGTTCTCAATCATTATAGCTTGATACTTTGCCAAGCGCTGCCCACTTATCCACAGATGTCCTTTTGCATCCAGCACCGATTGCACAGCATGCAGAGTATGCACATTTATGGGACAGGAAAAAGTTAGCTTATTGCAATCTTGTATTAGTTCTGCAATAGCAACTAACACCTTGAGACAATGAGGCCAGCCTTTTGCAACCCCATCCAGTTGCTTGGAAAGATAAGCTACCGGCTGCTGCCAGCTCCCGAGTGGCTGAGTCAATACCCCCAAAGCAATATTCCTATTAGTATCTACATATAGATTGAAGGGCTTCTGTAGATTCGGTAAGGCTAAAGCAGGGGCTTGTGTCAAAGCTTCCTTAATGTCTTGGAATGCTTTCTGTTGTTCTCCTCCCCAGTCTAGAGGCTCAATGTTCGCCCCCCTTGTTGCAACATACAAAGGGGCCACCATTAAAGCAAAATTTGGAATCCAGATTCAACAAAAGCTTGCTAACCCTAAGAAACTACGCAACTGTCTCTTTGTCCTTGGCTCAGCTAATGCCAAAATTGCCTGTTTCCTTTCTGGCCCCAAGGCCCTTTGTCCTCTCTCAATATCATATCCCAAATACCTCACTCGCTGTCTCACCAGTTGGGCCTTTTTCCTGGATACCCTATATCCACATTCCAACAACAGATCTAACAATGTCTTAGTGTTCACCCAACACGTATCCTCATCTCGTCCCGTTACAAGCACATCATCGACATACTGTAAAATAGTGTCTCCTCTTTGGCAGGGTACGTAGTATTGCAAATCTTTGGCTAAGGCACTTCCAAACAGTGTAGGGGAATTTTTAAATCCTTGAGGAAGCCTGGTCCACGTATATTGGGATTTAGTTCCATTACGTGGGTGTTCCCACTCAAAAGCAAACAAAGGCTGACTAACCGGATGAATAGGTATCGTGAAGAAGGCATCTTTCAAATCAATAACAGAAAACCAAGCAGCTTTGGGTGGGATTAAGCTAAATAAAGTATAGGGGTTCGACACAGCGGGGTGCAAGGTCACGGTCAAGCAGTTCACGGGGCGCAGATCTTGAACTGGCCTATAAGAGCCATCCGCCTTTTTAATTGGAATTATTGGGGTATTCCATGGGGATTGAATAGGTACCAACACTCCTGCTTCAAGATATCTCTGAATGCTGTCATACACGGCGCACACTGCTTCCCTAGACACGGGTCGTTGACCTATACGTATAAGGACAGCACCCGATTTCAATTCCACCACTACCGGAAGATGATGAGCTGCGAATCCTGGAGGATTATCTTCAGCCCACAATCTTGGTACATTAAACTCCTGCCATGCATCATTTTTAATCTCTTCCTCAATTTGTCTCACTACCATCAATCTCCATATTTCTTCTGGAGGATGTCTGACTGTCACTCTCTGTCGGCCTGCATCAAAAGAAATAGTTGCTCCTAATTTACTAAGCAAATCTCTACCTAGTAATGGGAGCGGGCACTCAGGAATATAGAGGAACTCATGTTCTATTTTAGTTCCCCTAAAATCACACGATACAGGTTTCAATACTGGATGCCCCAAAACAGTTCCTGAGATCCCTGAACTTGAACCGAATAAGGTCCTGGTGCTGCTATTGGTTTATTTACAACTGACCTCCCTGCTCCCGTATCTACCAAAAAGGTTGTCTGCTGACCCCCAACATCCACTATAACCAATGGCTCGGATGGGGCCTCCTCCAAGCCTGGTCCCCGTCAGTCCGCCCATTCTGCATCGGCCAGCCCCACAGTCTCCGGTATTTCCCTAAGCCTGTTGGGATTTCCGAAACCTCTGTTCATGCCCCTGATACCTCGCCGTCCACGAAATCCACCTCTTCCCATGAACTGACCATCTCCCTGACTTCCTCGGTTCCCTTTAATCAACTGTCCTCGTCCACCTCCTCTCCAGAAGGTCCTTGATTCACCCCTACCCCTCATCATACGCCTTGGACACTCTCTCTGCCAGTGGCCCTCACCTTTACAATAGGCACACTGGTTTGGTCCCAAGGATGTTCCTCCCTGCAAAGCTACTGCCAACAACTCAGCCTTCTTATGCATTTTGACTCTAGCCTGCTCCTCCTTTTCCTTCTTCTCCACTTTTTCTCTATTCACATACACTTTCCTTGCTATCTCCAACAACTCACTCGTATTCTTTCCTAAAGCACCTTCCTGTTTCTGCAATTTCCTTCTGATATCATCACTGCTTTGGGCTATGAACCTCTCATTCAATATCCGTACATTTTCTGGCAACCTGGGGTCCACCTGTGTATACAGCTCATAGGCCTCTACCAACCTGTGCAAGAAACTCTCGGGACTCTCGTCTGCCCCCTGTGTCACCAACGAGGGTTTAGACATGTTTACTGGAGGTTTCCCTGCCGTTCTCAAGGCCCTCACCACTGCAGACCTATATTCCACCAGATGAGTTAAATCATCAGGTACCCGAGGATTCCATCCCGGGTCTGCCTCTGGCATCCGCAAAGGTAATTCCCTAGCAAAATCTGCATCCCGTGGGAAGGCTACCTTCACATTCTTCCTCATAGCCGCTTTCCACTTTTCTCTCTCTTCAGGGGTCAGCAAGACATTCAACAACTGCTGTATATCATTCCAAGTAGGATTATGAGTGTGCATAATAGTTTGGAAAAGGTCCGCCATCTCTGTAGGTTTATCAGAGAGGGGCCCATAATGTTGCTTCCAATTTAACAAATCAGTAGTAGAAAAAGGAACATACTGAAACATAGGCTGTATTGCTACCTCACCTTGGGCATTCACAACTTGCTGATCTATCTGTCTCAAGGGAGCCACCAATTCTGCCTCTGCTGCTCTAGCTCTTGCCTCGGCTTCTGCCAAAGCAGCGGCCTTTGCGGCGCGGGTCTGTACGCCTTCGGTAACATCCTCTACTGCACCCCCAACCGCTCCCAGAGCTTCTTCTCCTTCAGGTTCACTCTGATCACTTCCATCCGCCAAAGGGCTTGTTTTCACCTTCGGGCCTCCCCCAACGACACCTCCTCCTGCTTCATCACCTGGCATACCTCCTCCCACTGCTCCATCACCAGCCCCCCCTGCAGGCGGCTGATACGGCGGTAGCGGTGGCGCAGTAGGGAAGCATTCCGCCTCATCCTCGACTAAGACCTTTCGGCGTGGCGGGGTCATAGATCTACTTTTCCCCTCCCTTACAGCACTCTTCCTGCAACACTTCACCTTGGGTCTAGCAACACAAAGTCTCACCATTTCTGCCTGACATTGCAACAAATCATCTGCCTTTTCCGTCAGCGCATTTACCCACTGGTCAATATATGGGAATTGGTCTGGGTACTTTTCCTGGTCCCCCACTATAACCCCCCAGAGTTCATCAGCTACCTCTTCCTTAAGCGAACCCTCTGGGGGCCAACCAGTTCCCATAGTGGGCCATACAATGGTGCACAGGTATTTCAGACGTTCCTTCTTCAGTTTAGGATATGAGGGGGTTTTAAAATAACTATTAAAGCCTTTTAACATACATGCCAACGGTGTGTTGGGCACGCTCTGGGTATTCCCCCCCATCCTTACACACTGTCACCGACTCTCAGCCCCGGAACTCACGGTCCCTGAAGAGAACTGCGATTACTTAACCACCCGCACAATTACCTCACAGGGACTTCTTTAGGACAGCCGTCCCGAGTCCAGGGGAGGGATCAGGTCCCCTCTTCTGTCTTCAAATGAGACAGGTACCAGTCTTTTACATATACTCGCCTGAGATGTCTTCACCTCACACGTCCTGGCCAGGAACCATTCACACTTCCTTTCCTAAACCGCAGGGTTCTTGGACTCGCTCATAGCACCATCAGCCTCACAGGGAAGTCGCTGCCACCTCCCGGAAGTCCAGAACTCCCGTGGGCCCTGGAGGATGTTCAGGAGCGGCTGCCCCGAGGGCCTGAAGGGTTGAGCGGCCCTCAGCAAAATATTGCCTCGATCTAATGTCCCATCTGGGGTGCCAGCTGTTGTAGGAAAAATCACGGGACCAGACCAAGCTCTTCAATGCAGGAAAGGTTTATTATGCATAAGGTTCAAACAGCAGTAAACACAGCTCAATGTCTGAACCCCGAAGGGTGTACAAAGGTGTTGGTTTTATACTCTAAAATACGTATGCATTGTCTGGGTGTTACATTTAGACATATATGGTCTTAGGAGGAACCGAAAGACGCCTATACCAGACTTTTAGTTACAGATAAGCAATATTAAGGGAATCACATGCATATACAGGGTGTTGCAGACACTATCATATATTATACATGACATTTAGGGTGGAATGCAGAAGTGAACAACAGGATGTATCTGTCTGGGTCAATCTGCTCTGTTAAGATAAAAATACCTTGTGTCATCTCAGCAACTCCTTACTGGCAGAGAGAGAAATATTTAGCCTTGACCAAGGTTTCAGGCCTAACTATTGAAGCCTTTGGGTTTTGACCAAAGACTGTCTATATACCTGACCAAGACCTCAGTACCTGACCTCAGTACCTGAGCCTGTATCCTCTTCACCGTGATCTTGTAAATGTTGAAAGTTGCAAAATGGCGTAGGTATGTTTGCAACGAGTCTGAATGGTTCTCTTCGTTCCTCATGTCCTCCGAAGCTGTCTGCGTAGTCTTGCACATGCGCGTTGTTCATTTCGCTCCTGAAGCCGTCGTGAGAGGTTCTCGCTGCTGCAGCTCCCCCGCATTGCTCTTCCTCAGAGGAATCGGTCTCCGGCTCGATTTTGGGAGTCCTGGAGGTAGCAGGCGCTCGCTTTCTTTCGTTGAGGACGCTGGTCCCTGGGATCGTCTGTGGTGTGGGGTGGTATCTGCAGGGCTCTCTGGGTTCAGGCGTCGGTGCTCTCGTCGTTTGGATAGAAGCGGGTAGATTTTGAGATGTTTGCTTGCTTGCTTGTCTTTTCTTTGTTTTTTGACTGCTGTCTTTTGTTGATTCTTTAGTGATTTTTAATTTTGGTCCAAATGCTGCAAAGAGCGTTTTCATTGCTGACTTTACCCGCATATCTATTGAAGCTTCTTCGATTTCTGTGTCTGATTCTTCTGAGGTGTAAAATTTCTCCCTTTCATTTCTTGCATCGAGTAAGGCTTTTCGCGCCAGATATTTTGAATCCTGCTTTCTGATTGGCTCTGCTTCGCTCATCTTAGGGGTCTGTTGAAACCAAGATGGCTGCCATTCGAAATTTTGCGTGGGACTGTTAGTTTTCTTTTTCACTGTATTTTTATCTGCAGGCAGATCGCTCACCGTTTTTGAGTTTTTAGATTCATCTGTAACGATGTGCTTCTCTCTCGCTGCTCCGTTGTTTTTTAATATGTCTTGGAGGTTCGCGATGAGATTTTCATTGTTCTTTTGGCTTTTTAAGAGTTTTAGTATCTCTGACCTGAGTTCGTTGTTTTCTATTTCGTTTTCTTCTTGGTCATCAGTTTCATCCATTATTTCTTCGTTGTCAGTAGTACAGTCTTCAGATTCTCTCGATATTGCATTCGTGGACTCATCGATCATTTCTTGATCTGCTTCCATTTCTTTGCTGTATGCCCTGGTGTTGGGCCTTTCTCTTTTGTTTCTGGAGTTTTCTCTCTCAGACATATTTAAAGTTTTATTGAGTCAATTCAACCATCCTCTGCTACCAGATTGTTACGATATTTTCAGGATCAGACTCAATAAATGAATTAAGAATTAGATGTTCAAATAAAACACTGTTTATTTACAGAAGGCATTCTATATTCACTGAATAATCACAGATAGAAGCTCAGAAGGAATGCATACAGCTCCTTATATATACATGGGGTGGAGCTAGATATGGGAGTGGTTAAATATGAATATATTAAGTAGTGAAGAATAAGTTAACCCCTGATACCCTGGTCATGTACTATTTACATAATGAAGAATAAGACATTTACTTGTGACAAAAACATTCTGCATAACCCACCATATTTTTATCCAAAAAGCCTTAACTTTCTTACAATTCCACCAAACATGATAATATGTAGCATCTAAACAATCACATCTCCAACATTTTGGCTGAACATTAGGATACATACAGGATAATTTCTTGGGATCTAAATGCCATCTGTAAAACATCTTATAAAAATTTTTCCCTCAAATTCTGTGATTGTGTAAATTTAACATTCTGAACCCATATTTTCTCCCATGTTTCCAACATTACTGGTTCTGCAAAATTCTGTGCCCATTTAATCATGCAATCTTTAACCAATTCAGTTTCTGAATCCCTTTCTAACAAAACATTATATAGCCTTATATAGCCTTTTAATATGCATTGGACCTTTCTCTTTTATATGTCTGACCAGTTCTTCCTCATGCAACATAATACCAGTTTTTTGGTCCTCTTTCCATCTCAGTTGAAGTTGATTATATTGTAACCAAGTTAGATTAATCCCTTCGTCCAACAGTAATTTGTTATATCTTGATTTGAGACAGGCTTTTAATTAATCCAGGTTCCTCAACAAAGAACCTCTTAATAAATACTGTTTGAATTCTTAGGATAAAAATCCCTTTATTTTCACAACAATGTCAGAACTTGACACAATATGAAAAAACAAATAAAGGAAACAAGAATTCTGCCAAATTTTGCTATAACCTAATGACTCACATATCTTTTTCTGAGAGCTGAGATCCTTAAATGTAATAAACGGACAGGTTTATTCAATCAAAGATAACATGTCAAACCAGTTTTGTCTTTTCCAGTTTCCAGTTGTAGAAAGTTAGCACCCACCCTTCTCTTAGAAGAATGAAAGATTTTAGGAAATATTAAAAAGGCAAAATATTATATTTCCCTGGATGAGAAATGGAGAAACAATTCTCTTGGAAAGCAGCCCCCACCTTTCTTAATAGCAAACAGCAGATATCAGCACTTAAGAGATAAAGAGATACCTAGTAGCTCTATTCATAAGCAAATTCCCTTCAGCAAAGTCTGAACAAAGGTAGGATTATCCCTCAGCCATAATAGGAATTCCCCAACAAGCCCCTTCATTGTATCAACCAAACTTTAACCATGCTTAGCTCAGACAAACTCATAGGATTTGTCCATGGCCTCATGGGAGTCTGACAAAAGCCAATAGAATACATGTTCTTGAACAGGAATAGGAAGTTCAAGTGCAAAGCCCAAGGGAAGGTATAAATACCCTCTCTCTCAACTCCTCGTGGTCAGCTGCCCAGAACCATGTGCTTGGTGGTTCTGCTTCATCAATAAATGGACTCTCTTTCCGATCAGCCTCCAGCCTCCATTTTGTCTCCAGTGCCTTTCTTCCAACTTGGAACTGAACCAGATGGATATTTCTTCCAACACAGTATTCTGTTTACTTAAATAAAGGATCATCATTATCACTATCACCAACATATTTTCTTCAGCCAACATATATAAAAAAGTTTGGTTAATCTAGTTGAAAAAAAACTTTTGAAATTGGATTTTATTATATTAAATGTGTTAAAGACTTATTGTATTTCACCTATATCCCTCCTTTCCTTTTCTTGAATATGTGTACAGGGTGTTTGCATATCAATGGAATTTAAAAAGTACAAATAGTCCTTGACTTAGCAACCATTTGTTTAGTGACTGTTCAAAGATATAACGGTGCTGAAAAAATGACTTATCACTGTTTTTCACCCTTATGACCATTGCAGCATCCCCATGGCCATGTGATCAGAATTTGAGTGCTTGGCAATTGGCATGTCCACCTGGGAGAAGGGCAGTATATAAATTTGATATAAAATAAAAAATAAAATAAAAATATCTCAGGGGTTGCCAAAGAAGAGGGAGTCAAACTATTCTCCAAAGCACCTGAGGGCAGGACAAGACGCAATGGAAGGAAACTAATCAAGGAGAGAAGCAACCTAGAACTAAGGAGAAATTTCCTGACACTTAGAACAATTAATCAGTAGAACAACTTGCCTCCAGAAGTTCTGAATGCTCCAACACTGGATGTTTTTAAGAAGAGATTGGACAACCATTTGTCGAAATGGTATAGGGTTTCCTGCCTGAACAAAGTGTTGGGGATCCAAGTAACAAACCCAATGCAATCAAAACTCTGAGGCCTGGAGGCTCCTCAAAGTAAGAATTTATTAGGAATGTCATATTGGCACATCTGGGGAAAACCCGACTCTGAAGGACCCGAGGTTTTCCCCACCCAAATCAAAATCCAAAGTTCTTGCCCCCAGGTCATACGTCCATCACATGGTCCAATCAGACCACGGACGGTCCCCACTCTGGCTGCCTTTAGTCCATGCCTTCCAAATACATGCTGAAGATGTCCTTGGCTCCCACAGGAAAGAATGTTATTTTGGCTACATAGGTACATATTCCCCCAGCTATCTCTATCTCCCCCCTCTGGTTCCCACAGCTCCGACCAGCCTCACTGTGGCAGCCCTGAAGATGCTCCCAAAATGGCTTCAGGGCTGACAAGGTGGGTTGGTTTAGAAGACCTCCAAGGTCCCTTCCAACTCTCTCTATTCTATTCTATTCTATTCTATTCTATTCTATTCTATTCTATTCTATTCTATTCTATTTTCTATTCTATTCAAAAACCTCTGGTGCCTTGGAGAATGAATCAATCCCCTTTTCTTTGTGACAGCCCTTCAAGTATTGGAAGATAGCTACCATGTCCCCTGTAAGTAATCCTACTTTTTAATAGGCTAGCCACTAGACCTACCTAGCTCCCACAATTGTTCATGATACCTGCTGAGTGCAGTTGGTCAGCCAATTGCAAATCTATCTGGTGGTGATGCTGTCTGTCCTACATTTTTAGAGTCATCCAATTTAGGGTCACCTCAGGTTTCTGTTATTTCCTTTCAGGTTCTTTAGTTGCTTTGAAATATGGACAGATGTTGTAATGGCTCTTTTCAAGGCTGCAGGTTGCATACCAGAGATAGTGACTGTCCTTTGCTCTAGAGTTCTCTCACCCCATTTGAAGGACGTTCTCTGTTTTTCCATTTCTCTGATATTGGAGCCTTTTGCCAATACTTGCAACTTCCTCCCCCTTTGTGGACAGAATCCAGTTGGTCAATGTACCTTCCTGCAATATATAAAGTTGCTCTTTTCATGATCATTTTTTTGTGTGAGCAGGATACAGCCTGGTCATCTCGGAAGCTGCTTTCTTCTTTCAAATAACAAATAGTCCCGTTAAATCTGACAAGTGAGTAAGTCTGCAGAATTTTTTTAAAAAACAGTTTTTTTCAGAAAAGGGACTAGAATTTCTTGTTTTTTTCTGGCTGGTTAATTCTATTTAGGCTAGTTAGTTCTATTCTAGGATAAACATACATAAAGAGACAACAATTTCTTCAGCCATAATGGGAAATGCCAGCTAGAGTTTGACACAGAGAAGAAGAGTGGGAAGGAAAAGCAGTGAAGAGGAACCCCATACTGGGCTGCCATTTCTTCTAGGTTCAGATATATGCTTGCAAATTTCCACCATCTTTAACTAGTAATAAGACCCATTAAAAATCAGTGGGATATTTTTCTAGGTAGTTGCTGATAGAATTGCAGTTCCTAAAGCACTTGTGCAATTGTACTGGATACATCACGGGAGGTATTATTTCTACTTTGCTTTGCTCTAATATTGCTGGCTCTACAGCTGACAATTAGTTCAGTTTTGGAATTTTGCTCCTCGAGGACAAATAATGTTAGGCCTTCTTCAGGAAGCCTACAGAAATTTTTGTTAGGCAGCCTAGAGTGCCTGCTGAGGAAAGCATGTGTGGATGGGAAAATATTAAGGTTAGGGCAGAGTTCCCCAACCTTTTCAGTTGTGGATCACCAGGTATGTGTGTAGAGAGTAGCAATCCGTGTGTGTGGTAGGCACACACACACTCTGCTCTTGTGAGTGGGGATGGGTGCATGCTCACACACTCACCTGCCACCTCCACGGCCCGGTTCCAAAAGGCTCAAGGCCTGGTAGTGGGTTGGGCACCCCTGAGTTAGGGGAATGTAGCTGTTCTAAAAAATATATCTGAGGCTAGCCTTTGTGTGAAAGAAAATAGGAAATCCCACGGTGATTAGAAAACCTGAGTTACTGGGTTCAGAGGAGAAGTTGAAAGTTTACTCTTTATCTTTTCAGTTATACCTGACTTTTTATAACATTATTTCTCAACCTTGGTGACTTTAAGATGTGTGGACTTCAACTCGTAGAATTCTGGGAGTTGAAGCCCACACAATACAAAGTTGCTAAGACTGAGAAATATTGCTTTATAACCTTTATAGATTAGCACTCTCCATTTTATTTCTGATGCTTTACAACTTTGTTTAATGTTTCTAGGTTTTTGCTGGTCTCTTTTATAAGTGTATCCAATCATTCTTAGCATAACTGTTTTTTCGTAAAGAATTTTATTGCACAACATAACCAAAAGTGGGCAGGTTTACCTTCATAATTCTAGGTTTCAGTTTGACAGGGCCTCAAATCTCCTGGGTTGTTATTTTTGCCCTCCAAGATGTGCGCATTAGTGGTCTCCAGTCCCATAATTTGCAAGAGTCCGATTTTCTTCTGTCTGCCTTTTTTTTAAGTGTTGGATGCTTGGCAACTGGCATGTAGTTATGACGGTTGCAGTGTCCCAGGGTTATGTGATCACCTTTTGCAACCTTCTGACAAGCAAAGTCAATGGGGAAGCCAAATTCACTCAACAATCATTTAGCTAAGTTAACAACTGCAGTGATTCACTTCAGAACTGTAGCAAGAAAGGTCATAAAATGGGGCAAAACTCATTTAACAATTGTCTTGCTTAGTAGTGGAAATTTTGGAGTTAATTATGGGTCATAAGTTGAGGACTCCCTGTACTGTGGGAAAATTTAAGAGGGGAAATATCCAAAGTTTATTCATTTTCAGTGGTTTGACCAACTCTGGCAAGAAAGGGGAATCTCAGACAAATCAAGGTTAGCTTTTATGTATGAAGGGACTATAGCAGGGGTGAAATGCTCCTGGTTCGGACCGGATCGCCTGATCCAATAGCGATAGAGGCGGGTGGTTCGGAGAACCGGTAGCAAAAATCCCTGCCACCCCCCCATGCCCAGCTGAGCTGCGCAATCATCAGAGGCTTTTTTAAAATTATTTTTAAAAGCATTTTTTCTACAACCTCTTTGGCCGAAAAAATGCTTTTAAAAGTTAAAAAAAAAAACCTCTGATGGTCACACAGCTCAGCTAGGATCGTCAGAGCCTTTTAAAAGCATTTTTTTTTACAACCTCTTCAGCCAAAGAGGTTGTAGAAAAAATGGTTTTAAAAGTAAAAAAAAAAAAAAAAGTTGGCCATGCACACCCAGTCACATTACCCCCACCACCACGCCCACAGAACCAGTAGTAACAAATTTTAGATTTCACCACTGGACTACAGTACTGTGGAAATTATTTCATTTATTTTTATTGATGGATGTATGCCACCCAGAGTCACTTTTTGTGAGATGAGTGGCCTTTTAAAGGTGAGAAATAAAAATAAAATTTCTTTATTAACAGATTTATATGGCCATCCATCTCACTGAACATGATGTGTACAACACAGCTATTAAAAGCTTAAGAAATAAATAAAAGCCACCTGATGGGAGAAAAATCTAAACACAATATAACCATTACTCAAGGCTCCCAAGGTTGTTGGGAAAACCACATTTTCAAGGCCCTCTGAAAGGCTAACAGGGTTTTGGGAATGTTTACAACTGAACAACTTCAGTTTTATGGCTCAGTAAAAAAAAATATCTGGAAATTTCTTCAGATGTTGAAAACTAAAGAATACTTCCCAAAACTATGATGGTCTACAATTAGGTTGGTCCCAGATGAAAAATCACATCTCATACCGAACTAAAAAAAAAAGGATGTGTGTTTGTGAGAGAGATGCAACTGTACATTGGTTGATTTAAAACAGGATTGGAGCAGTAAAAATGTTGATTTCACATCGTTTTACATTGTTATTTATTTCAGTTAAATATTAGCCATTATCTACTAGATAGGGATTGGTACACTAAGTTCCAGAACGGGATTTTGAAATAAATTAGAGAGATATAATATCCATAACAAAAATAACATATAACAAAATTGTACTGGGAACCCTGGAGAAATTCTACTAGCAATTCTGTGTCAAAACTGTCCATTCGCTGAGCAAAGGGATTGGTAACCCTGAGTTCTAAGTGGTTCTTCTGGAACCTTGGAGACACATCATGGAGAAGGGCAAAGGTGACTAACTCAGTGCCTGCTCATCATTGGTGTCCTCAGCAAGAAGAGAGTCCCACCATCACAGTAAATCAATTATGAATTGTCATTAAGTGGGCTTATACAGTAAGTGAAATAATTTCATATTGGTTGTAACTTTTTCCAGGTCCACCGACTCGTCCTACTGTTGCAATGCCTTGTCTGCTATGCCCGTCTCTCTTGTGCTGCCTCCTCCTCCTCCTCCTTCCCTTTCCATTAGGCTCCAGTTCTGCGTCTAATGGGGACACAGTGGTCATAACCAGCAGTGGCCCTGTTAAGGGCAAGCAGGTCCTGGCTGGCCTTGGGTCTGTGACAGCCTATCTAGGCATTCCTTATGCTGAGCCTCCCCTGGGGAAGTTGCGTTTCCAGAAACCTCTTCCACATCAGCCATGGAAGCAAACATTGGAAGCCACCAGCTTTGGCAATTCCTGTCCTCAATTTATTTTCCGGGATGTCCCTGAAGCAGAGATATGGTTTCCTAAAACACCACTGTCAGAAGATTGCCTTTCCCTCAACATCTGGGTGCCACACCCACAACCTTCTTCACCAGTCCCTGTTTTGGTCTGGATACACGGAGGGGGATATTTAATGGGCACATCTTCTCTGGAATTGTTCAACGGGGCATCCTTGGCTGCTGCTGAGAACGTCATTGTGGTCACCATCAATTATCGCTTGGGAGCCCTGGGCTTTCTGTACTTGCCACCAGCTGCTCCAGGGAACCTAGGCTTATGGGACCAACAGCTGGCCCTGAAGTGGGTAAAAGAGAATGCAGCTGCCTTTGGGGGAGATCCTTCTCGGGTGACCATTTTGGGCGATAGTGCTGGAGGATCTTGTGTGAATCTCCATCTTCTTGCACCAAAAAGCCAGGACCTTTTTGCCCAAGCGGTGATCCAGAGTGGGACAGCCAATGCCTTCTGGGCTTGGAGGTCTCCTGAGGAAGCCAAACAAAAATCACTGGAATTTATTCATCTACTAGGTTGTTCCAAGGACAATAATATCAGAATAGTGAATTGTCTGCAAACAAAAAATATTTCTGAATTTATTCGGCATGAAATATCTCTGTACTTCAAAGGTGGCTTCCTTGTCAATTTTCTCTTCAAGCCAACCACAGATGGGGAGTTTTTGCTTGGTGATCCAGAAAAGCTCATGGAGGAGGGGCAAATTCAGGCCAAACCAGTCCTCATAGGTGAAACCTCTGATGAAGCAGCTTTATTTGTCCCCTATGTTTTTCCTAACATCACCCACAATCTCATCAATCAGGAGCAGCTTTTGAAAGGGATAAGAATGTTGGTGCCAAATGCAACTGAAGATTTTATTCGGACTATTGCACTGAAGTACATTGAAGGAAATCACGGCCCAGCACAATACCGTTCCGCTATGTCCCATTTCTATACAGATCGGATCATTGCATGTCCATTGAGGGAAGCTGCAGGAAATATCAGGAAAAGTGGGAGTCCTGTATATGCCTATTTATTCGCACATCGCCATTCAGGGTCAGTTTGGCCTGAATGGATTGGGGCAATTCACGGTGCTGAGATTCCTTTTGTTTTTGGAACCCTTCAATCAATGCTGCCTGCCAATCAAACATACACAGAGGCTGAAGCCAGGCTAAGCCGTAAGGTGATGTACTACTGGGCAGAGTTTGCCAGAACTGGGTAAGTGGTTCACTTTATTTCTATAAATTTGTATTTTAAATCCAAAGGGAACCCCCTCCCCAACATTCTACGAATTACTTTATATCTAAAGCAATGAAGCTATAAAGTAATGCATGCTATTCCTTTGCGTATGTTTACAGGTTGTGTTAATACAAGTAGTTCATGATTTACGACCACTGTTGGGACTAGAATTTATGTTGCTAAGCAAGACAGTTGTTAAGTGAATCATACCCAATTTTTAAATCTTTCTTACCACAGTTATTAAGCAAATCACTGCAATTTTTAAGTACAATATATGATTATGGGAATCCAGTTTCCTCCACTGACTTTGCTTGTTGAAAATCAGCTGGGAAGGTTGCAAATGGCGATCATGTGACCCTGGGACATTGCAGCCATTGGAAATACATGCCAGTTGCCAAGCAACCAAATTTTGATCACGTGACTGTGAGGATGCTGGAATAGTTGTAAGTGCAAGGACCAGTTTTAAGTCACTTTTTTCAATTCCATTGTAGCCTTGAATGGATGTTAAATGAATAGTTGTAAGTCAAGGACTACCTGTATTGGAAACAGCCCTGACATTTTTAAGGATTCTTAATAATGTCACTTATAGATAACTGTTCTTTTATGAGTTCAGTGGTATCACACATATTCCAGGGTACATTATTTCTCCAAGTGGAATAAAGGAGGCAAAAGGGAGATAAGAAACAGAGTATTACCCTACCATTAAGAGAACGAGCAAAGGCTTGCAAGGGAGTAAGTAGTGAAGGGGAAACTCACAAAATGGAGGGTGCCCAGGGTGTGAGGAATGGGGGAATGGATTGAGACTGGCAGTTCCAAGAGTCTATGAGGAGCTGACCTGGGTTTGGATCAGCAAGGAGGAGACACAAGAGATTTCACCAAACCAAACTCCACCCCTCCCTCACAGTCCCCTTTGGGAGTTCCCCTTGATTGTAGTTTCTCAAGTCAAAACCAGTCTCTTTGGAAAAGAGCTACATCAGAATAACAGAGTTGGAAGGGACCTTGGAGGTCTGCTAGTCCAACCTCCTGCTCAAGCAGGAGACCCTATTCCATTCTGGACAAGTGGCTGTCCAATCTCTTCTTAAAAACCTCCAGCGATGAAGCACTCATAGCTTCTGAAGTCAAAGCTGTTCCTCTGATCAATTGTTCTCACTGTCAGGAAATTTCTCCTTTTTTCTAGGTTGGTTCTTTTTTTCTTTCTTTCTTTCTTTCTTTCTTTCTTTCTTTCTTTCTTTCTTTCTTTCTTTTTATTTATTTATCTGTCAAACACGTATAAGATAACAGATATAAGTATAAACATGATTATGAATACAGGATAAGGATACAAATAAATGGGGACAGTAGGACAGGGATGGTAGGCACGCTGGTGCCCTTACGCACGCCCCTTACAGACCTCTTAGAAATGGGGTGAGGTCAACAGTAGACAGTCTAAGGTTAAAGTTTTGGGGGTTTGGGGAAGAAACCACAGAGTCAGCTAGTGCATTCCAGGCATTGACTACTCTGTTGCTGAAGTTGTATTTTCTGCAATCGAGTTTGGAGCAGTTTACCTTAAGTTTGTATCTATTATGTGCTCGTGTATTATTGCGGTTGAAGCAGATAATTTTGTGTACTCCGCTTAAGTCAGATCTTGATTAGTTTCCATCAATGTCCTTTTCTTCCTCCTTAGGAATCCCACTGGGTTAGCAGCCAGCAAGGATGAGTGGCCATTCTATAATGCCACAGAGCAGAATTTCTTCCTTCTTAATACTGAGCCATTCCAGAAAAGGGTGATAGAGCACTGTGATTTTTTGAAAAGCCATTTTTCAAAGGCTGAAGAGACACATAAGTTAGGCTATTAGTTCTGTCTTTGGAAGGGAGTAGTGGTTGATGAAAAAGAGGTTTTTAAAAATCATTTATATATCAAATATAGAGATCGCCCACCTCATTCATAGAGCAATTTCTAAAAATTGATTTTATTGCCACTCTTTGCTGAAACATATTCATTTGATTTTACACTGGGCAATTTTGTAATGCTAGTGATACATTTTGTAGAGCAAGCATATTTCATGACGTCCCAAAACTTGGGACTCTAGTAATGTCCTCTAAGTAAGCCTTAGTTGCTCACATAAAGATAACAACAACAATAATGAATCCCAAAACCTCTGGATCACCTCTTGACTACGATCGGCATTGACAAAATCCCTCTTGGTCAATTGCAAAAGGCAGCTTTATTTGGAACAGATTGCATCCTGCAATGATAACTTTAATACCATCAAAAAATATCTGTCCATTCCAGTTTTTTGGGAAGAACTGAGTACGTGGACAAAAATGTCAAATCCGGTCTAAACATCTGGCTGACCATGTGATGAACAATCATGTTTTGATAAATATATCAAAGAACATATAATATATATATATATATATATATATATATATATATATATATATATATATATATTTTTTTTTTTTTTCTCAGGTTTTCGCGGGTGTCTGTATGTAGGTCTTTGGTTATTCGGGTCTTCTCCCACGTAAAATTGGAAGTGTCTTGGCGACGTTTCGACGAAGTCTCATTCGTCATCTTCAGGCTGGTGTTCTCGGCTTCGTGCTTCCAGGAGCAATGCTTTGCTCCTGGAAGCACGAAGCATTGCTCCTGGAAGCACGAAGCCGAGAACACCAGCCTGAAGATGACGAATGAGACTTCGTCGAAACGTCGCCAAAACACTTCCAATTTTACGTGGGAGAAGACCTGAATAACCAAAGACATATATATATATATATATATATTATGTCTTTTTTCTTTTTCGTAGGCTTTTATGTGCATATTCTTTCTAGCCAGGTTTTACCTACGTAGAACAACCTAGTTTACGTAGGTAAAACCTGGCTAGAAAGAATATGCATATATATATATATATATATATACACACACATATATATATATACATATATATACGTAGGTCTTTGGTTATTCGGGTCTTCTCCCACGTAAAATTGGAAGTGTCTTGGCGACGTTTCGACGAAGTCTCATTCGTCATCTTCAGGCTGGTGTTCTTGGCTTCGTGCTTCCAGGAGCAATGTGAGATCACAGCTGTCTCTTCCTTTTAACTGCTAGTGGGGGTGTGAGCTGATTGGGTGGGAACTTGGCTGTGTTCTGATTGGGTGGAGGTGTGTTCTGATTGGTTAGAGGCTTGGCTGTGCTCTGATTGGATGGGGGGTTGGTTGTGCTCTGATTGGCTGGGTGTGTGTTCTGTTTAGGTGGGGGCTTGGTTGTGCTCAGCTTAGTCTGAGTTGTAGGGGGATTTGAGCTGGTGAGCTGCGTTGTTGTTGTTTGGCTTCGTGTTTGTGGCCGTGCGAGCTCTTCATGGTGGGTGTCAGTCTGCTTCATGTATGGATTGGAGGGGTTTAAAGTGGCTAATGATGCAGCTGCGGTCTGGCTTCTGGTCCTTGGTCGTGGCTCATTATCAGTGTGGGTTTGAGTCTGCTTTCTGCGTGGATGTGTGGTGGTGACATCCTGTGAGTGTGGCTCTGGTGTCATTAGTCGTATTAGGGACTCGTTTGTCAATAAGGGCGGGTTTCCAAATGGCTGGTAGGCGGGAGGTATCGTCTCGTTTGTTCATGCTATGTGGGCGTTTTTCTATCTCGATGGCTTCTCTGATTATTCTGTTGTTAAAGTGTTCAGTTTTGGCGATAGTTCTGGTCTTTTTAAAGTCAATATCATGTCCTGTGGCTTTAAGGTGTTGGACCAGGGAAGAAGTTGGTTCCTCTTTTCTGACTGAGTTCTTCTGTTCTTCTATGCGTGCACTTATTCGTCTGTTGGTTTGTCCGATGTATGTGGTGGGGCAGGCTCAAACCTAAACTCTGGCTCAGATATGTGGACGACACCTTCATAATCTGGCCACATGGGAAAGAAAAACTGGACAACTTCCTCACACACCTCAACAGCCTACACCCCAAAATACAGTTCACCATGGAAACAGAAGCGAACAACCAACTTCCCTTCCTGGATGTCTTAGTCTACAGAAAATCCAATGGCTCCCTAGGACACACTATCTACCAGAAGAAAACACACACAAACCGCTATCTGCACGCACTCTCACACCACCACCCTGCCCAGATCAACTCTGTAGCCAAGACACTCATTTCCAGAACAAAACGCTTAGCTGACGAACAACACCTAAAAACCGAACTACACACTCTCACTAACGTACTAACATCCAATGGATTTCAAAGAAATAAGATCACCAACCTAATCCAAAAAGAAACCCCCACTAAAATCCAAGACAGAGAACAAGAAAACGGCAAAGCCCTCCTCCCATACATAAAAGGCACCACAGACAGAATAAGCAAAATCCTCCACAAACATAACATCAAGACAGCATTCTGCACAAACCGAAAAATATCCACCATCCTAAGGAACCCCAAAGACAAAATTGAGTTAGAAAATCAAGGAGTATATGAAATCCCATGCACCGCCTGCCCCACCACATACATCGGACAAACCAACAGACGAATAAGTGCACGCATAGAAGAACAGAAGAACTCAGTCAGAAAAGAGGAACCAACTTCTTCTCTGGTCCAACACCTTAAAGCCACAGGACATGATATTGACTTTAAAAAGACCAGAACTATCGCCAAAACTGAACACTTTAACAACAGAATAATCAGAGAAGCCATCGAGATAGAAAAACGCCCACACAGCATGAACAAACGAGACGATACCTCCCGCCTACCAGCCATTTGGAAACCCGCCCTTATTGACAAACGAGTCCCTAACACGACTAATGACACCAGAGCCACACTCACGAGAGCCACACAGGATGTCACCACCACACATCCACGCAGAAAGCAGACTCAAACCCACACTGATAATGAGCCACGACCAAGGACCAGAAGCCAGACCGCAGCTGCATCATTAGCCACTTTAAACCCCTCCAATCCATACATGAAGCAGACTGACACCCACCATGAAGAGCTCGCACGGCCACAAACACGAAGCCAAACAACAACAACGCAGCTCACCAGCTCAAATCCCCCTACAACTCAGACTAAGCTGAGCACAACCAAGCCCCCACCCAAACAGAACACACACCCAGCCAATCAGAGCACAACCAACCCCCCATCCAATCAGAGCACAGCCAAGCCTCTAACCAATCAGAACACACCTCCACCCAATCAGAACACAGCCAAGTTCCCACCCAATCAGCTCACACCCCCACTAGCAGTTAAAAGGAAGAGACAGCTGCGATCTCACATTGCTCCTGGAAGCACGAAGCCAAGAACACCAGCCTGAAGATGACGAATGAGACTTCGTCGAAACGTCGCCAAGACACTTCCAATTTTACGTGGGAGAAGACCCGAATAACCAAAGACCTACATACAAACACCCGCGAAAACCTGAGAAAACACATATATATACATATATATATACATATATATATATTATATCAAATAATATATTAAAAATTTAATAAATATATATTATGCCATGAATCATGGAATCCTCAGAATCCTACTTCTAGATTCAGATTCTTTAGTGATAAGATGTACACCTTATATTGATATTTCATTTTTCTTTGTTCTGCAGACAAGTCCGAAGGTGATTCTGTTTCATCGGACTAGGAAGAAGACAGCAGGTAGGAATTCAGTGCTTGGTTATAGTAACAGCGTTCAAATGGGATCAAGTTAGGTGATTTCAGAAGAGGACTAGACTTCTTTCTAAATCGTAGTTTCACATTGGCATTCCAAACAATTTTTAAGTAGCACTTTTGTGGCTCAGCCTCGCTGTGTGAAATGGAAGCTCTCCAAGCCGATGCCAATGGCCTTTGTGGAAGAGGAACCTGGAGAAACCTCTAGATCTCAGCATAAACAAATAAACAAATACAGATCTTGGGCATAGGGAAGGAAGGAATGAGCCACCAAGAGTAACTTACAGAGAAGATTATGCAGTGCTGAGAAAGAGAAAGCATGAGAATGAAACTCAGCTTGTGAGGGAAATCAGTTTTCATATGAATGAGACTATTTAATAGACAAATGGAGACATTGGGAATGTCTCCTTGTAGTCCTGTGATAAATGTTATCAGAACTTTCCCATAGGCACCCCTGAATCTCAAGATGCAAATATTTCTTCTAACGAAGATTATTGTCCTCTCTAGTTAACAGAAGGACAGGAAGTAACTTGAGATCAGTTAGGTTATTAATTACCAATGTGTATGCATGAATAAAAATCCCCCTCCATTTTGAAATGTATAAATATGCCATCGTAATGGCTTCAGCCTATTTTGCTGGCATCCTGCCATAAAAGGCGGGGAGGGGGAGAATGGGGACATAGGGAAGGGGGATTACAGAATCACAGAAACGAGAGGTGTCAATCTGGAACAGGCTGGCTGCTCCAACAACAGGAGCATGAGAATGGAATGGGAAACTCCACCAAAGCAGCACCAAACCTTAAAGCTGTTACCAAAACTCCTAATATTATTGGACTCTTAAAACTGGTCAAGATGGGACGACCTGGGAGAAGGGGAAAAGGCAGGCTTTGCGTAGGAATACTCAGATTCAACTTTTCTTGAGCTGTTAACTTTGACTTGACTTTAATAAAAGTGTCCCTTTTGCTACAAATGGATTCGAGGGTCTTTCTTTCCTAAACATCCAATCTGGGACAAGCCTGACAGCATCCTTTTCTTTGCAAAAGTTCCTCCCACTATTTTCTCAAGGGAATTTCTCCAGTGCACACAAACAAAAACAGTAAATACTGCAGCAAACCTTGATTCCATGCTTTGGGTCCTGCGTTTTGATTCCACAAACCCCTCCATGTTTAGTATAAGGGGAATACAGAGCACCTTAGTTGGACTTTTAAGGTTAAGATTTAAGGCACAAGGCTAGATATCAGGAGACTTTGAGTTCCAATCCTACCTTAGCCATGAAAGCCAGAAAGTTAGAATTAGAACTCACAGTCTCATAACGTTTAACTCTGGTGCCTTAATCTCAAAAACCCATCTAAGGTGCTGTGTTCCCCCTATACTAAATCCGCTGACTTTAGACTAATCACTCTCTCTCAGCCCAACTCACCTCACAGGGTTGTTGTTTTGGAGAAAATAGGAGGAGAATGGAGTGTGGGATATGTTCTCCACCTTGGGTAATTTGTAAAAATAATAAAGGCGAGATACGTATAATAAACAAAAATAAATAAAAATTCTCTTATTCTACCTTACTACAGAGAAGAGCATCCTGGAATCTCTGCTTTGCCTGTGTCTTGAACTGGCCTACTATGAAGGGCTGCCACATAGGTTGAACCTCTTTGAAAATGGCATCCATATCTCAAAGGCACCATTTGAAAACCTAGCTACAGTTTTGGTGGCTTCAGAATAACGGTTGTGTGTTTATTTCTCTCAGGAATCAATCAAGACTTCTCTTTAAAGCCTGGGCAAATGATGACAAGCTGCACCAGAGAATCATCCAGAAGCAACCATTGTCCTTTCAGAGACTGACTAGTGGGAACTTGGGAGACAAATAAGGAAACAACTAAAACCCACATCACTTTTGCTGTTAAAATAATAAATTGCTAGGAGTAATTTGTTATATCTTGATTTGAGACAGGCTTTTAATTAATCCAGGTTCCTCAACAAAGAACCTCTTAATAAATACTGTTTGAATTCTTAGGATAAAAATCCCTTTATTTTCACAACAATGTCAGAACTTGACACAATATGAAAAAACAAATAAAGGAAACAAGAATTCTGCCAAATTTTGCTATAACCTAATGACTCACATATCTTTTTCTGAGAGCTGAGATCCTTAAATGTAATAAACGGACAGGTTTATTCAATCAAAGATAACATGTCAAACCAGTTTTGTCTTTTCCAGTTTCCAGTTGTAGAAAGTTAGCACCCACCCTTTTCTTAGAAGAATGAAAGATTTTAGGAAATATTAAAAAGGCAGAATATTATATTTCCCTGGATGAGAAATGGAAAAACAATTCTCTTGGAAAGCAGCCTCCACCTTTCTTAATAGCAAACAGCAGATATCAGCACTTAAGAGATAAAGAGATACCTAGTAGCTCTATTCATAAGCAAATTCCCTTCAGCAAAGTCTGAACAAAGGTAGGATTGTCCCTCAGCCATAATAGGAATTCCCCAACAAGCCCCTTCATTGTATCAACCAAACTTTAACCATGCTTAGCTCAGACAAACTCATAGGATTTGTCCATGGCCTCATGGGAGTCTGACAAAAGCCAATAGAATACATGTTCTTGAACAGGAATAGGAAGTTCAAGTGCAAAGCCCAAGGGAAGGTATAAATACCCTCTCTCTCAACTCCACGTGGTCAGCTGCCCAGAACCATGTGCTTGGTGGTTCTGCTTCATCAATAAATGGACTCTCTTTCCGATCAGCCTCCAGCCTCCATTTTGTCTCCAGTGCCTTTCTCCCAACTTGGAACTGAACCAGATGGATATTTCTTCCAACACAGTATTCTGTTTACTTAAATAAAGGATCATCATTATCACTATCACCAACATATTTTCTTCAGCCAACATATATACAAAAGTTTGGTTAATCTAGTTGAAAAAAAACTTTTGAAATTGGATTTTATTATATTAAATGTGTTAAAGACTTATTGTATTTCACCTATATCCCTCCTTTCCTTTTCTTGAATATGTGTACAGGGTGTTTGCATATCAATGGAATTTAAAAAGTACAAATAGTCCTTGACTTAGCAACCATTTGTTTAGTGACTGTTCAAAGATATAACGGTGCTGAAAAAATGACTTATCACTGTTTTTCACCCTTATGACCATTGCAGCATCCCCATGGCCATGTGATCAGAATTTGAGTGCTTGGCAATTGGCATGTCCACCTGGGAGAAGGGCAGTATATAAATTTGATATAAAATAAAAAATAAAATAAAAATATCTCAGGGGTTGCCAAAGAAGAGGGAGTCAAACTATTCTCCAAAGCACCTGAGGGCAGGACAAGACGCAATGGAAGGAAACTAATCAAGGAGAGAAGCAACCTAGAACTAAGGAGAAATTTCCTGACACTTAGAACAATTAATCAGTGGAACAACTTGCCTCCAGAAGTTGTGAATGCTCCAACACTGGATGTTTTTAAGAAGAGATTGGACAACCATTTGTCGAAATGGTATAGGGTTTCCTGCCTGAACAAAGTGTTGGGGATCCAAGTAACAAACCCAATGCAATCAAAACTCTGAGGCCTGGAGGCTCCTCAAAGTAAGAATTTATTAGGAATGTCATATTGGCACTGTTAAGTTCAGCTTGCAGCTTACTCCTAACTTGTTGGTCAGGCAATATATCTGTTTCTTTAAGAAACAACTGAGCCACGTAATCAGGGTTTGCTGAACCCTGTAATTAGGCTACAGTGCATAAATAAGCAGCACAGAGAAATGTTCCTTCTTCCTGCTTCTTCCGGATTGATACCTGATTGTATCCTGTTGCTTACTGCGTCTATTATATGGTACTGTATACCAAGAGTTACTAAAGTCTGTTTGCTTTGGTAAGGGAAGATACTTACTGGACTGATATTACTGTTTATGACCTTGGACTGTTTTACTTACACCGAGACTGCTTGTTATCTATAAAGTATTATTCTCACACGAGCTGGACGTTTATCTCCTTCCCTGTGTGTTTCTGCTCTGCTCGTTGCACAAGCAACAAATACTTTTTATACACACCCTAACATTGGTTATGGGCCCAGAATGTTCCAGGGCTCTTTAATTTGTTTTTGTGGAAGAGAGAAGTGCAGGCAGTGGGTGTAGTAGTCAAGATGATGGCTTTTGAGCAAGGTTCTACCATAACCCGGTTGGATGGAACAAACTATGTTACCTGGTTCACAAAATGCTGTCTATTTTTGCGAAAAGAAGGACTGTGGGACATGGTTAATAATCCACCGGCCATAACTGCACTGAATGCTGATGACGAAGAAGATGCCAAAAAGATAGCGAAGTTTCACAGGGACAACTAGCGTGCTTTATGCATCATTGGCCTGACACTGGGAGACCAGCAACTTGTCCATTTCCGGGGCGAAGAGTCTGCTGCGAGGTGTTGGTCAAAGCTAAAGAAGCTCTACGTTCGTGACTCTGTGGGTGTCCATATCTACCTGACACGGAAATTATTTCGCTTACATCTTCAGAAAGGAGGAGACATGATGGCTCACCTGGACTCCATGACAGGGCTTTTCCAGGAGCTACATGAGAAAGACCTTGTGTTTACTGAACTGCAGCAAGTTTATATTATTCTTTCATCGTTGGATGACAGTTATGACTCTTTTGTTTCATCATTAGAAGTATTGTCTAGAGGTGAACTAACATTGGCCATATAACTGGTAGGTTACTGGATGAGGCCAAACGTAGGCAAGAACAAGACCAGTTAAGGATGCAACAGCAACCAAAAGTGGAAGCTGTATATGAGAATGTCAATATTGTTAAATGCTGTTATGCTTGTGGGGCTAAGGGGCACATTGCAAAATATTGTAATAAGAAAGTGTCTGCTAGAAACTCTGCTAAACCCAGGAAAGGGTGTAATTTAGCAACCAGTTCATCTGTTAATATAAAAGATGATTGGTGGGTGATTGATAGCGGTGCCTCTCAATCAATAACAAAAAACAGAAAACTGTTTCTAAATATGAAGAAAAGTACTAAAAAGGTCAAATTAGCTAATGGCTGGAATGTGACTGTAGCTGGGGAGGGACTTGTTCAATGTTCTATTAGTAAGCACCCTTTACCCATGCTTTATATCCCTAGTTTGAAATATAACCTTTTATCTGTAAAGTCATTACTACATTCTGGGTTTACAGTAACTTTTAAAAACAACAAATGTTTGCTTGAATGTGAAGGCACTGTAGTTACTGCAGAATTAGAAAACGACTTATTTGTCATTAGGGATAAGTCATTACTGTTAGTTCAGTCAAAAGCTAAATTTGGAAATGTAAAGCCGCATGATGAATGCGTACATTTATTACATAGAAGGCTTGGTCATCTGAATTTCAGGTTGTTGCATTTGACTGTTAAGCAGTCTAAAGGCATAAAATTAAGGGCTTGCAGCAAATACCTGAACTGTAATACTTGTAACCAGCATAAAAGTAAAGTTACACCTGCAAACCGCTGCAATGGGTTTAAAACAACTAAACCTTTGGAAGTAGTCTTTTTAGACTTAATAGGGCCAAAGAAACCCAGTTTAGGGGGAACATGCTATATTTTGAGTATAGTTGATCACTTTACTAGATATGGTTTTTGCTACCTTATGAAGTCCAAAAGTGATACGTTTCAATGTATCACAAATTGGCTTCGTTTTGTAGAAAGGAAGCAGAGGTTTAAGGTGAAATGCATTGTTACTGACAATGGAACTGAGTTTACTAACCATCTGTTGGCTAAGTTTTTGAAGGATGCTGGGATACAGCATAAACGTTCTGCCCCTTTTAGGCCAGAACATAATGCATATATTGAAAGAAGAGGCCAGACCCTACAAGCTATGACTAGGACTATGCTTGCTGATGCTTGTTTACCTGATAAATTATGGGGAGAAGCAATACTATGTGCCAATCATATTTTAAATAATGTGGTGCACTCCTCTACAGGAAAAATTCCTTTTACTTTATGGCACGGGAGGAAGCCGGATTTAAGTTATATTCATACTTTTGGTGCACCAGCCTGGGTGCATATACCGGTTAGTCAGAGAAGGAAGGACCAACAGAGAGCAAAGAAAATGATTTTTGTTGGCTATGAGGCTAACCATAGGTCCTATAGGTTCTGGGAAAAAGGAACAACAAAAGTTTTGTGTAGCACTAATGCTAAATTCCTAGAACATGAAGGCTGGGACAGGTTAGAAAAAGCAGACTATGGTTTTACAGATGTGGATGTTAAGATAGACCATATTCCTGATGATAGTTCATCTGAGATGGATGATAAACCATCTATTAAGGTTGAAGAACAGGAACAGGAATCAGTGTTAGGGGAGGATGAACCCAATATACCTGATGTTAGTCCTGTTATGCCTAGACGATCTTTCAGGGACCGGCATCCACCAGATCGCTATAAAGCCACAGTGGTTTGCCAAGTAGATATCGAACCATCCAGTTATCATGATATAAAATTATATCCAGAAAAGGAGCAAAAAGCCTGGCAAGAGGCAATGGATAGAGAAATTGATTCATTGAAGAGGCTTGGTGTCTATGAAGTTGTAAGAATACCACCAAATGAGAAACTTATAGGCTGTAGGTGGGTCTATAAGGTAAAGAAAAGTGTAAATGGGGTAGTAACCCATAAAGCTCGGCTTGTTGCACAAGGGTTCTCACAGACAGATAGAGACTATGATGAGGTTTTTGCTCCAAGTCTACGAGCGAGCACTTTGAGAACGATGCTTGTTTGGGCAGCTAGAAATAAATGCTCAATTACTCATTTAGATGTCGAGACAGCTTACTTGAACGCTCCATTGAGGCATACAATATATATGAAGAAACCTCCTGGTTATGATACACAGGATAGAACTGAGTGTTGGAGGCTACAGAAAAGCCTATATGGTTTAAGGCAATCAGGTTATGAGTGGAACCAATGTATAGTGCAGGAATTGCATAACATTGGGTTCTATGAGGGCGTAGCAGATAAATGTCTGTTTAAAAAAGAACAGGATGGATGTGTTTCATTCTTGTTACTCTTTACAGACGACATTGCCATAATTACCAGAACTGACGCTGAGGCCAGAGAGATTATCAGTCAGTTGCAAACAAAATTTAAACTTAGAAATCTAGGACATATACAGCATTATCTAGGGCTGGATATCCTGAAAACATCTAGAGGATTTAAAATTTCACAGTCTAATAAAATCTGCAAATTGTTGAAAACATATGGGATGGAATTATGTAAACCTGCCAAGACTCCTATGGCACAGGAATTCCAGCAGGATAGTTTGCAGAGTCCACAGTTCAGTAAAGAACTGTATCAATCATTAATAGGCAGTTTGTCGTATTTGAGCAACTGGACACGGCCTGATATAGCTTTTAGTGTTAATCAACTAGCACAATATAGTTCAGAGCCTACTGATAGGCATTGGCAGGCTGCTAAACGTGTTCTTAGGTATCTTAAAAGAACGTTACATTTTGCTATGTATTTAGAACCAAATGCCAATACGGTGTTAAAGGCATATGCTGATGCCAGTTTTGCCAGAAAATCTACGTCTGGAATAGCAATCATGTTGGATAACTGCCTGATTGGATGGAAATCAATTCGCCAGAAACACATCAGTTTGTCTACCATGGAAGCGGAGTTTTCTTGTCTATCACTTACATGTACTGAACTGATTTATTATAAACAGTTGATGGAAGATATTGGATTCAAAATGGATTATCCTATTACGGTTTATGAGGATAACCAGGCAGCCATTACAATGGCAACGAATCTTGCTGTAAAGACAAGGACTAAATACACTGATATACGTTATCTGAATGTTCGGCAATGTGTTAAGGATAACATGATTACATTGGAATATTGCGCATCAGAGGACAATATTGCCGACAACTTTACTAAAGCGCAAGGTGCCATTAAACACACCAATTGTTGTGAAAGATTTGGATTAAGAATCTGAAGTGTAACTAATACCACTGTACAATGTATGATTTGGATGTGTATTTTTATTTCTGTATCTATTGTGTATATTGTCCTGCCCAATGGGGAGAATGTTAGGTTCAGCTTGCAGCTTACTCCTAACTTGTTGGTCAGGCAATATATCTGTTTCTTTAAGAAACAACTGAGCCACGTAATCAGGGTTTGCTGAACCCTGTAATTAGGCTACAGTGCATAAATAAGCAGCACAGAGAAGCGTTCCTTCTTCCTGCTTCTTCCGGATTGATACCTGATTGTATCCTGTTGCTTACTGCGTCTATTATATGGTACTGTATACCAAGAGTTACTAAAGTCTGTTTGCTTTGGTAAGGGAAGATACTTACTGGACTGATATTACTGTTTATGACCTTGGACTGTTTTACTTACACCGAGACTGCTTGTTATCTATAAAGTATTATTCTCACACAAGCTGGACGTTTATCTCCTTCCCTGTGTGTTTCTGCTCTGCTCGTTGCACAAGCAACAAATACTTTTTACACACACCCTAACAGGCACATCTGGGGAAAACCCAACTCTGAAGGACCCGAGGTTTTCCCCACCCAAATCAAAATCCAAAGTTCTTGCCCCCAGGTCATACGTCCATCACATGGTCCAATCAGACCACGGACGGTCCCCACTCTGGCTGCCTTTAGTCCATGCCTTCCAAATACATGCTGAAGATGTCCTTGGCTCCCACAGGAAAGAATGTTATTTTGGCTACATAGGTACATATTCCCCCAGCTATCTCTATCTCCCCCCTCTGGTTCCCACAGCTCCGACCAGCCTCACTGTGGCAGCCCTGAAGATGCTCCCAAAATGGCTTCAGGGCTGACAAGGTGGGTTGATTTAGAAGACCTCCAAGGTCCCTTCCAACTCTCTCTATTCTATTCTATTCTATTCTATTCTATTCTATTCTATTCTATTCTATATTCTATTCTATTCAAAAACCTCTGGTGCCTTGGAGAATGAATCAATCCCCTTTTCTTTGTGACAGCCCCTCAAGTATTGGAAGATAGCTACCATGTCCCCTGTAAGTAATCCTACTTTTTAATAGGCTAGCCACTAGACCTACCTAGCTCCCACAATTGTTCATGATACCTGCTGAGTGCAGTTGGTCAGCCAATTGCAAATCTATCTGGTGGTGATGCTGTCTGTCCTACATTTTTAGAGTCATCCAATTTAGGGTCACCTCAGGTTTCTGTTATTTCCTTTCAGGTTCTTTAGTTGCTTTGAAATATGGACAGATGTTGTAATGGCTCTTTTCAAGGCTGCAGGTTGCATACCAGAGATAGTGACTGTCCTTTGCTCTAGAGTTCTCTCACCCCATTTGAAGGACGTTCTCTGTTTTTCCATTTCTCTGATATTGGAGCCTTTTGCCAATACTTGCAACTTCCTCCCCCTTTGTGGACAGAATCCAGTTGGTCAATGCACCTTCCTGCAATATATAAAGTTGCTCTTTTCATGATCATTTTTTTGTGTGAGCAGGATACAGCCTGGTCATCTCGGAAGCTGCTTTCTTCTTTCAAATAACAAATAGTCCCGTTAAATCTGACAAGTGAGTAAGTCTGCAGAATTTTTTTAAAAAACAGTTTTTTTCAGAAAAGGGACTAGAATTTCTTGTTTTTTTTTCTAGCTGGTTAATTCTATTTAGGCTAGTTAGTTCTATTCTAGGATAAACATGCAAAAAGAGACAACAATTTCTTCAGTCATTGTAGGAAATGCCAGCTAGAGTTTGACACTGAGAACAAGAGTGGGAAAGAAAAGCAGTGAAGAGAAAGCCCATACTGGGCTGCCATTTCTTCTAGGTTCAGATATATGCTTGCAAATTTCCACTATCTTTATCTAGCTATAAGACCCGTTAAAAATCAGTGGGATATTCCTCTAGGTAGTTGCTGAAAGAATTGCATTTCCTAAAGCACTTGTGCAATTGTACTGGATACATCACGGGAGGTATTATTTCTACTTTGCTTTGCTCTAATATTGCTGGCTGTACAGCTGACAATTCGTTCAGTTTTGGAATTTTGCTCCTCGAGGACAAATAATGTTAGGCCTTCTTCAGGAAGCCTACAGAAACGTTTGTTAGGCAGCCTAGAGCGCCTGCTGAGGAAAGCATGTGTGGATGGGAAAATGTTAAGGTTAGGGCAGAGTTCCCCAACCTTTTCAGTTGTGGATCGCCAGGTATGTGTGTAGAGGGTAACAATCCGTGTGTGTGGTAGGCACACACACACTCTGCTCTTGTGAGTGGGGATGGGTGCATGCTCACACACTCACCTGCCACCTCCACGGCCCGGTTCCAAAAGGCTCAAGGCCTGGTAGTGGGTTGGGCACCCCTGAGTTAGGGGAATGTAGCTGTTCTAAAAAATATATCTGAGGCTAGCCTTTGTGTGAAAGAAAATAGGAAATCCCACGGTGATTAGAAAACCTGAGTTACTGGGTTCAGAGGAGAAGTTGAAAGTTTACTCTTTATCTTTTCAGTTGTACCTGACTTTTTATAACATTATTTCTCAACCTTGGTGACTTTAAGATATGTGGACTTCAACTCGTAGAATTCTGGGAGTTGAAGCCCACACAATACAAAGTTGCTAAGACTGAGAAATATTGCTTTATAACCTTTATAGATTAGCACTCTCCATTTTATTTCTGATGCTTTACAACTTTGTTTAATGTTTCTAGGTTTTTGCTGGTCTCTTTTATAAGTGTATCCAATCATTCTTAGCATAACTGTTTTTTCGTAAAGAATTTTATTGCACAACATAACCAAAAGTGGGCAGGTTTACCTTCATAATTCTAGGTTTCAGTTTGACAGGGCCTCAAATCTCCTGGGTTGTTATTTTTGCCCTCCAAGATGTGCGCATTAGTGGTCTCCAGTCCCATAATTTGCAAGAGTCCGATTTTCTTCTGTCTGCCTTCTTTTTAAGTGTTGGATGCTTGGCAACTGGCATGTAGTTATGACGGTTGCAGTGTCCCAGGGTTATGTGATCACCATTTGCAACCTTCTGACAAGCAAAGTCAATGGGGAAGCCAAATTCACTCAACAATCATTTAGCTAAGTTAACAACTGCAGTGATTCACTTCAGAACTGTAGCAAGAAAGGTCATAAAATGGGGCAAAACTCATTTAACAATTGTCTTGCTTAGTAGTGGAAATTTTGGAGTTAATTATGGGTCATAAGTTGAGGACTCCCTGTACTGTGGGAAAATTTAAGAGGGGAAATATCCAAAGTTTATTCATTTTCAGTGGTTTGACCAACTCTGGCAAGAAAGGGGAATCTCAGACAAATCAAGGTTAGCTTTTATGTATGAAGGGACTATAGCAGGGGTGAAATGCTCCTGGTTTGGACCGGATCGCCTGATCCAATAGCGATAGAGGCGGGTGGTTCGGAGAACCGGTAGCAAAAATCCCTGCCACCCCCCCATGCCCAGCTGAGCTGCGCAATCATCAGAGGCTTTTTTAAAATTATTTTTAAAAGCATTTTTTCTACAACCTCTTTGGCCGAAAAAATGCTTTTAAAAGTTAAAAAAAACAACCTCTGATGGTCACACAGCTCAGCTAGGATCGTCAGAGCCTTTTAAAAGCATTTTTTTTACAACCTCTTCAGCCAAAGAGGTTGTAGAAAAAATGGTTTTAAAAGTAAAAAAAAAAAAAAGTTGGCCATGCACACCCAGTCACATTACCCCCACCACCACGCCCACAGAACCAGTAGTAACAAATTTTAGATTTCACCACTGGACTACAGTACTGTGGAAATTATTTCATTTATTTTTATTGATGGATGTATGCCACCCAGAGTCACTTTTTGTGAGATGGGTGGCCTTTTAAAGGTGAGAAATAAAAATAAAGTTTCTTTATTAACAGATTTATATGGCCATCCATTTCACTGAACATGATGTGTACAACACAGCTATTAAAAGCTTAAGAAATAAATAAAAGCCACCTGATGGGAGAAAAATCTAAACACAATATAACCATTACTCAAGGCTCCCAAGGTTGTTGGGAAAACCATATTTTCAAGGCCCTCTGAAAGGCTAACAGGGTTTTGGGAATGTTTACAACTGAACAACTTCAGTTTTATGGCTCAGTAAAAAAAAAAATGTGGAAATTTCTTCAGATTAGGAAAACTAAAGAATACTGCCCAAAACTATGATGGTCTACAATTAGGCTGGTCCCAGATAAAAAATCACATCTCATACCGAACTAAAAAAAAAAGGATGTGTGTTTGTGAGAGAGATGCAACTGTACATTGGTTGATTTAAAACAGGATTGGAGCAGTAAAAATGTTGATTTCACATCGTTTTACATTGTTATTTATTTCAGTTAAATATTAGCCATTATCTACTAGATAGGGATTGGTACACTAAGTTCCAGAACGGGATTTTGAAATAAATTAGAGAGATATAATATCCATAACAAAAATAACATATAACAAAATTGTACTGGGAACCCTGGAGAAATTCTACTAGCAATTCTGTGTCAAAACTGTCCATTCGCTGAGCAAAGGGATTGGTAACCCTGAGTTCTAAGTGGTTCTTCTGGAACCTTGGAGACACATCATGGAGAAGGGCAAAGGTGACTAACTCAGTGCCTGCTCATCATTGGTGTCCTCAGCAAGAAGAGAGTCCCACCATCACAGTAAATCAATTATGAATTGTCATTAAGTGGGCTTATACAGTAAGTGAAATAATTTCATATTGGTTGTAACTTTTTCCAGGTCCACCGACTCGTCCTACTGTTGCAATGCCTTGTCTGCTATGCCCGTCTCTCTTGTGCTGCCTCCTCCTCCTCCTCCTTCCCTTTCCATTAGGCTCCAGTTCTGCGTCTAATGGGGACACAGAGGTCATAACCAGCAGTGGCCCTGTTAAGGGCAAGCAGGTCCTGGCTGGCCTTGGGTCTGTGACAGCCTATCTAGGCATTCCTTATGCTGAGCCTCCCCTGGGGAAGTTGCGTTTCCAGAAACCTCTTCCACATCCGCCATGGAAGCAAACATTGGAAGCCACCAGTTTTGGCGATTCCTGTCCTCAATTTATTTTCCAGGATGTCCCTGAAGCAGATATATGGTCTCCTAAAACACCACTGTCAGAAGATTGCCTTTCCCTCAACATCTGGGTGCCACACCCACAACCTTCTTCACCAGTCCCTGTTTTGGTCTGGATACACGGAGGGGGATATTTAATGGGCACATCTTCTCTGGAGTTGTTCAACGGGGCATCCTTGGCTGCCGCTGAGAACGTCATTGTGGTCACCATCAATTATCGCTTGGGAGCCCTGGGCTTTCTGTACTTGCCACCAGCTGCTCCAGGGAACCTAGGCTTATGGGACCAACAGCTGGCCCTGAAGTGGGTAAAAGAGAATGCAGCTGCCTTTGGGGGAGATCCTTCTCGGGTGACCATTTTGGGCCACAGTGCTGGAGGATCTTGTGTGAATCTCCATCTTCTCGCACCAAAAAGCCAGGACCTTTTTGCCCAAGCGGTGATCCAGAGCGGTACAGCCAATGCCTTCTGGGCTTGGAGGTCTCCTGAGGAAGCCAAACAAAAATCACTGGAATTTATTCATCTACTAGGTTGTTCCAAGGACAATAATATCAGCATAGTGCATTGTCTGCAAACAAAAAATGTTTCTGAACTTATTCGGCATGAAATAGCTCTGTTCTTCAAAGGTGGCTTCCTTGTCAATTTTCCCTTCAGGCCAACCACAGATGGGGAGTTTTTGCTTGGTGATCCAGAAAAGCTCATGGAGGAGGGGCAAATTCAGGTCAAACCTGTCCTCATAGGTGAAACCTCTGATGAAGCAGCTTCATTTGTCCCCTATGTTTTTCCTAACACCACCCACAATCTCATCAATCAGGAGCAGCTTCTGAAAGGGATACAGCTGTTGGTGCCAAATGCAACTGAAGATTTTATTCAGACTATTGCACTGAGGTACAGTGAAGGAAATCACGGCCCAGCAAAATACCGCTCTGCTCTGTCCCACTTTTACACAGATCAGATCATTGCATGTCCATTGATTGAAACTACAAGAAATATCAGGAAAACTGGGAGTCCTGTATATGCCTATTTATTCGCACATCGCCATTCAGGGTCAGTTTGGCCTGAATGGATTGGGGCAACTCACGGTGTTGAGGTTTCTTACGTTTTTGGAACCCTTGAATCAACGCTGCCTGTCAATCAAACATACACAGAGGCTGAAGCCAGGCTGAGCCGTAAGATGATGTACTACTGGGCAGAGTTTGCCAGAACAGGGTAAGTGGTTCACTTTATTTCAAAAATTTGTATTTTAAATCCAAAGAAAGTCTTTCCATTCAACAAATGCACCTTATATCTAAAGCAACAAAGCCATAAAGTAATGCATGCTATTCCTTTGCATATGTTTACAGGTTGTGTTAATACAAGTAGCTCATGATTTACAACCACAGTTGGAACTAGAATTTCTGTTGCTAAGCAAGACAGTTGTTAAGTGAATCATACCCAATTTTTAAATCTTTCTTACCACAGTTATTAAGCACAATATATGATTATTTGAATCCAGTTTCCTTCACTGACTTTGCTTGTTGAAAATCAGCTGGGAAGGTTGCAAATGGCGATCATGTGACTCTAGGACATTGCAGCCATTGGAAATACATGCCAGTTGCCAAGCAGCCAAATTTTTATCACGTGACCATGAGGATGCTGGGATAGTTGTAAGTGCAAGGACCAGTTATAAGTCACTTTTTTCAGTTCCATTGTAGCCTTGAATGGATATTAAATGAATAGTTGTAAGTCAAGGACTACCTGTATTGGAAAGAGCCCTGACATTTTTAAGGATTCTTAATAATGTCACTTATAGATAATTGTTCTTTTATGAGTTCAGTGGTATCACACATATTCCGGGTACATTATTTCTCCAAGTGGAATAAAGGAGGTAAAAGGGAGATAAGAAACAGAGTATTACCCTACCATTATGAGAACGAGCAGAGGCTTTCAAGGGAGTAAGTAGTGAAGGGGAAACTCACAAGATGGAGGGTGCCCAGGGTGTGAGGAATGGGGGGATGGATTGAGATCCAAGAGTCTATGAGGAGCTGACCTGGGTTTGGATCAGCAAGGAGGAGACACAAGAGATTTCCAAACTCCACCCCTCCCTCAAAATCCCCTTTGGGCGTTTCCCTTGATTGTAGTTTCTCAAGTCAAAACCAATCTCTTTGGAAAAGAGCTACAGAAGGGACCTTGGAGGTCTTCTAATCCAACCTCCTGCTCCAGCAGGAGACCCTATTCCATTCTGGACAAGTGGCTGCCCAATCTCTTCTTAAAAACCTCCAGCGATGAAGCACTCATAGCTTCTGAAGGCAAAGCTGTTCCACTGATTAATTGTTCTCACTGTCAGGAAATTTCTCCTTATTTCTAGGTTGGTTCTTTATTTATTTATTTATATTTATATTTATTTATTTATTTATTTGTCAAACATGTATAAGATAACAGATATAAGTATAAACATGATTATGAATACAGGATAAGGATACAAATAAATGGGGACAGTAGGACAGGAATAGTAGGCACGCTGGTGCCCTTACGCACGCCCCTTACAGACCTCTTAGAAATGGGGTGAGGTCACCAGTAGACAGTCTAAGGTTAAAGTTTTGGAGGTTTGGGGAAGAAACCACAGAGTCAGCTAGTGCATTCCAGGCATTGACTACTCTGTTGCTGAAGTTGTATTTTCTGCAATCGAGTTTGGAGCAGTTTACCTTAAGTTTGTATCTATTATGTGCTCGTGTATTATTGCGGTTGAAGCAGATAATTTTGTGTACTCTGCTTAAGTCAGATCTTGATTAGTTTCCATCAATGTCCTTTTCTTCCTCCTTAGGAATCCCACTGGGTTAGCAGCCAGCAAGGATAAGTGGGCACTCTATAATGCCACAGAGCAGAATTTCTTCCTTCTTAATACTGAGCCATTCCAGGAAAAGGTGATAGAGCACTGTGATTTTTTAAAGAGCCTTTTTTCAAAGGCTGAAGAGACACGTAAGTTCAGCTATTAGTTCTGCCTTTGGAAGGGAGTAGTGGTTGATGAAAAAGATGTTTTTAAAAATCATTTATATATCAAATATAGAGATCACCCATCTCATTCATAGAGCAATCTCTAAAAATTGATTTTATTGCCACTCTTTGCTGAAACATATTCATTTGATTTTACACTGGGCAATTTTGTAATGCTAGCGATAAATTTTGTAGAGCAAGCATATTTCATGACGTCCCAAAACTTGGGTCTCTAGTAATGTCCTCTAAGTAAGCCTTAGTTGCTCACATAAACATAACAACAATAATAACAACAACAACAACAATAATGAATCCCAAAACCTCTGGATCACCTCTTGACTACGATCGGCATTGACAAAATCCCTCTCGGTCAATTGCAAAAGGCAGCTTTATTTGGAACAGTTTGCATCCTGCAATGATAACTTTAATACTATCAAAAAATATCTGTCCATTCCAGTTTTTTGGGAAGAACTGAGTAGGTGGACAAAAATGTCAAATCCAGTCTAAACATCTGGCTGACCATGTGATGAACAATAATGTTTTGATAGATATTTAATAAATATATATTATGCCATGAATCATGGAATCCTCAGAATCCTACTTCTAGATTCAGATTCTTTAGTGATAAGATGTACACCTTATATTGATATTTCATTTTTCTTTGTTCTGCAGACAAGTCTGAAGGTGATTCTGTTTCATCGGACTAGGAAGAAGACAGCAGGTAAGAATTCAGGGCTTGGTTATAGTAACAGCCTTCAAATGGGATCAAGTTGGATGATTTCAGAAGGGGACTAGACTTCTTTCTAAATCGTAGTTTCACACTGGCATTCCAAACAATTTTTAAGTAGCACTTTTGTGGCTCAGCCTCGCTGTGTGAAATGGAAGCTCTCCAAGCCAATGCCAATGGCCTTTGTGGAAGAGGAACCTGGAGGAACCTCTCGATCTCAGCATAAACAAATCAACAAATACAGATCTTGGGCATGAGGAAGGAAGGAATGAGCCACCAAGAGTAACTTACAGAGAAGATTATGCAGTGCTGAGAAAGAGAAAGCATGAGAATGAAACTCAGCTTGTGGGGGAAATCAGTTTTCAAATGAATGAGACTATTTAATAGACAAATGGAGACATTGGGAATGTGTCCTTGTAGCCCAGCGATAAATGTTATCAGAACATTTTCATAGGCACCCCTGAATCTCAAGATGCAAATATTTCTTCTAACTAAGACCATTGTCCTCTCTAGAAAACAAAAGGGCAGGAAGTAACTTGAGATCAGTTAGGTTATTAATTACCAATGTGTATGCATGCACATCCATCCACCCCCTCCATTTTGAAATGTATAAATATGAGTGAATCTGTCCGGTCTGCCATTGTAATGGCTTCAGCCTACTTTGCTGGCATCCTGCCATAAAAGGCGGGGAGGGGGAGAATGGGGATGTAGGGAAGGGGGATGACAGGATGACAGAAACCAGAGGTGTCAATCTGGAACAGGCCGGCTGCTCCAACAACAGGAGCATGAGAATGGAATGGGAAATTCCACCAAAGCAGCACCAAACCTTAAAGCTGTTACCAAAACTCCTAATATTATTGGCCTCTTAAAACTGGTCAAGATGGCAGAACCTGGGAGAAGGGGAAAAGACAGGCTTTGCATAGGAATACTCAGATCCAACTTTTCTTGCACTGTTAACACTTGACTTTAATAAAAGTATCCCTTTTGCTACAAATGGATTTGAGGGTCTTTCTTTCCTAAACATCCAAGTTGGGACAAGCCTGACAGCATCCTTTTCTCTGCAAGAGTTCCTCCCACTATTTTCTCAAGGGAATTTCTCCAGTGCACACAAACAAAAACAGTAAATACTGCAGCAAGCCTTGATTACGTGCTTTGGGTCCAGCATTTTGATTCCACAAACCCCTCCATGTTTAGTATAAGGGGAATACAGAGCACCTTAGGTGGACCTTTAAGGTTAAGATTATGGCACCAAGCTAGACATCAGGAGATTGTGAGTTCTAATCCTACCTTAGCCATGAAAGCCAGAAAGTTACGAATAGAACTCACAGTCTTGTAACTTTTAGCCTGGCGCCTGAATCTCAAGAACCCATCTAAGGTACTCTGTGTTCCCCTTATAATAAATAGGCAGATTGTAGACTAGTCACTCTCTCTCAGCCAAACTCACCTCACTTTTGCTGTTAAAATAATAAATTGTTTTGGGGAAAATAGGAGGAGGAAGGTGTGGGGTACGTTCTCCACCTTGGATTGGATTATTTGTAAAAATAATAAAGGTGAGATACATATAATAAACAAAAATAAATAAAATTCTCTTATTCTACCTTACTACAAAGAAGAGCATCCTGTAATCTCTGCTTTGCCTGTGTCTTGAACTGGCCTACTATGAAGGCTGCCACTTAGGTTGAACCTCTTTGAAAATGGCATCCATATCTCAAGGCACCATTTGAAAACCTAGCTACCATTTTGTTGGCTTCAGAATAACGGTTGCGTGTTTATTTCTCTCAGGAATCAATCAAGACTTCTCTTTAAAGCCTGGTGAAATGATGACAAGCTGCACCAGAGAACCTTCCAGAAGCATCCATTGTCCTTTCAGAGACTGACTGGTGGGAACTTGGGAGACAAATAAGGAAACAACTAAAACCCACATCACTCTTGCTGTTAAAATAATAAATTACTAGGAGTAATTTGTTACATCTTGATTTGAGACAGGCTTTTAGTGAATCCAGCTCCCTCAAAAAGTACCTCTTAATAAATACTGTCTGAATTCTTAGGATAAAAATCCCTTTATTTTCACAACAATGTCAGAACTTGACGCAATATGGAAAGACAAATAAAGGAAACAAGAATTCTGCCAAATTTTGCTATAACCTAATGACTCACATATCTTTTTCATAGGACTGAGATCCTTAAATCTAATAAATGGACAGGTTTGGTATTCTGGGTATCAAAATCATTTTAATATATCCTGATATGGAGAAACCAGTTTAGGCAGGATGCTTAAATTAGGACCTGATCCATTTAATTAGAGATGTTTTCTCATGTTTTCTCTAAAAAAAAACTTTCGATCTCCGACAGTTCCAGATACTTTGGAAAGATAGGTCCACCTGTTGCCCCACCAGCAGAAATTCATAGCATTAAGAGTTGAGCTTTTCAACTTGTTTCCCCTTAGCTACTGTCTACTGAAACCACCTCCATTACATTCCCATATCCCAAACTCCCAATGTTTATCCACATATCGCACTACTCCACATACACACCATATACACACCTCACCACACATGCCACACTGACACCTCACCACACTATATCCACCACACATCATCCACCACACACCACACATACATCTCACCATACAACCACACACCACACACATACCACACACCACATCACACCATACCATACATACTATACTGGATTAATCTGTAGACTCTACTATATTGGATTAGGAGCCATGGTGGTGCAGTGGTTAGAATGCAGACTAATTCTGCTGATTGCTGGCTGCCAGCAGTTTGGCAATTCGAGTCTCACTGGCTTGATTCAGCCTTCTATCCTTCCGAGGTTGGTAAAATGAGGACCCAGATTGTTTGGGGGCAATAGGCTGACTCCGTAAACTGCTTAGAGAGGGCTTTAAAGCACTGTGAAGCGAAGCGGAATATGTGTAAGTGCTATTGCTATGTCCATGTCTCCTCATAATTTGATATTCATTTCTCATGAAGTTAATCTGCTTTTATAAAAAAAAACACTGCAATCTTCACCTCCTACACTCTTGACGCCTTGTTTAGTTTTTATTTAAAATTGTTGTTTTTTACTGTCACCAGTGGGTTCCCATCTTCTAGTGAAAAAGTCTTGCAGAGAAAAGTGCAGGAATTTTGAGGCAGTCGCTAGGGGTCAGCACAGGCTCTGCACACATACAGGAGAGAATATTATACAAGAATAAGCTTTCATGCCCTAGCAAGTTCATCAGGTGGGCTTCTACCTCCAGCCTTTGCATTATTAAAGTCAATGTGATTGGCCAGCTAGACAGGACAGAGAAAAAGCCCTATCACACAGTCTGTGTTTTCAACAATGTCACAATTTTGTCCTTATGGGACTGACCTGGGAGGACTTCCCATGCCTCAACATTATTCTACCCCTCTGTGACTATCAGGTAAATGGTGGAAAACTCTCCAAAGACATTTCCAGCAACTGCAGAAGTTTGAAACTATCATTCTATTAATCCCAAAGCCTGCAAATTTTACCAGAGTGAGGCACTCAGGCCCCTTAGAACTAATGCCAATCCACAAAGGTACATACATTTTAATTTCTTAAATTAATTAATAAAACTATTTACTTAATTAATTTTAATTAAATTAATTAATAAAACTATTCTCCAAAGGACCTAAGGATAGAACAAGAAGCAATGGGTGGAAACTAATCAAGGAGAAAAACAACTTAGAACTAAGGAGAAATTTCCTGACAGTTAGAACAATTAATCAGTGGAACAACTTGCCTCCAGAAGTTGTGAATGTTCCAACGCTGGAAGTTTTAAAGAAGAGATTAGATAACCATTTCTCTGAAGTGGTGTAGGGTTTCCTGCCTAAGCAGGGGGTTGGACTAGAAGACCTCTAAAGTCCCTTCCAACCCAGTTATTCTGTTCTATTCTTTGAGGAAATAGCTGCACTGTTTGAAGTACTTGTGAAAAAGTGAGTGTTCATAGAATCAAAGTGGGAAAGGAGAGATGAGACAAAAGCCATTGGCAGTCAGAAAGTCTGAGTAAGAGCACAGGTTGTTATATGCCAATTCAATCAAAGATAACATGTCAAACCAGTTTTGTCTTTTCCAGCTTCCAGTTGTAGAAATTTAGCACCCACCCCTCTCCTAGAAGAATGAAATATTTTAGGAAATATTAAAAAGGCAGAATATTATATTTCCCTGGATGAGAAATGGAGAAACATTCTCTTGAAAAGCAGCCCCCACCTTTCTTAATAGCAAACTGCAGATGCCAGTACTTAAGAGATAAAGAGATAGCTAGCTCTATTCATAAGCAATTCCCTGCAGCAGGGTCTGAACAAAGGTAGGATTATCCCTCAGCCACAACAGGAATTGCCCAACAAGCCCTTTCATTGTATCGAGCAAACTTCACCCAAGCTTAGCTCAAACTCCTAGGATTTGTACATGGCCCCATGGAAGTCTGACAACAGCCAATAGGATACATGTTCTTGCACAGAAACAGGAGGTTCAAGTGCAAAGCCCAAGAGAAGGTATAAATACCCCCCACCCTCAACTCCATGTGGTCAGCTGCCCAGAACAATATCCTTGGTAGTTCTGCTTCATCAATAAATGGACTCTCTTTCCAATCAGCCTCCATTTTGTCTCCAGTGCCTTTCTCCCAACTTGGAACTGAACCAGATGGATATTTCTTCCATCACAGTATTCTGTTTACTTAAATAAAGGATCATCATTACGACTATCACCATCATATTTTCTGCAGCCAACATATAAGCAAAAATTTAGTTAATCTAGTTGAAAAAAACTCTTGAAATTGCACTTTATTATATTAAATGTGTTAAACGTTTATTGTATTTCACCCGTATCCCTCCTTTCTTTGAGTATGCCTACAGGCTTTTGCATATGAATGGATCAGGGGTGGGTTCCACTTACCTTTACTACCTGTTCACAGCGGGGCATGCGCAGAAGCATTTTGATGACGTCGGGGTCGGTGGGCAGAGCCTCCCACCGATTTACCACCAGTTCTATGGAACCGGTGCGAACCAGAGGCAACCCACCACTGGAATGGACACCTGGAATTAAAAATGTACAGTTGGTCCTTGACTTAACAACCATTTGTTTAGTGACTGTTCAAAGATATAATGGCCTTGACAAAAGTGACTTAGCACTGTTTTTCACACTTATCACCATTGCAGCATCCCTATAGTCATGTGATCAGAATTTGAGTGTTTGGAAACTGGCATGTTATTTATGATGATTGCATTATCCCAGAATCATATGATCACTATTTGTAACCTTCCCAGCTGGCTTCCAACAAGCAAAGTCGATGGGAGGAAGCCAGATTCACTTAACAACTGCATGATTCACTTAACAACTGTAGCAAAAATTCTCATAAAATGGGGCACAACTCACTGAACCACTGTCTTGCTTAGCAATGGACATTTTGGACTTTATTGTGGTCGTAAGTCAAAGACTACCTCTATAAAGCTAATGATAGCTTTATCAAAGCAACTTAAAAAACCCCTGAAGACAGCAAACAGGATCCTTTTAAGACAATATAGCATTTTATACAGGGGTGGGCTTCAAAAATTTTAGCAAGGGGTTCTCTGCCCAGTTGCTGGGTGGGCGTGGCCATGGTGGGCATGGCCTAGTTGGCCTCCTGCACCATGGGAGGGGACGGGACGGAGACATTTTTCTTTGAGCCTCCGGGAGGGCGAAAACAGCCTCCCCAGGCTCCGGAGGCCTTCTGGAGGCCAGAAACGGGCCCATTTCCGGACTTCTCCTGAACCCCTGCGAGCCCCCAGCAGCCCACCCCTGATTTTATAGCAAGATAAACTGTAAAGTGGGTTCTCATAAAAAGATAACACATGCGAAGACAAAACAACTACATTATGTACGTTTGTACATATGACAGCACGATTAACACAAAGCTGTAAGTCATGATGTGATTTGCATGGTATTGCTTCAGCTACTGAGACTTGTAAACTGAGCTTTAGGGTGTCATGTACTGTCTAAAAAACCATGAAAGCTAAACTACAAATTATGTGGGAAATACGGAACAACATCTCCAGGCTTTATATCTAATTTGCAATTTCATGATAGAGAAATATTCTCTTTCCCTATGGGGTTGTTCAAAAAAAAAAAGAAGAAGAATGGTGGTGAGGGAGAAGCAAAGATTTGCTTAGTGGTGTAATGTATTTTTTCTACATAAAAATCCTAATTCTTAATGCATAGAAGGCTTAAGAAAGCTCCAGGCTTATTAGGCTTATTATAGCTAGCATTTGAAATAGCCTCAATTATAATGTGTTTTTGATCATTTTTTAAATTTACATTGCAATTCTCTTGCCTTTAAGGATCTTGTCATTATAATTGATCACAAGCTGGATAGGAAAAAGGAAAATGAAAAAAAGGTATTAAAATCTGAAGTCCAGAGTTGCTTTTTCAGAGTGAAATGGGTAGTATATAAATTTAAAAATACATACAATATAAGCATATTAAATAAATGTTGCGGCTGCATCATTAGAAGCATTGATTGGCTTGACAAACACTTCTTTTTCTTTAGAACCAGCACGGTGAGGGTTTGAGCCTAGAGGCAGAATGGCAGATGTCTGGATTTCCTCCCTTTATGGGTACTTCCACCCTGAGATAATTTAATCTTGGTTGAAGCATAGCAAGCATTTAACAGTTCCACCTTTCACCTTGCATTCTTCAGACAGATAGGCTTGGGCATTAATGGAAAGGCCTGCACATTTTTGTAGCCAGTTGATACAGTATTTATTGGCTGTTTTCTCACCGGGGAAAAAAATGAAGTGAACGGCTAACTGAACCAGAGCTGGCCTGTGACCTTTCTTTACAGCCTTTTTTGGAAATAAATTCATTGGCACCATTGAGCCATCAAGAGTGGAGCAGAGGTGCTGAGAGATGATCAAGCCGGAGGCCTCATTCCCTCTGTTGCTTCTCTACCACAAGTGGCCTGTTCTGCTGCTTCTCCCACAGAACTGCAAGCTCAGAAAAGCACACACACACACACACACACACACACACACCACATTCTTCAAAGGGCACTCTGAAGAACATCTCGTCAAATGGAGGATGAGGAAGGCTACTTGGCGCTTAACATACAAGCCAGAAAACAGCAAAGTCCAATCTCTGTGTCTCGGGAACCAGGTAAAATAACATTTTATCTGAACTAGATTAAGAACTATGACTTCATGAGAGCTCTAATCATATGTGGAAGGTTGGGTCTGTAGGTTAACAGCACGCTTCCTCTCTACGTTCTTCCTTCTGCTATTTGTTTGTCTATTAGTTTGATTGCCACATGTGCTAAATATTTTTGATTGCTGCAATGAGGGAAGCATTGCGAAGAATGTTAGATTAAATGGACTGAGAGATGCTGGACTCCAATCCTCCCAGCTATGAGGCTGAATGGCTAATTTTAGACCAGTCAATATTTGCCCTCCTGGAAGGACTTTTGAGAAGACATCCAAAACACGTAAATAAATATGGCCAGCTTTTCTAGTTCAGCACATTTGTCCATCCTTTGTTTGATACTTTAGAGAGTATCTGATACTTTATGGACATTCACAAAGGAAACAGGTTGGCAGTCTTCCTCTGATATGAGTAGCTTCAATTTGATAGCAAGCAGGGTTATACTGTTGAAGGAAATGCAAATCTGATGTTTGCCTATCTCAGCTTTTAATTTGAAAGCCAGTGAAGCAGTTAGGTCCCAATTTCACAAATCAAAATATCGTTGGATATGGTTGAGGAGACGGAAAATATTTGATCACTGAATAAGATATCTGGGTCCAAGTTAGGATGAATTTCCAAACATGCAAATTGGAATTAAGGGTTTACTGATCCATAAAGGAACATTTTCATTTTGTATTTTAGTATATACTAATTACTACCCTGATTTATTTTGGTTCAGGAATGTCCACAGAGAGGGTGTCATTAAGCAAGATAATGGGCACAAATAAGTGATCAAAGCCTTGTCATTTTTGTGTGTGTTGAAATAGTTGCAGACACTACCCTGGATTTTTTTTTACCCTACCACCCTGCAATGCCTCTGGCTTTTCTCTTCTCAAATAGCCCACCCAAATCCCCCAAGACTGCCCAAACCATATAAACAGCCAGCAAATGAACACCAAGAAATCAACAAATAAATTATAGTTGTGGATAATGTTCTGATGGCAGAAAATAAATATGGAGCTGCTAGAACAGTGTTTATCAACCTCAGCAAATTTAAGCCAGCATGGGGAATTCCAGGAGTTGAAGTGTACACACCTTAAAGTTGCTGAAATTGAGAAACATCTGGACTATTTTGGTGATGCTATAAAAGCACAACACAGGACGATATAAAAGGAGCATAAAGGAAGAACTGGGAGATTCTGGCCTTTTGGCAGACTCACAAATTTGCCTATAATAAATTCTCATTTCTCATTCTCTGATCTGAGAGTAATGGAGGGATTGGAGAAGGATTTACAGGATTGTAAAATCACAAAGAAATTCCAGGTAGCCACCTCTCAGCTTCTTGGATCAAAGGTGTGTCATAAATTAGACAAATAGCTGCAAACTGATAATGTGAAATACAATGAGCAATGAAAGAAAGATTTTGTCCTTGACTCTGAGAAAAGGTCAAATTATATCATCCATCATCTATATTTATGCATCTCTATGTCTGTCTGTCTGTCTGTCTGTCTGTCTGTCTGTCTGTCTGTCTGTCTGTCTGTCTGTCTATCTATCTATCTATCTATCTATCTATCTATCTATCTATCTATCTATCTATCTATCATCATCTACAGTACAGTGACAGGATTCAAAAAAATTTACTACCGGTTCTGTGGGCATGGCTTGGTGGCTGTGGCAGGGAAAGGATACTGTAAAATCTCCATTCCCTCCCCACTCAGGGGAAGATTTCTGCAAAATCCCCATTTCCTCCTGATCAGCTGAGACTTGGGAGGCAAAGAATAGATGGGGGCAGGCCAGTCAGAGGTGGTATTTACCGGTTCTCCAAATTACTCAAAATTAAGTATGTAAAATACACTATATACACACACACACCAGTGGTGGGTTGCGCCTGGTTCGAACCGGTTCTATAGAACCGGTAGTAAAACTGGTGGGAGGCCCCGCCCACTGACCTCGACGACATCAACATGCTTCTGCGCATGCGCAGAAGAGCACGTGCATACACACAAAACAAGCATGCACACGCGGCCCCGTTGCGAACCAGTAATAAAGGTAAGTCGAACCCACCCGACACACGCACACATACACACACACACATATATACATATACATATATAAAGTTGATTTTGAGATAAAATACAAATAGAAATAAAAGTCAAGAAAGATAGAATAAAGACCAGTGCAAAAGGAAAAAGAAACAAGATAGTGATTTCCAATTTTTCAGTGCAGTGGAATACAAGAAAAGTTACAACCATCCCTTTGCTTTACATTTGTAATTATTTCAAGTTATTTTTATAGAAAAATTAAATCTAAATTAAATTAAATTAAATTTAGTCCTCAAAACTTAACATTCATTTTTTTTTGCATTAAGAGCACAGAGTCCAGGAGCTGTTTCCAAATGAAACCAAAACTAGATAAATTATTCTGTTTTATTAAGATGGTCAGTTTTGATATCTCGCAGTTATGAGAAAAGGTGATAATCTCCTTGTTAATTCAGTGAAGATATGGAAATTGTTACTGTTTCATGTGTGGAGAAAATTTTGATCATCATTACAAAATGAAGTTCTTTCACTAACTTTGGGTTGTTTTTTAGATCGTCCGCTGAGATACCGTTGTTATCGTTGGATCATTACTGGGGTTGGATGTGTTGTGATCAGCCTATTAGTAGGAGCTGTGATAGCATTGCGTATCTGTGGTGAGTCGTTATAAATTCAACACCTTTTGCCCTGAACCTCTGAATATTTTGAAATTTATATAAAGTAAGGAAGATTACTTTGATGAGGATATGCAAGAGGTATTGCCTACGCAAAAAAAGAGGACTAAAATAGTTTTAAAGTCCGCAACAGGCAGATAAGGTAAGAATAGGTAGATAACATTTGGAAGCAACTCAGACAATTCCTTACTTCACTGAACTATAAGGAGGAGGAGGTTGTTCAGCCAAATAAGAATTGCAAGATTCCGTTATTATAACCAATTTCAATCAAAATAATTTTAGCTTTCCCATGGTGTTGATTTCCTACTGTCATTCATCCAGTGGGGCTTACAAAATGCCAGGGTTTAATGGCATAGATAGAAGATAACTCTTCCGAACCACATTAAGCTTCTCTTCTTTGTAATTTTTGCTCACTATTAAGGCATTATAATTATTATACTTTACAATGTCTTCACTTATTCCCTCAGAGAATTTTTTTTAGAAAATCATGCCAGGAATCATAGATATTAGCTAAAAGCCATAGTTAGTTAGTAAGTTAGCATCCCACCTTTATTATTTCTATATATTACTCAAGGCAGTGAACATGCTTAATAAACCCTTCTCCTATTTTCCTCACGACAACCCAGTGAGGTGGGTTGGGGTGAGAGAGAGTGACTGGCCCAGAGTCACCTAGCCGACTTTCATGCCTAAGGCAGATCTACAATTCACAGTCTCTGGTTTCTGGCCTGATGTTGATCTGTCCCCGTCCACTCACACACAGAAACACAGCCAGCCGAGGGTTAAGGAAGCACTTGGCACACACCCAGGTCTTTATCTCCAACTTGGCAGCGATATACACACCGTCTGCCAAGTGCTTTATTTTCACAGAAACAGAAAGATAATATACTCAGCGTACAAAAGTCCAACAGAAATAAATATTCCTCTCAGCAGTTTCGGACGAGGCTTTAGTGACTATCCAAGGTTTATTTTTGTTCGTCACAGGGATCACTGGCCACCACCATCTATTATATAGTCTCTGGGGTGTGGTCCAGTGACTCAGTTCTAATCCCTAGCACGCCTCCTGAGCTGCTGCAATCGTTTATCACGCCTTCGGAGGCGTGCGTCCAGGAATGATGTCTCTCCTTCACTCTCATCCGAGACACCTGTCTCCCTGCTAATCACCTCTCCCTCGGCCGGCACCCGAGACAGTGCCAGAGGGGAGGGGCCTGGAGAGGGAGACCTGGCTGACTCCTCTTCCTCATGCTCGGAGCTTTCTTCCTTCGATGTGATAGGCTCAGAGGGCGGGGCCACAACAGATGTCTTGACTACTAGACCAAATATATACCACAAAGCAGTGGTGAAATCCAATTTTTTTTACTATCGGTTCTGTGGGCGTGACTTGGTGGGCGTGGTGTGACTTGGTGGGCGTGGCTTGGTGGGCATGACGGGGAAGAATACTGCAAAATCTCCATTCCCCGCCCCACTCCAGGGGAAGGATACTGCAAAATCCCCATTCCCACCCCACTCTGGGGCCAGCCAGAGGTAGTATTTGCTGGTTCTCCGAACTGTTCAAAATTTCCGCTACCGGTTCTCCAGAACCTGTCAGAACCTGCTGGATTTCACCCCTGCCACTAAGTCAGTGCATACATTTGTGTGATCTTATGGTAGACATGATATTACTTGCCTCCATGTGTGTATATTATAAAAGCCAAGATGGTGGTTGAAACTATTTGACTGATTCACACAGAAAAGGGAAGGGACTGTGAATGTTAACAGTTGCCACAGTTGGAATTTGACATCATCTGTGCTTTCAAATTATATTATTAAATCCAAATCATTCTTGTGCTTGCTTCTTCTTTCTCACCTAAGTCTGGATATAATAGTGTTACCTCTTCTTTATCTTATTATTTATATATTTCAAACATTCCATTCTATTCTTCAGAAGAACAAAATGTTCTGAATTAAATCATGATCAGATGACTAAATAAGAAAGTATGGAGGATGGGTTAGGAAAAGGAATACAGGATAATAATATCTTCCTTTCCTCAATTTATTTATTCCCTGTTTGAATTCCAAGCTTTTCAGAGAAGACAATACAAGGAGGCTTTTGACAAATCTCTTGACTCTCAGGACACCAGCAATGGCACAGAAATTAAGCAGAGATTGGAGAATGTTGCCTCACGCTTGCAGACATTTTTGTGTAAAAAAGTCCCGGTTAACTCAACAGGTAATGCCAATATTCTCTCCTCTTATCTCCCTGTGAGATAAGAATGGGGAACATTTTGAGAAAATTCCATCTTATGCGGATATTGGGAAGATCTGAAATGTAACCATCACTTGCCTTTCCACAAATGATGGGAATATGAGTTTTGGGATATTTCTTGATAGTAAAAACAACTAAAGTGTCTATTGCCCCAGATTATAGTCCTTTTATGGCCTCATTAAGAACATTGCTGAAATACTTTATAGATGTTTTCCATAACTATATTATGCAAACTATCAATATGTAATCTGTGCTGATGTTCACTTAATCCAGGATTCTCAGTTAGACATTTAAAACAAACAAACAAACAAATAAATCCACTTGTCTTTTTTTCCACAATGTATTAGTACTGTGTTACAAACACACATATTGGAATGTAAGTTAACAAACTGGCATTTTTAAAACACAAAATGTAAGCAATATCCTTTTTTTTACCATGTACTTGAAAATTGTTTTAAATTAGACTATTATTTTTCTTGCTTTGGTAGATTCACTTGTGATCTCCATTTCATTATAATCTTGGACCAGGTTCCAGTTGCTCTCAAATTTAAACATTCTAAGTTATATAATATTCAATAGCTTTTCTAATAAGCAATTCTTATTCTGTGAAATATATCAAAAGGGATATTTGCTTCTAAAATTATTTATTGATATATTACTTTATATATATATTATCAGTGATCACTGATATATTATCAGTGATAATACTTTATCACTGAGTTAATCCTCTAGGACAGGGGTGTCAAACTCAAAGCCCACAGGATGCTTAGATCTGGCCCGTGGGGCCACTCTGGAAACAGTGAAGGAGTGGCCCGCGGTGCGTCTGCCAGCAAAAACAGAGCTCAGTAGGGCCGTGGGCAGCCCTTGCAACCTCCGTTTTCACTGGCAGCGGGTTGCAGGAGACAGCTGCAGCCGAGAATGCAGCTTGGGAGCCCGTTTTTGTTGGCAGAGTACTCAGGCCACCACAGGAGTCCCTGACACAAGTGACATTGAGCTGGCCATGCCCACCTTGGCCACGCCCTCCCCCCCAAAGTCAAACATAACCCTGATGTGGCCCTCAATGAAATTGAGTTTGGCACTCCTGCTCTAGGAGGAATATTTTTATAGCTCTATTAGCACTCAAAAACCCAGTACAATCTCTGTATAAAAGTAGGGGAAGACCCTGGACATGATGGAGTTCCAGTAGAAAGATACAGAACTTTTATAGATATATTGAACTCTATATTATTAAAGGTTAACAATAAAAAAAAGGCTCCACCAAACATGCCAAGTTGTAGATCAGTAACTATGCATAACATGAATGCTAAAGTATTAATGACAACACTAGATAGGAAGCTGCAGAAATATAACACCTCAGAAGCTCCCAGTTTCCAATCAGCCAGCCAGAGATAGCATGTATTCTCAGCCAACCCACCAGGCCTCCTACACCACCAGCCCTTCATCGACCCTGGCTGAGATAATCTCCTTATCACAAGACCCATCACAAGAGTCACTGATGACTCACACCAAGACTCATTGCAAGACCCTGACTTGATACACCCACACCTGAAGCCCTTTTAAACAGACGATCACTGACATTCCCCCAACTCTGCTGAAGATGTTACCTCGCCTGGTAATGAAACATTCAGAAACCATCCACAAGCTCAGAGAGTGAAACTTCACCCAAATCTTAGTATTGCAACAGCAATTTTTTTATCTGTGTCCCTGGAGGAACGTTAAAAGATGTACTATATATTGTGTCTGATCAATATACAGTATAAATATAAATATTGGAAGATTTATTATGGGGAATAGAAAACAGAAGAGAAGGAGATGGCAGGAAGATGGACTGCTCTTTCTAAAAACCATATTTTTTTCTTTTATTCTTCAGGCTGCAAGAATTGGGGGCCGTTTTAGCAAACAGCTGGGGGTTCCTGTCCGGGCCAAAGGTTGTTGCTGAAGCCTGCTCTCTCCGTGTGGTTTTGCTGGACAGAAGCTCTGAATATAAATACTCCTTTGGATTGTGCTAAAATGCTACTTTGGATACTATACTCTAAAGTTCTGTTCTTAGAATAGAGATGTTGGGGGAAGAGTGAAGTAGTAATGAAACTATTCATTAAAGCAAAGTTACATTCTCAGGGAATGGCTACACACAGTTTAATCATTTGGTGGAGAGGGAGTGTTATCATCAAACTATCCACAGTATAATCTTGGTTCTTTCTCTTAACAATAGTTATGAATTATTAAGTGTGGTGCTTTTCTTGTATCTGTTCCTAAAGTATATCAGCTTAAATAAACTTTCAAGGTTCTGACTGACAAACCCAACCAAGTCAGCACTCCAAGACGATCAGATCTAAGGACAGCTTTATTGAGTGCATCATTTTGGCACGCATGAAAGCAAAACCAATTTTAGCTATTTCCTGCAGTTTTCATACAATTAAAGAATAGATATTCCCCTCCCTCCTTGTCACAGGTCACGTTGTCCAATTAGGTGTTCTGGTGTCTCCCAGGTAACTCCTTCAAATCTCTGGCCAGCACCTGTTCAGATGACCTTGGTTCCCACAGGATGATCTGTTATTGTCTGGTCTGACATTTCAAAGCTCCCCACATATACACACACACTCTATGGCAAGTTGAGAAATGAAAAGGTGGCTGTGGCAGTATGGGTCCATTTCGAAGTTAACAGTCGGACCGGCTTAGAAAGTGAGAAGCATCTGGAAAACATTAAACACACACACACACACGCGCACACACACATAGAGTTCAGAGGTTCCTTAAGTCCCTAGGGAGGCCCTTTTGGTTTCTGGGGGTATTTCTTGTGAAACTTCTTTATCAATCTATCTGCCTTCATATCATGTGCTTTTACCCATCTAGCTTCTGACATTGGGTATCCCTTCCACCGGACTAGGTATTGGAGTTTCCCCTTGTACAGTCTAGAATCCAGGATCCTTTTTTACTTTGTAGCGTTTCTCCCACCCCACTATGATCAGGCCTGGAGTTATCCTTGCTACTGGCAAGGTTTATGATTATACTGGTTTATGATTTTCACTATGGGGAAAGGTCCTATAAATTTTGGACCCAGCTTTCGGCAGGATAACTTTAATTTCGTGTACTTTGTAGACAAATACACTTTCTCCCCTATGTGAAACAGTTTCTGGGGTGACTGCCTCTTTTCTGTCTGCACTTTTCTGAGTCTCTGTTGCCTTAGCTAGCACTTGTTTTACATTCCCCATGAATTTTGCAAAGAACCCACCCATTCAGTTAAGCTCACTGAGGAAGGGAGTTCCTGAGGGTATTCTGGCATGGAGACAAACTCCACCCTCATGGCTACTTTGAATGGGGTGAACCCCATGCTGCTATATTCTGCATTATTGTACGCAACTTCATCAAACGGCACACAAATTTTATGTGCTTCTCCATTGTCTCTATGTAAATGAGGATGTCTTACAGGCACACTACAACCCTTTTGTACAGGTGGTCATACAGCACCTCATTAATTAGTTGCATGAATACTGCGGGGGCCCTTTGGAGCCCAAACGGCATCACGTTGAACTGGAAGCTTCCTAATGAGCTGTTGAAGACTGTTTTCCATTCATCGCCCTCTTTGATACTCATTCTCTAGTACACTTCCCTCAAGTCTAGTTTTGTGAAGATCTTCCTCTTGGTCAAGTGGCTCCACACGTCCTTCATCAGGGGAAGAGGGTGCATGTTTTCTACATACACTTTATTTATTCCCCTAAAGTCCATGCACAGCCCCAATGACCCATCTTCTCCTTGAACAGCACCAGGGCTGCCATACAGGATTTGGCTGGTTGAACTCACTTAACAACCGTCTCATTTAGCAACATAACTTTTTGGCTCAATGATGGTTGTAAGTCAAGGACTACCTGTGGGCTCACCTTAGTTCAATTATTAGTTCAATTATTAAGAGCCTTGATGGTACAGTGGTTTAATGCACCCTGTTATTAACACAGCTGCCTGCAATTTCTGTTGGTTCGAATCTCTCCAAGGCTCAAGGTTGACTCAGCCTTCCATCCTTTCTAAGGTAGGTGAAATGAGGACCCAGTTTGTGGGGGCAATAAGCTGACTTTGTATAAAATATACAAAAGAATGAAGGCTATTGCTTAACGCATTGTAAGCCGCCCTGAGTCTCCGGAGAAGGGCGGCATATAAATCAAATTTAAAAAAAAAAATAGTGAAGCATATGGAGGTTGTATGCATATTACAGAAAGCTGCCTGCCTGCACAATACCAGACCTCCAGACTTTTCGTCGGGTCCTGAAAACTCATTTATTTCACCTAGCCGGGCTGGCTTGATCCCATCTGTTTTGGTTTTAATTTGAAATTGGTTTTAATTGGGTTGTTTTAAATTATGGGCCGAAATTATTTAATTACCTTTTAAACTGTTTTTTAAATTTTGTATGTTCTGTTTTATCTCGGCTGTTCACCACCCTGAGTCCTGCTGGAGAAGGGCGGTATACAAATCAAATCAAATCAATAAAATAAAATAAAATAAAATTTCATGAATGCTTAATTACACAACAACCAAAGCTAACTAGAATAGTTCCTTCCTTAACCAGGGATAAGGAAACATTCTAGGAAACAAATATTACTTGGCATTATTACAATGGTACTTCTTGTTGTAGTTTAATGTTATTTTATATGTGTGCCACCTTAAAAAGCATAATTTTTTAAAAAGCTCCACAACATCCAGATCCTACATATTCAAATGCCACCTACTTGCTGGCTTATTTGCTAAATATAATAGTGTTTCAGAAAACTATAACTTTTAAAATTATAAGTTTTATAAACTATTTATTTAAAAAAAACAAAAAAATGCATAAAGTAACATTAAACTCCAACAAGGAGAACCAATGTAATAATGATAAGTAATACATATTTCTTTAAAAAATATTTCCTGTCCCTAGTTAAGGAAATAACTATTCTAGCTACTGGTAACTTCAGGGTTGTTGGAACAGCTGCGTTGAAGGCAACATTATGAATCATTATGAATCATGGTTTCAAATAACCTTTGGAAGAAATGTTCCCAGCCAATCAGGAAGATAGAAGAGGGACGGAGAAGGAATCTAAAACAGAGTGTGCTTCTCAATGAAACATCTACTCTGCACAAGCAAGTTGCTTTGCAATTTGGTTTTTCCTTTTCTAACTTTTAGCAGCAGCTTCCTCACCCCGAGAAGAGAGTCTCTTCTATTCTCAAACAGAGGATTGATCGAGTGGCAGATCAAGCAGAAACTTTTCTCCTTTCACACATTCTGGCTAACTCAGGGAAACCTCTCCCTGCCTTTCCATTCCAGAGGGTTCCAGTGCAACAGAGATACTACGTGCTCCACCACTGCAGAAAAGTAAGATTGTTGTGAATAAGTGCATTGATTGATTATTCTCCATTGTTAAGAACAGGGATCCACTTTAATGGTGGGATGAGACCAGTGGTGAAATCCAATTTTTTTTACTACTGGTTCTGTGGCCGTGGCTTGGTGGGTGTGGTGTGGCTTGGTAGGCGTTGCTTCATGGGCATGGCAGGGGAAGGATACTGCAAAATCTCCATTCCCATCCCACTCCAGGGGAAGGATACTGCAAAATCTCCATTCCCTCCCCACTCTGGGACCAGCCACAGGTGATATTTGCCGGTTCTCCAAACTACTCAAGATTTCCACTACCGGTTCTCCAGAACCTGTCAGAACCTGCTGGATTTCATCCCTGGATGAGACCCTAGGCCCATGATGGCGAATCTATGGCATGCATGCCAGAGGTGGCATGCAGTGCCCTCTCTGATGGCACGTGAGCCATCGGCCCAGTTCAGCTTCGCCGCGCATGCATGGGTGCCTCCTGCCAGCCAGCTGGTTTTTAGGTCTCTGCCACGCATGTGCAGGGGGTGGGGTGTGTGCAGGGGGACCATACATGCATGGGGGGGGCACATGCATGGAGGCCGCATTTTGGGGGTTTGGGCACATGTGTGCTTTGGGCACTCAGTCCAGAAAAGGTTAGCCATTACTGTCCTAGACATTAAGTGAGCTGTTGACTACAGGTCCCTCTCTCTTACCCCTAAAGCATTGCTTCAGAGGTAGGAAAGTATTTTATTTATTAAAGTTACATGACACCCGTCTCACTATCAAGTGATTCAAAAGGTCTTTCTTCTTCTTCTTCTTGTGCTATATCCGTCATCGGACGTTGGCGATCATGTTGGCAACTGTGAGAGAGACAGTTGCTCACAGAGGGACTCGGTCTACCAATAAAATATTAAAACATAAAAAATTGTATGAAAATTTAAAAAGAGGCAAAGATAATTAAAATTCCATGTCGAGAGTAAATTAAGGGTAGGAGAGGGTTTTCAGGGCACTAACCAACCCCATAGCTGCATGCTCCTCCTCTGTGCGTCCAAACCGAGTGTCATGTTTCCAAGCTTCTCTGGAAGTTCAGGAGAGTGGGGGCGAGGGGGGGAGGGGGGACGACTTCCCACTGTGTGGAGAGAAGGCTGTCTTCATGACTCTGCCTGTTGGAATCTTTTAATTGACTGGTCTTGCAACAAATTTTCTTCCCTGACTGGGTAGGGCAGGCTGATGGAACAAGACTACGTTCTAATGAACAGTTTGTAACTGGTGGTAGAAACAAAAGTTTTCAGTGAAGCCTGCACAGTCAGTATAAAGCCTAAACATGAAATTTTACTTGTCCTACGAACTGTAAGTCCAACCGTGTTTCAATTCTTCGATTGTTTCACAAGATTGTAGACAATATTTGGTATGCAGTTCAGAATTTTGACGTCAGTATAAAAGAAGGAACATACCTTCCTGACCCTGAGTATTCTCTCTACAAGCAACATGGACATAGATTCTCTCCAGGAGAATAACTTTTTTTTTTTTAAAAAAGCTTTTTCAAAGGCAGCTTTTTGAGAGAGAGAAACCCCTACAACTACTATACCACTAAAATTTAACAGATGACAGATTAACAGATTTGGAAAGGACCTTATAGGTCAACTAAGAGCCTTGATGGTACAGTGGTTTAATGCACCCTGTTATTAACACAGCTGCCTGCAATTTCTGCTGGTTCGAATCTCTCCAAGGCTCAAGGTTGACTCAGCCTTCCATCCTTTCTAAGGTAGGTGAAATGAGGACCCAGTTTGTGGGGGCAATAAGCTGACTTTGTATAAAAATATACAAAAGAATGAAGGCTATTGCTTAACGCATTGTAAGCCTCCCTGAGTCTCCGGAGAAGGGCGGCATATAAATCAAATTAAAAAAAAAAAAACTAGTCCAACCCCCCCTCCCCCCCATCTAAGCAGGAAACTACATCATTTCTGACAAATGGCAGTCCAATCTTTTCTTGAAAGTCTCAAGTGATGAAGCTCCCACAATTTCCAAAGCCTAACCTTCAAGCCTATAAACCCTGTAACTGGGCAAAATAGTGCAAGAACCTTTTCAGCCAAGGTACCTCAAAACAGATTAATTTACCAAATGCCAGGATATATGCATATGCACCAAAGACAAATTCCTTGTGTGTCCAATCACATTTGGCCAATAAGGAATTCTATTCTATTCTATTCTATTCTATTCTATTCTATTCTATTCTATCCTATCCTATCCTATCCTATCCTATCCTATCCTATCCTATCCTATCCTATCCTATCCTATCCACAACTCCAGTGGAATGAAATTTTGGAAGATTCTTGCCTTAAAAACTTCTGCTCCAGGCTGTTGCCACAATCCTCTTTTATAGCATTTTCTGCATATCTCTGTCTCCTCCCATGAAATCAGTGCAACTCCTCCAAGTGGGGAAGAGGAAGTAGGGATCAGTCCTACATATAAAAAGTGACTCTCTGAAATTAGCATTACTTTGTAGCTTCTGTAAGCATCTTGGCCTTCCTTCTTGTGACAGCCCCATTTCCAATTCCACATCATACAGATCCAGGAATGCTGAATATGGATGAGGAGAAAAACCTGCAGGGCCCCCCTTCCAATGGATCTGCAGATGGACAGGAAGGAGAAACAGGTAATGATAGCAATATCAAGATCTGGAAGCCACTCATCCTGATGCGCGATTGAAAGCCATGACCACAGACATATGGAAAATCCAAAACATATCCTCTATCCCCAACTGGACTTTGAAAACCTCATGCTGAATTTTAATGTTTCATGGGACAGAAATAAAGAAGTACTATGATTATAGAGTTAGAGAGTCTTCCTAATAAGCTTTAAGATGTCATTTACATCAGATATACAATAGAGAGTGGAATATAGGAGACAAGATTCTCCAAAAAGGAGATGAGGAAAATAGGTTTGTTCCTGGGACGGTATATAGTTTATTTCAAGCAGTTGAACGTCAGGTGGTTTTATCCCACCCTTTGTGCAGACATTTGTGTAGTTTTTCTGCTGCACCGTTCATTTTATTTATTTCTTCAATTTCTATAGCTGTCCTACTCAATCAAGTGACTTTGATTGTCTTATAATTTTAAAATTATAGAACAATTAAAAAATTAAAAACAATAAAATATCCAGAAAATTAATAGAAACAGCAGGTTGTTAATCAAATAATAGTAAAGCCAGGAGCTCCAAGTCCAGGTACCTCACCAAGTTTTTAATGCCTTGTGAACACAATTGAGACCTTTCTAATCTCTGAGGTAGAATAGCCCACAAGACAGAGGCTACAGCGGGGGATATACTTGACAGCAAGATGTAGTTCACTCAGAGAGAATAACTATAATAAACTCAAACAGATAGTGACAGATTTGGAAAAGTGGAGAATTTACAACTATCATTGATAGGGAGAATATCAATGATTAAGATGAATATACTGCCTAGAATCCTATATTTGTTCCAGACAATTCCAATTAGGTTGGGGAAAGATTATTTTGAAGATTTGAATAAAATAGTGTTGAAATACATTTGGCAGGGCAAAAAAGCGAGGATAAAACTAAAGTTGTTGCAAGATGCTAGAATATGAGGAGGTTTTGGCTTGCCTAATTAGGAACTATACTATCAAGCGACAAGTTTGATGTGGATCAAGGAATGGATAATGCTAAAAAATTCTAGATTATTGACTTTAGAAGGACATGATTTGTTGTTGGGATGGCACGCCTTTTTATGGTACAAGGAAACAAAAACACAGGGGTATTTCAGAAGACATTTTATATGAGAGGCCTTGCTATTAAATTGGGAGAAGGTTAAAAGACAACATTATTTAAAAATTCCAGTCTGGTTATCAACTATCGAAGCATTCTAATATTCAATAATATTTAGAAAGGAACAAATTGTTAGATATAGTGAATTATTGAATGAAAAGGGTGAAGTTAAATCTATGCAAGAATTAGAAGAACAAGGTATAAAGATAAACTGGTTTTCCTATTTGCAAATACATTCTAGACACGATAAAGATTTTAAGACAGAAGGTTTTTATACCTTGATGGTACAGTGGTCTGTTATTAACACAGCTGCCTGCAATTTACTGCTGGTTCGAATCTCTCCAAGGCTCAAGGTTGACTCAGCCTTCCATCCTTTCTAAGGTAGGTGAAATGAGGACCCAGTTTGTGGGGGCAATAAGCTGACTTTGTATAAATATACAAAAGGATGAAGGCTATTGCTGAGCACATTGTAAGCTGCCCTGAGTCTCCGGAGAAGGGCGGCATATAAATCAAATTAAAAAAAAATAAAATAAAAAATAACTTGACTAATTTAGATAAAATTTTAGCAGGTACTGATGAAAATGTAATTAAAAATTGTATGGATATTTATTAGAGGTTAAATTGGAAGAAGAACAAGTTAAAGAAACAATGATTGCGTGGGGGAAAAATTTTGGACATGGAATTGATTTAGAGAAATGGCAAAAATTGTGGCCGCAAAATTATAACATGACAATGTCAACTGCATATAAAGAAAATTTGTACAAGATGTTTTACAGGTGGCATCTACCTCCGACGAGAATAGCCAGAATGTTCAAGAATAAATCTGAAAAATGTTGGAAATGTCATCACTGGGTTCATATTACCATATGTGGTGGACGTGTGCAGAAGCTAAAAGATACTGGACTAAAATCCACATGTGGTTGGAAAAAATGATGTGTGCGCAACCCCCTCCCCCCTCCCCCCACCACTCCTGGCACAGGATGGCCTGGTAGGCCCGTTTTTCTTTCTTACCTGGTTCCAGATCCTCTCTGTGTATCTGGGAACGGCGAAAACAGCCTTTCCCACTCCCTTGGAGGCCCTACGGAGGCTGAAAGGGCCCATTTCCCAACTCCCGGTGGGACAGGAAGTGACATTTTTTTGCTGTCCCCAGCCTCCAGAACCTTTCTAGGAGTCTGTAGGAGCCTCTCTAGGAGTATCTGGAGGCTGGGGACAGGAAAAAACGTCACTTCCTGTCCCACCGGGAGTGGGGAAATGGGCCCTTTCAGCCTCTGTAGGGCCTCCAAGGGAGTGGAAAAGGCTGTTTTCGCCATTCCCAGATACACAGAGAGGATCTGGAGCCAGGTAAGAAAAAAAACCGGGCCTTCCCCACCCTCCCAGGCCCTCCAGAGACAGGAAACAGCCTGTTTCCCTACTTCTGGTGGGCCCAGAAGGCCCGAAAATCAGCTGGCCGGTGCGCGCATGCACCCCAGAGCTGAGCTGGCGTGCCCACTAATATGGCTCCGCGTGCCACCTGTGGCACGCGTGCCATAGGCTCGCCATCACGGGTCTATCTTCTAGTTCAGGGGTCTGCAACCTATGGCTCCGCAGCCGCATGTGGCTTTTTGGGCCCTCTGCTGTGGTTCCCTGTCAGGTGATCCCAACACTGGCTGACCCCGCCTCTCACCCTCCACTCCCAGTCACTCCTCGCCTGGCCTGAGAAGGTAAGGGCAACGGTGGGGGATGGAGAAGTGGCCAGGGCAGAGACAGAGAGATACAGAGAGAGAGGGAGAAGGGAGGGAGGAAGGAGAGAGAGAGATATGTCAAAAGGATTTTGTGGCTCCCAGTGTTTTTTAACAACTGGTTCTCTGCCCTAATGACCGGCTGGGTAGGCGTAGCTGGGGGGGGGAGATGGTGGTGTCATGTGATCAGTGGAAGTGAGTGACATCGAGTTGGCCACGCCCACCCAGGTTTTGTGGCTCCTGGTGTTTTCTGTGGGAAACGGGTCCAAATGGCTCTTTGAGTATTTAAGGTTGCAGACCCCTGTTCTAGTTCCTGCCAGTCGATGGGATCTGCAACAGGCCAATCCTGCTTCCCTAGACCTGCCTTTATTTTACATTTCAATCTTCTTTTAACTGAGCCAGATGAAACACAAATATAGTCTGGAATATCACCTTTATTTATAAGAATGCCTCAACATCCATCATGGAAGGAAGGAAGGAAGGAAGGAAGGAAAGAAGGAAGGCTAAATAGTTTTATTTGCTGAATGAGAACTTTGTAGCTCAGTTTCTTTTCACCAGAGTCAGATTGACATTTTAGTTGACTCAAGAGAACTATTGAGTTTGGAAATTGAAAAACAACAACAACAACAAAACAAACAAGAAAATGTTAGCAACTTCAAAATGTCTATAATATATTATTTTGGAATTTCTGCTCAAGGAGAACTGTCAGTATCCAGATTTCCCTCTACTTTCCTTTGGTGTAGCAAATGAGTGCTGATGCATCTTGTTTCTCTTTTTGTGTGTGTACAGCACGTGTCAAGACAAACAAGCAGAGATTGTCAGCTTGCCATAAACACAAAATGGCAATAATTGGGATTATCATTTCTTACCTCATCTTTGGCTGTGTTCTCTTTTTTCTGGGTAAGGAATATAGACTCTAATATTTTTCTCCTGAAGTGCTGCTTCTCATGTGACTTCATGAAGCTGAATGACTTCTGGTTTTTCATTCATAATACTTTTGCCTAGAAATGCTACTTCACTTCATGAAGCTGAATGCAGTTCGATCAGAAACATAGAGTTGGCCTTGTTTCAGTTTTTAGATACTGTAATCTACTTCATCCAATACAGGAAACTTCAGTTCCTAGGTTTGGAATAAGTCTTACTGTTTGAAAAGTAAAATTAATGAATATGGATTTCTTAATTTAGTCATTTCCTGCCAAAAGGAGTAAATGTGAATTAGGTGGACCAAATCTGAGACAGGTTGACCAAATTAATGGAAAATCCCACAAATAGATTCACGGCTGAATAAGTGGATTTGCATCTTGGATTCAAATCCAGCATGCAAATCACTGTTCAGGTCCACAATCTCTATTAATCTGAGGATTAAAGTACACAGGCTGATAGAACATGGAGCTAATCATCCAAATGGGTTTTGTTAGAAATTATTAACACATTCTAATTCAGCAGGAGGTTCCCATCCTAGCCATAAGAACAGGACTGGATAAGTTAGCGTCTATTCTTTCCATCTTTCTTTGTGTAGGAACATTACTGCCATCAAGCTGCCAACAGGATGCCATTGATTGTCCACCTGACTGGATTGGACATCAGGGACACTGCTACAAACTTTCAAGAGAGGAAAAGAACTGGAAAGAAAGTCAGAACTTCTGCATTTTGCATAATGCTTCCCTAGCCAAAATTACAAAGGAGGAAATGGTGAGCAATGTAACTGGTTTTGGCCACCACCATAAATCAGAGCGTAGAAGTAATGTTACTTCATTGATGGTGCATGCTCTTCTACAACATGGAAAAGTTAAAGGATTTTTCTCCTGATATTACTAAAAAAAAACCCTGCTTAGATGACTTTCTGAACAAAAGCTTCAAGATCTTTGGAATATTCTCCAGGTTCCAAAAATTGCCAGTTTCACAAATCAAAAAATTAAAAATCCAAATATTTTAGCCCAAACATCATTGAAATAAATCAACGTCATCTACTTCTTTCATATTTTCTCCTGCTTAGAAACTTGGAAGCATCTGACAACTATCCCTAAATTCTTTTTTTAAATTTTTTAAAAAATATTTATTATTTTTTTAAAAAATATACATCCATATTGTGTGTGAACAGAGTTGGTTCTGGGGATCATTCATCTTAATCCAAATCATAGAAACAATAATAATAATCTCTATCACATTTATCAAATTTGAATAATCTTCATTATATTGTTTAAACAAACATGAAAAGAAATGCCTAACATCTATAAACTTCTAATCTTTCTATCTATTATTTTTGTTTATTCTATAAAAATGTGCGTTCTAATATTTATTGATTGATTAATTTATTTATCAGACTTATATGCCGCCCTTTCTCCACAAGGACTCAGGGCGGCTCACCTGATACTGTATTTCCCCTATCTAATTTTATTTCTGTCTCTTATCAGTTTACAAGCTATCTTAATGTTTAAGAGGCAATTCATCCATCATCTCTTCCCTTCTTTAGTGCTTCAATTCTTATCCATTTTTTTACTTGCCTCCGACACTCCTCATCTTTATCTCTATCTTTATCTCTATATTTCTTGTTCAATCTAAGCATTTCTCCCAGTACAATTTTATGCTGACAATTCTCCCAAATGTCTGCCCATGTCCCAATCTCCTTATCAAAGGTATCTCCCTGTCTATCCAATTGTTGATTTATCTGTTTTATTTTCTTCTATCTTTCGTCTTTTATCAGCTGGTTTGTCAGTCCTATTTTTTGCTCCGGTCCTTGATTTATTTGTTGATGTAGCCAATTCATCTGTTCTTTCTGCTCCTTTTGCTTGCCATTTGTCTGGTCTTCCTCTTCATTGAGCTTTCACTTCATTTGTTGATTTTTCTGATCAATGCTTTTTCCCTGTTCGTAGTCAATTTGCTGGCTTAAGTAGTCCATTTCATCTAGTTTTTCTGTTGATTCCACCAATTCATGGGCAGTTTGGTCTTTGTTCACTGTTCCTTGCAGAAAGTTTTCCACTTTCTCATCTATATCATCCACTGATATTTTAATACTTTGGAACAACAAAGTCATCTCATTAAAAAGTCCTCTAATTTCCATAGCTGTTCCTTCAACTCCAGTCATGATAGCGATATAAGTACATTAAACAGTAAAAGTCTCAACCTATTTCAACAAGAGTTCAAATTTATAGGTTTCCAATCGTTAATGGATGGCACTTTCCTCTCAAATTTCCATGCTGCCTTTTTTCCAGCAGATATTAATTCCAATCAAAAGCTATTTATTTCAAAATGAAGTATTTTGTTTAAATGAGCCAGTTCCAGCATTTACTCCATATTCTAATAGTCCAAGCTATTTTCCAAGTTCTTTAAATCTGCTCTGTAAGTTTAGTCTTTTATTTTAGTTTCCCAGAATTTCTTTTATAAAGGGTATTTCTTATTTCCACCTCTGGTAAGTGTAAGACACTAAACAGTTAAAAGTCACAGCCCCTCCACCGGATATCCCATTCCTCCTCTGTAAATTTCCAGGCGTCTAGGCGTCACTTTTCCTTTCGTCAGTAGGTGGCACTCTCAACTTGCTTTTCAACATAAATCTTGGAAGTGCTTATTTTCATGGCTTAAACAATTATCTTTTTAGAGTCTCTTATCACATATTTTTTCTTTTCCTTGGAGTTAATTTTTAAGTACCGTGTTTGCCCAAAAATAAGACCCTATCTTATATTTTTTTGAACACTGAAATAAGCGCTTGGCCTTATTGCCTTGCATTCAAAAGCCTGATTGGGCTTATTATCAGGGGATGACTTATTTTGGGGGAAACAGGGTAAAAGAAGAATCATCTTACCCAGATGATGGGGCTGCAGAGCTTGCAGTCCTCACCTCCAATGGCACCAGAAGTACAGCATGAACTTCCCTATCCCTAAATTCTTAAAAGATGTGAATTTCAGAGGTAGAGATAGAACCAGGAACCCAAAAGTAAAACTATAGACATTGCCAAGATCCATTCCAGAAAAATCAAAGTTTTACCTTCCACAAAACATTTAAAATGTACTTCAAAAAACTTAACTAGCGTCTTCCATTTTGCCCCTCATCAAAACAACTACTAATTATGTTTTGTTAGGGTTAATTACTGTTCAGAAGATAGCCTTTTGAGCCTATGTTTAAGTTCAGAAATTCAGCTGGGAATCTAGCAATGCAAGGTTCTAATGTGCACAATTTTTGTTTTTAAAGGATTTTGTGATGACGCTCACAAAAAACCACGTCTTTTGGATCGGCCTCAAGAGAGAATCGAATCAGCCCTGGAAGTGGCTAGATGGAGAAAATGCAAAGTGTGTCTTCCCCTTTTCCTTTCAGTTGACAAGAGGTGAAAGTTAAATGCCTCCACTGAGGCTCCATGCAGCTCAGGATTGATCCTAGAAAGAGCTTCCCGGCTGCCAGTATTCAGGTGTTGCCCTCTAAAAAGATTTGGCCCTCCTAATGTAACTCTAAAGGCGTTACTGGTAGTTCGCGACATACAGCCATTCATTTACCAATGATTAAAAATTTTAAAACGCTGAAAAAAATGACTTATGATTGCTCCTCCCAGTACAACCATTATGGCATTCCCATAATTACATGATCAAAATTTGGATCCTTAGCAACTTGCATGTATTTATTTATTTGGAAAATTTGTATTGCTACCAAACTCATGGTGATTATGGACAGCTTACAATAATAAAAGAACAATACAAAACCCAATAAACTCCCATCCTCCTAGTAACCACAATTAAACCAACCAGTTGATGGGCTCCATATCACCCTGGGGTCCTCATGTCTGCTGGCAAAACAGTTAACACTGGTTGCAGCATCCTGGGTTCATGTGATTGCTACTTGCAACCTTGTCAAGAAGCAAAGTCGACAAGGAAAGCTGAATCCACTTAAAATCATTTGATTCATTTAGCAACTGCAGCGATTTGCTGAGCAACCATGGCAAAAGAAAAGGTTATAAAATTGGGCAAAACCCAGTTTACAATTGCTTTGCTTAGTAATAGAAATTCTAGTCCTTATTGTGGTTGTAAATCAAGAACTACCTGTACAAGTAGCATGGTCAGAATTCTCCTTGGAATTGAGTCCAGAATGCTGAGCTCCTGGCACACAGATGTACTGTACAATTAATACTTCCAAACAGACAAATTGGGGAACAATCTGGAGAATCATCTTTGAGAAGGGAAGGCTCAGTTAGATGAATTGTAAACTCAGGGCTAACTTGGTGCTGCTAGGTGGGAGATACTCCCCACTGCCTAATTTCTGTTTCTGTTGCAGGTTGGAAGTTGTAGGAAATGGAGGAGACTGCGCGTATTTGAATGATGATTCCACTGCCAGCTCAGTGAGATGCAGCACTGAACATCACTACATCTGCAAAAAAAATTGATCCAAGGACATTCTGTAAGAGAATCATATCTTCCCCATTTTCACCCACCCCCACCCCCACCCCCAACCACACTTCACTAGCATTCTATAGACACTGAACATTGATTGCCATTAACATGTTTTGGGTCCTTCTGAGTAACCTCTAAATTGCCTTAGGAGATTAAGAAATTTTGGTTTTAATTGTGGTCATAAATTGAGGACTACTTGTACTGAGGGGATGAAAAGAAAGTCCTAAATGAGCTGGAAAGCTGAATGCGTTTTGAAGGGAAGAGCTAGGAAAATTCTCATCGATGATAATAAATGTTAGATCGGTGCAAGGCAGCAGGCGAGAGTCGTTAGTGAATTCAGCACCTTTTTATTTAAGCAAAATGTGACTGCGCTCTGCCGACTGGGCTCCTGGAGCTTGCCTTTTAAGGAGCTCCAGGCAGACTAGCTGGCCAATGACAGCAGGTTAAATCTCCCACGGTCCGGACAGCCAATCCGTGGCGAGCATGAAACCTTTTTTTATTTATTTATTTATTTTGATTTATATGCCGCCCTTCTCCGGAGACTCAGGACAGCTTACAGTGCGTTAAGCAATAGGCTTCATACTTTTGTATATTTATACAAAGTCAGCTTATTGCCCCCACAAACTGGGTCCTCAATTTACCTACCTTAGAAAGGATGGAAGGCTGAGTCAACCTTGAGCCTGGCGAGATTAGATCTTACTTTAATTGCAGACAGCTGGTGTTAAATTACAGTGCTTCTGTCTGTTGAGCTATCCAGGCTTATGTAGAGTCTAGCCAATCCGTGGCGAGTATGAAACCTTATGTAGATTCTAGCCAATCCATACATAACAATAAATGTAAGTAATTCAGCAAAAAAGAAGGGGGTGTAGTAGCTTCATGTTTTTTAGTTACTTTATGTAGATTATAGAAGTTTATTGGATTTCATTTTTCTCAGCATGGCAGATGGTGAATAAAAGAGAAAAGAAAATATATTTAAGACTATGTTTGCTAGATCCTCCATGGACTGCCATGGTCTATCTGAAAAATTTCAAAACAGCTTTTGGCTGTGGAAGCAGTTCAAGCACTCATAATAAATTTCCCTCTCCCCAGTTTTACAAGTTTTTATTTTGGGAAATTATTGGGGGAATAAATAGTATAAATTCTTTGCCATTGAATTATCACCTTTAAAGCTTTACATGGTTGGGGCGAGGTTATCTGAAGGACTATCTCTCCCCTGCTACATTGACCCAGCCCATCATGGCAGGAAGGCAGGGCATGTTATGGGTCCCAGGGATTAGGGATTGTCATGTGGTGGGATCACCTAAAAGGCCCTTTTTGGCAGCAGCCCCTTCTTCATGGAACATCATTTCATACTGAGGTATGCCTGTTCCCCTCTGCTGCTTTTCCAAATGACCCTAAAAATGTGGCTTCGTCAGTGGGATAACTCCCAATGGAAATGGAATGGATCAAGTGGCTAATCTGATGGTATTTGTTCCATAAATAAATTAATAATGATTCAATAGGCAGGTACATTGACCCAATGGGAGATAATCTCTTCAGCTTTCTTCCTTTGAAAGTAAAAGGTACATTGTGAATCCTCTGAAAGCAATTGGAATAATTAAGCCTGACAATAATTAAAAACTACTTGGATGACATAATTCCTAGCAGATTTATAGAAGACGACAATAATCCATTAAATCCCAGATTTACATAATTCCCTATTTATTGTGTTTCATCTCAGAAGAGCAAATTCTGCTTCTTAGCCTTTGCTCAAACAAGACACACCCAAGCAAAACTCAGTTGCTGGGCAGCCGAAATAATCTCCAAAAAGACAAAACCACACCTGGAGGCTCTTTAGGAGCCCTGTTCTCACAATTCCATGAAGGGTTTCCCCTCCCCTCCATTGTCTCCACTTGCAATCTTCCTTGCCAGCTTCTCTTTGACTTTCTGGGGAAGCCAGCAGAGAAGATTACAATGGAAATCACCTGATCACAAGGCATTTGGCAACCAGATGGAAATGCAAGCTGGTGTCACTATTGTGTGTGGCTGTGATTTACAATGGCCAAGAGTGACTTCCTGAGACTATTGTAACTTTGTTTGAATGGTCTCTGATCAGATTTTGATCAGAGTGACCATGATCAGATCTTAACCACAGCAATCATTGCCTTTCCTGTTCAAAACAGAAAAGACTTGGTTATGGGTTTGCCATTTCTTTGTTGTTGTTTCTCATGAGCATGTTGTGTTCCTCTCCTTGAATGTCAAGCCTTTACACATCAATGTTCAGCTGCTTTTGAAGCAGAGCTTCTAGCTACTCCAAATGTGTTTTTGAAGTGATTTACAATTTTGAATCCTTTAACTCTGTTTCCTGAGACTATAGATGAAGGAAGATGCCAACCAGTGGTGGGTTCCTCCCGGTTCGGCTCGGTTCTGCCGAGCCAGTAGAGGTAACAATATGATGTCACCGAACCTGTTCTCTTTGTTCGGGAGCTGGGCCTTCTCTCTTCCCCCCCCCCACGTTATTCATACCTTTTATTTGGCCCTGCCTCCAATCTATTCGCTGCCTCCGAGTCTCAGCTGATTGGCTGTAAGGAAAAAAAACTGTTAAAACTCTTGCTGTGGGGCTTCAAAAGGCCGCCCTACAGCTGATCAGTGTTAAAAGGCAATGTGGTGGTAGACCAGTGCGCTCGAAAAACAAATGGGTAGACTGGTGCTTCTAAAAACAAATGGGTAGACCAGGACGCTCCAAGAACAAATGGATAGACCAGTACAGCTCTGCAAGCAGTTAAAAGCCTGGTAGACCAGTACCTCCTTTAAATCCTAAAGAATTGTCACATGACCATCAAACCACGCCCACAAAATAAGCCATACCCAGGCGGAGCGGCGGCTCGACTGAGAATCCTCATCTGCCGCCGCCGCGATGCTGCTGGCCATGTGGGGCTTCCTGAAGCATCACAAAAAGAAATGCATCTTCTTGGGTGCTTTTCTGGGTGGGGTTTATGGAAAATATGGCCAGAAAAAAATGAAAGAAATTCAAGAAAGAGAAGCAGCAGAATATATAACACAAGCAAGAAGGCAGTATCATTTTGAAAGTAATCAGAGGACTTGCAATATGACACTACTATCAATGCTTCCAACTTTAAGAGACACTTTGATGTATCAGCTGAATTCTGAGAGTCTCGCTTCCCTGCTGAAAAACAAGCCAGCCAATAAGTTAGAAATATGGGAAGAACTGAAGGTTATAAGTTTTACAAGGAGTATTGTAGCAGTATACAGCACATGCATACTTGTAGTTCTTCTCCGAGTTCAATTAAATATTATTGGTGGATACATTTACTTAGACAATGCAACAGTTTGCAAAAATGGCACTACACTTTTAGCTCCCCCAGAAGTTCAACAGCAATATTTATCAACATCTCCTAGGACAGTGATGGCTAACCTTTTTGCGTCGCGAGCCAAAAGCGGGGAGGAGCACAGAGGGGTCGCGTGGACACGTGCCCACACTCATAATTCAATGTGCCCCGCACCCACGGACGTGACCCCTCCGCGCTCCCCCCACTTTTGGCATGTAATGGTCCAGTGAGCTTGGTAGGCCTCTTTTTCGCCCTCCCCAGGCTCCAGAGGCTTTCTTGGAGCCTGGGGAGGATGAAAACGGTCTTCCCCACGCCCCCAGAGGCCGGAAACAGCGTATTTCCCACACACCCAGAAGGCCTGAAAATCAGCTGGCTGGCATGTGTATGCATGCTGGAGCTGAGCTAGGGCAACACTCGTGTGCCCACCGATATGGCTCCACGTGCCACCTGTGGCACGCGTGCCATAGGTTCGCCATCACGGTCCTAGAAGATGGCTTGACTGAATTAATAAGCGTGATTAAGAAGACTGTGCAGAATGTATTTGAGAGTGTTTCTCTCAAGCATGCCCTTTCCCTCTTGGAACTGGAACAGAAGCTAAGAGAAATTAGAAAGGTCATTGAGCAGCCTGAAGATTCTGTATTTGAAAAAACTGCATCACAGTCCAAGCTATGTCATTACATGATGCCGGGTGAAGAGAATCCTTTAGCTTTCCAGGCTAATGAACTGACAGAAAAAGATGTTGCTACCATTAAGTTACTTAATGAAACAAGAGATATGTTAGAAAGTCCAGATTTTAATAGAGTTTTGAGCAGTTGCTTAAATAGTGATGGCTAACCTTTTTGCCATCGCGTGCCAGGAGAGGGGGGCGGGGGAGGGTCGCGCACGCACGTGCCCATGAGCATGTGTGCGCAATTCCCTCCCCCCCCCTCCTGGCACATGATGGCCTGGTAGGCCCGTTTTTCTTTCTTACCTGCTTCCAGATCCTCTCTGTGTATCTGGGAACAGCGAAAACAGCCTTTCCCACTCCCTTGGAGGCCCTACAGAGGCTGAAAGGGCCCATTTCCTAACTCCCAGTGGGACAGGAAGTGACATTTTTTGCTGTCCCCAGCCTCCAGAACCTCTCTAGGAGTCTCTAGGAGCCTCTCTAGGAGTGGTGTAGGAGCCTCTCTAGGAGTCTCTGGAGGATGGGGACAGGAAAAAATGTCACTTCCTGTCCCACCGGGAGTGGGGAAATGGGCCCTTTGAGCCTCCGTAGGGCCTCCAAGGAAGTGGGAAAGGCTGTTTTCGCCGTTCCCAGATACACAGAGAGGATCTGGAGCCAGGTAAGAAAAAAAAAACGGGCCTTCCCCACCCCCCCAGGCCCTCCAGAGGCAGGAAACAACCTGTTTCCCTACTTCTGGTGGGCCCAGAAGGCCCGATAATCAGCTGGCCGGCGCGCGCATGCACCCCAGAGCTGAGCTGGCGTGCCCACTAATATGGCTCCACGTGCCACCTGTGGCACGCGTGCCATAGGTTCACCATCACGGGTTTAGTCGATTACTGGATACCATGGCAGAATTCTTCAGACCTACTGAATTGGACATATGCCATGCTGGCTCTGTGAAGAGTCTTTCCAGTGCCAGTCTTCCTCTAGCCAAAATAATCCCAATAATAAATGGACAGATCCATTCAGTCTGCAGTGAAACACCTAGCCATTTTGTTCAGGACTTATTAATGATGGAACAAGTGAAAAACTTTGCTGCTAATGTATATGAAGCCTTCAGTACCCCACAACAACTAGAGAAGTAAACTGCTGTTTAATATGTACAGAATATACTATTTAGTATCCAGTTGTTGTGACTATTCATTTTGATAGTGAAACTCATTAACAAAGTGCAGTAGAATGATTATCCTTGTAAAACAAACACATTTTAAAAAGTTCATTTCCAAATTGTTTATACTGGAATTCCTAAAGCTGACTAAAGTAATTATTAACATAAAAAATCTTTGTGCTGTAAGCCTTTGCATCGAGGCAGTCAATTTTGAATAACTTGTTTACCAAAAAAAAAAAAAAACCAAAAAAAAAAAAAAAACAAAAAACCAGTGCAATAAGCACTGTGTCAACAGATGGTTTCTGAAGATTAATGGCAGTTTTTATAATTGCGCAAACTACCACAGAAATAGTATAATGGGAAAACTATGTCCAGTCGATTTTCAGGCTGGAGTAATAAAATCTTTCTGCAGTCTCTCTCCAATTCAGCAACTTATCAGTTGTATCAGAAACACAACATGACAGTGGGCAAATGGAACAAGAATAACCAAGGCCAGCTCCGGTACACATGTCACCATTTTTTCCCCATTGGTAAATGAGAATGGCTTTTAGTTAAAGTTTCTCTTGCCACAAAACCACCATACAATTCTCGCTCTACAACTGAGTAAAAGGGGCTTTGATCAAAAGATCATCATATACTCCTATTATATTTCTGGTGGTGGATGAGCAATTATGCTTTTCTCTCTTTTAACTACGGAAATGTTTTTCTTAAGCTGACTTGGGGGAGCAGATAAGCAACCCAGGAGTGGGTTAGATGGCTTTTAAAGTTTTAGGTTCTTCAAACTGGGACTACAGACTCTGCTAAAGATCTGCTGGTATCTGAAAAGTGCAATGTTGAGCTTGCTGTATGAGTTTGGAATTGAAATGTATTGTTTCTAGCAAAATTTGTGTTTACACTGTTTATAAATGGCTATTGCTGTATACATTCATTTTGTAAATATTTTTAATTTGTATTTACTTGGAGCCCTACAAAATATCTGAATCACAATAAAATATTTTGACAGATTAAAAAAAAAAAGCCACACCCACAGAACTGGTAGTAAAAAATTTTAGAACCCACCCCTGTTGCCAACATAATTGTTTGCAAACCATTAACCTGATAGAGAAACCTTGCTGAGATCTTACTGTGCCCCTAAAAAATCCTGACTTTGAACTTTTCGGATGGGTCTTCCTTTGTGGTTGGCAGAGTCAATTTAACAGGGCTACATTTTTTAAAAAATGTTAATCTGCGGGGCAGAACCCTTGCCATCTTCTTTGGGAGCCCAAGCAGTTGAATTCACAGTCTTAATTCATGTTTGTTGTATACAGTAGCTAGGAACAAAACTCTTAATATCTTCACTGATTCTATATATGTTTTTGTTGTTTGCTTTGCTCCAGGTGCCCTATGGAAGCTGAGAAGATTCTTCACCCCAGGCTTCAAGATTGCTCAAATAGATGTGGTTTCAGGTTCATTTTTGGATGCACTTCTTTTATTATTAGAGGCAATTGCCTTCCTGAACAGGCTGCTCAGTAACCTTGTGCCTGCCAGTCTTTGCATCTGTGTTTCAGTTCTACCTGCTATGGTTTATGAGAAGTTTCTTTCAGATGCTGAAACTTCCCCTTGCAATGTCTCTGTGATGCTTCTTGGAATGGCTTCTTTTGGCTGGTTCCTGAGGAATGACCAATTCCCCCACATGTTCTTTTCTTCATCTTTTGGCTCAGCAGCTACGTGTGAAAAGAGATTATGATACCTTAGCTATTATAGCCTGGCTTACTCCTTGAACCAATGCGGAAATTTCCAGGAGCTTCACAAAAACCTTCCTGCTATCCTTGGTTGGGGGGAATGTACTAATGCCAAACAGTTTCTATCCTTATAGAAGCAACACAGAGAGCCCTGGAAGGGAGGGGAGAGAGCTACATTTCCTCTGAGTGACCAGTTCCATCCATTCCACCAGGAATACCAAGAGCCTTGGTAGTACAGTGGTCTCAGGCACCCTGTTATTAAGCTGGTTATTAAGACCAGCTGCCTGCAATTACTGCAGGTTCGAATCTCGCCAAGGCTCAAGGTTGACTCAGCCTTCCATCCTTTCTAAGGTAGGTAAATTGAGGACCCAGTTTGTGGGGGCAATAAGCTGACTTTGTATAAATATACAAAAAGGATGAAGGCTAGCACATTGTAAGCCGCCCTGAGTCTCTGGAGAAGGGCGGCATATAAATCAAATTAAAATAATAATAATAATTTATGGTGCTTAAATATTCCCTGGCAGGGTTTTCAATCCAACCAGGCAGGATACATTTCAGATTTTTGCTGCAAACTCACTGTCCTTATGGAAGGGAAAGATTCCTGGATTCTTCACAGGTGGAGCTTGTCAGATCCTTGGCACTTGCCTGATGAACTACTTTCAAGTAACCTTGATTTCTGTTGGACTGTTGCTTCTTTTACATTTTTTTAATGCTGAAAATAGGAGTTGGGACAGGCTAGGACAGTGGTGTCAAACTCAATTTCATTCAGGGCCGCATCAGCACTATGGTTGCCCTCAAAGGGCCAGTTGCATGTGAGACTATGATGACTCACAGTGTCCAGGTGAGCGTGGCTGGGTGGATATGACCGGCTCAACGCCGCTCACTGGATGCAGCTGACTTGAAACGGCTGGGTCCAGCGGTGGCATTCACTTACAGTACCTTCGCTACTGGTTCTCAAATGTGAGTGCACATGCCACTTCCGTGCATGCGTAGAGCATCAAAAATGGGACGTGAGGACATCCTGGCAGGTGGGCGGAGCCTCCTGCATCCGCCGCTACCAGTTTGCCTGAACTGGATAGAACCAGCTGAATACCACCACTGGCTGGGTTGGGACGGAACAAGTTGCACCAGCTAACTCGACATGGGGACAATTTGGTGCCCCTCAAGCTCCTTGCCTCCCCAAACTGCTGGCAGCCAAGCGCACGCACGCACACACACACATACATATTCACACACATACCGCATACCACGTTTGGGGATTTTGAGGAAAGAGAGAGAGCCTTCTCCCCAAACTCATGAATGATTGGTAGTTTCAAGTTCAGATGTGGATAAACGTCTCCAAGTTTGGAATGGTGTGTGTGTGTGTGTGTGTGTGTGTGTGTGTGTGTGTGTGTGTGTGTGTACGCGCACAGCATGCCAAAGGAGATGTTCTTCTCCCAATCCCAGACATCATTGACATTTCCCTGTCCGGTGCCCCCTCCCAGCAAAGCAGGAGGCAGCGGACAATGCTGCTGCGTGTGGAAGCACTGAGGGGAAAATTTGCAGGAAGCAGTTTCCTCCAAGTCTAACTTCTGCCTTGACAGATCTCTGGAGAGTGAGAGGAGGAGGCAGGGGAACAGTGCTGCCCAGTCCTGCATGAGGGAGGCTGGCCCTTCTCAAAAAGAAATCCCCATTTCCAATTGTGAATGGTAAGGATAATTACCCCTTCTTCCCCTCCAGAGATCTGTAGGGGAAACGCATCTGGAGGCACAACCTCTATATTGGCCATTTCTACCTCTCCAAGCCCCTTTCCCCAATTAAACATACATTATATAAATTAAAAACACAGCCAAAAAGAAAACATAGTTAAATAGCTAATTACAGCTCTTCACATATTTTCCTTTATTGATGTTAGGAAGGAAGAGCAAACTTTAAGGAACTCTTATCAGGAAGGGAACTGAAAATCCCAAAAGGTTCTCGTTCTTTCCCTTTGAGCCTTTAGTTCTCATTATTTTATTATGTACTAGCTGTACCCGGCCACGCATTGCTGTGGCCCAGGCTTGTGGCCCAGGCCCAGGGTATACAATATTGTTTGACAGAGTGCCAATAATTTCCCTCTGTAGCTCAGGTCACGCCTACTTTGGCTCTGTCCCAGTTTGCCGCAGGTGTAAGAGCTGGGTTTCCGGCTTGCCGGTATAACCGCCTTCACCTTTGCAGCTCTCCGCACCACAGGTGGCATCGGGGTCCCTGCCAAAGGTACGGCCTACTCCATTAGTCGGGAGGACGCTTCATGGCGGTTAACATTTCCCGCCATTTTGCTTGTGGGCTTGGCGGCGGCGGCACTGAGGGGAAAAGACCCGGCTCGTGCCTGCCATTGTAGTGCCCAAAAAGATAGTATAGTGTGTGTTGCTTTTACGTCCAACAGATGGCGCTGTTTATCAAGAAAGCATGTTTTTACCTTTCACAGGTGTGACATCTATATAATATAGGTATATAAAAACACGTGTGTATTCGAATGCAATGTTGTGTCAAAATTTCAAAGCAATCGGTGAAGAACTTTCGGAGATTTACGATTTTGAACAAACGAACATTTACATTTTTATTTATATAGATTTAATAATACATAATTATTATGTATTATTCGAGCCTTCCTGACCCCAACGGCACAGAGACACAGGGTAGCCTCAGCTGCCACTCCTTCCATGGCAGGGTGAGGCTGGAGCGCTCGGCCTTTAGTCGGGGCTCCCAGCATGGCGGCAGATGAGGATGCCGGGTGAGCCCCACTTTGCAGGATGAAGTGGGTGGATGTAATTGCAAGTCCAGCCCCAGCTATGGCAAGGAGCAGCGATTGCATCTGGGCCCAGGGGCCAAAGAAAAAGAACGGGAAGGGCGCGGTGGCTGGGCTGCCTTCTGGCCTGCTGGTATCAGGTTTTTCCTTTGGTTGCAGGCTTGGGTGGGCTAAGACGGCAGAGGCAGGCCCCTCTCCGTCTCCAAGGTGGCCCTGTGGGCCAGATCTAAACACCTTGAGGGCAGGCTCTGGCCTGCTGGTCTTGAGTTTGACATTTATGGGCTAAGGGAACAAGATTCTTATTCAGTCCATTCATGATTTGGCTGCATTTGTTGTAAATCTGTTTGTAATTTCTGAAGTCTTAACATGACACAATGTCTTAAATTGTTTCAAGATGAAATCCTTGCTCTGAAAGCTACATTTTGCAAAAGACTAGTCCTATTATTGCTCAAATTATTATATCTTATATATTACAACCTCCCTTTGCTCAAGACAGCATATTTCATGACTTTCATTTGCATTCTTTTAGAGTCACTGAGGCCACCTGGAGGTTTATCTGTGTCCTCAGAGTCACCTGAGTAGTGCAAATGGGTGTGGGGCCTTCTACGAACTGCTAAAAGGACTGTGTTGTAGACTGGAGATAGATGATGTTGTGTCCCTCCCAGGAGTGAAATCCAATTTTTTTTCCCTACCAGTTCTGTGGGTGTGGCTTAGTGGGCGTGGCAGGGGAAGGATATTGCAAAATCTCCATTCCCACCCCACTCTGGTGCCAGCCAGAGGTGATTTTTGCCAGTTCTCCTAACTACTCAAAAATTCCGCTACAGGTTCTCCAGAACCTGTTAGAACCTACTGGATTTCACCCCGATGCCTCCTGTAGGATATGAGAAAATTCAAAAATAAAATAGTATGTAGGTATATAGATTAGAAATGCATATAAATGAAGATTTAATTTTGGTCAGGCAGGGGTTGGACTGGATGACCTACAGGGTCCCGTCCAGCTCTGCTACTCCGTTAAATTTGTTAGACCTTATTCTGCTTTAAGATAGTTGGAGAGAAGACATGCTGAAAGCATACCAATATGTAACAATGTTGTGTTAGAATAGATCTTCTTTTATTTGAGGCTGGTTAGAAAGAGGACGACTCTTTAATGCCAAGGCAATAGAGATAAGAAAGAGCCATGCTTGCAAAATATTTTATGGGTAGTTATAGGGAGGTGTTGATGAATTAATGATGATTAGAGAAAGAGATGATGTTCTCTCTAAAAGGCATTTTGGATTAGCTGTGATTGGTCACTGGATCCGATGTAGGAGGGGCATGGGGGGGCGTCGAGATAGGGAACTATAAAATGTAATGCTTTTGAAACTTCCTGGCTCAAACTCAAACTCCTTGTTGAGATCTGCTGGGATACCACCCTATTTTGCAAAATTGTTTTTATTATTTTCTTTTAATAAAGTCTCTTTGTTTTCATCGACCCATGCTTGTTGGTTGAATTCATTTCCAACACTCCCCCTCTGTTGAGAGAAGGCTGTTCAGTTTTGACACAGATGGCCTCTTTGACATAAATCTCCAAATGGCCTCAATGACTCTCTATAAGGATGCAAAGGATTAGCTGTCTGCAAGGAGTTTAAATCCTTCCATTCCCCTCCATCCAGACAGAGTTAAAGAAGCTTCTTGGATGAGAAGCGAAATGTCTTCAAAGGAAAACAAGAAAGTTCAGTTGTCTCTTGAAAAAAAAACACCTTTGGGACAGAGAAGATGTTGTTCTCAGGGCGGAGAAGCTAAATTAGAAAAGGGGGAAAGATGAAAATCCCAATTACGAAACAAACTGTACGTCCACAGCACAGATGGCCTATTATTTGGACATCCTTCCGTCTTTCTCATTGGCTGGGATCGACTCAGAAGACAAGGTATTTGTGATAGATTGTGTAAAAGAGGCAGGAATATTTTGTTACAGTCAATGTTAGGGCACCATCTGTTGTTGGTATTTGTGCAGATTTGTGTGTCCATAGGAAATTGAGAAACTACTGTATTTTGAATTATGAAGTTCTAAACTTAGGTCTCTCCCTTTAAAAGTTGAATCTGTAATGAATTCAGGATCTAGCCATGCCTTCATTCTGGCATTTATTATTTTATAGGTTTGTGATTCGTGTATATTGAATGCATATTAAAAGAAAGTTAAGGGGTTTTTATTGTCTGCCATTTATTCTTTATTGTTTGAAATGTGCATGAGTTTTTGTCTATTTGCTCTTGCTCTTTACTCTTTTCCTATCTACTCTTCCTTAGGCTCAAAGCCCCCCTCCTTTAGACCCTACAAAATTTCCTTTCCATTAATTGAAAGTCAAAAGGAGGATTTCTGCTCCATTTTTGCAGCAATCACATGATCACAGGGCATTTGGCAACCAGCCAGGGATGCAAGCTGTTGTAACTTGAGTGGGTGGGTGGGTGTTGTGATGTTTGACACAATGTTTATAATGGCTTTTTTGTAATGGCAGTATTCCAGGTGTGGCCTTACTAAGGATTTATAAAGTAACGTTAATACTTCACATGATTTTGATTCTATGCCTCTTTTCTTTTTGGGTGCTGTGCCTGCAGCATAGTGCTGACTCATGTTTAAGTGACTGTCCACTAAGACTCCAAGGTTCCTCTTGTAGTTACTGTTTTTGAGCCAGATTTCGCCTAACCTGTATTTGTAACTTTGGTTTTTCCTGCCCAGGTATAGAACCTTGTTTTTCTCCACATTAAATTTCATGTTGTAGGATAGGGCCCATTGTTCAAGTTTGTCAAGATCTTTTTGGATCCTGAGCTTGTCTTCTGGGGTGTTGGCTATTCCTGCCAGCTTAGTATCATCTGTAAATTTGATGAGTTCCCCTTCTACTCCCTCCTCTACATCATTTATGAAGATATTGAAGAGTACTGGGCCTAAGACAGATCTTTGTGGTACTCCACTGCTTGCTTCCCTCCATGTAGCCGTAGACCCATTAAGGACTACTTGCTGAGTATGGTTTTTCAGCCAGTTACAAATCCACCTGGGGGTGATGCTGTCCATCTCACATTTTTCTAGCTTACCAAGAAGTAGGTTGTGGCCTACTTTGTCAAATGCCTTGCTGAAGTCTAAATATACTGTACTATATCCACAGCATTTCGCTGTTCTATTAATTTAGTCACTTTGTCAAAGAATGAGATTGGTTTGCCATAATTTGTTTTTAACAAATCTGTGCTGGCTACTCATTATAACTGTATTTGTTTCTAGATGTTCACTAGATCTGGGTTTTTTTTCCAAGTATCTTCCTAGGTCATGATGTTAGGCTGATTTCTTCTGTAGTTTCTTCCTGGGTCTGGCATTTTCCCCTTTTTTGAAGATGGGAACCACATCAGCTCTTTTCCAATCCTCTGGTAGTTCTCCAGTGCTCTTAAGATTTTTTTAAAGATATGATACAATGGTTCTGAGATAACATCTGCCAGCTCCTTCAGAACTCTGGGATGCAATCCGTCAGGTCTCCTCTCCACCCACAACCTTCCCTGCTAGCTTCCCATTGATTTTCCTGGGGAATCCAGCAGAGGTGGTTACAAATAGGAATCACATGGCCACCAGGCACTTGGCAACCAGTCATGAATGCAAACTGGTATGACCATTGTGTATTTACTCTGCCAAAGAATACAATTACTGCTGTTTTAAGATGTGGAGGAGAGGGAGGGTGAGAGAGGGGAGGAGAGGGAGAAAGATGGGGTTAGTTTGAGCTTCTGCTGCTCTGAGGTTGTCAAGGCAGTAAATGCCTTTGGTATGCCAAAAGATTATATTTGTAGCTCAGAGTTGAAAGGTGGGATCCTTGAAGCTCTCTGATCTTCTTTGTTTTTGTCTTACATTTCTAAACTGCCCATGTCTCAAAAATATTTGCAGGAGTTTCTTAACTTCTACTGGGTAATGTAATGTCTGTAAGGAAACTATGAAGCTCAGAGAGCTCCAAGGACCTACCTCTCTTTTGGAGTCACTGTGCAGAAAGGTGGTGACTGGAGAAACAAATCTCTCCAGAGGTGTACAGGAAGACCTGGATGGGGCCATCCTTTGAGATGCTGTGACTCAGGTTTTGTCTTTCCGTTGGAATGTATTCATGCTAAAGGCAAAGACCCAGACTGAAGCATGTGCTTCATGCAAAACCCAAGGCAGATGGGAATAGAAATAGCCGCCTGCAAATAGATCTTGGACTTGTCCCAAAACTCTCAGCCTGGTGTGAGGAGTAAAATCTCAATTCCAAAGTTCTTGGAATACAAACTGTACTCAGTTTGTACTCCAAGAACTTTGGAGTTGAGATGTTTGACAAATACTAGATACATTACAGAGGCCTAATAACAGAATATGTTTGTTACAGGAGATACAAATATAAAGACATAATATGTGTGATACAAATAAAAAGGCATATATGTATTACGGGAACCTAATGGTTACAGAATCTAGTATACCAGTATATCATATTCTAGTATTATTATATCCTTATTATTGTTTCCCTTTCAGATACATAGTAGTGTGGCTATTAAATACTTTAAAATACTAAATATAAATTGTATAATATGTCATTCATAAGCTATATTCTAGTCTACATTATGGAAAATTACAACTTATTACATTGTATCTCACACTGGGAAGAGATGAGCCTCTAACCCAGAGGGATGCACATCCCACATTGTCAACTTAAAGGAGAAAACTGGCCAGGTCTGAAAAATGTGCAAACAAGACCCTAAGACTAGGCTAAAATATTCATTCAGCCTATTCCCTTCTTGCCTCTCTTAGTGAAAGGTAGAGAGGAAGAGAAGAGGAGAAAGAAAGGGCTTGGGGTGCTGGAAAATAGCTCTGGGGGAAGAAGGTAGTTGGGAGACTTTTGGAGAAACAGGACAAAGAAAAGTTTTCTCCTGGGAAGTTTGGACACGCTGGTGTAAAATAAATGGTGGTTGTTTTGCTCTCTAAATCCCTGTAAATATACCTGTTCCTAGTAAAAGAAAGAAAGGAAAACCCCTTGGTGTGCACTCTCTCTCTTTCTCTCTCTCTTTAGAGCCACAAGCTCTGCCAATGAAGCAAATCTCCTTTAAGATTCCGTGCTGGGTGGTTTTTAAATGCAGCCTGCAAAAGCCAGACCCTTTGAAGAGGCAAGGGTAGAAGCAGACGGAAGGCGGGCGCTAGCAAGCAGAGAGACGATTGGCTGGAAAGCAAATGGACACACAGCGAGAGCAAATGGTATTTCTCCAAAGAAGAAATAGGAAGGCAGAGAGAAGGCGAGAAGCGTCACAGAAAAACATATATTTTTCTCTCCATACAGGTTGACCAGCTGCCAAGGAGTGAAGGAGACAAAGGTGTCCAGAAGGAGACGGAAAAATGGCTGAAAGCCAAAGAAACATGAAACTTCTTCTCGGATCCAGAGCTCCAGTCCCGCCCAGGAGCAAGAGAAAAAAAAAATCCCTTTTAAAGGATGAAAGAAGAGGGCCTGGGAAACGACTGGCAAAGATGGAGGGAGGGACGTTTTTTCTCTTCCATCCCACAACAAAACATCAGCAAGGGCAGCGGGATGAAGTGGATTTCCCTTATTTGCCGCCTTTCCTTGGCTGGAGGAGGAAGGCTAGCTAGGCAAGGAAAACAGAGTCTCCAGCAAAAGATGGCCGCTTCTGCCATGCAGTCCAGCAGTGCAGGCGGGGCTCCTTCCCTACACAACCTCCTGAGCTCTGGTGCGCTTGGAAAGGTAAGGGAGCAATCGGCGGGTGCTCGGAGATGGCCCAAAGGATGGGAAGAGAAACCTGGGGTATCTCAGTGACTGGGGGGGGGGGGGGGGGGAGGCTGGAACAGTTGTGCATGCACTTCTTGTTGTTAGTTGCAAAGTCGTGTCCGACCCATCGCGACCCCATGGACGAAGTTCCTTCAGGCCTTCCTGTCCTCTACCATCCCCCGGAGTCCATTTAAAATCACACTGACTGCTTCAGTGACTCCATCCAGCCACCTCATTCTCTCTCGTCCCTTTCCTCTTTCCCAGCATTAGATTCTTCTCCAGTGAGTCCTTCCTTCTCATTAGGTGGCCAAAGTATTTGAGTTTCATCTTCAGAATCTGGCCTTCTAAAGAGCAGTCAGGGTTGATCTCCTCTAGGACTGACCGGTTTGATCGCCTTGCAGTTGTGCATGCACTAACCCCCCAAACCTGAACCTGAAGTACCCCCATATTCCACTCCCTTCTTCCTTCCTTCCTCCCTCCCTCCCTCTCTCTCTCTCTCTCTGTGAAAAGCCGAGGGGGAGGAGAAGGGTAGGAATTGGTAAAGAACAGATCAGAGCAGTGCTAGAAAGCAGCTCTGGGAGAGAAGTCAAGAAAAGTGGAGCCTTAGCACTAGAATAACAAAGTTAGGGATCTTGTAGGGCATCTAATCCAGGGGTCGGCAACCTTAAACATTCAAAGAGCCACTTGGACCCGTTTCCTATGGAAAAAAAACGCACCAGGAGCCACAAAACCTGCGTGGGCATGGCCAACTCAATGTCACTCACTTCCACCTAGCCATGCCTACCCAGCCACAAAACTATTCTCTATGTCTGTCTCCCCCTCTGTCCCCTCTGTGTCTCTCCCTCTCTTCCCCTCTCTCACCCCCTTTCTGTGTATCTCTGTATCTCTCTCTCTCTCTCTCTCTCTCTCTCTCTCCCTCTGTGTGTGTCTGTCTGTCTCCGCCCTCCGGCGACCGTCCTCCCCCACCACCACTCCTCTTTTAACTCCCTGGCCAGCTGTGGGGAGGGAGTTGTAACTCCCTGGCCACGTGCAGGGAGACTCCAGCTTCAAGTGGCAGGAAGCGAAGGCTGCCTATGTGCAAATGTGGCGTGAAGGCAGGTACAGGGCAGCTTTGCTCCTGAATTCTCTGGCGACCCTCTTCCCCCTCCTCTCAGGATGCCTGGGACAGCTGTGGCTGAGCCAGGAGCTGCGCATGGGCGGGGAGACCCTCCTCAAGTGAATGCCAAAGCTCAGGAAATCCGTGCGTGGAGCTGGCAGCAGCTCACTTAAAGAGTGTCTCTCCGCACGTGCGCACTTCCAGCTCAGCCATAGCTGGCGGGGGGGGAGGCGAAAATAGATTCCTAGAGAGATAGCAAAAACGTCACTTCCTGTCCCAATGTGAGTTGGGAAATGGGTCGTTTCAGGCTTCCAAGTGGGTGGGGAAGACCCTCCCCAGATGCGTAGAGAGGATCTGGAGCCAGGTGAGAAAGAAAAATGCAGCAAAGAAGAGTTTGAGGGGTTTTTTAAGTCGGTTTTTTAGTGGGTTTTTAACAAAAATTTTAAGGGGTTCGGGGGGGATTAAGGTGGGTTCTGGGGGAAATCCACCGGGTTCAAGACCAGCCTTAGCGAAGGGCTACGACATTAGGGACATAGAACCGGAGGTCGGGGAGGGGGGTGGAGTTCGATTTGAAGAGGGCTGTTCCATCAGCATAGTGAGTGGGAGGGGCAGATATGGCGGAAGCTGGGGACCATATGTTCGGGGAATGCGCACTCGTTATCTTAGAGCGATTGCACACTCCGGTCCCCAATGCTTTTCTTGTTCCCCAGGTTGTCCAGATTCTCAGGGCCAGAGCCTACGGCTGATGTTATGCAACGCCAGGTCCATTGTTAATAAAGCCCCCCTCATCCACGATCTTATTCAGGAGGGGGAGGCGGACCTGGCGGGTATTACGGAGACCTGGTTGGGCCAGGAGGGGGGAGTCCCCCTCGTGGATATGTGCCCACCAGGTTTCCGCGCATTTCATCAGCCGAGGGCTCAGGGCAGGGGCGGGGGGGGGTGGCGGTTATTATAAAGGAAGGTCTGGATCCAAGGGAGACCACTGTTCCACAGATAGCCGGATGTGAGTCCCTCTTTGTGAAGTGGGGTCGTAGAGTACAGATGGGCTTGTTGGTCACGTACCTGGCTCCCTGCCACGTGGCAGCGGCCCTGCCTGAGCTGCTTAACGTTATAGCCGAGGTGGCGGTGGACACCCCCAGACTTGTCATCATGGGGGATTTCAACCTCCCATCTATCGGTGAAACGTCTGAGGTGGCTCGGGAGTTCATGGCTTCCATGACGGCCATGGACCTTACTCAGTTAATTCATGACCCCACTCACACGGGGGGACACACTCTGGACCTAGTTTTTGTCTCTGGTCAGTGGTTGAGTGGCCTTGATATAGGGGATATAGCCATCAAACCCTTGTCATGGTCTGACCACTCGCTCCTTTGACTGGACTTTCTAACCGCTGCACCCCGCCGCAGGGAGGCAGGACCGACCAGGTGGTTCCGCCCCAGGCGCCTGATGGACCCCGATAGGTTCCAGATGGAGCTTGGGCCATTTCCTGAGACTCTAGCTCATGACTCGGCTGAAGACCTGGTGGCCGCCTGGGATAGTGCGGCTGCCGGGGCCTTGGACCGAGTCGTGCCTTTGCGGCCTCTGACCCAGCACCGAACTCACCTAGCTCCTTGGTTCTCCAAGGAGCTTAGGGAGATGAAGCGCCGGAAAAGATGCCTGGAGAGTAGTTGGAGGACCAGCCGCTCCGAATCTGACCGAACACTGGTGAGGTCTCATATTAAGACCTACCTAGTGGCGATAAAAGCGGCGAAAACTAACTATTTTGCCACTCTTATCGCGTAATCAGATAATCGCCCAGTCGCCCTGTTTAGGGTGACCCGCTCCCTCCTTCATCTGGAGGTGCGGGATGACCCCTTGCAGGGCCGTGCTGAGGATTTTGTGCAGTATCTGTATGACAAAATCGCTCAGATTCGGGAAGGGCTGGCCTCTGACTGGGTATGTCCAGACGGGATGACTGAGGCAGGTCTTGAGAGTGTTACCTGGGGGGAGTTTGATCCTGTGGCTCCCGAGGACATGGACAGGGTCCTGGGACTGCTGAACGCGACCACATGTTTATTGGACCCGTGTCCCTCCTGGTTGGTACTGGCTTCCCGGGAGGTGACACGAGGCTGGCTCCAGAAGATTGTTAACGCTTCTTTGAGTGAGGGGGTCCTGCCGGCCGCTTTGAAAGAAGCGGTTGTGAGGCCCCTCCTCAAGAAGCCCTCTCTGGATCCGGCTGTTTTGGCTAACTATCGTCCAGTCTCCAACCTTCGCTTCGTTGCGAAAGTTGTTGAGAGTGTGGTGGCGCAACAGCTTCCCCGGTACCTGGATGAAGTTGTCTATCTAGACCCGCTCCAGTCCGGCTTCCGGCCTGGGCACAGCACGGAAACGGCATTGGTCGCATTGGTGGATGATCTCTGGAGGGCCCGGGATAGGGGCTGTTCCTCTATCCTGGTCCTGTTAGACCTCTCAGCGGCTTTTGATATCATCGACCATGGTATCATGTTGCACCGGTTGGCGGGGTTGGGGGTGGGAGGCACCGTTCTGCGGTGGTTCTCCTCCTACCTCTCTGACCGGTCGCAATCTGTGTTAACAGGGGGGCAACGGTCGACCCCGAGGCACCTTGCTTGTGGGGTGCCACAAGGGTCGGTCCTTTCGCCCCTTCTGTTCAACATTTATGTAAAGCCGCTGGGTGAGATCATCCGTGGCTTTGGGGTGGAGTTCCATCAGTACGCTGATGACACCCAGCTGTACATCTCCACCCCAGGCCACCCCAATGATGCCCTTGAAGTGATGTCCCAGTGCCTGGAGGCCGTGCGGGCCTGAATGGGGAGAAACAGGCTCCGACACAACCCCTCCAAGACCGAGTGGCTGTGGCTTCCGGCGTCCCGATATAGCCAGCTGATGCCATCGCTGGCTATTGGGGGTGAATCACTCACCCCCACGGAGAGGGCTCGTAACTTGGGCGTCCTCCTGGACGCACGGCTGTCTTTAGAAGATCATTTGACGGCCGTGGCCAGGGGGGCTTTTTATCAGGTTCGCCTGATACGCCAGTTACGCCCCTTTCTAGATCGGGACTCCCTACGCACAGTCACTCAAGCACTCGTCACCTCCCGCCTGGACTACTGTAATGCTCTCTACATGGGGCTCCCCCTGGGGTGCACCCGGAGGCTCCAGCTGGTCCAGAACGCGGCCGCACGGGGGATTATGGGGGCGACGAGGCGCTCCCATGTGACACCCCTCCTGCGCGAGCTGCACTGGCTCCCAGTGGTCTTCCGGGTGCGCTTCAAGGTGTTGGTGACCACCTTTAAAGCGCTCCATGGCTTAGGGCCGGGGTATTTACGAGACCGCCTTCTGCCACCAATAGCCTCCCACCGGCCAGTACGCTCGCACAGAGTGGGCCTCCTCAGGGTGCCATCCGCCAGACAATGTCGGCTGGCAACCCCCAGGGGGAGAGCCTTCTCTGTGGCGGCGCCCACCCTCTGGAACAACCTCCCCCCAGAGTTACGTACAATAACAGACCTCCGGATTTTTCGTCAGGCCCTGAAAACCCATTTATTCCAACTAGCTGGGCTGGCTTGAGTCAAATTTTTAAACTATTTTAAATTGGAATTGTTTTTAATTATGGCCAAATTATCTAATTATTTTAATCAGTTTTTAGATTTTCTATGTCTGGTTTTTACTTTGGCTGTGCACCGCCCTGAGTCCTATATTGGAGAAGGGCGGTATAGAAATTTAAATAAATGAAAATGAAAATGAAAACACGCTTTCCCTACCCCCACCCCCAGGCCCTACAGAGGCAAGAAACAGCCTGTTTCTCTACTTCTGGTGGGCCCAGAGGGCCCGAAAAAATCAGCTGGCCGGCACGCCCATGTGTGCCAGAGCTGAGTTATCGTGCCCACTGATATGGCTACACGTGCCACGGTTCTAGGGTGGCACAACCTGTGTGTACTGGTAGTCCTCAAATACATTCTTCATTCTTAAGTTAGTTACTTCGTTAATATTAACAATAGAATTATATGTTCTGGCTACTTTTTTTCTAAAGACTTAAGGAAAGTTTTTAGGAGATTAAGAGAAATTGTGGATATAGGATTTTGGGTGAGTGACTGAATTGGATCAAAATAAATGAGTAAGAGGCATTGGTATATAAGAGAAAAAATACATAAACTATCATCTCCTGCCTTGGGTCTCACTAGTTTTTTCTACTGAAATTATGAGAAATTTAAGAGATATGTTCCTCCTGTGTTGTGTGTGGATTTATATTTGTGAGTGTTGCTGTATGAAAAGTTTTTCAGATAATCTAGCCTTCAGTTCTCTGATAGGGTCTCATCTTAGCTTTTTATGATTAGCCAAGATCAACTTGGATTCTTAATTGAATTCAGGGTGGATAAAAATCAATGATTTTTTTAAAAAAAATAAAAAAATCAGCTTTTTTTAAATTTAAATTGGATTTTTTTAATTTAAATCGGATTTTTTTGATTTTTATTGAATTTATTTTAATAAAAAACTTTTGGAGTAAAAATCTATCGTAAGGTAGTTTTCTATTTAAGATACATAAATAATTTAGTTTATTCAGCATGAAATGGAGCTTAGTTATGTAGCATGAGGCTGTATATTCTGCAACACTGGGACTATCGGTGAGTCAAAAGTGGGTCAAAGGAGTAGCAGAGATGACAGTTGCTCTTTAAAAATTATGATTTAAATCGAGTTGATTTAAATCAAGCCTTTTTACTAGTGATTTAAATCATGATTTAAATTGTGATTTAAATCAACTCGATTTAAATCAAATTCACCCTGATTGAATTCAACCCTTTTGACATGAACTAAATAACCGAATGTTGGGTTTTTTTGGGGTTTTTTTGCTCTTCTAATAAAAAGTTGCCCAATTCATTGATGGCAATAAAAAAACTGCACGACAAATTACTTTCTACTACACACTTTTTAAGAGACTGTATCCTACATCTAAAAAGAGATTCTTTGAAATTAGCAGTATTTTCCCAGCTTCTGTATGCATCTTGGCCTTCCTCCTTTTGACAGCCCCATTTGCAATTCCAGATTATACAGATCCAAGAATGCTGAATATGGATGAGGAGAAAAAGATGCAGGGCCCTCCTTCCAATGGATCTGCAAATGGACAGGAAGAAGATGCAGGTAGTATTAACAATATCAATATCTGGAAGCCAGTCACGCAAATGAAGGATTGAAATAGCCAAGCTTTGGCCACAGGAGCATATGGAGCAATTCAAAACGTGTACCGTGTCCCCAGTTGGACTTCAAAAAACTTCTGCTGAATTTTAATATTTCATGGGACAGAAACAAAGAAGCAAATATAATTACAGAGCTAGGCTGTCATTCTAAGAGGTCCTTTACATCAAATATGTAGGAGAGAGCGGGAAGTCTGCTCTGAATATGTAAAAGTACAGATTTTACTATGGATCTGTCTGGACATGTTCCTTGTCCAAGATGCTCCAAAAAAAAAGAGGAAAATGAATTTATTCCCATTATTAAAATAATTCAAAACAATAAAACAGTAAAAACATCCAGAAAAGAAATAGAAATAGCAGCGAAGATAGTTAATCAACTAATTGTAATTACTGGCGTAACACCCCCCCCCCCCCCCTTTTGAGATGTTAGATTTTTAATTTTTTGTGGGTTTTAGTTGGGATGTTTTAAATTTTGGGCCAAAGTTGTGTAATTCTTTTAAAAATTTTAAATTTTGTATTGGGATGTTTTTTATTTTGGCTGTGCACCGCCCTGAGTCCAGCAGAAGGGCAGTATACAAATTTAATAAAAATAAAAAATAAAAAAAATAATAATTGTAAAGCCAAGAAATGGGGCTCTTACCCCATTCCGAGCTCCAGGCCCAGGTACTTAGCCAAGCTTTTAATGCCAGGGTTGAGACTATTGTAATCTCTGAGGGGGAATAGGTCACAAGGCAGGGACTATGGCAGAGAAAGCCTGTTCCTGCCAGTCACACTTTTTTGGCTGATAGGAAGTGTAGCATACCCAATCCTGCTTCATCAGACCCAACTTTATGTTTCAATCTTCTGTGTAATTTGACCAGATGAAACACCAGTATAGTCTGGAGCCTCATCTTTATTTACAAAAACGCCTCCAGATCCATCATGGGGAGGGAGAGAGGGAGGAAGGAAGGATGGAAGGATTAGAGGTAAAAATCCTAAGCGGTTTTATTTCCTCAGTGAGAACATTGTGGCTCACTTTCTTTTCCTCAGATTAAGACTGACATTTTAGTTGATTCAAGAGGAGAACTGTTGGGTTTGGAAATTTTTAAAAAAGCAAAAAATACTTTACCAACTTAGAAATGTGTATAATAATTTATTCAGGGTTTTCAGTTCAAGGAGAACCCTCAGTATCCAGATTTCTCTCTACCTACCTTTTTTATCTTCTTCTTTTCTTTGTGTGCAGAATGTGCCAAGACAATCAAACGGAGATTAGCTTCCAATAAAAAGGCAATAATTGGAATTGTCATTTCTCACCTCATCTTTGGCCTTGTCCTCTTTTTCCTGGGTAAGGAATCCTGACCATAATACTTTTGCCTTGAAATGCTACTTCACTTCATGAAACTGAATGCAGTTCGATCAGAAACATACTCCCAGTTTTTAAGTACTGTAATTCTACATCATCCAGTACAGGAAATTTCAGGTCAAATGTTTGGAATAAGTATTTCAAAAGTAAAAAAAAAAAGGACAACATACATTTCTTTATTTAATGATTTCCTGCCAGAAGCAGTAAATGTGAAATAGGTGGACAAATGTGCGATAGATTGACCAAATTAGTGGAAAATCCCACCAATAGATTCATGGCTGGATAAATGGATTTGCATCTGGTATCTTTGATCCAAATCCAGCATGCAAATCACTGCTCAGCTCCATAATCTCTATTAATCTGAGGATTGCAGGACGGAGGTCATTACAACTGCTAGAACATGGGGATTCTCATCTAGATTGGGTTTTATCAGAACTCACTATCAGGTTCTGATTCAGCAGGAGGGTCCCATCCTACCCACAAGAACAGTTATCGTTTAGTGTCTATTCTTTACATCTTTCCCTGTTCTAGGAACCTTAGTGCCCTTAAACTGCCAAAAGGATGCCATTAAATGTCCAGCTGGCTGGATTGGACATAAGGGACACTGCTATAACCTTTCAGGGGAGGAAAAGAACTGGAAGGAGAGTCAGAACTTCTGTACGTCACATAATGCTTCCCTTGCCAAAATTACAGAGAAGGAAATGGTGAGTAATGTAACTGGACACCATAGAAGTATTGTTGCTTCATTGATGGTGCACGCTCTTCTACAACATGAAAAAGTTAAAAGGACTTTATCCTAATATTAATTTTAAAAAATCTCCTTAAATGCTTTTCTGAATAAAAGCTTCAAAATCCTTTTGATCTTTTCCAGTTTCCAAAAACTGCCAGTTTTACAAAGCAGAACATTAAAAATCCAAGAATATCAATGAAATAAGTTGCTGTTATCTTTTTCTTTCTTTTTTTCTTGCTTGGAAAGAATGCCATTAAATGTCCATTTGTTACATGTCCATTTGATTGGATTGGACATAAGGGACGCTGCTATAACTTTTCAGGAGAGGAAAAGAACTGGAAGGAGAGTCAGAAATCCTGTATGTCACATAATGCTTCCCTTGCCAAAATTACAAAGGAGGAAATGGTGAGTAATGTAACTGGACACCATAGAAGTATTGTTGCTTCATTGATGGTACACGCTCTTTTACATAAAAAAGTTAAAGGATTTTCTCCTAATATTACTAAAAAAAAATCTCCTTAGATGCTTTCTGAATAAAAGCTTCAAAATCCTTTTGATCTTTTCCAGTTTCCAAAAACTGCCAGTTTTACAAAGCAGAAAATTAAAAATCCAAGAATATCATTGAAATAAGTTGTCATCTGCTTCTTTCTTTTTTCTTGCTTAGAAACACCTGATAATTATCCCCAAATGATTAATAGATGTGAATTTCAGAACAGAGATAGAACCAGGAAGCGAATAGTAAAACTAGACATTGCCAAGATCCATTCTAGGAGAGTTTTGCCTTCTAAAAAAGATTTTAAATTTACTTTTAAAAAGTTAATTAGCATCTACCATTTTGCTACTCACCAAAGAAGTAATAGGTATGTTTTATTAGGGTTAATTACTGTTCAAAATATAACTTTAATAAGTTCAGAAATTCAGCTGGGAATCTAGCAGTGCAAGTGCAAGGTTCTAACGTGCATAACTTTTGTTTTTAAAGAATTTTGTGACGAATCTCACAAGAAACCACGTCTTTTGGATCGGCCTCAAGAGAGAACCAGAGCAGCCCTGGAAGTGGCTAGATGGAGAAAATTCAACGTGAGTCTTCCCCTTTTCCTTTCAGTTGGCAGGAGTGGAAAGTAAAATCCTTCCACTGAAGCTCTCCCCAGCTCAGGACTGATCCTAGGAAGAGCCTCCTGGCTGCCAAGATTCAGGCTTTGCCCCCTAAAAAGGTTTGGCCCTACTAATGTAACTCAAATGCATTATGGGTAGTCCTTGACTTACAGCCATTCATTTAGCAAGCATTGAAAGTTATAATGGCATAAAAAAAGACTTTTGATCCACACAGTTACAATTATCATTAGTATCCCCATGATCAAAATTTGGCAAGTAGCCCATATTTATTTGTTAGGAAAATTTATATGGCCACCCAACTCACACATAATGACTCTGGGAAGTTTACAGAATTAAAACAATACTAAACCAAATAAACTCCCCTCACCCCCACAGTGATAACTATCAAATCGACCAGTTGATGAGCCCCATATCACGCTGGGGTGCCCAGGTCTGCTGGCAAGACAGTTACAATGGCTGCAGCATCTTGGGGTCATGAGGTTGCCACTTGCGATCCTCCCAGGAAGCAGATTCAACAGTGAAAGCTGGACCCGCTTAAAATCGTTTGATTCACTCAAAAACTGCAGTTGACTCACTTAACTGTGGCAAAAAAAGTTTTATAAAATTGGGCACAACCCAGTTAATAACTGCTTTGCTTAGGAATGGAAATTTCAGTCTTAATTGTGGTTGTAAATCAAGGATTACCTGTACAAATAGAGTGCTCAGAATTCCACTTGGAACCGAGTCCAGAATGCTGAGCTCCTGGGTCACAGCGGTACTGTAAGGTCAATACTTCCCCATAGCTGAATTGGGGGACAATCTGCAGAATCATCCTTGAGAAGGCAAGGCTCAGCTAGATGAACTGTAAACTCAGAAGCCCTTTGGTACTGCTAGGTGGGAAATACTCCCCACTGCCTAATTTCTGTCTCTGTTGCAGGTTGGGAGTCAGGGGAAATGGAGGAGACTGTGCGTATTTGACCGATGATGCCACTGCCAACTCAGGGACATGCATCAATAAACACCGCTATATTTGCAAAAAAAATGATTTTATTATATCCTGAAATGTCTTTAATGACCATTCAAAACAACAACATGGTCACCGTTTTTATACAGTCTTGTGAAAAGGAAAATACACCCTCTCTGAGTTCTATGGTTTTACATATCAGTACATAGTAAAAATCATCTGGTTCTTAGCAGTTCTTAAAAAGTCATAAATACAACCTGAGATGAACAACAATACATAATATATTACACTCCAGGCAAGACTGCAAATTTATGAAGATTGTAAATTGATTACAAGGATTATAAAACACTATCTGCAATTATCACTTTACTTTCCTCTATGCATTACAAACTGTAAAGACTACAATATTTTTAAAGTAAAGAATCTCTTCAGTATTACAGACTAGTACTTTTCTATAAACTTTTATACTAACTATAGGCTGATTTTTTTATGTTTTATACTAACTACAAGCTGGTGTTATGTTTTCAGTTGAGGTTTTATTAAGTCAAAAGAATATATACAATTGTTAAAGGATTTGGATATTGAAGTGAAAGGAGCTATACTACTATTTGAAAATAACACATGTATACAGATGAGAACAGTGAGAGAAAAAACCAGAAGCAAATACCTTGACATAAAATATTACAATGTCAGAGCAGCAGTCAAAAAAAATGTAATAGACCTAATTTATTGTCCACGGGGATAATTTAACGACTTTTTCTCTTGCATTTTTTTTGATGTCTTAACTGTAAAAGGAGAATGTAAGATGGGTCTCAATGTTCTCAGTTTATCCCACTTTATCAGAGTACTTTAATAAATTGCTTTTAGATCTTCTGACTCGGTTGCTTATTGGAAAAGGCAGAACCTAGGGCCAGATTTGGCCATCAAACTGACCCAGCATCTGTTTGCTTTTTTTAAAAAAAGGAGTCAACAGATATTCTTAAAAGTAAAACTTCAAAGTGAGGAGCACCACCTCAAACACCTGACCTGGTCCACCTGAGCTGATTATAACTCCTCGAAAGGAGTGGGGTGGTTGTTACAGATGGCAATCTTGGCAATGTTAGCACACCATCTGTTTGCTGGCATTTCTCTGTGCAGATTTGTTTGTGCGTATAACGTTGAGAAAGTGTTTTGAATCATGAAGCTAAAGTTCTAAACTTGTTTGAAGTGTGTGTGAGTTTTGTCTGTTTGCTCTTGCTCTCTATTCATTTCTACAGGAAGCTCTTTTTCCTTGCCTTCTTTTCACGATTTTTTAGGTCCTTTCAAGTGGTGGGATTCAATTTTTTTTTTTACTACCGGTTCTGTGGGCATGGCATAGTTTGATGGGCGTGGCAGGGGAAGGATACTGTAAAATCTCCATTCCCTTCCCACTCCAGGGGAAGGTTACTGCAAAATCCCAGTTTCCTCCTGATACTCCCCTGCAGCAACAATAGCATCAAATGAACCACTTGATCTACTCCATTTCCATTTGGGGCCATCAGTCCCACTGACAAAGCCACATTTTTGGGGTCTTTTAGAAAAGCAACAGGGAAGGGGGGGGCAACCTTACTTCAGGGAAATGATGTTCCATGAACAAGGGGCTGCCATAGAGAAGGGGCTTTTAGGTGGCCCCACCGCATGACAATCCACGGGACCCATAATGTGCCCTGTCTTCCTGTCATGGAGGGCTGGGTTAATGTAATGGGAGAGAGAGTCCTTCAAACAATCTGGCCCTAACGGACTACATGGATTTAAAGCTGATAATTCAACCGAAAAGAATTTGTATTGTTTATTTCCTCAGCAACTTCCCAAAATGAAAACTTGTAAAGCTGGGAAGAAGATTTATGTATATTTAGTATCTGAACTGCTTCCACAGCCAAAAGCTATTTTAAGATTTTTTTTCAGATAGACCATGCCAGTCCATGGAGGCTCTATCAAACGTGTTAAATTTATTTTCTTTCCCTTTTATTCATCATCTGCCATACTGAGACAAATGAAATCCAAAATCCTATAATCCACAGAGATTAAATACTAAAACGCATGGAACTATCTCCCCTTCTTTCTTTCTGAATCACATTTAATTATCAATGACAATGTTCCTGTCTCTTTAATTCAAATCACATTTAGCTTTCCTGCTCATCATTTGGGGCTTTTTTTCATCCCCTTAGTAAATCTACATCCCAGCAACTCAGCATTCTCGGCACAGTTCTAAGTAGAATTCTGACCATGCAACATGTACAGGCAGCTCTTGACTTGCAACCACAATTTGGACTGGAATTTTCATCATTAAAGGAGTTATGTGAGTTGTGCCCAATTTTATAACCCCTTTTAAATCACAGTTGTTAAGTGAATCACTGAAGTTGTTACATGAATCAAATTATTTAAAATATATCCAGCTTTCGTTGACTACTTTTTGGGAAGGTTGCAAATGACAATCACATGGCTCCAGGAGGCTGCAACCATTGTAACTGCTCTGCCAAGAGATCTAGGGACCCCAGGGTGATACGGAGCCGATCATCTGGTTGGTTTGATTGTGGTCACTAGGAGGGTGGGGGTTTATTGGTTTAGTATTTTTTATTTCTGTAAACTGCCAGAATTGCCATGAGCGCCACATATTTTTTCCAAATAAATACATGCCAGTTATCAACCACCCAAATTTTGATCATGTACCGTAGTTATGGGGATGCCATGATGGTTGTACTGGGAGGATCAATCAAAAGTCATATTTTTTTCAGTGTATTAAAACTTTGATTTTAAAACTGTGTGTGTGTGTTAAAACTATGACAATGATGCCACTGCCAACTCAGGGACATGCAGCATTGAACACCGCTATATTTGCAAAAAAATAAAATAAAAAATGCTTTGATGATATCCTGAAATGTCTTTGACCATTCAAAACAACAATATGATCACCGTTTTTATACAGTCATGTGAAAAAGAAAATACGCCCTCTCTGAGTTCTATGGCTTTACATATCAGGACATAGTAAACATAGTAAAAATCATTTTTTTAAAAAAAAATAATAAAAATCAGATTTTTTTAAAATCAGATTTATTTTAATAAAATGCTTTTGGAGTAAAAATATAAGCATATTTTTCTATTTAAGTTTTCTATTTAGTTTTCTGTTTTCTATTTAAGATAATTAATTTAATTTATTCAGCATGAAATTGAGTTTAGTTATGTAGCTGTATCTTCTGCAATATTTACATTTTTGGTAAACTCATTCAATGAATCCAAGCTCTGCAAGGTAAATAGGTATTTTGTTGCGAGCAGAGGAGTGGAGGATTCTTCTTGTGAAATATCTCTGGACTCCTTTGATTGTGTTAATGTCCGATATGCAGTACGGATTCCAGACAGATGAGCTGTATTCAAGAATTGGTCATATAATTCTATTATTACTCTTAACTACTATATATTACTATACCAATTACTTTAACTAGTATGTTGTTAGATTTGTAAAAGGAAAACTGAGAAATAAGAGTTTTCACTAATGCAACTAATATCCACTGCTATTGCAGTAGCTTTACTAATGAAGTAAAGTGAAATAATGCAGTAGGTACTAATAAAGTATGCCAACATATCTTGGATGGACATGTTGCAAGGCCACATACCCCATTTCAGCAATGTTCTCCACTCAAACCCTTCAATACATAAAAAACCCTTAGCCTGAATTGCTTACTAGAAAGTAGGTGCAGAGTTTTTTCCTCAAATAATAATTCTACTTCTCCAAAGTTGCAAAGCTCAGCAGGAAGCAGCTATTCCCTGCTCCCTTCCTCTCCTATCATCAGGGAAGCCTCCTCAACTGGACGCAAAACCACATCTAGGAGAACACTCCCCCCTCCCCGCTTCCTCCCCAGCCCCAAATACTCTACCTGCAGAGCTCTAGGCCAGCCCCAACTGCTCTTCACGCCAATAATCCCCGCCGTTTTCTTCCGCTGAACTAGTCAGCCGTACAGCTTGTAAAATGAAAATGTAACGTAAAACGCGCGTACAGTGCCCGTTGCCCTCCCCTAAGTGGCGCTGGAGTCTTCAGGCAGGCTTACGAGTTTGCAAACGAAAAAAGAAAAAGAGCTTGTGAAGAGAATACAGCCCTCCCGAGGCTGCCCAGAGAATTCTCCATTGCAAAAAGAAACATTTCAGCTGTCTTCGGCATTTGTTTTCCTTCTTGTTCGTAAAGGGCCACGGTGGATCTCTCTCTAAAGAAACCCCACCCCCTCATATGTACATTTCAGACTACATTAGAATAACAGAGTTAAGCAAACACTATTTATATCAATGTAGCCAAACTTCCCAGCAGAAAGCTTCTTTCTTTCCTCCCGTCTCTTGAAAGTCTTTTTGTCCCCCAGAGCTATTTTCTAGCACGGCTCCAGTCTCTTCTCTACCAACTCCTGCCAAGAAAAGTACTGCACCTAATAATTCACAATTATTGTTAAGAGAAAAGGCCAAGCTTATACAGTGGTTTGATGATGGCATTTGATCCAGGCCAAATGATTCAAGTTGTATCAATTCCCTGAGAATGTATCTCTGCTGAAATGAATCATTTCATTACTACTTCATCCCTCCTCAAACGTCTGTTTTCCAAGAACATAACTTTGGAGAATAATGCCCAAAACAACATTTAGCTCTCCAAAGGAGTATTTATACTGAGAAGTTCTGCCTAGCAGACCCACAGAGGAAGGCGTGAATGATGACTGAAGTAGCCATTGCTTAAAAGTGTGTCCATGCCGACTTTCCTTATTCACCATAAAATGAAGAAGAACATCATCTCCGTTCTCAGAGAATTGATCAAGAGGCAGATCAAGCAGAAATCCTCACAACTTCCAGCCAGCTCAGGGAAAGGAGCCACGGCTCTCCCTGCCTTTCCATTGCAGGAAGTTCCAGTGCAACGGAGATACCACGTGCTCCACCATCACAGAAAAAGAACACCACTGTGGTTAAGTGCTTTTAATTAAGTACTGCAGGTCCCAGGGGTGGGTTCTAAAATTTTTTATTACTGGTTCTGTGGGTGTGGCTTATTTTGTGAGCGTGGTTTGATGGTCATGTGACAAACAATTCTTTAGGGTTTAGCAGAGGTACTGGTCTACCAGGCTTTTAACTGCTTGCAGTGCCGTACCATTCTACCCATTTGTTTTTGGAGCATACTTGTCTATCCATTTGTTTTTTGAGCGTTCCAGTCTACTTATTTGTTTTTGGAGCGCACCGGTTTACCACCACACTGCCTTTTACCGCTGATCAGCTGTAGGGCGGCCCTTTGAAGCGCAGTGGCAAGAGTTTAAGCAGTTTTTTGCCGCTCTGCCACCACCGAGAGCATTGGAAACCACTTTCAGGCAACTTGGCCTCAATTGCCAATCTACCACCACCGAGCGGTTTACAAAGAGTGGATCGGTTCTAGCTGATCAGTTGGGAGGCTTCTTGGCTTCTTAATTTAAAGCTAAGATGTCTTGTTTTTTCTCTCTCTCTCTTCTTGTCAAGTGAGCCCTGATTTTTTTCCTTCTAACCAATCAGCTGGGACTCGGGAGGCAGCCAATAGATTGGAGGCAGGGCCAGGCAGAGGTAATATTTACCGGTTCTCCGAACTGCTCAAAATTTCCAGTTCCGGTTCACAAGAACCGGGGAGAACTGGTAGCAACCCACCACTGAAGGTACCCCAATCGGATCACCCATATCGGGCCTAATAGCAGAAGCAGTCATGCAATGACTCAAATCCATAGTTCTATGTTGATGGATTCAAATCTGCTCAAGCACCAACAGATGGTGTCCTAACATTGACAATGTAACAAAATAAACCCCCATTTTCCTGCCTCTTTTACATAATCTTTGAATTGAATTTATTTATTTATTAGCCCCTGGGCCATATCAAAGTGCAGAGTTCCAGAAACAAATCATTACAAAAGTTTGGTAAAACAATTTAAATGAAATTGGAATAACGCACGATTAAAAATGCAATTAGAATAAAATACGATCTAAAATGAAATCGGAATAAAATACAATCATTTGAGATACAATTTAAATATGATTAAAATTATATTATAATGTCACCCCTGCATCTACCCAATCAGTCTTAAAACTACTATTAAAATTACATTATTAGATCAAATGGTCTTTCCTACAATCTACCACATTCTGCTGCATTCCATCAACTTTACCGCAAATTTGGCAATCCATTTCACCAACTGCAAGTTAGAACCTAACAGACAATGTTGCAAGAAGTGCTCTTTAGACTTAGGGGTGCTGGTATAAAAGATCCTGCCCAGTTGATGTTCTCTCAAATCTGAGTATAGGGGGCAATCAAAAATTACATGGGACGTTGTTTCAACTTCCCCCGTCCCACATAAACAGACTCTTTCTCTTAGAGGGATACCCTTATACCTACCCCAAAGCATGTTTGTTTGAAGTTGGTCTAATCTCAATTTGGTAAAAAATCTCCTTATGACGGGAAATAAAGGCACAGTAAAATATTTTTCTATTTTAAAAATTTGTTTATTGGCTGATAACCAGGGGCAAACTTTTACTGCTGTCACCTGTGCAATATCCGATTGGGCACTTATGTCCTTAAATCTCTGTGCAATCCAATTTCGGATCTGCCTATGATCGTACTGCTGCCAATTTAAAGGAATACCAGAGCTAGATACCTGCTTCAGAACTCTTGATAACCAATTATTTTTATTACTTGAGATAATCTGCTCCATTAGTGCTAATTTTGGTAACCTCCCTTCCTCCATCTCGATTATTCTTAACCAATAATAGACAGTCTTCAACAAGGCCCTTCAACAATTTTATTAAACAAATTTAATAAAATGAAAATGAAATGAAAAGGCCCTAGTGCCAATCGCATGGACTCCTGTTTCTGCCCTTACTACACATGCTGGGGTTCCAGGGGACACTGCCAAAATTCTCCTCAGGAACTTATTTTGAGGAGTTTCCAGCCCAGGCAACTTAACCGACCCCCATATTTCTGCCCCATAGGTAAATACTGGTTCGATTTTCGCCTGGAAGATCTTTAGCACTGGGATTAATGAAGATGGAGTTTTCTCTAAAATAAATTTGTTTAATTGAGCCATCCGAGTCATGGCCTTCCAAGCTCCGGCTTTTACCTGCTTATTCCATTTGTCATTTGTCTGAAATACTAGCCCTAAATAGGTAAATGACTGAACTTGTTCTATTCTTCTGTCATTTAAAACCCATCTCCTCATATTTTGTTGCCTGCTAAATATCATTACCTTTGATTTCTCTATGTTAATTGTCAAGCAATTTTTTATACAATATGCTGCCAACCTCCCAAGTGACCTTCGTAGCCCCACCTGTGAGGCCGACAGCAAAATTATATCATTGGCATATAACAAGCAATTGACCTGTCTTGTTCCTATACTAGGCCCATGGAGTGATGTATCTTCCAAACATTTTGGAAGGTCATTTAAATATAAGTTGAAAAGTGTTGGGGCTAAGATGCAACCTTGTCTGACACCCTTCTTTATTGGGATTGCATTTGTTACCGATCCTGTCCTATTCACTCGAACTCTTACTTGGGTTTCCGTGTATAACAATCTAATTAGATATAACAATTTCTTTTCAATTCCCATGGCCCCTAATTTAACTCTCTTTAAACTCAAGCCCAACAAATGTAAATTGGGAGTGCCTCAGGTAGAGTTCTTGGGCTACCTCGTTGATGCTGCTGGCCTGCATCCAACGCCTGCAAAGGTGCAAGCAATCCAAAATGCCCCACCGACTACCGGCCGGTCCAAACTGCAAGCCTTCCTGGGGCTTTTGAACTTTTATAACATGTTCTTACACCACAAGGCGACGGTCGCCAAGCTGCTTCACCGCCTTCTTGATAAAGCTACACCTTGGACCTGGGGATGCAAGGAGGCCGATGCTTTCCGAGCTGTCAAACGACTGCTCACGTCAGACTCTATTTTAGTACAGTATGACAGCGAACTCCCATTGACTCTGACGTGTGACGCGTCACCTTTCGGGGTGGGGGCCATTTTGAGCCATCGGCTGCCTAATGGGACTGAGGCCCCCATCGCATACTACTCCAGAACTCTCTCTGCCACTGAATGGAATTACGGACACATAGACAAGGAGGCGCTAGCCATTGTGGCCAGCATCAAACAATTTCATGATTATTTATATGGCCGTTTCTTTCACATTTTCACAGATCACAAACCGTTGTTGGGAATTCTGGGCGGCGATCGCCAGTCTCCGCAGATCCTGTCCCCATGGATGACCAGGTGGGTTGTGTTCCTGGCGGCCTACAATTATTGACTGGCCCACCGCCCGGGTAAGGACTTGGGTAATGCTGACACACTCAGCAGATGCCCCTTCCTGTTCGTGTCGACGACCCCGCTCCAGCCTCATCAGTCCTACAGATTGATGACCAGCAGAGTCCAGTGTCTGCCGCTGACGTGGCTTGGTATACCGCCAAGGACAAAATTTTTACGCCAAATCCTGGACTGGTTGAGAAGGGGGTGGCCCCTTGGGCAAATCGGTTCTGAGTTCCTTCCTTACAAAATCCGGCAACTAGAACTTTCCATGTTGCGAGGCTGTCTATTGTGGGGCACCAGGGTGGTTGTTCCTGTAGAACTAAGACGGCAAGTCCTAGAAACTTTGCATAATGGCCATCCGGGTGTGGCCCAGATGAAGGCTTTAGGCCGCAGTTACTTATGGTGGCCCAAGTTAGATGAAGCTATCACGAACTGGGTCGCAGAGTGCCAGCAGTGCCAACGCACGAGCTCAGCCCCTCCCAGGGCTCCAGTTAGGGAGTGGGAGTTGCCAAAGGCCCCCTGGTCCCGGGTTCACGTGGATTTTGCGGGCCCCTTCCACAGCCATACCTTTATGGTCATTGTAGACGCCTATTCTAAGTGGGTGGAGTTGGTGGCCATGGCCTCAACAGCAGAGGCAGTAGTCCAGGCACTGAGAAAAGTATTCGCAACCCACGGCCTACCAGACTTGATTGTATCAGACAATGGGCCTCAACTGATGTCTGCCACTTTCCAAATGTATGTAGCCAGACATGGGATTAGGCATGTCACGGTGGTCCCGTTCCATCCGTCCGGAAATGGCCTTGCTGAAAGGGCCGTGCGATCGGCCAAGGAGGTTCTTGCCAAATTGGGACCTGGGGATTGGCAAACTAAATTGGCTACCTATTTGTTAACGCAGCGTGTGACCCCATGCCCAACGACAAACCGCAGCCCAGCTGAGTTATTAATGGGCCGCTGGTTAAGAACAGACTTGGATCATTTACATCCTGATTATTTTCCTGAGAAACCCCCGGATTCAAGTGGCAGGGAGGGAGAGTGGGTATATGCCCAAAACTATGGGGGGGATCCTCGCTGGTTGCCTGGCCAGATAATTGAGGTTAAAGGGCCCCGGTCATACAGAGTGCAGTTGGGGGATGGCCGTACCTGGCGGAGGCATGTGAACCAACTGCGCTGCTGCCATTGGTTTCCCCAAAAGACGATTACTAATGAATCCCTATCCAGGCCTGTCACATCTGGGTCTGCTGGAGTCGCGACTGCAGAGTACAAGTCACGTCCGGAGCCTCAACCCGACGACGAGGGGACCGCGAACTCACCTGTGGTTCCTGTACCTTTCCTGCCCAACGAAGTGCTGTCCGAAGTGGATATCCAGTCTCCAGGAGTTCCAGTGGCGCCCAGCGTAGATCCCCCTGTTCCAGCTGAATCCGGTGGACCGTGCAGATCAGGGAGGAAAAGGAGACGCCCAGCATACCTCGATGATTACGTTTGTGCCATCCGGGAAGAAAGGGGTGTTCCGTCCGGACAGCAAGCACGAGCGGCCAATAGAGCAGCTGATTCGTCCGTGTGCCGGCAGGCAGCCGGCGGGAAATTGGTGGCTCCTGATTGGCCCAGTTTCTGACAGCTGAGTATAAAAGAGCTGTCAGTGCCTCAAATGCTGCTCGCTCTCCATGGTAGTTAGCTAACCAGAGCGAGTCACTGTTAGCTGTTATTGTTAGCCAATAAACATGTTGTGAAGTGTTTATCCTGCCTCGCCTCTCTTCTTTAGCCTTTGTTCCGTGAATAGAACAATTTGGATAACAAATCTTTGATGGTTTCAAACTACAGTCTTGCAATTGTTCCCAATTGACTTATTGCTCCACCTTGAGTGATATTTAGAGGAAGGAAAATGTAAATATCAGTGGTAAATTTATTCACAAAAAGAAAATGCTTTAGCTTTGAGATCTTTTTCATTCCTAGTATTGAGCTGCGCATGCTTTAAAATTCTTCCAGTGCTTGGTGTAAAATGCATCATGAGTTTCACCAGGGCTAATTTTGCTTCTTGGAGGGATTTCCAGGAAAAGGTCTCAAGGTCATGTTACACTTGGCAAAATCCCTGCCAATTTCTATAGTTAAACAAACAACGGCTGCTTTCTTACCCATTCCAAGTTGAACTGAAAGATTTCTGGCATTCTGAGCCTGCAGGAATTTTCCTTTAAATAAGCTTGTGCTAAGGAGTCAGGGAAGAAACAGTCTCACTGCTCCTGGGATGGTAACCCCTGGCACAATTTTCACTTCTGCATGCTTTTCCTGTTTTTTTCCCATTGTCTGTATCTTAGATAATTTTCTCACCAACTGAGGAGCCGCTGAGGCTGCCCACCCACCCACCCCCCTGCTCATAAACACCCGCTTTAATACCTGACCTGGTCCCTCTGAGCTGAGTATAGCTCCTTCTCCAAAGGGAGGAGAGGTTACTGGTGGAAGAGCCTGTGTGATTGAGAGTCTCTTACTCCCACTCTGCTCTCCTATGGCTCCCCCCCCTCCCAAAGGACACAAGATTGGAGTCAAGTCATCCTTGTACCTTCGGAAATAGAAGGGTCCCACAGATGAAGGGGCGAAAAGCGTAGTCCTTTGAACCATCACCAGAGTGGCTCAGCCCCTCCACTCACAGGACACAAAAGTCACTGGTTCCACCGAGTTTGCACTCAGACTGTCCACAGCAGCCTCGAGCCAAAACTTAGCTGGAGTCTCAGCTGGGTTCTGTTTTCCTGAAGGGCCCAATAGGTCACCCTGGAAGGCAACTTTTAGCTGCTTATTTTGGCAGAAACAGAAAGCCGCACACTTGGGACATAGATCCAAATTAACTGCCCCAAATAAGTTAGTTCAGAACTTTATACAAAATGTCAAATTCAGGAAAGGCCTGCACAGCCACACACCTCTATGTATTAATGACTCACCTGTGGAGGTGGTTAGCAGCATCAAGTTTCTCAGTGTGCAGCTTATTTATTTATTTATTTATTTATTTATTTATTTATTTATTTATTTATTTATTTATTATATTTCTATACCGCCTTTCTCCCGTAGGACTCAAGGCGGTGTACAGTCAAGAAAAATATAGACACACAAATATCATAAAATTGCTAATTAAAATTATTACTTAGTTTGGTCAATTAAATAAAACCCAGAATTAGATAACATTTAAAAAATCATTCACATGTTCATGTTTAGCCCCGCCTGTTGGAACATCAGGGTCTTGAGGGCACGGTGGAAAGCACGGAGATCAGGGATATTCCGTATCTCAGGGGGCAGTTCATTCCAAAGGGTTGGAGCCCTCACAGAGAAGGCCCTCCCCCTGGGAGTCGCCAGTTGGCATGATTTGACTGACGGTACCCTGAGTAGTCCCTCCCTGTGAGAACGAACTGGTCGGTGGGAGGCTATTGGTGGCAAAAGACAGTCTCGTAGGTACCCAGGTCCTAAGCCATGGAGCGCTTTAAAGGTGATAACTAACACCTTGAATTGCACCCGGAAGACCACCGGGAGCCAGTGCAGCTCGCGTAGGAGAGGTGTTACATGGGCGTAATGAGCTGCGCCCATAATCACCCGTGCGGCTACATTCTGGACCAGTTGGAACCTCCAAGTCCTTTTCAAGGGGAGTCCCATGTAGAGAGCATTACAGTAGTCCATACGGGAGGTAACTAGGGCATGAGTGACTGTGTGCAAGGCGTTCCGATCCAGAAAGGGACGCAACTGGTGGATCAGGCGAACCTGATAAAAGGCACCCCTGGCCACGGCCGTCAAATGATCTTCTAAAGATAGCCGTGAATCCAGGAGGACACCCAAGTTGCGGGCCCTCTCTGTGGGGAGCAAGATCTCATCCCTTATTGTCAGTGATGGTAGCAGCGTATGAGTAGGCTAGTGAGACACTGGTGAAGTGGGCACAACAGTGCCTGTATTTTCTTTGTCACATGAGAAAAGTTCATCTTTCCTCTGTCCTAACCACTTTCTATAGAGGGACGATCAAGAGCATCCTGTCCTGTTGCATTACAGTCTGGTTTGGAAGCATTATACTGCTTCGGAGAGGAAGGCGGTGGCAGAGAGTGGTGAGGATGGCAGAAAAGATCATTGGTAGTTCACTTCAGGGGTGGGTTCCAAATTTTTTACTACCGGTTCTGTGAGCGTGGCTTGTTTGGTGGGTGTGGTTTGGTGGTCATGTGACTGGGTGGGTGTGGCTAACTTGATGTCACTAACGTCAAGGGTTAGGGTTAGAGTGCCTGGCCGCTCCTCGCCTCAAAGGCCTCAACGAGATACAATTTCACTGTCTATTTACTACTACTGAACATCCAAAATATACATATTTAATCCTATGTATATATGCCATATGTGTACATACATATTACATAGTATAGAGTGTGTATTGGCACACAAAAAGATACATTATTTACTATATATGCTTTATGTGTATGTACACACACACACATGCACACACACACATCTCTTCTAAAACTATACACATTCAACCTCACTTACTACATTTGGAAAAACACACCCAGAGTCCACTTTCTGCCACACATTTAATTATAACTTCTGTACATTTAGAACATTACACACGCCTTCAGATGTTCTTCCCTAGTTTGCACATGACTGTTAGAGCCAGGAGAGGTCGTGGATTGAGTAAAATGTGGTGAAACTCACTTAACAAAACTCTTGCTGAACAACTAAAATTTTGGGCTCAATTGTGGTCATAAGTCAAAGACTATCTCTGCCTTCTTCTGCATGGCAGCCTTGTCCTAGTAAACTCCTCCTTTCTGGCAATTTTCCTCTCTGTTTGAGGCACCAAAATAATCCAGATGATATAAAGTTTCTGGCTGGAGCAGGGGGTTGGACTAGAGGGCCTCCAAGGTCCCTTCCAGCCCTAGATTGCTGTCCTGTTTCAATGTGTCTTCTGAAGCCACCTCTAGTGCCAGGGTTTGTGGTCCTTCCTTCCTTCCTTCCTTCCTTCCTTCCTTCCTTCCTTCCTTCCTTCCTTCCTTCCTCCCTCCCTCCCTTCCCTTCCCTTCCCTTCCCTTCCCTTCCCTTCCCTTCCCTTCCCTTCCCTTCCCTTCCCTTCTTGTCTCTCTCTCTCTCTCCCTTCCTTTTCCTTTTCCTCTTCCTCTTCCTTTCTTTCTCTTTTCCTTTCTTTGTCTCTTTGTCTTTCTTTCTTTTCTCTCTCCCTTCCTCTTTCCTTCCTCTCTTCCTCTCTTTCTCTTTCTTTCTCTTTCTCTTTCTTTCTTTCTCTTTCTCTTTCTTCCTTTCTCTTTCTTTCTCTCTGCTTCCCTCCCTTTCCTCCCTCCTGAAACGCCAACAAAACCCACCACTTTGCTCCTAAAGTGGTCTAGGTCAGGGGTCTCCAACCTTGGCAACTTTAAGACTTGTGGACTTCAACCCCCAGAGTTCCTCAGCCAGCAAAGCTCCCAGAGTTCCTCAGCCAGCAAAGCAAACCTGGCTGAGGAACTCTGGCAGTTGAAGTCCACAAGTCTTAAAGTTGCCAAGGTTGGAGACCCCTGACCTAGAGGAACAATCCACGTGGCTTTAAAAACCAAAATCTATGTCGCATCTATTTTAGGGGAGGAGGTTCAATTCATCGCCCAGTTAAAGACTGAAATAAAATGCTCCAGGCTGACAGCATTGCTTCCAATGACATTCGGCTCCAGATCAGATTAGGCTTTTTTTCTTTCTTTTTTCTTTTTGCATGAAGGAGGAACACCGAGAGAACGAAAACAAAAAGCCTCCAGCCTCCGATGCAAAGCAAATTAAAGCCTCTCTCTCTCCCCCACACCCCGCTTCCCTTTTACCTTTCTTTAACGCGCTTGAGGTGGCCCCTTCCACTGCCACCGCCTCTTCCTTCTCTCTGCTAACAGAAGTCAGAGAGGAAAAGGCAGTTGCTTCGCCAGGCTCCAACTTTCCATCCCAAGTCAGCCGCAGCTGCCACCTCCCATCTGCCACAAGCATCGCCTTCCCAACAGCTCCAGGCAGTGGCAGGCATGGAGGGGGGCGGCCCTCGGGACCCTGGGATTTAGGAGTCTGATTAAAGCGCAGTGCTCTGAAAGCCTTTCTCTCCCAGGGAAGAAGCAGCAGGGGACAGAAGCAGCAGCCACTGACTTGGAGACCACATGGAGCCCTTCACATGTTCTCCGGCAAGCTGTTTTCTCTCCCCTGCTCTCTTGCTGGGGCAGAGAGTTTTTTGCAGCACTGTGCTTTGGGGACCCATCCAGAAAGCCTGGCATAGAGAAACAGCCAGGTTGAAGGCTGGTACTTTCAGCGCTCACGAGGAACCGCTCCTTGGCCCCAGCCATGCGTTTTCAAGCCCAAGCTGCTTGGAATGAAAAGCTATTGCAATAGCCCGGTGTTGAAAATGCATGGCTGGGGCTGAGGAGCGGCTCTTTGTGGGTGCTTGCCTTCCCTTCTACCACCAGCCGTGGAAGGAAGAAGGTAAGTTCGTGAGCCCTGCAGGGATGGTAGTGGGGCTGCGGCAAACTAGACCTCAGGCAGCCCGGCCTGGAATGGAATCGGGCCGGACCATGGCAGCTTAGCCAACCATGTGAGCCCGGCAGGGATGGTAGGGGGGGCCGCAGCAAGCTAGGCTGCAGGCAACGCAGCCTGGAATGGAGCCAGGCCAGGCCATGCCAGCTTAGCAAGACATGCGAGCATGGTGGAGATGGTAGGGGGGACGCAGCAAACAATGGTGATGGGGGGCTAGCGTGACTCACATGCTTACCTGTAGGTAGGAGAAGGCAGGTCAGTTGGGGCACAGGGCAGGCACTGCACGGGAAGGCATCTTAGGCAAACTGTAGAGCAGACTGCGCATGTGCGAGTGCCACAAAGTGTGCTCTGTTGCCCGGGAAGTGAGGAGTGACTAGGCAGGGCGAGCAGGTGGGGTGAGCAAGCAACAACCGGGCGACCAGTTCAAGGGCGTGGCCAGCTAGTTGTTGCCAGTGGTTCGGTGAGTGATGATAGATTATCGCTACCGGTTCTCCCGAACTGGTGCAAACCAGTAGCAACCCACCACTGGTTCACTTCCTTCTATTCAGGACAGGGCACATAAGCGATGCTTGACCATAGTCCGCAGATTGTCTGGCACGCTACACATCCTTAATGGCAAGTCCTGCAAATTTCTATAGTCATATGATACTGTTGAGTATTGAATGGCAGATTTGAACGGACCAATCAGGGACGAGAGCGGGAAATTCATAGGGCCGTCAGTGGCTGAAGCCGTGGACAGCTCCTAGCCATTGCAATTTACGGAGCTAAATAAAGTGTTCGTTTCTACTGCATGTCCTGTCCATTCTTGCGCCCACGATTCAATAGATACAGTATTTATTGGCAGTTTTTCACAGTTTTTCACAGGGGGACAAATTATCTGAATGCCTAAGTGAACCAGCTGGCCTGGGACCTTTCTCTACAGCCTTTTTTGGAAACAAATTCATTGGCACCATTGAGCCATCAAGAGCGGAGCAGAGGTGCTGAGAGAAGGTCAAGCCAGAGGCCTCATTCCCTCTGTTGTTTCTCTACCACAAGTGGCCTGTTCTGCTGCTTCTCCCACAGAACTGCAAGCTCAGAAAAGCACACACACACACACACACACACACACACACACACACAGACACAGACACCACATTCTTCAAAGGGCACTCTGAAGAACATCTTGACAAATGGAGGATGCAGAAGGCTACTTGCCACTTAACATACAAGCCAGAAAACAGCAAAATCCGATCTCTGTGTCTCTGGAACCAAATAAAATAACATTTTATCTGAACTAGATTAAGAACTATGACTTCATGAGATCTCTAATCACGTGTGGAAGGTTGGGTCCATAGGTAACAGCATGATTGTGTGAGAAACGCACTCACTAGTCAGCAATTGCACAAGTCATTAAGTGAAGCAGCAAGCAGTTTATTGTAAAATACGTTCTTGCAAGAGCGATTGGCTAGCAAAGTAGGCTCATCCAAAAACAGATTTCAACAGCATTTCATTCCCTCAGTCCGAAGCGCAAGTCCCTCCCATGTCATCCCATTCGACAAGGACCACAACCGTTCACAATCTTTCTGGAATGCCTAGTTCCTTCCTTTTTGACATTACCTTTGTCTTTTAAGATGATTTTTCTATTAGCAATACATGCAACTTTGTTAACCAACAGTTCCTGCTTTCTTGGAACTTAGACACATAAGCATAAACCAAAAGAATATCAGAGTTTGTTGCAAAAAACAAATCCAGAAGCACACACATATAAACTGAAGCAGCAGGATTCATTAACTTCTTTATATACACAATAATGCATGAAGTAAGTTTACAATACCAAGAGCAGATTCACAGTTTCATTTCAGCTCAGATCATCAGACAAGCTCACACACAGACACACTTCCCAGTCATGAATATTCTCACAAAGAAGCAGTTTCTAGATTATGTGAGAGCTCTTGTGGTTAACCCTGCCGGCTAGCCTAGCTGTTATCATTCTAAGCCCTGTTACATTTCTTAGTACTGGTCCCTTCAGATGTAGAGCTTCTCAGTCATCCAGGTCATGGTTGTCCCAAAGGGGCAAATGGACTTTCTTTTTTTTTCTTTTTTTTTGAAGACGTTTCACTTCTCATCCAAGAAGCTTCTTCAGCTCTGACAGGATAGTGGACACCAATACTTCCATTCCATACTATCCTGTCAGAGCGTCTTCAAAGAAAAAACAAAGCCCAGTTGTCTCCTGAAAAAGCACCTCTGAGACTTTAGCTCTATGATTCCTGCAAAAACAACATCTAGCTATTCTTGCTTACACTTTTTCTCCACATTCTTTCTATCTCCTGTTTGTTTTTCCTGTTAGTTTAATTGCCACGTGTGCTGAATATTTTTGATTGCTGCAGTGAGGGAAGCATTGCCAAGAGTGTTAGATTATATGAATGTAAACTAATGCTGTACTCCAGTCCTGTCAGCTATGTGGCTGAATGGCTAATTTTAGACTATTTGCCCTCCTGGAAGGACTTTTGAGAAGTCATCCAAACCTTGTATATAAATATGGCCTGCTTTTTTAGTTCAGCACTTTTGTCTATTCTTAGTTCTGATACTTTATACAGTATCTAATATAATAATATATAATAATTAAAGGAAACAGACCGGCAGTCTTCCTCTGATATGAGCAGCTTCAATTTGACAGCAATCAGGGTTACATTGTTGGAGGAATTGCAAATCTGATGTTTGTCTATCTCCGCTTTTAATTTGAAAACTAGTGAATAGAATAGAATAGAATAGAATAGAATAGAATAGAATAGAATAGAATAGATTTTTTTATTGGCCAAGTGTGATTGGGACTGGATGTGTTGTGATCAGTCTTTTAGCAGGAGCTGTGATAGCATTGCATATCTGTGGTGAATCACTATAAATTCAACACCTTTTTGTTTGTAATTTTTGCTCACTAATAAGGCATCATAGCTATTATACTTTAAATGTCTTCACTCATTCCCTCAGAGAAATTTTTAGGAAATAATGCCAGGAATCTTAGATATCAGTTAGAAGCCATAGTAAGTAAGTAATAGGTAGGTAGGTAGGTAGGTAGGTTAGTTAGTATCCTGCTGATATGATGGCAAATGCTACTGGATTTCCAAAGAACCAGGGATCTGGGACAAAAGCCGGGAAGACTGAAGAGCCAGAGCTGCTCAAATGCTGATGTTGAAGGAACAAGAAGAAATGGTAGGTCAAAGTTTGGGTTGGGGAGGCCAAGTGTGGAATGAAGATGGATGAAAAGACAGTTGAACCACAAGCTCCACAATTCCTTGCTTTCTAAATAGAATGGCAAATACGCATGTTGATTAAATAAATGCTGTTTCAGAGGGAGGTCCATGGGAGAAAAGAGAGTAGAGTTACAAAAAGAAAATCAAGATGGCAACTGTGACTGTGTGATAGAAGCTCCACCCCTTTTTCATATGAGTCATGAGCTGAACACCTCTCCTAAAGATGGTGAGTAGAAAAGCAGCATTAAGGCATGGGCATGAGTACAGTTGTCAATATCTCCTTCCAGTCTGATAAGGAACAATTGAGGAGCACCCTCAACACAAGGGTGATACTGAAAAAGATGGTGTCATTTTTCAGCAAATGTTTTTGTTAAATCGTGGGCGATTGAAGGAAGACTTGACACAATGTAACTGTAACTCTTTTATTTAACTCCAGAAACAGCAATGGCTATTCTAGCCCGGGTAGCCCTTTATATAGGTAGGAGCTGTCCCCAGCTACAGCCACTGACGTGCCTCCAAATTTCCCACTCTCAGGACTAATTCCTGATTGGCTTATTTAAACTGTTACTTGCTCTCTAACACTCCTCCCCCCTAGTTCAGTGTCCGCCAGTCCGGGGTCTCTTAAGCTACGTAGTCGCGTAAGTAGGCGGGTCGTTTGGAGGTTCGACCGGACCTGTGCAGTTCAGTCATCCCAGTGCCTTCGGGTTGAGAGGTTGAGGTCCGCTGCTCTCTCTGTGTGGGCTCCGGAACTCTCTCGAACTCGGTCTCCAGCGTGGATTCGCCTCCTTCTCCCGCTTTACTTGGCTGTCCCCTCCGGCTCCTTTCGGCGCCTGTCACCTCCTCCGTGGTCTCAGGTACGTGCTCGCTGTTATCTTCTTCCGGGCTGGTGTTTGGCATGTCCAGACCTGGCGTTTGTGTATTGGCCCGCTCTGGTACTGCTTGCTTGTCTTTTCCTTCCCCCTGGTTGTTGTGCTGGGGTTCACTCTCGACTCTTGTTAATCTTCCTCTGAGCTGGTCGCTGTGCCTTTTCCAATGCTGGCCATCTGTTGTTTGGATCTGGTAGGACAGGGGCCCCGTCACCTGGGTTATTGTTGCTGGTACCCAGAGTGGGTTTCCACTCAGGTTTTTTGCGTATACTCTGTCCCCTGGCTGGAACTCCCGGATTCTGCTCGTGAAGTCGGTTGGCTTCTCTGTGCTGTACTGTGGGTGCAGTCTGTCCACAGGGGATCTCAGCTTATGGCCCATTAATAATTCTGCTGGGCTTCGGTGGGTCATGGCGCTTGGTGTAATGTGCTGAATGGCCAATAGTTTATCTAATTTGGCCTGAATGTCCCCTGGGCCTAGTCTCATGAGCATCTCTTTTGTAGATCTCACCATCCGTTCTGCAAGACTGTTCGTCGATGGTTTTTTTTGGGCGGATAACGCGTGCCTTATTCCTTGGTCAGTGAGGAACATCTCGAAGGTGTTTGATGTGAATGGTGGTCCATTGTCAGAAACTATGAGGTCGGGAATTCCATGTGTGGCGAATAGGCGTCTCAATACTTTAATCACTGCATCTGCTGTGGTCGTTGTCATGAGTACTACTTCGAACCACTTTGAATACGCGTCCACGATGACTAGGAACGTATTCCCTTTGCAAGGCCCTGCGAAGTAGATGTGCAATCTGGCCCATGGTGTTCCCGGGTTTTCCCAGTTGTGGACGGGGGCTGAGTTTGGTGCCGCCCTAGACTCTTGGCAGTTAGTGCAGGAGGACACCCATGTCTCAATTTCCTTGTCCATCCCGGGCCACCACATGTAGCTTCTGGCCAGAGCTTTCATCCTCACAATCCCCGGGTGCCTGTCGTGGAGTAATCTGAGTGTCTGTTGTCTTAGTGTGTTTGGAACAACGACTCTATCCCCCCACAACACGCACCCCCTTAGTCCTGACAGTTCATTTTGCCTTCGTTTGTATGGCAGGAACTCTGTGCTTATGTCTTTTTCTTCCGGCCACCCCTTCCAGATCCAATTTAAAATTCGTGCCAGTATTTTGTCCTTTGAGGTGGCCCTTGCGATGTCGGCTGCAGATATTCGGGCTTCCTCCATCGTCTCAATTAGCAGCGTGGTCATCGCTGGCACTGGATCCTCCCCCGTTTCTGGAAGTGGGCACCTACTGAGGGCATCTGCATGGTCGATTGATTTCCCTGGGTGGTGGAGCAGTGTGTAATCATAGGCCGCCAGGAATTCCACCCATCTTAGCATTCTGGGCGACAAAACGGGGGGCGGGTGTTGGTTTGTCCCCTGTTATGATGCCTAACAATGGCTTGTGGTCGGTTATTAATTCGAAACTCCGACCGTAGAGATACTCATGGAACCTTTTTATTCCAGCTACTGCGGCTAGCGCCTCTTTGTCCAATTGGCTATAGTTCCGTTCGGGTTTTGACAAAGTCCGGGAGAAAAATGCAATGGGGGCCTCTGTTCCGTTTGGCATCTTGTGGCTCAATACAGCTCCGATGCCGAAAGGGGATGCATCGCAAGTTAGTCTTATTGGTAATGTCCCGCTGTATTGCACCAAAATTCTGTCCGAAGTTAAGAGGTTCTTTATGTCTTCGAATGCTTTCCTCTCTCGCTCCCCCCATTTCCATTCTGCCTTCCTGTCTAGCAGCCGGTGAAGTGGTTCAGCAGTGGTAGCTTTCTGCGGTAGGAAGATATTATAAAAGTTAAGCAACCCCAAAAATGCCTGCAGTTCGGTTTTATTTTTTGGGGTAGGTGCTTCCTTGATCGCTCTCAGCTTTCCGGGGGTGGGTCTAATTCCCGACTCATCTATCAAGTATCCCAGGAACTCAACCTGAGTCTCTGCTAGTTGCCACTTGTCCCTTTTAACTTTGAGCCCCACTTTCTGGAACCTTGTTAACACCTCCCTCAGTTGCTGCTTCAATTGAGCCGTGTCCCTTGCTGATATTAATACATCGTCGAAATATGGGATGACTCCTTTGATTCCCTGTAGGAGTCGTTCCATCAGGCTTTGGAACAGCCTGGGCGCTACGCTCACCCCAAATTGCAGTCTCTTACATTTGAATGCGCCCCTGTGTGTAACGATGGTTTGTGCTTCTGCGGTGGCTTCATCTACGGGCAGCTGCTGGTATGCTTGTGCTAAGTCCAATTTTGTGAAGATTCTTCCCCTCCCCAGGATATGCAAGAGGTGTTGGACTACTGGTACAGGGTATGCGCTTTGTTGGAGCGCCTTATTTAATGTACTTTTATAGTCTCCGCACAAGTGTACTGACCCGTCAGGTTTAATTGGTGTCACGATGGGGGTTTCCCATCTCGCGTGGTCTCTTGGCTCTAAGACTCCCTGCGCGACCAGTTTATCTATTTGTTCGTCTATTTTTGGCCGTAGCGCAAAAGGGATTCTCCGGGGTTTGATTCGGATTGGGGCTACCTGGGGGTCTAAATTGAATGAGATTGGGGACCCTTTGTACTTGCCTAGCTCGTTGAAACACCTCTGCGAACTCCCTCATCAGGTCCTCCTCCCAGGTGTCATTTCCGATGTGGTCGACGCCGGTGATGGCTAGCCCCAGTGGCTCGAACCACTCCATGCCCAGCAGGCTGGGCCTGTCTCTGTCCACAATCGTGAGGGGTAGCGTGGCTTTGAATGTCTTGTAGGTGACGTTGAACTTGCCAATGCCTACCACAGGGATTCGGTTCCCTTGGTAGTCGATGAGCGTGAGGCGCTGTCGTTTGAGGTCACGGGCTGTGATGTGTGGCAGGAGCTTCTTGATTGTTGTCTAGGATACCATCGATAGGCTGGATCCCGAGTCCATCTCCATTTTGCAGGGTCTCCCCTTGATCAAGACTGTCACCGCCATCTTATTTGCTCTTCCTGCGCTGGCATGGCCGATCACAATGGTTTGATGGGTCTTGTCTCGATCCGCCCGGTGGTCATCGTTTCTTTGTCCTCGCCCAAACAGTTGTCTCTTTCCACTTGTCTGGAACTTTCTGTTGTTTGTTGGCGATCGGGGGGGGGGGGGTCTGGTCCTCCTGGAGGCTGGCTGGGATGCCCTGCAGACCCTCGCTATGTGCCCTTTCTTTTCGCATCTTTGGCAGATAGCGTCCCGGAATCTGCATTCGGCTCTCGGGTGGTTCCCTTCGCATCCCGAGCACCAGGCCTCTCTCTTCCCCTGTTGTCTCTCTTTATGATCGGCTCGAAAGTGATGGACTTCATCCTCCTCGTTCTCTTCCTCCGAACCCGATTCCGCTCTTTCATAGTGCATGGCTGCCTCCTCCTTTACGGGCAGCCCGCTTTTCATTTTCTTCATAGCCGACGCCGATTTCTGGAATGCTTCGATTGCGGATGCTTCTTCCAAGGCCTCCTTGAATGTAATTTGAGGCCGGGCCAGCAACCTACTCTGTAACATGAGGTCCCTCAGTCCCAGTACTAGACGGTTCCTCATGGCCTCTTCTAAGTTCAGGAAATCGCATGCGGCAGCTATTTCTTGCAAGGTCGCCACGAACGCATTGATCATCTCTCCCTCTCTTTGGTCCCTCCGGTAAAACTCATGCCTTCTTATCAGGGATGATGCTTGTGGTGCGTAGTGTGCCTTGAGTATTTCCTGCAGCGTTGTCCAGGTCATGGTCTTCAGATCGGCTGGGGCGGCGAGTGCCTTTGCCATTTTAAACACTGCCGGGCCGCAATGGGTGAGAAAAAGGACCCTCTTTCTCTGCTCTGATAAGCTCAGCAGATCGTTCGCCTCCATGAACATATAGAATCGCTCCATGTAAGCTTACCAATCTTCCCCGGTTAGGTTGAATGGAGAGGGCGGTGTGATTGCAGACATTACGATAGCCGATGATCTGACCGGTATTATGCGGTGGATTGGATCGGTGGCTGATGATTGCTTGGAGATTGATGTGCAGTCCTGTTCCTTCAGATCCCATCTTTGTTGCCAATGTTAAATCGTGGGCGATTGAAGGAAGACTTGACACAATGTAACTGTAACTCTTTTATTTAACTCCAGAAACAGCAATGGCTATTCTAGCCTGGGCAGCCCTTTATATAGGTAAGAACTGTCCCCGGCTACAGCCACTGACGTGCCTCCAAATTTCCCGCTCTCAGGACTAATTCCTGATTGGCTTATTTAAACTGTTACTTGATATCTAACAGTTTTAATATTACATGCATATCCCACTGTTATTTGTATAACTCCCAGTGGTATATCTAATGCTTCTTCTGCCTATTTTCCCCACAGTAACTTCCTGTGAGGTAGGTTGAAGAAAGAGGCAGAGAGATTGGCCAAAAGTCACCTAGCCAACTTTCACGACAAAGGGAGGATTAGAATTCACTGTCTTCTCGTTTCTTGTCCAGGAGTTATATCACTACACCTAACAGGCTATCATATTACGTATATTTCTTTGGACTATTACAAGTCAAAAGGGTTGCAACAGCAATAGGATAAAAATAGAGCCTAGAACTAAGAAGAAATTCCCTGTCCGTGATATGGCTTGCCTCCCAGAAGTTGTGGGAGCTTCATCATTGAAGGTTTTTAAGAAGAGACTGGACAGCCAATTGTCTGAAATGGTATAGGTCTCCTGCTTGAGCTGGGGGTTGGATTAGAAGACCTCCAAGGTCATGTCCAACTCTGTAATTCTTCTACTCTGAATTTCTATCACTAAGTGATCTGATTATAAAGCACAGTGTCATGTGACTGCATAGCCTAGCAACAGTCTTCACTGTAACCATCCTAAATAAATCAGTACAGCCAACCTTAAATTTTAAAGAGCAGTTGGAGGGAAAGAATGTCATCAAATCCATATTTAAGTAATGTACTTATGCAAATGCTGTACATTTATAGACTGCTTAAATATAGTGGTCTGAAATATAATTTTATTTTTATTTTTTTATTTGATTTATATGCCGCCCTTCTCCGGAGACTCAGGGCGGCTTACCATGCGCTAAGCAATAGCCTTCATTCTTTTGTATATTTATACAAAGTCAGCTTATTGCCCCCACAACTGGGTCCTCAATTTATCTACCTTAGAAAGGATGGAAGGCTGAGTCAACCTTGAGCCTTGGCGAGATTCGAACCTGCAGTAATTGCAGGCAGGTGGTCTTAATAACCAGCTTAATAACAGGGTGCCTTAGACCACTGTACTACCAAGGCTCCTTTTATTGCATCCCAAGTCTGCTAAATGATGGACAGTAAAACCAAGGTTTCATTATTCAGCAACCTCTAATCAAGTCCTTTTTTAACAGTTTTATCCAGTGTATTTCTGATGAAACACAATCACTATGGATTGGTTGATAGGAATGTTTCCAACGAGAAAGTGGATGTGGGTTGATGACTCTCCATTGAATGAAAACTGTTAGTATTTTTTTCTAGACTTCTGATTGAAATCCTGCACTGGACAATCCAGTGGTCAAACCAGGGCTTAGTTTAGAAACTTTGTGCAACTCCAAAAGCCACGGGCCTGGTGGCTCAGCAGACTGAGAGCATTGTGATTAACACCAGCTGTCTGCAATTACTGTAAGTTCGAATCTCACCAGGCTCAAGGTTGACTCAGCCTTCCATCCTTTCTAAGGTAGGTAAATTGAGGACCCAATTTGTGGGGGCAATAAGCTGACTTTGTATAAATATACAAAAGTATGAAGGCTATTGCTCAACGCATTGTAAGCCGCCCTGAATCTCCGGAGAAGGGTGGCATATAAATCATTTTTTTTTAAAAAAAAAAAGCAGAAGTGTGACCTGAGGGGTCCTTGATAGTCCCTTAGCTTGGTTGTTTTCCCCCAATGAGGAATCTACCTGCGGGGCACTCACAGGCAGAGCATCTTGGGACTGGCCAGAGACCATGTCCAGGTGAAGCTTTGGGCTAGCCCAGGGATCTGCAACCTTAAACACTCAAAGAGCCATTTGGACCTGTTTCCCACAGAAGAGAAAACACCGGGAGCCACAAAACTTGAGTGGGCGTGGCAACTCAACACCACTCCCACCCAGTCGCATGACAGCCACGCCTACCCAGGTTTTGTGGCTCCCGGTGTTTTCTGTGGGAAGTGGATCTCTCTCTCTTTCTGATCTGTCCTCGTACCCACACACACACAAACACAGCCAGCCGAAGGTCAAGGAAACACTTTGGAACGCACCCAGTTTCTTTATCTTCCACTTGGCAGTGATAGACACACCGTCTGCCAAGTGCCTTTATTTTCACAGTAAAACAGAAAGATTAAATACTCAAGAGTCCAAATGTCCGACAACAAGAAATCTTTCTCTCAGCAATTCCGGACGAGGCTTTAGTGACTATCCAAGGTTTGCTTTGTTCGTCACAAGGATCCCTGACCACCACCCTCTATTATATAGTCTCTGGGGTGTGGTCCAGTGACTCAGTTCTAATCCCTAGCATGCCTCCTAAGCTGCTGCAATCGTTTATCACGCCTTCGGAGGCGTGCGTCCAGGAATGATGTTTCTTCGTCACTCTGATCCGAACCACCTGTCTCCCTACTGATCTCCTCTCCCTCGGCCGGCACCTGAGACAATGCCAGAGGGGAGGGGCCTGGAGAGGGAGGCCTGGCTGACTCCTCTTCCTCATGCTCGGAACTTTCTTCCTCCGATGGGACAGGCTCAGAGGGCGGGGCCACAACACTTTCATTCTCTCTCTCATTTGTTTTTCTCTTTTCTCCCTCTCTTTCTTTTTCTTTCTCTCCCCTTCTCTTACTCATTTGTTTCTCTCTCTTTCCCCCTCTCATTTTCTCCCTCCAGCTCTCTCTCATTTCTCTCTCCCTCTCCTCCTTCTCTCTCTCTCTCTCTCTCATGTTTCTCTCTCTTTTTCCTCTCTCTCATTCTCTCCCTCCATCATTTTCTCATTTCCTTTTTTCCTCATTAAATCACCTTTACAGCTCTCCCAGCCGAAGGGCCACGCTGCAGGTTTTTACAAACACTTCAAGCTATTTGCAAGTCGGGGTGTAGTGTTTTCCTGCCCGCACCCATTAGAGAGGAGTCTGGAAAGTCTAACCTGGAACAAGATGAGCCCTGGGCACAGGCCGCCTGGTAGGCTGTGGGAGGAGGTGAGAAGAAATGGACAGGGGCTTCCCCAAGTAAACACAGCATGCAAAAACAAAACGGCAGCTGGCAATGAGGACGAGAGACAAATGCCAGGGATGGGATGGCTGGATCCAGATGCAAGTAAGAAACTGGTGGGTGGAGGAGGAGGAGGGCCTGATGGGGCTGGGGGGAGAGCTGCTGGACTACCTGGGCTATAGCCCTGTGCCTATACTCCTGTAAACTCACCAATATCGAACAGCGGTAGGCAATCTGGGAGAAAGAAGCTTTCGCTGTCCAATGGGCACTAATGACTGGTGACACTTCATGGTGACACTTTTTTTTTTAGAATTTTTTTAAAAAAAACATAAACATAAAATACATCTTTTTAGAACGAAGCATTTATCCAATCATAAATTGGTACAATCACTAATTCATCTTTAACAACAACTTTTTTCTAATCTCCACTAATTATCATCATATAGAAAATAAAAAAATAAAAAAATAAAACAGAGAAATAAAGACTAACTTATAATGACTTACTCAAAACAATTACCTTTCTATTATTTCACCTCAGATCTTAGTTTCCAAATAACACAACTTAATGTTTTACACAATTGTTTCCCTAAATTCTGTCTATTTAAATTCTGTCCATTATCCAAAAACCCGTTACTTAAATCTTTAAATCCTAATCCAATATCATTTCATTATCTTTTTTTTTTGCTTAGATGAATGTATCTTAAAAATATAAATCATTGCAATTATCATAAACAATATCTTAACTATTACTCCCAACAAATCATCTTCATTGCTGTTTATCTCAACATAATCATCCTAATTTTATTGTTAATCCCAACATAATCATCTTTATTTTAATTGTTAATCCCAGCACATCATCTTCATCTTAATCAACATCTTTTGCTGTTGATCCCAGCGTAATCATATTTATTTTTACTGTTGAACCCAGCATAATCATTTATTTTTAATGTTATTCCCAGCATAATCATTCTTATTTTTACTGTTAAACCAAGTATAATCATTTTTGTTTTTGCTGTCAATCCCAGCATAATCATCTTTTTATTGTTACCATCCATCTACACCTTACTTATTCACATTTAATCATATTATTATTATCTTTGTTATAACAATTTAACATTGAGATGTAATTCTTATTTCAAGCACATCTTTGTATACATTATTAATTTTTTTCTTTTTAAACATAATATTTCTCTTATATTCTAATTTCCATCAATATTTCAATTTTATATATCTATAACATATTCTTCACATATTCCTATTCATCCTTATTAATCTTTAAAAACCTCCTTTTTATTATTACTATCCACCTATACATTGTTTTTCATTTTTAATCACATTGTTTTAATCTTTTTTCTTTTTTCCAGGCGAGTATATCTTGTTTCTTCATTTTCTTGTCTGCTAGTATATATTTCATTTTATTTTCAATATCCTCAAATTTTATCTTCCATGTATCATTTTAGTCCTTTCTCTTACTTCTGTTCCAAACAAAGTGCATCAAGTTCTTCCTTCTCTTGTTCCTGTGACATTTTATTCTTTTTAAGTTGTTGTTATCCCAATTACAAAAGTTCCATTATAATTTTCCCTTCTTTCCACCAAAGTCAAACTGCTTGCAGACAAAAAGAGAAAAAAATCTCCTCTGCAAAGTCCCACGGCTATTATCTGTAGAATTCACAATTTTCCAAAACAAAAAGCAAGTTACAATGTTCCTTTTTAAACCAGAAGGTGTCTCTCTGCATTCCACAATTTCCATAAGTCATGCAAGTATCCATTTTGTTTCAATTATGTAACAATCCAGCTTGATTACTCTTTTTCTTTTCAATTTTAAAAATGTCAAATCTTCTTCTTTTTTAAAGTCCAAATCAAATTTAAAACTCTGTCCAGACTTTTAAATATGTCTCAATATTTATTTTTTTCAATTATTTCTATTCAAAAATTAATTTCCTGTTGGGTCTTTGTCTCTTTAAAATTTCATTTTGGAATTGTCATTGCCCCTTTGTTGCTCAGCTGCTGTTTTATGGCTAGGGGTCTTGTAGTTAAAAATATTGCTCTAAACGTTGTTACAAGCCTGGGTTGGTTGTCACTCACCCAGCTTCAAAGAGCTCTGTTCCATTCCACTTTCCTCCAGCACATCTCTTAGTCCGGTTGTCCCAGCTTTATGGTAGCCGCCATGGCTGCTGCCCCCCGCCGCCGACTCAGAGAGTTCCCTTCGACCTCCAAAGAACTTGCCTGTTCCTCTTGGTTGTCTGAGGCACATCTCTTTCTACCCCGTCCCTGCAGGACGGTTCCGGTCCGAAGACCCATTGGCAGCGGTTCGCAGTCGGGGTTTTCACGGGACTCATCAGAGCCCACTATTTCCCAGACTGTCTCGCCGTGACGCCAAACCGGAAGTCAGGCAACTCAGCTGGGATCGTCAGAGCCCTTTGAAAGCATTTTTTAACAACCTCTTCGCTGAAGAGGTTGTAGAAAAAATGGTTTTAAAAGTAAAAAAAAAAAATTGGCCACGCCCACCCAGTCACATTACCCCCACCACCACCAAGCCACACCCAAAGAACCAGTAGTAACAAATTTTAGATTTCACCATTGGTGTGGACTGCTGTGAAAATGACACTGAGGATAGCGGCTGAAGCCCAAAAGGTTCAGGCTGACAAGAAACGGGCTCCACATAGGCCCTTCCAAGTGGGGGAGAGGGTGAACCTCTCAACTAAGTACTTAAGGTTGAAAGTTCTCTCCTGAAAACTGGGACCAAAATTCCTGGGGCCCTTCCCCATAGTGAGGGTGATCAACCAGGTTGCAGTGGAGCTGTTGGGGAGAGTACATCCAGTCTTCCACAGAAATCTACTAAAGCCCGTAGTAGCATATAACATCTGGCCTCTGCTGATGTGGCTGCTGGGCCCAGTAGCAGTGGGAGGGGAGGCCCATTACAAAATTGACCAGGTATTAGATTCCCGAATACATAGGGGAAGACTGCAGTAACTGGTATGGTGGAAAGGATACACATCAACAGGCACCTCCTGGGTGGCATATAACAATATTGGAGCTGCCTGGCTACTAAGAAAATTCCACAAGGAACATCCCCACAAACCCAGGAGGGGAATGGGAGGTCAGGCGTGATGGCCTGATAACGTGATGCCTGTGCTTTCTGTCTTATAGGTGCCACCCTGGTAGAGGGGAGCCACCTGTCAAACCCAGGTGCGTGATTTGGCATACCTGGGGGGAGATGGGTGGTGGGGAGAGCAGCGAGCAATGAAGAGCTGCAGTGGCAAGCAACGAACAGCTGAGCCTGACCACCTCCATGCCGGCCAACAATCAGCTGATTGAGACCTACAGCAGCTGAGCTGAATAAGTGCCCCGGCATCCCGGCAATCGGCTGAGTGTGGCTGCCGGATGGCTGGCTGCTCCAGCGGCTGGAAGGGCGCAGTTCCCGCATGAGCCATGGTGGTGCAGTAGTTAGAGTGCAGTACTGCAGGCTACTTCTGCCGACTGCCTGCAATTTGGCAGTTCAAATCTCACCAGGCTCGAGGTTGACTTAGCCTTCCATCCTTCCAAGGTTGGTAAAATGAGGACCCAAATTATTGGGGGAAATATACTGAGTCTACAAATCAGTTAGAGAGGCCTGTAAAGAACTGTAAAGCGGTATATAAGTGCTATTGTTAAGTGCTATACAAGGGGCTTTATTGTCAAACCTTTGTTTGCTGACAGACTCACTGTGTGCTGAGAATCCGGCCTGAATAAATAAATTGGAATCGGGAGAGAGTGACATTCTAATTGTGATTTAGGTCCAGAGCTCGGACCTCTGAGACAGACTTTTCATTACCCAAATTTCAATAAGTAATATCATCAGTGCTTATAAAGAATGGGGTTTGCTTTCCGTTTATATTCTACTGGATTGCCCTGTCACTTGACCTTCCCCAGGATCCATGATGCCTCATCTAGCAAGTCTGGGGAGATTCTGTAATTTAAGTAGAAAACAATAAAGTCACCTGTTTTAGCTATTTACCAGTGGATTTGATTGTTGCACCAGATAGGAAGAGCCACAAATTAGAGAACAGACAGACAAGTGGTAGCTGAATCTACAGAAGGAAAATTCTGTTCGCAAACATCTCAGCAGGGACTCCTCCCCCAGAGGAGATTTGCAAGATTCTATTCGTATAACCTTACAATATTCAAGGCAAAGAATGTATTTCTCACCATGCATCTTGTCTGGATGATTTTGCAAAGATTGAATTACTTCCAAAATAGCTTGATTAAATGGTAGATTATAAGGCAGAAACTTGAGACAAGTCCACCCTTGACTATGGAAGTTCCCTCAGTCATGTGCAGCTGTTCTGCTGTCTCTCAAATCAATATTTCACACATTAGTTTTTTTTAAAAAAAATTATAATTTTTAAATGCAGGCAGTCCTCAAGTTGTGACTGCAATGAACCCTGCCCCATCAGGGTCCTAAATTGTGACAGACATCAAAGGGGTCAGTCACGTGAGTAACCCGATTTTCCAACCTTTATGTGGCAGTTGTTAAGCAAACGCCAGTGGTTCGCAATGGGAGTGGTTTTGGCAAAAACTGGAAGTAACTGCCTGTGGGAGGGCAAAACATAGTGAAACGCAGTCGTGTGATTTCAGGATGCTGTAAACAGCCATAAGTGCATCCCAATTGCCTAGTGTCCAAAGTTCAGTCACATGAAGCCCAACTATCTTAATTTCCAATCCTGGTCATACGTAGCCCCCAGGTCAGTGGTGGGATTCTGCCGGTTCTAGGGGGTTCGGCCGAACCCTTTGTTAAATTGCTGGCTCGCCCCGCCCCTTGCCCCGCCCCTCCGCACTACTATTTATTCCCAATAAATGGGGCGAGCGAGCCAGCAATTTAACAAATGGTTCGGTGTTTTTTTGTAATTTATTGGCCCTGCAGCACACTGAACCATTTGTTAAATTGCTGGCTCGGCCGCCCCTCGCCCCGCCTCGCCTTCCACCCGCGCGGCCCCAGCCTACCGTAGCCAGGGGTGGGCAATTGTGGCTCTTTTACAACCTGTGGACTTCAACTTCCAGAATTCCTGATACAGCTTGGCTGTCTCAGGAATTCTGGGCGTTGAAGGCCACAGGTTGTAAAAGAGCCACAATTTCCCACCCCTTCCCTAGCCTGAGTTCCACTGCCTGGGATCCACATGGGCTGCCACGTGGTTCCCCACCGGCTCCAGACGCAAGAGAGCAGGGTAGAGAAAGCAGCTTGCCGGAGAACACGTGAATGGCTCCATGTGGTCTGCAAGTCAGTGGCTGCTGCTTCTGTCCCCTGCTGCTTCTTGCCTGGGAAAGAAAAACTTCCAGAGCATTAAACAAAGGTAAAAGGGAAGCAGGGGGATTGGGGGAGAGAAGGAGAGAAAGAGGCTTTAATTTGCTTCACATCGGAGGCTGGAGGCTTTTTGTTTTCATTCGCTCCGTGTTCCTCTTTCATGCAAAAAAAAAAAAAAAAAAGCCCGATCTGATCTGGAGCCGAATGTCATTAGAAGCAATGCTGTCAGCTTGGAGCATTTCATTTCAATCTTCCAACTGGGCAATGAATTGAACCTCCTCCCCTAAAACAGATGCAATGTGGGTTGTTTATTTGTTTTAGCAATGCGGATTGTTTTCCTAGGGCAGGGGTCTCCAACCTTGGCAACTTTAAGATTTGTGGACTTCAACTCCCAGAGTTCCTCAGCCAGCTTTGCTTTGCTTTGCTTTGCCCTAGACCATTTTAGGAGCAAAGTAGTGGGTTTTGCTGGCATTTAAGGAGGAAAGGAGGGAGGAGGAGAGAGAGAGAAAAAGAAAGAAAAAGAAAGAAAAAGAAAGAAAGGAAGGAAGGAAGGAGGGAAGAAAGGAAGGAAGGGAGAGAGAGAGAGAAAGAAAGAAAGAAAGAGAAAGAAAGAAGAGAAAGGCAGGAAGGAAGGACCACAAACCATGGCACTAGACATGGTTTCAGAAGATGCTTTGAAACAGGATAACAATCTAGGGCTGGAAGGGACCTTGGAGGCCATCTGGTCCAACCCCCTGCTCCAGCAGGAAACCTTATATCGTCTAGATTGTTTTGGTGCCTCCAACAGAGAGGAAAATTGCCAGAAAGGAAAAGGAGTTTACTAGGACAAGGCTGCCATGCGGAGGAAGGCAGAGATAGTCCTTGACTTATGACCACAATTGAGCACAAAATTTTCATTGCTAAACAAGAGCGTTGTTAAGTGAGTTTCACCACATTTTACTCAATCCATGACTTCTCCTGGCTCTAACAGTCATGTGCAAGCTAGATAGGGAAGAATATCTGAAGGTGTGTGTAATGTTCTAAATGTATAGAAGTTATAGTTAAATGTGTGGCAGAAAGTGGATTCTGGGTGTGTTTTTCCAAATGTAGGCATGCCCACCCAGTCACATTACCCACAGAACCGGTAGTAAATGGACTACTCAGAGGGCTGAAAAAGTTATTTTTGACCGGTCCTCGCACTTTTGACCAGTCCTTGAACTTACGACTGTCCTCACATTTTACGTTTTGTGCCCTATCATGTCACCGTGGTGAAGAGAAGTAGTGGTGAAATGACTGACACAGTTGTTAAGAATGCTGCACGGGCATAAATGTGAGGATGGTCATAAGTGTGAGGACCGGTCAAAAGTGCGAGGACCAGTCAGAAATGACTTTTTTCAGCCCTCTGAGTAGTCCCTATGCACATAGCCATGCCCACCCGGTCACATGACCAGCTAGCCACGCCTACACAGTCACATGACCAGCTAGCCACACCCACCCAGTCACATGATTGCCAAGCCACACCCCCAACTAAGCCACGCCCACAGAACCTGTTGTTAAAAAAATTGAATCCCACCACTGCCCCAGGTGCTAAGCAACTACGGGTAGTCATAAGACAAGGACCATCTGTACAATAAAAGTATAAAGAATAATAAAAAATATAGTATGTTCACTTCCACCATTCTTTCTATTGTGTAGTTACTATTTTATTCTTTCCCTTCCCTCTTTTTTTTTTTTAGTAATTCCATTCCCCTTCTTTTTCAACTTTTTTTAGTCCCCAAATCCATAAATCCACATTTAGTTTTCTTTCAACAAGAAGTTCATATAAGGTTTGTAGTCTTTCAAAAGGTTCTTTCTCTCTGTTCCTGGACAAAAGTTAAAATAAAAGATGTGCTGTATATTGTGTTTGATCAACACATAAATATTGGAAGGCTGATTATGGGGAAAAGTCCAACCAAAAAGAAAGGGAAGAGGAGGGGGAAGAGATGACAGGAAGATGGACTGCTCTTTCTATAAACTTTCATTTTCTCATGACTTCATCAGAATTCAGGCTCTTTTAGGAAACAGCTGCGGGATGCTGATCAGGTCAAAGATTGTTGCTGAAGCCTGCTGGACCCTCTCCATGTGGGTTTGTCAGACATTGGATATATTTGGTTTGAAGTGTTGGATATATTTGATTTGAGCTAAAATGCTGTTTTTGACACTTCTCCATAGGTCAGTGGTTGGAATAAAGAGGTCTGGGGAGGGGTGAGTAGTAAGGAAATGCTCCATTAAACCAGAATTACATCCTCAGGGAATGGATACAAACAGTTTAAATCATTTGGCAGGGAGGGAATGTCATCATCAAACTATGTTCAGTATAATCTTTGCTCTTTCTCTTAACAATAGTTATCAATTATTTGGTATAGTGCCTTTCTTGTATGTGTTCCTAAAGTGTATCAGCTTAAATAAATATCTTAAAGTGGTTTCATAAGTGATAAAAAAATATGTATCTAAATTGCTTTTTCCCTGACTGAGCTTGGCTGTCTCACCCTTTTTCCTTCTGCAAAAGGAAGTTTTGTTTAGTTGCCTCTTTGCCAGCTTCTCTTTTCTGACCTGTCCAAAAATTCTTCTTTTCCTTTGGCCATGCCAGTAATCTAGTTCAGTCCAGGTCATTCCATCTCACCCAGTCCCCTCCTTGCTAGCAGAGAGAAAGAACTGAGGATGGGGAATCAAATCCTTTAGAATTTTTCTGCTGTTAACTCCTTTATTTGATCACTTTTCCTTGGTTGAACTGAATCTCTCATCCTTGCCTCATTCCTCCCTTTGGATTTCAGCTTCCGGATTGAGGGTGGAAAAAAGCATTTAGCAACCTGACATTTGCCCATCACATTTGCCTCCTTAGAGAAAGCAAAGGAAGAGCTTGCAAGTGGGCCTTTTGCCCTCTGGCCATGCAGTGAGCTTGACAATTGGGTTTGCATCTTTCCCCCTTTTCTAACCTTGGCTTCCCAACCCTGAGAACAGTGTCTTCTCTACTCTCCAAGGGTTGATTGAGTGGCAGATCAAAGAGAAACTGTTTTCTCCTTTCACACTGTTAGGAAATGACTATTACCTAACCTGTTGGGTTGGCAATATATAAACCATCAATGTAGCTTTAAGACTGCTGTATTGCATCATACTGTATCCTGACTGGTTAGCTCTGTAGCCAATGTCCTTAAGAGGGAGCTTAAACAGAAGAACTGTTTATTGTGGATGACTACGATGACTGGTAAGAAGACTTCGTTATTCGATTATCCCTGGACTGTCATTTTGGCTATCTCCTGCTTTATATGTGTATAACCTGGACTGTTTATTGGACTGTGCTTTACTATTTCCTGAAAGTAAACACAACTCATTGTATCTGTGTGTTGACTGTGTTTATTCATAACGACTCTCAATCGCTTTCATATGTACACTCTTGCTACTCAAGGGTTACTCTGTGAATTCCTTAACACACACATTCTGGTCAGTCCAGGGAAAGCAGCCACAGCTGTCCCTGCCTTTCCATTCCAAAGGAGTTCCAAGGCAACAGATTTAGTAAGTGCTGCATCATCACAGAAAAATAAGAACACTGTGGTTATGTACTTTGATTAAGTACTGTATCCCCCAATATTAAGAACTGACAGCCACTGGTCTTTCACAGGGAGTATTCTTGTCTCCATTTTACACACACACACACACACACACACACACACACACACATACAATCAAGCTGTTGGTCCTGATCTTTCATCTATTTTGTTTCCCCAAAAATAAGACCAAGTCTTATATTTTGGGGGCTCTGAAATAAGCATCAGGGCTTATTTCTGGGAAAACATGATATCGAGGTGATTAGCTCAGCTGGACACCCCCCGCCGACACGCACACAGGCAGAGAACGCATGGGGGATGATGGTGTCCGGCAGCAGCTGCAGCCCACCAGCCCCTTGGTCAATGCGCTCTGGGGCTGCGCAGTCCACAAAGTGCAGGTGAGTTGATTACCTATCTAAGCAGCAGATGGAAGCAGAGGTGTGACAGGAAGACAATCCAGATGTGCTGTGCGGGCCACAGGCAAGCCGATAGAAGTGAAGGTGAATCTCCCATGGCGGCCCGCTTGATCCACCCATCTACCTCCCCCACTCTGTGCTCTGCCTCTTCTGCTTCTGGGGTCACCGTGCAAAGATGAGCCTCCTGCAGCCACCCACCAATTCCAGACCACCAACTCTCAGCTTTTCTCTGGCACCAGGAAACTGATCAAGGAGAGATTCAATCTAGAAATAAGGACAGTGAGAATAATCAACCAACGGAACGATTTGCCTTCAGCAGTTGTGGAAGCTTCATCACTGGAGGCTTTCAATAAGAAACTGGACTGCCATCTGTCAGAAATGGTGTAGGGTCTCCTGCTTGGGTGGGGGGTTGGACTAGATGATCTACAGGGTCCCTTCCAATGCTGTTACTCTGTAAATCTGGCTGGAACTACTTAGGGTAGCCTCCCCATTAATCTATGAATGACTACTCTTGCATTGTCTTATTCGGCAGAAGAGGGGGCCAGTCCCCGCACTCTACATAGGTGGATAGGGTATTTAGTGATATATTCACAGTGGTGGGTTGCCCTCGGTTCGGACTGGTTCGCAAGAACCGATAGTAAAACTGGCAGGAGGCCCCACCCACCACCCCGGATGTCGTCATCGGCGATCTGCGCATGCAAGCGCACACGCACAATCCCATTGCAAATCAGTAGTAAAGGTAAGTAGAACCCACCCCTTACAAAAAGATTGAAATCAAGTAAGAGCTTTTTAGATTGCGCCAAGGAGATTCTTAACTATATCTCAAACAGAATGATTAAACAGATGGAAACTTCAAATTAAACCTCTTTGTAATTGAACAGAAGATGGAATGGAGATTTTAAATAGACTGCGCATTGCTTTAGCTAGAATTTAAGATCACATGGAAAAAAATTTCCCAGAGGACAAGGATATTTACTGCTAATGTGGCACTATTCAAACAATTACCCATCTTTTACAGTTTCCTCTAGGACTGACATGCACACAGAATGACTTGCTGGTCAGAAATATCCCTGCCATTAACATGGCCTGGCATTGGGCTACAACTATGTAAAGTTATGTTTTCATTAACGTTTTTAATATTTTTTATTTTTAATTAACAATTTCTCCTTCTAGTTCCTGCATTTCTGACATTGCCTTGGGGGTGGGGAGGTTTGTTTATTAAAGTTTTAAACTGCCCATTTCATTAACAAGTATCCCTGGATGGCTTAAAATGACTCAGAATAAAACAATTAAAAGGAATAAAAACACCAGTCTCCTTCTTCTTCTTTTGCCTGTAATTGATTACTCTTCTAAGAATTCAGAGGCATTTAAGCTGATAAATCAAAACAGCCAGAATGGTGACTGCAAAGCTGCAATGAGATGACTGAAAGGCAATCCAGTCTATTTTGCAATGTCTGTGATTGATCCTGCCCTACTTGAATTTCAGAGCACTTCACTTCTTTGGAATACAGCTGATGGGAGAAATATCCCTCTGGTTCAGTTCCAAGCCAGGAGAAGGGCACTGGAGATAAAATGGAGGCTGGGGGCTGATGGGAAAGAAAGGTTCCCTTTATTGATGAAGCAGAACCACCAACCACAAGTGATTCTGGAACAGCTGACAAAATGAAGTTGGGAGTGGCTGGGTTTTTATACCTCCTTTGGGCTTTGTATTTGAGCTTCCTGTTCCAGACAATGTCCTTTAATATTCTATTGGCTGTTGTCAGATTCCTATGGGGTCATGGCTGGCTCTATAGGCAAAGGGGGAAATCCAAATCCTAAGTACTTGTCTGAGCTGATTTTGTCAATCTTTTGTTTGTTGCTTATCTGAGATTCTATCTTGACCCAGTCTTTCTGAGCGGATTACCAAATCTGCATTTCTAAGAGCTGGCCTCCTCAGTTTCTGCTTGGGGCAGGGAAACTGCGGCTGGTTTCTGCCTCCCTTAAGATTTTTTCATTTCTCCTTTAGGGAAAATATTTTAACCAACCTTTTTTAATATTTCCAAAAATATTTCATTCTTCTGGGGTGGGGGCTTCCCACACAGCGATCTGGGGTTCACATTTTGAAAAGCAGAATGCCTTTAATAGCTGCTTCATAATATCCACTAATGTTTGTCAGGAGCTTCAGAAAAACAAAATCGCAGAAGTGTTTCCATTATTGGCTAGATCCTTTTCCCCACTGTATTATGTGATATTGACGGATGAAGGGTGATGGCCAGTGATTATTATTCAAAACTGTGAATAGCGGTGTTGATATTATGTGATGGAAGGAAATGTCAGTGAATTAGGTACCATAATCATAAACAACATGGAATGGATGGAAACTTATCATCAAATCATTTTTAAAATTATTTTTTTAAACTACAGACAATCCTTGACTTATGACCACAACTGGGATCAGAATCTTGGCTACTGAGCAAAGTGATCATTAAGCGAGATGCTCATGTGACTGCTTCATTCAACAACCACCATCCCAGCATTCCTGCTTGTGGCCATTAAGTGATCTCCTGGGTCATTCAGGAAAATGAGTGAAAGAGCAAATCCTTTTAGCAGGCAGATTTGTGTGAGAGAAAGATTCACTTAACAACCGCATGATTCACTTAACATGGCAAAAAAGCTCATAAAATGGGGCATAACTCACTTAACCACTGTCTTGCTTAGCAATGGAAATTTTAGGCTCGTTGTGGTCGTAAGTCAAGAACTATCTGTATAAAGCAACTGATAGCTTTATCAAAGCAACCTTAAAAGGCCCTCAAGACAGCAAACAGGATCCTTTTAATACAATACAACTCTTTATAGCAAGATAAACTGTAAAGTGGGTTCTCATAAAGAGCTAACACATCCGAAGCAAAAATAACTACATTATTGTTTAACATGACAATACGATTAACACGAAACTGTGAGTCATGATGTGATTTATATGGTTTTGCTTCAGCTGTCGAGACTTGTAAACTGAGCTTAATGGTGTCATGTGCATTGTCTAAAAAAACCCATGAAAGTCAAATTACAAATTATGTGGGAAATGTGGAACTACACTTCCAGGCTACATGTCTAATTTGCAATTTCATGGTAAAGATGTATTCTCTTTCCCTGTTGGGTTCTTTTTTGGTTACTGCTTTCTGGTTTTTGTTTTGTTTTTCGGTAAATTGCTGTGGTTGTTTCTGATGAACAACATGGCCTTAGAGGAATATTACTTAAGAGGACAGTTGAATGCCTTTAGTATGTTCTTCGTCCCAGGGTATTCCCGTGAATGTAGGGTCTGCTTTTGGATCAATGAACACCACTTTGCACGGTCAGCTGCATCTCTGTCAGCTATGCCATAACGCTCTAGGAGCTTCGATTCATTTGTTGTGACAAAATTTCCAACCAGCCTGCACTTGGGCCTGACGTTGGGGTCCATGATCGATTGAGCACCACCCAAAAATGGGTGGGTGGTATCCAGCAGCATCACAAGGAGGAATGGACCAACACTGCCAGGGAATGCCTTTGGTATGCCAATCTATCTATCTATAAAAGGCAAATATCACACATTCATCAGAACTGTAAAGCCTACAAACTTGAAATTTTGCACATATGTTCCTCTTGGCTTCTAGGTGCTCGCTAAGAAAGGATTTTTCAAAATGACCAGCAGATCATTAGTATTTCTTAAACAGTAATGAATATGCTCTGATACTAAGGAGTTCTACTCCCCTTCCCCATCTGAAAAGAATTCTGTTCAACTGCCAGTTGCCTCAAATTCCTCAAGTTCAAACTGGCAGACATTCCACTCTTTCATTCAGGAGCGGCCTGGGGCTCCTTACAGTACTAAACGTCAGTATCTCACCGAAATGTCTACGCCTTCCACCTATGGAACTGCTTTTTCAGATATATTTAATCATCAGTAAAAAGCCCTTAACAAACCATCATTGCAGGTAAATATCTACATATCACAGGAACCGGAAATTTATTTATTTATTTATTTATTTATTTATTTATTTATTTATTATTAAAATTTATATGCCGCCCTTCTCCTGTAGGACTCGGGGCAGCTCACACAGTAAAAACCACAACAATAAATATTAAAAACCAATCCAAATTTAAAATCCCCAAAGTTAAAAGCCTCATAGTCGGTCAGGGAATTTGCTGAAAAAGCCACATTTTCAGTCCAGCGCAGAAAGTGCAGGAGCCGTCCAGAGCTCAGTGGGTAACCCATTCCAGAGGGTCAGTGCGGCCACAGAGAACGCCCTCATCCTGGGGGTCGCCAGCCGACATTGTCTGGCCGATGGCACCCGGAGGAAGGCAGCTCTATGAGAACGCACTGGGCAGTGGGAGGCCAGTAGGAGGTGGTCCTGCAAGTACCTCGAGCCCATGCCATGAAGGGCTTTATAGGTAAGTACCAGCACCTTGAAGTAGATCCGGAAGGAAATACCTCACAGACGCAGCTGAAGGCAGCTCCTCGAGAGTCAGGGGATGGATCTCAAACTAATCCTACCAAGACTGCAGACATAACCCTTGTAACATCTTCCCTTTTTCATTAATACAACTATCACATTTTAAAACATTAAAAACCCCACTAACCCCATAAGCATTACATATATACATTAAAACAATATAAAGCCCTATAACTATAAAACACTATAAAACATTACATTGTGAACCATACAAAGTTCTGATGTAAGCGACTATAATATCTTCCCTTCATATTAACACAACAATGATATTTTAAAACATTATAAAACGTGCAGAGTTCCGATGTGAGTAACCATAACATTACTATAACATCTTCCTTTCAAACAATCACATATTAAAACATTAAAAGAGAAAAAAAAAACATTGCAAAAGAGTTCAAATTGTAAAAAGAAACAATATCAACACTTTGTACAAATTTAGTCTGTCAGGTTATAGAAAGAGAACAATATCAACATTTTCTACAAATTGAGTCTGACAGGTGGTTGCAAACATTGGCTGCTGCGAGTAACAAGTGGCCCTCTTGCGCCAATTGGCTCTCTTTGCACTATGGGCTTCTCCGATCTCACTGGAACCAATAGGCTCTTCTCGCCACTTATTGGAATGTCCGGTGCTCGACTGCTATTGGCTATACCCGCTTTCTCCGAGCTCTCATCAACATTAATCTGAGGCCCCATCCCTGTGCATTCCTCATTGTCCATGGGTAAATGTGGCATGGTGATACCAGATACATCTGTCCTGTCCACAGGATATGTAAAGTCTGGCTGCTCAGCTACACACAAGTCTACCCGATTGCGACGATACAAAGATCCATCAACGCCCACCAAATAGAAATGTGGAGCCACTAGTTGTAAGTAGCTACCCATTTTCCAGCGACCTCTCCGATCTCCGACTAAGAGATGATGGATAATGAGAAAATATATTAATAAAATGGTTAGTAGATGGTAATTTAAGACTAGACAATTTAACTGAAGTACTAATATTAACAGTCTGTTAAAAGATATTGTGAATTTAAAATAGTAAGGATTAGAAATGGGGACTTTGAGATATACTCCCATGATGGATTGAATATTTTTAATAATTGGTGTTATTTATAATCCTATACATTTGGAATATTGATGTTATGGTGGAATGAGTGATTTTTAAAATATTGAATGACAACCTTTACTAAGGGATAATAAACACATGGTGTGAAGAAATGATATTTATGTTTAAAGGCAAATGGGCAGAACGAAGCCATGCGGTCCAGCAAAGGAGCGGCCTCCCCTCCTTCCGTACCCGGCATCCTGAGCTCCGGAGTCTTGGAAAAAGGTAAGACGGGGGCAGGTAGGTGGGCAAATGGCTGTGGGGACCCTGAGAGCCAGGAAGCGAGATGTGGGGTGCCCCAGTGGGGCGGGGGAGGCCGGAGGGAAGGGCGCTTCATCCTTAACGAGGATCTCCCCATATTCCTGTCCTCTTCTTCCCTCTCTCGGGGAAAAGCTGGAGGGGAAAGGAAGAAGGGCAGCAGTTGGTGGAGGACAGGCTGGAGCGGGTGGTGATGGAGAAGTAAGAGAAAAATGGTGACTTTCAAGAGAATATGAAAGAAAGAAACTTTCTACTGGGCACCCTGAGATAAACAGTGGTTGTTTCCCCATCTAAATCTCCATAAATATACCTGTACATAAGAAAGAAAGAAAAAAAAGCCAGGGGCATAAGAGAGCCATCTACTGGAGAAAGAGAAGAACTACAACACTATAGCCACAGTATATTTAATGAAAGCTAATCTAATAAACACCAAGTCTAACACACAGAACAGTAGTAACAACGTCTGGTGAATGGCCTGACCTTGACACTCTTGTTAGAAGACGACTAGGAAAATTCAATAACATTCAATAGTGGGTTTTTCCCCCTTTCCTTTTGAAGAGGAACTAATTTGCAAATAACTAAATCTTACTAAAATTGACTATTGGATGATGGATTGGAAAGACTGGAAGAATTTAGTGGACTAACCTGGACAAATTTGGACTTGGACTATTAATGTTATTTAATAGAATATTCTAAGAGGCAAAAGAAGAAAAGGTCAGAAGAAAAGAGAAAGGAAGGAAACAAGACTTTAAAATTTGGACAGTTGGGGAAATATAAGGCTGTAAACTATTATGCTATAAAATGTGGGGTTTGGGAGGTATAACTATGGGATTGATGTAACTTGATTAAACAGAAGTTTCTTAAATATTGAGATATTGGAATAATAGAAATATACTTTTTATAAGCTGTATTAAATAACTATAAAATGGATCTAGAGATGTATGAAGAAATATTGTGCATGTTAAAAAGTCTGCATGAATCCTTAAGAAATGACAAAGAGACAAAGGAATAGTTTAAAGATACAGAAATGAATGTAGAAGCTACTCAACAACTGGAGAAAAAAGAGGAACATGATATTCAAGAAGTAGAGGAGAAATTAGAAAAAGCAGGGGAAGGGGAGAATAAAAATGAGAAGCAAGAAGTTAGGAACAAAGAGGAGAAGAGACTAAAGTAGAAGACAAATATATAACATCATAATTTATAAGGGTACAGAGAGACGAGAGAAAAAACCCTTTAAAAAAAAACAAAAGGAAGTTTTGTGGATGGGTATTCAAAAAACACAGTAGAAAGAGGCAAAAGGCACCCAGAAGGGAAAGTTTAGTAGACACAAAAAAATTAAAAAGAGATACAAGATTCCAAGAGAGAGAGAGATAAAAGACTGACCAAAAAAATCCATAAACGATGGAATTTTAGAAAGACTAAGAGATGGTGGATAATGAGAAAATATATTAATAAAATGGTTAGTAGATGGTAATTTAAGACTAGACAATTTTTACTGAAGTACTAATATTAACAGTGTGTTAAAAGATATTGTGAATTTAAAATATTAAGGATTAGAAATGGTGGGGATTTTGAGATATACTCCCGTGATGGATTGAATATTTTTAATAATTGGTGTTATTTGTAATCCTATACATTTGGAATATTGATGTTATGGTGGAATAATGAGTGATTTTTAAAATATTGAATGACAACCTTTACTAAGGGATAATAAACACAGGGTGTGAAGAAATAGTATTTATGCTTAAACGAATTAAAGGGAAAATGTAAAAGGAATATGAAACGAGATTAGTATTGTTTGAAGTTGGAAGATTAGAATTAGAATACTGTTTGTATTATTATTGTTAACGTTGTATAAAAAAGACCTGAACCAATCAATTTACTATCCACAAAACATGTATGTTTATATTGGGAAAAAAAACTTAATAGAAAAAAAAAAAGGGAGGGGGGAGCCAGGGTCTAGCAAGGAAAGGAAAACAGCTTCCTCAGAAAAATGGCGTGTGTTATGTCCTTATAAGGACATCCGCCCGGATTGGCTGCCAGCCACCGGGCGGGAAAGTTTGAATCCCTGTCAGGGGGCGGTGCGTCTGCCGGAGCGAATATAAGGAGAGCTCCGGCAGCGCACGGCAGTCTTGCTACTGTTGCTGTTTAATAAAGTTACTCATGTAACGAGTTGGTCACGTCTTCATTCCTGCGCCGATCTAACACTGGCGACGAAGGACTAGAGAGAAGAAATGAACCTTGTGGCACCAAGCCAACAAGACCAAGACTCCGGCACCTGGAACCACAGTAGGCATTTCCAAAGGCATGGCATCCGCTGAAGTCACTTTGCCAGCCCTTGCTCCTTTCCGCCCAGGGAAGGACAAGTGGAAATCCTACGTGGTCAAATTTTGGCAATACCTGAGAGGCAACAACATCAGGGACGCCGACGATGACCGGAAGAAGGGCATCTTCCTGGCCAACTGCGGCTCCGAAGTCCTCGACATGGCAATCGATCTCGTAGCACCACGAGACATCGAGGAAGTGCCATGGGCAGACCTGCTGCAGATCCTGAAAGACCACTATGCCCCAACGGGAACACCAGTGGCGAACCGTTTCACCTTCCACCAGAGGGATCAGAAGGAAGGTGAGACCATCAAAGAATTCGTGGCCGCCCTACGCCAGATCGCAGCCAGCTGTGAGTTTGACCACGTGGACAACGCCATCGCTGACCGCGTGGTTTTCGGCATGAGGGACAGGGGCCTCCAAAAGAAATTCCTGAGCAGAAAGAAGCTCGTGCTCAAGGATGTGGTGGAGGAAGCCACCGCATCCGAAATCTCGGAGAAAGCAGCCGCCGTAGTAAGCAGAGCAAAGGGAATCCACAAGATTCGCTCCACAGCGCAATCGTCAACAGAGGATTCCACAGCTGGATCCGAATCGGAGGGAGAATCCACCGTCCACAAGGTATCCAGACCCCCAAGGCGGGAAACTGCCCAACGGAACTACAAGGGGGAGCGCTGCGCCAGCTGCAGAGGGACCATGCCAGAGCAACCTGCAAGTGGAGAGATGCGACCTGCCGACGCTGCAACAGAAGGGGTCACATCGCCGAAGCTTGCAGAGCTGAGGAACCAGCCCCAGAGCCCTCCAGCCACCGTCCCCGCGAGAATCGGAAGGATTACCAGAGGTCATCCAAACGGTCCTCTGGCCCTTCCAGACGCAGAGACGACGAATTTCCCCGGAGCGGAGCGGTCCACCAGACGACCATCGCTCACACGACATCAGACAATGCCACCAAGTTCCACATGACCATCCACGTGGAGGGGGCACCCTGCAAAATGGAGGTAGACTCCGGCTCGGTCTACTCCATCATGGACTGGCAGCAGTTGAAGCGCCTGCAACCCAGCATCACCAAGCGAGAGCTGAAGCCACTACACTCCAAGCTCGTCGACTTTGGGGGAAACCCCATCGGAGTGTTAGGAAGAGCCAACATCCGAGTCACCTACAAGCAGTTCGAAGGCAAGCTCCCCATCACCGTCGTAAAGGACAGCCGTCCGAACCTGCTAGGAGTGGAGTGGTTCAAGCCACTCCAGGCATCAACCAAATTGGCAGGGATGAACTCGACAACCTCATCGAAGAATTCAAGGAAGTCTTCGATGGTAAGCTGGGGAAATTTGTGGGGAGGCCAATCTCTTTCAATCTGGATAAGGGAGTCACCCCAATTAGGCTCAAGCCCCGCCGAGTTCCATTCGCCCTGCGGCCGAAAGTAGACGAACAGCTGGATAAGCTGATCGCCCAGGGCGTCCTGGAACCGATCGATCATGCCTCATGGGAGACCCCCATTGTGACCCCACTGAAGCATGATGGGTCTGTGCGCATCTGCGCCGACTACCGTTGTACCATCAACAAGGCGTTGGCACAGAGCGCATACCCAGTCCCAGTAGTGCAACACCTGCTGCATTCCCTGGGATCTGGCTCAATATTCGCCAAACTGGACCTGGTCCAGGCTTACCAGCAATTGCCAGTGGATGAAAAAACGGCGGAGGCACAAACAATTGTCACGCACAGGGGGGCATTCAAATGCAACCGCCTCCAATTTGGAGTCAGCGCTGCCCCCGGCATCTTCCAATCCATGATGGAACGCCTGCTCCAAGGTGTTCCAGGGGTGGTGCCTTACGTCGACGATGTGCTCATCTCCGGGGACTCAAGAGCCCAACTCCTTGAAAGGCTCAGGCTTGTCCTGCAGCGGTTCAAGGCCAAGGGTTTGAGAGTCAGGCGGGACAAGTGCATCATAGGAGTACAGGAAGTCGAGTTCCTGGGTTATCTCATTGATAGCATGGGCATCCACCCCACCAAATCAAAAGTGGAAGCAATCCATGAAGCTCCAAGCCCAAAAAACAAAACGGAGCTTCAGGCATTCCTTGGGTTGCTCAACTTCTATGCAATCTTTCTAAAACAGAAAGCCACAGTTGCTGAGCCACTTCACCGCCTGCTGGGGAAATCGGCTTCCTGGAAGTGGGGCCGGGAAGAGGAAGCAGCGTTCCGGGCCATCAAAGGACTATTGACGTCCAAAAGCGTCCTCATCCAATACAGCGAGACGCTCCCTATCAAGCTGACCTGTGATGCGTCGCCCTACGGGGTGGGGGCAGTCCTCAGCCACGAACTGCCCAACGGCACCGAAGCCCCAATCGCATATTTCTCGAAGACCATGTCCGGAGCAGAACGGAACTACAGTCAGCTGGACAAAGAAGCCCTGGCCATCGTGGCAGGAGTGAAGCGCTTCCACGAATATCTCTATGGAAGACGCTTCACCATAGTCACCGATCACAAGCCACTCCTGGGACTCCTCGCAGGCGACCAACCCACCCCGACCTTCATGTCCCCGCGGATGACGAGATGGGCCATCTTCCTGGCCGGCTACTCCTATAGGCTCGTGCACCAGCCAGGCACAGCCATAGGAAACGCCGACGCACTCAGTAGATGCCCATCGAAGAACACGGTGGAAGACCCAGCCCCCACGCTCCATCTATTCCACATAGATGACGACGCCAGCTGTCCAGTCTCCTCCGCAGATGTGGCCGCACACACCCAGAGAGACCCCACCCTCCGCCAAGTAAGGTCCTGGATCCTCAGGGGGTGGCCATCGAAACAGACGGAAGAGAGGTTCAGCCCGTTCACCAGGAAACAGACGGAGCTGTCCACCATAAAGGGCTGTCTGCTATGGGGAGACAGGGTGCTGATTCCAAGCACTCTGCAACGGCGGACGCTAGAGACACTGCACAACGGGCACCCGGGCATCGTACGCATGAAGGCCCTGGCACGGAGTTACGTCTGGTGGCCCTCACTGGACAGAGACATCGAACAATGGGTCTCCAGATGTGACCCGTGCCAAGAAGTCCACCCCGCGCCACCGCAATCCGTAGTCACAAACTGGGAGACCCCCAGCAACCCCTGGTCGAGGGTCCACATCGACTTCGCGGGCCCGATGCAGGGGCGACACCTCCTCATCGTGGTAGATGCTTTCTCCAAGTGGCTCGAGGTGATACCCATGGCATCTACCACAACAGAAGCGACGATCCGAGCCCTGCGCCGCCTGTTTGCCACACACGGACTACCGGACGTGCTGGTCTCGGACAACGGCCCCCAGCTCACATCCCTGGCCATGGAGTCCTTCCTGGCAGGACTGGGCATCCGCCATGCCCTCTCCGCTCCGTACAGGCCGGCCGGAAATGGACAAACGGAACGGATGGTCCGGCTCACAAAAGAAGCCCTCACCAAGATGGGCCCGGGAGACTGGCAAGAACGCATCGACAACTTCTTCCTCACCCAGCACATCACGCCGCATGCCACCACCCACAAGAGCCCGGCCGAACTCCTCATGGGCAGAAGGTTGAGGTCACCCTTGGACCGGCTGCACCCCCAATACAGCCCGGAAGTGATCGCAACCGCCAGCCGGCCGCTTCGCGCTTTCAGCAAAGGAGATTCAGTTTTCGCGCTGAATTTCAACGGCTCGCCTAAGTGGCTGAAAGGGAAGATTGCCAGCACAACCGGCCCCAAATCCTACACCGTCGAGTTGGAAGATGGACAGGTCATGAGACGTCACATCGACCAACTCCGGAAAAGGTGGGGGGGAGCAAACGAAAACCAGCCTGACGAGGGAGGCCTACAACACCCAGACGGGGTAGGACTACAACACCCCAGCGAGGTAGACCTACCATACCCAGACGAGGTAGGCCTACCACACCCCTACGTGGCAGAGCAACGCCATCCCAACGAGGTCGGCCCAGCACACTACCAGGCACTGTCACGCCGGCAGTGCAGCGAGGTAGACCGGGGCCAACCGCACGGGGGATGGCAACACCAACCCGGCCAGGTGGGCACCCGGCACAACAGACCCAGGGACCCCCGACCCAGCCCGCAGGTAGACCGGGACCTGCCCAGAAGGGAAGCACCGCACCCTACCAGTGAAGGCAACCCACGGCAGCCCTACCAGGGAGACCTCAACGCAAGGCGAGTAGACCGGGAACCATCGCAGATGGGCACACCACAGCACATGGGCGAGGGTGGCACACGACTCCCCGGTGAGAGGGACCCCCACCCAACACAAGAAACAACCCGGCAACAACAACAACCCAACCCAGACGACCCCAACCACCAACGGGCGGTAGACCAGGGACTAGGGGGAAGGGAAAGCCGACAACAATCCGGCCAGGGAGGCCTGCGCCACCCCGCAGGGGAGACCTCCACCGACCCGAGGAGGTATCCCCACAACGACACCCCGACCAGGTCGACCACCACCAACCCGACGGGGAAGGCCAACGCCTGCCGGGCCAGGGAGACCTGCGCCAACCCTGCAAGGTCGGACACTGCTACCCGAGCCAACACCACCCACAGCGGGCAGACCGGACCCAAGGGCACCGGCCCGAACCACCCTCCAGACCACAGCGGGCCGGGCCGCAGCAGAACCGCAGCCACCGGGAGACCGAGGAGGAGCAAGTGACAGCCGGGGTCTTACCGAGACTCAGACGCTCTTCCCGGGTCGGAACCGAACAGCACCGCCGAGGCGGAAGATCCACAGGCCAGGAGGAAGACCACCAGAACCAGCCACCCAAGGTCTGCGGTCCGGCCGGAGGCGCTGAGGGTGACCCCGCACACTCGCCAGCCGAACCGAGCCCGGAGCCGGGGAAGGATCCAGGAGCCACAGGAACCCTGTCCGTCCAGGGTGGGGACACGGGAGAAATGAGACTGCGCAGGTCAAGTAGGGTGCCTAGGCGTCCTACGTACCTGCAGGACTACGTCACGTTTATTGACGAACACTGAACGTTTTTTTTCTTTGGACTAGGGGGGAGGAGTGTTATGTCCTTATAAGGACATCCGCCCGGATTGGCTGCCAGCCACCGGGCGGGAAAGTTTGAATCCCTGTCAGGGGGCGGTGCGTCTGCCGGAGCGAATATAAGGAGAGCTCCGGCAGCGCACGGCAGTCTTGCTACTGTTGCTGTTTAATAAAGTTACTCATGTAACGAGCTGGTCACGTCTTCATTCCTGCGCCGATCTAACAGCGTGCTCTGTCACATTCTCTCTCTCTTGGCCATACAGGTACAGAAGAAAGTGTGGCATCGAGAAGGAGGCAGGAGAGTGGCTGAAGGCATCCGAAATCGTGTTGCGAAAGGTTGCTTCTTCTTGTTGCCTTGTCTTCTCCACCATGAATTGCGATCCAGAGCTCCAGTCCCTGCCAGGAATAAGAGAAAAACAGGCATGTTAAGTGGCAGCAGATGAGCAACTGGAGAGCAAGCCACCAGAGATTTTTCTTGTTCGGCCATTTCCATCCCACAATATCAGCAAGGGCTGATCAGCAAGGTCAACAAAGGATTAGCCAGGCTTGGAAGATTTTTCTTGCTTGCCCCCTTGCGTTTGGTGAAAGAGCTGAAGAAGCTCCTTGGATGAGAAGCGAAAGGTCTTCAAAGAAAAACTCCAGTTGCCTCTTGAAAAAATAAAAAGCACCTTTGGGACAACCATGACCTGGATGACTGAGAATCTCCATAGGCATTCAGCTAGCAAAGAAAGGAAAGGGTCTCAAGCAAAAAACATTCACTTCTGCCACGCAGTCCAGCAATGCAGGGACCTCTCCTTTGGTACATCACCTCCTGAACTCTGGAGCTCACCAAAAGGCAAGTGATGGGAGCAATCGGTGGGGGCAGAGGGTGGGCTTGGAGATGGCCCAAAGGGCGGGAAGGGAAGCATGGGGTATCTCAGTGACTGGGGGCAGGCTGGAGCATTACTAGGATCTCCCCCACACCTGAAGCCCCCATATTCCACTTCAGCCTCTTCCCTTCTTCCCTATCTCGGTTGCAAAGCTGAGGGGAAGAGAAGAAGGGTAGGAATTGGTAGAGAACAGACTGGAGCACTGCTAGAAGCTAGGAATTTTGGACACACTGGTATAAATGTTTGTTTTTCTATCTAAATCCCTGTGAATGTACATAGTAAAGAAAAACACCCAGGTGGTCTGGGTCTCTGTCTCTCTCCCCTTCCCAGAAGCAGTTGCTGTGCTTGAAGCCATAGGCCACCTGACCTGTCCCCAAACTTTCAGACTTGGAGTTGCGGGAGCAGAGGGGGTGGTTCTGTGTGAGCTGCAATCACATTCTCCTGTCCCTTGTGTGGCCTGGTTCCAAACAGGCTGAGGTCTACTAGTGGACCATGGCCCAGGGTTTGGGTACCCCTGATATGGGCCACTTCCATTGAAGCCGATCTTCTTTAGGAACATGTGCTTGGTGGCTTCAATCCATGAAAATAACTTCTTTTCAGACAGATCCATCCTGGCTCTTTTTACCAAGAAGAAGCAGAATAAATGCTAAAGATAACTGAAATGTTTCTTTTTGCAATTGAGGATTCTGTGCCTCGGGACGGCAGTATTCTCTTCACAGAACCAGGGCTCTGTTTTCTTTCTTTTGCAAATTCCAATTTAAGGCCACTGTTCTGCATCCAGTTGCAAAGGCTTCCCTAGTATTGGAAGTGGGGAATGGCTGCTTCGGGCTCAGCCTTGGCAACTTTGGCCTTGCAACATGTCCATCCAAGATGCATTGACATACTTCTTCGTTAGTGCCAATGGCAAAAACTTCTGCAATAGCAGTGGGTATTAGTTGTTTTAGGGAAAACTATATTTCTTACAATTTCCTGTTATAAAATCTGATAATAGTAACAGAAATATATATATATAGGTAGTCCTGTAGTTATGACAATTCACTTAGTGACAGTTCAAAGTTATGACATTCCTGTCAAAAGTACTTCAACCAGGTCCCAAAGTTATGTACGTAGCAGCATCACAGTCGCTGTTTTGGCCTTACGACCGACTGCAGAGAAGCTGCAACATGCTACCTGCCTATTCCCACCCCCCATTCTTCCATTGCCTGGTCTCTGCAGGCACCAGGCCTGCTTTGGTAGCCCACCACGTTCCACATGCTCCTCCCCACCCATCACCATTGCTTACTTGGGAAGATCTCCAGAGCTAAAGATGTTGATGCAAAGCTCTTTTCCTTAGATCTTGCATTCTTCTACACACTTCCGTCCTTTTAGGAAAAGCTTTTTTGCACAGAGGACGAAAGAGTGTGCAAGAAGGAGAGATCTATCGTGTCCAAGCAAGCTTTGTTTCATCCCAGCCTGTGTGGTGCCACATACGCCCTCTGCATATTTCTAACAGTTTCTAAGCAGCCGGAGCTGCAGTGCTGTTGCTGGGAACGCCTGAGTCCTTGCAGTGGGCCAGGTCATTGTGGGAGCCCCACAGCCCCCATGCTTGCCTCCTGTGCTGCCTGCGCACCCTTGCTTTCCTATAACACTCTAGTGGAGATCCGGCTGCCCCCACCCTCGGGATGGTCCCCTCCTTCGGGGCAGCTATTATGGCCCACAGGAACCTCCCAGCCCGCCAAATCTGTGCCAGAGTGTGTCTGAAAAATGAGGGGTGCAGTGTGACCCGTGCACCGTGCTGTTTCTCTATCCAGATCTGCAGTGGCACAGGGGTGAAATCTATAAATATGCAAGCAGACCTTCTGGGCATGCACAAAACCTGCGCATGTGCATTCTTTAAAACTCGCTGTTGCAATCTCACCAGATCCGCCATGAATGATATGCATGGGCTTTTAATGTTTTTAAAATGTTTTTATAATGTTTTTTAATAATTTTCCTATGTTCTTTGTTGCATTATTTTTGCTGTAAGCCGCCCAGAGTCCCTTGGGAGTTGGGCGGCATAGAAATTCGATAAATTAAATTAAATTAAATTAATGATATCCAAGTGGGTGGCCGGAGCTTCGCTCCGTCATCACTACAGGATTGCTGAACCCCGCCTCCCCCACTTACCCAATCCGGTCCAAACCGAAAGCATTTCACTCCTGATCTTGCGTTTTCCAAAGAGAACGGAATCTTTGTAACATCTAAGGTAAATAATTTCCTGATTTACATTGAGTTCTGGAAATCTTTTAAGAGTAAATGATCAAAGTAATGGGGTGATGGGGTGGGGAGGAGAAGGCCCAAGCAGGTGTAGGGACCCCAAGGGGTCAGAAGAGAAGCGTGGGGAGAGGCCTTTGGCGGCTGGAGGTAGTGGTCTTGTCCCTGCACTACGCCTCTCCACTCCTAAGTTACTCCATGTACTCTTAACGACCCATGCATTTGATTAACAAATGGATTCGGGAGAGGAGGGATGAGTTAGGGTTAATGTGATTCAGTTAATGTTACGACTACAATGGACAAGCTCTGTTACATTCATAACTCAATGAGAATTCTACCCTTTTGATATAAAGTGGATGACAGAATGTTGATTTTTTTTTTGCTCCTCTACCAAAAGGTTGCCCAATTTATTGATGGCATTTAAAATTTTTTTTGCATGACAAATTATTTTCGGCTGTATGCTTTTTAAGAGGCTGTGTCCTACGTATAAAAAGAGATTCTTTGAAATTAGTAACAATTTGCCAGCTTCTGTAAGCATCTTGGCCTTCCTTCTTGTGACAGTCTCATTTCCAATTCCAGATTATACAACTCCAGGATTGCGGAATATGGATGTAGAGAATCAGCTGTTGGGTCCTCCTCTCAATGGATCTGCATCTGAACAGGAAAAAGAACCAGGTATTAATAACAATATCAAAATCTGGAAGCCACTCACTCAAACGAGGGATTGAAACATCCAAGCCATGACCACCAGAGTATACGGAGCAATCCAAAACACATACCCTGTCCCTAATTGGACTTTCAGGATAAGCATCAGAATAGAGCTGGAAGGGACCTTAGAGGTCTTCTAGTCCAATCCCCAGCCCTATGTCATTACACATAGGTGGCTGGCCAGTCTTTCCTTAAAAAGTGATGAAACACCCACAACTTCTGAAGGCAAAGCTGTTCCACTGGTTAATTGTTTTCACTATTAGGAAGTTTCTCCTTAATTCCAGATTGCTTCTCTCTTTGTTCAGTTTCCATCCATTGTTTCTTGTCTTGCCTTCTGGTGCTTTGGAAAATAGGTTGACCCCTTCCCTCTTTGTGGCAGCCCCTCAAATACCGGAATACTGCTATCATGTCACCCCTAGTCCTTCTTTTTGTTAGACTGGCCATACCCAATTCCTGCAACTATTCTTCTGCATAGGTTTTGTCTCCAGGCCCTTAATCATCTTAGTTGCTCTTCTTTGCACTTTTTCCAAGGTCTCAACATTTTTTTTCTAATGTGGTGACCAAAATTGGATGCAGTATTCCAGGTGTGGTCTTACTAAGGATTTAGAAAGTGGTACTAATGCTTCATGTGATTTTGATTCTCTGCCTCTGTTTATACAGGTTAGCGTTATCTCCAAATTTGATGAGTTTCACTTCTATTCTCCCATCTAAGTCATTTAGGAAGATATGAGCCTTGGTAGTACAGTGGTCTAAAGCACCCTGTTATTAAGACCAGCTGCCTGCAATTACTGCAGGTTCGAATCTCGCCAGGCTCAAGGTTGACTCAGCCTTCCATCCTTTCTAAGGTAGGTAAATTGAGGACCCAGTTTGTGGGGGCAATAAGCTGACTTTGTATAAATATACAGAAGTATGAAGGCTATTGCTTAGCGCATTGTAAGCCGCCCTGAGTCTCCGGAGAAGGGCGGCATATAAATCAAATTAAAAAAAAAAAAGATATTGAAGAGTACTGGGCCTTAGATGGAACCTTGTGGTACCCCACTGCTTGCTTCCCTCCATGTAGATGTAGTACCATTAAGGACTATGTTGAGTACCGTTATGTAAATAGGTTTTGGTGGGAAGTTTGAATAAACTAGCCATCAGCTGATTGGCTGACCACCACAGCTGCAAGGTATATAAGGGAGCTGTTTCCCCAGGTCAGTTGCTGGATTCACACCCTAATAAAAAGAGCTGTTGTCAGTCACTGCCTGGCTTGCTGCGTCCTCATTCACCCAACTTAACAAGTACGGTTTGTCAGCCAGTTACAAATCTATTTTTCTATCTTACCAAGAAGTAGGTTGCGGTCTACTTTGTCGAATGCCTTGCTGAAGTCTAAGTATATTATGTCCACAGTATTTTGCTGGTCTACTAATTTAGTCACTATGTTGAAGAATGAAATAAGATTGGTTTGGCATGATCTGTTTTTAACAAACCCATGTTGACTTTTAGTTAATACTTTACTCGTTTTTAGGTGTTGGCAGATCTGTTTTTTTTTTTTTATTAATTATCTTTTCCAATATCTTCTTGGGTATTGATGTTAGGCTGATTGGTCTGTAGTTTCCTGGGTCTGTTTTTTTTCCTTTTTTTAAAGTGCTTTTCTTTTTTTATTAAAACAAACTTTATTAAACATAAAAAGATAAAATACCATATCAAATACATACAAAATACATTTATATTAATCCAAACAACCTTACTTACTCAAAACAAAAAACAGGAGGGGAAAAAAAACAAAAAAAAAATGAAGAAAGTGACTTTGTCACTTTATCACATCTTTTATCTTATTGAGGGTGCCTGTTTTATTGTTAATTTTATTGTCTTACAGAATTTTACTTTTACTCTCCTTTCTTTGAATTATCCAATCATACCATCTATTCCATTGTAATATTTTGAGTCTACCTTTTCTTTTAACTCAAATGTTAATTTAGCTATTTCCGCACAATTGTAAATTTTTTGGATTATTAGTTGATCTGTTGGCAATTGATCCATTTTCCAATATTGAGCTAATGCCAATCTAGCTGCTGTAGTTATATGTAATCTTAAATATTTTGTTTCTTTTCTATGGTTTTCTTTAATCATGCCTAATAGAAAAATTTCTGGTTTAAACTCTATTTCCTCTGCTGTTATTTCTGTTAACCAAATTCTTATTTTTTCCCAGTATTTCCTAATTTTTGGGCAAAGCCACCAGACGTGAAAGAAAGTACCCTGTGCCTGTTTGCATTTCCAGCAAATTGGACTTAAATTCGGATACATCTTCGCTAATCTCAAAGGGGCCAGATACCATCTATACCACATTTTATACTGATTCTCTTTATAAAGCGCTGATTTTGTCATGCTATAATTATTTCCCCACACTTTTCCCCAGTCCTCCAATTGTATGTTATGTCTGGTTTCTCTTCAGAGCATATAAATCTTTCGCCTTTTTTTCCCCTTTTTTGAAGATGGGAACCACATCATCTCTTTTCCAGTCCTCTGGTAATTCCCTGGTGCTCGAGGATTTTTGAAAGACGTGGTACACTGGTTCTGAAATGACATGTGCCAGCTCCTTCAGAACTCTGGGATGTAATGTCCTGGTGATTTGTATTCACCAAGATCAGACAGGTGTTCTTTTACTATTTTTTTTGCTCATTTTTACTTTTATTTCTAATCTGTCTTTTATGGTTATGTTTTTGGTAGGTTGGACTATTGTTTCTTTTTGCGTGAAGACCAATGCAAAGAATGAGTTAAATGGCTCTGCTTTTTCTCTGCTGCTTGTTACTTCTTTGCCGTCTTCTCTCTTTAGTGGACTGACTGTTTCCTTGATTTTTTTCTTGTTATTTATATGTTGGAAGAAACTTTTTTTTGTTATCTTTGACTTTTCTTACAAGTCTTTGTTCATTCTGTGCCTTTGCTTTCCTGACTTCATCTTTGCAGATTCAGGCTATCTCATGATATTCTGCCTTAGTTATATGTCCCTCTTTCCATTTTTTGTACTTATTCTTTTTGTCTTTCAGTTTATGGGAGAGATCTTTGTGCAACCATGCTGGTGTCTTCTTGGATTTCTTGTTTTTTTTTTAAGTGGTATTGTGTTGGACTGGGCTTTTATGATCATATTTTTCAGAGTTTCCCACATTTCTTGAGTTGTTTTCCCCTTTAGGATTTTCATCCATGATTTGTTTTCTCAGGCTCTCTCCGAGTTTGTTAAAATCAGCTCTTTAAAGTTTAAGACACTGCTTGGATTATATTCCATTGCTTGTGTTTGCATTATATGAAAAACTTTGAAAAACTATAACACTTACAAAACTTATAATACTTATATAAAACTTATAATACTTATGACCCGCCTGGCAGCAATTACATTTATAAGTCACATGTTTTCCCCACAGTTCAAACCATTTCAGCCAGTCCTTGCTCCATGGGTATAGAGGTCGTAGCACTTGAGCAAGCTGCTAATGGTAAGTTTATGTGAAATCTTTGAAAAAGTCTTGCTGGATTTTAAGGTTTCATGGGACATAAATAAAGAAGCAGATGTGATTATGGGGCTAGGGAGTCATCATAGTAAGCTTTAAGATGTCATTTACAATAAATGTATTGTAGGAAGTAGGATACAGGAGAGAGAGGGAAGTCTCCGAATATGCCAAAAAATACAGATTTTACTATAAACTCTCTGGGCATGTTCCTTGTCCAAGATGCTCCAAAAAGAAAAAGAAGAAAATGGATTTGTTTCCTGGACTGTGTGCAGTTTATGTTAAGCAGTTGAATGTCAAGCCAGTTTTATCCCATCCTTTGTGCAGAGATTCATGTAGCTTTCCTGGTACCCCATCACTTTTATTTATTTCTTCAATTCCTACTCAATCAAAGGATTCTGAGTGGTTTATAATTCTAAAGTTATAGAACTATTAAAACAAAAAACCATCCAGAAAATAAATACAAACAGCAGTCAAGATAATCTATTAACGGTAAAGCCAAGGAATGGGGCCCTTCACCAATTCTGAGCTCCAGGCCTAGGAACCTAACCAGGTTTTTAATGCCTTGCAAAAAGCCAACAAGGTTGGGGCCATTCTAATCTCTGAGGGAGAATAGCCCACAAGGCAGGAGCTACAGCAGAGAAGCCCTGTCTTTTCATTCCTACCAGTCAACACTCTTTGCCTGACAGGATCTGCAGCAGGCCTAATCTGGCTTCACCAGACCAGTGGTGGGTTGCTACCGGTTTGCACCAGTTCGGGGGAACCAGTAGCGATAATCTGTTATCGCTCGCTGAACCGCTGGCAACAGTTGGATGGACCCCCCCCCGAACCAGTCGCTGCTCACTCACCCTGCCCGCTCGCCCCACCCAGTCACTCCTCACCTCCCGGGAAGCAGAGCACACTTCGTGGCACTCACGCATGCACAGTCTGATCTGCAGCTTACCTAAACTGCCTTCCCATGCGGTGCCTGCCCTATGCCCCAACTGCCCAGCCTCCTCCTACCTACAGGTAAGCATGTCAGTCACGCTTGCCCCCCCATCCCCGTTCTTTGCCGCGGCCCCCCTATCATCCCCACCATGCTGGCTTGTTAAGCTGGCGTGGCCTGGCCTAGTTCCATTCCAGGCCGCGCTGCCTGCAGCCTAGCTTGCCGCAGCCCTTCTAACATCCCTGCAGGGCTCACAACCTTACCTTCTTCCTTCCATGGCTGGTGGTAGAAATGAAGGCAAGCCAGCACCCAAAAGGAACCGCTCCTCATCCCTAGCCATGCATTTTCAAGGCCAGGCTATTGCAATAGCTTTTCATTCCAAGCAGCCCGGGCTTGAAAACGCATGGCTGGGGCCAAAGAGCTGTTCCTTGTGGGCGCTGAAAGTACCGGTCTTCAACCTGGCTGTTTCTCTGTGCCTGGCTTTCTGGATGGGTCCCCAAAGCACAGTGCTGCAAAAAACTCTCTCTCTGCCCCAGCAAGAGAGCAGGGGAGAGAAAACAGCTTGCCGGAGAACATGTGAAGTGCTCCATGTGGTCTCCAAGTCAGTGGCTGCTGCTTCTGTCCCCTGCTGCTTCTTCCCTGGGAGAGAAAGTCTTTCAGAGCACTGCACTTTAGTCGAACTCCTGTAAGTCCCATCTGGAAAGCCTGCGCTTTCCTAGGGCCCCGAGGGCTGCCCCCTTCCATGCCTGCCATCACCGGGGAAGGTTGGGAAGGTGATGCTTGTGGCAGATGGGAGGTGGCGGCTGTGGCTGACTTGGGATGGAAAGTTGGGGCCCGGTGAAGCAACTGCCTTTTCCTCTCTGACTTCTGTTAGCAGAGAGAAGGAAGAGGCAGCGGCAGTGGCAATGGAAGGGGCTGCCTCGAGCGCATTAAAGAAAGGTAAAAGGGAAAGTTTATATCGTCTGGATTATTTTGGTGCCTTGAACAGAGAGGAAAATTGCCAGAAAGGAAAAGGAGTTTACTAGGACAAGGTTGCCATGCAGAGGAAGGCAGAGATAGTCCTTGACTTATGACCACAATTGAGCCCAAAATTTTGGTTGCTAAGCAAGAGCTTTGTTAAGTGAGTTTTGCCAAATTTTACTCAATCCATGATCTCTCCTGGTTCTAACAGTCATGTGCAAAGTAGGGAAGAACATCTGAAGGTGTGTGTAATTTCTAAATGTAAAGAAATTATAGTTAAATGTGTGGCAACTCTGGGTGTGTTTTTCCAAATGGAGTAAGTGAGGTTGAATGTGTATAGTTTTAGAAGAGCTCCCTCCCTCTCTCCCTCTCTCTCTCTCTCTCTCTCTCTGTGTGTGTGTGTGTGTACATACACATACAGTATATATAGTAGATAATGTATCTTTTTGTGTGCCTATACACACTCTATACTATGTAATATGTATGGACACATATGGCATATATACATAGGATTAAATAGTGTATTTTGGATGGTCAGTAGTAGTAAATAGACAGTGAAATTGTATCTCATTGAAGCCTTTGAGGCGAGGAGAGGCCAGGCACCCTAACCCTAACTCTTGACGTGACCACCAAGGTCACATGACCACCAAGCCATGACCACCCAGTCACATGACCACCAAACCACACCCACCAAACAACCCATGCCCACAGAACCAGTAGTAAAAAAATTTGGAACCCACCCCTGCACCAGACCCAACATTATTTTCTTCTTCAGTCTTTTAACTGAACCAGATGAATTGCAAATATAGTCTGTGGCATCACCTTTATTTACATGAATGCCTCCAGATCCACCAAAGACACCGACGAAGGGAAGGAGGGAGGGAGGGAGGATTAGAGGGAAAAACTCTTCAGCAATTTTGCTTAAGGAGAATATTGTACCTCAGTTTCTTTTCATCAGATTAAGGTGGACGTTTTAGTTGACTGAAGAGGAGACATATTGGGTTTTAAAGTTAAAAAACAAAAAGCAAGAAAACCTTACCAGCTTAGAAATGTATGTAGTATTTTATTTAGGGATTTCAACTCAAGGAGAACCATCAGTATCCAGATTTCTCTGTACCTTCCTTTGGTGTAGCAGATGAGTGCTGATGAATCTTGTTTCTCTTCTTTTTCTTTTCATGCAGCCCATGTCAAGTCAATCAGGCAGAGATTTTTGCCAGCTTACTGTAAAGCTAAAAAGGCAATAATTGGAATTGTCATTTCTCTCCTCATCTTTGGCTCTGCTCTCTTTTTCCTGGGTAAGGAATATGGATCCTAATACTTTTCCTTTGAAAACTTTCTTCTAACAAGACTTCATGAAGCTGAATGATCTCTGCAGTCAGATCAGAAACATAGAGTTGGCCTTACCCTGGTTTTTAGGTATTGTAATCCAATTCATCCACTATAGGAAATTTCAGTTCCTATGTTTGGAAGAAATCTTGGTGTTTGAGAAGTAAAATAAATAAACATGCATTTCTTTATCTACTTCCTGCCAGATACTGCCTTTTCCTGCCAGAAGCAGTAAACGTGAAGTAGGTGGACCAAATGTGAGACAGGTTGACCAAATTAATGGAAAATCCCACAAAAAAAAAAAAAAGGATTCATGGCTGAATAAGTGGATTTGCATCTGGTTTCTTGGATTCAAATCCAGCATCCAAATCACTGCTCAGGTCTATTGTCTCTTATCAATCTGAGGATAACAGGATGGAGGCCATTACAACTACTAGGATATGGGGCTTTTTTAACCAGATTGGATTTTCTTAGAACCTACTAACAGGTTCTAATTCAGCAGGAGGTCACACCCTACCCATAAGAACGGGACTGGATTAGTTAGTGTCTATTCTTTTCATCTTTCTCTGTTCTAGGAACATTAGTGCCATTAAGGCACCAACAGGATGTCATTAAATGTCAACCTGACTGGATTGGACATCAGGGACACTGCTACAAATTTTCAGTAGAGGAAAAGAACTGGAAGGAGAGCCAGAAGTTCTGTATTTTACATAATGCTTCCCTGGCCAAAATTACAAAGGAGGAAATGGTGAGCAATGTAACTGGTTTTGGCCAACATAAATCAGTTCCTAGAAATAATGTTACTTCATTGATGGTGCATGAAGAAGATAAAGGTTTTTCTCTTGATATTGCTAAAACAAATCTCCATAGATGCCTTTCTGAACAAAAGCTTCAAGATCCTTTGAATCTTCTCCATGTTTCAAAATCTGCCAGTTTCACAAAACAAGATCTGTTGACATAGAATCAGGAACCCAAAAGTAAAACTGTAGACAATGCCAAAAACCATTCTAGGATAATCAGAGTTTTACCTTCTACTAAAGGTTTAATATTTACTTTGAAAAAGCCTAAGGGCCTGCCATTTCCCCCCTCGCTAAAGGAACTGGTAAGTTATGTTCATTAGGGTTAGATTAGTCTTTTAAAGATAGTTTTGGTCCTTTCAGAATGGTCCTGTCCTATGTGTAAGTTCAGAAATTCAGCTGGAAATCTAACAATGCAACATTCTAACATGCACCATTTTTTTAAGGCTATTGTGAGGATGTTCACAAGAGACCATGTCTTTTGGATCGGCCTCAAGAGAGAACCCGATCAGCCCTGGAAGTGGCTAGATGGAGAAAATTCAACGTGAGTCTTCCTCTTTTCCTTTCAGTGCCAAGAGCTGAAAGTAAAATGCCTCCACTGAGGCTCCATGCAGTTCAAGACTGATCTTAAAAAGAGCCTCCCAGCTGCCAGTATTCAGGCGTTGCCCTCTAAAAAGGTTTGGCCCTACTGATGTATTTAAAAATGTATTACGAGGGACAGAGGTGGGTTTCAGCAGGTTCTCACCAGTTTTGGAGAATTGGTAGCGGAAATTTTGAGTAGTTCAGAGAACCGGTAGTAAAAATTCTGACTGGCCCTGCCCCATCTAATCTCTGCCTCCCAAGTCCCATCTGATCAGGCAGAAATTGAGATTTTACAGTATCCTTCCCCTGCCATGCCCACCAAGCCATGCCATGCCCACCAAGCCACACCCACATAACTGGTAGTAAAAAAAATTGAAACCCACCACTGAAGAGGGGTCCTCAAATTATAGCCATTCATTTACTGACTGTTCAGAGTTACAGTGGAAGTGAAAAAAATGACATAATTGATCCTTGCAGTTAAAACCATCACAGCATCTCCCTGATCACCTGATCAAAATTTGGGTGCCTGGCAATCAGCATGTATTTAGTTATTTGGAAAAATTATGTGGCCACCCCTCATGGTGAGTCTGGGCAGTTTACAGAAATTAAACAATACTAAACCCTATAAACCTCTACCTCAAAGATAAAACCAACCAGGGGTCCCCACATCTGCTAGCAAAATAGTTACAATTTGCAAAATCCTGGAGTTATGTGATTGCCATTTGCAACCTTCCCAAGAAGCAAAGTCAACAAGGAAAGCTGGATACTCTTAAAATCATTTGATTCACATAACAGCTTCAGTAATTCACTTAACAACCGTGGCAAAAAAAGGTTATAAAATTGAGCACTACTCGCTTAACAACTCCTTTGATTAGCAATGGAAATTCGAGTCCAAATTGTGGTTGCAAGTCAAGGACTGCCTGTACAAGTAGCTTGGTGAGAATTCCACTTGGAATTGAATCCAGAAGGCTGAGCTGCTGGGATGTAGATTTACTATATAATCAACACTTCCAAATAGATGAATTGGGGAACAATCTGCAGAATCATCCTTGAGAAGGCAAGGCTCAGCTAGATGAACTTTAAACTCAGGACTAACTTGGTGCTGCTAGGTGGGAGATAACTCCCATTACCTAATTTCTGCCTCTGTTGCAGGTTGGAAGTCATGGGAAATGGAGGAGACTGTGCGTATTTGGATGATGATGATGTCACCGCCAGCTCAGGGAGATGCACCACTGAACACCACTACATCTGCAAAAAAAATTGATCCAAAGACTTTCTGTACGAGAATCCTATGTTCCCAGTGGTGGGATTCTGCCAGTTCTAGGGGGTTCGGCCGAACCCTTTGTTAAATTGCTGGCTCACCCCGCCCCTTGCCCCGCCCCTCTGCACCACTATTTATTGCCAATAAATAGTGGTGGGCGAGGGGCAGGCGAGCCAGCAATTTAACAAACGGTTCGGTGTTCTTTTGTAATTTTATTGGCCCGCGGAGCTTCAGCATAGGCTAATTAGCCCCTTGATTCTATCAGCCTCCCGACTCTCAGCTGATTTGCTCTCAGCTGTTTTGCTCAGGGCTCTGTTGCTTGCTTGCAAAGAGTGCAGATTTTTTCCCCCCTATCTATGCTGAAAAACGAAACTGAAAGTAAAAGCCTGCTTTACTGTTGCTGCAACGTTGGTGTCAGCCTCAGCTTTCCTGCTTCAGCTGCCATAAGAAAAGGGGGGAGGGATTAGTTATGAAGCTGGGGGGGGGAAGCGACAGGAGAGGGTTTTTTTCCTTGTCTGGTAGGATGTGTCTTCATGAGAAAACGAAACTGAATCTTCAAACGGAGATTGCTGACCAACTGCCTCACATTCCTGATGAATGACGCTGCCAGACGTGTTGCCACCTGACCTTTGGAAGACCTTTGGATTGGCTGATGATTTATGGACAGGAGGGGGGGGGGAAAGCTTAGTAGAGGCATTTTCGCACGTTTTGCTCAGTCCCAGCTTTTCCTGGGTTGTTATCATTTCATATTCAGTAAAAGTACCAAATTCTTCAAAATGCTTGAGTTTGGGAGTTTCTTTCCTGGATACTGAAGGAAGCATACCTGACATTAAGCTGGGACTCACATTCAGTCAACCCGGACAAAAACCGAGGGGACTGTAAATCCAGAATATGTCAGATCGGGGGAGTGATGGAGAAGAGAAGATGGGGGCAGCCAGTTCAACTGCCCTCCAGTCGGAAAAGGAGACTGCAGAATGGTTGGAAAAACTCCGTTTGGAGACAGAAGAGGCTAGATGGTCAAAAGGAGTGGGAAGACTGCCAGACTGGGGAGAGGAACCCCGGGGAGTGACAACTTCCAGACCCCGGAAAAAGGAGGCAGTGTGGATGCAAGAACAAAAAGAACGTCTCATGATAGACCAAGCCTTGCAGCTTATCCGTGATGTAGAGGAAAGCAGAAGAAATCGTGAGTCTTTTGAAATTCCTGGGGAGAGGGGGAGAGAAAGCCCCAGGGGGGAGCCAGGAGAAACAGCCTGTGGGGGAGAGGAAGAGTTTGAAGAGGGAACATCCCAGACTTCAGCAGCCCGTGGGAGAGATGCAGCCGGCCAGAGAACCCCAGCCTTGCAGCCCCCCCCCCCCCGCAGACGTAAAAAGCCAAAAATCCCCCCCCTTCCTGGGAAGTTTGATGGGAATCCTAAAGCCTTGGGATTTTTCCTGACCCAAGTGTGGAACCACATGCAGGATTGGGGGGAGGACTACGAGACAGAAGCGGCGAAAGTAAGAAGTGTCGCGAATGCCCTAGAGGGAGTAGCTGCTGAGTGGATGGTGGTTCTCCACAATAACAATTCCCTCCTGCTGAGAAATTACAACCAGTTCATGAGAGCCCTTAGAAGACGGTTTGAAGACCATTTAGCTGAACGAAAGGCGAGACTCAGAATGAAGAGCATTCAGCAGGGCCGGAGGCCGGTGGCAGAGTATATCCAAGAGTTCCGTGAACTGGCACCCTATATGACAGGCTGGTCAGAGATGGCTCTTTTGGAGAGTTTCAAAGATGGATTGAATGAAGAGATATATCGAGACTGTAGAAGCATGGGGGTTCCCGATAATTTGGATAGATGGTACATAGTAGCTGAGGATGTGGAAATCGAGCTGAAACGGAGCGAACTCCGAGGAAAACGAATGGGAGACCAGTCATTCTCTTCCTACCGTAAGGGGGCGCCCAAGATGACTGGCGGGAAGACCGAATTCAAACCCAAGTCAAAGCCCTTCACCTGTTTCAAATGTGGGAAGGAGGGTCACCGAGCGGCCGAGTGTTTCTCCAAACCACTGCCAAAAGCCACTGGGCCCGGCCAAAAGAAAGGTGATAAGATACCCGCCAAAGCCCGCAGCACTGCCCTGAAAGGAGAAGTCGTTGAGTTCGCTCCCCGGAACTCGAGTGAGCTGGGAACTCCGACCAACGATGACGATAGCGAGACAGACTCCGACTCCGAAACCGACGAACGGGTGAGTCACACGGAAGAACCCTTACTCATCCCCGTAGAAGTAAGGGTGCCCTCCACAGGAACTCACGCGCAATTGTTAGCCCTGTTGGACTCAGAGTGCACTAGATGCATAATTAGCCCCAAGGTAGTGGAGGAAATGGGACTGAGACTGAAAACTTTAAAAAGACCCATTGCATTTTGTCAATTAGACGGGTCGATTGCAGGAGGGGGCCCAGCTAGTTTTATGACCGAACCCCTTGAACTGCAGTTGGGGAATCACATAGAGAAGCTCAGCTTTATTGTAGCCCCTGGAATGGAAAGGCCCCTCATTTTAGGACTGCCCTGGCTTCGTAAATGGAATCCACGAGTAAATTGGAAGACAGGGGTCCTGCGCATTCGTACGGCAGAACCGACTCCAGAAAAGGAAGGGCCCCCCCTAAGGGACAACATAAGGCCGGAAAGGGTGGCAGTAGCCATTAATTATATTGAGGGAGAAGAAAAAATTCCTAAAGAATATTGGGACCTCAAGGAAGTGTTTAGTGAAAAGGCATCAGATGCCCTGCCTCCCCACAGAGCCACTGATTGCACCATTGAAATTCTCCCTGGGGTGAAGCTTCCCAAACCAAAAATTTACCCCATGACACCTTGGGAATTGGGGGAATTGCGGAATTTCATCGATAAAAACTTAGAACGTGGATTCATCGAACGAGCCAAACCCAAGGTGGCAGCACCAGTGATGTTCCGCGAAAAGAAAGATGGCTCCTTCAGATTAGTAGTTGATTATAGAAACATGAACGCCATTTGTGTAGAAAACGTCTACCCCCTCCCACTGATGAAAGACATGTTGGCCCATTTAGGGAAGGGAAAAATTTTCACCAAACTGGATTTAAGAGAGGCATACTACCGAGTGAGAATAAAAGAGGGAGATGAATGGAAGACAGCATTCAATTGCCCACTGGGATGTTTCCAGTTTAGAGTACTCCCTTTTGGACTACAAGGAGCTCCGGCCGTTTTCATGCAGTTGATCAACGAAGTGTTGCATGAACACCTATATAAGGGGGTTTTGGTCTATGTGGACGATATTCTAATTTATTCTGACAACATGGCCGACCATGTACGACTGGTTCGAGCGGTTTTGAATAAACTCAGAGCAGCTGAACTCTATGCCAAACTTTCTAAATGTGAGTTCCACCAAGACAAAATCGACTATCTTGGATATCGTATATCGCATGAAGGAATAGAGATGGACCCGGAAAAGGTCCTGGCCGTGGTGGAATGGGCCGCACCACGCACCCGTAAACAATTACAGAGTTTCTTAGGGTTTGCAAATTTTTATAGACAATTTATCCCCTCTTTCGCAAAAATCGCACTGCCAATCACAGATTTGCTAAAAACCAAAGGGGAAGTAAAACCCAAACCCTCGAAACCACTAGAATGGACTATGGAATGTCAGGCTGCTTTCGAGAAACTAAAACGACTGTTTGCAGCTGAACCAGTGCTCAAACACCCCGACATGGAACAACCTTTTGTAGTACAAGCTGATGCTAGCGACGTCGCTGTGGGAGCAATACTCTTGCAAAAGAATGACAGCGGGATATTACAACCCTGTGCTTACACGTCGCGTAAACTATCGGACACGGAAAGGAGATGGGCCATATGGGAGAAAGAAGCGTTTGCAGTTAGATGGGCGTTGTTAACATGGAGACAATTTTTAGAAGGGGCGAAACACCCTTTTGAGGTGTGGACTGATCATAAGAATCTAGAAGCACTGAAAACCCCACACAAACTATCACCAAAACAGGCTCGCTGGGCCCAACACTTCAAGCGATTCAATTTTACTCTACGTTACCTTCCTGGGGGAAAAAATTTCATGGCGGACGCACTTTCCAGACTGCCACAGTACAACAGCATCAAGAAGGAGTTGGTTCAACCAATGATCCCATTGACACAGTTAGCAACACCTGTTAGTACCAGAGCTCAGAGTAAAACCGAACCAGAACTCTCGGGAGATTTACTTGGAAAAGTGCGAGAAGCTCTAAAAACCGACGAGTGGTTTAAGAATCACTCGAATGAATGCACACTTCGTGACGGATTAGCTTGGGTTGGATCAAAGTTGTATGTTCCAGCCACTTTAAGAACAATTGTATTAACATATGCTCATGATGCTAAGGCCGCAGGACACTTTGCGTTTGTCAAGACACTGCATCTTGTTAAGAGACAGTTTTGGTGGCCTGCACTTAAAAAGGACATAGAGGCATATGTAGCTAGCTGTCCAGTCTGTGCCTCGGCTAAAAGACCTCCAGGAAAACCCCCTGGATTGTTGCAAGGTGTAGCTAGACCGAATGCCCCATGGAAGGAAATATCTATGGATTTTATTGTAGATTTACCAAATAGTGAGGGTTGCACTGTTATTTGGGTAGTGACTGATTTGTTTTCCAAACAAGTACATTTTATCCCTTGCTCAAAGATCCCTTCAGCAAAAACTCTCGCAAAATTGTTTATTCGACAAATTTACCGACTACATGGATCTCCGAAAAGAATAATTTCCGACAGGGGGGTGCAATTTACTTCCAGTTTCTGGAAGGAGTTTTTAAAATTAATAGGTTCAGCACAGGGGTTAAGCTCCAGTCACCACCCTCAGACAAATGGGGCCTGTGAAAGAACCAATGGGGTTCTAGAACAATACCTGAGGTGTTACGTAAATTACCAACAAGACAATTGGGTAGACTTGTTGCCATTTGCGGAAGTGGCATATAACAATTCGGTACACAGCAGCACCGGTTTCACCCCTTTTAAGGTCGCATCGGGCCAGGATTTTGTACCCATTCCCGAGTTACCACAAGATGATCCCCAGAATCCCTCCTTGATGGATTGGATTGAACAATTAAAGAGCACATGGGCAGTGACTCGGAAGGCATTAGATGAGGCACACCGGGCTCATAAGGCTCAAGCCGATAAGAAAAGGTCCCTGGCTCACAAGTACAAAGTGGGTGATAAAGTCTATTTGTCGACCAAATACCTACAGACTACCCAAAAGTCCAAGAAGCTGGGGCCTAAGTATGTAGGACCATTTCGAGTGATTCGGTTGATTAATCCAGTAACAGTTGAATTGGAATTGCCAAAAACCTTAAGACGAATACATCCTGTATTTCATGTTAGTTTATTGAAACCTGAACACTCATCTTCTTTAAGGCCTGATCAAAGCACCCCCCCCCCCCCGTTCCCATTCTTATAGAAGGGGAGCAACATTTTGAAGTTAAAGAAATTTTGGACTCGAGAAAACACCATGGTAAAGTCCAGTATCTGATTGCCTGGAAACATTTTCCTTTATCGCAGGCTGAATGGGTGAATAAACAAGATGTCCGAGCTCCAAAGAAAATACAGCAGTTTTATACCAAATACCCAGATAAACCATAAGTATTGTATATACTCTGTTTCTCTCTCTTTTCTTTCCCTTTACTTAGGAATAACATCTCTTCTGCAAGGGGGGCCGAATGTCAGCCTCAGCTTTCCTGCTTCAGCTGCCATAAGAAAAGGGGGGAGGGATTAGTTATGAAGCTGGGGGGGGGAAGCGACAGGAGAGGGTTTTTTTCCTTGTCTGGTAGGATGTGTCTTCATGAGAAAACGAAACTGAATCTTCAAACGGAGATAGCTGACCAACTGCCTCACATTCCTGATGAATGACGCTGCCAGACGTGTTGCCACCTGACCTTTGGAAGACCTTTGGATTGGCTGATGATTTATGGACAGGAGGGGGGGGGAAGCTTAGTAGAGGCATTTTCGCACGTTTTGCTCAGTCCCAGCTTTTCCTGGGTTGTTATCATTTCATATTCAGTAAAAGTACCAAATTCTTCAAAATGCTTGAGTTTGGGAGTTTCTTTCCTGGATACTGAAGGAAGCATACCTGACAGTTGGAAAATTAGGCAGGCAGATTTCTTTTCTTTTTCCTCACCAAAAAAGGTAGGTGCAAACTACCTTTAGTGGAAAGGTAGTTTTCCTTAAAGAGGTAGTTCATCTTTAGGGAAAAAGAGGAGAGTTCAAGATTTTAAAACACAAAAGAAAAAAAGCTGTATTTAAATAGGGAATTGTAATAATTGAGATACTATTAATTGTATATTGTGTTGAAAGCAGAAATAGTTAAATTGTGGTTTGGAGGAATATATGGGGGAAATTATTTGGTTTATTATTATTGGTAAATATAATTAATGGATTTGTAAGAAATTGGATTGCATGGAAATAATTGGAATATTCATGTTCATATTGATTAATATACAAAAAAGATAGTTATATAACTAATTGATTTATATTAAAATGTTGAATTTATATTAAACAACTGTAATATTACATAATTAACCAATGGATGGATATAAAAATAGATGACAATGAGAAGGGGTATAATATAGAATAGAAAGGAAAAAATGAATTTGATTAAGATTAGAGATGAGGATGAAGGGTAATATTGTTTTTTTAAAAAAAAAATAGATAAGGAATAAATATGGCAAAAAGGAAATATAGAAATTGTAAATTTAATTGAAATGACTAAACACTGTTTAAATTTGTGAACTGGCCAAATACTCTGTTCAAAGAAAATACATTGTATGTTTGTATGTGTGTTTCTAATTACTGCTATTTATTCATATTTATTCATATTTATTCTCTTTTATTCTTTAAAGTTTAACAATTCATTCTTTATCTTAATATCTTTATATATGTTTGGGGTTGCCTTTCTTCCATTTCATCTTTTTTACTGTACAGCAATCTTTCTCCTCAAACCTACCACCTCTCTCTTTTCTTTCCTTCTTACTTTCTCTTCCCCCCCTCTTCTTCCCCTCCTCTCTTCCTCCCTCTCTTACCCTCACTCTTACTCTAATTTCCCTTCTCTTCCTTCCCTGTCTCTCCTTCTTTCTTCCATCTCTCTTCTCCTTCCTTCATCCCTCTCTATTGCTGTATCCTTTTGTGCATATGGATTACTCAGAGGGCTGAAAAAGTTATTTTTGACCGGTCCTCGCACTTTTGACCAGTCCTCGCACTTACGACTGTACTCACATTTTATGTTTTGCCCCCTATCTTGTCACTGTGGTGAAGACAAGTAGTGGTGAAATGACTGACACAGTTTTTTTTAACGTTTTTTATTATATTTTTATTGTTAAGGAATAACAAAAAGGAAAAAAAAGTCAATACAAAAAATCAATAATAAGGAAAGAAAAAAAAAATTTTTTCCCCCCAACGTGCTATACAAACGGAAAGGAAGTTTTAGGAACTTGAAGTCTTCAATTCTTCCAGAAATCTCTTTGATAAGGTACTGGTGCCGATTCATCCAATCTCCCAAGTGCAAAGTCCACAAATGGTTGCCAATTGTTCCAAAAAACATTTTCTTTATATATACCACTTCTAATTTTAATATCACAAGTCAATTTATCATTTAATGCAAATTTCCATGTTTCATTGTATCATTCTTCTAATTTTAAATCAACATTTAATTTCCAATATCTAGCAATTATAATTCTCCCCATTATAACCAAAATCCTCACCAATTCTCTTTCTCCAGTTGTTAATGTTGTTTCATTCAATATTAATAATAATATGGTTTCCAATTTCAATTTGACCCTCTTCTTAATTATTTCAAATATTTCATTTTCTATCCTAGACCAAAAAAGTTCAACCCCATTACATTTACACCACATATGAGCATATGTCCCGAGTTCCACTTTACATCTCCAACACATTTTATCCACTTTATTATCCATTTGAAAAAGTCTTATTGGGGTCAAATACCACTTCCAAATAACATTATAATTATGTTCTTTAATCCTTATTGATAATGTCCTCATTATTCTGCTAACCCAATTCATATTCCAATTTTGATCAGAAATTTCAATACCCAGTTCTTTTACCCTAATTACTGCTATTTATTCATATTTATTCATATTTATTCTCTTTTATTCTCTTTTATTCTTTAAAGTTTAACAATTCATTCTTTATCTTAATATCTTTATATTTGTTTGGGGTTGCCTTTCTTCCATTTCATCTTTTTTACTGTACAGCAATCTTTCTCCTCAAACCTACCACCTCTCTCTTTTCTTTCCTTCTTACTTTCTCTTCCCCCCTCTTCTTCCCCTCCTCTCTTCCTCCCTCTCTTACCCTCACTCTTACTCTAATTTCCCTTCTCTTCCTTCCCTGTCTCTCCTTCTTTCTTCCATCTCTCTTCTCCTTCCTTCATCCCTCTCTATTGCTGTATCCTTTTGTGCATATGGATTACTCAGAGGGCTGAAAAAGTTATTTTTGACCGGTCCTTGCACTTTTGACCAGTCCTCGCACTTACGACTGTACTCACATTTTATGTTTTGCGCCCTATCTTGTCACTGTGGTGAAGACAAGTAGTGGTGAAATGACTGACACAGTTGTTAAGAATGCCACAACAGGCATAAATGTGAGGAAGGTCATAAGTGCGAGGACCAGTCAAAAATGTGAGGACCAGTCAGAAATGACTTTTTTCAGCCCTCTGAATAGTCCCTATGTGCATATGGACTAGTCAGAAGGCTGAAAAAGTTATTTTTGACCGGTCCTCGCACTTTTGACCAGTCCTTGAACTTACGACTGTCCTCACATTTTACGTTTTACGCCCTATCTTGTCACCATGGTGAAGAGAAGTAGTGGTGAAATGACTGACACGGTTGTTAAGAATGCCGCAATGGGCATAAATGTGAGGATGGTCATAAGTGCGAGGACCAATCAGAAATGACTTTTTTCAGCCCTCTGAGTAGTCCCTATGCACATAGCCACGCCCACCCAGTCACATGACCAGCTAGCCATGCCCACCCGGTCACATGACCACCAAGCCACACACCCCCAACTAAGCCACACCCACAGAACCAGTTGTTAAAAATATTGAATCCTACCACTGTATGTTCCCCATCTCCCCCCATCCACCCTTCACCAGTATTCTATAGCCATTGATTGCTCTTTGTTAAGGATATTGATGTTGTGTTACCAACCAGCAGAGTAAATGCACAAGGAAACGTTGCTGAGAGCAATGAATAAGAGATATGCAAACTGGTTTATCAAAAGCTTATTTTATAGTAGAAAAAACAATCTCATAGTCTTTAAACAAATTCCAAGTCTTTGCCATTCAAATCAGTTCAGTAGTTACTGATATCTTCTTACCAAACAAACAGTAGTTGGTTAGAATAACTAACTCACTCTGGTTCACAAACCACGATGGTAGCAAATCTATCAAACAATGATAGCACAATGGATAGCACTCCTCACACTATGGTAGCTTATCATCAACTGAATATGTTACAATACTTTTCTTAAATACGTTCACAACCAATTACAGCATGACTCAGCATTACAATGAATCAGCAGTAAAACTTTAAAGTCACACAATACATATTCATATTAAAGTCACAGAACACATATATTGCCTGGACAACTTGTTAGGCTCAAACCATATCTTAACACTCTTAACACATTTTGGGTCCTTCTTTTTTTTTAAAAAAAAAGTTTTTTATTTTGAAAACATTAAAACAAGACACAAACACACAACATGTATATACATATCACTTTTCCCTGCAGCTACTTCGAAGTAATCCTTTCTTACTATTTACATCTATTGATACATGTTTTAACTTTGTCTATTAAACAATTATTTTCCAACATTCTTTATTTCGTCTACATTGTATCTTGATCTTCAACATTTTTTCTCCCCTCTCCCCTTTATTCCTCTTTCTTATTTTTCCTATTCTCCAACCATTCATACCACCTACACCACACTTTGTAATATTCTGTATCCTCTTTTTCCTTGATTTCGTTTGTTAATTTGTCCATCTCTGCGCACTTCTTCCAATTTTGTGCATAGACCATGCGGGCTGCTGTGAATATATGTGCCAAATTAATAATGGTGAATTTCTAATTATATGCCTTCTAAAATATTCATGGGTTTTCTGCTTTTCACCCCATAAAAATGCATGCCATCTGTCTGTAAATTGTGTCCTTCTATTGTTAAAACTTTTTTGTTTCCCAACAATGGGAAACAAAAACTGAGAGCACGGAGTTTGAGGATAAGACTCTTTACAAGTCCATGATTGGGTCACTGTTGTACATTGCAAATTGGACTAGACCGTATATCAGTCAAAGTGTAAATGTGTTATCTAGACATTTGGAACATCCCACACAGTACCATTGGAGTGGGATCAAATGACTCCTGAGATACTTAAAGGGTACTGTGAACTATTCATTGTTGTTGGAACCAGAAACAACTAGAGAACTAAGATTGAGTTGTTTTTCGGATGCCGATTGGGCAGGGGATGTCAGATCTAGAAAAAGTACCTCGGGGTACATCGTATACCTGAATGGTAGCCCCGTGTATTGGTACTCTGGGAAGCAGAAGCTAATTGCAACTTCCACAGTGGAAGCTGAGTATATCAGTTTGTCCAAAGCTTCCAATAACCTAGTTTGGTTTGACAATCTTTTGGTAAGCTTATGGAGGCAGCCTATGCATCCTATAAATATCTATGAGGACAACATGGCTGCCATTAACATATCGGAAGCCGATGCTGTAGGCCAGAGATCGCGCCATATTGATATCAAAAACAAACATGTGAGGCAATTGGTGAAAACAGGTTTCATTAAAACTGTATATTGTGAAACTAAGGAACAGGTAGCGGATGTGTTTACCAAACCGCTGCCCTGTGACCAACACCACTATCTCCTGGGTAAAATATCGATGGCTATGTGAATGTACTTACCATTGATGTGTACATGTACCCAATGATGAATGTATGTTTTGTTAACAAATCAAATAGCCGCAGAGAAGGAGATTGTCACGAGTGTTTTCAGGATTGCTGCTACTTGATCAGTCACAAACAGTATGGTTTCAATCAAGCCATCTCCTGTTTGCAATTACCTGCAAGCCTTCCCCGCCCTAGTTAATTGCAGGTTAACTCCCCATATAAGCAAGGACCTTTTCGCTTGCTACTTGGGCTTAAATGCTGTTTAGGCCTAGATGCAGAGCTCCTGCTGGAAGTTGGCTGCAGAGCTCAGTGCAACGTTACAGAAGGGAGGAGAACACAGATAAGGACTCCAGACGCTGTTGCAGAGATACTCCTACAGATGCTTGCCTTTTGCTGTTTTGAAGCACGCAAGCCATCGTCAGAACTGCTGCTGCTGGACATTCTTCCTCCCACAAACTTTAAGCTACATTTGCTGATTGAAATTGTTTTTTCTTCAGGTGACTTTTTAGCTGTGAAGTTTATGCTGCCCCCATTCTACTACCTCGATGATGTATCGACACCGAAGCTGCGTATTGTCATGTTAGCTTTTTTTTCTCTTGTGAACTGTTTCGGTATTGTGGAGAGGAATCTAGGGAGATAGCCTGGCTTCACATAACCAAGATAAGACTTTGTTACTAATGTGCTTTTTTAAAGACATAGTGCTTTTTAAATGTTTTAAAGTAAATTATATTTTTACACAAGACGCCTCTGTCAGATTTATTTCAGTCCTAGTGTGTTTGCTCATGAGCTGGTTCATGGTCCGGGGTACCCCTCAACCCCACTTCATAACAGGCTTTTAGCATGTCCCAAAGGTTTTGAGCTGATGTATCTTCCTTTTTGTTTACTTCTAAGAAAATCTCTATCTCTTTCTCCAGGAATTGCTTATATTCTTTCTCCTTACGTATGTATTGGTTTAACGTCCACCTTTTATACCTTTTTTGTCCTTTTCAATGTATAATTATTGATAATTATACATTTTGGATCCTTCTAAGTAACCTCTGGGACTGCCTTAGGAGAGTAAGAGAGAGGATGTAGAGGCAATGTGGAAGAATTACCAGTGTTATTTTTGAGGAGTTAGGAATCTATTTTGATTTCTCTTTCATATTAAGAAAAGTCTAGGAGTTTAGAGCTCAGTCTGAGGTGGCCTGCTGTTTTTTCACACTCACTTTCTGAAGGAGGAAAAGGAGGGATCTTCATATAGTTTCAAAGTTGAGAAAATTTCAGACTTCCTATTCGCATCCAGAGTCATGTGCCAGTCAATCAAGGTCAGGTCTTGCCATCTTCTGACCATAGACAGGCCATGACATCATAGTGGCAGGTTTTGGTGGAAACCTTGGAGTTGTGGAGCCATGAGCCACAGTGGTGCAGTGGTTAGAATGCAGTAGTACTAGAGGCTCATTCTGCTGACTGACTGCAGTTTGGCAGTTCGATTCTCACCAGCTCAAGGTTGACTCAGCCTTCCGTCCTTCCTAGGTTGGTAAAATGAGGACCCAGATTGTTGGGGGCAATATGCTGACTCTGTAAACCACTTAGAGAGGGCTGTAAAGCACTGTGAAGCAGAATAGAATAGAATAGGATAGGATAGGATAGGATAGGATAGGATAGGATAGGATAGGATAGGATAGGAATAGAATAGAATAGAATAGAATAGAATAGAATAGAATAGAATAGAATAGAATAGAACAGAATAGAAGAGGAAGAGGAAGAGGAATAGAATAAGAATAGAATAAGAATAGAATAGAATAAGAATAGAATAGAATAAGAATAGAATAGCCGATGAGGTTATAGAAAAAATGCTTTTAAAAGTAAAAAAAAAAAAGCCTCTGATGATTGTGAGGCTCAGTTGGGCATGGGGGGTGGGGGACAGGGATTTTTGCTATTGGTTCTCTGAACCACCTGCCACCATCGCTACCGGATCGGGTGAGCCGGTCCAAACCGGGAGCATTTCACCCCTGCTTTGGACTCTTTGGATGGGTCCTCCTTTCTGGTTGATGGAATCCATTTAACAAGGACTACTTTTTTAAAAATTTTAATCTGCTGGGTGAAACCCTTGTCATCATCTTTGGGAGTCCAAACAATTGAATTCACTGACTACCTTAATTCATGTTTGATGTATTGCCAGAGACAAAACTATTACTATCTTCACTGACTCCATTAATATTTTTGTTTGCTTTGCTCCAGGTGCCTCAGGGAAGCTGAGAAGATTCTTCACCTTAGGCTGTTTCACTTTGGATGCCTTTCTTTTATTACTAGAGGCCCATTCACTTTTCTGAACAGGCTGTAAATAGGCTATTCCATAACCTTTGCACTTGTGGTTTTATTTCCTTCTGCTGTGGCTCATGAGGCTATGTTTAGCCTGGCCTCCTTTGAATAGGGCAACAGTTATAATGTTATAATAAAAATATAAAAAACAAGGGAAGTTTTTTATTTATATACACCAAGTATATTATATATTTCATATTTGGCCCAAGGCAATTCCTCTTCACTCAATGTGGCCCAGAGAAGCCAAAAATTTAGACACCCTTGGTTTAGTTCAACCAAAGTACAATAGATGGTGGCTTTCTATTTACAAACTTGTCAGGTAAACAAAAGGCATATTTTAAAAATGCAGCAGAATCTCTGGTCACAACCATAATTAGTTTCATAACTTTTGTAGCAACCCGATTTGGTTGTGACCCGAACCTAACCAAAATTAATGCAAAATTAATGCAGTGGTCACACGTGGGTCACTGTTGTTTGTAAACAAGCAACAGGAAATTTGGTGCTTACAAAAAACCCCGATTTGGTCATCAGAAGCGTTCGGGGCCAGAGGTTCTACTGTAATTTACCAATAAACACATAGATTTACTCAACATCAAATCAGTTTTCCTCCATTTCAATTATTCTACGTAATCACTTAGTCAAAAGTCAGTTTTCCCAGCGCACAGCCCATTAAGAACCAGAATTTCTACATCAAGCAAATACCTGCAATATTTCCCCTCAATTTATAATATAAGGCTCACCTCTATCGGAACGTTCAGCAGGCAAAATTCTAGCTTCATTAACCCGATGTTTTCTTTCTCATATATTCATCTGATTAACAAGGAAATGATGCTTTAATGGGGCTGGTGGTAGAAAAGTGAAGTTCCAATAGATTTGTTAAAAATGCCCTGAAAACAACTATAACCTCTGAAAACAAGCTTGTAAATTTGCAATAATGGCAAATATCTGTAGCTTGGTGTGTGAATTTGATTCCAGAAAATATGCTATTGAGTAGGTGGTGTGTTTCTTCAATTTGAGAATGTTTGATGATGACGAAAGTGTCATCGATGTAACGTGTCCAGAATTGTGGTTGAATTGTGGGTGAACTATGGATTTGAGTTGTTGCATAACTGCTTCTGCTATTAGGCCCGATTCGGGTGATCCCATTGGGATAGCTTGTATTTACTTATAGATTTGCTTATAGATCTATAAACAAATACAAGGTGCCCAGGGGTGGGTTCTATTTTTTTTTTACTACCAGTTCTGTGGGCGTGGCTTATTTTGTGGGTGTGGTTTGATGGTCATGTGACAAACAATTCTTTAGGATTTAGCAGAGGTACTGGTTTACCAGGCTTAACTGCTTGCAGAGCTATACCGGTCTACCCATTTGTTTTTGGATCATACCAGTCTACCTATTTGTTTTTGGAGCGTACCGGTTTACCACCACACTGCCTTTTACCGCTGATCAGCTGTAGGGCGGCCCTTTGAAGCGCCGTGGCAAGAGTTTAAGCAGTTTTTTGCTGCTCTGCCACCACCAAGAGCTTTGGAAACCACTTTCAGGCAGCTTGGCCTCAATTGTCAATCTACCATCACCAAACGGTTAACAAGGAGCAGATCGGTTCTAGCCGATCAGTTGGGAGGCTTCTCAATTTAAAGCTAAGGTGTCTTGGGTTTGTTTTGTTTTTCCTTCTTTGTCAAGTGAGCCCTGATTTTTTTCCTTCTAGTGGATCAGCTGGGACTCAGGAGGCAGCAAATAGATTGGGGGCAGGGCCAGGCAGAGGTGGTATTTACCGGTTCTCTGAATACTCAAAATTTCCACTACTGGTTCGCAAGAACCGGGAAGAACTGGTAACAACCCACCACTGAAGGTACCCCAATCGGATCACCCATATCGGTCCTAATAGCAGAAGCAGTCATGCAACAACTCGAATCCATAGTTCTGTCAATGGATTCAAATCTGCACAAGCACCAACAGATGGCGCCCTAACATTGACTAACAAAATAAACCCCCATTTTCCTGCCTCTTAACACAATCTTATCACAGCCCTACTGGGACACAGATTCTTCTCACAGTCGGCAGAAGCAGATGGCCCTGATATAGAGGCAGAAATGTTCATATGGAATTCAAGCAAACGATTCAATTATATATTTTTGTATCCCTCACATTCTTAAAGATAGATTATTGTAATGGCATGGTAGAACTGTAGTGGTATGTGGATAACAAATCTTTGATGGTTTCAAATTACAGTCTTGCAATTGTTTCCAATTAATTTATTACTCCACCTTGAGTGATATTTAGAGGAAGGAAAATGGAAATATCAGTGGTAAATTTATTCACAAAAAGAAAATGCTTTAACTTTAAGATATTTTTCATTCCTAGTATTGAGCTGCGCATGCTTTAAAATTCTTCCAGTGCTTGGTGTAAAATGCATCATGAGTCACCAGGGCTAATTTTGCTTCTTGGAGAGATTTTCAGGAAAAGGTCTCAAGATCATGTTACACTTGGCAAAATCCCTGCCAATTTCTATAGTTAAACAAACAACAGCTGCTTTCTTACCCATTCCAAGTTGAACTGAAAGATTTCTGGATTCTGAGCCTGCAGGAATTTTTCTTTAAATAAGCTTGTGCTAAGGAGTCAGGGAAGAAAGGAGCAGTCCCACTGCTCCTGGGATGGTAACCCCTGGCACAATTTTCATTCCTGCATGCTTTTCCTGTTTTTTTCCCCATTGTCTGCAGCTTAGATAATTTTCCCTCCCCCACCCAATGCTCAGAAACACCTGCTTTAATACCTGACCTGGTCCATCTGAGCTGATTATAGCTCCTTCTCCAATGGGAGGAGAGGTTACTGGTGGAAGAGCCTGTGTGATTGAGAGTCTCCTACTCCTACTCTGCTCTTCTATGGCTCCCCCCTCCCAAAGGACACAAGACTGGAGTTAGGTCATCCTTGTCCCTTTGGAAATAGTAGGGTCTCACAGATGAAGGAGTGAAGAGTGTAGTCCTTTGAACCATCACCAGAGTGACTTGTGGCTCACAGGATACAAAAGCCACTGATTTCCCTCAGTTTGCACTCAGATTGTCCCCAGCAGCCTTGAGTCAAAACTGTTAGCCAGAGTCTGAACTGGTTTCTGTTTTCTCAAAGGGCCCAATAGGTCATATTGGAATGAGGAAGGCAACTTTCAGCTGTTTATTTTGGCAAAAATAGAAAGCCACACACTTGGGACAGAGATCCAAATCAAGTGCCCTGGGTAATCGTTAGTTCAGAACTTTATACAAAATGCTTGTTGTCTACAACATGTCAATCTATGCGATTTCTTTCACAATAAACACAAATGTTTAAATTTGGTTGGTTACATTTGTCCTTTTTGGTATAAGATTCGCTGTATTTAGTACAAGAAAGTGAAACCTTCATAATGCTATCATTGCCAGGGATTTCCTGCTGCATTTCTGTACAGGTAGTCCTCAATTTACGACCACAATGGAGCCCAAAATTACTGTTGCTAAGTGAAACATTTGTTACATGAGTTTTACCCCATTTTACGACTTTTCCTGTCACCGTTGCTAAGCGAGTGATTGCATTTATTAAATTAGTAACAGGGTTGTTAAGTGAATCTGGATTCCCCATTGATTTTGCTTGTCTGGTGGTCACAAAAGGGGATCCCATGTCTCTGGGACATTGCGACCGTCATAAATATGGACCACTTGCCAAGCATCTGAATTTGGATCATGCGACCACGGGGATGCTGCAATGGTCGTAAATGTGAAAAGTGGTCATAATTCACTTTTCCCAGCACTGTTGTAACTTCAAATGGCCACTAAATGAACTGTTGTAAGTTGAGGAGTACCTGTAGTTTGTGAGTTTTGCAAGGAAGCCAGCAATGAGAGGGGCAGCTTAGACAGTCTTCATCATTTTATATTCTTATGCTGTCTTCAAGGCATCAAAAGGAGCCCCATTGCAACCACCTCTCTCCTCCCTTGATCAATGTTCAGTGTATTGTCCATTTTCCTGTGCACAGTATGCCCACTCTTCTTTGACCACTCCCTGCTGGATGGATGTGGTAACCTGGTTCCACAACAGGACCCTGAGTCCCAACTGGCTGCACTCTTCCCCTATAGCCGTAGTCCTCAACTTACAACCACAATTGAGTCCAAGTGTGACAGTTGTTAATTGAATTTTGCCCCATTACGACCTTTCTTGCTTTGGCTGTTAAGTGAATCGCTGCAGTTCAGGGGTGAAATGCTCCCGGTTCGGACCGGATCGCCTAATCTGGTAGTGATGGAGGTGGATAGTTCGGAGAACCGGTAGCAAAAATCCCTGCCCCTCCCTCCATTGCCCAGCTGAGCCGCACAATAATCAGAGGCTTTTTTTTTTAATTTTTAAAAACATTTTTTCTACAACCTCTTCCGACGAAAAAATGCTTTTAAAAGTTAAAAAAAAAAGCCTCTGATGATCGCGCGGCTCAGCTGGGATCATCAGAGGCTTTTAAAAGCATTTTTTCTACAACTCTTCAGCCGAAGAGGTTATAGAAAAAATGTTTTTAAAAGGAAAAAAAGCCTCTGCCGATCAGGCAAGCCAGCTGGGATCGTCAGAGGCTTTAAAAGCATTTTTTTAACAACCTCTTCAGCCGAAGAGGTTGTAGAAAAAATGGTTTTAAAAGTAAAAAAAAAAGCTTGGCCATACCCACTCAGTCATATTAACCCCCCCACACACCAAGCCACGCCCACAGAACCGGTAGTAACAAATTTATATTTCACCACTGCTGCAGTTGCTAAGTTGGTAACACGGTTGTTAAGTGAATCTGGCTTCCCTACTGACTTCCTTGTCAGACGGTGGCAAAAGAGGATCATGTGACCCTGCAACCATTTGTAAAATTAATCACTTGCCAACCGTCCAAATTTTGATCATGCGACCACGGGGATGCTGCTGCAATGGTCGTAAGTGTGAAAAGCGGTCATAGCTCACTGTTAGGATATGGTTTGAGCCTAACTATGTTGTCCAGGTAATATAAGTGTACTGTAACTTTAATCTGTAAATGTATTATGTGACTTTAATGTTGAGTCATGCTGTAATTAGGTAATGACTGGTTGTGAGTACCGTTGTAACTTCAAAAGGTCGTTAAATGAATGGTTGGAAGTCAAGGACATTCCTTTATCCACCTTATGTCAAAAGGCTTGGATTCAATTGAGAATCCGAACTGATCTTCAAAAGCTAAGAAGGATGACAGCCTGTCAGAGAATCTGAAGGCTAGGTTAATTGAACACGTGATGTGACACCCAGAAAAATACGCCATCCTTCACTTAATCCTCCAGGGAAAGATTGAAGGCAAACGAGGTCCAGGCAGAAGAAGAACACCATGGCTTCAAAATCTAAGAGACTGGTTTGGACAAAACTCAGCAGCACTTTTTCATGTGGCTGTTGACAGAAATAGGATTGCCAATACGATTGCCAACGTCTGATGACAGATATGGTGGAAGAAGAAGAAGAAGAGGAAGAGGAAGAGGAGGAAGAGGAAGAAGAAGAAGCTTTCCATATAACAACACCCACAAATACCAATCCTCACACATCACAGGAGAAACCCAACTCCTGAATAACTGACTAGAAATTAGGTTCATATCCCTTTCCCTAGTCATAAATTCAGCAGGGAAAAATCTAAAGCGGACACCCAGGCAGGAACTTATAATTTCAATGAGTCATTTCTTTACTGCGTCAGCCCTCGCCAGACCTCTTCATCCCAACAACTGAGCTTTGGTGAACAGTATCCAAAATAACTCAAGCCAAAAGCGTATTTACGGTATATCCAAAAGCTTCTGTCTGGCAAACCCATATGGAGAGAGTAAAACAAGAAGTCTTCAGCGACTCTTTAGCCAAGGGCATTTATTTCTTTGGTAGGTCAGAAATGTAATCCTCAATGGGGATCAATTGTGGAATATTTTTCCACGACAGCTCCGTGTGACTCAGGATGCTGTTTCCCTGTAACCTACACATTCCTTGGAGATGAAGACTTAACTAACCGTGGCTTGTGTTCCCCTTCTCCCAGCCAAGTTAGCAAACACCAAAAGACCAAATTACAGGACCTAAATGAACACCTCTACACTTCCTTTGTACTGACTTAGTGACTTAAACCATGACTCATTGACCATCAATCTCGGGAGATTCTCATCTTTCCAGCCAATCAACAAGAGGGGTGGGTGGGAGGAGGAGAGGGCTTAATTCGTAGTAAAACGAGGAAGTGTGTCTTCTTTGCGGATTGAGCGAGCTGTAGATCGAGCCGATACTACCGGTATGTCTTCTCCTTCAAGGCATTCAGGCAGGACCAGGGAAAGCAACTCCGACTCTTCCTGCATTTTTATTGCAGAGAGTTCCAGTGCAACGGAGATGCCACCTGCTTCATTACCACAGAAAAGTAAGAACACTTTGTGGTTATGTGTTTTTAATTGCTTATGCGCTGTTATCTCCCATTGTTAAGAAGAGAGAGTCATTTCGGTGTAGTTATAACCCAAGACATGAAGCCAGCAGTGTCACTGCCTCTCTCTCGTCCTTAGTGCATCGTTTCGGAGGCAAGAGGAGGTATTATATCCCAGAATTTGGGCAGGGCTGGCGGATGGGGGCCACCTCTCCATTGGGTTGAGACAAAGTCCTCTTCCTGGACCTTGCCAGTTGAACTTTGTTTCATGAGGCAGGGAACCAGGCATTCACAGTCTGCTGCAGGGGACCGCTATAAAATAAACGTTAATGAAATAATGGAGCAAGTGTGACCACAGAGAGAGGAAGTAATTCTAGTAAGTTTTAACAAGTCATTTACATCAAAAGTGCATTAAGTTTCAGAAGGAGAGAGAGAGAGAGAGGTAAGTCGGCTCTGAAAATTCAGCAATGTAGATTTTAGTATGGATATGTCTGGGCATGTTCTTTGTTTAGGATGCTGCAAAAAGGAGAAGAAGGAAAATGGATTTGTTCCAGGGACCATAGGTAGGTAGGTAGTGTAGGTAGATAGATAGATAGCAGGGGTGAAATCCACAGGTTCTGGAGAACCGGGAGTGGAAATTTTGAGTAGTTCGGAGAACCGGCAAATACCACCTCTGGCTGGCCCCAGAGTGGGGTGGGATTGGAGATTTTGCAGTATCCTTCCCCTGGAGTAGGGTGGGAATGGGGATTTTGCAGTATCCTTCCCCTGGAGTGGGGTGGGAATGGAGATTTTGCAGGAACTTTCCCCTGCCACGCCCACCAAGCCACACCACGCCCACCAAGCCACGCCCACAGAACTGGTAGTAAAAAAATTTGGATTTCACCACTAATAGATAGGAAGAAAGGAAGGAAGGAAAACAGAGGGAGGGAGGGAGGGAGAAAGGAAGGAAGGACGGACGGACAGTAGCGGGGTCCCTACACCTAGAATTTCGTCAGGCCCATTTTCCCATAAAGAGATGAAGTCAAGATGGTGTGGAAGAATAGATTGAGGAGGTGGAGGGAAGAGTCTCAAACTGCTGTTTGGTGATTGGCCATATCATCATGGCAGACTTTAATAAAGGCATTTTGCAGCCATTTTGAGAGTGTGCCCACAACATGGTCTATAAATTCCAGAGGTATCCACCATGAAGGCAAATATTGGTGTCCTAGGATAATGTTGCAGAGTCCAATCTGGGTCAGTCACTGGGACCAGAGGTTTTGTCTTCTGAGCTTTTGGACTCATGCTGGAGACCATCCTCAGGGAAGTTCCCTCTTACAAAGGAGAAGTTCCTTGAGGATGAGCTTCAGCACAAATCCAAAGGCTCAGAAAACAAAACCTCTGGTCCCAGTGACCGACCCAGATTGGATCCTGCAAGAGATATCCACCCCTCAGTGAAAGTTATCAGCCCATGTGGGAATCCCTCCAGAGACAGAGGAGGAGATAATGGGTTCCAGTTCTTCAGGAAAAGATTAAGGGCAAGAACTCCTAAGCAGTTTTATTTTCTCAATGAAAACATTGGACTGTAGCTCAGTTCATATTCATTAGACTTAGAGTGACATTTTGGTTGACTCAAGAGGAGAACTATTAGGTTTGGAAATTTAAAAAAAAAGCAAAACAAAAAACAAGAAACCTTAGCAATTTAGAAATGTGTATAATATTTTATTTGGGGATTTCAGCTCAAGGAAAACCAAGAGTTTCCAGATTTCCTTTCTAGCTTCCTTTGGTGTAACAGATGAATGCTGGTATATCTTGTTTCTCGTCTTTTTGTCATGCAGCATGTTTCAAGACATTCAAATCAGCTGTTAATAAACACAGAAATGTATTGATTGTATCTGTCATTTCCCACGTCATCATCATCATCATTTTTATCCTCACCGTCTGCCTGGTTTACTATCAGGGTAAGGAATCCAGATCTTAATATTGCTCCCATGAAAAGTTTCTTGGCGTGACTTCATGCAGCTGAATGACCTCTGCAGATAGGTCAGAAACATAGAGTTGGCTTTGCCACAGATTTTAGTCTACTTTCTCCAGTTCAGAAAATTTCAGTTCCTTTGTTTGGGAAAAAAATCTCTGTGTTCACTTGAAAGTATCACTGAGACTTGCTTTCTGAGATTTATCCAGAATAAGATTGCTAGAGGGGGAAAAAATGGCCATTTGGAAGTTGTGAGAAGAGCAGAAATAATGATTTAAGGCAGGGGTCTCCAACCTTGGCAACTTTAAGACTTGTGGATTTCAACTCTCAGCAAAGCTGGCTGAGGAATTCTGGGAGTTGAAGTCCACAAGTCTTAAAGCTGCCAAGGTTGGAGACCCCAGATTTAAGGGACTAATTAGGCAAACAGTTTGGGTCTTTTTTGCCAGTTGACTGTAGTAGTAGGGGCAAAAATCAACAAGTAAAATAAACAAACATGCATTTCCTTCCAATAGTGGCAAATATAGTCACCTCCCGTATTGACTACTGTAATGCTCTCTACTTGGGGCTGCCCTTGAAGACCACTTGGAGGCTTCAGCTGGTACAGAATGCGGCCGTGCAGGTTGTGATAGGAGGGTCCCGATACTCCCATGTTACACCTTTCCTGCACGATTTGCATTGGTTGCTGGTTGCCCTCCGGGTGAGATTCAAGGTGCTGGTTATCACCTATAAAGCCCTTCATGGCTTAGGCCCAGGATATCTGTCAGACCATCTGCAACCAGCAATAGCTCCCCATCGCCTGGTGCATTCTCACAGGGAGGGCCTACTTAGGGTGCCATCGGCTAGACAATGTCGGCTGGCGACCCCCAGAAGTAGAGCTTTCTCTGTGGGTGCTCCCACCCTTTGGAATCAACTCCCCCTGGGGTTCTGGTTGGCGCCTGACCTTCGCACCTTCCGCCGCGAATTAAAAACATGGCTGTTCAAATTGCCCAGCCTGGACTGATGGGGTTTGGATTATTTTAATATGTTTATCATGTGTTTGATATGTATTTTAACATGTTTTATCTGGTTTGATTTTAATTGTTGTGAGCCGCCCTGAGTCCTATGGAGATAGGGTTGCATACAAGTTAAATAAGATAAATAAATAAATAAAATAAAATAAATATCTGTAGCTCAGGTGTAAGATGAGGGTGAAAGTTCATTCTCAGAGCTTGTGGGTTGGTTTCCGAATGTTTCATTACCAGGCTAGGTAACATCTTCAGTGGAGTTTAGGGAACGTCAGCGTCAGCGTTCTTCTGTTTATAAGGGCTTCAGATGTGGGTGTGTCAAGTGAGGGTCTTGCGATGAGTCTTGGTGTGAGTCTTCAGTGAGTCTTGTGATGGGACTTCCACTGAGATTACATCAGGTCAGAGTCATTGGGTGGTGAACTGCTGGTGGAGGGGCTTGTGTGGATTGGTTGAGGATCTGTTTGCTGGATTTGGGATCACGGCGCTTGACGGCCAGCCGGTGTTCGTGGATCCTGGTTTTCATCAAGTCAGTTAAAAAACAGGATCCACAAACACAGGCTGGCAGTCTAATGCCACGATCCCAAATCTTTAATCTCTACTCACACTGGCACCAAACAGCACCAGTTTGATTGGAGCAACACAAAAATCATTGGCCAGGCTACCACCCACCATGCTCGTGAGTTTATCAAAGCAGAAGTGGGTTTCAGCAGGTTCTGACCAGTTCTGGAAAACTGGTAGCGGAAATTTTGAGTAGTTCGGAAAACCGGTAGTATAAATTCTGACTGGCCCTGCCCCCATCTATTCTCTGCCTCCCAAGTCCCAGCTGATTGGGAAAAAATGGGGATTTTACAGTATCCTTCTCCTGGAGTGGGGTGGGAATGGAGATTTTATAGTATCCTTCCCCTGCCACGCCCACCAAGCCATGCCATGCCCACAGAACCAGTAGTAAAAAAATTTGAATCCCACCACTGATTCAAATCCAACATGTAATTTGCTACTCCGGTCTGCACTCTCTCTTAATCTGAGGATTATAGGCAGTGGTGGGATTCAAATAATTTAACAACCGGTTCTCTGCCCTAATGATTTCTTCCAAGAACCAGTTTGCAAACTGCTCAGAAAGTTAACAACCGGTTCTCCCGAAGTGGTGCAAACTGGCTGAATTCCACCACTGATTATAGGACAGAGGTCAATATAACTGCTAGAGCAGGGGTTCCCAATCCTTGGGCTGTGACCACTATCGGGCCATGGCCAGTTCAAAACCAGGCCGCAGAAGCAGCGGTTGAGTGTATGTGCAAAGCTCCACTTGTGTGAGGAGCGTGTAAATGTGCACAGCTCCCCTTGCGCGAATGGAGCTATGCACGGGCTTGCCCTCTGCTTGTATGGAGCATCCCATCTCCCAACCCTCACCCCCCACCCCACCAGTCCGCAAAGCCAGAAAGCTTGGGGACTGCTGTGCTAGAACATGGAGCTTCTTATCCAGACTGGGTTTTCTTTAGAACTCACTAGGAAGTTGTAATTCAGCAGAGGGGGTCCCATCCTACCTACAAGAACGGAACTGGATACATTAATGTCTATTCTTTCCATTTTTCTCTGTTCTAGGAAGATCATCAAATCACCAAAAGGATGCAATAAATTGTCCACCTGTTACATGTCCACCTGACTGGATTGGACATCAGGGACACTGCTACAAACTTTCAGGAGAAAAAGAGGAAAAGAATTGGAATGAGAGCCAGAACTTCTGTATTTTGCACAATGCTTCCCTGGCCAAAATTACACAGGAGGAAATGGTGAGTAATGTAATTGGTTTTGGCTACCATAAATTATTTCCTTGAAATAATGTTGTTTCATTGATGGTGCATAGAACTTCTACAACAGGGGTGTCAAACTCAAGGCCTGTGGGCCAAACCCCGGCCTGTGGGGTGCTTAGATCTGGCCCGTGGGGCTGCCCTGGAAACAGCAAAGGACCAGCCCACAGTGCCTCTGCCAGCGAAAGCTGGGCTCACGAGGGGAGCACGTGGCCCTCCCAAGCTCCATTTGTGCTGGCAGAGGGTTGCAGAAGGCCGTCCCAGCTGAAAATGGAGCTTGTGAGCCTGTTTTCATTGGCAGAGCGCTCCGGGCATCACAGGTGCCCCCGACACAAGTGACGTCAAGCTGCCCCCCCCCGTCCCCCAAGGTCAAACACAACCCTGATGCAGCCCTCAATGAAATCGAGTTTGACACCCTTGTGAATCTACAAGATGGAAAAGTTAAGTGACTTCCTCCTGATATCATTAGAAGGAAAATAAAAATATCTTCCTTAGGTGTCTTTCTGTCCAAAGGCTTCAGGATCCTTTTAAACCTCCACCTTCCAAAGAATGTCAGTTTCACAAAGCTTGCTTTGTGAAAATTTTTAAAAAATCAAAAAGATCACTCTAAACTTCATTGAAATAAGTCAATGACATCTGCTTCTTTCTGATAAGAATTCCCTAATGGTTCACAATGTGAACTCCAGAGGCGGACTATAGAATTATGAAGCCAACAGTAAAAAAAGGAGATGTGTAGACGTAGTTATTGTCAAGATTCATTCTGGGAAGATTTTACCTTTTACAAAATGTTTAAACATTGCTTCAAAAAAAGGGTTAACAGGATGCAGGCCTCCCATTTTGCCCTTCCCTACAGGAATGTCTAGCTATGTTTTATTAAGGTTAGATTGCTGTTCAAAAGATATGCAAGGTTCTAACATGCATAACTTTTGCTTTTAAAGAATTTTGTGACGAATCTCACAAGAAACCACGTCTTTTGGATCGGCCTCAAGAAAGAACCAGATCAATCCTGGAAGTGGCTAGATGGAGAACATTCAACGTGAGTCTTCCTCTTTTCCTTCCAATTGGCAAGAGTGGAAAGTAAAATGCCTCCATTGAGGCTCCCTGCAGCTCAGGACTGATCTTAGAAAGAGCCTCCTGGCTTCCAGCATTCAGGAGCTGCCGTCTAAAAAGATTTGGTTCTACTAATGTAACTCAAAAATGCATTACGGGTAGTCCTCGACTTAGAGCCATTCATTTAGTGACCGTTCAAACTAACATCAGAAGGGAAATAATTGACTTATCGGCCCTTGCAAATACAGCCATCATAGCTGCCCCATGATCAAACTTTGTATTGCTATGTATTTATTCATTATTTTTATTTATTTACCAATTTATTTATTTGAAAAATTGATATGGCTGCCCAACTCATAGTGACACTGGGCTGCTTAGAGACATAAAACCCCTATACAAACACAAAACTCAATAAACCGCCAACACAAAGCGACAGTGATCAAACCAACCAGTTGATGGGCTCCATATCACCCTGGAGTCCCCAGGTCTCCTGGCAAAACCGTTAACAGATGTTGCAGCATCCTGGGGTCATGTGATCACTGTTTGCGACCTTCCCGGCTGTTTCCAACAAGTCAAGTCGATGCGGGAATCCAAATTCCACCACATGATTCGCTTAACAACCGCAGTGATCCTCTTGTGGCAAAAAACGGTCATAAAATCAGGAGCAACGCGCTTAACAATTGCCTTGCTTAGCAATGGAAATTCTAATCACAATTGTGGTTGTAAGTTGAGGACTATCTGTGTAAATACCATGTTCAGAATTCCGCTTAGAGTCCAGAATGCTGAGCTCATTGGAATAACAGAATAACAGAGTTGGAAGGGACCTTGGAGGTCTTCTAGTCCAACCCCCTGCTCAAGCAGGAGACCCTATAATATTTCAGAGAAATGGTGGTCCAGTCTTTTCTTAAAAACCTCCAGTGTTGGAGCATTCACAACTTCTGGAGGGAAGTTGTTCCATTGATTAATCATTCTAAGGGTCAGGAAATTTCTCCTTAGGTCTAGGTTGCTTCTCTCCTTGATTAGTTTCCACCCATTGCTTCTTGTCTTGCCTTCTGGTGCTTTGGAAAATAGGGTGACCCCTTCATCTTTGTGGCAGCCCTTTAGATACTGGAAGAATTCTATCATGTCACTCTTAGTCCTTCTTTTCATTACACTAGACATATCCAATTCCCACAACCGTTCTTCATATGTTTTAGCCTCCAGTCCCCTAATCATCTAAAACACAGATATACTGTATAATTAACACTTCCCAATAGATGAATTCATGAATTCTCATATTTGTGAATGCGAGGCTCAGCTAGATCAGTGGTCCCCAAACTGTGGGTCACAGCCCACTACTGGCCCATGGCCAAATCGCCACTGGGCCATGTGAGTGGGTGGCCAGGGCGCGCACATCTACGTGTGCGTGGGGCAGTCGCAGCCCCACTTGCGCAACAACAAGGCAATGACGCTCGCATGAGTGGAGCTACAGGTGCCTGCAACGAGGCTTTTATTGTGGGTGCTTGTGGCCCCACTTGTGCGACTGTTGCTGCAAATGTTGCAGGTGCGTACGTACACACGTACACATCCATCTGCCTCTCCCACAAAATCCTCCCCTTTCCCTCCCCTTAACCCTCTCTGAGCCCCCAACCTGGACAGGTAGGGGAACTCTGAGCTAGAGGAACTGTAAACTCGGGACCCCTTTGGTGCTTCCATGTGGGAAATACTCCCCACTGCCTAATTTCCGCTTTTACTGTATTGCAGGATGAAAGTCTTGGGAAACGGAGGAGACTGTGCGTTTTTGAACGATGATGCCACAGCCAGCTCTGGGAGATGCAGCACTGAACACCGCTACATTTGCAAAAAAAAAAAAAAGGATCCTAAGAGATCCTGAAAGAGAATCCTATCTTTTAGGTGCCGGGGAGGCTGATTTTCCATCTTTTGGCCCCCCGTCAGGCATGCTGAGCCTCTGGCGGTTTGGATGAGCCGTCCCTGAGTGGGACAGGCTCTCGGACGATCTGGGACAGCAAATGGCTTTTGCCTTATGCCCAGTTTGCACTGCATTTGCCCTCCTGCTTTACCGTCTCAGGCGCCTATAGTCTTTCATCTTTTTAACCGATATTTTTAACTGGCTTATACTTTGGCGGACCTCCTCGCTCTGCGAGATGCCCCCCTCTCGCTGACGTGGCCTTCCCATCTATCGATGGCCTACCTCAAGGACGGGTTTTGGAACCCCGAGTGGTGGCATGTGTCAAAGCGGGGTCTGAGGGGTTTTTTAATTAGAATTTTTAACCAAATTTTAAGGGGACCTGGGAGGCGGGTGGTGAGGGATGAGCTGGGGGCGGCTCTTACGGCTCAGCAACCTGGCCCGTCTGATGGTTGCGAGGGGGCGGAGGGGGAAGGAAGGAAGTGGCTTCCAATCCCTGTGATGGTTGGGAGAGGCAGGAGAGCTGAGAAAGTGGGGGGGGTATGGAGAGTGCTGCCGGGTTGGACTCTGTTTTACAGTGGTTCTCCTCCTATCTCTTGGGTCACTTGCAGTTTGTATCGAGGGTGTCAGAGATCCTCCCAGAGGCCCCTCACATATGGGGTGCCTAGGGATTGGTTCTCTCCCCCTTGCTCTTTAACATCTATATGAAGCCGCTGGGTGAGATCATCCGTGGTTTTGGGGTGAGGTATCATCAATATGCTGATGATACTCAGCTTTATATCTCCACCCCTGACCACCCTGGGGATGCCCTTTCCGTGATGTCTCGCTGCCTGGAAGTGGTGCGGGCTTGGATGGGAAGGAACAGACTCAGACTCAACCCATCCAAAACCGAGTGGCTGTGGATGCCGGCATCTTGGGATCTAGAGGTTCCATCATTAGTGATAGGAGGCGAGGCTCTTACTCCCTCCGATAGGGTCCGCAATCTGGGTGTCCTCCTGGATTCTCGGCTGTCCTTAGATGATCATCTGACAGCCGTGGCCAGGGGGGCTTTCGCACAGGTATGCCTGGTGCGCCAGTTGCGCCCTTTCTTAGACCGAGATGTCCTTGCCACGGTCACTCATGTCCTTGTTACGTCTTGGTTGGATTACTGTAACGCCCTCTACATGGGGCTGCCCTTGGGATGCACCTGGAGGCTCCAGCTAGTCCAGAATGTGGCCGCGCGGACTGTTACGGGAGCCTCTCGTTACTCCCATGTAACACCTCTCCTGCGTGAGCTGCACTGGCTGCCGGTGGTCCTCCGGGTTTGTTTCAAGGTGCTGGTGCTCACCTATAAAGCCCTATGTGGCTTAGGCCCAGGGTACTTGCAGGACCATCTCCTACCTTCCTCCCATCGTCCCGTGCGCTCTCACAGAGCGGGCCTCCTCAGGGTGCCATCAGCCAAACAATGTTGGCTGGCGGCCCCCAGGGGGAGAGCGTTCTCTGTCGGAGCTCCGACCCTCTGGAATGGTTTGCCCACTGAGCTTAGGACAGCCCCTGACCTCCTCTCCTTTCACCGCGAACTGAAGACGTGGCTTTTTCATCAAATGGACTGATCCGTTGAGGGGTTTGCACTTTATAATAATTTTAATTTAATTTTAATTGGATTTTAACTTGTATTGTGTTTTTTATTGTTGATTTTTTTAATCTTGTAAGCCGCCCTGAGTCCTTCGGGAGAAGGGTGGCATATAAATAGCAATAAAATAAAAAAAATAAAATAAATATCTCCCCTCCCACCCCAGAGTTCACTGTATTCTATAGACGCTGAACATTCCTGATTGCTATTAGGATGTTTTGGTCCTTCTGGATGACTTCCTGTACTGGCTTAAGAGGTTGGGAGTGAGTATAGTGACCATGCGAAAAAAGCACCGGTGTTATTTCGAGGAGTTTATGACCTACTTTGACTTCTCTTTCATATTAAGAAAAGTCTAGAAGTTCAGAGCTCATTCTGAGCTAGTCTGCATGTTTTTCACTCTTGCAGGCTGAACAAAGGAGAAGAGACAAGGGGGAGAGATCTTCAGTTAAATTTCAGAACTGAGAAAATCTCAGACTTTCTACTTCCTTCCGGACTTGTGTGCCAGCCAATTAAGATCAGGTCTTGCTGTCTCCTGATCATAGCAGGGCCATGAAGTCATAGTGCCAAGTTTGGGTCAAAACTTTAGAGTCGTGTTGCTTGTGGAGAGCTGCTAAACAGAACCTAGCATTAGTTAGCTGTTACTCTTGATGATCGATGAGGTGACTCATCTTGAAGAGAATGAGGCAGTCTCAGAGACTGCTTTACTGCTGTTGCTTATCTGTTGCTTTGCCTTTCAGTTTTTACCAGTAATCTCACCTTCTGTTTTGCAACAAGAGGCCAGCATTGACTGCAGGGGCATTAGAAGAGAGAACGAGGGAGTGGGGAGAGAGAAGGGAGGGGAAGCTGAGCCTAGAAGACAGAAAATTGAAGTTGGAGACACTTCTGCTTATGGTAGTAATAAGAGGGAATCAGGAAAAGTAAGATTACTGAGAGCAGGAGTGAAATTCAGCAGGTTCTGACAGGTTCTGGAGAACCGGTAGCGGAAATTTTGAGTGGTTTGGAGAACCAGCAAATACCACCTCTGGCTGGCCCCCGAGTGGGGTGGGAATGGAGATTTTGCAGTATCCTTCCCCTGCCACGCCCACCAAGCCACGCCCACCAAACCGCTTCTCAATCATCGAAGAAGCTTCTTCAGAGCTGAAGAAGCTTCTTGGATGACAAGCAAAACATCTTCCAAGATAACCAGAAAGACCACTTGCCTCTTGAAAAAAAGCACCTTTGGGACAATTGATCCAGGGGAGAAGAAAAAAACCAAGTTGAGCTGTTAATATACTAATAAGGGAGTGAAGCCGAGGTACAAAGGCTTCACTCAGGTCCGCCATTACGGCGGGAAAAATAGTTAAATTTCATTGGTTGAGCCATCTGACAGCTCCCTATAAAAGGGTGAGCTGTCAGACAGGCAAGTTGCTGGGTTGTACCAATCTACTGAATAAAGAACTATTAGTTCAAGAATCAGCGTCCTGCCTCTTCTATCTGTCACCAATCTAACACGAGCCATATCTGGATCCTCCAACAACCTTTCCCCTAAACATCCCCAGAGAGGCTCTTGGCAGAGAAACAGCCAGCATAAGAATGGCCATCGGGACCTCAAACCCAGTGGTGGGTTGCTCCTCGTTCGGCCCGGTTCGGGCGAGCCGGTTGTGGTGATGATGTGACACCAGCGAACCGGTTCTCTATGACTGTGAGCTTGGCCCTCCTGCCCACCCCCGCGTTATACCTACCTTTATTTGTTGTTTTTTAGCCCAGCTGATAGGTCCGGCAGAGTGGATTGCTGAGCCTCACCTGGGCAGAAATCTAATGCGCATGTGCGAAGAGAACTGGTGGTAACACCAGTTAGAACCCACCATTGCTGGAGCCTCTCAAAATGTAATCTGTCCATAAGCAGAGCACTAGGCACACAACTTTAACTATGCTGATATCCCTATGGCAATAATTAGAAATTGGGATTCTGTATTGTTGACCTCCATCTCTTGGGGTGTGGTGGGGCGGGGGGGAAGGAACTCCATTACTGTATAATAATTCCTTCACAACGCAATTGTTTCTGGAGGCTGCAACATACCAGGTTATATTAAACATGATTGGAAAAATGCTTCCTGTGCCAAATAATACAATTACTGCTGCTTCCCCAGAGGGGAAAAAGGCAAAGACCCAGATTGAAGCTGGGGCTTCCCTCAAAACCCAAGGCAGATGGGGACAGATGTAGTGCAGCCTCAAAATTCAGGTTCCTGGTTAGGGAAGGAACTGTTCTAGCTATTTTTGTATAAATATTTTTATATTTTATATATTACATATAAAACATATGCAGGTAGTCCTCGACCTACAACAGTTTGATTAATGACCGTTCAAAATTACAAAGGCACTGAAAAAAGTGACTTAAGGTCATTTTTCATACTTACGACTGTTGCATCATCCCCCATCATGGTCACATGATTTATATTTGGATACTTGACAACTGATTCACACTTGTGACGTTGCAGAGTCCTGGGATCATGTGATCTCCTTTTGCAACCTTCTGACAAGCAAAGTCAATGGGAAAACCAGATTCACTTAACAACGGTGTAACTAATTTAACAATTGCTGTGATTCACTTAACAAATGTGGCAAGGAAAGTCGTAAAATGGGGCAAAACTCACTTAACAAGTTTCTCAACATAAATGTTGGGCTCAATTGTGGTCGTAAATTGAGGACTACATGTGTGGGTATGTCTTATTTTTTTTTATATTTCACATTAACACTTCTGTACCAGACACAAATTCCTTGTGTGTCTAATCACACTTGGCCAAATATTCCTGTTCCATCCAGTCCAGTCCCATCCCATCCCAGTGTAATTAAGCCGTCATGAAACATGCAGGCAGCTTTCTACATATCCATACAACCTCGCTATGCTCCATTAATTGATCTAAGGCTAGCCTACAGGTAGTCTTCGACTTAGGACCAACATTGAATCTGTCGCTAAGCAAGAGAGTTGTTCATTGAGTTCTGCCCCATTCTATAACCTTTATTAGAAGTACAATGATAAGATCTCAACAAGATTTCTCTGCCAGGTTTATGGTTTGCAAACAGTTACGTTGGCAAATTCTTTCATCTGTAGTCTCAGAAAACAGCATTGCAGGATTCAAAGTTGTAAACTGCTTCAAGAACATATTTCGAATAAGAAGCAGCTCTGCTTCAAAAAGCAGCTAAATACTGATATATAGATGCTTGACATTTGAGGAGAGAAACAAAATTTGCTCATAAGAAGCAAGAAAAATAAGTTAATAGAAAACCCATTACCAAGTCTTTTGTTTTTTGAATAGGAAAGACAGTAGCAGCCACAGTTCAAACAGGGTTTGGCTCTACAGCAGTGGGCTAAAAATCATATTTAGTAGTCAAGAGTCACAAAATGTTTAGTCAGGTGCTGACTAAATGCTGGTATCCAAGATGAGCAGAATGGTCGTTGCTTACCTGAACGACCCTTTTGTACTCGCTGTGAAGACACTCCTCAGAGTGGGATACGATCACTCTCATTTGCACTGCTGAGTGTCAATCAAATCCCTCTGGAGCCGGATCCTCCTCACTTCCTGCTCCTTCCTCAGACTTTTCACGAAGACACTTGGTCCAAGAGCATTAGGACTGTCATGAAGCACATCACCAGATCGCCGAACAGGAAGCAGCTGGCTACAGAGGGAAAGAAAAAAGACCTCCTCCAAGGCCAGACGTGGCGAAGATAAGGGAGGGACGGAGTGTCTTCACAGCGAGTACAAAAGGGTCGTTCAGGTAAGCAACGACCATTTTCCTACTCGCTGTTCAGACACTCCTCAGAGTGGGACATACCCAAGTTAAGGAGAAGGGGAGGGAACTAAGCCTGAGGCTGGCCTTGTGGAGAGATTACAGCTTGTAATACCCTTCTGCCAAAGGCAGCATCTGCAGAGGCAAACTTATCTAGTCTATAGTGACTTACAAAGGAAGAGAGGGAAGACCATGTGGCCGCCCGGCAGATATCATCTACTGAAGCCTGGGTGGCCCACGCCGCTGATGTCGCGGCGCTACGGGTAGAATGGGGCAGAATACCACCCGGGACAGGGGCCTCCCTCACTTCATATGCCTTAGATATACAAGCTTTGAGCCACCTGCCTACTGTAGCCGAAGAAACCTTCTGACCCAGGGAGGAGGGAAGGAAGGACACCAACAAGGCTTCAGTCTTGCGAAAGGAGGCAGTCCTTTTAAGATATCTTCTCAATGCCCGTCGCACATCTAAAGTATGCCATCGCTTTTCAGCAGGATGACGCGGGTTCGGGCAGAAATTAGGCAAGACGAGTTCTTGGGCTCGATGAAAACGAGTGTTCACTTTAGGCACAAAAGCTGGATCTAGGCGAAGGACAACCCGGTCAGGGTAGAAGACACAGAGGTCACTTCTCATGGACAAAGCTGCAATTTCGGAAACTCTACGAGCCGAAGTGATTGCCAACAAAAAGGCCATCTTTAAAGACAGGTAGCGGAGGCTGGACGAAGCAATGGGCTCGAACGGAGGACCCGTCAAGGCCTGTAACACCAAAGTAAGGTCCCAAGTGGGGTAGCGGTGAATCGGCGGTGGCCGCAAGTTGGAGACCCCTTGGAGAAAAGAACGAATCCTGGGGTCTTGCGACAAAGGAACTCGAGCCTCCCCTGACAGGACAGTGGCCAGAGCCGCCACTTGTCGACGTAAGGTCGCAGGAGCCAAGCCTTTGGAAAACCCCGCATGCAGGAAACGCAGAATGTCCGGGACAGATGCCGTTGTGGGATCAACGTGATAATCTCCGCACCATCTAGTGAAGGCAGTCCACGAAGCATCATAAATTCGAATTGTTGATGGTCTTCGAGCTGCCTGAATGATAGAAATGACGTCATCAGACAAGTTGTCCTTGAAGAGCTTTATGCGCTCAAATGCCACACGGCTAATCGAAGCCATTCTGGTTCTGGATGACGGATGGCCCCTTGAGTTAGCACAATCTTGTCGGGTGGAATCCTCCACGGTGGTTCGACAGACAAGTTCTTGAGGTCTGCGAACCACTCTCGACGAGGCCAATACGGCGCTACCAGTAGAAGATTCGCCCGCTCTTGAATAACCTTTCGAATGACTTTGGAGATGACAGGAAGGGGAGGAAAGGCATAAAGAAGTCCCCGGGGCCACTGACTCCGAAGTGCGTCTAGACCCTCCGCTGTTGGATCCGGGTAGCGGGAAAAAAATCTCGGCAGTTGAGTGTTCTGAGCCGTCGCAAACAGGTCCACAATGGGCAGACCGAACCTCCTGGACAGGTCCTGGAACAGGCCGGGGTCCAACCTCCACTCGGTGTGATCTATTTGGTCTCTGCTGAGCCAATCTGCTTCTCGATTCAAAGTCCCCGAAATGTGTTCGGCCTTTATCGACGAGAGGTGGAGTTCCGCCCACGACAGAAGACGCTCCGCCTCCTGCATTAGAGTCCAGGAGCGGGTCCCGCCTTGTCTGTTGATATGGGCCTTGGTGGCCACATTGTCTGTTAGAATCAGAAGATCCTGGCGATATACAAGGTGTTTGAAGTGCATCAGAGCGAGACGGACCGCTCTGAGCTCGAGCCAATTTATGTTGTGTAGCAGTTCCGTCGACGACCACACGCCTTGGGCTAACTGACGGTTGAGATGCGCCCCCCAGCCTCGCAGACTTGCATCCGTGGTTAATACCAACCGAGCTGGTTCCAGGAAGGGGGAGCCCTTGTCGAGAGCCGGAGACAACCACCACCTCAGGGAAAGGCGCACAGGAGCTGGAACTGTTACCTTGAGAAGAGACTCTGCTCGCCCTTGTCTCTGGTAAGGGAGCAGGAACCATTGAAGGCGACGAAGATGGAAACGCGCCCACGGGACAATGTCTATGCATGATATTAATTTTCCCAGAAGCTGGGAGAGAGTCAGTAAGGTCACAGATTTGTGGAGTAAGACTTGAGACACCAGTTTCCGTATGCTTACTTGTCTGTCTGGAGACAGGAAGACCACACAGAGGCCCGAATCTATCGTTGCTCCGAGGTGCAGAATACGAGACGTGGGAATCAGGTGACTTTTGGCAAGATTCAAGGTGAACCCGTGGTCTTGAAGGGTCTGAAGTACTAACTTCCGGTCGTGGGTCGCCTGCTCTGGAGAAGACGACAGTATCAAAATGTCGTCGAGGTAACATGCCAGACGAACAGGAACCTCTCTGAGCGACGCCGCTACAGCCGCTAGCAACTTTGTAAAGGTCCTCGGAGCGGACGAAAGGCCAAACGGCATAGCTCGATATTGGAAGTGGTGGTTTCCAAACGCAAACCTGAGGTACTTCCTGTGTGAGTGATGAATGGGTACGTGCAGATATGCTTCCTTTAGATCTACAGATTGCATCAGATCCCCCCGTCGGAGGCAGCCGAGCAGGGTCTTGAGGGAATGCATTTTGAACCGACGGTATACGATGTGTTGATTGAGACGTCGTAGGTTCAAAATGCCTCTCCAATCGCCCGAGCTCTTCGGGACCAGGAACAGCGTTGAATAAAAGCCGGTTTTGAGTTGGTGCGATGGAACCTGTTCTATGGCCTGAATCTGCAACAAATGGTAAATTTCGAGCAACAGAAGAGATCGCTTCTCCGGCTGAAGCGGCCAAGGGCAGTGAACATAAAAGTCCTGTGGCATTGTGGTGAATTCCAAACGTAATCCCTCGGTGACAGTTTGGACAATCCAGGCATCCGAGGTGGTAGCTGTCCACAGGTGAGAGAAAACCTGAAGCTTGCCACCGATCGGGACCGGGAACGGTGAGTCACTTTCCACGCCTGGCGAAGCGGCCAGCAGACTGCTTGAAGGGTCGTCTAAAGTTGGACTGTCGGCGACCACGTTCACGAAAGGACGCCCTGTCTGAAGATGGCTGGTACTGGAATTGCGAAGACCGGTAATAAGAGGCGCCACCGGCGCCTTGGTCCTGCCGAAAGGATTGTCAGCTATACGGTACGTAGCGTCTGTCCTGGCGGCGAAAGGAAGTAGGCAACACCTTCTTCTTGTCCCTGTTCTCCACCAGTACGGAATCTAGGGATGATCCGAACAAGGAAGGGCCCCTGAAAGGAGCAGCAGTCAGGCGCCACTTGGACTTGGCGTCAGCTCTCCAGTTACGGAGCCATGAGAGACGTCTTGAGGACACCGTCGATGCCAGCGCACGTGAAGCGAACTTAGCCGCGTCCAAAGATGCGTCGGCCGAATATTCAGCAGCTGCAACAAGTTTGGCTAGATCCTGTTGCAATCGCGCGTCTTCAGGAGGGAGCCGTTCCTTCAATTGACGCAACCACACCAGCGAAGCACGGTTAAAGAAAGATGACGAGGTCGCTGCCCGAATGGCCCAAGCAGCAGCTTGGTGTGTCTTACGGAAGCCCATCTCGGCCCGTTTGTCCTCAAACTTGAGGCCATCCCCTGGTTCACCTACCAGGATGGAAGAAGAAGTGAGGCTAGCCACCGGATCATCAACCGTAGGTAACTGCAGAAGTGCATCCAGCGCAGGAGCCGAGGCATAAAGCTTTCGATCAAACGAATTCGGACCAGATAAAGAAGCGGGGCGGTCCCAAGGTTTCTGGATGACCTGGCAGAAAAGGTCAGGGCACGGAACAAAGTCCTCATCAGGTTGAGGCAGATTAAACAAATGACTGTTAGGGCCTGGTGGAACAGATGAAGTAGAACCCTGAAGAGGGGTGGAATCCATGTTAGTGGCCGCTTTCGCTTTGCGAAGCAAAGAGCAAAACAAAGAGGGCTTAAACAGGCCTGGAAAAGCTGGCTTATCCTGAGTCTCCTCTTCATCCTCTGACATCTCAAAGTCATCTGGGAAATCGTCCTCCCGGGCTGATTCCGACACAGGACCACGGGAAACAGGTTGGCGTTGTTGTTGATGTGTACTAGGAGGATGCAGATGAAAAGCAGGCGCAGGGGGACAAACTGGGCCAGGGAAGGCACCCGTGGAATGCTGTAACCCCATTTGGAACATATGGGACATAGCCTGAGAAAAAAAGGACTGAAAATCTACAGGCTGAGCAAACACAGGACCCGCCTCAGGGTGGAGACCAGCTGCAGTGGGTGTAAATGTAGCTTCAGGAGCAGACCTAGAAGCCTGAGAAAGGTGGCTAGCAAAGCTGGATGAGCGTGACCTGGCACTGGCACAGGGCTGATTAGTAGCCGACAGTGGAAACCCCTGAGAAATAGATGGGCACTCCTCCCTTAGCCCACTAGCCAAAGTATCAATGGTATGGGAGGCCGAGGGGTCAGGAGCCACTTCCAGGCCTAAATCCTCCTCCATAGGCCCCTGACAAGGTTCTTGAACCTGTTGCCTGGCCTTGGCAAACCGCTTTTCTAGCGCCTTGTGCCTACGTTGGGCATCCTTGTCCACAGTGGCAGATTTGGAGGACTTCCCCTGTTTGGTGTTTTTAGGTTTTTTCCCCCTGAGCTGTTTAGGGGAAGGTACTGGGGAGGGAGGAGGACTGTTGTCCAAGTCTGAAGAAAGAGCGACTGGCTCCCTGTCCTCCATGAAATCACAGTCAATAGCCCCAACAATTATTAGCAATAATTTGTAATATACAGTTATTAATTTCTAAATATAATGAATTAATTAAGATTATTATATATATATATATATATATATATATATATATATATATATATATATATATATATATATATATATAATTTTTTATTTTTTATTTTTTTAAATTAAGGTGATTCAAACAACTTTTTACAAGAAAAGGGGCTTCAGATATAACGAGGCAACAGCCAAACAATCTAATTCTTTTTTTTTTTTTTTATAAAAATATAATCAAATTTAAAGAATATGTACTTCCCTTGATATCCTCAGGCACGCCACTGCAGATAGTTGGAAAGCGCAGGTATGAGCAGGACAGCGTCCCGACCTGCAAGCCAGCTAGCGACCCTGGAAACCAAAGCCCAGGTCGCTGTGCCCCCGAAGCAGCTCAAGAAGCGGCGATGTTTGGTCTCCAAAATGGCGGCGCTAGGAGAGCTCCCACGAGTCCTAAGCCAGGCGAAACAAAGCGCCTACGGCCGGACTGAAGCTGCACGCAGGGGGCGGTCACAAACGCTCCAAAAACGGCTAATGAGTATGCCAGCCGGCAGGGACTCAAGCCGCTAAGTTCTATGGCCGCTAACTCGATCCAAAGCCTCGCGCAATGACTGGAGGCAAATGGCGGCCGAAAAGGGCACAGGAATTAGCCGCCAGCCAAGCCAGACCGCTAACGGCGGCCGGAGCCCCAAACCGCCAAAAATGCGCTTAAAACTTAACCCAGGTGAAGGCAGATAAAGCGCAGCACTTCCACAGCCAAAAGAATTTAAAATTGAGCCAAATTACAAAGGACAAAATTAGAAAAAATAATAATTTTAAAAGGAGTAGCAGACACTCAATGCACTTGCAATGGCTGAGTGAAAAAGTCTGAGGAAGGAGCAGGAAGTGAGGAGGATCCGGCTCCAGAGGGATTTGATTGACACTCAGCAGTGCAAATGAGAGTGATCGTATCCCACTCTGAGGAGTGTCTGAACAGCGAGTAGGAAAAATCAAGAATTCCAAGTAAGACACAACTAAATTTATTGATCTATCCCCATCGTCAGTCCTGTTGGACCCTTGGCCACTCTATGGATTGTCTTGATTTATACAAAGCAGTAAAAATTACATTAAAGCAATTTGTTTAATCTTTCCCAACATATCTGGTATAGCTAACGATAGTGCCCCAGCTACGGTTGGTAAAAATGAAGGACTTATAAAATTAATAGAAGATGGTGTGATTGCCACTGGCAACTCATGTTCGATGAACTATCACTGCATCATAGGTCAAGAAAATTTAGATACATCCCACAGTGTCAACTTATAGGGAAGACTATTCAGGTCTGAAAACAAGGCTCTAAGCCCAGGCCAAAATATTAATTCAGTCTATTTCCTTCTTTCTCAGTGAAAAACTCAGAGGAAGGGAAGAGGAGAAAGCAATGGTGGATTTCAGCAGGTTCTGACCAGTTCTGGAGAACTGGTAGCGGAAATTTTGAGTAGTTTAGAGAACCGGTAAATACCACCTCTGACTGGCCCCACCCCCATCTATCCTCTGCCTCCCGAGTCCCAGCTGATCGGGAGAAAATGGGGATTTTGCAGTAACTTTCCCCTGGAGTGAGGAGGGAATGGAGATTTTACAGTATCCTTTCCCTGCCACACCCACCAAGCCATGCCATGCCCACCAAGCCACACCCACAGAACCAGTAGTAAAAAATTTTGAAACCCAAAATTTCAAGGGAGAAAGATAACAACAGACTGGAGGGGTGGTAGAAAATAGCTCCTGTGGAGAGGCAGAGAAAGTTAGAGACTTTCAAGAAACAAGGGGGAAAGAAAGAAAAGAAATATTGTGCACATTGGTATAACATTTATATCAGGGGTCTCCAACCTTGGCAACTTTAAAACTTGTGGACTTCAACTGCCAGAACTCCTCAGCCAGCTGAGTCAAGCAAGTCTTAAAGTTGCCAAAGTTGGAAACCTTTGATTTATACCAATGATTTCATTTTTCCAAGGCTTTGTTTCTGCCCCTCCCTCTCTTTCATCATAGCCTAGCCGTGCCTTGTTTGTGCTTGACTGGGTTAAAAATCATCAAGCACATAAAGGTAGGCAGCTTCAAAGGAATGATTTATACGGGTAATCCTCGAGTTATAACAGTTCATTTAGTGACCGTTCAAAGTTACAACGGCACTGGAAAAAGTGACTTAGGACTGTTTTTCACATGCGACCATTGCAGCATCTCTGAGGTCATATAATCAAAATTCAGATGCTTGGCAACTGACTCATATTTATGACGGTTGCCCTTGGTCACGTGATCCCCTTCTGACAGACAAAATCAACGAGTAAGCCAGATTCACTTTACAACCGTGTTATAACTTAACCAATGCAGTGATTCAATTAACAAATGTGGCAAGAAAAGGTAAAATGGGAGAAGACTCACTTAACAAATTTCTCATTTAGCAAAATAAATTTGGGGCTCAATCAGGGGTGAAATGCTCCCGGTTCGGACCGGATCGCCCAATCCGGTAGCGATGGGGGCGGGTGGTTCGGAGAACTGGTAGCAAAAATCCCTGCCCCCCGCCCACACCATGCCCAGCTGAGCTGCATGAGGCTTTTTTTTTTTTACTTTTAAAAGATTTTTTTCTACCACCTCTTCCGACGAAAAAATGCTTTTAAAAGTAAAAAAAAAAAGCCTCTGATGATCGCGCGGCTCAACTGGGATCATCAGAGGCTTTTCAAAGCACTTTTTTCTGCAACCTCTTTGCCGAAGAGGTGGTAAAAAAAATGCTTTGAAAAGTGTCTGACGATCCCAGCTGAGTTGCCTGATAGTCAGAGAAGCATTTTTTAAAAAACCTCTCTGACGATCCCAGCTGAGATGCCTGATCGGCAGAGGCTTTTCAAAGCATTAGAAAAAATGCTTTGAAAAGTTAAAAAAAAAAAAAGTTGGCCACGCCCACCCAGTCACATTACCCCACAAGCCACGCCACAGAACCAATAGTAACAAATTTTACATTTCACCCGTGAGCTCAATTATGGTCTTAACTCGAGGACTATATCTGTACTATAAATCAGTGTTTCTCAGCCTTGGTAACTTTAAGAACTGTGGATTTCTAGTCCGAAAACTTCAACATGGCTGGCTGGGGAATTCTGGGAGTTGAAGTCCACAGGTTGAGACAGCACTGCTATGAATCATTCCATTGAAAGAGCCTCCTTTTGTGCACTTGATGATTTTTAAAAGAAGTGTATCCCAAAGTAAAACAACCAGGTCTGTGTGAGCAATCTTGCAGCCTGAGGGGAAGTATCTTCTCAGCTTCCATAAGGCACCTGGAGCCAGGCAGCAACAAAAGCATATGTAGATTCAATGAAGATATTAAAATATTTGTTTCTGGCAATGCAACAAACATGAATTAAGGCAGTCATTAAGTGTGTAAAGGGAGGCAGCTTCAACCGAATGATTTATATCAGTGTTGGAAGAAATATCCATCTAGTTCAATTCCAAGCTGAGAGAAAGATACTGGAAACGACATGAATGCTGATTGGAAAGAGAGGTTTATTGATGAAGCAGATCCACATGTAATTCTGAGCAGCTGACAAAATGGAGTTGAGAGTGGGTGGGTTTTTATACCTTCTTTGGGCTTTGTATTTGAGTTTCCTATTCCTGTGCAAGAATATGTCCTTTAATATTCTACTGGCTGTTGTCAGATTCCTATGGGGGTCATGTAGGTGTTATGTAGGAGTCATAGCTGGCTCTACAGGCAAAAGAAGAAATGCAAATCCTAGGTGCTTGTTTGAGCTAATCTGAATTTGTTCTGGGGGTGGCACAATGAAGGGGCTTGTGTTCTGAAAGGGTGTTGGACAATTTCTATTGTGGCTAATGGCTTTCGTCCTATGTTGGATCTTGGGTGAGGGGTTGCTTCTAATCCTACCATTCTGCCTTTGTTAGCTGTCTGCAAGGAGTTTCGAAATATCCTGCCTTGAATGGGTTTCTGCCTGCAGTATTTGCTTTGCTTATGAACAGAGCTATCTAGAGAGTTGTCTTCCTCTTTCAATAAGCTCTTTATCTCTTAAGTGCTGGCACCTGCTGTAGGCTATGAAGAAAAACGTGGGGGCTGTCTCTAAAACACATTTCTCCATTTCTCATTTAGGTAAGGTGACCAGATTTTAACATTGGTAAAGAGGGACATTGTGGGCGTGGCTTATTTTGTGGGCGTGGCTAGCTGGTCATGTGACTGGGTGGGCGTGGCTAGCTGGTCATGTGACCGGGTGGCCATGGCTATGTGTATAGGGTAAGGTGAACAGATTTTAACATTTGTAAGAGGGACACCATTGTGGGCGTGGCTTATTGTGTGGGCGTGGCTTGGAGGCCATGTGACTGGGTGGGCGTGGCTAGCTGGTCATGTGACCGGGTGGCCATGGCTGTGTGTATAGGGACTACTCAGAGGGCTGAAAAGTCATTTCTGACAGGTCCTCACACTTTTGACTGGTCCTCACACTTATGACCATCCTCACATTTATGCCCGTGCAGCATTCTTAACAACCATGTCACTCATTTCACAACTGCTTCTCTTCACCATGGTGACAAGATAGGGCAAAAACGTAAAATGTGAGGACAGTCGTAAGTTCGAGGACTGGTCAAAAGTGCGAGGACCAGTTAAAAATAACTTTTTCAGCCCTCTGAGTAGTCCATATGCACAAAAGGACTAACCAGAGGGCTGAAAAAAGTCATTTCTGACAGGTCCTCACACTTTTGACTGGTCCTCACACTTATGACCATCCTCACATTTATGCCCGTGCAGCATTCTTAACAACCATGTCACTCATTTCACAACCGCTTCTCTTCACCATGATGACAAGATAGGGCAAAAAACGTAAAATGTGAGGACATTCGTAAGTTCGAGGACTGGTCAAAAGTGCGAGGACCAGTCAAAAATAACTTTTTCAGCCCTCTGAGTAGTCCATATGCACAAAAGGACTAACCAGAGGGCTGAAAAAAGTCATTTCTGACAGGTCCTCGCACTTTTGACTGGTCCTCACACTTATGACCATCCTCACATTTATGCCCGTGCAGCATTCTTAACAACCATGTCACTCATTTCACAACTGCTTCTCTTCACCATGATGACAAGATAGGGCAAAAATGTAAAATGTGAGGACAGTCGTAAGTTCGAGGACTGGTCAAAAGTGCGAGGACCAGTCAAAAATAACTTTTTCAGCCCTCTGAGTAGTCCATATGCACAAAAGGACTAACCAGAGGGCTGAAAAAAGTCATTTCTGACAGGTCCTCGCACTTTTGACTGGTCCTCACACTTATGACCATCCTCACATTTATGCCCGTGCAGCATTCTTAACAACCATGTCACTCATTTCACAACTGCTTCTCTTCACCATGATGACAAGATAGGGCAAAAATGTAAAATGTGAGGACAGTCGTAAGTTCGAGGACTGGTCAAAAGTGCGAGGACCAGTCAAAAATAACTTTTTCAGCCCTCTGAGTAGTCCATATGCATAAAAGGATACAGTAATAGAGAGGGATGAAGGAAGGGAAGGGAAATTAGAGTAGGAGTGACGGTTAAGAGAGGGAGGAAGAGAGGAGGAGAAGGAGAAAGGAAGAGGAAGTAGGGAGGAGAAGAAGAGGGGGGGAAGAGAAAGTAAGAAGGAAAGAAAAGAGAGGTGGTAGGTTTGAGGAGAAAGATTGCTGTACAATAAAAAAGATGAAAGGGAAGAAAGCCAACCTCAAACAAATATAAAGATATTAAGATAAAGAATGAATTGTTAAACTTTAAAGAATAAAAGAGAACAAATATGAATAAATAGCAATAATTAGAAACACACATACATACAATGTATTTTCTTTGAACAGAATATTTGGCTGGTTCACAAATTTAAACAGTGTTTAGTCATTTCAATTAAATTTACAATTTCTATATTTCCTTTTTGCCATATTTATTCCTCATCTATTTTTTTAAAAAAACAATTTTACCCATCCTCATCTCTAATCTTAATCAAATTCAATTTTTCCCTTCTATTCTATTTTATACCCCTTCCCATTGTCATCTATTTTTATATCCATCCTCACATTGGTTAATTATGTAATTATGTAATACAGTTGTTTAATACAAATTCAACATTTTAATATAAATCAATTAGTTATATAACTATCTTTTTTGTATATTAATCAATATGAACATGAATATTCCAATTATTTCCATGCAATCCAATTTCTTACAAATCAATTAATTATACTTACCAATAATAATAAACCAAATAATTTCCCCCATATATTCCTCCAAACCACAACTTAACCATTTCTGCTTTCAACACAGTATACAATTAATAATATCTCAATTATTACAATTCCCTAGTTAAAAAGAGCTTTTTTTTCTTTTGTGTTTTAAAATCTTGAACTCTCCTCTTTTGCCCTAAATAATTTTCCATTGTTTGCACTTACCTTTTTTGGTGAGGAAAAGGAAAATAAATCTGCTGCCTAATTTTCCAACGTTGCAAGCAAACCGCAAAGCCAACAGCCTGTTTTACTTTCAGTTTCGTTTTGAGCTTGGTTTGCACAAAGAGGAAAAAAAAACTGAGCAATTTAGCAAGAGCAGAGCCCTGTGCAAATCAGCTGAGAGGGGGAAGCCGAGCTAATTAACGTAGGGCGGCCCTTTGAAGCCCCGCGGCAAGAGTTTAAACAGGTTTTTTCCCTCTAGCCATCAGCGGGGATTCAGGAGGCAGCCGGGAACCAGGAGGCAGAATGAAAAATCGGGACTTTTTTAAAACGCCGCGGGACGCGGGACAAATTGCTCAAAAGCGGGACTGTCCCGCCAAAAGCGGGACGTCTGGTCACCTTACATTTAGGGAAATATAATATTCTACCTTTTTTAAATATTTCCTAAAATATTTCATTCTTCTGGGGGTGGGGGGCTTCCCACAGCAGTGTTTGGCAACTTTAAGACCTGTGGACTTAAACTCCCAGCATGGCTGGCTGAGGAATAATGAGAGTTAAAGACTCCATATGTCTTAAAAGTTGTCAAGGTTGAGAAACACCCTGCTGTGGGAAGCCCCACACCCCCAAAAGAATGAAGTATTTTAGGAAATATTTAAAAAAGGTAGAATATTATATTTCCCTGATTTTATATTCCTCCACAAGCTGGCAAGTTTGAAGGCAATGAAACATAGGGAAAATAAGGACAGCTGTCCGCGTTTTTTTTCCCCCTCTCTCACTGTGAGTCATCCGGAATTCCAGCCTTACTCAGAAATCTTAAGTAGCGGAAGCTAAGGAGCTGCACGTTGCGTTCTTCGCCGGCTGGCCTGAAGGTAAACCTGCGGTGCAGAGAAGTGAGAGCGGCTAAGCTGGAGTTCCCCAGGTATTTGGGACTTTGACGGGGACTGCTTTGCGCCCTTGGGGTCTCCCGGCGTTGGGAGCTTCCCGTAGGGCAGGTGATTTTGGCCCCGTTGAGCAAACTTTCTCGGTGTTTGGGGCGGGGAGGCTGCGGCCGGAACCCGAGGATGGCTGTTTTGTGCTGCGCCTTTGCAACTTCGGAAAAGTGGACTTCTTATTTTGGAAATGACTCTGCACGTACTTTCTAACAAGCCATTCAGGCTAAGCGTTTCTCTATCGGTCTAGCGGGATTTTTAGCGGATAACATTGCTCAAACGGGCCGTATATTATTCATTGAAAAACTGGTGTTGCAACAAGTTTCGCACGTCCATCCAAGATGCGTGTTGCTGGCATACTTCTTTAGGGAGTCAGGAGATTAGGAGATACAGTGGGTCGTGGAGATAGTCGATGACGTGATTTTTTTTTTTAAAAAACGTGGTTTTGGTGTATAGAGAAAAAATACATAGAAATTACGATCTCTTGCCTGGGTCTCCACTGTAGATTCTCCCCCCTCCCCCCCCCGCTAAAATTATTAAGACTTGAGAAAAGAACCTGCACTTAATTTCTTGCAAGTTATTCAGGAGACCCGTTTCTCTTGCGTGCAACAATATAGATTTTAGTATGGATCTTTCTGGGCCTGGGCCTTGACCTACCCCAGTCCAGCGGCTGAAATTGCAGTGATGCCAGATGCAAATTTTACACACCAGAAGCTTGGCTCCCGCTACTACTGGCCTCTCAAAAGCGTAACAGGAAAGCTGAGCTGACATGTTTCCTTTTTTTTCCTTGTTGAAGTTGCCAAAAAAAAAAAAAGGACTTACAAAAAACAACCTGTCAAAATGTTCCTAAGCAGAGCACTGTTATTCAGACTACACGTGTGGGGGGGAGGGGGGAGGGAATAGAGGAGATTTTGGCGGGAAGAGGACGGGAGGGAGGGAGTGTGAAAGGAGGCTGGAGAGGAGGAAAAGAGGCTTAAAGGGTGTTAAGGGTGTTAATACTCTCACAACCAGTCATCTAATTACAGCATGACTCAGCATTAAAGTCACAAAATACATTTACAGATTAAAGTTACAGTACACTTATATTGCCTGGAGAACTAGTTAGGCTCAAACCATATCCTAACAAAGGGGAAATGGAGAAAGAGGCCCGGGAAAGAGAGAGGGAGTGAAGGCAATAGGGAGGATAAGAGAAGCTTCTATGGGGCAAGCCTGAGGGAGAGAAGGGGATAGGATAGGAGAGGCTTCCATGGGGCAAGCCTGAGGGAGAGAAGGGGATAGGAGAGGAGAGGCTTCTGTGGGGCAAGCCTGAGGGAAAGAAGGGGATAGGAGAGGCTTCCATGGGGCAAGCCTGAGGGAAAGAAGGGGATAGGATAGGAGACGCTTCCATGGGGCAAGCCTGAGGGAGAGAAGGGGATAGGATAGGACAGGCTTCCATGGGGCAAGCCTGAGGGAGAGAAGGAGATAGGATAGGACAGGCTTCTGGGGGGCAAGCAGAGGAATCCAGGAAGGAGCAGAGAAGGTGGAAGGACAGCTCAGCAGGCAATTCAAGAGAGGGAGAGAGGAGAAAGAGAGAAAAGAAGAAGGGCTGACCAGCCACATGAATACCATCTCATCATGTGACCTGCTGGCTAGGAAAAGAGTGACATCACCCCACCACTTGACCTGCCTGCTGAGAGGAGACTGACCACCATGACCCTACATGGCTCAGGCCAGTAGAGGTGCCTGAGTGAGGGACCAGTGTGGACTGGTGGCCATACCAAAACGGGTCAGGAGAACCCAGACGCCAGCAGCCCTGTCACGAGTAGCGCTACATTTATATCCCTATTATACATCTTTATGGGGTTGTCACAAAGAAGAGGGGGTTGACCTATTCTCCAAAGGACCTGAAGGCCGGACCAAAAAAATAAAATTAAAAAAAAAATGAATGGAAACCAATCAAGGACAGAAGCAACCTAGAACTAAGTAGAAATTTTCTGACAGAACAATTAATCAGTGGAACAAGTTGCCTCCAGAAGTTGTGGGTGCTCCAACACTGGAAGTTTTTAAAAAGAGATTGGACAACCATTTGTCTGAAATGGTAGGGTTCTCCTGCCTGAGCAGGAGGTTGGACTAGAAGATCTCTAAGGTCTCTTCCAACTCGGTCATTCTGTTATCTATTTCCCTAAGGCCGCGCAATCCTTTGGAAATTGGGATTCAGTATTACCGTCCTCCATCTCATTCAGAGAAAAACCCTATTCCTTGTATAATAATTTCTCCACAAGGGTGTCTGGAGTCCTGGAAATACATCATATTAAAACATGTTTTTTTTAAAAAATAAAACATGGTTAGAGAATATTTTCTGAAGAGTTGTAGCACCCGTGGCCAATTGTTAATGAAGGTGGGCTTCCGAGTGCCCAAACATTGATCGCACAGTCATGCGGGTGTGCTGGGTATGACACCCTTAATTGTAAACGAAATGGTCGTAACCCAAGGATGACTTGTGTACTCTGCATACACTCCAGGCATTCTTGGCTTATCCCGTCCAGAAATGCCTCACCTTCTTGCCAGGATTGATAGATGCCCAGAATTACTTACAGTGAGATGGCTGGTATATGAATAAATATATATTTATTAATTAATATTTAATATATTAAATATTAAATATTTAAATGTTTATTGATAAATAGCAGGACTTGAGGGAATAGCATTGCTGAAACAGGCTCTGTATTACCAGTACTAATTTAAAAAATAGCCTTTCAGTCAGGGTGGATTTGATTTAAATCAATTCAATTTAAATCATAATTTTTAAAGAGCAACTGTCATCTCTGTCCCGCAGCGGCTCCTCCTCTGATCTGCTGTTGACTCACCAAGTCCCAATATTGCAGAATAAACAGCCTCATGCTACATAACTAAGCTCCATTTCATGCTGAATAAACTAAATTATTAATGTATCTTAAATAGAAAACTATCTTTAGATAGATTTTTATCCCAAAAACATTTTATTGAAATAAATTTGATAAAAATAAAAAATATCTGATTTAGATTAAAAAAAAAATCTGATTTAAATTTTTAAAAATCTGGTTTTTAAAATTTTTTTTATCTACCCTGCTTTCAGTATTTTTCCCTCCTGTCAAAGAGTGAAACTGTTGGTCTATTTCCTTATTTGTACCAATAGCAAAAACCCAGGGGTGGGTTTTAAATTTTTTTTACTACCGGTTCTGTGGACGTGGCTTATTTTGTGGGTGTGGCTTGGAGGTCATGTGGCTAGGTGGGCATGGCTAGCTGGTCAGAGTCATTTCTGGAAGGTCCTCGCACTTACGACCAGTCCTCGCACTTACGACCCGACTCATTTGTTTGCTTTTAACACTGATCAGCTGTAGGACAGCCCTTTGAAGCCCCGTGGCAAGAGTTTAAACAGTTTTTTTCCCTCTAGTCATCAGCTGGGACTCAGGAGGCAGCAATAGATTGCGGGTGGGACCAAATAAAAGGTAAGAATAACGTGGGTGGGAGGGCAGGGTGGGGAGAACGTCATATCGTCACCGCTACCGGCTCGGCCAAACCAGACCGAACCGGGAGGAACCCACCACTGCAAAAACCTATGCAAAAGCAGTGTTTAATGGTTGTATTAGTGGAATCTATATTTCAGTTTTCCTTTGAAACTCTACAGGTCACAGGTATAGTAGTTAATAGTAATAGTAGTACATGTTCTACTACATTTCTCTAAGAGTCCAAGGAGAGGATTTTAGGAGATTAGGAGAAACTGATTTTAGGAGATTAGGACACACTGTGGATAGCGCATGAGTCATTGAAGTGAATGAAAAAGAAAAGGTTTTTATGTATAGAGAAAAATTACACAGAAATTATGATTTCTTTTTTATATATCCACTATAGTCTTTTCCTGCTAAAACAGAGCTGTCAGACTGTATTTCTTTGAGAGCTGGATCATTATTGTAGTTCTCCGCAGGCCGGCTTGGGCGGGGGGGAGACGTTACGGATGTCTCCTGTGGCACCCTGCCAGCCAAAATGGGGCACAGGGGCTGCATGTGCACCCTCCCCCGCAGCCCCGTTTTGGCTGTCGGAGGCACCACGGGCCAGTCCTTTGCTATTTCCAGGCTGGCTCCATGGGCCGGCTCTGACCCGCAGGGCACTTAAATGGCCCGCAGGCCTTGAGTTTGACACTCCTGTGCTAAAATAATTGTGACTTGGGAAAGGAATCTGGACCTAATTTCTTGCAAGTATTTCAGGAGACATGTTTCTCTTTCTGATGTGTGTGGATTGGTGTTTGTCTGTGTGTGTTGGTAGATATATGAAGCTTTTCCATTATTCAGACCAGCCTTCAGATTCATTTACAGCAGGGGTGTCAAACTCAAGGCCCGCAGGCCAGATCTGCTCCACGGTGCTTAGATCTACCCTGCAGGACCGCTATGGAAACAGTGAAGGACCGGCCCGTGCTGCCTCTGCCAGTGAAATGGAGCTTGGCTACATTAACAAAGGGATAGAATCAAGATCACGTGAGGTGTTAATTCCACTTTATAATGCCTTGGTAAGGCCACACTTAGAATACTGCATCCAGTATCCCAAGTGTCACCATGATGTAAAAAAGGTGTTGAGACTCTAGGAAGAGTGCAGAGAAGAGCAACAAAGATGATTAGGAGACTGGAGGCTAAAAAGTTGCAGGAATTGGGTATGTCTAGTTTAATGAAAAGAAGGACTGGGGTGACATGATAGCAGTCTTCCAATATTTAAGGGAGTGTCACAAAGAAGAGGGAGTCAAACTACTCTCCAAAGCACCTGAGGGCAGGACAAGAAGCAATGGATGGAAACTACCCTATTTTTCAGAGTATAAGATGCATCTCCCCCCCCCCCAAAAGAGCGTGGAAATGTTGGTGTGTCTTATATACCGAATACAGCCATTTTTTTGGCCTCCCGAAGCCCCGCCCCACTCATCCCATTTTTGCGAAAAACAGGCCCATTTTTTGCCCAATTTTTGCAAAAATGGGGGTGTTTTTGCCCTCCTCCAGCTCCCAGGAGCACTTTGCAGGCCTCCCAAACCCTCTGTGCACATGTTTTTGCCCTCCCGCAGCTCCCAGGAGCTCTCTGCAGGCCTCCCAAACCCTCTGCAGGCCTCGTTTTTCGCAAAAATGGGTAAAAAACAGTCCCGTTTTGGGAGGGTTTGGGAGGCCTGCAGAATGCTCCTAAGGGCCAGGGAGGGCAAAAAAATTTTTTTTCTTACTTACCTGTTCGAAATCTTGGTGCGTCTTATACACCAGTGCGTCTTATAGTCCAAAAAAGTTGGGGTTTTCCTCAAAACCCAAGGCAGATGCCGACGGAGGTAGTGCTTTCTCCAAATTCAAGTCCCTGGTTAAGGAAAGTCCCTAGCTGACTTCAGTTGTTGTGTAATTAAGCCTTCATGAAACATGCACTAAAAACTAAGAAATTTCGTAACAGTTAGACCAATTAATCAGTGGAATGGCTTGCCTTCAGATGTTGTGGGTGCTGCACTTCAGGCTTTTAAAAAGAGCCTGGGTAACCATTTATCTAAGATGGTATAAGATCTCCTTGAGCAGGGGGTTGGACTGGAAGACCTCCAAGGTTGCTTCCAGTTCTGTTATTCTGATTACATGTATATCACATGATGTACTCTGCATATAAGTTAAATGAGCAGGGTGACAATCTACAGCCTTGTCATACCGCTTTCCCTATTTTAATCCAATCAGGTATTTCATGTCTATTTCTAACTATTATACCATAAAAGATTTCTCAGGAGACAGATAAGATGGTCTGATATTCCCATCTCTTTAAGAACTTGCCACTGTTTGTTGTGATCCACACAATCAAAGGTTTTAGAGTGATGATTGAAGCGGAAGTAGATATTTTTCTGGAACTCCCTTGCTTTCTCCATAATCCAGCAAATGTTGGCAATTTGATCTCTGGTTCTTTTGCCTCTTTGAAACCCTGAAATACTTCTGGTAGTTCTCAGTTCACATACTGCTGAAGCCTAGCTTGTAGGGTTTTGAGCATAACTTTTGCCAGCGTGTGAAATCAGTGCAATTGTAGAGTAGTTTGAGCATTCTTTGGCACTGCCCTTGTTTGGGATTGGAATGTCAACTGACCTTTTCCAATCCTGTGGCCATTGTTGATTTTTCCAGATTGGGTGGTATATGCTTCCTAAGGCCCACTTGACTTTGCCCTCTAGGATGTCTGTCTCAAGGTCACACCGTCAGGATTACTATGGTCATAAAGATCTTTCTTGCATAGTTCTGTATATTCTTGCCACCTCTTCTTGATCTCTTCTGCTTCTGTTAGCTCCCTACCATTTTTGTCCTTTATAATGCCCATCTTTGAATTCCCTTGATATCTCCAATTTTCTTGGAAAATCTCTAATCTTTCCCATTCTATTGTTTCCTCTATTTCTTTGCAATGTTGTTCTTTATATCATCATTTCCTTTCACCACCAGGCATAGCCACAACTGAATGCTTTTGACCCAGGCACTTTATCCTTTGAAGTGACAATGCAGGAAGTGGGTTACTGGAGGGACCTTGCTGAGCACATAATGTGTCATTAGAGTGTGCAGAACTGGCCCCAGAGCAAACACCAGACTGAAGTTGCGGCTTTCCTCAAAACCCAAGGCAGATGCCGATGGAGGTAGTGCTTTCTCCAAATTCAAGTCCCTGGTTAAGGAAAGTCCGTAGCTGACTTCAGTTGTTGTGTAATTAAGCCTTCATGAAACATGCAGGCAGCTTTCTATAATATGCATACCTGCTCCAGTAATAATTGATCTAAGGCTAGCTACAGGTAGTCTTTCACTTATGACCACCATTGTGGTCATCTAAAATTTCTGTTGCTAAGTGAGATGTTTGTTAAGTTAGTTTTGCCCCATTTTACAACCTTTCTTGTCACAATTGTTAAGTGAATCACTGCAGGTATTCAGTTAGTAACATGGTTGTTAAATGAATCTGGTTCCCCATTGACTTTGCTTGTCAGAAGGTTGCAAAAGTTGATCACATGACCCCGGGACACTGTGGCCGTCTTAAATATGAAGCAGTTGCCAACCTTTTACCACCAGGAACATCCATAGCTGAGCATCCTTTTGGCTTTGGCCCAACCGCTTCACTCTTTCTGGAGCTACGTGTAATTGCCCTCCGCTCAAACCCAGTAGCATATTGGACACCTTCTGACCTGAGGGGCTCATCTTCTGGCGTCGTATCTTTTTGACTTTTGATACTGTCCATGGGGTTTTCTTGGCAAAGATACTGGAGTGGCTTGGCATTTCCTTCTCCGGTAGACTGTGTTTTGTTAGCACTCTCCACTATGACCTGTCCATCTTGGGTGGCCCTGCATGGCTTAGCTCAGAGCTTCAATGAGCTGTACTAGCCCCTTCCTCACAACAAGGTAGTGATCCTCGAAGGGGCCTTAGCTTTTTAAGGTCAGCCAGCTCAGATTCTTGATTCAGTTCAACCCTTTTGACAGAATGTGGAAGACAGAATGATGATTTTTGTTCCCCTGACCAAAAGGTTGCTCAGTTTATTCATGGCAGTAAAAACTTTGCATGACAAATGATTTTCTGCTGCACACTTTTTAAAAGGCTCTACAGGTAGTCCTCAATTTATGACTACAATTGAACCCAACATTTATATTGCTAAGTGAGAAATTTGTTAAGTGACTTTTCCCCATTTTATGACTTTTCTTCAGGGTGGATTTGATTTAAATCAAGTCGATTTAAATCATAATTTTTAAAGAGCAACTGTCATCTCTGTGGGACAGAGGAAGTTGACCTTCCTCTGACCTGCTGTTGACTCATCGACAGTCCTAATATTGCAGAATAAACAGCCTCATGCAGGGGTGAAATGTTCCCAGTTTGGACCGAATCATCCGATCCGATAGCAATGGAGATGGGTGGTTCAGAGAACTGGTAGCAAAAATCCCTGCGCTCTCCCCCATGCCCAGCTGAGCTGCGCAATCATCAGAGGCTTTTTTTTTTTACTTTTAAAAGCATTTTTTCTACAACTTCTTTGGCCGAAAAAATGCTTTTAAAAGTAAAAAAAAAAGCCCCTGCCGATCAGGCAAGTCAGCTGGGATCGTCAGAGGCTTTTAAAAGCATTTTTTTTACAACCTCTTCAGCCGCAGAGGTTGTAGAAAAAATGCTTTTTAAAAGTAAAAAAAAACAAACTTGGACACGCCCACAATCATATTACCCCATCACCACCAAGCCATGTCCACAGAACCGGTAGTAACAAATTTTACATTTCACCACTGGCCTCATGTTACATAACTAGGCACCATTTCATGCTGAATAAACTAAATTATTAATGTATCTTAAATAGAAAGCTATCTTTAGATAGATTTTTACTCCAAAAGCATTTTATTAAAATAAATTTGATACAAATAAAAACAAATCCGATTTAAATAAACAAAATCTGATTCTTTTGCATTTTTTTAAAAAAATCATCGATTTTTATCCACACTGCTTTTCTTGCCACATTTGTTAAGTGAATCGCTGGATTTGTTAAATTAGTAACACGGTTGTTAAGTGAATTTGGCTTCCTCATTGGCTTTGCTTGTCAGAAGGTCGCAAAAGGGGATCACCTGACCCTGGGACATTGCAAACGTCACAAATGTGAGTCAGCTGCCAAATGTCTGAATGTAAATCACATGACCACGGGGATACTGCAATGGTCATAAGTGTGAAAAATGGTCATAAGTAACTTTTTTTCAGTGCCATTGTAACTAAGTCACTAAGTGAATTTTTGTAAGTCAAGGACTACCTGCTTCTAAAAAGAGATTCCTTGAAATTAGCAGCAGTTTTCCAGCTTCTGTAAGCCTTCTGGCCTTCCTTCTGGTGATAGTCCAATTTGTAATTCCAGTTCATATAAATCCAGGAACAATGGCTGGGGATGAAGTTGAGATGATTAATGAGGAGCAGCTAAAGAGGCAGGTCTGTCCTAACAATGGATATGATTGTGTTCAGGAAGAAGAAGAAACAGGTGATAATGATATCAACATGGGTGGGTTCTAATTTTTTTTACTACCGGTTCTGTGGGCATGGCTTGATGGTCATGTGACAATTATTTAGGATTTAGCAGAGGTACTGGTCTACCAGGCTTTTAACTGCTTGCAGAGCTGTACCAGTCTACCCATTTATTTTTGCAGGCATTGGTCTACCCATTTATTTTTGCAGGCATCAGTCTAGTCATTTGTTTTCTTTTAACACTGATCAGCTGTAGGGCGGCCCTTTAAAGCCCCATGGCAAGAGTTTAAACAATTTTTTCCCTCTAGCCGATCAGCTGAGACTCAGGAGGCAGCAATAGATTGGGGGTGGGGCCAAATAAAAGGTAAGAATAATGGACGGGGGGATAGGCGGGTGGGGTGGGGCAGAACCGGTTTGGTGACGTCATATCGTCACCACTACTGGCTCGGCGGAATCGGGCGGAACCGGGAGGAATCCACCACTGGATACCAAGCTCTGGAAGCCAGTCTCCCAGAATGAGGGATTGAAATGTCCAAGCCATGGCCACACAGAGCAATCTAAGACACGTACACTGTTCCCAATTGTGGATTTACAAGAACTCCTGCTGAATATTAATATGTCATAAGACTCAGAATAGGCATTCAGAGTCAGCTGCAGGCGACACCTATAGAATAAATGTAATGAAATAAAGTAATGTGATTACAGAGATGGGGGTCTAGTCCTAGTAAGCTTTAACTTGTCATTTACATTAAATGTAAAATAAGTCACAGGTTGGGAGTGTGGGAATTTAGCTCCAAATGTTCAGGAATATAGATTTTAGTTTGGATCTCTCTGGGAGCATTTCTTGCAATGTCTCAACGCCAATGGCTGAAGTTGGAATGGATCAATAGCAACAGCACTTAGACTCCATAGTGCTTTACAGCTCTCTCTAAGGAGTTTACAGAGTCAGCATATTGCCCCCAACAATCTGGGTGCTCATTTTACCAAAGGCTGGAAAACTGAGTCAACGTTGAACTGGTCAGGATTCAACTTCTGGCTGTGGGCACAGTTAGCCTATAATACAGTATTCTAACCATTGTGGCAACACAGTCACCAATGCCCAAGAAGTCTTCCAGACCAGGAGCTTGGCTCCTATTACCACTGAATGGAGTCGTCCCTTGGGAGCCAGGCTTCCACTAACTGGGTGGAAGTCCCTTCAGCTGTTCCTCAGGAGCAAGGCACAACAGAAACCTGATATACTTGCTCCTGCTCAGAGGATTACTACTGTTACTGTGGTATGTTTGGGGTTTTGCTTGTTGGACTTACCTTATGTGCGGCCAGAATCTGAAAATAACATTTAACACAGCACAGTACTTAAGCAAAACGATTCAGTTGAGAACTGCATATGTGGGACTGATTGGAGTGGATTGCAGGGATGATACCGAAATATAATTGCATCATATGGGGTGGGGTCAGTTGTAGGACGTTTGGCTGTTGTTGGTGTGTCTGAGATGGGGATTGTGGAGATGGGTGGCAGTAGTTTCCTCTCAAACCTACAGTAAAACACATTCAGGTCATCTGCCAGTTGTCGATTTCCTTCAGCATGAAAAAGAGGTTTGATGTAACTGGTGATATTTTTAAGAGTTTTTCACATGTTTGCTGGTTCATTTGTTGAGAACTGATTCCTTAGCTTTTCCAAGTAGCTTCTTTTTGCTGCTCTGATCTCCCTTGTTAATACGTTTCTGGCCTGATTGTACAGCATTCTATCACCTTTTCTATAGGTGATAGTGTAGTGTAAATACTGTAGTGTGTATCACATACACACTACGGTAATAATGTAATGTGATACTACATTACAGTATACTATGGTATGACACTTTTCTACAGGCGATAGTATAGTGTGATACTGCGATATGTTGTGTGATGTATGAGTATTAAATGTTGCTGGTTGCTCAGTACATGTAACCTTCATTGGCTGCCAATATGTTCCTGGATGTAATTCAAGGTGCCGGTGGTCACCCTTAAACCTTTCATGACCTGGGAATAGGCTACTTGGGGATTCCCTTCTCCCAGTTGCTTCTACCTATTCAATCTGGTCTGGCAGATGGGGATACTCTGGTTCCAGGGGTGGGCTGCTGGGGGTTCGGAAGAACCTCTAGCTAAGATTCTGTGCAGTTCGGAGAACCCCCAAATACCACTCCTGGCTGGCCTTCCCCACCCTGCCCCACCCCTCCCGTTCCCAGGAGTCCCCACGTGACCCATTTTGGATGCAGGTAAGTGCAGGGAGTACATGGAGGCTCGGGGAGGGCGAAAAATGGGCCTACCGGAAGTTCAGGAAGACTAGAAACGGGCCTGTTTCCAGCCTCCAGAGGGCCTCCGGAGCCTCTGGAGGCCATTTTTGCCCTCCCAGAGACTCAAGAAAAGCCTGCAGACCCCGGGGAGAGCAAAAACTCCCCCCCTGCTGTTGTGCAGGAGGCTGACTAGGCCATGCCCCCCATGGCCAAGCTCACTCAGTAACCAGGCAAAGAACCCCTTGCTAAAATTTTTGAAGCCCATCCCTGTCCGGTTCCCATCAGCCAAGGAATGTCAGCTGGTGGGGACTAGGAAACATGTCTTCTCTGCCATAATTTCTGCCCTCTGGAACATCTTCCATCTGGAATTCAGGATGCCTATTATCCTCCTGACCTTTCATAAGGCTGTAAAGACCTGGTTCTGTGTCCAGCTTATTGGCCCCAAGTGTGTGAATGGTCCCGGCTCATGGTTGCCCGAAAAATTGTGAATTGGATTGTTCCCTTTGTCTGCTATATCTATTTTAATTTTTGTATTGTGATGAAAACTTGTTTTTAATTTATTTTAGGATTCATTGCAACCCAGGATCAGTTGCTGAATGAATAAATACATACACAAATAAAATAATCCTCCACCTTTTTTGCCTGTAACTGATTGCTATCTTAAGAACCCAAATATGTAGGAAGCTGAAAAAACAGCAAAAATAATGACCACAAGCTGAATACTGTATTTGCCATCTTGACATCCCAAGAATTGTGTTTAGTGATAATATACCATTTTCTATTCAAGAGTTCCAGGAGATTTACCTGTGAATGTGAATGTGAACAGTAATTTATCAGTTCAGATTATCCACACTGAAATGGGATGACTCAAAATTTTTTCGGGTTTTTGCTCCATTTAAGACAGGGGTGAAATGCTCCCGGTTTGGACCGGATCGCCCAATCTGGTAGCGATGGCGGCGGGTGTTGTTTGACAGTGTTGTAAGAATTAGTTGTTAAACAGAGTGATGGCATTCCGGGAAAAAACTGTCCTTGTGTCTAGTTGTTCTGGTGTGCATAGAAGTTGAAACAATTTGTGTCCAGGATGTGAGAGGTCTGTAGAAATTTTCACAGCCCTCTTTTTGACTCGTGCAGTATACAGGTCCTCAATGGAAGGCAGGTTGGTAGCAATTGTTTTTTCTGCAGTTCTAATTATCCTCTGAAGTCTGTGTTTGTCTTATTGGGTTGCAGAGCCAAACCAAACAGTTATAGAGGTGCAGATGACAGACTCAATACTTCCTCTGTAGAACTGTATTAACAGCTCTTTGGGCACTTTGAGCTTTCTGAGTTGGTGCAGAAAGAACATTCTTTGTTGTGCTTTTTTGATGTTAGCTGTCCATTTTAAGTCTTGAGATATGACAGAACCTAGAAACTTGAAGGCTCTACTGTTGATACTGTGTGTTGTCTAGGATTGTAAGAGGTGATAGTATATAGGAGGTTTTCTTCTAAAATCCACCATTTCTATGGTTTTGAGTGTATTTAGCTCAAGATTGTTCTGGTTGCACCACAAGGCTACTTGTTCAACCTCCCGTCTGTATGTACAAATACCAACGAATAGATGGTGCCTTAATATTGATCATGTAACAAAAAAATCTCTTTCCAAATACATTTCAACCTCTTTTCTGCTTGTTTTTGCACGCTATCTCAGCCCGGCAGAAACTCCTTTTTTGGATAAGGCTGTTGGCGAAGACAGCCACAGGACAGCTCTTTTTTTTGGGGGGGGGGGGGGTTTCCTCTGATTCGCTGTTCTCGCCCAGTTAATTAGCATATAGTACACTATAAAGATCCTCACTGAGCGAGCGTCTTCACTCAGAGGAGTTTTCGCCTGGCCCCTTGCAGGTTAGTTGATGCGACATAGAGCAGTGAGGGCGGCTGGGCTGGAAATTGTTAAATATTTGGGGCTTTGGGGGAGGCTGCTTCGCACCCTTGTTGCCTCCCAGTATTGGGAGCTTTCCGTGGGGCTACTTTGGCCCCGTTGAGAAAGTTACCCGGTGTAATGAAAAAGTGACCTTGCCGCTCTTTTCACGTGTCCATCCAAAAAGTGTTGGCACAGTTGTCCATTAAGTTTCAGGAGATTAGAACAAAAACTTGATAGTGGAGATAGTGTCCACCCCGCCCTCACCCCCTTGCTGAAATTATTACGACTCTGGGAAAGGAATCTCGACCTAATTTCTTGTAGGTATTGTAAATATGTCAAGGAAATGTGTTTCTCTGTCGTGCGTCCATAGATGTTTGTGTATTGCTATATGGAAAGCTTTTTAAGTTCTCGGTTCGGGCTTCAGATTCACTTATAGCAGAGCTCTTCAAACTTGGCTATGCTGGCTGGAGAATTCTGGGAGTTGAAGTCCACAAGTCTTAAAGCTGCCAAGTTTGAAGACCTCTGACTCATTGACTCACTGATCGTAGTTTCTTGCTTTTAAGTCACTTAAGTCGTGCCCGACCCCGTGTGAATCACTGTAGAACTCTTGCCTTCGCCGCCATCAGCTCCCCGCCCCTTGCCTCTGCTCATTCGCACAGGGACAATTCAGCCTCCAGCCCATTTGGTTGGCAGGTAGAAGCCGGCGATCGGTGGATGAGTGGGGCGATCGTAGGGGCGGTGGCATGGGCAGTATTAGCATGTAAGTTGTTTTTAAAAAAAACTGCGGCAATTTTTTTTTAAGGGACTGTGGAAAGTTTTTAAAGGGAAGTGGCTCCAGAGCCGAGGTTCTGCACGTTCGTGCAGGGGTGGGTGGGGGTGGGGGAGGGGAGGAGGAGTTATAAGAAGGGGTCGGAGGGGGCAGGCATGCCGGAGTGTGTTGGGGGAGACTAGGAAGGGAGGGAGAGGCGCACCTCTAGGCGGCGCTGTAGAGACAGCTTGGCTCGCAACTCTGGCCAGCTCGAACTAAACAAAGGGGAGGGGGGGAAAGGAGGAGGCGGAGCAAGCCCGGCGTGGCTTTTGCCGGCCCATCCCACAACGCCAGAAGCCGCGCCCCCTTTTTGGAGTTTTGCCCCATTTTACCACCTTTCTTGCCCCTGGTTGTTAAGTGAATCACTGCAGTTAAGTTAGTAACACGGTTGTGTTTAGTGAATCTGGCTTCCTCCTTGACTTGTCCTCCTTGACTAAGTCACCTGATAACTTTGTCGATCAGAAAGGTCCGCGGCGGTGTGAATCCCTAGTACGGGGTTGGACTAAATGACCTCCAAGGTCCCTCCCAACTCTGTTACTGTTAAAACCTTGCTTGTCAGAAGGTCACAAAAGGAGATCACCTGATCCCAGGACACTGCAGCTGTCATAAGTAGGAGCCAATTGCCATTTTTTTTTTAAAATCACCAGGCACATCCACATCTGAGTGTCATGTTGGCTTTGGCCTAACTCTTCACTGTTTCTGGAGTTACGTGTAATTGCCCTGGGCTCAAACCCAGTAGCATGAGGGGAAGTAGATCATGACCTGAGGGGCTCCTCTTCCAGTCTCATAAATTTAGACTTTTGATAGTCCCCATGGGGTTTTCTGGGCAAAGATGCTGGAGTGAGTTGCCATTTCCTTCTCCAGTGGACAGTTTTGTCAGAACTCTCCACTATGACCTCTCATCTTGGCTGGCCCTGCATGGGCCTAGAAGCAACCTAGAACAAAGGAGAAATTTCCTAACATTTAGAACAATTAATCTGTGGAACAAGTTACCTCCAAAAATTGTGCTCCATCACTGGAAGTTCTCAATAAAAGACAGGACAACCATTTGTCTGAAATGATATAGGGTTTCCTACCTGAGCAGGGGGTTGGACTAGAAGACTTCCAAGGTCCCTTCCAACCAGGGGGAAATGCTCTCAGTTCAGACCGGATCGCCCCGTCTGGTAGCAGTGGCGGCGGGTGGTCCGGAGAACCGGTAGCAAAAATCCCTGCGCCCCCCCCCCCATGGCCAGCTGAGCCATGTGATCCTCAGAGGCTTTTTTAAAAACTTTTAAAAGCATTTTTTCTACAACCTCTTAAGGTTGTAGAAAAAATGCTTTTAAAAGTAAAAAAAAAAAAAGTTGGCCACGCCCACCCAGTCACATTACCCCTCCACCAGCAAGCCACACCCACAGAACCGGTGGTAACAAGCATGGCTTAGCTCATAGCTTCAATGAGCTGCACAAACCCCTTCACCACGACAAGGCTGTGATGCATGAAGGGGTCTTAGCTTTTCAAGATAGCCAACTCAGATTCTCGATTCAATTCAACCCTTTTGACAGAAAGTGGAAAACAGAATGTTGATTTTTATTCCTCTGTTAAAAAGTTGCCCAATTTATTCATGGCGCTAAAATAATTTGCATGACAAATTATTTTCTGCTGCACACTTCTTAAAAGGCTGTGTCCTATATCTAAAAAGAGGTTCTTGAAATTAGTCGTTTGCCATCTTCTGTAAGCTTCTTGACCTTCCTTCTGTTGATAGCCCCATTTGTAATTCCAGATCATACAAATCCAGGAACAATGGCCCGCGGTAAACGTGATGTGCAGGCCCATCCTAGCAAGGGATATGATCGTCCTAGCAAGGGATATGATTGTGTAGAGGAAGAAGAAAAAGGTAATAATAACACCAAACTCTGGAAGCCAATCTCCCAAAATGAAGGATTGAAATGTCCAAGCCATGGCCACACAGAGCAATCCAAAACACTCTTCCCAGTTGGATTTCCAAAAATTCCTGCTGAATTTTATCATATATGATTTTTTAATTGGTTTTCAAAAATAAAATACAAAGAAAATATAAATACTTGAAAAGAAAACATAAGAAGAGGGGGAGGGGAGAAAAGAAAAGAAATAAAGTGGAAAGGGGTGGAAAGGAAGGAAAAAGGCACCAACTTCCAACTCTTTAGCACATTAGAAGATAACAGTACAACCACAACTTGTTGCTTTTACACAAAAGTGTGTACAAGCCAAGCAAAATCAAAGTTTCATTTTTTTTTTTCATTGCAAGGAAAAAATCCGGCAGCAATTTCAGAATAGAAACAAGGTTAAATATATTCTCTTCTTTGGGTTAAAGAATCAATTTGACCACCTCTGCTTCTCTTTGGTGTGAGGAGTAATATATGTTTCTGTTAACTCATTAATGTTTATCATAATTTATATTAAAATCCTCTATATTATTTCATTTTTTTTAACCTAAAAGAAAAAAACACTTTTTTTAGTTTTGATATTTTACTAACTTTAAAAAGTACTCAAGTATTATATGTAAAGGAGAAAAAAAGAAGACCCTTCATTTTAAACCCAAAACACAATACTACATTAGAACTTTCATTCAATTATATATATCACACCAATTAACTCCCAATTAATTCATTGAATTTGAATCTCTCCCTTGAGTTTATCCTCATGGAATAGATCTTTTTCTTTTATTTTCAAATTTAGTCAATTTTACAAACTTTGGGAATTATTCAGCATTACGTAAAAAGACAGAGGACATACATTTACAAACTCATTTTATACATACAAAACTAACTTAAAGCTTTCTTTCAATATCAAACTTTTAAAAGTCCATCCTAACTAATTAAGTCATTAAATTTAAATTCAGAGCCCAAACTTTGATTATAGGACCATGGGTGTCGATGTGTCCATCTGCAGTGGCTGTAACAGTTAAAGGTTGTAACTTGAGGATTACCTGTGTAGTGTCAGCTTGCACTCCTTTACATAAAGAAATAGCAGAACCTGAAGGGATAAAATTGCAGAAAAGGGCTATGCATTCCTAATTAAAAAATGGCTTGGTAACACTTTTCATACATTGGTCAAAGAGTAATTGTAGCACTAGCAAAAGATTCAACCATTGCAGTGGATATTAGTTGTATTAGTAGAAACTGTATTTCTCCCAGTTTTCCTTTAAATATTGACAGGTGACATGCGTAGTAGTTAATAGTAATAATATATGTTCTGCTATTTTATCTCTTAAGGGTCTAAGGAGAAGATTTTAGGAGAATAGACCAACTGAATAGAGGAGACAGCATATGAATCACTGACGTGAATGAAAAAGAAATAAGTGTTGACTTATAGAGAAAAATTACACAGATATTGTGGTCTCCTAACTGGGTCTCAACTTATAACTTGGAAAGGAATCTGAATCTAAAAAGACACATGTTTTTGTGTGTTGTGCATAGATTGGTGTTTGTGGATATTGCTAAATGGAAAGCTTTTCAATTACTCATTTTAGGTTTTAGTGTCTCTGTTAGGCTCTCACCCTTCTTAGCTTTTGAAGACCATGAATTCAACCCTTTTAACAGAAAGTAGATAATAGAATGTTGATTTTTTTTGCTTCTCTAATAAAAAGTTGCCCAATTTATTAATGGCCATAAAAAACCTTTGCATGACAAATTATTTTCTGCTGTATACTTTTTAAAAGGCTGTGTCTTATCTACAAATAATTTTCCATCTTCTGTAAGCATCCTGGTCTTCCTTCTTGTGACAGTCCCATTTCTAATTCCAGATCGTATAAATTTAGAAATGCAGAACATAGATGAAGAGCAAGATCTGCAACGCACTTCTCCCAATGGAAATGCAGGAGGACAAGAGGAAAAATCAGGTAGTAATAACGGTATTGGGAATTGGAAGCCATTCACCCATATGAGGGATTGAACTGTCCAAGCCACGGCCACCGGAGCATACGGAGCAATACAAAACACATACTTTCTCCCCGATTGGATTTTTAAAAACCCCTGCTGAATTTTAATCTCTCAAGAGAAAGAGAGCAGGCGTTTAGAGTCTGCTACAGGGGACAGCCTTAAAATAAATGTAATAAAATAAAGAAGCAAATGTGACTACAGAGAAAGGGACTAGTCCTAGTAAGCTGTAACGAGTAATTGACATAAAGCATATAGTAAGTGACAAGATGAGAGAGCAGAAAATCAGCTTCAAACATACAAGAATATAGGTTTTTAGTATGGATCTGCCTCGGTATCTTCCTTGTCCAGGATGCTGTAGAAAGCAGAAGAAAAATGGATTTGTTCCAAGGACCATTTGTAGTTTATCTCAAGCAATTAAATGTCTTAGGCCAGTTTTGTCAGAGCCTAAATCAGCCTTGTTCTCCCCCTGGGGTAATTGCACTTAATTAGAGACGGATGGATCTTGTTTTTCCATGTTGTATACTTTAAAGAAAGAAAACCAAATACATTCTAAGAAACATTTTATTATAAAAATAAAAAAAAACTAGCTAACTACATTTTACCGGCAGTTGTATCACACAGATGAACAAAGGAAATATAAATCAGGAAGTTAGAAAAGAAAGAATGTGGACATGCGCAGTAACTCAAAAGTTTCACAAGACAGTGTTATCTCTGTTGCTACAGAGACATGATAAAGTTCTCTGGTACTGCTCTGGATGCTCAGCTGGTAAATACATAACGCAGTGACATCCCCTTCTTTGTCAGTTGAGCAGACATCAGGTATAGCCATCAGTTAAGGCACATCTTCTTACGCAGATACTCGTGCTGAGCTGCTGGAAGCGATTTGTTGAGCATATCAGCAATCTGATCATGTGTAGGCACATACTGCAATTTTACAAAACCTTGTTTCACTAATTGTTTGATATTTTTATAACGGATGTCAATGTGTCTGGACCTAGAACCCGTGAAACGTGATTCAGAAATATAAACCACAGATTCATTGTCTTCCATCACGGTTATCGGTCGAATCGAGTGTGTCCAGATATCTATGACCAAAACATCAAACCATTTTAGAGAATTATATGCATCTGAAACACAAGCATGTTCAGCCTCAGTAGATGAACTAGAAACAAAATTCTGTTTTCGCACATGCCAGTAAACAGGACATCCATTTAAGAACATCATATAACCTGAGGTACTTTTACGTGATTTCTTATCACTCACCCAATCAGAATCAGCATAACAACATAATTCTGCCTGATCAGTATGTGTCAGTTCTAACAATAACCTCATATTTTTAGTGTGTTTTAGGTATTTCAATAATTTCTTAACACATGTCCAATGAAAACTGTTTTGCCTTACCTACGTGTCGGGACAAAAGATTAACACTAAGTGCAATGTTGGGTCTAGTCCAACTACTAATATACAACAGTGACCCAATAACTGAATGATAAAGTGTTTGATCCTCAAATTCAGGACTTGATTCATGTGCCAAGTTGTGAAAATCTGTTTGCATGGGTATGCGTACTGTATTAGCATCTTTCATGTTGCAATGATGCAAGATTTGTTCAATTTTGTCCTCTTGTGAAAGACTAAACCCCTTCTGCGTTTTGACAATCTGAACACTGAAATAAGTGTTAACATGACCTAAAGATTTCAATGTGAAATATCTCTGCAAAGCTTTAGCAAAATTCTCACTCATCTGCTTATTTGGACCAATATAAACAATATCATCAACATAAACAAGAACCATCTCATATCTATTATCAGATCTTTTTGTAAACACACATTCATCAGTTTCGGACTTAATAAATCCCATTGAATTTAGTTTGACAGTAAGACATAAGTACCACATTAAACCAGACTGTTTCAGACCATAAAGACTTTTATTTAGAAACCAGGTATCTCCTTCTTGCTGTCGGAACCCTGGAGGACCTTTTACATAGATCTCCTCATCTAGGTCAGCATGTAGATAAGCCGTGTCAACATCGAACTGGAAAACTTCTAAACCAAGGATAGTTGCAGTGACTAAAGCAATTTTTACACTTTCAGTCTGGACTGTCGGTGAGTAGGTATTTGTGTAGTCCTCAGGATAACGTTGAGCGAAACCCTGAGCTACAAGTCTGGTCTTGTACAATGACTCACCATTTGGCTTCTTTTTGATTCTGTAGACCCATCGAGTGCCAATGACTTTTATTTGCTGGAGGTTTTGCAGGCATAAATACCTTAAGTTTCTTTAGACTGTCCATTTCAGCCTGCATTGCCTCATACCACTTCTCTTGCTCTGAGTCAGGAAGATGCTTGATTTGTGTGAACTTATCAGGAGGAAGTGTAACATTACAAATCAAAGGCAAGGGTGCTTTTGTCAGTTGCCACGAATATCGCTCTGGAGGGATCCCCTTTGTGGCCCTCTTGGAACGCCTTGGAACAGCCGTCCATTCTTCTTCCATTTCGTCCTCGTCTTCACCATCGTCGCTAGCATCAGCATCCGCGGCTTGCGAAGACGGAACATCAGGTTGAGAAGAACTAGTGGATAGAACGTTTGCCTGTGAATCTTGATCATCAGGCTGTGCGGCATCAGCAGTATCATCTCTAGGAAAATAAACTCCAGGATCATTGGAATGAATCCTGGACAAGTCAGCATCTTCCTCAAAATTGGCGGATTGGGAAATCACTATTACATGTGTGGAGTTAATAAATTGGCTCCACTTTGAATTATCATCAATACCCATAAATCTCATCCTCTTTGCTGCTGGACCTCCTTTCTTTGAGCTAAGGGAATGTTCACCATAGTGTATGAACCAAAAATATGGAGGTTTTTGAGGTCGGGCTTGTACCCATACAATATGAAGAAAGGAGTCTGATTTATTACACTACTCCAAGTACGATTGACAATATAATTTGTATATTTAATAGCTTCACCCCAGTATGGGTTACTGAGGTTGGCATCTTCTAGTAGACAATGCATCATGGTTTGCAGGACCCAGTTTCGCCTATCTGACACCCCTTTCTGAGCCGGTGTATAAGGGGCGAGGTCTGATGAAGAATTCCATTCTTACGCATCCAGTCCTGGAAACGCTGAGACATGAATTCAGCACCATGATCACTTTGAATTCTGGCGATGCTTACTCCGTGTTGGGTATAAACAAGAGCTGCAAAGTCTTTAAAGATCTGAAAGGTCTCAGATTTTTCTTTTATAGGATACACATATACATATCTAGAGTAATTGATTATTTATTAATTAGATTAATTAAAGAAACCATAGCAACTTAGAAATGGGTATAATATTTTATTTAGGGTTTTAGCTCAAGGAGAACCATGAGTGTTCAGATTTTTCTCTACCTTCCTTTGGTGTAGCAGATGAGTGCTGATAAATCTTGTTTCTCTTTTTCTTTTATGCAGTACATTTCAAGACAATCAAACAGAGATCATTGCCATTTTACCGTAAACACAAAAAGACGATTATATTTGTCTTTTCTCATCTCATCTTTAGCGCTATCTTCTTTGGCCTGGGTAAGTAATCCCGACCCTAGTAATACTGTCCCCTTGAAATGCTGTTTCTCACGTGACTTCATGAAACTGAAGGACTTCTGCAATTGGCTCAGAAACAGAGTTGGCCTTGCCCTGGTTTTTATGTACTATAATCCTATTTCATCCAATACACGTAACTCAGTTCCTATGTTTGGAGCAAGTTTTGGTGTTTGAAAAATAAAATAAACATGCATTTCTTTATGTAACGATTTCCTGCCAGAAGCAGTAAATGTGAAGTAGGTGGACCAAATGTGAGACAGGGTGACCAAATTAATGGAAAATCCTACAAAGGGATTCATGGCTGAATAGGTGGATTTGCATCTGGTTTCTTGGATTCAAATCCAGCATGCAAATCACTGCTCAGATCCACTCTCTCTCTTAATCTGAGGATTACCAGATGGAGGCCATTAAAACTGCTAGAACCTGGGGCTTCTTATCCAGATGGGTTTTCTTAGAACTCACTAACTCACAGGTTTTAATTCAGCAGGAGGATCCCATCCTACCCCTAAGAACGTGACTTGATAAAAAATAATGTTTACTCTTTCCATCTTTCCCTGTTCTAGGAACCTTAGTGCCCTTAAACAGCCAAAAGGATGCCATTAAATGTCCACCTGACTGGATTGGACATCAGGGACACTGCTACAAATTTTCAGTAGAGGAAAAGAACTGGAAGGAGAGCCAGAACGTCTGTATTTCACATAATGCTTCCTTGGCAAAAATTACAGACGAGGAGAAGGTGAGTAATGTTACTCGCCACCGTAGAAGTAATGTTGCTTTATTGATGGTGCATGCTCTCCTACAACATGAAAAAGTGGAAGGATTTTATCCTTATTTTAAAAAACCTCCTTAGATGCCATTCTGAACAAAAACATCAAAATCCTTTTAATCTTTTCCAGTTCCCCAAAACGGCCAGTTTCACAAAGCAGAAAATTAAAAATCCAAGAATATGATTGACATAAATAAAACTGTACCATTGTCAAGATCCAGTCTAGGAAAATCAGAATTTTACCTTCTACGAAAGATTTAAATTTTACTTTAAACAAAAACATGAAGGTCTCCCATTTTGCCCACGCCAAAGAAACTGCTGGCTATGTTTTATTAGGGATAATTACTGTTCAAAAGCTAGTTTTAGTCTCTTCAGCCTATTTGTAATTTCAGAAATTCAGATGGGAATCTAATAATGCAAGGTTCTAACATGCACAGTGTTTGCTTTTAAAGGCTTTTGTGAAGAAGTTGGCAGGACGCGATGTCTTTTGGATTGGCCTCAAGGGAAAACCGGATCAGCCCTGGAAATGGCTAGATGGGGAAAATTCCACGTGAGTCTTCCTCTTTCCCTTTCAGGCAACAACTGAATGAAAGTTTAAATGTCCCCACTGAGGATCTCCCCAGCTCAGGACTGATCTTAGAAAGAGCTTCCTGGTTGCCAGCATTCAGGAGTTACCCTCTAAAAAGATTTGGCTTTACTAATGTAACTCAAAATGCATCCTCTACTTATAGCCATTCGTTAATCGTCTGTTCAGAGTTACAATGGAAGTGAAAAAAATGACTTACAATCAATCTTTGCAATTAAAACCATCACGGCATCCCCATGGTCCCCCCATGAGGTCCCCCCATGAAGACCCAGTTTGTGGGGGCAATGAGCTGACTTTGTATAAATATACAAAAGTATGAAGGCTAGTGCTTAACGCATTGTAAGCCGCCCTGGGTCTCCGGAGAAGGGCGGCATATAAATCAAATTAAAAAAAAATGGTCACCTGATCATAATTTGGGTGCTTGGCAATCGGCATGTATTTAATTATTTGGAAAAATTATGTGGTCATCCCTCATGGTGAGTCTGAGCAGTTTACAGAAATAAAACAATACTAAACCCAATAAACCTTTACCACACTAGTGACAAAAATCAAACCCATCAGTTAATGGCTTCTATGTCACCCTGGGGATTATAAAAAGGTTATAAAATTGAGCACCACTCTCTTAACAACTCCTTTGCTTAGCAATGGAAATTCCAGTCCAAATTATGGTTGCAAGTCAGGGACTTCCTGTACAAGGAGCATGGTCAGAATTCCCCTCAGAACTGAGTCCAGAATGCTGAGCTCCTGGGATGCAGATGTATTGTACAGTCAACACTTCCATAGATGAATTGGGGAACAAACTGCAAAATCATCCTTGAGAAGGCAAGGCTCAGCTAGATGAACCGTAAGCTGAGGACCCCTTTGGTACTGCTAGGTGAGAAATACTCCCCACTGCCTACTTTCTGCTTCTTTTGCAGGTTGGACGTCGTGGGAAATGGAGGAGACTGTGCGTATTTGGATGGTGACACAGCCAGCTCAGGGAGATGCACCACTGAACACCGCTACATCTGCAAAAAAAATTGATCCAAAGACTTTCTGTAAGAGAATCCCATGTTCCCCAACACACACACACACACACACACACACACACACACACACTTCCCCAGCATTCTATAGCCACTGAACATAGCTGATTGCCAGTAACATATTTTGGGTCCTTCTGAAATTAAGAGTGGATGTAGTGACCATATGGAAGAACTACTGGTGTCATTTCGAGGAGTTAGGGGCATGTTTTGATTTCTCTTCATATAAAGAAAGGTCTAGAAGTTTACAGTTCACTTTGAGTAGCCTGCTTGCGTTTCACTTGTTTTCTGAAAGAGAAACGGGAAGGATCCTCATGTTGTTTCAAAGCTGAGAAAGTTTCAGTCTTTCTATTTCTATCCTGAGTTATGTGCCAGCCAATCAAGGTCAGGTCTTGCCGTCTCCTGACCATAGCAGGGCCATGAAGTCATAGTACCAAGTTTTGGTCGAAACCTTGGAGCCGAGTCGCTTGTGGGGAGCTTCTACACAGAACCTCAGATTAGTTAGCTGTTACTCTTAGGAAAAGATGATTTGCATCTCTCTCTTTTTTTTTTTTTTTTAATTTGATTTATATGCCGCCCTTCTCCGAAGACTCAGGGCGGCTTACAATGTGCTCAGCAATAGCCTTCATCCTTTTGTATATTTATACAAAGTCAGCTTATTGCCCCCACAACTGGGTCCTCATTTCACCTACCTTAGAAAGGATGGAAGGCTGAGTCAACCTTGAGCCTTGGCGAGATTCGAACCCTGCAGTAATTGCAGGCAGCTGGTCTTAATAACCAGCTTAATAACAGGGTGCCTTAAACCCCTGTACCACCAAGGCTCTTGAGGAGATCTAGGCAGACTCAGAGACTGCTCTACTGCTGTTGGTTATCTGTTTGATTGCTTCTCTTGGGGAGACCTAGGCAGAGAACAAATAGTTTGCTTTCTGCTGTTGCTTATCTGTTGCTTTGCATTTCAGTTTTTACCATCAATCTCACCCCATTTTGCAACAAAGGTCCAGCATTGGCTGTAGTGCAGGCCCATTGGAAAAATGAAAGAGACCAATAGGAGTCAGTTGGCTATCACAAGGAAAGAGAGAAAGAGTGGGGGAGGGAGAAGGGAGGGGAGGCTGAGCCTAGAAGAAAGAAAATTGAAGTTACAGGCACTTCTGCTTGTATCACAGCAATAAGAAGGAATCGGGGAAAATAAGAATACTGACGCGGATGAAAAAAAGTCCCAAATGATGAGCAGGAAAGATGAATGTGTTTTGAAGGGAAGAGAGTGGAACATTCTCATTGATGATGATAAATAAAAGTAATTCAGAGAGAAAGAAGGGGTTGGTAGCTCCATGTATTTTAGTTTTTAAGCTCTATATGGATTATGGAAGTTTATTGGATTTAATTTGTCTCAGTATGACAGAGGATAAAAAGAAAAGAAAATATATGTAAGGCAGTGTTTGACAGAGCACCCATGGGCTGGCATGGTTTATCTGAAAAAAATCTCAAAACAGCTTTTGACAGCGGAAGCAGCTCAAGCACTAAATATTATATAAATCTGCCCATCTTTACAAGTTTTGATTTTGGGAAGTTATTAGCGAAATAAATAATGTAAATTCTTTGCAATTGAATTATTACCATACTTAAAGCCCTACTTGGCTTGGGGCCAGGTTATTTGAAGGACCGTCACTCCCTGTTACATAAACCCAGCCCACCATGGCAGGAAGGCAGTCATTTTTATGGGTCCCATCAATTAGGCATTGTTATTTGGTGGAGTCACATAAAAGGGCCTTCTCGGCACCGGCCACTTCTTCATGGAACATCATTCCCAGTGAGCAGCCCCCTGCTGCTGCTGTCTTGCATGGCTTTAGGGTGCCTTGGGGCTCAAACAGTACTGCACAAACTGCAACGGCGAGTGGGGGGTGAAAATGGGAAGCCACTGAGGGCAATGGGTAGGCAGCAGTAGGCAGGGCCTTCCCATTTTCACCTCTCTCTTGCCTCTGTGCTTGGACTCCAGCCTAAAACTGAAAGCGCACTTTGGCTGCCCCTCCCCATGCCCCAGCACCCTTCGACTCCAGCCAGGCACCCTCCCCAGATTTTGGCACTCACTCTGGATCACCCCTCCAGGTTGGTGTTAGAAGGTAACCAGGGAGACGGTGTTTCAGGTGTGTCTTTGGTGTGATTGAAAGACGCTCCTTTCCTTGACGCAAGATCAAGAGACCTCTTGGTCAAGGGGGTTGGACTAGAAGACCTCCAAGGTCCCTTCCAACTCTTACTCTGTATTTTGTTCTGGCTCACCCCTCCCAGGCTTCTCTAGACCATCACAGGTGCCCCTTGATGTGAGCGTGAACTGGTTGTTAAATTATTTGAATCCTGGGGGTAAGGTAGGGGCTTTTTTTATGTTTTATGTTGTAAGCCACCAGAGTCAACTATGTGTGAGTTTGGTGGCTGTATAAATTTGTTCAATAAATAAGAAATGATTCATCGGGCAGGTATATTGATCCAATGGGAGATCTCTCTTCAGGTTTCTTCCTTGGAAAGTAAAAGGCACAATGTGACTCCTCTCAAAGCAGTTGAAATAATGGAGCCTGATAAAAATTAAAAACCACAAGGAAGAAATAATTCCTAGCAGATTTATAGAAGAAAACAATAATCCATTAAACCTCAGACTTACTTGATTCCCTGTTTATTGTGTTTTGTCTCAGAAAATCAAATTCTGCTTCTTAGCCTTTACTTAAACAAGATGCGCCCCAGCAAAAATCAGTTGATAGGCAGCTATTTTTCTTGGGAGCCCAAGCAGTTGGATTCACTGCCTTAATTCATGTTTGATGTATTACCAGAGACAAAACTGTTAATATCTTCACTGACTCTATGAATGTTTTTGTTTGCTTTGCGCCAGGTGCCTTATGGAAGCTGAGAGGATTCTTCATCTCAAGCGGCCAGATTGCTCACACTAAACCTTGCCGTTTAGTGAAGACTTATCTAGTTGTAATTCCTGAGCGTCTTACCAGCCAGTTGCAACATCTTGAAGTTTACATCAACAAACCATTTAAAGTCTACATGCGAGAAGTGTGAAACAAATGGATGGCTGCTGGTAATCATGATCTAGGACCTACTGGATGAATGAGGAGGCCCACTGTCACTCAAGTTTGTGAATGGGTGAAAACATCATGGCACTCAGTGAAGAATGAAATTGTTACACGGTTGAAATGTAGTGGGTTCCAATGAGCCAGGCAACTCCAAGTGACTTCAGTATCTCTTTATTACATGATAAAAGCAAGTAGTAAAAGGCTAGAACAAGCTTACTTAACCAGAAACAGACCAAGAATATATACTATTAAGGCTGCTGCTGCAGGCTGGCCACTAGGTGGAGTAATTGACCAGCAAAGCTGATTGGGCCTAAAACCCCGGCCAACTGTTGGTAGAACAAATAACCACAGGGCGGGGCCATTGCAACCCGGAAGCACAGGCAAGCCGATCCCAAGACACAACACTCCTCCCCTCTAAGTGCAAATTGCCCCGCAGACATAGTCTTTAAGGTATGTGGGCAACCGCCGTTCTCGGCACAACCTGCGTGGCAAGATCTTTTCTGGGGAGGTGGCCCCCTCCCCAGTAATAGTTGGAGTTTTAGCCACTAGGGGTTCCACGATCACATCCACCAGCCCCGTCTCCGGCTGAGATCGACTGGCCTCCAAATTAGCGGGGATCTCCAACCTTGCCGGTTCTTGCTCCAGCCCTACAGGGCTGGGTAGGGCAAGTTCCCACTGTGGCTCTGGGAGGTGCGGATGCTCCAACACTTCCATCTCCTCTTCTGGAGGGATTACCCTCTGCCTCAACTGATCAATATGACGTCCCCAGATGGCCCCCCGCTCTGTTGAAAACTCATATGAGGTGGGCCCCTTGACCTGTACCACATAGCCAGGCAACCAAACCAGGCCAATTCCATAGTTCTGAATATATACTGGGTCCCTGGGGAAGAACCCCCTGGGTCCTCCCCTATTCTCTGTATTGGGCCTTAGAATGGGTGCCCTATCGGGATGGAGCCTATCTAATAAGGTGGTGAGCTTTCACCCCATAAGCAGCTCGGCAGGACTATAACCCGTCGCTGTACAGGGGGTGGTATGCTGTGCAATTAGAAATTGGGCTAAACGATGTAAGTCCCCATCCCCCAATCGCCTGAGCCCCTCCTTGGCCGTACGCACCATACGTTTGGCCTGACCATTCGTGGCAGGATGGAACGGCGCCGACCGTATGTGTCGGATACCGTACTTCCGAGTAAACTCTAAGAACTCCCTTGACGTGAAAGCTGTACCATTGTCTGACACAAGCGTATCAGGCAGCCCAAAAGTGGCAAACAGCTTTCTCAAAGCTCTGACCGTAATGGCCGTAGACGTGGTGGAAACGGGGACAACTTCTGTCACGAGTGTTTCCAGGATTGCTGTGGCTATCTGCCTACTCACAAACAGTATGGTTTTAATCAAGCCATCAACTGTTGCCAATTACCTGCAAGCCTTCCCCGCCCTGGATAATTGCAGGTTGACTCCTTACATAAGCAAGGACCTTTTGCTTGCTACTTGGGCCTAGTCTTCTAGGCCTAAATGCACAGCTCCTGCAGGAAGCTTGGTGCAATGCCGCAGATGGGAGAAGAATGCAGATAAGGACTCCAGACGTCGTTACAGAGAGACTCCCACGGATGCTTGCCTTTTGCTGTTTTGTAGCACGCAAGCTATCATCGGGACTGCTGTTGCTGGACCTTCTTCCTCCCACAAGCTTCAAACAATGTTTGCTGTTTGAACTGTTTTTACTTCAGGTGACTTTCAGCTGTGAGGCTCGTGCTGCCCTCGTTATGATTGCCTTGATGATGTATCGACGCCGAAGCTGCTTACCTTCATGCTAGCTTTATTCTTTTGTGAACTGTTTTCGGTATTGTGGAGAGGGATCTAGGGAGATAGCCTTGCCTCACATACCCAGATAAGACTTTGTTTTTAATGTGTTTTACTAAAGACATAGTGCTTTTTAAATGTTTTAAAGTAAATTATATTTTTACACAAGACGTCTCTGTCAGAATTATTTCAGTCTCAGTGCGTTTACTCATGAGCTGGTTCACGGTCCGGGGTACCCCGCAACCCCATTTCGTCACAGTTGGTAGCAGAGGATGGTTTAACGAACCTAAGCTCATGTGGTAACGCGCTAGACTGGAATGTCTGCAGTTGAATAGATGTTGACTAGGGCAGCAGCAGCAGCGAAAAGTATGAAGTCACAAACTGAACTGTCCGGGGCTCAGGCCAAAAATGTTTTGGCTGAAAAACCCCAAACTCTAATTGATTTAGAGAATAGTGGAGCTGTAAGTTTTGGAGCAGAGGCCTCAACTTTTGAAGGGCCCAAGATACTGAGTAAACCATCATCACCTAAAGAAGTAGAGACTGGAAGAACGCCACTTCAGGTCTTGAAAACAAATACAGAGGTGGATGATGAGTTTAGGAAGGCAATCCTTCAGTTTTTAGGTTTGCCCACAGTAAGTCAGAACCCGACTGCTGATTCTAGCGGATTATTAAAGAATCCAGCTGCGAAAGGAAAGAAGATCGAAGTCCTACAAAACACCGGATCGGTAAGAGACTTTCAATCTTTTCCTAAAACCCCCACCTCAGACCATAAGTGGAGAATGGGGGATAACAGACTGCCTGATTCGAATGTTCCTGCTTCTTTGTTAAACCAGCATGGCCAAGTTGATATTGTGCCACCTGCTGTAGAAGCCATCATAGATCAGGCCATAAAGACTTTAGCTCCCTTGATGACGTCAGTGACTTCTGCTAAAAATTTAAGAGACTCTCATGTTGAGCGTAAGGTTGCAAGTGTGATAGAAACTTTGGCAACCATTTTAGGCGATGGTTTGCAGGTACCATTGGCTCAACAAATAGTAGCTGCACATACCAAAGCACCCCTGATGTCTGCGACTAATTCAGCGCACGCCACGAGTGGGACATATCCATCCGTGATGACATCGACATCCAGGACGGTTCCGGAGGCTGCCTCAACTGAAGATAGGAATTTGGGAGCGCGTCCAAAAATTCCTAGAGATGTGCACCAGAGAGGACCCTCGAGTTTTTGTGATCAAGCCATAATGAGTTTTGCATCCGCACAACCTGAAGTTTTAATCCCTCCCATTGGGGAGGAACGATTGTCAGAATGCCTGATGGAAGACACTGTGCTGTGTGCTTCCATTCCAATGCCTTATTGCCCGTTCCAGGATGGACCACATTTTGAACATCAATTAATGTCTGTTTCCATGTTTAATAATGCACAGGTCCTTCCTCCTAATTTTAAAAGTTTAAGTGTGGGTGGAGGAAATTTTAAGGAATGGGTTAAAAGTATTCAAGTAATTTTAATGAGAGAAAATGTTTTATCGTTGTTGTTAAAACCCCCACCTAGGCCATGGTCCTTAGAAGTTGATCTTTTACATCATAAGGCCTTTTGTATTTTATTGATGTCCATTGACCCTGCACTATATCCCAGTATACCTAGTAACCTGACCGTAACAGAAGTTTGGGTGAAACTGCATAAACTATTTGGTTCAAAAAGCTCCCATGTTACAAACAGAGTTTATAGGGAGTTCTATTCCGCAAGGTTGAAGGCGGGAGTAGATGTTAATGAACACTTAAGTGAGTTAAACAGATTAAGGCAGGAATTGATGTTGAGGGGGGAAACAGTGTCTGAACAAACCCTCATTACTGCTATACTCAATTTCCTTGATCCTAGCTGAGATAATTTTATATCGCAACTGGATAATGATAGTTGTAATAACTTATCTTTAGAAGTGTTATCTGGCAGATTGATTGCAGAAGATAACTTGCGAAAATGCAGGGCGGCTTTTCACAAAAAGGAAAAACCTTTAAGAAGGCCCAATAGTTCAGATAGAGCATATACTATCGGAGAATGCTTCAACTGCGGTTCAAAAGAACATTATAGAAGGGATTGCCCACAAAATGTAAATGTTAGGGCAAGAGTAAAGACACCTTCTGATAATAAATGTAAAAGGAGGTCACTCCCTCCAGGCAGAAAGCCAAGTGGAGATGTTCCTAACCACAGAAGGGGTAAAAAGCCAAATGAAGGCAACAAAGGGAACAAACGCAGGTTTAATGATGGCTCTGTAGGTATAGTGGAAACTACTGAGTCAGAGCTTACAAGGGAACAGTGAGAGCAACTATGGTTAATGGACAGTGGAGCCAGTAACCATGTTGTCAGTGACCGAAGGTTGTTTGTTAATATGAGAAGGCATCAATCCATGGTCAAAGTTGCAAACGGTAAAAAGGTCAATGTTGTTGGCATTGGAGATGTTTATATTCCTGGAATAGGAAAGATTCATGGAGCATTGTATGTACCAGAGATAGATCATAATTTGCTAAGCCTAATGAGGATATGTGAGAACCCCAGAATGGAGATTCTGTTCTCAGGAGGAACAGCTGTGATCAAAAACAACAAATGTGTGATTGGGGAGGTTTTGAAGATAGGTGGCTTGCCTTATTATTCCCCCAATATGAATGCTGAGACCTGCAGTGATAGCAATTATACTATCTCATTTGGTAGTAACAATGAATCACAGTTAGAACTAGGTGATGAGGATCAAGATTTTTACCAGAGGAAGCCTTGTAAAGACAAATGTAAAGTTAATAAAAAGTTTTTAAATTTTAACTTAGAGTCAGATAGTAGGGAACCTGAAAATGCTAATGCAATTTCTATAGGAGAGCCATTGCACAATGAATGTGCTCACTTGATGCATCGCAGGCTAGGTCATGTGAGTTTTCCTATAGTGAAAAAGGTAACCGAACACTCAAGGGGAACCAAGATCAATGATTGTAACACATTTCTAGATTGCTCAATTTGTAGGAGTGCAAAGTTGAAGGTGAAATCTGCGCCCAAGAGGTCTCAGAGGTACTCTGAACACCCTTTTCAGCTCGTCCATATGGATTTGGTGGGTCCATTCGCACCTTCCATGGGTAAGAGACGGTACTTTCTTACCATAGTAGATGACCATAGCAGATTTGGATTCGTTTTTCCCCTAATGTCCAAGAGTGAAACGTTGGCTAAGTTTAAGGAATTTTGTAACTTAGTCCAGAACCAGCACAAGGTCAGAGTTAAGAAAATCTTAACTGACAGAGGGACTGAATTTAATTCTAGGCAGTTCTCCAGCTGGTTGAGGAGTAAGGGCATAGTCCACTTACGCACCGCGCCTTACTCTAAATTTCAAAATGGCGTTGTAGAACAGCGCAGTGACGTGTTACAAACTATGATGCGGTGCGGCCTAGAGGATTCCGGATTAGACTTCGCGTACTGGGTAGAAGCAGTTAGATACGCGAATTACACCTTGAACCGAGTGTGGTCTAGCGTGGTGCAGAAGACCCCATACGAGGTGCTATATGGCCATAAGCCTAGCTTGGCACACCTCCACGTTTTCGGAGTGATGGCCAATGTTCATGTCCCGAAGGAGCTCAGGAGAAAGGGAGACCCAATCTCTGTTAAACTGAGATTTGTTGGTTATGAGCAGGGCTCCAAGGCATTTAGGTTTGCCTACCCTAACGGGAAATTAATGATATCAAGGTCTGCCACTTTTCACGAAGGGGCCAATTGGAGTAAGATCCATACCAATGAGATTCTTACTCAGAACCCTTCCCGTAGTTGTCATAGGCAATCGGAGGATGTATCGGAAAACCTACCCGAGGATAGGGATACATCTGGTTCTGGGAAGCGTGCATCCCAGGCACCCTTGAAAGGGGTATTGAAGCGTAAGATGGGGGTAGCCAGGAAGGATAGGCACCCAGCCTCTGAGACGCATAGTGATAGTCACGAGGTAGATGACTCATCAGACGACTCTGATGTAAGTGACTCTCCGAAAGGCAGACCAGTTAGGGCTACCAGGGGCAATAAGCCTAAGAGGTACGACGACTTTGTTACCTCAGTCGACCAGGTTTTGGCCACCCGTCAGAGATGTGAGGACGTGTTGGCCTTACCTGACCATGAACGACAGAAGTGGCTGGCCGCTATGGATACAGAATTAGATAGCCTGAGAAGGCTCGATGTATTCATGCCAACAACATTGCCCAAGGACAAGAGGGTGATCGGCACCAGGTGGCTTTTCAAGCAAAAGCCCATTGAAGGTGGGGGCTTTATAAGGTGAGACTAGTGGCGCAGGGATTTTCAAAGAGATTCCCTGACGATTATGAGGACACCTTCTCGCCCACGGTGCGCCCTGAAAGCGTGAGAACAGCTCTCACTATCGCTACCATGCGAGGCGAACATGTGTATCAGTTTGATATTCAGACCGCGTACCTGCACGCCCAGTTAGACAAAGAGCTGTACGTGAGGATCCCTCAGGGAGTAAGCCATCGGGAAGATGATGTGTGGTTGTTGAATAAGAGCCTATACGGCTTAAAACAATCTGGTAAACGATGGTACGAGTGTCTCACAAAAAGCCTGAGAGAGATGGGCTTTTTACCATCGTCGGCTGACGAGTGTGTTTTTGTCAAGGAAGATCAGGGCATTAGGGAAACAGTACTGTTGTATGTTGATGACATACTATATATTTGCAGATCAGAGAACAGGCATAAGAAGTTCTCTGAGGACCTAAGTAAGAGTTTCACCCTAAAACCATTAGGTCACATTAGCAAATTTTTAGGGGTGCAATTCGTCAAAACCGAGAAGGGGTTTCGGCTTTCTCAGGAAGATAAGATTCAGGAATTGCTTAAAAAGTGTAGCATGGTAGAGGCGAAGCCATGCGATACCCCTATGGCAACAGACTTCCTTAAGAATATGTACACTGAGAGCACGGAGTTTGAGGATAAGACCCTTTACAAGTCCATGATTGGGTCGTTGTTGTACATTGCAAATTGGACTAGACCGGACATCAGTCTAAGTGTAAATGTGTTATCTAGACATTCTGAACATCCTACACAGTACCATTGGAGCGGAATCAAACGACTCCTGAGATATTTAAAAGGTACTGTGAACTATTCATTGTTATTGGAACCAGAAGCAACTAGAGAATTAAGATTGAGTTGTTTTTCGGATGCCGATTGGGCAGGGGATGTTAGATCTAGAAAAAGTACCTCGGGGTACATTGTATACCTAAATAGTAGCCCCGTGTATTGGTACTCTGGGAAGCAGAAGTTAATTGCAACCTCCACAGCGGAAGCTGAGTATGTGAGTTTGTCCAAAGCTTCCAATAACCTAGTTTGGTTTGACGATCTTCTGGTAAGCTTATGGAGGCAGCCCATGCAACCTATAAAAGTCTATGAGGATAACATGGCTGCCATTAACATATCGGAAGCCGATGCTGTAGGCCAGAGATCGCGCCATATTGATATTAAAATCAAACATGTGAGGCAGTTGGTGAAAACAGGTTTCATTAAGACTGTGTATTGTGAAACCAAGGAACAGGTAGCGGACGTGTTTACCAAACCGCTGCCCCGTGACCAACACCTCTATCTCCTGGGTAAAATGTCAATGGCTATGTGAATGTACTTCCCATTGATGTATATATGTACCCAATGTAGAATGTATGTTTGTTTGTTTGTTAACGAGTCAAATAGCCGCAGAGAAGGGGATTGTCACGAGTGTTTCCAGGATTGCTGTGGCTATCTGCCTACTCACAAACAGTATGGTTTTAATCAAGCCATCAACTGTTGCCAATTACCTGCAAGCCTTCCCCGCCCTGGATAATTGCAGGTTGACTCCTTACATAAGCAAGGACCTTTTGCTTGCTACTTGGGCCTAGTCTTCTAGGCCTAAATGCACAGCTCCTGCAGGAAGCTTGGTGCAATGCCGCAGATGGGAGAAGAATGCAGATAAGGACTCCAGACGTCGTTACAGAGAGACTCCCACGGATGCTTGCCTTTTGCTGTTTTGTAGCACGCAAGCTATCATCGGGACTGCTGTTGCTGGACCTTCTTCCTCCCACAAGCTTCAAACAATGTTTGCTGTTTGAACTGTTTTTACTTCAGGTGACTTTCAGCTGTGAGGCTCGTGCTGCCCTCGTTATGATTGCCTTGATGATGTATCGACGCCGAAGCTGCTTACCTTCATGCTAGCTTTATTCTTTTGTGAACTGTTTTCGGTATTGTGGAGAGGGATCTAGGGAGATAGCCTTGCCTCACATACCCAGATAAGACTTTGTTTTTAATGTGTTTTACTAAAGACATAGTGCTTTTTAAATGTTTTAAAGTAAATTATATTTTTACACAAGACGTCTCTGTCAGAATTATTTCAGTCTCAGTGCGTTTACTCATGAGCTGGTTCACGGTCCGGGGTACCCCTCAACCCCATTTCGTCACAACTTCTAACCATTTCGAGTGGGAATCCACCACTATAAAGAACATTTGTCCCCATACTGGCCCAGCAAAATCTACATGGAGACAGGACCATGGTTTCCGGGTGTCCTCCCATGTCTGCCCTGGAGCGCGGGGCGGAACTGGATGTGACTCCTGACAGGGCCCACAACCCCGAACTCACGTCTCAATTTCTTTATCGATCTTGGGCCACCACACATAACTTCGGGCAAGGGCTTTCATTCGCACTACCCCGGGGTGTGCTTCATGCAGCGCTTCCATGACCCGTTTGCGTAGTGGGGGTGGAACCACCACCCTGCACCCACACATCAGACACCCCTTGTGCACTGATAACTCCCCTTCTCAACATATGCCGTAAACTCTGGACCCGGCTTGGCCTCCGGCCACCCCCTCCCCACCCAGTCCAGGACCCGGGAGATGACTCGATCCCTAGATGAGTATTTTGCAATGTCCTTGGTGTGGAGGGGCGCATCTGGGAGGTCCTCCAGGAGCATTACGGCATAAGCCAGGGTGGGGTCAGGCCCACTCTCTGGTAATGGAAGGCGACTCAGCGCATCAGCATGCCCCATGGCTTTGCCCTTCCGATATACCAGAGAGTACTGATACCCAGCCAAAAATATGGACCACCTAAGAACCCGGGGTGAGAGTACCTGTGGTGTCTGGCGATCGGGTGCGAAAAGTCCCAACAACGGCTTATGATCTGTTAAGATGGTGAAGGGCCTGCCGTAAAGCAAATCATGGAACTTTTTTACCCCCTTTACTATCGCTAGGCCCTCCTTATCTATTTGGGCATAGTTCCGTTCAGCTGCCGAGAGGGTCTGTGAAAAATACGCTACCGGAACCTCCTTCCCATTCGGCAACACATGGCCCAAAATGGCCCCTATCCCATAAGGGGATGCATCACACGCTAAAACCACCGGGAGCGACTCATCAAAATGGGCCAACACGTTGTTAGAAATCAATAAGTTCTTGGCCGCCCGGAACGCTGCTTCCTGCCGCGGGCCCCAAGGCAACTTGGCCTGTTTGTCCAGGAGTCTATGAAGGGGTTCCGCAACCGCCGCCTTGTGAGGTAGAAAAGCATGATAAAAGTTTAAAAGGCCGAGGAATGCTTGCAATTCTGCCTTACTCATGGGGGCAGGTGCGTCGCAGATTGCCCGTACCTTCTCCGGTGCCGGGTGGATACCACTGGCGTCAACTGTAAACCCCGGAAAGTCCACTCGCTCCACCCCCAAAAGGCATTTCTCTCGTTTAACTTTCAGCCCTGCCGCCTGAAACCTTTGCAACACTGCTCGTAGTTGGCAGCGAATTCTGATGACGTCGGGGCAGAGATTAGTACATCGTCGAAAAAGGGCGTTACTCCCGGCAACCCTTTCAAAAGTGAGTCCATTAAGTTCTGAAAAATCCCGGGTGCGACACTAACCCCAAATTGTAGTCTTTTCACCCTAAAGGCCCCCCTGTGTGTAATGATCTTCTGTGCATCGGCTGTCGCCTCATCGACCTGCAGCTGTTGATATGCCTGGGCCAAGTCCAGCTTGCCAAAGACTTTAGCCCCCACTAACGTGGCCAGGACGTGTTGTACGACCGGAACTGGATAGGCGTGGTTGGGCAATGCCTTGTTGAGGGTGCATTTATAATCCCCACAGAGGCGGACCGCCCCATCCGGCCTAACTGGGGTCACAATTGGGGTTTCCCAAGACCCGTGAGGAACCGCTTCCAAGACTCCTTGGGCAACTAACCGATCCAACTCAGCGTTGATCTTAGGCTTCAAGGCAAAGGGGACCCGGCGTGCCTTAAGTTTGATGGGCCTCACAGCCGGGTCCAACTGAAGGGAGATTGGAGGGCCATTATATAACCCCAACGAGCCATCAAATACAGTCGAGAACTCCGCGCAGACCTTTACCAAGTCCGGGTCTGCGGTTCTAATCATGTTCATCCCGGTCATCTCAATGCCTAGAGGGCCCATCCAATTCCTGCCTAATAAGCTTGTATACGGCCCTTCAGTTATAAACAATTCGAGGTTCTGTCGGACCCCCCTTGAATCCAACCTCAAATGTTCCAACCCCCTTCAATGCTATAGGATTTTTCTGGAAGTCTCTTAACTTGAATGGGGGGGCTTCAAGTGAGGACAACTTTCCGGGGCAGATACTCCGGAGTGTTTTAGCCGAAATAATGGACATTGGGGATCCCGTGTCCAAGAACATGGGACACGCTGTGCCCTCAATGTTAATTACTACCCTGATGGAACTCGGGGCTTCTGAGCTAAGGCTGTATACTTGCAAGAGATCATACTGAGGCCGGGCCGCGTCCACTTCGACGTTCGCCATCTGTCTCCGTCGCGGCTCTGCTCTTGACCCCCCTTAGCTCGACATGTGCGGGCGATGTGTCCCAACTAATCTCTCTTAAGAAGCAAAATTAATCCTATTAAGGGTACAAGAAGAAAGACCATTGTTCAGAGTTCTGGTGAAATTCATGATGTATACCAACCACTGGAAGAATTTTAATATATGCACAGCTCAATATTACTAATCAAAAAGATCTTAATGCTATAGCATTAATTTATGTGAATAAATTTACCACAAATATTTGCATTTTCCCTCCTTAAATATCGCTCAAGTAATTGGAGCAATAAGCCAATTGCAAACAATTGCAAGACTGTAATTTGAAACCATCAAAGATAATAGATTTGTTATGCAAATACCAGTACTGTATGACCATGCAATAACAATAATCTATCTTTTAAGAATGTGAAAAATACAAAATATATAAAATTAATAGTTTGCTTGAATTCCACATTAACTTTCCTGCCTGTGTACAGGGCCATCTGCTTCTGCCAGCAGGGCTGTGATAGCTTGTGTTAAAAGAGGTGTGTGTGTGTGTGTCTGTGTGTGTGTGTGTGGAATTGTTACATTGTCAATGTTAGGGCTCCATCTGTTTGTGCAGATTTGCATGTGCATGTGAAGTTGAGAAACTATTTTGAATTGTGAAGTTCTAAATGTATGTCTCTCCCTTTAAATGCTGAATCTGTGGTGAATTCAGGATCTAGCCATGCCTTCATTCTGGCATGTGTTACTTTATAGTTTTGTGATTTGGGTATATTGAGTGCATATTAAAGGGGTTTTTTATTATCTGTCATTTATTGTTTGAAGCGTGTGTGAGTTTTGCCTCTTTGTTCTTGCTCTTTATTCTTTTTCTATCTAGTCACACTTGGGCCCTCATCTTCAGACCCTAAAAAACTTCCTTTCCGTTAACTGAAGGTCTAAAGGAAAAGGCAGACAATAGAGGAATACAATGTAATGTTTCTTTCCCTCTTCCTCAGGATTTTTACAATACTTTCTTTTTTTATATAAAAGTTTTTTTTTTACACAAACAAAAAAACAGTGTATTTTTTCTGAACAGAGTATTGGCCGAGTCACAAATTTGTACAGCTTTTAGTTATTTCATTTCATTTTCATTTTCATTTTATTAAATTTGTATACCGCCCTACTCCCGAAGGACTCAGGGCGGTGAACAGCCATAAAATAAAACATATAGATACAAAATTTAAAATGGAGATAAAACTAATTAAATAAATTTGGCTGAACCATTTTAAAACCCCAATAAATTAAAACCAAATTTAAAATTCCATTTAAAAAGAGGAAAAGTTTAGGTCAGGCCAGCTTGATGGAATAAGAACGTCTTAAGCGCGCGACGGAAGGTACGCAGATCCGGAATCCTCCGTGTCTCCGGGGTGAGCTCGTTCCAGATCGTAGGTGCCCCCACAGAGAAGGCTCTCCCCCTGGGGGCCGCCAGTCGACATTGTTTGGCCGACAGTACCCGGAGGAGCCCCTCTCTATGGGAGCGTACTGGTCGGTGGGAGGCTATTGGTGGCAGCAGGCGGTCCCGTAAATAGCCAGGTCCTAAGCCATGGAGCGCTCTGAAGGTGATAACCAAAACCTTGAAGCGCACTCGGAAGACCACCGGGAGCCAGTGCAGCTCGCACAGGAGAGGCGTTACATGGGAACGCCACGTCGCTCCCATCACCACCCGCGCGGCCGCACTCTGCGCCAGTTGGAGCCTCCGAGTGCTCTTCAAGGGGAGCCCCATGTAGAGAGCGTTACAATAGTCCAGACGGGAGGTGACGAGGGCATGAGTGACCGTGTGTAACGAGTCCCGATCCAGAAAGGGATGCAACTGGCGAATCAGGCGGGCCTGATGAAAAATCCTCCTGGTCATGGCCGTCAAGTGCTCTTCTAAAGACAGCCGGGAATCCAGGAGGACACCCAAGTTGCGAACCCTTTCCGTGGGGGCCAATGCTTCACCCCCAATAGTCAGCGATGGCACCAGCTGACTATATCGGGATATCGGAAACCACAGCCACTCGGTCTTGGATGGGTTGAGCCTGAGCCTGTTTCTCCCCATCCAGATCCGTACGGCCTCCAGGCACCGGGACATCACTTCAAGGGCATCGTTGGGGTGGTCTGGGGTGGAGATGTACAGCTGGGTGTCATCAGCGTACTGATGGTACTCCACCCCGAAACCATGGATGATCTCGCCCAGCGGCTTCACATAAAAGTTGAACAGAAGGGGCGAGAGGACCGATCCTTGTGGCACCCCACATATAAGGGGCCTCAGGGTCGACCTCTGCCCCCCTGTCCACACAGACTGCGACCTGTCAGAGAGAAAGGAGGAGAACCACCGTAATACGGTGCCTCCCACCCCCATCTCTTCCAACCGGTGCAGCATGATACCATGGTCGATGGTATCAAAAGCCGCTGAGAGATCTAATAGGACCAGGACAGAGGAACAACCTCTGTCCCGAGCCCTCCAGAGATCATCCACCAACGTGACCAATGCCGTTTCCGTGCTGTACCCAGGCCTGAAACCCGACTGGAACGGATCTAGATACGTCATTTCATCCAGGTACTGGGGAAGCTGTTGTGCAACCACACTCTCAACAACCTTTGCCACAAAGCGAAGGTTGGAGACTGGACGATAGTTAGCCAATGTTGCCGGGTCCAGGGAAGGCTTCTTGAGGAGAGGTCTCACCACCGCCTCTTTCAAGGCGGTGGGAAAGACACCCTCGCCCAATGAAGCTTTTATAATCCCCTGGAGCCAGCCTCGCGTCACCTCCCGGGAAGCCAGCACTAACCAGGAGGGGCACGGGTCCAACAAACATGTGGTCGCATTCAGTCTACCCAGAATCCTGTCCACATCCTCAGGGGTCACAGAATCAAACTCATCCCAGATAACATTCTCAGGACCTGCCCCCGTCATCCCCGCTGGATCTACCCAGTCGGAGTCCAGATCTTCCCGAATTTGAGTGATTTTGTCATACAGATACTGAACAAAATCCTTGGCTCTTCCCTCCAAGGGGTCCTCCCTCGCTTCCTGGTAGAGCAGGGAGCGGGTCACCCTAAACAGGGCGGCCGGGCGGTTATCTGATGACGCAATAAGAGCAGCAAGATAAGTGCATTTTGCTGCTTTTATTGCCACTAGGTAATTCTTAATATGAGATCTTACCAGTGTCCGGTCAGATTCAGTACGACTGGCCCTCCAACTACTCTCTAGGCGTCTTTTCCGGCGCTTCATCTCCCTCAGCTCCTCAGTAAACCAAGGAGCCAGGTGCGATCGGCGCCGGGTCAGAGGCCGCAAAGGCACGACTCGATCCAGAGCTCCAGCGGCTGCCCTATCCCAGGCGGCCACTAGGTCTCCAGTCGAGGCGTGAGCCAGAACCTCAGGCATTGGCCCAAGCTCCATCTGGAACCTATCAGGTTCCATCAGGCGCCTGGGGCGGTACCATCTCATCGGTTCCGCCTCCCTGCGGCGGGGTGCAGCGGTTCGAAGGTCAAGGCAAAGGAGAGAGTGATCCGACCATGACAAGGGCTCAATGACTATGTCCCCTATCTCGAGATCACTCAGCCACTGTCCAAAGTTATCTCCAACACAATTTGTATATTTCACTTTTTGCCATAATATTTTTTCTCTTTAGTTTTTCTTTTCTTTTCTTTTCTTTTCTTTTCTTTTCTTTTCTTTTCTTTTCTTTTCTTTTCTTTTCTTTTCTTTTCGTCGTTTCTTCTGTTATATAACCAATATTACCATTCACCCTAATCTCTAATCTTCATATTCCCTCCCCCCCCATGTCACTTCACTTTCGCAAGTAAAAACCTCCTTCCAGCAGCTGCTTCTTGGCTTATCAATTTAAAGCAACAGCGTCTTTTTTTCCCCCTTCTTCTTTGCCAAGTGATCTTCTGGATGAAAAGTGAGCCCTGATTTTTTCCTTCTAGCAGATCAGTTGGGAGGCTTCTTGGCTTCTCAATTTAAAGCAACAGTGTCTTGTTTTTTCTCTCTCTCTTCTTTGTCAAGTGAGCCCTGATTTTTTCTTCTAGCCAATCAGCTGGGAGACTGGAAGGCAGCGAATAGATTAGGGAGTGGGGCCAGGCAGAGGTGGTATTTACTGGTTCTCCGAACTACTCAAAATTTCCACTACCAGATCACAAGAACTGGGGAGAACTGGTAGCAACCCACCACTGACCTGACCCGAGGACACTGCAATGGTCATAAGTAGGAGCCAGTTGCCAATTTTTTTATCGCCAGGCACATCCACATTTGAGCATCATTTTGGCTTTGGCATAACTCTTCACTGTTTCTGGAGTTACATGTAATTGCCCTCGGCTCAAACCCAGTAGCATGAGGGAAGTAGATCATGACCTAAGGGGCTCTTCTTCCAGTGTCATAAATTTAGACTTTTGATAGTGCCTAGTGGTTTTCTGGGCAAAGATACTGGAGTGGGTTGCCATTTCCTTCTCCAGTGGACTGTTTTGTCAGAACTCTCCACTATGACTTGCCCATCTTGGATGGCCCTGCATGGGCCTAGAAGCAACCTAGAACAAAGGAGAAATTTCCTGACAGTTAGAACAATTAATCAGCACAATTAGCTCCACAAATTGTGCTCCATTACTGGAAGTTTTCAATAAGAGATTGGACAACCATTTGTCTGACATGGTATAGGGTTTCCTACCTGAGCAGGGTGTTGGACTAGAAGACCTCCAAGATCCCTTCCAACTCTGTTATTCTGTTATGCATGGTTTAGCTCTTAGTTTCAATGAGCTGCACAAACCCCTTCACCACGACAAGGCAGTGATGCATGAAGGGGTCTTAGCTTTTCAAGATCGCCAACTCAGATTCTCAATTCAATTCAACCCTTTTGACAGAAAGTGGAAAACAGAATGTTGATTTTTATTCCTCTGTTAAAAAGTTGCCCAATTTATTCATGGTGCTAAAAGCTTTGCATGACAAATTATTTTGTGCTGCACACTTCTTAAAAGGCTGTGTCCTATATCTAAAAAGGTTCTTGAAATTAGTAGTAGTTTGCCATCTTCTGTAATCTTCTTGACCTTCCTTCTGTTGATAGCCCCATTTGTAATTCCAGATCATACAAATCCAGGAACAATGGCCCGCGGTAAACGTGATGTGCAGGCCCATCCTAGCAAGGGATATGATCGTCCTAGCAAGGGATATGATTGTGTAGAGGAAGAAGAAAAAGGTAATAATAACACCAAACTCTGGAAGCCAATCTCCCCAAATGAAGGATTGAAATGTCCAAGCCATGGCCACACAGAGCAATCCAAAACACTCTTCCCAGTTGGATTTCCAAAAATTCCTGCTGAATTTTATCATATATGATTTTTTAATTGGTTTTCAAAAATAAAATACAAAGAAAATATAAATACTTGAAAAGAAAACATAAGAAGAGGGGGAGGGGAGAAAAGAAAAGAAATAAAGTGGAAAGGGGTGGAAAGGAAGGAAAAAGGCACCAACTTCCAACTCTTTAGCACATTAGAAGATAACAGTACAACCACAACTTGTTGCTTTTACACAAAAGTGTGTACAAGCCAAGCAAAATCAAAGTTTCATTTTTTTTTTTCATTGCAAGGAAAAAATCCGGCAGCAATTTCAGAATAGAAACAAGGTTAAATATATTCTCTTCTTTGGGTTAAAGAATCAATTTGACCACCTCTGCTTCTCTTTGGTGTGAGGAGTAATATATGTTTCTGTTAACTCATTAATGTTTATCATAATTTATATTAAAATCCTCTATATTATTTCATTTTTTTTAACCTAAAAGAAAAAAACACTTTTTTTAGTTTTGATATTTTACTAACTTTAAAAAGTACTCAAGTATTATATGTAAAGGAGAAAAAAAGAAGACCCTTCATTTTAAACCCAAAACACAATACTACATTAGAACTTTCATTCAATTATATATATCACACCAATTAACTCCCAATTAATTCATTGAATTTGAATCTCTCCCTTGAGTTTATCCTCATGAAATAGATCTTTTTCTTTTATTTTCAAATTTAGTCAATTTTACAAACTTTGGGAATTATTCAGCATTACGTAAAAAGACAGAGGACATACATTTACAAACTCATTTTATACATACAAAACTAACTTAAAGCTTTCTTTCAATATCAAACTTTTAAAAGTCCATCCTAACTAATTAAGTCATTAAATTTAAATTCAGAGCCCAAACTTTGATTATAGGACCATGGGTGTCCGTGTGTCCGTCTGCACTGGCTGTAACAGCTAAAGGTTGTAACTCGAGGATTACCTGTGTAGTCTCAGTTTACACACCTTTACATAAAGAAATAGCAGAACCTGAAGGGATAACATTGCAGAAAAGGGCTATGCATTACTAATTAAAAAAATGGCTTGATAACACTTTTCATATATTGGTCAAAGAGTGAAAGTGTTGGAATACGTCTTCATTTGTAGCACTAGCAAAAGCCAGCAGATCCGTCCAGCAGGACCCTGCATGGTTATTGACTGATTTCTGCTTGCTTGTGGCCACAATGGAGCAGGAGGCCAAGCAACATACTGTTGCCGTGGCCACGAGGTGGAGCTGCCCCATGTGCCCTGCACCAGCTTACCTCAGGCCCCCCGCAGCCACGCCTTGACACCCGCCTCGCAGCCGCAACACCATTACACTGCTCAGCCTCCTGCTCCATGCGGCCATGAGCAAGCAGAAGAGTTGGTGCTGCTGCTGCAAGGCAGGTGCCAGGGTGTGGATGGCTTGGCTACAGGGTCCTGAGGTAAGTCAGTGCGGGATGCGTGGGGTAGCTCCACCACCACCTTGCCTCGTGGCCATGGCACCATGAGTAACCAGACAAAATGGGCGGCCGGGCGACCGGGCAGGCTCTTAAGTAGGGTTTATTTTGGGGGTAGGGCTTATATTAGGTGCACACATAAAAAGCATCCTAGGGCTTATTTTCTGGATAAGGCTTATTTTCAGGGCAACGAGTAGAAACCATAGTAGTTAATAATATATGTTCTGCTATTTTATGCCTAAGGAGAGGATTTTAGGAGAATAGACAAACTGAATAGAGGAGACAACGTATGTGTCACTGAAGTGAATGAAAAAGAAATAAAAAACGTTGGTGTATAGAGAAAAATTACACAGAAATTATATTCTCCTACCTGGGTCTCTGCTACAGTTCTTTTCTGTTGAAATTATAACTTGGGAAAGGAATCAGAATCTAATTTCTTACAAGTCATTTAAGACACAAAGTTTGTGTGTTGTGCATGGATTGGTGTTTGTGGGTGTTGCTAAATGGAAAGCTTTTCAATTACTCATTCTAGGTTTTAGCATCTCTGTTAGGCTCTCACCCTTCTTAGCTTTTGAAGACCAGCCAAGATCAATAGATTCTCAAATGAATTCAACCCTTTTAACAGAAAGTAGATAATAGAATGTTGATTTTTTTTGCTTCTCTAATAAAAAGTTGCCCAATTTTATTAATGGCCATAAAAAACCTTTGTATGACAAATTATTTTCTGCTATATGCTTTTTAAAAGGCTGTGTCTTATATCTAAAAATTAGCAATAATTTTCCATCTTCTGTAAGCATCCTGGTCTTCCTTCTTGTGACAGTCCTATTTCTAATTCCAGTTCATATAAATTTAGAAACGCAGAACATAGATGAAGAGCAAGATCTGCAACGCACTTCTCCCAATGGAAATGCAGGAGGACAAGAGGAAAAATCAGGTAGTAATAATGGTATTGAGAATTGGAAGCCATTCACCCATATGAGGGATTGAACTGTCCAAGCCACAACCACCGGAGCATATGGAGCAATACAAAACACATACTTTGTCCCCGATTGGATTTTTAAAAACTCCTGCTGAATTTTATTCTCTCAAGAGAAAGAGCAGGCGTTTAGAGTCTGCTACAGGGGACAGCCTTAAAATAAATGTAATGAAATAAAGAAGCAAATGTGACTACAGAGAAAGGGACTAGTCCTAGTAAGCTGTAATGAGTAATTGACATAAAGTATATAGTAAGTGACAAGATGAGAGCGGAAAGTCAGCTTCAAACATACAAGAATATAAATGAATATAGGTTTGAATATATATAAATATAAAAGAATATAGGTTTTTAGTATGGATCTGCCTGAGTATGTTCCTTGTCCAGGATGCTGTAGAAAGGAGAAGAAAAATGGATTTGTTCCAAGGACCATTTGTAGTTTATCTCAAGCAATTAAATGTCTTAGGCTAGTTTTACCCCACCTTTATGCAGACTTCGTGTAGTTTCTCTGCAGTACCATCAATTTATTTCATAATTTGTTTCTATATTATTATATATTATATTATTCCATTTCTATAGCCACTCTATTCAAACAAGTGACTCTGGGTGGCTTACAATTCTAAAATTATGGAATGATTAAAATAATTAAAAACAATAAAACACTAAAAACATCCAGAAAATAAATACAGACAGCAGCCAAGATAATTAATCAACGGTAAAGCCAAGGAATGGGGCCAGTGGTGGGCTGCAACCGGTTTACAACCGATACGGTGAGTGCGTGCCTAGGGCGCTTGCGTGCAGTGCTAAAATTGGAGCTTTTTGAAGCTCAGCTGCTTACCTTCTAAGTCAGCCCCGGTAAGTAGAACAGTGGAGGTGTAGAAATCAGCTGTGACGTGCAATTCAGATGAGCTAGAAACAAGGAAATAAAGGACAGGATAGGGTGAGGGGGCAGCTGATAGTCGGAACTACCGGTTCGCCTGAACTGGTCTGAACTGTCAGCGGCCCACCACTGAATGGGGCCCTTACCCCAGTCCAGGTTCCAGACCCAGGTACCTAGCCAAGTTTTTAATGCCTTGTGAAAGGCCAACAGGGTTGGGGCCATTCTAATCTCCAAGGGAGAATAGCCCACAAGGCAGGGACTACAATAGAAAAAGCCCACTTTTAGTTCCTGCCAGTCAACACTCTTGATGGGATCTGCAGCAGGCCCAATTCTGCTTCACCAGACCCAATTTTGTTTCATATTTCAATCTTCTTTTAACTGAACCAGATGAAATTCAATATAATCTGGGGGACCACATTTATTTACAAGAAGGCCTCTAGTTCCATCACGGACACCAAGGAGATCTGCAAGTCTTCTTACGGGAGGAAGAAAGGATAAAGATAAGATAAAATACAATAAGATAAGATGGCAAGAACTCCTAAGCAGTTTTATTTGCTCAGTTAGAACATGGTAGTTCAATTTATTTTCATCAGAATCAGACTTACGTTTTGATTGATGCGAGAGGACAACTAATGGCTTTGGAAATTAAAAGGCAAAAAGCAAGAAAATCTTAGCAACTTGGAAATGTGTATATTTTATTTAGGGATTTCTGGTCACCAGGATCCAGATTTCTTTCTGCCTTCCTTTGATGTAGCAGATGAGTGCTGATGAATCTTGTTTTTCTCTTTTTTGTGCAGAACAGAAATCTTCATCAGCTTGCTCTAAATACAGAAAGCCAATAATTGTCATTGTCATCCTTGTGATCATCATTTGTATCCTCATTGCCTGTCTGTTAATCACCATGAAAAATCAGAAGATCCAGGCAGTTCAAACCGGTATAAAAATTTACTACAAGCTTTAGCTGTCTACAAGAATCTGAACTACTAACGGCCAAAGCAAATTGGTGGTAGATAAGAATCAAAGACATTCAAGGTGGGCTGGACTTAGATAACTTGTGGGTGTGAAGGGACTCAATACTGTGTTTCACCCCCTCCCTTGGGCTCAGCCTGCTACATTTCCTACATCTCGCTTATTACCAGGGTAAGAAATCTAGTCCCTAATCCTGTTCTCAGGAAAAGCTTCTCCATGACTTCATGAAGCTGAATGACCTCTGCAGATGGGTTAGAAACATAGAATTGGCCTTGCCCTGCTTTCTAGTCACTGCAATCTGCTTCATCTAGTCCAGGAAAACATCAGTTCCTTTATTTGAAAAAGTCTCAGTGTTTGGTTGAAAGTATCACTGAATCTTATTTTGTGAGTTTAATCCAGAATGAGATAGCCGGAAGGGGAAAAAAAGAATACTCATTTGGCACTAGTGAGAAGAGCAGAAATAGTGGTTTAAGGGGCTTAGCAGGAAAATGAATTGGAAATAGCAAACATTTGGGTCTTTTTTGCCAGGTGGCTGTAATAGTAAAGGCAAATCTCAAAAAATGAAATAAGCAAACATTTATTTATTTAGTGCTTTCCTTCCAAAAGCAATAATTGTGAAAAAGATGAGCCAAATGTCAAATAGGTTGACCAAATTAGTGGAACATCTCACAAAGAGATTCGTAGCTGAATAAGTGGTTTCTTGGATTCAAATCCACCATGCAAATCACCGCTCAGGTCCACAATCTCTATTAATCTGAGGATTATAGAATGGAAGTTGTTACAACAGCTAGAATATGGGTCTCCTTATCCAGATTGGGTTTTATTAGAAATCAGTAACAGGTTCTAATTTAGCAGGATGGTCCCATCCTACTTATAAGAACAAGACTGGATAAGTCAGTTTCTATTCTTTCCACCTCTTTTTGTTCTAGGAGCACCAGTGCCATTAAACTGCCAAAAGGATGCCATAAAATATCCACCTCCTATATGTCCACCTGACTGGATTGGACATCAAGGACACTGCTACAAACTGACAGAAGAGGAAAAGAACTGGACGGAGAGCCAGAACTCCTGTATTTTACATAATGCTTCCCTGGCCAAAATTACAGAGGAGAAAATGGTGAGTAATGTAACTGGTTTTGTCCAGGATAAATCAGTTCCTAGAAATAATGTTGCATCATTGATGGTGCATGCTTTTTTACATAACCATCCAGTTAAAGGATTTTCTCCTAAAACCAGTAAAAAAAAAAATCTCCTTAGATGCCCCTCCGGTCAAAAGCTTCAGGATCCTCTTAAACCTTCTCCAGGTTCCAAAGAATGCCAGCTTCACAAAGCACGCTCTGTTGACATAAAAAATTAAAAATTCAAGAATATTGCTCTAAACATTATTGAATTAAGTCAGTCATCGCTTGTTTCATTTCTTGCTGCATAGAAACTTGGAAACATCTAATAATCTCAGAGGTAAAGATAGAATCAGGAAGCCAAAAATAAAATGGTAGAAATTACCAAGATCCATCCTAGGAAGAGCAGGGTTTGTTTTTTTTACCTTCTACAAAAGGTTTAAAAATCACTTCAAAAAAAGTAAACAAGGTTCTCCCATTTTGCCTCTCACTAAAGGAATTACTAGCTGGGTTTTATTAGGGTTCAAAATACCTTGTTAGTTTTTTTAGCCTATATGTAAGTTCAGAAATTAAACTAGCAATCTAACAAAGCAACGTTCTAACATGTACCATTTTTTAAAGGGTATTATGAGAATGTTCACAAGAGACCATGTCTTTTGGATCGGCCTCAAGAGAGAAACAGTTCAACTCTGGAAGTGGCTAGATGGAGAAAATGCAACGTGAGTCTTCCTTTTTCCCTTTCAGTTGGCAAGAGCTGAAAGTAAAATACCTCCATTGAGGCTCCATGCATCTCAGGACTGATCTCAGAAAGAGCCCCCTGGCTGCCAGTATTCAGGCGTTGCCCTCTAAAAAGATTTGGCTGTACTGACGTAGTTAAAAATGTATTACGAGGAGTCCTCAACTTCTAGCCATTCATTTAGTGACTATTCAAAGTTATAACAGAACTGGGAAAAAAATGTATGATCAGTCTTTGCAGTTACAGCCATCGCAGCATCCCCCATGGTCATATGATCAAAATCTGATCACATGGCAACCCATGTGTATTTATTTATTTTTTTTATTTTTTTATTTATTCTGTATGGCCACCCAATTTATTCATGGTGACTCTGGGCAACTTAACCAAAATAAAACAACAATACTAAACCCTCACTGCCCTGTGACAACAGTCAAACCAACCCATTGTTCAGCTGTATATCTCCCCGGGGTCCCCACAGCTGTTAGAATGGTTGCAGCATCCCAAGGTCATTGATCACCATTTGCGACCTTCCCAGCTGGTTTCCAACAAGCAAAGTCAAGAAGGGAAGCTGATTTGCTTAAAACCATACGATTCACATAGCCATTGCAGCGATCTACTTAACAACTGTGGCAAAAAAAGGTCACAAAATCAGGCATAATTCACTTTCGTGAGGGGCTTGGTGATGTCTTGAGCTCCTAACTCACTTAACAACCATCTTGCTTAGCAATGGAAATATGTAGTCCTGATAGTGATTGCAAATCAAGGACTGCCTATATAATTGTTGTGTTCAGAATCCCACTTGGAACTGAGTCCAGAATGCTCCGAGGGACACAGATCTACTGAACAATCAAAACGTCCCAATAGATGAATTGGGGAACAATCTGCAGAATCATCTTTAATTGAGAATTAAAGATAGTATCCAGGTCCTGTCCTAATGTCCACAAGACAATCTGTGGGATAGATAACCTCCTGAATAACTTGGAGAGCTGCTACTACTTACAGTAGATAGTAAACTGCCTTGGAATTAGGTTGCACTGCAACTTCTATTATTCTCAATCTTTGTGCCCAAGGGTAGGAAATATGGTGGCTATGGTCCAGTCCAGCATTTCTAGAGGGCGCCAGGCCAGGCCAGGCCAGGCAAGGCTCAGCTAGATGAACTGCAATTTCATGACCCTTTTGGTAACTCTTATCTGGGAGGTTATCTCCACCGCCTAATTTCTGCTTCTGTTACAGGGTGAAAATCATGGGGAATGGAGGAGATTGTGCTTTTATGGACAACGATGTCACATTCATGTCAGTGAGATGCAGCAGTACGCACTACTACATGTGCCAAAAAAAAAATGCTCCTAAGAGACCCTGAAAGAGAACTGGAAGTATAGCTAGTTCTTGACTTACAACAGTTCATTTAGTGACCATTCAAAGTTACAACAGCACTGAAAAAAGTGACTTACCATTTTTCAGACCTACAATGGTCACAAGTTTAAAATTCAGATGCTGAGCAAGATCCTGCCATCACCTTCTGTGGCCTTCTGACAAGCAAACTCAACGGGGGCAAGCAAAGATGCACTTACCAACCGTGTTGCTGACTTAACAACTGCAGTGACTCCCTTAACAAGTGTGACAAGAAAGGTCGTAAAATGGGACCAAACTCACTTAACAATTGACCCGCTTAGCAACAGAAATTTTGGACTCAATTATGGTCGTCCGTCGAGGACTACCTGTTGTCAGACCTGGAAGCCATCTTTTGCATTTGGGCATTTGCAGTTACATGATCCCGACTTTCAGCCTTTTTTGCTGAAAATGGGTGTTTTCCACAAAAAACACCCATTTGGGAAGCTGGATTCACTTAATTGTGGTGGCCACTGTAAAAATGGTTGTAAAATTGGGCCTGACTCAGTTTATGACACTAATGACTTATGGTGGAAATTCTGCTCCTAATTGTGATAGAGAATTACCAGGAATTACATGCAATTAGGAATTACTGCTCAATTAGGAAGTTGAAGACCCAGATTGTTGGGGACCATATGCTGACTATGTAAACTGCTTACAGAGGGCTGTAAAAGCACTATGAAGCAGTATATAAGTCTAAGTGCTATTGCTAATTGTAAGTCGAGAATTACAGGACCATCATGGCAGCCATAGGCCTATCCCAAAACAGTGGGGCAGGCTTCGAAACTCATGCACCAGTTACGGTGTTCTTGTCTTCAGTAGTAGCAATGTGATCTGAAAGTGAAACTATTTCTGTCGTGTCTCCCCCCCTCCCCCCCTCCACCTCCATCATGGCCAAATCATTCCCTGGTGACCAAAACACTATATAGTATAAATGATGGTAATGATAATGATACACAGATAGCCCTCAACTTATTAGTGACCATTGACCAAAGTTACAATGGCACAGAAAAAAGTGACATGACCATTTTTTGCACATATTTATTATTTATTTATTTATTGGTTCGATTTATATGCCACCCTTCTCTGGAGACTCAGGGCGGCTTACAATGCATTAAGCAATAGCCTTCATACTTTTGTATATACCTGTTTAGTAGGGCTTTCAGCCCCCCCAAATGGTGTTCTTTGTTATACAAAGTCAGCTTATTGCCCCCACAATCCGGGTCCTCATTTTACACTTTGTAGCAGCCCCATGATCATGTGATAAAAATTCAGACACTTGGCAACTGTCTCATACTTAAGCTGTCAAAATAATAAAGATAAATAAATTAAAATAAATTAAACCCCAGAGATGCGTCATTCTGTTTATTGTGTTCCGGCTTAGAAAAACAAATTCTGCTTCTTGGCCTTTACTCGAACATAAATACACCGTAACAAAGCTCTATTGCTATTCAGCAGAAACAAAAAAAGACAAAATCCTTACTTGGAGTCTTTGTGGGCCACAAAGAAGATTGATTTAATGTCATATACCTCTCTACATGCTTTCAAGATGGAGTGCATCAAATGATAGTTTTGGTCTTCAGGCTGCAAAGGAAATGTGAGTCTTTTTCGCCATCTGAAGTGTGAAACCACAAGGAAATATCTCAGAAGAGTTCTTGCACCAATGAGAATCCTGCATACCAATCACACCAGAAAGAAAGGGTTAGCAGACCATCTCTTTAATGAAGGACTTTCCTTTATTAGCCTTCCAATGTGGCATCTCCATTGGTCTTGAATATCCAGGGTATCTGTCCAGCCTCACAGAAAAACAACACAAGATTTCAGAAAAGTTTAATGGTGTAGGCGGGTAAACACAGAATCCTGGAGACTGTAGGAGGAATTTCCTCATTTTTAGAGAATTAATCATTTAATTAATTTTGGAATGATTTGAAATGCTGCTTCCCAGGTTTTCTGCTCCTAGGGCTAAGATGTGGCTTATGAGGTAAAGGTTTCCCTTCCACATATGTGCTTGTCATTCCCGACTCTAGGGGGCGGTGCTCATCTTCGTTTCAAAGCCAAAGAGCCAGCGCTGTCCGAAGACATCTCTGTGGTCATGAGGCCGGCATGACTAAATGCCAAAGGCGCACGGAACACTGTTACCTTCCCACCAAAGGTGGTCCCTATTTTTTCTACTTCCATTTTTTACGTGCTTTCAAACTGCTAGGTTGGCAGAAGCTGGGACAAGTAACTGGAGCTCACCCCATTATGCGGCACTAGGGATTTCATCCACAACTGCTGACCTTTCAATTGACAAGCTCAGCATCTTAGCCATTAAGACACCACATCCCTTGCTTATGAGATAAAATGCCACATAATCTCTTGTTTATCTGTGTATACCTCTTCCCAGCCAAGAAAACAAACACATGAATCGTTGAACAAAACAACCCAGAGTTCTCAGGCTCAAATGATATTTTATGTATCATCATCCCTGCACTGCCGTTCTTGATGGTTGATATGAGATGTTTGTGTTGATATGTTTGGTTTTTGCCAAATGTGGCACTCTGCATTATGGCCAAACATCCCCACTTTGGGTCTCATCTGTCCTAAGGACAATGTTCCAAAAGCCTTGTGATTTGATGTGAAAACTGAGCTCTCTAGAGGAGGCTCCAATGTTGAGAAAATGAATCAACTGGCCGCACTTTTTATGCCAAGCAACCTAGGCCAGGTGGCCCTAAAGATGCTTTTTGCATAAGGCAACCGGGCTTTGTTTTTTTCCCTTTTGAAAATGTTTCCCTTCTCATCCAAGAAGCTTCTTCAGTTCTAACTTCTTTCATATAGAATTGAAGAAGCTTCTTGGATGAGAAGTGAACTGTTTTCAAAAGAAACCCAAGAAATCCTGGTAGCCTTTTGCAAATAGCACCTTTGGGACAACCACAACCTGGATGATTGAGAATCTCCATAGACATTTAGACCAGCTGGCCTGAAGCTTGGGAAGAAGAATTTCTTATCATTCAAACCTACTCTGCTCTAATGGCATCACTACAAATGAGGGTTGAAAATGCCATTTGTGGTTTCAGAAATTCAGTAGATATGTATCCTAAGCTACCATTGAAGAGACTAAATGAAATCTGTATGATAGTTTCTTGGCCACCTGGGTGGGACTTGACTTTGGGGCCAGTTAGATGAGACTTCGCTCGCATTCAGACAAACAGTTTGGTTTAGTGGTTAACGCAACCAGCTAGAAAGCAGGAGACCATGAGTTTAAGTCCCACCTTAAGTCATGAATGCCATCTGGGCAACTTTGGGCCAGTCATTCATTCCAACCTACCTCACAGGGTGGTTGTGGGGAAAATAGGAGGAGGAAGGTGTGTTGGCTACATTTTTTGTTATTTGGAATTGGAATATTCTTTATTGGCCAAGTTTGATTGGACACACAAGGAATTTGTCTCCGGTGCATAAGCTTTCAATTACATACAAATAACAAAGTGATAAGCCATAGATCATAAATCATAAGATAGATACAACAAGTGTTAAGAAGGTTGTAGGAAAGATGAGAAGAGAATAGCAATTCAGCCCTACTACATGGGTAACTATCTTTAGGCATAAGCCAGTGCTGTAGGATGTTTTAGATGTTTTAATAGAGAATGGCATGGGGGAAAAATATCTTTGTGACTAGTCGTTTTGGCATGCAATGCTCTATAGTGGTATCCTGAAAGGAGAAGTTGAAACAGTTTATGTTCAGGATGCGAGGAGTCCACAGATATTTTTCTCAGCTCTCTTTCTGCCTAGTGCAGTATACAGGTCCTCAAAACAAATATTAAGGTTTGGTGTGATGTTGATTGAGTTAGATAATAAGCCAAAAGGAAGATTTCTGAAGGCTTTACAATGAGGAACTATTTGGGAGGAGAAATGAGAAAGGATCAGTCGCCTTGATCTGTTGCTGAAGAGTGAAATTCCTCCTTCACTTTCTCCTTTCTGATAAATGAAGTTGCTGCCTCCGAAACAGAAATTGATCTTTTATATTTTGATAAATAAAAAGTGTGGTAAGCCTTGGAAACAAAGCAGGTGGTTCCTCGCTGGTCTCACAGCACTTCCTGTGCGATCTTGTCGCCCACCTTCAGAAAGCCGTGGTTGGGGCGGCTCAGGCTGCTCATACCAAGAAGGGTTGGTACAAAAGTGCTCTTCCTCCTTCAGATTAAACTAGTAGCTGGAGTAATAATGAAAGAAGAAGGCTGTAACTTCTACTTGAATTACCGGCCAAACAGAATGCAAAGGAGACTCAAGCAATCTCAGCTGCAAGGTAAACTATGGCTTATTTATAGTTATTTGGGGCTTCTAAGTGGATGGTTTTGATGGCCTCAGTGCAAATATCTTCATGGGGATCTCAACAATAAGGGAAAGAATGTAATTGCCAATTTCTCTTTTGATCAGGTATCTTATCAATGCAATCTATTGTATGAGTTCACCTTTCACATATTTAGCCTTTTCACTGCTCCACAAGGCAAGACTTCTTATTTTCAGCAGGATAACAAAATAACAGAGTTGGAAGGGATCTTGGAGGTCTTCTAGTCCAACCTTCTGCTCAAGCAGGAGACCCTCTGCCGGTTCAGACAAATGGTTGTCTAATCTCTTTTAAAAATCTCCGGCGATGGAGCACCCACAACTGATTAAATGGTGGTCTCTAATAATGCTCCGTAACTAGCAATGAGTAGTGAAGAAAGTCTGTTTTCAATTCTAGTGTGTTTCATGGCATAAATCACTTTATTTTAAAATAACATATTGTCTTCCATGCTTTGTCTCCAAGGCTTTCAAATGAGTATATGAACAAGTAATCCTCGACTTACGGCCACAATTGAGCCCAAAATTTAAGTGAGAAAATTTGTTAAATGAGGTTTGCCCCATTTTACGACTTTTTCTGTCGCAGTTGTTAAGTGAATCATTGCAGTTGTTAAATTAGTAACACGGTTGTTAAGCGAATTAGGATGGTTCCTGGATAGGAGCCTGGATAGCTCAGCAGACTAAAGCCTGTTATTAACATTCAGCTGTCCTGCAATTACTGTAAGTTCGAATCTCACCAGGCTCAAGGTTGACTCAGCCTTCCATCCTTTCTAAGGTAGGTAAATTGAGGACCCAGTTTGTGGGGGCAATAAGCTGACTTTGTATAAAATATACAAAAAGTATGAAGGCTATTGCTTAACGCATTGTAAGCCGCCCTGAGTCTCCGGAGAAGGGCGGCATATAAATCTAATTAAAAAAAAATGGTTGCAGCATCACTTCACAACCATGTCAAAAAAAGTTTGCTTTTGGGATCGTCCGCTTCCATTGCCTGTTAGAGCCGCCTTCACAGCGGAATGGCGGCTCGAAAAAACTCCGTTTCCAAGAGGAAACGGAGATAGAGCCGGCAGAGGTGGGTAGAACTCTCCGCAGAGTCCCAAAAGTTTTTTTTTTACTTTTGGGACGGAGCGGATGAGAAACCCCATATCCCCTGCCGCTGCTCCGGGCTTTGGGAGACCTCTGCTAATGCAGAGCCAGACGTCAAGAGCAAGCCTGCGAACTTAACAGAATACTCAAAGAAAATGCGAGCTGGACCCTTAATACTGAATTGCAAGTATATTACTCTTTAAAAAACTACTTAAGAGAAAAGAGGAGAGGAAAGGGGGAAAAAGAGCTTTTTAAAATGGCATCTGCCGTGGCTGAAGAAGGGCTGAAAGGGAAAGTCCTTCCGTTTCTTATTACTACAATGTAGCGGAATAAATAGCACTGGTTACATTTGTAGATAAAACTTCGCTCCTGTGTCTTCTCTTGTTGTTGATCGGAAAGAAGTTTTTTTTTGTTTTTTTAAGGGAAAGTCCTTCCGTTTTCTATTTTTTCTCTCTTTTTTACTAAATCTTGTCTGTGTGGGAAATGGCATCGGGACTCACACAGCTGGACAAACGGGGGGGGGGGGAACTTCCCCCATTAATAAACTGTGCCAACAAATTGTAACTCTCCAGTGTCAGAAACCTGATTTCAATATAATAGAATTTCTCCTTGAAGAGATTGTAAGAAGGGATGAGATTGTGAACCAGCAACTTGAAAAATTTAAGCAGGAAATTAAAGAAATTGGTGAATTGGTGAAATCAAAGTTTGACTTTTTGAATCAAAAGATTTTAAAAACAGCTAATGGTTTATCAGACTTTCTGATTCGGGTGGATGCAAAGACTAAATTATTAGAGTCTAAAATGAAGGAAACGGAGGAGAATTTGGATGACAAGATTCAAAAAATCAAAAAGGATTTGGTAAACATTCAGGATAATAGTTCAGAAGACAAATCTAAAATGGAGGTTGACCAAAAGACTGGTAATGGAGAAAATGTGCAACAGAGGATTGAAAGAGAAGTTTTAATGATTCAATATAATTTTACAGAATACGCAATTAGATTGAGAGGCCTGCAGGAAAATAATAGAGATGATTTAAGGAAAATATCTTCTGAAATTCTGGCTGGGATTTTAAAGGTTCAACCTGATGAAGTGTTTTGCAGGATTGATAGAATTTACAGAATTAACTCCTGGTTGGCAAAGCAAAGGCAATTGCCTAGAGATGTGGTGATCTATTTTACAGATAAAGAAATTAGGAATAATATTGTGCAGAACTCTTTTAATTCTACTTTGCAATTTCATGGAAGAAAGATTTGGATTTTTAAGGAGCTCCCGACTAAGATGCTAATGGAGAGGAAGAAATTTGGCTTTCTAGTGACTGAGTTAAAAAAAAGAAATATCCTATTCAGGTGGGACACGCCAGTTGGTTTAATATTGAGATATCAAGGAATAAGATATCAATTGAATACTGTTGAAAAAGCGGAAGATTTTTTTCAAAAAATTTTAAAAATGAATTTAACACCTTTAGGCATAATACAGGATAAGCAAAAGGAGTTGGAAACAAAAGGAAAATATCAAATTACAGAGGCTGTGGTAGATAAATTGTCTTTGGATTCCCTGGATACCCCAGCTGGACTGTCTATAAATAAGAGAGTAGTGTCATCCGACTCCAAGCTGATGAACCATCAAGTCACAGACAAGTGCGCAAATCAACCAGTTGATATACAAGTGACGGAGAAGAAAGATGAGATGATAAAACTAACCCAACAAGAACAATCCATAAAGCAGAATGAAAATCGACCAGCCGACACACAATTGGTAGGCAAGAAATGAGGATGGAAATTCAACCCGCAAAAGAAAAAGAAAAGAAACAGATCTCATAGAAACAGCAGTTTCTAAACCATGCAACAGTGAAGCCAGGGACTTTATAAAATGAATGAATATCTGAAAAGATAGTGGAGGCGAACAACTGTTTAATACTATCCTGAGGATTGTGGCAGATCTCTGCAATGCCGTGATTTTGGGATGTGAAAAGAGCCTCACCTTGTTGGATTTGAATCATCTACTCTGGATTTTTTTTACTGGTAAATATATTATAATTATTTTGAGTTACAAGGCAGGAGAGTTATGCTGGGGCATGCAGAAGATCTGGATGTTACCCATTAGGATGATGGGAATCTACAATCCTGATGAATACCACAACTATAACTATATGGATATAATTATAATGTCACTCGGGTGGTTGTTTTTACTTTTATATAGATACGAGGATATCTACTACTGATGGGGGAAGAAGATGATTGAAGACTTTGAACAAACTGTTGCACCAGCATGTTATTTTACCCTATTATGGGTGATGGATTTAACAATCCAGTGGAAAGACACCAAAGAAGATATTATATGGATTATAAATTTAAAGTTATTGTCTTTTTTCTTTTTACAAAATGGAATGTATATATAGATATGTGTATATTTTAGCATAGTGGGCAGTGGATTATATTTAGAATTGTATTGCATGATCTTGTAGGAATTGAAGGGTTGAAATAGGTTAGTTTATTGATTGATTAGTCTAAGAAAAAGGATCTTTAAGTCATATATTTAGGGGAGTGGAGGAATTGGATAGAACTGAATAAATGTTAAATTTGGATGTAGGGAGAAGGCCGCCTTAAAATGTTATATTAATATATATAAAAGATTAAATATTAAATTGTAATAATACACTATAAGTTTAGGGGAGGAGAAAAAGGGCAGATTATCGTAAAAATGGGAGTTATAAGAATAATATGCTAAGGGTCAGTATTCTGAGGAGGGAGTAAGGGAAAGGAAAGATATTATGTATGTAACTAGTTATGAAATAGCCTATTGTTGTGAAGAAGTCACAGGGGGGATGGGTGGTGAGGGGGGGTTAGGGAAGAGGGGGGGAAAGGGGGAAAACTTGTATTTGAAAACTTTTTCAATAATAAAAAAAAAGTTTGTAAAATCAGGCACAACTCACTTAACAGCTGACTTGCTTAGCAGCGGATGTTCTGCTCCTAATTGTGGTCATAAATTGAGGATTACCTTTCTGCTAGCTCAGATTCTGCTTTCTTCCATTTTGAGGATTTAAGCTCAATCCTTAGTATAAAATAAGGGATGAACTAGCAACAGAATGGTCTAGTAGTTTAAACCATGAAGTCCTGTCTCCACACTGAAAGTATAACTCGTCGTATTATTTTCTATGTTTAATTTGGCCTTTTCTTTCCTACAAAAGGGTAATAAAAGTTTGCATTCTTCATAGCCATTGTTCATAACGTGCCTGCTGTTTTTGATGGCCCTTCTGTATCAAAGAAATCTGATTTTTCCCCCCCAGTCTTCCACAATTAGATAGCTTCAGATATTTCAGATTATAACTTGTGGCTGTATTGGGCAACGATAACCTTGTTGGTGGGGGATAATATTCCAAAAGATTTAGTGGGGAAGGCTGGATTATTCTGTTCTAGGCATTTTTCTATATTGATAATACTAAAAATACTGGAAATACGACATGTTAACTTTACATCGTAAAGTTATAACTGATATTTCTCTCTCACACACAAAGATTAAAATAAAACCATGTGTGTGTATATATACACACACACACACAAATACAGAGAGAGAGAGGGAGAGGGAGAGGGGGAGGGAGGGAGGGAGGGAGGGAGGGAGAGAGAGAGAGAGAGAGAGAGAGAGAGAGAGAGAGGGAGGGATGTATTTTTGGGGGAAACAGAGTACATTAGTTGAGCTACCAAAAACACAACTGAAAAGGACTAGCACAGGGGTCTTCCTTAAGATTTTATAATCCTTTGCTGTTGTTAGCTGTGAAGAGCCTTGGTAGTACAGTGGTTTAAAGCACCCTTTTATTAACACAGCTGCCTGCAATTACTGCAGGTTCGAATCTTACCAGGCTCAAGCCAGGCTCAGCCTTCCATCCTTTCTAAGGTAGGTTAAATGAGGACCCAGTTTGTGGGGGCAATAAGCTGACTTTGTATAAATATACAAAAGTATGAAGGCTATTGCTTAATGCATTGTAAGCCACCCTGAATTTCCGGAGAAGGGCGGCATATAAATCAAATTTAAAAAAAATAAAAAAATTTTAAAAAGTCGTGTACGACCCATCGCGACCCCATGGACAACGTTCCTCCAGGCCTTCCTGTCCTCTACCATCCTCTAGAGTCCATTTAAGCTCACGCCAACTGCTTCAGTGACTCCATCCATCCACCTTGTTCTCTGTCGTCCCGTTCTTCTTTTTGCCTTCATTCTTTCCCAACATTAGGCTCTTCTCCAGTGAGTCCTTCTTTCTCATTAGGTGGCCAAAGTATTTGAGTTTCATCTTCAGGAGCTGGCCTTCTAAAGACCAGTCAGGGTTGATCTCCTCTAGGATTTAATCCTTAAGCTTTTATGATTTGGTGCCCCAGAGTCCATAATCATGTAGAGAGGTCTCAGGGACAAAGAGGTCTCCTTCTCCAGACCAGCACCACGAGACACTGCTAATGGAAGTAGCTCATCTCTCCTTTGAACCTATCTTCGTCATAAAGCCTGGGCAGACTCAGAATAACTGCATGATATTTGCACAACATTGGAAAAGTGAAGAGATTCCGATTGAGGAGAAGGTGATTAGGAAAATATTAGAATGTGCAGAAATGAATATATTAACATTAGCAATTAAAGAGAAAGAACAAACTGAATATTATATGGTACGGGAAGTATTTTATCAATGGTTAGAGAGTAAAAAGGGAAACTGGAAATAAAAGAAGACGATTAAAGAAGAAAAGAAAACATGTTAAGCTAGAGGTATAAATAAGAAGATAATTGTTAGTATTAGAATGAGGAGGATAATTATGTGTAACGTTGTTGTTATTGTATTTTCACTAGAACACACGTTAAGAGGAAAAATGAATAGGCTTACAATGTTTAACTGTTTAACATATTATACTTTTAAGATTAGAGAACTATATTAAGTGAATGACGTTGTAAATGTTGAAAGTTGACACATAGAGTTATTTGAACCCAGACAACACATTGTTTACGGAAAGATGGAATATTTGTATTTTTTTTAATTTAAAAAAATGAATAACTGCACAGAGCCCCCATGTCTGTTCTGACAGGAACTTGCTTTTTTAGATCCTCAACCAGCCAGCCAGAAAACCACTTTCTCTTTTCAGCCTTGAGTTAATTTTTTTCTTTGTTTTCACACACACCCCTCACCCAGCTTGGACCACTCACTTCCTCTCCAGTTTGGTTCCTTCACAGATTTCTGTGAAATTAAAAATGAGGGGAAGTCTATCTGAGCCATTTTCAGCTCTTTAGAGTAAGGGTGGAATATAAGGCTAGATGAAGATCAACTGATGCCCTACAGTTCAACAATGGTGCCCTTGTATTGACTCTTCCATTGATCAACGGACAAGACAGTCAGACTCAATACATGCTGAAAGTAAAACAAGATTATAAATACAGTTTTCTTCCAGGCCATCCCCCAGATTGCACCACACACGGGGCTGGGTTTCACTTGCCTTTGCTACCGGTTCGCTTGTGTGCGCGCGCCCCGTCTGCGCATACGCAGAAGCTTCTGCACATATGCAGATCGTATTTGATGATGTCTGGGTGGGTAGGCAGAGCCTCCCGCTGCCGCTGCTACAGGTTTGCCTGAACCGGGGCGAACTGGTAGCAACCCACCACTGACCCCACAGCTGTATTAATTTAAAACTTTTATTTTTTTTTATTTAGAACGTTTATATGGTCACCCAACTCACTCAGGAAGCCTACAGAATATATTTATTGAACACTGTAAGCAAAGTATTTACTGATATCTAGGCCATTAGAAAAACAGGGACATGTTTTTCAACACTTTCATGTGTTTTAATAACTTTATTACACTGTAATGGAAAAGTGGAACTACAAAAATTTATGAAAATTAAAGTTGAGTGTGGCAGTGGAAGAGTTAAGAACATGATGGCTAGAGGAAGAAACATGTACCCTAAACGTGCTTATTTTGCTTAATGATTAAGCCAAGCCAGGTGGGATACAAATGTATGTATAAATATATTATTTGGGGGAAAATATTATTCATAACAAAATGTGAAACATTTGCTACCAATTTCGTACACCTCCATTCTTTCCTTTCAAACCTTTCTGTGGTGGGTTTTTCATAAGGTCCTGATATGACTAACTCAAATATATGAAAGGAAAGAAGAAATTTAACGCTGGACTAAGCTGTCAAGGCTGAGTTCTGTACATTATTTTCTTTTAAATCTATATTAATTTTCCACCAACTGCATATTTTATTAATGAATGTGTTGTAGCCAGGCTCGCCATACCAGCTTTTAAGGTCAACTAACTTTTAAAAATAGAATTTGTGGGTCATCAACTGGAAATAGTTGCAGAATAGCAGATTATGGGGTAAGAATAAGTAGAAACAGCATGCCTCTGACCATATGGTCCTTCTAGGAATTTGTAATTGGTCCCAGAATCAAACTTTCAGATTTTCAAACATTTTTCTGTCAGTGATATTTTTCAGCTGCAAGTACTTTGAGTAAGTTTTCACTTATGGGATGATTCATTTGTCACTTTCTTAGTTTTCATTTTCCCTTGAGAGATTAGCAACAATGATGCCCAGTGCTTTACTCTTGCTGATAAACTGAAAAGGATAGAGTAAACTAAGAGTAATCTACCATGGGAGAAGGCCAAGGAAGGGGTAGTATTTTTTACCTACCCCTGGGATAAAAATCTTATTGATATATTAAGATTTATCAATTGTTTTTTGTATCTTATGATTTATGAATCTTAAGATTTATGATTGATGAGCCTTTTCTCACTTTGTTGCTTGTATGTACTCTGTGAGCTTATTCACCAGAGACAAATTGCTTATGTGGCCAATAAAGGATTCTTTCTTTCTTTCTTTCTTTCTTTCTTTCTTTCTTTCTTTCTTTCTTTCTTTCTTTCTTTCTTTCTTCCTTCCTTCCTTCCTTCCTTTCTTTCTTTCTTTTTTTCTTTCTTTCTTTCTTTCTTTCTTTCTTTCTATCTTCTTCATCATTGTCATCTCTATCAACTATCTCTATCTCTCTATCATTTATCTATCATCTATCTACCATCTGTCTGTCTGTGTCTATCTACTTTCTTTCCCTCCTATATCTATCTATCTATCTATCTATCTATCTATCTATCTATCTATCTATCTATCTATCCATCCATCCATCCATCCATCTATCCATCCATCCATCCATCCGGCTAGCTATCTAGCTATCTATCATCTATCTACCTATCCAACTAGCCACTTCCACAAGCAACATCAATGGGGGAACCCAGATTCACTTAATGACTATATGATTTACTATAAGAACCATTGCAAATAGAGTCATAAAATCGAATGAGACTCACTTGACTGCCCTGCTTAGCAATGGCAGTAGGCCCTAGACTTATATATTTATATACAGTGCTTTACAATCCACTCTTAAGTAACTTTTTAAAGTGCCATTGTAACTTTTAACGATCACTAAATGAATTATTGTAAATCGTGGACTACCTATATAGAGGTCTTATTTTCCTTGTTCCTTATCTCTGTGTTTCCAGATTTCTTGGTGGAACATCCTCGGTGTCATTGCTTCCTGGTAGGATCTGGATGTGCTATAATCTTCATTCTTGTTGCAGCTCTCACAGCCCTGGGCATCAGGGGTAAGTTATTTGAAACTTGATATTTTCCATGAATGCGTTTATTGTACATACGTGAGTCATTTTTAAGAAATTTATTTTAAAAATAAATCCATCATCTATCATTTAAAATGCGAAGACTGGCCATCCGCCAATGCCTTTGGGTAGCATGCAAGGATTAAAACAGAGAAAATGAGATTTTTAAAACCACAAATAGAAGATAGTTGTTTTTCTCCCCCGATGAGAAAAAACACAAATCATTAACATAGCATTGTTCAAAGTGGATATACATTTTTAAGGGCTTCAAGGCTTTGCTTTTTTTTTTTTTTTTTTAAGGATAGCAAGGTTGGGATTGCAGACTTCAATAGGAAATTATCATTCCAAAAAGGAGGCAGTGGAATGGAGAAAGCAACATTGACAAATTATGTTCTAAATCAGAGGTGGGTTTCAGCAGGTTCTGACCAGTTCTGGAGAATCGGTAGCAGAAATTTTGAGTAGTTCGGAGAACCGGTAAATACCACCTCTGACTGGCCCCGCCCCCATCTATCCTCTGCCTCCCGAGTCCCAGCTGATTGGGAGGGAATGGGGATTTTGCAGTATCCTTCCCCTGGGGTAGGGAGGGAATGGAGATGTTGCAGTATCCTTCCCCTGCCATGCCCACCAAGCCATGCCATGCCCACCAAGCCACGCCCACAGAACCGGTAGTAAATTTTTTTGAATCCCACCACTGTCCAGTGTAAATATAGTGTTAATCCTCGATTTACAATAGTTTATTTATTGACCATTCGAAGTTACAACGGAACCAGGCGTGGTATTCACTTACCTTCACTACCGGTTCGCAAATGTGAGTGCACATGTGCCACCTCCGCACATACACAGGACCTTCCGCGCATGTGCAGAGTATCAAAAACAGGATGTGATGATGCCCAGGCGGGTGGGCGGAGCTTCCCACCACCGCCGATACCACTTCACCCAAACCGGCTGAATACCACCACTGAACGGCACTGAAAAAAATGACTTATGACCATTTTTCACACTTACGACTGTTGCAGCAACTCTTAGTCATGTGATCAAAATTCGGATGCTTGGCAACTGACTCACATTTATGACGGTTGCGGTGTTCCAGGATCATGTGTTCACCTTTTGTGACCTTTTGACAAGCAAAGTTAATGAGGCAGCCAGATTCACTTAACAACGGTGCTACTAACTTCACAACTGCTATGATTCACTTAACTGCGGCAAGAAAGGTCCTACAATGGGGCAAACCCATTTAACAACTGCCTCATTTAGCAACAGAAATGTCGGGTTCAATTGTGGTTGTAAGTCGAGGACTATCTGTATGTTTCCTATATCATACGAAGGGAGCATAAGAAAGAGAAGAATGGATGGAGATCAAGGTAGTTGATCAGTAGCAATAGCGATAGCACTTATATACTGGTACTTGTATACCGCTTCACAGTGCTTTTACAGCCCTCTCTAAGCAGATTACAGAGCCAGTCTATTGCCCCCAACTATCTGGGTCCTCATTTTACCCACCTCGGAAGGATGGAAGGTTGAGTTCAACCTTGAACCTGGTGAGATTTGAACTGGAGAGATGGACGGAAATAAGGGTGGGGGGTCACTCTTCAGCCCATGGGCTGGATGCATCACATGCTGGCCACGCCCACCCCCATTTTTAGCAAAGGGGGAAAAAGTTGCAATACGTTACGTGACGACAACATGATGACGTGAGTTTAACACCCCTGCTCTTCAGGGAAGGAGCATTATCTGAGTATCTGAGACCAATTCTGCTTTTCTGGCTCCTGGACCTAATTGTAAGAGATCATTTTTATTTAAATTTAAAGGTGGTTTCCTTTAAATGTGGGTGGTTTTTTTTTTTTTTTTTTGGTTTTTTTTTTGTGGATTGTGGTGTTTTGTCTTATACTGCAGACTACTTCTGCTAATTGCTGGCTGCCTGCAATTTGGCAGTTCTATTCTCACTGGCTCAAGGTTGACTCAGCCTTCCATCCTTCCGAGGTGGGTAAAATGAGGACCCAGATTGTTGGGGGTGTAAGGGGCAAATATGCTGACTCTGTATAACCACTTTGAGAGGGCTGTAAAGCACTGTGAAGCGGTATATAAGTCTAAGTGCTATTGCTATTTTTAATTTTTCCCCTAAATTTAAATAAATAATTAGTTAAAATTTTAAAAATAAAATTAAAAAGTCAAGTCAATTCAGCTCAACTCCATTATATCTTCATGAGGTAGATTCTTTTATTGACTACACAGATTTGAATAGAATTTAAAGAATTGTGATAGAGTTCTTCAAAGGTAACTGTACACAATTTACCTTCTTGGTCATTAGAAGTGGTAATGTTTCCCCCCCTCCCCCATAGAACATCGAATAACAGAGTAGGAAGGGATCTTGGAGGTCATCTAATCTAACCCCCTGCTCAAGCAGGAGAGTCTATACTATTTCAGACAAATGGCTGTCCAGTCTCTTCTTGGAAATGTCCAGTGATAGGGGACCCACAACTTCTGAAGACAAGCCATTCCACTGGTTGATTATTCTCACAATTAGAACATTTCTCCTTAATTCTAGATTGCTTCTCTCTTTTATTAGTTTCCATCTATTGGTCCTTATCTTGCTTTCTAGTACTTTAGATTAGTTTGCTCCCCTCATCTTTGTGGCAGCCCCTCAAATACTAGAACACTGCCATCATTTCTCCCCGCCCCCCCATCCTTCTTTTCACTAGACTAGACATGCCCAAATCCGGCAACTGTTCTTCATACATTTTAGCCTCCAGCTCCCTAATCACCTTTGTTGCTCTTCTCTGTACTCTTTCCAGAGTCTCAAGATCTTTTTTTATATTGTGGTGACCAAAACTGGATGCAATATTCCAAGTCTGCCATGCTGCTTTGTAAAGCAGTACTAATACTTCACACAATCCTGAGACTATTCCTCTATTAATGCAGTCGAAAACTGCATTGGCTTTTTTGGCTGTCGCCACACACTGCTAGCTTATATTTAAGTGACTGTCCACTTGGACTCCAAGATCCCTTTCACAGGTACTGGCACGGAGCCATGTTTGACCTAGAATAGAATAGAGCTGGAAGGTACCTTGGAGGTCTTCTAGTCCAGCCCCCTGCTCAAGCAGCAGAACCTATACAATCTCAGACAAGTGACTGTCCAAGATCTTCTTTAAAACCCCCAGTGATTTCTGAAGAGAAGCTGTTCCACTGGTTAATTGTCCTCACTGTTAGGAGGTTTCTCCTTAATTCCAGGTTGCTTCTCTCTCTGATTAGTTTCCAACTATTACTTCTTGTCCTGCCCTAACTTGTATCATTACAGTTGTTTTTTCCTGCCTCAGTTTGACAGGACCCAGTGTTCAAGTTTATCAAGATCCTTTCGGATTTTGAGCTGTTGTCTGGGGTGTTGGCTATTCCTTCCAGCTTAGTGTCATCTACAAATTTGATGAGCCTAAGCTGCCAGGATCTTTTCTCTGCTTTGAATGACTTGCCAAACTCTTTCTAAATATTTTATGCCTCAGCTGACCATTTAATTTCACCGGGAAGATATATTTGAGCAACTATATCATTTGAGCCGTAATTTACATTTGAGTTAGGGGCTTTTAGTTTTACCTTTAAAATTCTTCCTAAGAAGTCCAAAAAAGCTATCTGGCTCAGTGTGCTTATGACGTTTTTTTTTTTTTTTTTTTTTTTTATTGAAAAAGTTTTCAAATACAAGTTTTTCCCCCTTTTCCCCCCCCCCCTCTTCCCTAACCCACCCTTTCCACCCAACCCCCCCTGTGACTTCTTCACAACAATAGGCTATTTCATAACTAGTTACATACATAATATCTTCCCTTTCCCTTAATCCCTTCTCGGAATACTGACCCTTAACTTGTTAATCTTATAACTCCCATTTTTACGGTAATCTGCCCTTTTTCTCCTCCCCTAAACTTATTGAGTATTATTACAAATTAACCTTTAATCTTTTATATATATTAATATAACATTTTAAATCGGCCTTCTCCCTGCAACCAAATTTGTTCAATTCTGTCCACTTCCTCCACTCCTCTAAATATATGACTTGAAATCAGACAATACAATTCTAAATATAATCCACTACCCACTTTACTAGAATATACACATATCTATATATGCATCCCATTTTATAACAATAAGTAAACTAACCTATTTCAGCCCTTCAATTCCTACAAAATCATGCAATACGATTCTAAATATAATCAACTGCCCACTTTACTAAGATATACACATATCTATATATGCATTTCATTATGTAAAAAGAGAAAAGACAATAACTTTAAGTTTATAATCCATATAATATCTTCTTTGATGTCTTTCCACTAGATTGTTAAATCCATCACCCATAATAGGGTAAAATAACATGCTGGTGCAACAGTTTGTTCAAAATCTTCAGTCATCTTCTGCCCCCATCAGTAGTAGATATCCTCACACCTGTATAAAAGTAAAAACAACCACCCGAGTGACATTATAATTATGAATATATCCGTATGGTTATAGTTGTGGTATTCATCAGGATTGTTAATTCCCGTCATCCTACTGAGTAACATCCAGATCTTCTGCATGCCCCAGCAAAACTCTCCTGCCTTATAACTCAAAGTAGTTATAATATATTTCCAAGAGAAAAAAAAAGTAAATAAGAAAAAATTAGATGATTCAAATCCAACAAAGTGAGGCTCTTTCCACTTCCCAAAATCATGGCCTTGCAGAGATCTGCCACAATCCTCAGGATAGTATCAGACAATTGTTCGCCACCACTGTCTTTTCTAATATTCATTCATTTTTTAAAGCGCCTGGCTTCACTGTTGCTTAGTTTGGAAATTGCTGTTTCTATAAGATCTGTTTCTTTTCTTTTTCTTTTTCGGGTTGAATTTCCATCCTCTTTTCTTGCTTACCAATTGTATATCTGCTGGTTGATTTTCATTCTGCTTTGTGGATTGTTCTTGTTGGGTTAATTTTATCATCTCATCTTTCTTCTCCATCACTTGTATATCAACTGATTGATTTGCGCACTTGTCTGTGACTTGATGATTCATCACCTTGGGTTCGGATGACACTGCTCTCTTATTTATAAACAGTCCAGCTGGGGTCTCCAAGGAGTCCAAAGACAATTTATCCATCACAGCCTCTGTAATTTGATGTTTTCCTTTTATTTCCAACTCCTTTTGCTTATCCTGTATTATGCCTAAAGGTGTTAAATTCATTTTTAGAATTTTTTGATAAAAATCTTCCGCTTTTTCAACAGTGTGCAATTGATATCTTACGCCTTGATATCTCAATATTAAACCAGCTGGGATGTCCCACCTGAATAGGATATTTCTTTTTTTTAATTCAGTCACTAAAAAGCCAAATTTCTTCCTCTCCATTAACATCTTGGGCGGGAGCTCCTTGAAAATCCAAATCTTTCTTCCATGAAATTGCAAATTGGAATTAAAAGAGTTCTGCACAATATTATTCCTAATTTCTTTATCTGTAAAATAGATCACCACATCTCTAGGCAGTTGCCTTTGCTTTGCCCACCAGGAGTTTATTCTATAAATTCTATCAATCCTGCAATGCACTTCATCAGGTTGAACCTTTAAGATCCCAGCCAGAATTTCAGAAGATACTTTCCTTAAATCATCTCTATTATTTTCCTGCAGACCTCTCAATCTAATTGCATATTCTGTAAAATTATATTGAATCATTAAAACTTCTCTTTCAATCCTCTGTTGTACATTTTCCTCATTACCAATCTTTTGGTCAGTCTCCATTTTAGATTTGTCTTCCAAGCTATTATCCTGAATGTTTATCAAATCCTTTTTAATTTTTTGAGTCATGTCATCCAAATTCTCCTCGACTTCCTTCATTTTAGTCTCTAATAATTCAGTCTTTGCCTCCATCCGAATCAGAAAGCCTGATAAACCATTAGCAACTTTTGAAATCTTTTTATTCAAGAAGTCAGACTCTGATTTCACCAATTCACCAATTTCTTTAATTTCCTGCTTAAATTTTTCAAGTTGCTGATTCACAATCTCATCCCTTCTTACAATCTCTTCAAGGATAAATTCTAATATATTAAAATCGGGTTTCTGACGCTGGAGAGTTGAAATTTGTTGGCGCAATTTCTTAAGGGGGGAAATTCCCCCCCCCTGTTTGTCCAGCTGTATAAGTCCTGATGCCATTTCCCACACAGACAAGATTTAGCAAAAATAAGAGAAGAAATAGAAAACAAAAAGACTTTCCCTCATTAAAAAAAACTTCTGAGCAGCACAGGAGCGAGGTTTCTCTAGAAATGTAGCCAATGATATTTATTCCGCTACATTGTAATAATGAAAAACGGAAGGACTTTCCCTTTTAGCCCTTCTCCAGCCACAGCAGACGCCATTTTAGAAGGCTCTTTTTCCCTCTTTTCCTCTGCTCTTTTCTTTTAAATAGTTTTTGAAAGGGTGAAATACTTGCGGTTCAGTATTAAGGGTCCAGTTCTTCATTTCTTTAATTATTCTTTTAGATTCACAGGCTTGCTCTTGACGCCTGGCTCTGCATAGGCAGAGGTCTCCCAAAGCCCGGAGCAGCGGCAGGGGATATGGGGCTTCTCATCCGCTCCGTCCCAAAAGTTAAAAAAAAAACTTTTGGGACTCTGCGGGGAGTTCTACCCACCCCTGCCGGCTCTCTCTCCGTTTCCTCTTGGAAACGGAGTTTTTTCGAGCCGCCATCCGCTGTAACGGCGGCTCTATACAGGCAGAGGGAGCTGACGATCCCAGAGGAACGTCTGGCGGCGGCCAGCAGCAAACCGGAAGTCTGCTTATGACGTTGTTGATCATGCCTACCCATTTGGCATAAATGTTAAAGAAAATTCAGAATTTTGTAGTAAGAGATTATACTCAGTTTGCTGTAACTCTCTATAGAAACTACTGGTATGATCTGTAGCTATCTGTGTTCGAAGAGATTTCAAGTTGTTTTTCATACTGATTAGGAACCTTGTTTGAAAGAGGGACGGCTATATATATGTTTTAAATAAATCAATAAATAAAATATTGGTCTCACTTATTTTTTATGTGGCACATAATTATAAATACCGCACATTTATGTGCTTCCTATTCTGAAATTAAGCAGCTAGTCAATTCAAAACATTGTGGGAAGTATCGTAATCTATTTTTAAGATCAACATCTTTCAACTAAAATAAACATATATCAAGATCCACATGGCTTGTAGTTGTAATTTAACCTTTAATCACAGGCATACTATTTGGCTATGCTATTACAGACATGAGGTGATAATGCCAGCTCTAGCTGCTGGCCGTAGTCCAACCCAATCTCTAAGCATAAGAGTTCAAATCTGCACGTGGGCTCCTCATAAGTGCAGGGGAATTTTCCCAGAAGTGCCTTTGAACTAAAGACCAGGAAACAATAATACGATTAGTTTATTGACAATCTTTCCCTCTGGCCAAGGCCTGAAGAGATAAGGGAATATGATCTGCCTTTATAGGATTACGCAAATCCTTACCCAGCAGTGAAGTGTTTATTTGGAGGGTGTGGTCAAAATGGAAGCCAAAATAGACACGCACCCCACCAGTAATTACAGAAATGAGGGATTACATTCTGGATACCGTAATAGCTACAGTAATCACATAATGATATTATAATTATATAATATAATGATATTAATTAATTAATGTTAGGGTTAGGGTTATTACATGTATGATCAAATATACATTTTCCTTACAATTTTTTTCTGGAAAGATACCTAGTAAGAACAACTCTGGTTTAAATTCAATGCGTTGCTATATCATTTCTTCCAGCCAGATTTTAATTTTGTACCAATAATTTTTTGCTTCAAGTCCACCACATATGGTAATAAAATCCTGGTGTTTGATAATATTTCCAGCAGGTAGCTGATTTATCTTTAAACATTTTTGCTAACTTCTTCGATGGCATATGCCATCTATAAAACAGAAAGTTAAGGCAAAAGAAAAATGCAAGGAAGATATTTTTTTTTAAAAAAAAGATATATACATTAACTACAACTGTCTGAAAAACTTCCAGTAAATAATACTTGGCTCTTCAGCTGATGGGCCACAGGTTCTCGCTCATTCTCACTAACTGTAGCACTGACTAGGTGCAGATTCAGCCTCTCTGCTTGCCATTGTCATTATGGGCCACACACAGCTTCTTCCGAGGGGGAACTGATTCACATCATCCCTCAACCACTCCCAACCAATCATAAATGCATTTGACTTGGTTTCATGCTCTGCTTCAAAATGCCTGTTTTGCAATTTGTAACTCTTCACTCCTGTTCTAGGGATACCCATAAATTCCATTGGCTGCAGCGTCTGGCCATTGCCCTGAGCACCCATTTCTTCCTGGGCTGCTAACTTCTCCATTGATTGGCAGCTGCCTCTCTCCTTCCACTCTTTCATTTATGATTCATTAAAAAAAAAAGATGAAAGTGCAGAAAAGAGCAACTAAGAGCAAATCGGTTTGGATTTCACCACTGGCCTGGAGGCTAAAATATATGAAGGTTGCAGGAAGTGGGTTTGGCTAGTCTAGAGAAAAGAAGGACTTGGGGTGACATGACAGCAGTATTCCAGTATTTGAGAGGCTACCACAAAGAAGAGGGGGTCAATTTATTTTCCAAGGCACCAGAAGGCAAGACAAGAAACGATGGATGGAAACTAATCAAGGAGAGAAAGAACCTAGAATTCAGGAGAAACTTCCTAATAGTGAGGACAATTAACTGGTGGAACAGCTTGCCTTCAGAAGTTGTGGGTGCTTCATCACAGGAGGTTTTTAAGAAGAGACTGGACAGTCATTTGTCTGAAATGGTACAGGGTTTCCTGCTTGAGCAGAGGGTTGGACTAGAAGACCTCAAAAGTCCCTTCCAGCTCTATTCTGATTGATTTTTGCCAGATTCAATTATCAATAGTTAGGGCTTATTTTTATGATCTGTGATTGAAGCCCTCTTTGATTCCTTTTTATAAATGAAGTTCATATGTACCACTGTAGAGGGGCATTCTAACTTTTTCTTCTTTTCTGCCTATGTGCAATTTTTGGTTTTTGGCTTTTGCTTTGAATTACTTCCAGTTATTTGTTTCTTTGGATTTCCCGGCTTTCTAAATGTTTTATGGCTCAGCTGACAGTTTAATTTCTCTGGGAAGACATATTTGAGCAGGGGATGGTGCCAAATTTGCATTTGAGTTAGGAGTTTTGAGTTCTACCCATAAAAATCTCCCTAAGGAGTCCAAAAAAGCCACCTGGCTTGGTGTGCTTATGCTTTATGCTTACACACTGTTGACCATGCTTGCTAATAAAACACTTAGAATTGCTTTCATCTTCCCAAAAGATGGTTTGAATGTTCCTTTTAGAAAATAAAGGCTGCCTCTGATTTTGATGAGGCATAGGTTTTACATTAAAAGATTACAGGGTTGTAAAAAGGAAGTTTGTTTCCTATTCAGATCAGTAGGGAATTAAATTGTCCTCGTAATCTCCTTTCACCTTCCTCACTCGCTTATCTATTAAGATGTGGGTTTCTTTCAGTGGTGAAATCTAAATTTTGTTACTACCGGTTCTGTGGACGTGGCTTGGTGGGCATGGTGTGGCTTGGTGGGTGTGGCAAGGGAAGGATACTGTAAAATCTCCATTCCTATCCCATTCCAGGGGAAGGATACTGCAAAATCCCCATTCCTTCCCCACTCCTGGGGGAAGGATATTACAAAAACTCCATTCCCACCCCACTCTGGGGTCAGCCAGAGGTGATATTTGCCAGTTCTCCAACTGCTCAAAATTTCCGCTACTGGTTCTCCAGAACCTGTCAGAACCTGCTGGATTTCACCCCTGGTTCCTTTGATTTTTTTAAAAAATGCATTTTTGTCACGTTTTAACTTTTTCTCCTTTTTGATCCCCTTCCCCTTTTTCTATTGTATTTTTAGCTTTCTTTGAAGCTTAATAAAGTTGAATAAAGCAAATAATATTTTGCTACTGAAAGAAATCAAAACAAATTTTAAAAAAGAAAAAAAAGGAAAGGTTAACTGATGTGATTCAATTTTTCATCGGTTAATAATGACATGAATTTGGCACGTCGGTTGAATTGTGTTATATGTGTTTTAATATGGCTGTACACCGCCCTGAGTCCTCTGGGAGAAGGGCGGTATAGAAGTTTAATAAATTCAATTCAATTCAATTCAATTATTTGACGGTACATTGCAGTGAGTCAGAGATGGTTAAGACGCTTTTTGAAAAATTGCCACAGGAAAAGAAATCAGCTACATGATCAAAGACACTAAAGGTTCCCTTAATTCTTAAGAATGGATGTTCACATTGCAAAAGGGGAAATTTAATACTCATCCCCTGTAACCACACAGAACAGAAAGTATTTTTTTTTTGAGAAATTTTTTTTTAAGACAAACAAACATTTAATACATCAATCCTCCCTTCCCTGTGACATCTCAGTGTTATCTTCTAGGCTTCTTCCCCATCTTCCATAAGTTTCTTCTATCTTCATCTTCATCCAAACCATTCTAACATTTCATTGCTAAAACAATATTGTAATCATCATTTGTACATAGTTATAATATCAGTCATTTATATCTCTTTTCCAACCAACTATAAAAATGATTCCATGTTTTAAAATATTCTGATTCTGCCTTATCCTTAATCATCAAAGTTAATCTATTCATTTCTGCACAATCTAATTTTTTTTATTACTTCCTTTCCAAAGGTATTTTCTCTGATTTCCAATTTTGAGCATATACAATTCTTGCAGCTGTTATTACATGTATGATCAAATATACATTTTCCTTACAATTTTTTTCTGGAAAGATACCCAGTAAGAACAACTCTGATTTAAATTCAATGCGTTGCTGTATCATTTCTTCCAGCCAGATTTTAATTTTGTACCAGTAACTTTTTGCTTCAAGTCCACCACATATGGTAATAAAATCCTGGTGTTTGATAACATTTCCAGCAGGTAGCTGATTTATCTTTAAACATTTTTGCTAACTTCTCTGGTGGCATATGCCACCTATAAAACAGAAAGTTAAGGCAAAAGAAAAATGCAAGGAAGATATATTTTTTTTAAAAAAAAGATATATACATTAACTACAACTGTCTGAAAAACTTCCAGTAAATAATACTTGGCTCTTCAGCTGATGGGCCACAGGTTCTCGCTCATTCTCACTAACTATGGCACTGACTAGGTGCAGATTCAGCCTCTCTGCTTGCCATTGTCATTATGGGCCACCCACAGCTTCTTCCGAGGGGGAACTGATTCACATCATCCCTCAACCACTCCCAACCAATCATAAATGCATTTGACTTGGTTTCATGCTCTGCTTCAAAATGCCTGTTTTGCAATTTGTAACTCTTCACTCCTGTTCTAGGAATACCCATAAATTCCATTGGCTACAGCAGTGGTTCTCAACCTTCCTAATGCCGCGACCCTTTAATACAGTTCCTCATGTTGTGGTGACCCCCAACTAGGGATGGGTTCTAAAATTTTTTACTACCGGATCTGTGGGCGTGGCTTGGAGGTCATGTGACTGGGTGGGCGTGGCTAGCTGGTCATGTGACCGGGTGGCCATGGCTATATGTATAGGGACTACTCAGAGGGCTGAAAAAAGTCATTTCTGACAGGTCCTCGCACTTTTGACTGGTCCTCACACTTATGACCATCCTCACATTTATGCCTGTGCAGCATTCTTAACAACCATGTCACTCATTTCACAACTGCTTCTCTTCAATATGGTGACAAGATAGGGCAAAAATGTAAAATGTGAGGACAGTCATAAGTTCGAAGACTGGTCAAAAGTGCGAGGACCAATCAGAAATAACTTTTTCAGCCCTCTGAGTAGTCCATATGCATAAAAGGATACAGCAATAGAAAGGCATGAAGGAAGGGAAGGGAAATTAGAGTAGGAGTGAGGATAAGAGAGGGAGGAAGAGAGGAGGAGAAGGAGAAAGGAAGAGGAAGTAGGGAGGAGAAGAAGAGGGTGAGGAAGAGAAAGTAAGAAGGAAAGAAAAGAGAGAGGTGGTAGATTTGAGGAGAAAGATTGCTGTACAATAAAAAAGATGAAAGGGAAGAAAGCCAAACAAATATTAAGATATTAAGATAAAGAATGCATTGTTAAACTTTAAAGAATAAAAGAGAACAAATATGAATAAATAGCAATAATTAGAAACACACATACAAACATACAACGTATTTTCTTTGAACAGAATATTTGGCTGGTTCACAAATTTAAACAGTGTTTAGTCATTTCAATTAAATTTAAAATTTCTATATTTCCTTTTTGCCATATTTATTCCTCATCTTTTTTTTTAAAAAAAATTACCCTTCATCCTCATCTCTAATCTTAATCAAATTCAATTTTTCCCTTCTATTCTATATTATACCCCTTCGCATTGTCATCTATTTTTATATCCATCCTCACATTGGTTAATTATGTAATACAGTTGTTTAATACAAATTCAACATTTTAATATAAATCAATTAGTTATATAACTACCTTTTTTGTATATTAATCAATATGAACATGAATATTCCAATTATTTCCATGCAATCCAATTTCTTACAAATCAATTAATTATATTTACCAATAATAATAAACCAAATAATTTCCCCCATATATTCCTCCAAACCACAACTTAACCAATTAATAGTATCTCAATTATTACAATTCCCTAGTTAAATAGAGCTTTTTTTCTTTTGTGTTTTAAAATCTTGGAACTCTCCTCTTTTACCCTAAATTTCCCATTGTTTGCAGTGTTGCACTTACCTTTTTTGGTGAGGAAAAAGAAAAAGAAATCTCTCTGCCTCATTTTGTCACGTTGCAGCCTGCTTACTTTCAATTTCACTTTTTCAGCATAGATAGGGGAAAAAAAACTTGCTCCAGGAATTTACCTCTTTGCAGCTAGCTCTTTGAAGCCCCGCGGCAAGAATTTAAAGTTTGGCGATCTAACAGAGGCAGAGGGTGACTGAAGGCGTGGGGGGGGCGAGAGAGGGCTTTGGCGACCCCTGTGAAATGGCCGTTCGACCCCCAAAGGGGTCGCGACCCCCAGGTTGAGAACCGCTGGGCTACAGCATCTGGCCATTGCCCTGAGCACCTATTTCTTCCTGGGCTGCTAACTTCTCCATTGATTGGCAGCTGCCTCTCTCCTTCCACTCTTTCATTTATGATTCATTAAAAAAAAAAAGATGAAAGTGCAGAAAAGAGCAACTAAGAGCAAACCGGTTTGGATTTCACCATTGGCCTGGAGGCTAAAATATATGAAGGTTGCAGGAAGTGGGTTTGGCCAGTCTAGAGAAAAGAAGGGCTTGGGGTGACATGACAGCAGTATTCCAGTATTTGAGAGGCTACCACAAAGAAGAGGGGGTCAATTTATTTTCCAAGGCACCAGAAGGCAAGACAAGAAACGATGGATGGAAACTAATCAGTTTCAACGTATTCAGTTGATGATAAGCTACCATTGTGTGTGGAGTTGCAACCATTGTGCTATCATCGGTTGGATGGATCTGCTACCATTGTGGTTTGTGAACCAGAGTGAGTTTGTTATTTTAACCAACATCTGTTTGTGTGGTAAAAAGTTTTTGTATCACTGGACTGATTTAACTGGCAAAGACTTGGATTGATTTAAAGACTATGAGATTGTTTTTTCACTATAAAGTGAACTTTTGATAAACCAGTTTGCACATCTCTTATTCATTGCTCTCAGCAACGTTTCTCTGTGCTCTACACTCTGCTGGTTGGTAACACAACAACAATCTCCTTAACAGTTCGGTGATCCAGTAGCCATGGTGGAGTGAACCGCCTACCCACCCAGGTGACATTACTTTCTGGTTTTAACCAGGAAGTAATGTGTTTTTTACTATCTTGTTGTGGATTTAATAAGACAAACACAACTTTTAGATTAATCAGAGACAGATTTTATATATTGCGCAATAGGTTCAAGGCTCTGAACATGAAGCGTTGAACAAAGACAGAAATTAGGTACAATGGTTTTATACCCTTCTAGACAAAGGATTCTGTTAACTCAGCAATTCATATGGTCATATACATTTATCATTTTTAATTGACATTTCCTTATTACAGAGTTTCTTTGCAAACAGTTACTGAAGCATAGATTCAAATCAGCTTTTGACGATAGACAAATTTTAACTCATGTGGATCCCCTTGACCTAACCAACCTTTATGCTGTATGTCATTAGAATGTTCCTTTCTTCTGACAACTTAGAGGCCTCCTAGAGGAACCAAAAGGATTTTGGCTGAGTTTGTACTTTTTCCAACCAGATGCATTGCTTTTTAGAATAGAGTGAATAGAAAGTTATCCAGTGGTCATCTATCAGAGCCCGCTTCATTACATTAATCTGAGCATGTGCAGAAGGGCTGCGCGCGCACATGATATGTGTCCGTGCGAGCGAAGTGGTAAGAAATGTAAGTAGATTTCACCCCTGCTAAAAAGGTTAAATCAGGCCAACTAGATCAAAATTTGTTAATCTGAGATGTTTTGCTAACTCATCCAAGTAACGTCATCCATCAAAATAAAAGAAATTGTTAGGCAGAGAGTCACCGGAATGTATGAACTCTTGCCACACCAACTACAGGGGATTTTCCCTCCAATAAGTAAATGAAGACTCAACCATCCACACCAAAAGTATTTAAAAAGATTACATCTGGGTAATCTTGTTAATCTGAGTCATTGCGTTACTCACCCCAGGAACTTCATCAGTCAAAATAATTTTTAAAAAAATAGGCAGAGATTATTTATTATTTTATCATAGACAATTTTATTTTCACTGATGAGGTTACTGGGATGAGTAACGAAATGTCTCAGATTAACGAATTTTTGGTTCCAGTTGCCCTGATATAACCTTTTAAAAATACTTTCGGCCTGGATGATTGAGTTTTCATTTACCTACCTGAGTTTCCCTGAAATAAGACCTTGTCTTATATTTTTTTGAATCCCAAAATAAGTGCTTGGCCTTATTTTTGGGGAGGTCTTATTATTTTGGGTGCATGGAGGAAACCAGAGAAAATGGGGATTGGCTGTGCATGCGTTTAAATATTTTCAGGGAGGGCTTATTTTAGTGTATGCGCTCAAAAGCCCGATTGGGCTTATTATCAGGGGATGTCTTATTTTAGGGGAAACAGGGTATATACAAACCAAGGAAAGGCACAGGGACTACTAATGGAAAAAGAAGATCCACCTACACAGCCCAGAGGTGGGTTTCAGCAGGTTCTGACCAGTTCTGGAGAACTGGTAGCGGAAATTTTGAGTAGTTCAGAGAACTGGTAGTAAAAATTCTGACTGGCCCCACCCTCACCTATTCTCTGCCTCCCAAATTCCAGCTGATTGGGAGGAAATGGGGATTTTGCAGTAACCTTACCCTGGAGTGGAGTGGGAATGGAGACTTTACAGTATCTTTCCCATGCCACGCCCACCAAGCCACACCCACCAAGACATGCCACGCCCACCAAGCCACACCCACAGAACCGGTAGTAAAAAAATTTGAAACCCACCACTGACACAGCGGCTAGCTAAAATTTTTTGCCTTCCTTGCATAGATAGGAAAGCCAAGGAATTGGGGAACATAGAACATACATGACTTAGCAGTTTCAGAGTGAGCTGCAATCTTGGTCCCTGCCAAGCCATTTCCATAGGGAGTTGGGATGCTGAAATTCAGCTTCATGAGCAGCTGTGAGCAGCCAGAACAAGGGGTGGGGGGTGGGGGAAACACTGCATAAATAAGAAGAGTGAGGGTAGATGTCCAGAAAACAGGAATATCACAAAAGAAACATTTTTGCATTTCTTTTTAAAGTGCTACAATGGAGCTTCCTGTATTTTATTTATTTATTTATTTATTGAATTTGTATACTGCCCTTCTCCCAAAAGGGACTCTGGGTGGTGGACAGCCAAAATTAAAATACATACAATACAAAAGTTAAGATAGCTAAAATAAATTAAATCAATCGGCCTCCCAATTTAAAACCCCAAGTCTATAAAATTTAAACATTCCCATTAAAAAACCATTTAGGCTAGGCCGGCTTGCTGGAATAAATAAGTCTTCAGGGCCTTACGGAAAGTGCGGAGGTCCGGGATCAGTCGTATTCCAGGAGGTAGCTCATTCCACAGGGCGGGTGCTCCCACAGAGAAGGCTCTCCCCCTGGGGGCCGCCAGCCGACATTACTTGACCAGCTGCACCCTGAGGAGGCCCTCTCTGTGAGAGCGTATTGGCCGGTGGGAGGTTATCGATAGCAGCAGGCGGTCTCGTAGGTACCCTGGCTCTAAGCTATGTGCATTTCTTTATATATACAGTATCTCCAGAGGTGGGATTCACTTACCTTCCCTACCATTCCGCAAATGTGACTGTGCACATGCATAGTAGTCACACATCACATTCAGGCGGGTGGGCGGAGCCTCCCACAGTCGCCGCTACCAGTTCGAGCGATCCGGAGAAAACCGGCTGAATCCCACCACTGCTAATATCTCCCTCTATTTGCTTGTCAGCTAATTGGAAATCTTTTTAAAAAGTCTTTCAGGTCCAGAGAACTACAGATGTTCAGGAGAACATTCCTGCTACTGAAACAAAGCAGCAAGTCAGCAAGGAGGCAGCAGGCGAAAAATGGAACAAGCTGTGGCGATTTCTGTGTAAGCACCATTGTGACAATTCCACAGGTATGTTCCCAGATTTCAAGGGTCGTGCATAGCAACACTAATACCAACCAGCGGAAGTTGCTTGAAAATGCTACTAGTTTTCAGGAGAAAGACTCAACTCAGGGAGGCCTGCTGATCAGAGAAATCCAGATGGTGGCTGCAACCACCCGACTAACTTTGTGTTGTGCTCCAGTCATGGCCTTTCCTGGACCAGGACTCAGACGTTCAATCCCTAGTCATCTCAAGATTAGACTACTGTAATGCGCTCTACATGGGGCTACCCTTGAAGAGCATTTGGAAAATATATCTGGTGCAGAATGTGGCGGCGCAGGTAGTTTTGGGGGCCCCAAGAATGGCTCCTGTAACACCACTGCTCCACGATCTGCATGGGTTACCAGTCTGCTTCCAGATGCAATTCAAAGTGTCGGTGATCACTTTTAAAGCCTTTCATGGCATGGGTACAGGTTACTTGAGGGACCCTCTCACCCCACTGGGATTGGCTCGTACCACTTGTGCCAGGAGGCAAACTGCGGGTCCCATCAGCCTTGATTATTCCAGCTGGCGGGGTCCAGGATGAGGGCCTTCTCTGCTGTCACTCCTGCCCTCTGGAATATCTCCCCAATCTGAAGTTGGCCTCAACCCTCCTATCCTTTCATAAGGGCCTAAAGATCAGGTTCTGCCAGTCAGTTGGGGGCCTCAATGGGGGAACAGCCCAGTGAAGGTGGTTGATCAAGTAATAAAAGATCCCACTCCCCCCCCCCACTCTCCCTTCGCCATTCCCATATGTCTTTGTTGTTAATGTTTGATTTTAACTTTTTATATTTTAGCTTAGAGGTAACTGTATAAACCACCCAGAGTTACCCTGTGGTAAGATGGACGGCCAACATATTTTATAAATAAATAAATAATCCTGTTACATGCACTTCCAGGCTCAGTTTACGGTCACACACTCACAGCCCTGGTCAGCAGACACACTCAAATCACTTTCAATTGAACACTAAGGCACAGTTTACTCTTTGGAATACACTAAGGTGCTGTGAATTTAAGATAACAACACTTTACTGGTTAGAATCAGGGGTGGGCTCCTGAGGGTTCGGCAGGGTTCCGGTGATCCTCTAGCCAAGGATCGCAGGGGTTCGGTGAACCCCCAAATGCCACCCCTGGCTGGCCATGCCCGCCTCTCCCCTCCCAGGAGTCTCCACGTGGTCCATTCATAATTCTATGTAACTCCAGGGGCCACTTGGAGGGTCTGGGAAGGCAAAAAATGGGCCTACTGGAAGTTCTGGAAGTCTGGAAATGGGCCTGTTTCCGGCCTCCGGAGGGCCTCTGGACCACAGGGGAAGCAGTTTTTGCCCTCCTGGAGGTTCGAGGAAAGCCTCTGGAGCCTGAAGCGGGTGAAAAACGCTCCCCCACTGTGGTGCAGGCGGCCGACTAGTGAATGAAATGATAGAATAAAATAATATCCTCCAATTAATACGGTATAAACACCGCTGTACTGAACCTAAACAATCAAGTCCCCCACCCCAAATAACTTTAATAAAGTTTTTAAAAAGAAAGATACAAAGTAACAGGAACGAAAATATAAAGGAGTACAGTAGCTTCCAATGTTCTTTGCAAGGGTTATATGAATGTAAAATAATATCATATTACATAGTTACAGCATGACTATTAGTATGCTTGCCCTGATGTTGGCATACATTTTGCTTATCCTGCCAGGAATACCCCCCCCCCCACTCCTGCTAAAATGAAACAGCACATGCCGTGGTGATGTGTGTTAAGATTTACAACAGTCTATTAATAACTCATGTTGGGGTGAGAGAAGGTTCAGAGTTTTCATTGGGCACTTTCGATCACCTTCCTGACTTTTTTTACCCAATCAAAACGCCTGGGCCCGAATTCCTTTCTAAAATCAGTTGGTTTTCAAATAGGTTGCTTGTTTCCTTTTATGTTTCTAAAGGGAGGTACAAAGGCTTTGTTTGCAGAGCTGCAATTATTGCATACTGTTGAAACGGGGCTGGCAACCGAGTGCTGGAATGGAATTGTACTGTTAAAACGGGAAACGCCTCCATGACATCTAGCCAGGCCACATCCTTTATAATCTTGGCTGTGTCTTGACCACATGAAACTCCAGGCCACAAAACAAAGAACCACATGAGCCTTTCAGCGAAGTCCTAGGATAAGGTGACCAGACGTCCCGCTTTTGGCGGGACAGTCCCGCTTTTGAGCAATTTGTCCCGCGTCCCGCGGCGTTTTAAAAAAGTCCCGATTTTTCATTCTGCCTCCTGGTTCCCGGCTGCCTCCTGAATCCCCGCTGATGGCTAGAGGGAAAAAACCTGTTTAAACTCTTGCCGCGGGGCTTCAAAGGGCCGCCCTACGTTAATTAGCTCGGCTTCCCCCTCTCAGCTGATTTGCACAGGGCTCTGCTCTTGCTAAATTGCTCAGTTTTTTTTTCCTCTTTGTGCAAACCAAGCTCAAAACGAAACTGAAAGTAAAACAGGCTGTTGGCTTTGCGGTTTGCTTGCAACGTTGGAAAATTAGGCAGCAGATTTATTTTCCTTTTCCTCACCAAAAAAGGTAAGTGCAAACAATGGAAAATTATTTAGGGCAAAAGAGGAGAGTTCAAGATTTTAAAACACAAAAGAAAAAAAAGCTCTTTTTAACTAGGGAATTGTAATAATTGAGATATTATTAATTGTATACTGTGTTGAAAGCAGAAATGGTTAAGTTGTGGTTTGGAGGAATATATGGGGGAAATTATTTGGTTTATTATTATTGGTAAGTATAATTAATTGATTTGTAAGAAATTGGATTGCATGGAAATAATTGGAATATTCATGTTCATATTGATTAATATACAAAAAAGATAGTTATATAACTAATTGATTTATATTAAAATGTTGAATTTGTATTAAACAACTGTATTACATAATTACATAATTAACCAATGTGAGGATGGATATAAAAATAGATGACAATGGGAAGGGGTATAAAATAGAATAGAAGGGAAAAATTGAATTTGATTAAGATTAGAGATGAGGATGAAGGGTAAAATTGTTTTTTTAAAAAAATAGATGAGGAATAAATATGGCAAAAAGGAAATATAGAAATTGTAAATTTAATTGAAATGACTAAACACTGTTTAAATTTGTGAACCAGCCAAATATTCTGTTCAAAGAAAATACATTGTATGTATGTGTGTTTCTAATTATTGCTATTTATTCATATTTGTTCTCTTTTATTCTTTAAAGTTTAACAATTCATTCTTTATCTTAATATCTTTATATTTGTTTGGGGTTGGCTTTCTTCCCTTTCATCTTTTTTATTGTACAGCAATCTTTCTCCTCAAACCTACCACCTCTCTTTTCTTTCCTTCTTACTTTCTCTTCCCCCCCTCTTCTTCTCCTCCCTACTTCCTCTTTCTTTCTCCTTCTCCTCCTCTCTTCCTCCCTCTCTTAACCGTCACTCCTACTCTAATTTCCCTTCCCTTCCTTCATCCCTCTCTATTACTGTATCCTTTTATGCATATGGACTACTCAGAGGGCTGAAAAAGTTATTTTTGACTGGTCCTTGCACTTTTGACCAGTCCTCGAACTTACGACTGTCCTCACATTTTACGTTTTTTGCCCTATCTTGTCATCATGGTGAAGAGAAGCGGTTGTGAAATGAGTGACATGGTTGTTAAGAATGCTGCACGGGCATAAATGTGAGGATGGTCATAAGTGTGAGGACCAGTCAAAAGTGTGAGGACCTGTCAGAAATGACTTTTTTCAGCCCTCTGGTTAGTCCTTTTGTGCATATGGACTACTCAGAGGGCTGAAAAAGTTATTTTTGACTGGTCCTCGCACTTTTGACCAGTCCTCGAACTTACGACTGTCCTCACATTTTACGTTTTTTGCCCTATCTTGTCACCATGGTGAAGAGAAGCAGTTGTGAAATGAGTGACATGGTTGTTAAGAATGCTGCACGGGCATAAATGTGAGGATGGTCATAAGTGTGAGGACCAGTCAAAAGTATGAGGACCTGTCAGAAATGACTTTTCAGCCCTCTGAGTAGTCCCTATACACACAGCCATGGCCACCCGGTCACATGACCAGCTAGCCACGCCCACCCAGTCACATGGCCTCCAAGCCATGCCCACACAATAAGCCATGCCCACAATCGTGTCCCTCTTACCAATGTTAAAATCTGTTCACCTTACCCTATACACATAGCCATGGCCACCCGGTCACATGACCAGCTAGCCACGCCCACCCAGTCACATGACCAGCTAGCCACGCCCACCCAGTCACATGACCAGCTAGCCATGCCCACAAAATAAGCCACGCCCACAATGTCCCTCTTTACCAATGTTAAAATCTGGTCACCTTATCCTAGGATCATGAAACTGATAAAAAGCTAGCAAACCTCAGTATCTCAGCCAAAACCATCAGAATTCCCCTCAAGATATGGAAATCTTTTTTACACATGTACGCACACACACTCAAAGAATGGCTGGGCTTCAGGACTTCTTTTATCCCCCAAATTCCTTGCTCTGTTGCAGTGGTGGGTTGCTCCCGGTTCACCCCAGTTTGGGCGAACTGGTAGTGGCGGTGGCGGGAGGCTCTGCCCAACTACCCAGTCGTCATCAAAAACAATCTGCGCATGCACAGAAGCGTCACACATGCGGAGAAGTGCCACGCGCTCGCAAAGTGAGCAAGTGTGTCTGCATGCTACCGATAGCGAACTGGTAGCGCCGGGCTTTGAAACTCACTACTGCTCTATTGTTTCTTAAAATCTTAGCTGTTGATGGGACAGGAGGAGGGGTGTGCTTTGTTTGATTCAGCTGGCATTTCCCCCTCCCCCTTCCCCCCCCCCACTTTACAGCCTGGTTGTTTCTTAACTTCAAGCCTTAAGAGATCTTTTCCTGGCTTTTGTCCACCCTGCTTAGATGCCTGCTTCATTTTTAGGCATGGCAGCTTCAGCCTAGTATAACAGTATACACTTATTTAAATTTGATTTCTAATTTCCAATTGACCTCACATGGGTTAGACAGGGTGAGCCAAAGGGCCAGATGTGGGCCTGGTCTGGGATAAAAGTAATCATTTGCCAACTGTATTCTGTTGTAACCTTTGATTACTATTATTACAACCTAATATTACAACAGCATCAGGGGTGGGTTCTACTTATCTTTACTACTGGTTCGCAACGAGGCCGCATGCGCAGAAGTGTTTTGATGATGTCAGGGTCAGTGGGTGAAGCCTCCCGCCGGTTTTACTACCGGTTCTATTGCTAAATGAGACATTTGTTAAGTGAGTTTTGCCCAGTGGTGGGATTCAATTTTTTTAACAACCAGTTCTGTGGGCGTGGCTTAGTTGGGGGTGTGGCTTGGTGATCATGTGACTGGGTGGGCGTGGCTAGCTTGTCATGTGACCGGGTGGGCGTGGCTCTGTGCATAGGGACTACTCAGAGGGCTGAAAAAAGTCATTTCTGACTGGTCCTCACACTTTTGACCTGTCCTTGCACTTATGACCATCCTCACATTTATGCCCGTTGCGGCATTCTTAATAACCATGTCACTCATTTCACAACTGCTTCTCTTCATTATGGTGTCAAGATAGGGCAAAAACGTAAAATGTGAGGATAGTTGTAAGTTCGAGGACTGGTCAAAAGTGCAAGGACCAGTCAAAAATAACTTTTTCAGCCCTCTGAGTAGTCCATATGCATAAAAGGATACAGCAATAGAGAGGGATGAAGGAAGGGAAGGAAAATTAGAGTAGGAGTGAGGGTAAGAGAGGGAGGAAGAGAGGAGGAGAAGGAGAAAGGAAGAGGAAGTAGGGAGGAGAAGAAGAGGGGGAGGAAGAGAAAGCAAGAAGGAAAGAAAAGAGAGAGGTGATAGGTTTGAGGAGAAAGATTGCTGTACAATAAAAAAGATGAATGGGAAGAAAGCCAACCCCAAACAAATATAAAGATATTAAGATAAAGAATGAATTGTTAAACTTTAAAGAATAAAAAACAACAAATATGAATAAATAACAATAGTTAGAAACACACATACAAACATACAATGTATTTTCTTTGAACAGAGTATTTGGCCGGTTCACAAATTTAAACAGTGTTTAGTCATTTCAATTAAATTTACAATTTCTATATTTCCTTTTTGCCATATTTATTCCTCATCTATTTTTTTTAAAAAAAAACAATATTACTCTTCATCCTCATCTCTAATCTTAATCAAATTCAATTTTTCCCTTCTATTCTATATTATACCCCTTCCCATTGTCATCTATTTTTATATCCATCCTCACATTGGTTAATTATGTAATTATGTAATACAGTTGTTTAATACAAATTCAACATTTTAATATAGATCAATTAGTTATATAAGTATCTTTTTGTATATTAATCAATATGAACATGAATATTCCAATTATTTCCATGCAATCCAATTTCTTACAAATCAATTAATTATATTTACCAATAATAATAAACCAAATAATTTTCCCTATATATTCCTCCAAACAACAACTTAATCATTTTGCTTTCAACACAATATATAATTAATAGTATCTCAATTATTACAATTCCCTAGTTAAATAGAGCTTTTTTTCTTTTGTGTTTTAAAATCTTGAACTCTCCTCTTTTTCTCTAAATTTCCCATTGTTTGCACCTACCTTTTTTGGTGAGGAGAAAGAAAAAGAAAAAGAAATCTCTCTCCCTGCCTCATTTTGTCACGTTGCAGCAGAGCCTGCTTTACTTTCAGTTTCCTTTTAGCTAGGGAAAAAAAAAATCTGCTCCAGCATTCTTTGCAGCAAGCAAAGAGCTTGCAAAACAAGAGCTTGCAAAGGAGCCTGCAAAACAGCTGAGAGCGAATCAGCTGAGAGTCGGAGGCTGATCTAATCATGCTAATCAACCTATCCTGAAGCTGAAAGAGGCTGTTTTTTTCTTGCTGTTTGCTTGCAAGGAGGTAAGTGCTGCGAGGCACAGGTCAAAGGGGGGGTCACCCTCCTTGCCACTTAGCCCCCCTGTCACCCCCCTTTGCCTCTAGCGTCCCTCTGCCACCCACCTTGCTGCTTACCGCCCCCCCTAAGGCATCCCATGGCCCCCCAGGGGGCGGTACTGCCCACTTTGGCAACCACTGGCTTAACTACTTAACAACCGGTTCTACCAAAGTAGAATCCCACCACTGGGTCTACCCATTTATATTTGCAGGCACCGATCTACTCATTTGTTTTCTTTTAACATTGATCAGCTGTAGGGCGGCCCTTTGAAGCCCTGCGGCAGCTGCGAGGCCAATAAAATAAAAAAAACAAACACCGAACCGTTTGTTAAATTGCTGGCTCGCCCACCCCTTGCCCAGTGGTGCAGAAGGGCGGGGCAAGGGGTGGGGCGAGCCAGCAATTTAACAAACGGTTTGGCCGAAGCGCCTAGAACTGGCAGAATCCCACCACTGGTTTTGCCCCATTTTATGACCTTTCTTGCCACATTTGTTAAATGAATCATTGCAGTTGTTAAGTTAGTAGCATGGTTGTTAAGTGAATTTGGCTTCCCCATTGACTTTGGCTGTCAGAAGGTCACAAAACGTGATCACATGTTTCCAGGACACTACAAAGGCCATAAATATGAGTCAGTTGGCATTTTGATCATATGACCATGGGGATGCTGTAATGGTCATAAGTGTGAAAAATGGTCACAAGCCACTTCTTTCAGTGACGTTGTTACTTTGAATGGTCGCTAAATGAACTCTTGTAAGTGGAGTACTACCTGCAAATTGGTGTCAGTATGATGCAGTATTTACACCTGGTTTCAATGAATAAATAAATATGGAGCCCTTTTTTTTCTCTTTCAGGGAATTTGAAGCTGTGTCCCAAAGAATGGCAGCTTCACAGAGACAAGTGTTACTGGATCTCAGGGGAAAAACAGACCTGGAATGAGAGTAGAGACGACTGCAGAGCCAAATATTCTGAACTTGCGGTTTTGAAAGAAGAGGCAGAATTGGTAAATGCCAACATCCTCCTTCATCCTGTAGAAATAAGTAGTCTTGAAAAGATCTGGCACCTCCTCGTGTGGTCATGTCCATGGGAACAGTTTGGGAACAGTTTAGAATAGAATTGTTGTGGCCCGTCAGTGGCCTATGCGAATTGTAGCTGATTCTGACAGCGAGGAGGCTGGTGTGGTGCTGCACCAGCAGCCTGTGCAGCTGGAACTCGAGTCAGATGAGGAGGAGGCTGGAGAAGATGTGGTGCCAGAGACGGGAATTCAACCAGGGTCTCCAGAACCTCCAGAAGCTCCTTTAAGTGAAGAGGACGAAGAAGAGGAGCCTCTTCTCTATGCATGGGCGCGCAGAGCTGCCAAAAGGCAGGAGTGGCTCCTCAGGAGGGGGTCTCCTCGAGAGTAAGACTTGGGGCTAATTGGCCACTTTCTTAGCCTATTTAAGGAGGAACGCCGACTGAAGCAAGTTGTAGGGAACAACTTTAGTTCATTCTCCTTCGCGTCTGGATTCTCTGCACATTGCTTCTGGGCTTTCTGCCAACCTTAGTAAGATTGTGATTACTTTATCTTTGGTTTCTTGTAGGCTGTTAAGAAAGTTTCTTAATAGCCTTTGTTTGGAAAAGACTGAGTTATTTTAGTAAATTTAAGTTTTGTACAGACTTTGTGTGTGCTGTGTTCTTTGGGGTCCATAGCTGGGGCAGAACAAGAATAGAATAGAATTTTTTATTGGCCAAGTGTGTGAAGGAATTTGTCTTGGTGCATACGCTCTCAGTGTACATAAAAAAAAGATATGTTCATCAAGAATCATAAGATACAACAATGATAGTCATAGGAAAGAGATAAGCAATCAGGAAACAATATCAATATCAGGGCCTGGCTGGCTTTCTTTCAGATAATTTTTAATTAAACTAAATTAAATTTTATTTATAACTTTATTCATCATTTTAATTGTGCATTTTAAAAATAATTCACTGTATTGCTGTTTATATATTCATACACATTTTATGTGCTGTTTTTGTGAGTTTTATGCACTAATGCTGAATTCTCTTATGCCCTACTAAGCAAACAAGTAACTGACAAATATATTTTTGACAGCACTTCGTCCAGCATATTACCAATGGGGCACAAATGTTGTGGATAGGACTGTCTGGAAATTCCAGGACCGGTGAATGGTTGTGGGTTGATAATTCCTCATATACCGGTAGTAAGGAAGGGTGAGTATTCCCATCCATTTTATGATTATTTGAGCTGGGAAATATATATATCTGTTTTCTTCTTCCAGTGTTTTGGGTCTACTCCAGTTACAGGTAGTTCTTGATTTACGACCACAATTGAGCTCAAAATTTTTGTTGTTAAATGAGACATTTGTTAACTGAGTGTCGAGCCCCGGCTGGGACTCGCCATCGCTGGGGGGATGGAGAGGTTGGAGTGCTGACCGTCCGGACGCTTGGCCCGTTGGAGGGAGGTCTGTTTGGACGATGGCGTGCCTTGATGATGCACAGCAGGCAGCCAGTCGTCCCTTGGCTTCTGGGTGTGTGTATCATCAAGGCATGCCGTCATCCAAACAGACCTCTCTCCAATGGGCCAAGCGTCCGGACAGTCAGCACTCCAACCTCTCCGTCCCCCCAGCGATGGCGAGTCCCAGCTGGGGCTCGACACTGAGTTTTGCCCCATTTTACGACCTTTCTTGCCACAGTTGTTAAGTGAATCACTGCAGGAAGAGAGAGGAACCTGCCCCACTTTACATCGACGGGGGGGCCTGTGTGGAGAGAGTTTCCTCCTTTAATTTCCATGGGAGTCCACCTCAGCGAAGATCTCACCTGGAAAATCAACACAATCTAGGTGGCCAGGAAGGCCCAACAGAGACTCAATTTCCTTAGGGTCTTGCATAAAAACAGGGTGGAACAACAACTGATGACCTCTTTTTACCGGTCCACAATAGAAAGCGTTCTCACTTATTGCATCACGGTATGGCATGAGCAAGGGACGCGGTGGCTCAGTGGCTAAGACGCTGAGCTTGTCGATCGAAAGGTCGGAAGTTCAGCAGTTCGAATCCCTAGTGCCGCATAACAGGGTGAGCTCCCAGTACTTGTCCCAGCTTCTGCCAACCTAGCAGTTCGAAAGCATATAAAAAATGCAAGTAGAAAAATAGGGACCACCTTTGGTGGGAAGGTAACAGCGTTCCGTGTGCCTTTGGCGTTTAGTCATGCCGACCACATGACCATGGAGACGTCTTTGGACAGCGCTGGCTCTTCGGCTTTGAAACAGAGATGAGCACCGCCCCCTAGAGTCAGGAACGACTAGCACAGTGATGGCTAACCTTTTTGCTGTCGCGTGCCAAAAGCAGGGGGAGCTTGGGGGGCCATGGCTGCATATGCCCACATCCATAATTCAATGCGCCCCGCCCTTCCACACATGCGCACATGACCCCCCCCACTTCCCCCTGCTTTTGGCACGTGATGGCATGGTGGGCCCGGTAGGCCCATTTTCCCTCTCCCCAGGCTCCAGAGGCTTTCTAGGAGCCTGGGGAGGGCAAAAACAGCCTTCCCCATTCCCCCTGGAGGCCTTCCGGAGGCCGGAAACTGCTGGTTCCCCAACTTCCGGTGGGACCGGAAGGTCTGAAAATCAGTTGGCTGGTGCGCACATGCACGCTGGAGCTGAGCTAGGGCAACACTTGCGGGCCCACCAATATGACTCCGCGTGCCACCTGTGGCACCCGTGCCATAGGTTCGCCATCACAGGACTAGCACATATGTGCGAGGGGAACCTTGACTTTACTATGGCATGAGGGAGCTCCACCAATCTCATTGTACATACGTTGTGCAGTGACAATAAAGGTTATTATTATTAGTTGATTAGATGAGTGGCCCCAAACATTTCAGGCACCAGGGACTGGTTCCGTGGTGATAGGTTTTTCCACGGACTGGAGGGGCATGGTTTCACATGCTGTCTGCATCCCATGGATGGGGCTTCGCTTGTTTGCACGCCCCAGTTTCTGGCATGCCATAGCCTGGTTCCGGTCCATGGACCAGGGATTGGGGACCCTTGGATTAGATAGTAACCTGGTTGTTAAGTGAATCTGGCTTCCTTTGCTTGTCAGAAGGTTGTAAAAGTGATCACATGACAAAGCAACAGTTATAAGAATGAATTTATCTTTTTTTTTATTGAAAAGTTTTACAAAAAGTTTACATATTTCCCCTCCCCCTTCCCTGCCCCAACCTCCCCCCTCCCCCCTCCTCTTCCCAGAACAAATTACAGGGTATAACCTTCAACAATCATGATCAATCCTAGTCTAAATAATTATAACATTCCACATCTCTTGTTCCTTCAATTCCCTAATTACCCGCCTAACTTGATTACTTAAAGACACACCAAATATCTATATAGTCATTCATAACCTATCTGCAATTTCTTATTCCGGTATTTATTTTGAATATAATCTATCCATCTTCTCCAGTCTCTTAAATATCTTTCATTTGAATGATCCTTCAAGTACGCCGAGATTTTTGCCATTTCCGCTAGGTTTGTAACTTTCATTGTCCACTCTTGGATTGTAGGTAAATCTTGCTTCTTCCAATATTGTGCCACCAACAGTCTTGCTGCAGTTATTAAATTCAAAATCAATTTAGTCTCTATAACTGTACAATCCATAACTATACCCAGCAGAAACAGCTGTGGTGTAAATTTCAACCTCTTTTTAAGAATATTTTGTAAAACCCACCAAATTTTTATCCAAAACGCTTTAACCTTTTTACATGTCCACCAAATGTGAAAATAAGTGGCATCCTCACAATTACATCTCCAACATTTTGGTTGTACATTCGGATACATACGAGATAACATTTTTGGATCTAGATGCCATCTATAAAACATTTTATAAAAGTTCTCCCTTAAATTTTGCGCTTTAGTAAATTTCACATTTGTCACCCATATTTTTTCCCAAGTTTCCATCATTATTGGCTGTTCAAAGTTCTGCGCCCATTTTATCATACAGTCCTTAACTAGCTCTGTTTCCGAGTCCATCTCTATCAATATATTATACAATCTTTTTATGTGCATTGGACTTTGGTCTCTAATTTGTTTAATTAAATTTTCATCACTTTGTATAACACCATTTTTCTGGTCTTTTCTCCATCTGGCTTGTAATTGTACACATTGAAACCAAGTTTGAATTATTTTCTCCTCTTTCAACAAGAATGAATTTATCAACTGCAGTGATTCGCTTAACAACCAAGGCAAGAAAGGTCCTAAAATGGGGGCAAAACTCACTTAACAAATGTCTCATATAGATTTTGGGCTCAATTGTGATCGTAAGTCGAGGACTACCTGTAGAAATATTATAATAGAAAGAGATACAAACAAGAATAAAATAATTCTTTTCCCCTTGACAGTCTTCTTTGCTTGCTCCCTTATCCTACAGGCTGTTAAAAATAACCAAGGCTCAAGGAAACAGCTGTGGGATGTTGAAGAGCCCAAAATTCATCTCAGAATCTTGCAGTGCTGTGGCTAAATGGATCTGTGAGACAGAAGCTCTGGTGATGTAAATCATTCAAGAGAAAAACTAGGACGCACTCTACAATAATTACACTGGGGAGGAATCCAGGTGGTCTTCCACTTACAACAGCTCATTTAGTGACCGTTTAAAGTTAAAACGGCACTGAAAAAAAGTGACTTATGGCCATTTTTCACACTTACGACCATTGCAAACCTATGATGGCAAACCTATGGCACGCATGCCACAGGTGGCACGTGGAGCCATAGCAGTGGGCACGCGAGCTCAGCTCCGGCATGCATACATGTGCCAACCAGTTGATTTTCGGGCCTTTTGGGCCCATCGGAAGTCAGGAAAAAGGCTGTTTCCAGCCTCCGGAGGGCCTCTGGGGGAGTGGGGAAGGCCATTTTTGCCCTCCTAGCCACCTAGAAAGGCTCTGGAGCGAAAAACAGGCCTACCTTGCCATTGCATGTCAAAAGTGGGGGGAGTGCGGGGGGTTGCACATGCATGCGTGGGGGGTGGGGCGCATAGAATAATGGATGTGGGCACACGCATGAGCGACCCCCCCCACACTCCCCACACTTTTGGCACACGATTGGAAAAAGGTTAGCCATCACTGCCATGGTCACGTCATTTACATTCAAATGCTTGACAACTGACTCACATTTATGACAATTGCAATGTCCCAGGATGATGTGATCATCCTTTGCGACCTTCTGACAAGCAAAGTCAATGCGGAAACCAGATTCATTTAACAACAGTGTTACTAATTTAAGAACTGCAGTGATTCACATTAACAAATGTGGCGAGAAAAGTCATAACATGGGACAAAAGTGAGAACTTAACAAATTTCTCACTTAGCAATTTTATCAATTTTAAGCTCATTTGCGATCATAAGTTGAGGGCAGTTCACATTAATGAAGTACTATATTGTGCCATGAAAAATTACAGGAAACACTGAAAAGTTTCTGAAGTTAAAAATGCAAAATTGAATGTCGTTTTGGAGAAGGCCTGCTCATTTTGATTAGCAGGCAATGGAGCATGTATACATCTGGTTTTCTGGATGCTTTAAAAATGTTTATTAGTTAGTGTTTTTTTATGTTCACATCAGTGGTGGGTTGTCCCCGGTTCACACCGGTTCTATAGAACCAGTAGTAAAACCAGCGGGAGGCTCCGCCCACTGACCACGATGTCATCAGAATGCTTCTGCGCATGCGCCCTGTTGCGCCCAACATGGCCCTGTTGCAAACCGGTAGTAAAGGTAAAGGTTCTCAACCCTGATTCACATGTATCTTAAGATGTATGGACTTCAAGTCCCAGAATTCCCCAGCCTGGTACCTCCATATATTTTGAAGTTGTACTAACAGTTACAGAAAAGACACATATCTGCCCTTCACTTTGGCTTCACAAGGGGAGAAAGGACATAGCCGGTTTTGCCAATTCAACAGCTCACTTCTTCACCCTTAACAAAACCCCATCAATTATTTCTAGGAAATGGGAGGACTTGACACCACTGGCTTGATGTGTCCAGCAGGGGGCGGCATAGACCCGTTATGCTATTGGCACATCTGCACCTTCTTTTCTTTTCCTTATTTCTAATCTTAATCATGTACAAGTCCAGATTCTAGTTCATATTGAGGGACAATATAATAATTCTATCTTATTGCTAGCAATGTTCTTTCATTGGAAAAACATTGTGATTGAAAAATCAATCTTTCTAATGCCGGAGAATGTTTGCATTTTTTGCTGTATCTTTTAAAAAATGTGTAATATATTTTTTATAACAAAACTGAATTTTAACCTTGCAGGAAAAAAAAAACCTTCAAAAAATTAAATGTGTAAACAAAATACAAACTATGAAGGATTCCCCACCTCCCTTTTTTTAGTCTTTCCTGTAATGTTTGTTGTGGATGCTAGGAAAATTTAACAATGTCTATGTCATCCTCTGCCTGTCCTGGTATATGGTAACCCTACACAGAGTGTTGTTTTGATAGTCAGCTGGCCCCAGTGATATTCCAATAAAGTATCATTTGTTGATTCAGTCTCCAGATTGTTTTTTCCCTTTAGATGAGCATTTTTCTGACAACACTTCCCAGTAGCCAAGAAAGAACCTGGTGTATCATTATAACGGGATATAAAATAAAACCCTTGCCATGATTTTCAACATACACTACTTTTATGTATTAATTAATTTATTTTATTTCAAGTATATATCCATCTTCCCAAAAGTGACTCTGAACTGCATGCAATTTAATAATAAAATAGTAAAGCATAGCAAAGCAAATCAATCCAAATATTATTATTGCAGCATTTGACCAGCTTTTACAGTAAAATAATGCAGTAAAAAGGGAAATAGTGTATTGGGGAAGAGAAAAAATAATAGGACTATAAAATTAAAAGTTTTGTTGTATAGCTTGGTATTTGATATTTAACTTTATATTTGGTCCTCTGAATTTTGGATATGGGGTTAGCATCCTTTAAAAAGATAATAAACATTATCTTCATGGCATTTATATTTGGCAATGATAGGGGCTGAAATAGTAAACATATAATAAAAGTCATTATTTAAAAAAATAAATTCACAAGGCTTTTAAGTAGATGTCAATAGCAGCAGTGCACCCACATCACAATCTCACTGATTCCCTAGGATCTCCTGGTGTGATGTCATAACCAGGATTTGAGGGACTTCCAGAAAACCAACAGGGTTGGAGCTAATTTCATTGGAGGGAGGGCAGGGGGGGGGGAAAAGGAATGTCCCATAAAGAGTGTCTTAGGGTAGAGAAGGCCCTCTAAGGCAGGGGTGGGCAAATACAGCCTCTTTATGACCTATGGACTTCAACTCCCAGAATTCCTGAGTCAGCTTGGCGATCTCAGGAATTCTGGGAGTTGAAGTCCACAGGTTGTAAAAGGGCCACAGTTGCCCACCCCTGCTCTAAGGGTAGATCCCTAGCAGGATGCCTGCTCTGCCAGAGCTGATGCGATGAGTAGATGAAATTGGGGACCGATAGTTGCTCAGATAACCCAGTCCCATGCCATGAAGGATTTTAAATATTAAAATCAGTGCCTTGAATTAGACCCAGAAGCAAACTGGCAACCAATGCAACTTGGGAAGCAGAGGTGTAACAATATAATGCTGAAATCAATAAAGAGGTCTTATAAGAGCCATGGTGGCACAGTGGTTAGAATGCAGTATTACAGGCTACTTCTGCTGATTGCCGGCTGGCAGCAGTTCGGCAGTTCGAGTCTCACCAGGCTCAAGGTTGACTCAGCCTTCCATCCTTCCGAGGTTGGTAAAATGAGGACCCAGATTGTTGGGGGGCAATAGGCTGACTCTGTAAACCACTAAGAGAGGGCTATAAAGCACCGTGAAGTGGTATATAAGTCTAAGTGCTAGTGCTACTGCTATCCAGAGTTTCTCAACCTTTTCTACACTATTTAAATACTTTTTATGGCCAAGACTTAAGATTTAAATCATAACATTTTTCAAGTCTTTAGGGATCCCCTGTGTCAATACTGCCAGTCCCCAGGGGTCCACGGACCACAGGTTGAGAACCACTGGTCTAAACTATATGGAGATGTAAACAGTTTAGACTAGTAAACAATGTAGAAATGTAAACAGTATAAAGGAATAATAATCATATTAGTGCAACAGTAGAAACACAGACTATATTATGCAGAAGAAAATCCAGAGGAAATAAGCAACTGATTAAACAACTGAAGCATCTTCTACCTATCCCAACCCAGGGCCTGAGAAAAGTTTCTTTCAATACCCTGTTTCCCCCAAAATAAGACATCCCCTGATAATAAGCCCAATCAGGCTTTTGAGTGCATGGCAATAAGGCCAAGCACTTATTTCAGAGTTCAAAAAATATATAAGACAGGGTCTTATTTTCGGGGAAACACAATACAGTCAAAGGGGAAGAGGGGGAATCTCTGTCCCCTCTATTTCATACCACCACCCTGATTCCAGCGGCTGTTATCTGTTCAAAAAGGACATCCTAAGATTTGACCGCTGACCAGCAAGAGCCAAGGAAAACCATATCCCCAGCAGATATGCTAGGTTTACAGTGTGCAAAGGCAGAAATAATTTCCCCTTCTCTGGAAATAAGGCCCATCTGTTACTTTAGCCAATATTAAGAGATAATTCCAGTTGAGTGGATTGGAAGCAATATGACTTCAAACTATCTTTGGACTTGTGAATTCGTCAGGTTTGCTGCATATCCAGTGATGGAGGGTCTGGCACCTGGAACAGCTTGCTTTCCCTTCGTCATTCAGGAAGGCACAGTTCCCTCCATCACCGAGGACCTCCCACCTGCAACACAAGGGCAACGAGAGTGAAAAGCTGTGTCCCCCATTGGCATCTAACCACACCATCAACTTGCCCTAGCAACATCTCTTTTCTGCCATGTCCCCATAGCCTTGTTTTCCTCTCACCCCCACCTGTAAGAGAGGCTTAATTCGCCCTTAACTGACTTAATTTGGTGTCCTAATTGATTCTGTATTCTAACAATCTCCAAGAGCAGTCACAAGGTGCATAAGATTTACTTCACAATTTGGTAGAAAGTCAGGCAACCACAGTGATTTGGATTGGAGAGGTAGCAATGGAGGCCCTAAATTTCATGCCAGTATAGTTTTTTTGCTGAGTCAAGAATGAGCAAATCTTAACTCATCAACAGGTAAGCAAAGAAACAAAGTTGAGTGGGTGATAAGAAGATAGCAATGGATTCATATGGGCTAGTCTGGCAGTAACCAATGTGGTGTTTCCCAGCAACTTTGATCTATAGCTCATTCTGTGCTCAGAGCTGATGGGAACTGGAGTCCATCTGGAGGCCATAAATTTGCTATTAATATATTATATATTATAATTTACTCCTAATTTAAATAGGAGAATTTTAGAACTGGAAGGACATGATCTTCATACGGGGTGGCATGCCTTCATACGGAACACCAGAAATAAGAAACATTCACATTCATATTTTTATAGACATACATGATTAGTGCTGATATATCTATTCTCTTCCTGAGCACAAATTTTGATCTAGGACTCCAAGTGTAAGGGGTATGCATAAGAGCACCAGCGTGCCTAATTAATTAATTTAGAAAGCAGCCATATTGAGGCATTCTTCTTCTTTATGTATTTATCTGTTAGACTTATATCCCAGCTTTTTGTTAAGAACTGATACATTGTTTTTCCCTTTATGTTCAGTCCTGTCTGATTCTTGAAGATTGCCTGGACAACGTTTGGCTAAGTTTTTCAGAATTGGTTTGCCATTGCTTCCTTCATAAGAATGAGAGAAAGTGACCAGCCCAAGTGACTAGCTGGCTTTGTACCCAATGGAAGACTAATAGAATACTGTATTTTTCAGAGTATAAGATGCACGTTTCCCACCCCTAAAAGAGGGTGAAAATTTGGGTGTGTCTGATACATCAAATGTAGCCCCACCCAGCCTCTGAAACCTCTGAGGTTTCAGAAGCTGAAAAAGCCTCTTTAAGGGAGGTTTCAGAGGCTGAAAAAAAGGCTCAGAGGCTGAAAAAAAGGCTCAGAGGTTGAAAAAAGGCTCTTAAAGGAAGGTTTCAGAGGCTGGAAAAAAAGCAAGGCACAGAGCTCACAAACAATGAACCTGTTGCTAAAATTCACCTCTGGGAACAGTCGATTGGAGGTATTCCAGGAGGCCGATTCACCCGCCAATCATCTTTTTTCTTATTTTCCTCCCAGAAAACTAAGGTGCATCTTATAATCCGGTGCATTTTACAGTCTGAAAAATATGGTAGATAGAATTCTTTATTTATTGTCCAAGTGTGATTGGACACAGAAGGAATTTGTCTTTGCTCTCGGTGCTCTCAGTGTACATAAGGAGAATAAAATACATTCATCAAGAATAAAAAGATACAACATGGACTCCTGTCTATGGAGATTCTCAATCATCCAGGTCATGGCTACCCCAGAGGTCATTTTCAAAAGTCAACTGGACTTCTTGGACCCAGAAGAGAAGAGGCTTCATTGGATGAAAAGCGAAATGTTTTCAAGGAAAAAACCAAGAAGTCCAATTGCCTTTTGAAAAGCACCTTTGGAATGACAAAGGTTTTTGTCGCCTGGTTTCTAGCCTGCTGCCTTAATTGCTACACCAAACTGGCGCTCAGAGGTACCCCTCTAACATACGAGGCAAATAGGGCTGAGAGAAGATCTGGCCCAAGGGATCTTCCATGGTTCAGAGGGGACATTAATCTGGGTCTCTGCTCTCTTAGTGGGACAACTTTACCACAGATCACACTGGCTCTGGGATTGAGAAAGAAGGACCGACCCATAACCCCCAGATACCTTTTGTGGCTGAGAGGGGGGCCTAACCTGGGTTTCTCAAGTCCAACAGCTTAATCACTACACTACATTGGCTTGCCTCCACTCTCTATATTCCCTAGTTTTAGACACAAAGTTGGGATTTATGAAAATATGCCCTGCATTTGTGCTCAATGCAAGAAACAGGATGGCACTGGATGATGAATAAACTGCACGCCACTTCTTCTCAGCATTTGGCTGGTGTAATTTATCTAATTAATTTATTTAATTTACATGGCGACCATTTCATCACTCCTCAACTGAAGACATAAGAGAGAAAGGATGACGCACGTTGAAACATTTCCGTTGATCCATTTCCAGGGTTGATTTGGGTCTCGTTGGAGGCCAATCCAGTGGGAAGTGGTGCCTTTGTAACGCTGCACAAAATCCTTTGGAGGGAATAAATGGCAAACATCAAATCACTCTGAAACGTTTAAAGACTCTGATTATACATTTGTTTTAACCTTTATCTCATGAGACACCTGCCTCATGGCTGCGGCACCAGCACATCGCTCAACTCCTGCTCTGCTATGACTATGAGTGTTATGTATTGATACTTTTCAGCGGGAGTTTCAAACCTGCCTGAGTTTCTGATTGGCTGACAGTCCCTCCAGGATTGTATATAAGGAGGGCTGCAGCCTCTGAGTTTTTGCTGAAGTCTCACTGTATATTAAAGAGCTGTTGTCACTAGCCTGCTTGTGCCTCTCGTTATTCCCAAACCACTTCAGTGAGTAAGTAGAAGTAGTGGGCCAGTGGCCATGTGGGCTCCTGCAGGGATGAAATCCAGCAGGTTCTGACAGGTTCTGGAGAACCGATAGTGGAAATTTCGAGCAGTTCGGAGAATCGGCAAATACCGCCTCTAGCTGGCCACAGAGTGAGGTGGGAATGGAGATTTTGCAGTATCCTTCCCCTGGAGTGGAGAGGGAATGGGGATTTTGCAGTATCCTTCTTCTGGAGTGGGGAGGGAATGAGGATTTTGCAGTATCCTTTCCCTGGAGTGGGGTGGGAATGGAGATTTTGAAGTATCCTTCCCCTGCCACACCCACCAAGCTGCACCACACCATGCCCACCAAGCCACGCCCATAGAACCGGTAGTAAATTTTTTTGGATTTCACCATTGGGCTCCTGCAACACATGGTTGCTGCTGCTGCCGCTATGAGGCAGTTGTCGGAGTCTGGATGTCCTAGCTGCAGTGGCCCTGAGGTAAGCTGGTGCGGGGCACATGGGGCGGCTCCACCAGCCTCACCTCATGGCCGCGGCACTGCAAGCGACCAGATGGAATGGGCAGGTGTCCAGCTGCTCAGGCTCTTAAGTAGGGCTTATTTTGGGGAGGTAGGGTTTATATTAGGTGCACATGTAAAACATGCTAGGTCTTATTTTAGGGATAGGTCTTATTTTTGGGGAAAGGCATTACATAGTCGTAGGAGATCATACAAGCATACAGAAACTGGCTCTTCCACAACAATCCTTGAAGGCAGGTGGGAGATTTGCTCCAAGTCACTAGCTCAGGGTGGACTTGAGTTTGGATCTCACAGCTCTCTATTCAGAATACCTTGACCCACTACTTGACCCTGGAAAATTAAGGAATTGGTATGTGTGGGCCCCACACGAAAACAGAACCATCCTCTCTTAATAATACAATAGGACAGTGATGGCTAACCTTTTTGCCATCGCGTGCCAGGAGAGGGGGGGCGGGGGAGGATCGCGTGCACGTGCCCACGCGCATGCGTGCACAACCCCTTCCCCCCTCCCCCCCCGCTCCTGGCACATGATGTCTTGGTAGGCCCGTTTTTCTTTCTTACCTGGTTCCAGATCCTCTCTGTGTATCTGGGAAGGGCGAAAACAGCTTCCCCACTCCCTTGGAGGCCCTATGGAGGCTGAAAGGGCCCATTTCCCAACTCTCAGTGGGACAGGAAGTGACAATTTTTTGCTGTCCCCAGCCTCCAGAACCTCTCTAGGAGTCTCTAGGAGCCTTTCTAGGAGTCTCTGGAGGCTGGGGACAGGAAAAAACGCCACTTCCTGTCCCACCGGGAGTGGGGAAATGGACCCTTTTAGCCTCCGAAGGGCCTCCAAGGGAGTGGGAAAGGCTGTTTTTGCCTTTCCCAGATACACAGAGAGGATCTGGAGCCAGGTAAGAAAGAAAAACAGGCCTCCCCCGCCCTCTGCCCCTCCAGAGGCAGGAAACAGCCTGTTTCCCTACTTCTGGTGGGCCCAGAAGGCCTGAAAATCAGCTGGCCGGCACGCGCATGCACCCCAGAGCTGAGTTGGAATGCCCACTGATATGGCTCCACGTGCCACCTGTGGCACGTGTGCCATAGGTTCGCCATCACGGCAATAGGATATTTTCACCTCTTACCATTTCTTCCTTTTCAATAATGGCCAGTGAGGCATTGTAGAAAGAGCAAAAGTCTCGACTAGCAGACCAGGTTTCTTCTTTATCTGAGAAGTAGAAGCATTTCATCTGGTGCCCAATCCAGTCAGTCAAGCATGGGCGTCTCCTTGCCAATAGCATCTTACAGTCGTCTGGGTTTAAGGTCGGCTTATTTACCGATGATACTGAGGGGAAAAAGAGATCATCATCTAATAAACACTCTCCTCAGTTAACCAGTCACAAATGGGAATGGGGAATACAGCTAGTCCTCAATATATATGTTACAAAGCCTGGAATTTCTGATATAAGTCATAACGGCGAATGTGGTGGTCATCAGTCAAACATGGTGTCGTAAAGCGAATCCATTTTCCTTAATGAGTGTGGTTTTTTTTAACCAGAAACAACGTGAGGATTGGTTTCCAGCAAAAAAAAAAAAACCCTTGTAAATTGTAGTCATGTAACTGCTGGACATTGCAAATGGATGTAAATACAGGCCAACTGCCGAGTGCCCAAAATGCAATCAGGAGACCTTGGGGGGGTGGGGGGGAGCAGCCATCATAACTTCAAATCTGAGTCCTACTTTAGCCCTTGGAAGGTCTGTCATAACTTCAAATCGTTGCTAAGCAACCGGTCATAATTTGAAGACTCCCTGTAATAAAGAAAAGCTGTAGATCTGCACTTCTAGAGGAGAAATGGGCAGGCTTTCATTGGCTAAGGAGCAGATTGATCTTTTGCAGCAGGGGATTAAACGTTGAAACAGGTGATAAGATGGTGGAAAACTACCGATCATGTTTCATATATGGAAAAGGGAGGATCTTCTTTTTCTGTTTCTGTCTCCTTTGGAATGGAGAGACAGAGAATTTTTTTTTTAAATAAGGTCTTGCACTTCCTGTTTCAGAATCGTGGTTTTGGCAATGACAACATTCTCAGCCTTTGTGAACTGCAAGCACACAAGCACACTGTAACACTGGATCTGGATGGGGCCTGTCAATCTCTTGTTCTCCCCTCTGAGCCTTCTTCAATGGGCTGCTGTTGGGCAAATGAAATAAGGAAGGGGGAGACCCCATGCATTGATTTAAAAGTAAAAAAAAAAAGCCTCTGATGATCGCGCAACTCAGCTGGGATCGTCAGAGGCTTTTCAAAGCATTTTTTTCTGCAACCTCTTGGCTGAAGAGGTGGTAAAAAAAATGCTTTGAAAAGTCTCTGACGATCCCAGCTGAGTTGCCTGATCGGCAGAGGCTTTTTTTTTTTATTAATTTGATTTATATGCCACCCTTCTCCGATGACTCAGGGCGGCTTACAATGCATTAAGCAATAGCCTTCATCCTTTTGTATATTTATACAAAATCAGCTTATTGCCCCCACAACTGGGTCCTCATTTCACCTACCTTAGAAAGGATGGAAGGCTGAGTCAACCTTGACCCTTGGCGAGATTCGAACCCTGCAGTAATTGCAGGCAGCTGGTCTTAATAACCAGCTTAATAACAGGGTGCCTTAAACCCCTGTACTACCAAGGCTCTTTTTATTAGAAAAAATGCATTAGAAAAAAATGCTTTGAAAAGTTAAAAAAAAAAAAAGTTGGCCACCCCCACCCAGTCACATTATACCCCCCCTCCCCCATCAAGCCATGCCCACAGAACCGGTAATAACAAATTTTACATTTCACCCTTGGCTCCATCCCATTATTGGGTAGATCAGGTTGCCCTAATAAACTGGTCTCACTGGAAAAAAACAGTTAACAAGCCTGTGAGGTAGGCTGGGCTGAGAGAGAAGGCAAAAGGCCCAAAACCATCCAAGGAGCTTTTGTGGCTGAGGGAGGATTACAACCTGGGTCTCCCCAGAGCCAGTCCAACCCCCTTCACTAACCTGGCTGCTGCTATCCCCCCAGACAGGGGGAAAAATAGAACAGAAATGCAAAAAAAAAACCAAAAAAAAAAAAACCACACACACACACACACACACCTCTCACTAGAAATGAAAGCATTATCTAGCTCGCAATGTTAGAGTTGGATGACTTACCAATGCAAAATACAAGAACAGCAGAAGCCACAGCAGAAACAACAGCGGTGACAACATGACCACGGTAGGCAACGAAAGCGTTTCCCATGTTTGAATCTCTGTGGTTCTATAAATTATCTAGAGCAGAGAAGAAAAACCAAATCTTAAACCCAGGAGGATTCCAATGACAGATTGAGAGGAAGCTGTGGCACAGAAGTAAGAAAATCCAACTCATTTATACCAGGAGGAGGAGTTAGAATCAGTTTTCTTGTCCAATCATCTTCTTTTCTTCTCTTGGGTAAACAGTTCATAGTAACTATCTGTGTTCTCAGGATCACCTCAGTAACGCTAATGCTAATGGTTCCTGCAGTCTGCAATGATCCCTCTGGAAATGCATTCATACTCCGACACCATTCGAAGAACGAACTAAATTGCATAGCTAAAAGTCTGTAGCACCACTGAGGTGATCCTGAGGACTGCGGTGGGATTCAGCCGGTTCGGTGAACCGATAATTATGGCCAGCTGCTGGGCCCGCCCACCTGCCCCGACGCTATCCTATCTTATAAAATCGCCGTGTTTTTGACGCAGCATGCATGTGTGTAAGGCGCGCGCACGAAGCTATCCCGTCCTATACAATCGCTGTGTTTTTGATGCAGTGAGTATGTACGCCAGTAGTGGATTGCCCCCGGTTCGCACCGGTTCTATAGAACTGGTAGTAAAATCGGCGGGAGGCTCCACCACTGATCCCAACGTCACTAAAACGCTTCTGCACATGCGCAGAGGAGCATGCATGGCCCCGCTGCGAACCGGTAGTAAAGGTAAGTAGAACCCACCCCTGATGTGCGCAAGGCACACGTGGACACATTTTAGATTCTGGGCGAACCGGTTGTTAAATTATGTGAAGCCCACCTCTGCTGAGGACACAAATAAATCTGCAAGTGCTTCAACACCCTCTAAAAGAATGCAAATGTCCAGCTGTCTACAAGGAGTATGAATCCTTCCATTCCCCTCCATCTTGTCAGAGCTGAAGAAGCTTCTTGGATGAGAAGCGAAACGTCTTCAAAGAAAAACCAAAAAGTCCAGTTGCCTCTTGAAAAAAAGCACCTTTGGGACAACCATGACCTGGACGACTGAGAATCTCCACAGACATCGGTACATACTTGATAAAGAACACTGTAAGAGCCTTGGTGGCACAGCAGACTAAAGTGCTGTTAAGTAACACCAGCTGCCTGCAATTACTGCAAGTTCAAATCTCACCAGGCTCAAGGTTGACTCAGCCTTCCATCCTTCCGAGGTAGGTAAAATGAGGACCCGGATTGTGGGGGCAATAAGCTGACTTTGTATAAAAAAGAACACCACTTAGGGGGGCCCGAAAGCCCTACTAAGCAGGTATATACAAAGTATGAAGACTATTGCTTAATGCATTGTAAGCCACCCTGAGTCTCCGGAGAAGGGCGGCATATAAATCGAACCAATAAATAAATAATAAATAAATAAGAGAGACACTATAGCTAAATAAACAGGAATAGTTGTTTGGCTTTCTAAGACGCTTGCCCTGTTTGATTCTCGCTTGTGTCCTTTCCACACTTCTCTAATGCATAGGATGTGGTTGCACAGGAAAGTACCTAGAAATTTATTTCATGAAGACCATCACTGGAAAAATAAGCCAATGTGATATTTTTGTATCCTAAGATATAAAAATAGAAATCTTTTGGCATCTCGAAGTAACAGTAACAGAGCTGGAAGGGTCCTTGGAAACTAGGGAGCAGACTTAAAGCAAACTTCAATTTAGGGATGATTCAATATATAGTAATTCCCTTTCACATATTGAATGGCACACTATCTGTGGTTTTCTGTGCCCAAACTCTTCAGTGCATTGATCCTTTCATGAACTTGTCCATCGACCTCCAAACATTTATTGCATGAAAATAATTTAATAAATACCATAATCATCTATTAAATAAAAATAAAATTACATTAAACCATCTATTAAAGAATAGAATTATGGTTCATAAGAATTATAATCATAGCCATCATGCTATTCATAAAGATAGCATCAGAGTTGAAAAGCATTTTAATGTTTTGTATGTCCTTCCTTCAAATCTTTCCACTAACACTTATGTGAACTATTCTTGGGTTAAAGTGATGATCCCATCAGGAGCTATTCTAGAAAGGATTCGAACTGAGATCTCTCACCCAGAATTCAGCATCTGAACCATTACTCCATGCTAATTCTCATTAGTTACCCTTGTGAGGCCACGATCTGGATTTTAAAATGTGATCTTGTTTTTTAGTATATTAGGCGAACATTTAAGTTTAAGTATAAAAGCAAAATTGAAAAGTCGGCAATTCAGTGGTTCGAATCCCTAGTGCCGTGTAATGGGGTGAGCTCTCCTTACTTGTCCCAGCTTCTGCCAACCTAGCAGTTCGAAAGCACATAAAAAATGTAAGTAGAAAAATAGGGACCACCTTTGGTGCAAAGGTAACAGCATTCTGTGTGCCTTTGGTGTTTAGTTGTGCTGGCCACATGACCACGGAGATGCCTTTGGACAGCGCTGGCTCTTCAGCTTTGAAATGGAGATGAGCACCGCCCCCTAGAGTCGGAAATGACTAGCACATATGTGCGAGGGGAACCTTTACCTTTACCTATAAAAACAACAACGATGATTAGTGGACTGGAGGCTTAAACATATAAAGAACAGTTGCTGGAATTGATATGTCTAGTTTAACGAAAAGAAGGACTAGGGGTGACATGATAGCAGTCTTCCAATATCTCAAGGGTTGCCACAAAGAAGAGGGAGTCAAGCTATTCTCCAAAAAACCTGATGGCAGGACAAGAAGCAATGGGTGGAAACTAATCATGGAGGTTTTTAAGAAAAGATTGGACAACCATTTATTTGTTTGTTTATTTGTTTGTTTGTTTGATTGATTTATATGCCGCCCTTCTCCGGAGACTCAGGGCAGCTTACAATGAGTTAAGCAATAGCCTTCATACTTTTGTATATACCTGCTTAGTAGGGCTTTCGCCCCCCCCCCAAGCGGTGTTCTTTTTTATACAAAGTCAGCTTATTGCCCCCACAATCTGGGTCCTCATTTTACCTACCTCAGAAGGATGGAAGGCTGAGTCAACCTTGAGCCTGGTGAGATTTGAACTCGCAGTAATTGCAGGCAGCTGCAGCTAAGTGCTACTTTAACAGCACTTTAGGCCGTTGTGCCACCAAGGCTCTTGTCTGAAATGGTATAGGGTTTCCTGCCTAAGCAGGTGGTTGTACTAGAAGACCTCCGAGGCCTCTTCCCACTCTGTTATTCTAATTTAACTGTTCTCTTTGTCATCAGAACTTAAGAGCTACACAGATAGTCCTCTCTTAATGACTGCCCTTGTTCAAAGTTGCAACAGCAGTGGAAAAAGTAACCATATGACTAGATCTTGCACTTATGACCGTTGCAGTATCTCCATGTTCATGTGGACAAGAATTGGGTGCTTCACAACTAAGGTGTGTTTACAACCATTACAGTGTCCCATGGACACATGATCGCCATTGGTGTGCTTCACACAGCTGGCTTCTGACAAGCAAAGCCAACAGAGCAGTCAGCAGTAAAATTGCAAGTTGCAGTCATGGGATTTCGCACTTAATGATCGTGTGTTATTTGCATAACCACTGCAGCGGAACTGATGTCATAAATCCGTTTGCAGACACGTGATGTCTCATTTATTGACCGTGTCCCTTAGCAATGAGATACCAACCTCAATTACGGTCATTAAGCGAGGACTACCTGTAGAATAAAATAATAATATAACGTAGCAATATGTCTTCGTCTGCCATATCTATATGAACAGTTACTTAGCTATTTCGGAATTTATAACTCACTTTCATTCACAAGAAGCATTTAAACTGTTTACAATCCTGCATAACATGCATTTAAAGTTCATGTGAGAAGAATCCTAAGCATGGTATTCAGTCATGCTTGAGGCATCCATTAGTTATAATATTAGCACTTGTCTCATTTTAGCTTAATGTGAATGGTGTGCTCTCAACTTACGAGGTCATTCACTCACATACTCACACCCCTGGAAAATTGCCATACTCAAACCAATTTCAACTGAAGACTGTGGCACAAGCAGCTCTTTAAAATACACAGAAACCTAGTGAATTTAAAATAACGACTAACTTTTACTGATTATAAAGTATATCTGCTTGCTCTTACACACACAAATATACACACACATACATACCAGTGGTTTTGTTTTACTGCCGGTTCTGTGGGTGTGGCTTGGTGGGCGTGGCAGGCTTGGTGGGCGTGGCTTGGTGGGTGTGACAGGGGAAGGATACTGTAAAATCTCCATTCCCTCCTCACTGCAGGGGAAGGTTACTGCAAAATCACCATTTTCCCCTGATCAGCTAGGATTTGGGAGGTGGAGAATAGATGGGGGTGGGGCCAGTCAGAATTTTTACTATCGGTTCTCTGAACTACTCAAAATTTCCACTGCTGGTTCTCCAGAATTGGTCAGAACCTGCTGAAACCCACCTCTGATACATACACACACATACTTACCCAGGGTTCACAACTAGGCTGCCAGGCATTAACCAGAAGGGCAGAAGCAGCCAAGTCTGGATCCAGAAATGACTCAAAGACTGGGCAGGATTCAGGACTTCTTTTATCCCTGAAAGTCCTTGTTTTTTTGGTGAAAGGGGTGGGAGTGGGGGGTAGGCTTGCCATGTGCTCAGGTCCAACTTTTGTCCTTTTGTTTCTTTAATGACTTGGTTCCTTTCCATGAGGTAGCTTTTCCTGGCTTTTGTCTGCTCTGTTTACGTGCCTTCACCACTTTTAGGAATGGTGGTTTATGTGAGGCCTAGTCTCACAGAACGAGGCTCATAGTGAAGGGAAACAATAATAAGGATATAATAAATAATACTAGAATATGATATACTGTTATACTAGATTCTGTAACCATTAGGTTCCTGTAATACATATACACCTTTGTATTTGTATCACATATATTATTCCTTTCTATTTGTATCTCCTGTTACAAACATATTGTCATGAAGCCTCTAAAATGTATCTGGTATTTGTCAAATGTACGTCCCTGCCATTTGACCTGAACTCATATCAATCTCTTTCTGTGCCATCTAAAAGCATGGTACATATCTCAGTTGAAACCACAGCCATCAACAAAGGGATAATTTACACCTCAGTCCTAATTTATGCTTGATCTGGATAAGATCTGGTCTTCCAGAGCCAGGGGCTAAGTAGCCAATTAAGTAAACAAAGAAATGCTTAAGATAAGACTAATTGGAAGTTTAGATTCCTTTGCAGGGCAACAAGGAATACACAAACCTAAATTAGGAGGCCAGAATTGGGTACTAAGCTGACGTCTCTGAGGGTATAAAAGGACGCCATACCTTCCCCAAGGTGTGGCTATCTCCTCGCATGCATTGTATCTGTATGTTCTGGATATAGTCCCACCCAGTATTTTGTTTTTGGCCATAAATAAAATCTGTTTTTTTTTTTGCAAGCCTCGTCTTGAGTCTCTCTCTCTTTGGCATTCTGGTGACTCAAGTGTATTTTGGGACCTTACAATAGGAAGTGGTGTTCTTTATGCAGTTAGGAAATTCCCCATAAGAACTGTAGAAAGTTAGTACCCACCCCTCTCTGAGAAGAATGAAATATTCTAGGAAATATTAAAAAGGCAGAATATTTTACCTCCCTGGATGAGAAAAGGAGAAACGTGCTCTTGGAAAGCAGCTCTCACCTTTGTTAATAGCCCCAGAAAGACTGAGCCATCTTATCTACAAGACAAAAGACCTTCAGCTCCAGGGTGATAGGAATTGCCCAAAGCCCCTTCATTATATCACCCAGCAAGATTTAATCAAGTCTGGGACTCAAGACAACCTACAAAGTTGTTTTTTTTTTTTTAATTTGATTTATATGCCGCCCTTCTCCGGAGACTCAGGGCGGCTTACAATGCGTTAAGCAATAGCCTTCATACTTTTGTATATTTATACAAAGTCAGCTTATTGCCCCCACAAAGTTACCCCTGCATTAGTTATCCCTGTTCAGAATGTGAACTTTGCTGTCTTCAAGAGTGACCTTTGTCTTTTAGAGGTAGATGGACTGCTGAATCCTGTCCTGATGAGTTTGTTCTCCTATGTTGTGCCATGTGTTTGTGAGGTGGTTGTTTTTTTTTTCTCAAAAGTCTGCACACGTCTCGCTGTATTGTTGGCAAATTCCAAGTACTAGATCAGTGGTGAAATCCATTTTTTTTTACTACTGGTTCTGTGGGCGTGGCTTGGTGGGCGTGGTGTGGCTTGGTGGGCGTGGCAGGGGACGGATACTGCAAAATCTCCATTCCCACCCTACTCTGGGGCCAGCCAGGGGTGGTATTTGCCGGTTCTCCGAACTGCTCAAAATTTCCACTACTGGTTCTCCAGAACCTGTCAGAACCTGCTGGATTTCACCCCTGTACTAGATATATAGTAAATTCCAGGTATGTAGTTGAAAGGTATGTAGTTAAAAACATAAGCTTTCATGTACAAAATCCAAGCTGCATGCCAAATTATGCCCTTTCTGAGCCCAGCAATGTTTACCAGATACGTTACAGTGAGAAGGCAGGAATTCTAATATCCATCAATGCTGCTATGAACCTACTGATTGGAGCATTTGTTTAAGCTTTTTAATCCTCATATGAACCTGTCAAATCGTAGTTTTAATTGATTGTGAACATAATGTTTCTGTGGAAGAGAAGAGGGAACTCCCTTAACTCAACTCAATAAAACTCTTTATCTTTTTGTCAATTTGTTTCAACATTTAATTATGTGAATTAATAGATTGATGAACTATCGATTTAGCTCTTGCCTTGCTGTCCATTGGGCTAATAAGCTAATAGGCTTTCAGAGTTACTCATAGTAGAGAAATCCAATGCAAAATTATCTCCAGGCACTCACCAAGTCCAACTCCGTGATCATCTCAATGGTGCCATCTGCTGGCTATCACCAAAACATTTTATTACCTCTAAATGTTTCCAAACTTGTCCGTTTCTAAATGGTGCCATCTGCTGGCTATCACCAAAAAGTTTTACTACCTCTAAATCAGTGGTTCCCAAAGTGGGCGGTACTGCCCCCTGGGGGTGGGTGGGATGACTTAGGGGGGCGCTAAGAGGGAAGGGGGCGGCAGAGGGCCACTAAGAAGGAAGGGGGGTGGCAGAGAAGTGCTGGAGGTGGGCTCATGCGGCATTGGCCATTCCTCTTCCGGGTTCGCAACCCAAAGCTCAGATCATCAGACTAGCTGGCCAGTGTGCCTGCGTGCACCAGAAACTGAAAGTTTGTTTCCTGCCGCGCGCATGCCCACCAGGCAGCTCCTCTTACCACATGTGCAAGGCTGAACTGTTGGATGCTTTCTTATTGCTCTCCTTGCTTGCTATCAGTTGCTCCTTGCCTGAACCACCTGACATAGGCCCAGCTACTCTGCTCCTCATCTGCTTGACTGCCGTTGCCTTTCTAATTTTTGGTAAGTTGCAGGTGTGTGTGGGGGGAGGCCTGGGGAGGGTGGCAGGCCTGGCTGGCCGCCGCTGGTGCTATGCTGTCCAGGATCAAGTTAGACTGCTATGGGGGGGGGGGGCAGGCCTGGCTGGCTGCCTGGACACATACTAGCCATCCCAGGAAGGCCTCTGGTGACATCAAGGTTGGTGGCAAAGCTCCTGATTTCACCAAATGCCTCTTTCTTACCGTGGTAAGGGGACGGGCTGTGGTGCAAAACATTAGCAGCTGTTGCGCTGCCGCCTGCACTGCTTGCTTGGAGCTGGTTTGGAAAGGGAAAAAATGCAACCAAATTAGGTGGGACACGCCCCACCCAGATCGCTCCAAACGGGTCTCCCTAAAGTAGCCTCCCCGCTGAAAAGTGCTTCCTGCTTCTCCTCTGCCTGCATGCTATGTTACAGGCTCTGCAACCAGGTAGTGGCCAGTGGCCCCGGGTAGTGGCATCCTGTTGGTCTTGGAGGGTGCAACAACATGCAGGTAGAGAAGCGGGAAGTGCTTTTCGCACCCCCAGCTCATTCGCTGCAAGAAAGTGTGGGTGCTCACTTTTGGGTCACATAGTTCAGTGGGGAGGCTACTGAAGGGAGACCCGTTTGGAGAGATCTGGGTGGGGCATGTCCTGCCTAATTTGGCTGCGAACCTGGAAGAGGAATGGCCAATGCCGCATGAGCCCACCTCCAGCACTTCTCTGCCACCCCCCTTCCTTCTTAGTGACCCTCTGCCGCCCCCTTCCCTCTTAGCGCCCCCCTAAGTCATCCCACCCATCCCCAGGGGGCAGTACCGCCCACTTTGGGAACCACTGATTTAGAGGTAGTAAAACTTTTTGGTGATAGCCAGCAGATGGCACCATTTAGAAATGGACAAGTTTGGAAACATTTAGAGGTAATAAAACGTTTTGGTGATAGCCAGCAGATGGCACCATTGAGATGATCACGGAGTTGGACTTGGTGAGTGCCTGGAGATAATTTTGCATTGGATTTCTCTACTATGAGTAACTCTGAAAGCCTATTAGCTTATTAGCCCAATGGTCAGCAAGGCAAGAGCTAAATCGATAGCTCACCAATCTATTAATTCACATAATTAAATGTTGAAGCAAATTGACAAAAAGGTAAAGAGTTTTATTGAGTTGAGTTAAGGGAGTTCCCTCTTCTCTTCCACAGAAACAACATGTTCACAATCAATTAAAACTACGATTTGACAGGTTCATATGTGGATTAAAAAGTTTTTAAAAATGCTCCAATCAGTAGGTTCTGGGTGGGGTGTGTTCCGGCTAATTTGGCTGCAATTTTTCCCTTTCCAAACCAGCTCCAAGCAAGCGATGCAGGCGGTGGTGCAAGAGCTATTGAAGTTTGTGCACCACTTGCTTGGAGCTGGTCTGGAAAGGGAAAAAACTGCAGCCGAATTAGGCGGGACATGCCCCACCCAGATCCTTCCAAACGGGTCTCCCTTCGGTAGGCTCCCCGCTGAACTACGCAACCCAACAGTGATCGCCCCAGAATGCAGGCAGAGGAGAAGCAGGAAAGCTTTTCAGCGGGAAGGCTAATGTAGGGAGAGCCGTTTGGAGGCATCTGGATGGGGCATGTCTCACCTAATTTGGCTTCATTTTTTCCCTTTCCAAACCAGCTCCAAGCAAGCAGTGCAGGTGGCAGCGGAACAGTTTTTGAAGTTTGTGCACCGCAGCCCGTCCCCTTACAATGGTAAGAAAGAGGCATTTGGAGAAATCGGGAGCTTTGCCGCAGACCCCGATGTCACCAGAGGCCTTCCCGGGATGGCTAGTATGCGACCAGCAAGGCCTGCCACCCCCCTGCCGAGGATCCAGGTGGGCTGCCATGTGTGTGTGTGTGTGTGTAGCTGTTGCCACTGTCGTTGCCGCTGCTGCCGTCATTGCCGCCACTGCCATTCCACCAAGAAAGCCAGGGCCAGTATCAGTAAGAGTTAGAAGGGACCTTGGAGGTCATCTAGCAATCCCTTCTCACGCAGAAGGACTATACTAGGAATTCAAGCCACCTTTTAATTCTAGACACCTGCAGCCCATTCCTGCCTCCTCGGGTGTTGGAGCGTGTGGGGGGCTGGATGCTTTTCAAAGAATCACAAATGGGGCTGAGAGCAGAGTCATTCTGACAGTGTCTTTTAAAATTGTTTGGAAGAGCAATTTTTTCCCTAACAAGAATGGTTTGTATGTGGAATAAAACATATGCTTGGAAAAAGTACTTGCAAAACTTGGACAGAAGGAAAAGAAAGACAGGACTGGACTCATTACCAGTAGCTAGTAGTTCATTGTTATCAGTGACTCTCACTGATTCTAAACTCATTTTAAGACTGGGATTGATGACTATTGAAATTTAAGTATTCAACACTGGTCTCAAAAATCTTTGAGAACCTGCAGAGGTGAAGACATTAGGTGGCCATCAGTCATTACCTTAGTGATGAACTCAAAGAAATCAGGCATGACATTGCTTATTTATCAGAACTGTTTGCAAAGTTCAATGACGTGAATTTGCAGTTGCAAGGAAATGAGGTCAATCTTATTAAGGCCAAATTTGTCATCTCTACGTTTATTTCAAAGTTAACTCTATTCAAGCGCAATGCAGGCCGTCACGAGCTATACCAATTTCCGAGCTTGTCCGAGCTAGAAGAGAAAGGTAGGATATAAGATGATCTGCAAGGTTTTTGTGACCATTTGAACATGCTGCATAAAGATATGACTGAGCGATAACAGGATCTTCTTTTGATGGAAATTCCAGATTGGGTGATAAATCCATTTTCAGATACTGAGGAAGATGGGGTTGTGGAGGAACAACTAATAGAGCTGCAAAATGACATTGAGCTGAAGCCAAAGTTTAAGAAATCGTACCAAGAGTTTTGGTTACAGAAGGAAATTTCTGACTGCTATTCTACACTATGGACAGTGGTTAAGAAGCTCCTTGTTGCATTTGCAACATCATATTTGGTGGAACGTGGTTTCAGTGTGGTCATCCAACTTCTCTCCAGGCAAAGAAATTGACTCCAGATTACTGAATGTGGTGATTTAAGACTCCTGCTAAGTGACTTAAAACCAGACATTGGGAAACTGGTATCATTTTATCAAGCCCATCCATCACATTAAGAATTTACTGAACAGTGAAGTAGTTACTAAATTTTACTGAGTTTATTAAGTTAGTAGTTACTAACGTTCTTGATAAATGACTATCAGACTTTGAAAACCTGGTATCACTGGATCATGTTCAACAATTTTGTTGAATTAACAAAAGATTTTTAAATTGGATTTTGAATAAATGTGCAATTAATTGTTACAGTTTTGAATTTTACTGTTACTACCTTCCTTAGTGGTCGTGCAAACCGCTATTCCGAACAATGCTATTTATAGGGGTGGGAGTGGGGGGCACTGATGATGAGTTTGTAGCACCAAGGGGGCAGTGGACTGAAAACGTTTGGGAACCACGGCTCTAAATCAATGTTTCCAATCTTGTCAATTTCTCAGAAATTTACATCAGTGGCCATTAGCTGTGGAATTCTAGGATTGACACTCCATATTGCTGAACCATCAATAAAATTGCCAAGAATTGGAAACGGTACTCTAAATTAGGCTACGAAAAATGGAATCAAGAATAGGATTTGGGGAAAGGAGGACCATGAGGAGTTTTGTGTATTAAAGAAAATTATAGAAATTGTTTTCATGCTGATTATAAACTCCTGAGCTTAATTTATATGTTCTGGGAAATCTTTCCTTAACTTACAGCATATAACCAACTGTCTGGTTCACTCTTTTGCTTTTAGCTTCACCTGCTGGTCTTCAAAGTTTTTAAAAACAAAACAAAACAGCAGAGCAGTTCCTGCAAGCCATCTTAACCCTATCCCAGTTATCCGATTAAAAGGGCACATTCAGCCATACATATTAATAACACACCAATGTCCCCTAAATCTTGCTGAAAAGAAAATTGAGTGTTCTGATTTACCACATGTAGCAAATGAAATATTGTACCAAAAGTAGAAGACTCATTTGTCCTTCAGTAGTTGTTGCTTTGGCACTGGGATAATAGTAGAGTGTTTGAAGCAAGAAAGAACATAACATATCTCTAGTGATTTATTAAATATATGGGTGAAGATGGGGGGACCAGTTGTTTAGCACAAGCTTTCAAGCAAGGAGTTATCTCGTCTGGGCATGGCACTTTTCTAGGATTTTGTCTGTGAAATAGATCTTGCACCAGTGGTGGGTTGCTCCTGGTTTGCACTGGTTCTATAAAACCAGTAGTAAAACCGGCGGGAGGCTCCGCCCACCAACCCCGACATCATCAAAACGCTTCTGCACAAGCGAAGCGAGCTACAAACTGGTAGTAAAGGTAAGTAGAACCCACTCCTGCCTTGCACCTCATTTTCTGTGATCACCAGAGATGGGGGCCCCAAAGGGATGGGAGGAGGCTTGTCTGTTGTTGTGTATCTAAGATGGAGACAGTCAGTGGTGATAGTTGACAGTGGTTTCCTCTCAAACTTACAGTAAAACACATTTTGGTCAGCTGCCAGGAGATTTGCAGTAACCAGTGATAAGAGTTTTTGACACATTTGCTTGGTCGTTTGTTGAGAGCTGATTCCTCAACTTTTCAGAGCAGTGTCTTTTTGCTGCTCTGATCTCCCTTGTTAATACATTTCTGGCCTGATTGCACAGTATTCTATCCCCTTCCCTCCTAGGCTTCCTCTATGGCACAACGTAGCTGCTTGAGTTTAGCTGTGAACCAAGGTTTGTTGTAACAGTATATTCACAGTTTTTTGATTGGCAAGCATAGGTCTTCACAAAAACTAACATATGATGTTACAGCATCTGTGAGTACATCCAGGTCTGCAGAAGTATCTTCAAAAACTTTCCAATCTGTGCAATCAAGTCAAGCCTGTAGCTTTAACTTTGCCTCCTCAGTCCAAGATTTCACTGATTTAATTGTTGGTGTTGTGGTTTTAAGCCTTTGTCTGTAAACAGCTACAAGGTGAATCATACAATGATCGGAGTGTCCTACAGCTGCTCGTGGTAAAGAGCGATAAGCATATTCTAACATTGTGTAGCAGTGGTTTAAAGTACTCTTGTCTCTAGTAAGACAGTTGACATGCTGAAATGTCACATAATGTGGTCAGCTAGAGTTCGTAACATGTTCCTTATGCAACCTTGTGGGGATTGCAAATGGAAGAAATGATGAAATGATGAAATATGTTGCAAATAGAAGAAATGATGAAAACTTTTGTGGAGAATAAAATGGTTTGCAACTGATTTTTTAAAATAATTTTTTTATTTTCTTTTAATACAAACATTTCATCTTTCATTAAACAGTGTATCGTCTGGGTACAATTTTTTTGTGCAATAAACATCAACATTGATTTAACCATTAAAAATCAACCATGTTCATTATTTATCTATTTTTGAATTAATACTAATACATAACATATCTATTATGGTAACATTTCTCTTAGTTTATTTGACTTTGTAATACATTTTCACTATTTTACTCCTCTGCTTTTATTTCTAGTTTTCATATTTATTCTCTAACCATTGATAAAATAACCCCCATATACTATAATAGTTCGATTCTTCCTTTCCTTTAATTGCAAGTGTTAATCTATTCATTTCTGCACATTCTAATATTTTCTTAATCATATTTTCATCTGTGGGGATTTCTTCCCTTTTCCAATTTTGTGCAACTACAATTCTAGCTGCAGTTATTACATGGATAATCAAATATACATTTTATTTATTTATTTATTTATTTATTTATTTATTTATTTATTTATTTATTTATTTATAATTAAATTTCTATACCGCCCTTCTCCAAAATAGGACTCAGGGCAGTGAACAGCCAAAGTAAAAAACAATACATACAAAATTTAAAAGCAGTTTAAAATAATTAAATATTTGGCCGAAAATTAAAACAACCCAATTTAAAATCAATTTAAAATTAACTCAAGCCAGCCCAGCCAGTAATTTTCTTTACTATAAGTTTCTGGTAAAATCCCCAACAAGAATAATTCAGGTTTGAGATCAATATGTTGTTGTGCCATCTTCTCCAACCACATACGAATTTTTGCCCAATATTTTTTTTGCTTCTTCACAAGTCCACCACATATGACCCTGGTATCTGATGGCATTTTCAACACCTAGCTGATTTAGATGTTAAGAGCCTTGGTGGCGCAGCAGACTAAAATGCTGTTAAGTAGCACCAGCTGCCTGCAATTATTGCAAGTTCAAATCTCACCAGGCTCAAGGTTGACTCAGCCTTCCATCCTTTCCAGGTAGGTAAAATGAGGACCTGGTTTGTGGGGGCAATAAGCTGACTTTGTATAAAAAAGAACACCGCTTAGGGGGGCCGAAAGCCCTACTAAGCAGGTATATACAAAAGTATGAAGGCTATTGCTTAACACATTGTAAGCCGCCCTGAGTCTCTGCAGAAGGGCGGCATATAAATCGAACCAATACAATAAATTTGTCTTTAAACATTTTTGCCAATCTTTCTGGTGGCAAATGCCATCTATAAAAAATCTTATACAAATTTTTCTTGTATGCAGTTGACATTCTTAATTTATAATTTCTATCCTATAATTGCTGCCATTTATCTAACTCTATCATAAGTTATACTTATTATATAAGTATAATAAAATAAATAAATAAATAAATAATGTAACCAAAGTTTTTGCCCATGCTATCATTGTTTCTTTCATTTGTTCTTCTTCTAACTTAATACGCAGTAGATAACTATACAATTTTTTATTGCCCTCTCTTCTGTTCCTGTTAATATCTTATCCAGTTCTGTTAATTCCATGTAGAAACCATATAATTTAGCATCTTTTTCATATCTAGATTTCATATTTGCAATTGTGTATACCAAACCATATCAATCCCGTTTTTTTCAATTTTTTTTTGTTCCCCCTTTTCAGTCAAAGTATCTTTATATCAAACAATATTTCCCATGTTAATAATGTTTGGATGTATAAGGGCTTCCATAGTTGAAAGCCAGACTGGTATCTTCAAATAGTGTTGTTCTCTGATTTTCTCCCATACGAATAATAAAGCATTTCTTATATAATGTCTTTGAAAATAACCATGTATCCTGTTTTTCCCATACCATAAGAAGGCATGCCAACCCAATTGCAAGTCATGTCCCTCCAATATCAATAACCTTGTATTTCTCAATACAATCCATTCTTTCATCCATGTTAACTCTGCTGCTTGATAATATAATTCCCAAATTGGTAATCCAAACCCTCCTCTGGTTCTTGCATCTTGTAACATTTTAAAGTTAATTCTTGCTTTTTCCTCCAGTCAGATATAATTCACAACCGCTGTGATTCACTTAACAACTGTGGCAAGAAATGTTGTAAAATGAGGCAAAACCTCACGTAACAAATATCTCACTTAGCAACCAATTTTGTGCTCAATAGTGCTCAGAAGTCAAGGACTACCAATAGTTGTTATGATAAAAATAATCCTGGCCTACCTTGTTGGGCTGACATGGAAGGAACAGACTGGTGGAGCATGGGAACTGTTGAAGAGTCTGCAGACACCAATAGGCCAATATTCTACATACTATGTGGAGGTTACTGGAACATACCATTTATTCATGGGAACTAGTAGGCAATTATCAACCTTGGGCCAAATGTGAGCTTGGATCATCACCTCAATAAGAATCCAAATGGGAATATATAAATTTAGCAAGAATGGATAAATTGTACATAGAGGGATTGTGAGCTTCTGGAAAGATGTCTGCGTCCTAGATTTTAAATATTGGTTCTCTGAAATTGGTCAGCTCAATGTAGGAGATAAGCAGGTGAAACCTGAAAGGGGTGGGGTGGGGTCAAATACATAATCAGTTTGGAGGTGCTATGCTCCCAGAAAATACTAAATCTAGGACCCCCATGAATTCTGTTGACTTTTATCTCATGCCAATTTGCCTCGACCATTAGTAGATCAGATTCAGCTGTAATAGATAGCATGTAATAATCTTGTGATATAGTAGTTTGAACTCAATTCCTGTTTCTGGTTACTTGTACCTGACATTAAGTTATCATTTGATTTATCTTTGTTCTGCTGGAGTGATAAGGTGGTTCCATATGGCCTAGTTTAACTCAGCATTTGTGTTATAATGATATATATTTAAGACTTTATAATAAAAAAAAATAGGGACGCAGTGGTTCAGTAGCTAAGATGCTGAGCTTGTCGGTCAAAAGGTCAGCAGTTCAGCGGTTTGAATCCCTAGTGCCACGTAACGGGGTGAGCTCCCACTACTTCTCCCAGCTTCTGCCAACCTAGCAATTTGAAAGCACGTAAAAAATGCAAGTAGAAAAATAGGGACCACCTTTGGTGGGAAGGTAACAGTGTTCCGTGCATTTTTGGTGTTTAGTCATGCCAGCCACATGACCATGGAGATGTCTTCGGACAGCACTGGCTCTTCAGCTTTGAAATGCCCCTTAGAGTCGGGACTAGCACATATGTGTGAGGGGAACCTTTACCTTTACCTTAATGAAGCAAGGTGCTCATTTATTATGGGGATCTTGACACAATGCTTCTCTTTCCTCTTATATTGTCCAACATTGAAGAAGCCAACCAAACCCCTCTGGGAAAGTTTGGATCTCCACGGCTTTGTGGAGTTTCACCTTAAGCACAATCTTTAGATACTGGGACATCAAACCCTTCCATGCAACACTAACCTTCTCCATCCAGGGAAACCAAAGATCCAAATTCTATGATCTTATTTTGATTCAAGATGATTCCCTTGAATCGGTTTGGTCAGAAATGTTTGACGTCCACGATTCCAACTATAGATTGTCGAGGAAAACATGGAAAAGGGGCCTTGTGAGAAGAAACACAGCAGGCTTCCTCCCAGGTTGGCCGGAGAAAGGAATGTCCCCAGAAAGCTACAACATGTACCATGCAGTCTATGTTGTGGCACATACCTTCCAGGATATCTTCACATCCTTATCTAGCCTTTTTGTCATTCCAAGAGAAGACAAGGTAGCTCTTCCAAACCTTCTACAACCACGGCAGGTCAGGGTGAATTCAACTTAAATGACAGCTGAAGTAAATCTTACATGTTGGGTGGTTTTCTTTTCCAGAATCTTTTTATTTCATTTCAGTTCTAGGAATGTCTTCTGCTGTTTCTTTCCAGCATTTGATTTGGTCAAATGGGATGGTTGTAGTTGCTACTTCTTGTACAATGTTGCGAACCTCCGTCAATTGTTCTTCAGGCACTCTTGTCTATCAGACCTAATTCTTTAAATCTATTTGTCACTTCTACTGTATATTCATCAGGGATACGATTTAGTTCATATCTGAGTGGCCTAGTGCTTTTCCCTACTCTCTTTAATGTAAGCTTAAATTTTGCAACGAGAAGCTCATGATCTGAGCCACAGTCAGCTCCTGGTCTTGTTTTTACTGACTGTATAGAGCTTCTCCATCTTTGGCTGCGGAGCACATAGTCAATCTGATTTCTGTGTTGACCGTCTGGTGATGTCCATGTGTAGAGTCGTCTCTTGCATTATTGGAAAAGAGTGTTTGCTATGACCATCGTATTCTCTTAACAAAATTCTATCAGCCTGTGCCCTGCTTCATTTTGTACTCCAAGGCCAAACTTGCCTGTTATTTTTTGGCTTCCTACTTTAACATTCCAATCCCCCATGATGATAAGGACATCATTTTTTGGTGTTAATTCTATAAGGTACTGTAAAGCTTCCTAGAACTGGTCAATTTCATCCTCTTCAGCACCAGTGGTTGGGGCATAGACTTGGACTACTGTGATATTGAATGGTTTGCCTTGGATTTGAACTGAGATCATTCTGTCATTTTGGGAATTGTATCTCGGTATTACTTTTCCTACTCTTTTATTGATTATGAAGGCTACTCCATTTCTTCTGAGGGATTCTTGCCCACAGTAATATACCTGATGGGCATCTTAATTAAATTCAGCCATTTCTGTCCATTTTAGTTCGCTGATTCCTAAGATGTCTATGTTCAGTCTTGTCATCTCTTGTTTAACCACGTCCAGCTTGCCTTGATTCATGGATCTTACATTCCAGGTTCCTATGGAGAAAAAATCTTTACAGCATCGGACTTTCCTTTCACCACCAAATGCATCCACAGCCGAGTGTCCTTTTGGCTTTGCCCCAGTCGCTTCATTCTTTCTGGCGCTACTAATATTAGCCCTCTGCTCTCCCCCAGTAGCATATTGGACACCTTCCGACCTGAGGGGCTCATCTTCTGGCATCATATCTTTTTTCCTTTTGGTACTGTGCATGGGGTTTTCATGGCAAAGATACTGGAGTGGGTTGCCATTACCTTCTCCAGTGGATCACATTTTGTCAGAACTCTCTGATGATTGTAACTAAGGAATAAGCTGGTCTCCTATCCCACTTGGGTAAAAATTATTTACTCCCTTGGAGGCTGGCTTTGTAAAACCAGTTACACAACTGTATCAGACTGGCTGTTTGAAGAACCTCAAAGCACTATCACTTCCTCTTGTGAAGACTATAAAACTTGCTACTACCAAAAATATCAAAAAGTGCTAAAAGAAGACACCATCCCTTGCCAGCCATTAAAGGAATGAAAGGTAACATCTAACAGCTACTTATTTTTCTTTATTTCATTCTGCATATTGGCACAAAGTTTTTTTTAAAACGGAAGTTAAGAAAAGATGAAAGTGAATCCAGTCCCTATTGTTCTTGGAGGGTGGGTTATTACATTTGTTAAATGTCATTTCTGTTTAACAGAGAACACTTTCCTTGATTATCTACATGTCCTTTGCTTAGTTTAAGTTCTTTCTGTATACCTAGCAATTATGAGAGGGAGAGAGAGAGAGAGAGAGTTTGGTCTAGTGGTTAAGGCACCAGACTAGGAATCAGAAACAATGAATTCTAGTTCTGCCTTAGCCATAAAAACCAGCTGGGGGAGAGTCTGAGTCTTCAGAGAGGGGCGGCATATAAATTGAATTAAATTGAAATTGAAATTTGAGCTGCTCACTTTCTCTCAGCCTAACTCACCACACAGAGTTGTTGTTGTGGGGAAAATAGAAGAACGAAGGAGTATTACATATGTTCGGCCCCTTGAATTGTTTATAAAAATAATAAAGGCAGGATATTAAATAAATTTATAAATTACATCCAGAAGCTAGAGACTAAAATAGAGAGGTTGGTTGGCTGGCAGGATAAACAACTGAGCTTTTAAAAATGGCAATAAATCTCATTTGGGACAAAATTCTGGAAAGATAAAAACCATTTTTAAAGTTTACAGAGAATATCAGAGTTGGAATGGACCTTCTAATCCAATTCTTGCTTAAGCAGAAGATCCTATATACAATGACAGACAAATGGCTGTTCAATCTCTTCCCACAACTTCTGGAGGCAAGTTGTTCACTAATTAAATTGTTCTCACTGACAGGAAATTTCTCCTTAATTCTAGGTTGGATCTCTCTTTAATAAGCTTCCATCCGTTATTTGCCCTCAGGTGCTTTGGAGAATAGGCCAATCCCCCCTTCTCTTGATAGCCCCTCAGGAATAGAATAGAATAGAATAGAATAGAATAGAATAGAATAGAATAGAATAGAATAGAATAGAATAGAATAGAATAGAATAGAATAGAAGACGGAAGGGACCTTGGAGGTCTTCTAGTCCAGCCTCCTGCTCAAGCAGGAGAACCTATAAGGTGGGCTTATACAGTATTGGAATAATCTCTTATTGGTTGTAACTTTCTCCAGGTCCACCGACTCGTCCTACAGTTGTAATGCCTTGTCTGCTATGCCCGTCTCTCTTGTGCTGCCTCCTCCTCCTCCTCCCCTTTCCATTAGCCTCCAGTTCTGCATCTAAAGGGGACACAGTGGTCAGAACCAGCAGTGGTCCTATTAAGGGCAAGCAGTTCCTGGCTGGCATTGGATCTGTGACAGCCTATCTAGGCATTCCTTATGCTAAGCCTCCCCTGGGGAAGTTGCGTTTCCAGAAACCTCTTCCACATCAGCCATGGAAGCAAACATTGGAAGCCACCAGCTTTGGCAATTCCTGTCCTCAATTTATTTTCCAGGATGTCCCTGAAGCAGAGATATGGTCTCCTAAAACGCCATTGTCAGAAGATTGCCTTTCCCTCAACATCTGGTTGCCACACCCACAACCTTCTTCACCAGTCCCTGTTTTGGTCTGGATACACGGAGGGGGATATTTAATGGGGACATCTTCTGTGGACGTGTTCAATGGGGCACCTTTGGCTGCCACTGAGAATGTCATTGTGGTCACCATCAATTACCGCTTGGGAGCCCTGGGCTTTCTGTACTTGCCACCAGCTGCTCCAGGGAACCTAGGCTTATGGGACCAACAGCTGGCCCTGAAGTGGGTAAAAGAGAATGCAGCTGCCTTTGGGGGAGATCCTTCTCGGGTGACCATTTTTGGCCAGAGTGCTGGAGGATCTTCTGTGAATTTCCATCTTCTTGCACCAAAAAGCCAGGACCTTTTTGCCCAAGCGGTGATCCAGAGTGGAACAGCCAATGCCTTCTGGGCTTGGAGGTCTCCTGAGGAAGCCAAACAAAAATCACTGGAATTTGTTCATCTGCTAGGTTGCTCCGAGGACAATAATATCAGCATAGTGCATTGCCTGCAAACAAAAAATGTTTCTGAACTTATTAGGCATGAAATATCTTTGTACTTCAAAGATGGCTTCCTTGCGGATTTTCCCTTCAGGCCAACCACAGATGGGGAGTTTGTGCTTGGTGATCCAGAAAAGCTCATGGAGGAGGGGCAATTTCAGGCCAAACCAGTCCTCATAGGTGAAACCTCTGATGAAGCAGCCTCATTTGTCCACTTTGTTTTCCCTAACATCACCCACAATCTCATCAATCAGGAGCAGCTTCTGAAAGGGATAAGAATGTTGGTGCCAAATGCAAATGAAGATTTTATTCGGACTATTGCACTGAAGTACAGTGAAGGGAATCATGGCCCAGCACAATACCGCTCTGCTCTGTCCCACTTCTATACAGATCGGATATTTGCATGCCCAATGAGGGAAGCTGCAGGAAATATCAGGAAAAATGGGAGTCCTGCATATGCCTATTTATTCGCACATCGCCCTTCATGGTCAGTTTGGCCTGAATGGATTGGAGCAACTCACGGTGCTGAGATTCCTTTTGTTTTTGGAACCCTTGAATCAACGCTGCCTTTCAATCAAACATACACAGAGGCCGAAGCCAGACTGTGCCATAAGATGATGCACTACTGGGCAGAGTTTGCCAGAACTGGGTAAGTGCAGTGGTGGGATTCAGCCAGTTCGCACCACTTTGGGAGAACCGGTTGTTAACTTTCTGAGCAGCTTGGGGAACTAATTGTTGGAAGAAATCATTAGGGCAGAGAATCAGTTGTTAAATTATTTGAATCCCACCACTGGGTAAGTGGTTCACTTTATTTCTATAAATTTGTATTTTAAATCCAAAGAAAGCCTTTCCATTCAACAAATGCACCTTATATCTAAAGCAATGAAGCCATAAAGTAATGCTTGCTATTCCTTTGCGTATGTTTACAGGTTGTGTTAATACAATAGTTCATGATTTACAACAATAGTTGGAACTAGAATTTCTGTTGCTAAGCAAGACAGTTGTTAAGTAAATCATACCCAATTTTAAAACCTTTCTTACCACAGTTATTAAGCAAATCACTGCAATTTTTAACTACAATATATGATTATGTGAATCCAGCTTCCTCCATTGACTTTGCTTGTTGAAAATCAGCTGGGAAGGTTGCAAATGGTGATCATGTGACCCTGGGACATTGCAGCCATTGGAAATACATGCCAGTTGCCAAGCAGCCAAATTTTGATCACGTGACTGTGAGGATGCTGGAATAGTTGTAAGTGCAAGGACCAGTTGTAAGTCATTTTTTTCAGTGTCATTGTAGCCTTGAATGGATGTTAAGTGAATAGTTGTAAATCAAGGATTACCTGTACTTGAAACAGCCCTGACATTTTTAAGGATTCTTAATAATGTCACTTATAGATAATTGTTCTTTTATGAGTTCATTGGTATCATACATATTCCAGGGTACATTATTTCTCCAAGTGGAATAAAGAAGGCAAAAGGGAGATAAGAAACAGAGCATTACCATTAAGAGAATGAGCAAAGGCTTGCAAGGGAGTAAGTAGTGAAGGGGAAACTCACAGGATGGAGGGTGCCCAGGGTGTGAGGATTGGGACTGGCAGATCCAAGAGTCTATGAGGAGCTGACCTGGGTTTGGATCAGTAAGGAGGAGACACAAGAGATTTCACCAAGCCAAACTCCACCCCTCCCTCAAAGTCCCCTTTGGGAGTTCCCCTTGGTTGTAGTTTCTCAAGTCAAAACCAGTCTCTTTGGAAAAGAACTACATCAGAATAACAGAGTTGGAAGGGACCATGGAGGTCTTCTAGTCCAACCTCCTGCTCAAGCAGGAGACCCTATTCCATTCTGGACAAGTGGCTGTCCAATCTCTTCTTAAAAACCTCCAGCAATGAAGCACTCATAGCTTCTGAAGGCAAAGCTGTTCCTCTGATCAATTGTTCTCACTGTCAGGAAATTTCTCCTTATTTCTAGGTTGTTTCTCCCTTTGATTAGTTTCCATCAATGTCCTTTTCTTCCTCCTTAGGAATCCCACTGGGTCAACAGCCAGCAAGGATGAGTGGCCACTCTATAATGCCGCAGAGCAGAATTTCTTCCTTCTTAATACTGAGCCATTCCAGGAAAGGGTGATAGAGCACTGTGATTTTTTAAAGAGCCTTTTTTCAAAGGCTGAAGAGACACGTAAGTTCAACTATTAGTTCTGCCTTTGGAAGGGAGTAGTGGTTGATGAAAAAGATGTTTTTAAAAATCATTTATATATCAAATATAGAGATCACCCATCTCACTCATAGAGCAATCTCTAAAAATTGGTTTTATTTCCAGTCTTTGCTGAAACATACTCATTTGATTTCACACTGTGCAATTTTGTAATGCTAGTGATAAATTTTGTAGAGCAAACATATTTCATGATGTCCTAAGAGTTGGGTCTCTAGTAATGTCCCCTAAGTAAGCCTTAGTTGCTCACATAAAGATAACAACAAGAACAACAACAATAATGAACCCAAAACATCTGGCTCACCACTTGACCACCATTGTCATTGACAAAATCCCTCTCAGTCAAACTTCTGGTTTGGTGTCGCGATGATGCAGTCGAGGAAATAGCGGGCTCCTTTGAGTCCTGTGAAAATCCCGACTGACAAACCGCCGCCGATGAGTCTTTGGACCAAACTCGTCTTGCAGGGACGAGGGGAGAAGAGGAGTGCCTCGGGAGACCAAGAGGAACAGGCAAGTTCCTCAGAGATCAGAGGGAATCCTCTGAGTCTGCGGCGGGGGGCGGAGGCCATGGTGGCTGCCACGAAGCTGGGACAAACTGAAAGAAGAATTGTGCAGGAGGAAAGAAGAAAGAACGAAGTGTTTTGAAGCTGGGTGAGTGACACCAACCCAGGCGAGAAACAATGTTAGAACATGGATTTTTACTAATAAGACCCCTAGCCTTAAATAGTGGCTGTGGATTTGTGGGGCATGAAGACTCAGCAAAGTAATTACAGGAAGCTGAAACATACCATAAAATTGGGGTTTTTCTTTAAATTGGAACTGGTCTGATCCTTGGAAAAAGAAAAAAGTGACAAATAGGGATTTAATACCTTTAAAAGTTAGAAAAAGAGAGACAAACGGATGGTTACATAATTGTTACAAAATGGAGATTGCCGTGACTAAGCGAAAGTGTGGATAGTAGCGATTTGCCTTCTGCTTGAAAAAGAAACATTGTGACTTGATATTTATTCTGGATTACTTTGAAAATGACTATGGATTTTTGATCTTGGAGATTCCTATTCTGTCTATGGGAGGCTTCATAGGTGGAAAGAAAGAAGAAATATAACGGGACTAGTAAAACTGAAACTAACTGGCGTAGGAACAAAAGAAATGGCGCAGGAACAAAAGAAGGGAAGCTGATGGATTTTATATGGAACAGATGTTACAAAAGAATTAAAATGACATATAGAGTTTCAAATATGGCAATACTGAATTTGAAGTGGAATATTATGGACAGATAGGGAAATGAAGAAATAAAATATATAAAATGAAAATGGAATGCTTAAATGTTTAAATGTTTAAATGAATTTTAAATACAAACAGGAGGTGCTTATAGAGTAATAAAGATGGAAAATAAAACAAGGTAATTAAACTAGAAAATTGATGTAAAGGTGGATAAAAACGATATTGTTGTAAAAGAATAAGAGTATATATCAATATTAGATAAACTTAAGGAAATTTATTAGATTATGGAAGAATATGTGGAGAATATGTTTGATGTAATATGTTTCCATTTTAAATTGTAAACAAAATTTAGAATGGTAAATATGATTAAATATAAATGATTAATGTATTAATTGGATGATAAATTAAGATACACAGATTTAAGTAGCAAAGTAAGACTGAGTTTAATCTGTATTGGAAATGATTAATATTAAGAAAAATGTTGGAAATCACCCAGGAAGAGTATGTTGGGAAAAAGTTAAATAATGGATAAATATACTGAAAATTAACCAAACAACAAGTGGAGATATGGAGGAGAATATGCTGAAAAGCAGCCAATAAAACAAGCTGTGAATCAGCCAAAATAATAGAAATGATGAGGAAGAGAATATGCTGGAAAACAGCCAAAACAAGATATGCTGGGTACCAGCCAAACAAGAGTTGGAGATGTGGAGGAGAATATGCTAGAAATCAGCCAAAATAAAATATGCTGCGAATCAGCCAAACAATAGATGTAGGTGTGGAAGAGAATATGCTGGAAAACAGCTAAAATAAGATGCTGGGAATTAGCCAAATAATAGTGAGGTATGGAGGAGGATATGTCGGAAATAGCTTGAATGTAAAATTGTTGGAAATTAAATAAAACAATAGATACCGGGTGAAGAAGAATATTTTGGAAGACAATTAAAATGAAGCGAAATGAGTATGAAATGAATCTGTGTAAAATGAAAAGTGTAATAGATGATAAGTTCAAGAAAATTAAGTATAAATTAATAAGTTTTAAGATTTAAAGATTTGCCGAAATGGGTCTAGAGATTCAAGAATACAGATAGAAATTTGATTTATAAATTGAAATAAAAATAGAGTTGTATACATTTGGAAATTAAGATTTGTGGTGATAAAATAGTAAGGCAAATACTTAGATTAAGAGGTTAGAATATTTCTTAAAAATTTGTGTTTTGATTTTAATGTTGAAAGATGTAATGAGCTAGATAGAATTTTGATTTACAATTGAATATAAAAATGAGTTGTGTCTATTTGGAAATTAAGATTTGTGGTGATACAATAGAATGGTTTAGATTAAGACGTTAGAATTTGTGTTAAAATTTTATGTTTTGACTTTTAATTTTAAAAGATGTATTAGAAAAAAATTTGGAATAGAGCTTGGAAAAGAAGTGTAAGCAATTGTACTTATTTATGACCAGATCAAGACTTCGTTCTTAAAAGATGTATTTTGTGTGTTTGTTTTAAAAAATAAAAAAATATTTTTCAAAAAAAAATATCTGCCCATCACAGCTTGGACTGAGTAGATGGAGAAAAAATATCACATCCAGTCTAAACATCTGGCTGACCATGTGACAAACAATAATGTTTTGATATATATTTAATAAATATATATTATGCCATGCATCATGGAATCCTCAGAATCCTACTTCTAGATTCAGATTCTTTAGTGATAAGATGTACACCTTATCTTGATATTTCATTTTTCTTTGTTCTGCAGACAAGTCCGAAGGTGCCAACGGACTAGGAAGAAGACAGGAGGTAGGAATTCAGTGCTTGGTTTTAGTAATGGCCGGCAATTGGGATCAAGTTGGATGATTTCAGAAGGGGACTAGACTTCTTCCTAAATAGTAATTTCACACTGGCATTCCAAACCATTTTTAAGTAGCACTTTTGTGGCTCAGCTTCACTGTGTGAAATGGAAGCTCTCCAAGCTGATGCCAATGGCCTTTGTGGAAGAGGAACCTGGAGGAACCTCTCGATCTCAGCATAAACAAATCAACAAATACAGATCTTGGGCATGAGGAAGGAAGGAATGAGCCACCAAAAGTAACTTACAGAAAAGATTACGCAGTGCTGAGAAAGAGAAAGTATGAGAGTGAAATGCAGCCTGTCGGGGAAATCAGTTTTCATATGAATGGGACAATTTAATAGACAAACGGAGACATTAGGAATTTCTCCTTGTAGCCCAGTGATAAACATTATCAGAACATAGGCACCCCTGAATCTCAAGATGCAAATATTTTTTCTAACTAAGACCATTATCCTCTCTACCTTGTCATGGTCAGATCACTCTCTCCTTCGTCTCGACCTTCGAACTGCTGCATCCCGCCGCAGGGACCCGGAGCCGGTAAGATGGTTCCATCCCAGGCGCCTGATGGAACCTGATAGGTTCCAGATGGAGCTTGGGCCATTTCCTGAGGCTCTGACACACACCTCGACTGGAGACCTAGTGGCTACCTGGGATAGGGCGGCCGCTGGAGCTCTGGATCGGGTCGTGCCTTTGCAGCCTCTGACGCAGCGCCGATCTCAATTGGCTCCTTGGTTCACCGAGGAGCTGAGGGAGTTGAAGTGCCAGAAAAGACGCCTAGAGAGTAGTTGGAGGGCCAGTCTTTCTGAATCTGACCGGACACTAGTAAGATCCCATATTAGGAATTACCTAGTGGCGATAAAAGCAGCAAAATTTAGTTATTTTGCTACTCTTATTGCGTCATCAGATAACTGCCCAGCCGCCCTCTTTAGGGTGATCCGCTCCCTGCTCCACCAGGAAGCGCGGGAGGACCCCTTGGAGGGGAGAGCCGAGGATTTTGTTCAGTATCTGTATGACAAAATCACTCAGATTCGGAAAGATCTGGACTCCGACTAGGTAGTCTCAGGGGGAGGGACTGGGGCAGGTCTTGAGAATGTTATCTGGGATGAGTTTGATCCTGTGACCCCTGAGGACGTGGACAGGATTCTGGGCAGACTGAACGCGACCACTTGTTTATTGGACCCGTGTCCTTCCTGGTTAGTGCTGGCTTCCCAGGAAGTGACACGAGGGGATTATAAATGCTTCGTTGGGTGAGGGTGACTTTCTTGCCGCCTTGAAAGAGGCGGTGGTGAGGCCTCTCCCCAAGAAGCCTTCCCTGGACCCAGCAATGTTGGTAAACTATCATCCGGTCTCCAACCTTCGCTTTGTGGTAAAGGTTGTTGAGAGTGTGGTTGTGCAACAGTTTCCCCAGCACCTGGATGAAACGACGTATCTGGATCCGTTCCAGTCGGGCTTCAGGCCCGGGTACAGCATGGAAACGGCATTGGTCACATTGGTAGATGATCTCTGGAGGGCTCAGGACAGGGGGTGCTCCTCTGTCCTGGTCCTGTTAGATCTCTCAGCGGCTTTTGATACCATCGACCATGGTATCATGCTGCACCGGTTGGAAGAGTTAGGGGTGGGAGGCACTGTGTTGCAGTGGTTCTCCTCCTTTCTCTCTGACAGGTCGCAGTCTGTGTGGACAGGGGGGCAGAGGTCGACCCCGAGGCACCTCATATGCGGGGTGCAAGGGTCGGTCCTCTCGCCCCTCCTGTTCAACATTTATGTGAAGCCGCTGGGCGAGATCATCCGTGGTTTCGGGGTGAAGTACCACCAGTATGCTGATGACACCTAGCTGTATATCTCCACCCCAGACCATGCCAACGATGCCCTTGAAGTGATGTCCCGGTGCCTGGAGGCCGTACGGATCTGGATGAGGAGGAACAGGCTCAGGCTCAACCCATTCAAGACCAAGTGGCTGTGGTTTCCAACGTCCAGATATAGTCAGTTGGTGCCATCACTGACTATTGGGGGCGAATCATTGGCCCCCACGGAGAGAGCTCGCAACTTGGGCATCCTCCTGGATTCACGGCTGTCTTTAGAAGAGCAGTTGATGGACGTGACTGGGAGGATTTTTCATCAGGTTCGCCTGATTCACCAGTTGCGTCCCTTTCTGGATCGGGACTCGTTACGCATGGTCACTCATGCCCTCGTCACCTCCCGCCTGGACTATTGTAATGCTCTCTACATGGGGCTCCCCTTGAGGAGCACCCGGAGGCTCCAACTGGCGCAGAGTGCGGCCGCACGGGTGGTAATGGGAGCGACTTGGCGTTCCCATGTAACACCCCTCCTGTCTGAGCTGCACTGGCTCCCGGTGGTTTTCCGGGTGCGCTTCAAGGTTTTGGTTACCACCTTTAAAGCGCTCCATGGCTCAGGACCTGGGTACTTGTGGGACTGCCTACTACCACCAATAGCCTCCCACCAGCCGGTACACTCTCATAGAGAGGGGCTCCTCCAGGTGCCCTCGGCCAAACAATGTCAACTGGCAGCCCCTAGGGGGAGAGCCTTCTCTGTGGGGGCACCTACTATCTGGAACGAGCTCCCCCACCGGAGATACAGAGGATCCCAGATCTGCGCACCTTCCGCCGCGCTCTAAAGACCTTTTTATTTCACCAGGCGGGCCTGGCCTAACTTTCTCCCTCTTTTTAAACATTCTTAATATTTTTAATATTTTTTAGTACTTTTAATATTCAAAGTTTAAATTGTTTTAAATTGGTTGGGGTTTTAAATTTGTCTGGGCCAAAGTATTTAATTTGATTTTATATCTGCTTTTTAAATTTTGTATGTATGTATTTTATTGTTGGCTGTTCACCGCCCTGATTCCTTCAGGAGTAGGGCGGTATATAAATCAAATAAAAGTAAAAAGTAAAAGTAAAGTAGGTAACAGAAGGGCAGGAAGTAACTTGAGATCAGTTAGGTTATTAATTTCCAATGTGTATGCATGCATATAAATCCCCCTCCATTTTGAAAAGTATAAATATGAGTGAATTTGTCAAGTGTGCCATCATAATGGCTTCTGAGCAGTGGTGAAATCCAATTTTTTTTACTATTGGTTCTGTGGGCGTGGCTTGGTGGGTGTGGCGTGGCTTGGTGGGCTTGGTGTGGTGGTCATGGCAGGGAAAGGATACTGCAAAATCCCCATTCCCTCAGCACTCCTGTGGGAAGCATATCGCAACATCTCCATTCCCACTCCACTCAGGGGCCAGCCAGAGGTAATATTTGCCAGTTCTCCGAATTACTCAAAATTTCTGCTACTGGTTCTCCGAACTACTCAAAATTTCTGCTACCAGTTCTCCAGAACCTGTCAGAACCTGCTGGATTTCACCTCTGCTTCCGACTACTTCACTGCTGGCATCCTGTGATAAAATGCAGGGAGGGGGAGAATGGGGTCATAGGGAAGGGGATGACAGGATGACAGAAACCAGAGGTGTCAATCTGGAACAGATTGGTTGATCCAACAACATGAGCTTGAGAATAGAATGGAATGTGAACCAAAGAGGCACCAAATCTTAACGCTGTTACCAAAACTCCCAATATTATTGGAGTCTTAAAACTGGTCAAGATGGGAGGACCTGGGAGAAGGAGAAAAGGCAGGCTTTGCACAGGAATACTCAGATCCACTTTTCTTGCGCTGTAACCACTTGACTTTCGTAAAAGTATCCCTTTTGCTACAAATGGATTCGAGGGGCTTTCTTTCCTGAACATCCAAGCTGGGACAAGTCTGACAGCATCCTTTTCTCTGCAAGAGTTTCTCCCACTGTTTTCTCAAGGGAATTTCTCCACTGCACACAAACAAAAACAGTAAATACTGCAGCAAGCCTTGATTACGTGCTTTGGGTCCTGCATTTTGATTCCACAAACCCCTCCATATTTAGTATAAGGGGAATACAGAGCATCTTAGGTGGACCTTTAAGGTTAAGATTATGGCACCAGGCTAGACATCAGGAGATTGTGAGTTCTAATCCTACCTAAGCCATGAAAGCCAGAAAGGTACAAATAGATCTGACAGTCTGGTAACTTTTAGCCTGGTGCCTAAATCTCAAAAACCGATCTAAGGTGTTCTGTGTTCCCCTTATAATAAATAGGCTGATTTTAGGCTAGTTACTCTCTCTCGGCCCAATTTACCTCACAGGATTGTTGTTGTTGGGAAAATAGGAGGAGAAAGGCATAGGGGTATGTTCTCCACCTTGGGTTATTTGTAAAAATAATAAAGGTGAGATATATATAATAAACAAAAATAAATAAAAATTCTCTTATTCTACCTTACTACAGAGAAGAGCATTCTGGAATCTCTGCTTTGCCTGTGTCTTGAACTGGCCTACTATGAAGGGCTGCCACTTAAGTTGAACCTCTTTGAAAATGGCATCCATATCTCAAAGGCACCATTTGAAAACCTAACTACCGTTTTGTTGGCTTCAGAATAATGGTTGTGTATTTATTTCTCTCAGGAATCAATCAAGACTTATCTTTAAAGCCTGGGCAAATGATGACAAGCTTCACCAGAGAACCTTCCAGAAGCATCCATTGTCCTTTCGGGGACTGACTGGTGGGAACTTGGAAGACAAATAAGGAGACAACTAAAACTCACATCACTTTTGCTGCTAAAATAATAAATTTCTTGGAGTAATTTGTTATATCTTGATTTGAGACAGGCTTTTAATTAATCCAGCTCCCTCAAAAAAGAACCTCTTAATAAATACTGTTTGAATTCTTAGGATAAAAATCCTTTTATTTTCACAATGAAAGGAAATAGTAATAAGGATATGATAAACAATAGTAGAATATAATATACTGGAATACTATAATTAATAGAAACTTGTGATTCTGTAAACATTTGTTTCCTGTAACACATATATGCTACATTATGCCCTTGTATTTGTATTTCCTGTAAGAAACTTCCTGCAACAAACATAGGCTGTATTAGGCCTCTGTAAAGTATCTGGAATTTGTGAAACATATGTTCCTGCCATCAATTTGAATCCACATCAGTCTTATTCATGTTTTTTTTCTGCCATCCAAAGCCTGGTACTTATATCAGTTTGGAGCTGCATACATCATCCGGGGGATAACTTACACCTCAGCCCTAATTTGCACCTTTGATCTGGGTTGTTGGGCGCTCAGTTTCCTTCCCTGCAGCACCAGGAGGCCTAGTGGCCAATTGGGAGAAGAAAGGAATACTCAAGGATAAATAAGAGGCATCTATCCTTTGCAGGGCTATTGGATACAAACCTAAATTAGGAGGCAGCAATTGGGGACTTAACTGGTGTTTCTAACAGTATAAAAAGGATGCCATACCTTCTCTGAGGTGTGGCCTTTCCTTACATGTCTCTTTTTGTATATGTTTACCCAGCTTTCTACTTTTCATTAAAATTAAATGCTGATTCTTTCTCACAAGCCTCCGCTTCAGTTCTTTGGCTCATTGTTGGCTTAAGCGCATAGCCAGACCTTACAACAACAACATAAGAATGTGATGCAATATGGAAAAACAAATAAAGGAAACAGGAATTCTGCCAAATTTTGCTATAACCTAATGACACACACAGCTTTTTCATAGGGCTGAGCTCCTTAAATCTAATACATGGGCAGGTTTGATATTCTAGGTTTGTGATGGTGAACCTATGACACATGTGTGACAGGTGGCACATGTAGCTGTTGTATACTGAGCCTGCGCAGGGAACTAGCCCTCTATAGGAATTGAATGTAACATTCTGGTTCATGATTGGTTGGCCACCTTTACAGCTGGGGTATAAGAAGGCTGTCAAGGCAGAGTTGTTTTTTGCGTTGTTACTGATCTAAATAAAAGAGTTTGTTGTGACAGCTGCCTCTATATATGCCTCAGGTCGACTGACGAACACAGTTAACGAGAGTCTGTAAAATTGGTGACGAGGGTGGGATGAATGCCGACGGGCAGTTATTGTGAGAAAAAAAAAACCCGAACCGTTTTTTCTGAGGCGCTTGCCGCTGAGGCGGTGAGACGTTCGACTGACTGACTGAGGTACGAGACGGTGTCCATCCAGTAGAAATAATGGCCTCATCTCACCCCTTCCCTCCTTTTAACCCGAATAATTTATTTATTCATTTATTTATTTATTTATTTATTTATTTATTTATTTATTTATTTATTTTTAAATTTATATACCGCCCTTCTCCCCGAGGACTCAGGGCAGTGTACAGCCAGAATTAAAAAACATGAAATACAAATATTAAAAACAATTAAAATATATATAAATTTGGCCCAATATTAAAAATACAAACCAATTAAAACATTTAAAATTTCTTCTTAAGCCAGCCCGGCTTGCTGGAAAAAGTGGGTTTTAAGGGCACGGCGGAAGGCACTAAGGTCTTGGATTCTCCTTATCTCTGGGGGCAACTGAGTCAACTCTGGGGCAACTCTGGGGGCTAATGAGTCGTGGGACGCATATGAGGCTAGATTTGAGTGGTTTCTTATTGCAAATGACTATACTAACCTGTCCCTGGAGCGTAAACGGGCATATTTCTTAAGCTTTTGTGGAACTGAAATGTTTGACATGGCTATGACCCTAATGGGTCCACAATCCATTCATGCCGGGACCTGGGATGATTTTATGACTAAATTGCGGAAACACTATGCGCCGGTGCCCTCGAGAATAGCCCGCCGCCAGCATTTTTATCACATGGATCAGGCCCCTGGGGAGACCATTAACCACGACGTCGCAGCCCTGAGGAAACTGGCCCTTCACTGTCAATTTGACAATCTAGATGATTATCTTCTCGACAGACTTGTGAGTGGAGTCAGGGACCAAAATCTGAAGAGTCGTTTAATAGCAAACCAGGAGGTGACATTCCAAATGGCTCTTGATGAGGTGTGTGCGGCCGAGCTCGCCACACTCTCCTTAGCAGAACTTCCCAGAAGACAAAGCCCGTGTCAGTCAAAGGAATCTAATTTACGTGTAAACGAGATTGAAATCTCAGACTCAGATGAAGAAGCGGAGGTCCACCGGGTGTCAGGCGCTACTAACAGAGCTGAACCGCCTCGATATAAACGACGCCCTGCGAATACAGAATGCCTTAGCTGTGGGGGAGATCACCAAAGACAATCTTGTAGGTTCAAGGATGCGTTTTGCCGCCGTTGCGGCCGACGAGGGCATATTGCGAGAGTATGCCGTTCAACGCAGCCCCAGCCTGTCTCTTCCCCACCTCTGTAGTCTGATGTGAGACGACCTCCGAGGCCATCCGCAACGAGACCCCGCTCAGAGCGCCGCGCAGCTGACATCCATATGGTCTCACAATACGACATGCACCACTCGCAACGACAAAAGATTCGTCTCACGGTCCAAATTGAGGGAAAGTTGTGCCGCATGGAAGTGGACACCGGGTCCGCCATGTCAATTGTGTCATGGAGCACAATAAAGCGCCTAGTTCCTAAGCTGTCCAAGCGGAGTCTTCCCGCCAGCGATCTCCTCCTGCATGACTATCAAGGAAACCTCATTCCTGTACTGGGTTGTGATATGTTCCGAGTTGCTTTTAAAAAACTTTTCAGGCCGTTTGCCATTGGTGGTGGTTGACGGGCCTTTACCAAGCTTTTTAGGCCTCAACTGGTTCGACGCCCTCGGGTTGACCGTCCAAGGGGTAAACACCATCCGCTCGTCTGAATTGGACAGTCTCATCAATGAATTTCCTGCCGTGTTCGATGGGGCTCTTGGCAAGTATAACGGCTCCCCTGTCTGCTTAAATTTAGATCCCCAGGTCCTGCCCTGCCGTCTGAAGCCGCAACGGGTGCCATTCACCCTGCGACCCTGAGTTGACGCCGAACTAGACAAATTTATTGCTCAAGGCATCCTCGAACCTGTGGATTATGGCCATTGGGAAACACCTATCATCACGGCCATTAAAGCAGACGGGTCTGTCCGCATTTGTGCGGACTACTGGGCGACGATCAACAAGGCGCTACAATCCTATGCCTACCCTGTTCCCGTTGTGCAGCATCTGCTGCACTTCCTTGGTAACGGGTCTGTTTTTGCAAAACTTGATTTGTCCCAGGCTTACCAACAGCTGCCTGTGGACGATGAAACGGCGGAGGCACAGACAATTGTTACTCACCACGGAGCTTTCCGATGTCGCCGCTTGCAATTCGGAGTCAGTGTCACTCCGGGGATATTCCAGAGCCTTTTGGAAAGGCTCCTTCATGGAATCCCCGGGGTCGTACCTTATTTTGATGATGTGCTGGTGTTGGCTACCAGCACATCTGAACTCATGGCTTGCCTTTGCTCAGTACTTAAAGTTTTTGACCGCGCTGACCTGAAAGTGAAGAAGTCTAAATGTCACATCACCGTGCCTCGGGTCGAGTTCCTGGGGTTCCTGATCGACGCCCGGGGCATTCATCCCACGGCAGCGAAGACTAAGGCCATCATGGAGGCTCCCCCTCCTCGCTGTAAAGCGGAGCTCCAGGCGTTCCTGGGGCTCTTGAACTTCTATGCCGTCTTTCTTCCGCATAAGTCTTCCATCGTGGAACTTCTTCACCGACTGTTAGATCGCGGGGCTGTGTGGACCTGGACTGCTAAAGAGGCTGCTGCTTTCAAGGCTGTAAAGTCCTTACTTACCTCCAACTCAGTCCTGGCACAGTATTGTGAGACCTTGCCCCTAATCCTGGCGTGTAATGTGTCACCTTACGGGGTGGGCGCCGTGCTGAGTCATAAATTCCTAAATGGGACGGAAGCTCCGGTGGCTTTCTTCTCAAGGACCCTGGCTCCGGCCGAATGGAACTATTCTCAATTGGACAAAGAGGCTTTAGCCCTCATTGCCGGGGTAAAGAGGTTTCACGATTACCTTTATGGACACCATTTCTCCCTCATCACTGACCATAAGCCACTGTTAGGCCTTTTGGCAGGGGATCGTCAAACCCCGCAAATCTTATCCCCTAGGATGACCCACTGGTCTGTGTTCCTCTCTGCATATGACTACACCTTGTTCCATGTTCCTGGAAAAAATTTGGCCCATGCTGACACTCTGAGCTGCTGCCCTGTGGACACCCTCCTTTGCGACCTGGCCCCAGCGGCTACAATGTTCCTGATCAATGATGCCTCGTTCCTGATTACTGCCGCAGACATCGCCTGCGTTTCAGCTCGGGACCCTGAGATTTCTACTGTTCTTGACTGGGTGAAACGGGGTTGGCCACTGGGCCCATTTAGCCCTGAGCTGCGGCCTTATGCTGTACAAAGAATGAAGTTGTCCACGATAGGGGGGTGCCTGTTATGGGGACATTGGGTCGTTGTTCCTCCTCCCCTCAGTACAGCTGTTCTAACCACCTTGCATGCCGGCCACCCAGGGATGGTTCAGATGAAGGCTTTGGGGAGAAGCTATCTATGGTGGCCTAACCTGGACCGGGATATTATGGAATGGGTGTCTACGTGTCACCAGTGTCAGGTTTCCAGGCCTTTGCCCCCAAAGGAGCAGCCCAGGGAATGGGAGGTGCCCTCTGCTCTGTAGTCCCGTGTGCATGTTGATTTTGCGGGGCCTTTCCACGGGCAGGTGTTCTTAGTACTAGTCAATGCCTTTTCGAAGTGGGTGGAGGTGGTCTTGATGTCCTCCACCACTTCAGAGGCATTGATAAGAGCTCTTCGTAAGATTTTCTCAACACACGGATTACCTGATCTGTTAGTATCTGACAATGGGCCCCAACTGACAGCTACCAATTTTGAGATGTTCCTAGCTGGTTTGGGCATTCGCCACTGCCTGATATCGCGTTTCCATCCGTCTAGCAACAGATGTGTTGAACGGGCTGTGAGATCGGCGAAAGAGGCACTAGGGAGGATGGGGCCCAGGGAATGGCCAGAGAAGGTGGCTGAATATTTGCTGGTGCAACATACCACCCCATGCCAAACAACTAACAAAAGTCCGACCGAGTTCTTAATGGGCCGCCACCTGCGTACAACGCTTGACAGGCTACATCCCCTATACGCTCCATGTAAGCCTTTGGATTCCTCCAGTCCCGTTAGGGAGTTCTGGGTGGCAGATGCTGTATATGTCCGGAACTATAACGGCCAGCCCTTATGGTTACCAGGGAAGGTGGTAGAGGTCACCGGGCCACGATCTTATAAGGTGGATCTAGGCCACAGGCGAGTATGGCGGCACCATACAGACCAATTAAGGAGTCGTTGGGGGTCCCAGACTAGTCAACAATACGACCGACATGTGGGAGGAGCAGCCGAAGGTGAGGAGTTAGATAGCCTGCCCCAGAGCAAGCCAGGACGAGAGCAACGAGTAGGGAACAAGGAAGTACCTGAACCGGCCCGGGCGGGTTTGGATCAGCACCAGGAGGTGGAAAACCAGAGGGCTGATGGAGAATCTGAGTTAGTAGAAGAACTGGTGCCGCCCCAGCCAGGGTTACGCGCAAGCCCGAGACGGTCAGGCCGAATCCGGCACCCACCAGCATACCTGCAAGATTACGTATGCACGGTCTCAGTGGGAATGGGTGTTGTGTACGGAGCCTGCGCAGGGAACTAGCCCTCTATAGGAATTGTATGTAACGTTCTAGTTCATGATTGGTTGGCCGCCTTGACAACCGGGGTATAAGAAGGCTGTCAAGGCAGAGTTGTTTTTTGCGTTGTTACTGATCTAAATAAAAGCGTTTGTTGTGACAACTGCCTCTATATATGCCTCAGATCCTTTGACAAACACAGCTAACGAGAGTCTGTAAAAGGGATGGGAGGAGGCTTGTCTGTTGTTGTGTATCTAAGATGGAGACAGTCAGTGGTGATAGTTGACAGTGGTTTCCTCTCAAACCTACAGTAAAACACATTTTGGTCAGCTGCCAGGAGATTTGCAGTAACCAGTGATAAGAGTTTTTGACACATTTGCTGGTTCGTTTGTTGAGAGCTGATTCCTCAGCTTTTCAGAGCAGTGTCTTTTTGCTGCTCTGATCTTTCTTGTTAATACATTTCTGGCCTGATTGCACAGTATTCTATCCCCTTCCCTCCTAGGCTTCCTCTATGGCACAACGTAGCTGCTTGAGTTTAGCTGTGAACCAAGGCTTGTTGTAACAGTATATTCACAGTTTTTTTATTGGCACACATAGGTCTTCACAAAAACTAACATATGATGTTACAGCATCTGTGAGTACATCCATGTCTGCAGAAGTAGCTTCAAAAATTTTCCAATCTGTGCAATCAAGTCAAGCCTGTAGCTTTAATTTTGCCTTCTTGGTCCAAGATTTCACTGATTTAATTGTTGGTTTTGTGGTTTTAAGCCTTTGTCTGTAAACAGCTACAAGGTGAATTATACAATGATCAAAGTGTCCTACAGCTGCTCGTGATAAAGACCGATAAGCATATTCTAACATTGTGTAGCAGTGGTTTAAAGTACTCTTGCCTCTAGTAAGACAGTTGACATGTTGAAATGTCACATAATGTGGTCAGCTAGAGTTTGTAACATGTTCCTTATGCAACCTTGTGGGGATTGCAAATAGAAGAAATGATGAAATGATGAAATATGTTGCAAATAGAAGAAATGATGAAAACTTTTGTGGAGAATAAAATGGTTTGCAACTTATTTTTTAAAAAATTTTTTTTTTATTTTCTTTTAATACAAACATTTCATCTTTCATTAAACAGTGTATCGTCTGGGTACAATTTTTTTGTGCAATAACCATTAACATTGATTTAACCATTAAAAATCAACCATGTTCATTATTTATCTATTTTTGAATTAATACTAATACATAACATATCTACTATGGTAACATTTCTCTTAGTTTATTTGACTTTGTAATACATTTTCACTATTTTACTCCTCTGCTTTTATTTCTAGTTTTCATATTTATTCTCTAACCATTGATAAAATAACCCCCATATACCATAATAGTTTGATTCTTCCTTTCCTTTAATTGCAAGTGTTAATCTATTCATTTCTGCACATTCTAATATTTTCTTAATCATATTTTCATCTGTGGGGATTTCTTCCCTTTTCCAATTTTGTGCAAATACAATTCTAGCTGCAGTTATTACATGAATAATCAAATATACATTTTCTTTACTATAAGTTTCTGGTAAAATCCCCAACAAGAATAATTCAGGTTTGAGATCAGTATGCTGTTGTGCCATCTTCTCCAACCACATATGAATTTTTGCCCAATATTTTTTTTGCTTCTAGACAAGTCCACCACATATGGTAAAATGACCCTGGCATCCGATGGCATTTTCAACATCTAGCTGATTTGTCTTTAAACATTTTTGCCAATCTTTCCGGTGGCAAATGCCATCTATAAAACATCTTGTACAAATTTTTCTTGTATGCAGTTGACATTGTTAATTTATAATTTCTATCCTATAATTGCTGCCATTTATCTAACTCTATCATGTAACCAAAGTTTTTACCCATGCTATCATTGTTTCTTTCACTTGTTCTTCTAACTTAATACGCAATAGATAACTATACAATTTTTTTATCGCCCTCTCTTCTGTTCCTGTTAATATCTTATCCAGTTCTGTTAATTCCATGTAGAAACCATATAATTTAGCATCTTTTTCGTATCTAGATTTCGTATTTGCAATTGTGTATACCAAACCATATCAATCCCGTTTTTTTCAATTTTTTTTGTTCCCCCTTTTCAGTCAAAATATCTTTATATCTAACGATATTTCCCATGTTAATAATGTTTGGATGTATAAGGGCTTCCATAGTTGAAAGCCAGACTGGTATCTTCAAATAGTGTTGTTCTCTGATTTTCTCCCATACGAATAATAAAGCATTTCTTATATAATGTCTTTGAAAATAACTATGTATCTTGTTTTTCCCATACCATAAGAAGGCATGCCAACCCAATTGCAAGTCATGTCCCTCCAATGTCAATAACCTTGTATTTCTCAATACAATCCATTCTTTCATCCATGTTAACGCTGCCGCCTGATAATATAATTCCCAATTTGGTAATCCAAACCCTCCTCTGGTTCTTGCATCTTGTAACATTTTAAAGTTAATTCTTGCTTTTTCCCCCTGTCAGATATATTTCACAACCGCTGTGATTCACTTAACAACTGTGGCAAGAAATGTTGTAAAATGAGGCAAAACCTCACGTAACAAATATCTCACTTAGCAACCAATTTTGTGCTCAATAGTGCTCAGAAGTCAAGGACTACCAATAGTTGTTATGATAAAAATAATCCTGGCCTACCTTGTTGGGCTGACATGGAAGGAACAGACTGGTGGAGCATGGGAACTGTTGAAGAGTCTGCAGACACCAATAGGCCAATATTCTACATACTATGTGGAGGTTACTGGAACATACCATTTATTCATGGGAACTAGTAGGCAATTATCAACCTTGGGCCAAATGTGAGCTTGGATCATCACCTCAATAAGAATCCAAATGGGAATATATAAATTTAGCAAGAATGGATAAATTGTACATAGAGGGATTGTGAGCTTCTGGAAAGATGTCTGCGTCCTAGATTTTAAATATTGGTTCTCTGAAATTGGTCAGCTCAATGTAGGAGATAAGCAGGTGAAACCTGAAAGGGGTGGGGTGGGGTCAAATACATAATCAGTTTGGAGGTGCTGTGCTCCCAGAAAATACTAAATCTAGGACCCCCATGAATTCTGTTGACTTTTATCTCATGCCAATTTGCCTCGACCATTAGTAGATCAGATTCAGCTGTAATAGATACCATGTAATAATCTTGTGATATAGTAGTTTGAACTCAATTCCTGTTTCTGGTTACTTGTACCTGACATTAAGTTATCATTTGATTTATCTTTGTTCTGCTGGAGTGATAAGGTGGTTCCATATGGCCTAGTTTAACTCAGCATTTGAGTTATAATGATATATATTTAAGACTTTATAATAAAAAAAAATAGGGATGCAGTGGTTCAGTAGCTAAGATGCTGAGCTTGTCGGTCAAAAGGTCAGCAGTTCAGCGGTTTGAATCCCTAGTGCCACGTAACGGGGTGAGCTCCCACTACTTCTCCCAGCTTCTGCCAACCTAGCAATTTGAAAGCACGTAAAAAATGCAAGTAGAAAAATAGGGACCACCTTTGGTGGGAAGGTAACAGTGTTCCGTGCATTTTTGGTGTTTAGTCATGCCAGCCACATGACCATGGAGATGTCTTCGGACAGCACTGGCTCTTCAGCTTTGAAATGCCCCTTAGAGTCGGGACTAGCACATATGTGTGAGGGGAACCTTTACCTTTACCTTAATGAAGCAAGGTGCTCATTTATTATGGGGATCTTGACACAATGCTTCTCTTTCCTCTTATATTGTCCAACATTGAAGAAGCCAACCAAGCCCCTCTGGGAAAGTTTGGATCTCCACGGCTTTGTGGAGTTTCACCTTAAGCACAATCTTTAGATACTGGGACATCAAACCCTTCCATGCAACACTAACCTTCTCCATCCAGGGAAACCAAAGATCCAAATTCTATGATCTTATTTTGATTCAAGATGATTCCCTTGAATCGGTTTGGTCAGAAATGTTTGACGTCCACGATTCCAACTATAGATTGTCGAGGAAAACATGGAAAAGGGGCCTTGTGAGAAGAAACACAGCAGGCTTCCTCACAGGTTGGCCGGAAAAAGGAATATCCCCAGAAAGCTACAACATGTACCATGCAGTCTATGTTGTGGCACATGCCTTCCAGGATATCTTCACATCCTTATCTAGCCTTTTTGTCATTCCAAGAGAAGACAAGGTAGATCTTCCAAACCTTCTACAACCACGGCAGGTCAGGGTGAATTCAACTTAATGACAGCTGAAGTAAATCTTACATGTTGGGTGGTTTTCTTTTCCAGAATCTTTTTATTTCATTTCAGCTCTTGGAATGTCTTCTGCTGTTTCTTTCCAGCATTTGATTTGGTCCAGGGGTGGGTTCTACTTACCTTTACTACTGGTTCGCAACAGGATCACTTGCTTCAGCAAGGCATTTGCTAAATTCCTCTTTTAGTGCTTTTTAATATTACTCCTTGGCAGTGGTGGGTTGCTCCCGGTTCGCACCAGTTTGCAAGAACCAGTAGTAAAAATTTGTAGTAGTTCGGAGAACCAGTAATAACATTGGCTGGCCCCACCCCTGAACCGGTCCCCGGTCACCGCTCGCTTACCCTGCCCACCTCATCAGAGGCTTTTTTTTTTTTACTTTTAAAAGCATTTTTTCTACAACCTCTTCGGCCGAAAAAATGCTTTTAAAAGTTTTTTTAAAAAGCCTCTGATGATTGCGCAGCTCAGCAGGGATCGTCAGAGACTTTAAAAGCATTTTTTCTACAACCTCTTCAGCTGAGTGTAAAACTCCTGTATAGAATTCATTGGTTATAAGTTGAAAGCCATCAGCCCAGATGGTTTTAAAACAGATTAGGCAAATTCCATGAACAGGATAGACAAACAGAACGATTGTATTGTCTAGGGTTTAAGATGTTGAACGAGGAGCAGGGAAACCCAGGATCTAGTCCCATCTCAATCATGGAAGTTCCTTGGAGAACTTTAAGCCATTCATTCTCCCTCAGGCCAAACTACCTCACAGGATTGTTGTGACAGGAGGAGGGAGCAATAAGTAGGTCACTTTGGGCTTCTCTTACAAAAGGCACAATAACCGTGACATAAATAATAAAATGGGTGTATCTTTCTCTTTCTGCCTTGCCTTTTGTTCCCATTCTTTCCTCAGCTATTTGCAAAGCTTCTTCAGACAGCCATTTTGCTTTCTTGTCTTTCTTTTTCTTTGGGATGGTTGTAGTTGCTACTTCTTGTACAATGTTGCGAACCTCCATCCATAGTTCTTCAGGCACTCTTGTCTATCAGACCTAATTCTTTAAATCTATTTGTCACTTCTACTGTATATTCATCAGGGATACGATTTAGTTCATATCTGAGTGGCCTAGTGCTTTTCCCTACTCTCTTTAATTTAAGTTTAAATTTTGCAACGAGAAGCTCATGATTTGAGCCACAGTCAGCTCCTGATCTTGTTTTTACTGACTGTATAGAGCTTCTCCATCTTTGGCTGTGGAGCACATAGTCAATCTGATTTCTGTGTTGACCGTCTGGTGATGTCCATGTGTAAAGTTATCTCTTGGATTATTGGAAAAGAGTGTTTGCTATGACCATCGTATTCTCTTAACAAAATTCTATCAGCCTGTGCCCTGCTTCATTTTGTACTCCAAGGCCAAACTTGCCTGTTATTTTTTGGCTTCCTACTTTAACATTCCAATCCCCCATGATGATAAGGACATCATTTTTTGGTGTTAATTCTATAAGGTACTGTAAAGCTTCCTAGAACTGGTCAATTTCATCCTCTTCAGCACCAGTGGTTGGGGCATAGACTTGGACTACTGTGATATTGAATGGTTTGCCTTGGATTTGAACTGATATCATTCTGTCATTTTGGGAATTGTATCCCAGTATTACTTTTCCTACTCTTTTATTGATTATGAAGGCTACTCCATTTCTTCTGAGGGATTCTTGCCCGCAGTAATATACCTGATGGTCATCTTAATTAAATTCACCCATTTCTGTCCATTTTAGTTTGCTGATTCCTAAGATGTCTATGTTCAGTCTTGTCATCTCTTGTTTAACCACGTCCAGCTTGCCTTGATTCATGGATCTTACATTCCAGGTTCCTATGGAGAAAAAATCTTTACAGCATCGGACTTTCCTTTCACCACCAAATGCATCCACAGCCGAGTGTCCTTTTGGCTTTGCCCCAGTCGCTTCATTCTTTCTGGCGCTACTAATATTAGCCCTCTGCTCTCCCCCAGTAGCATATTGGACACCTTCCGACCTGAGGGGCTCATCTTCTGGCATCATATCTTTTTTCCTTTTGGTACTGTGCATGGGGTTTTCATGGCAAAGATACTGGAGTGGGTTGCCATTTCCTTCTCCAGTGGATCACTTTTTGTCAGAACTCTCTGCTATGACCTGTCTGTCTTGGGTGGACCTGCATGGCATAGCTCATAGCTTCTTTGAGCTACACAAGCCCCTTCGCCACGACAAGGCAGTAATGCATGACAGGGAAGAGTTGTGGAAAATACTTGCAACTAAGCTTACAGAAACAGGTTGAGAACTAAAGAACAGAAATGGCTACCTCTATGTCTGAATCCAGCTAAAAACACATCTCAGCTAACTATCCTATGGGCAACTTCAAGCACCAATTCACTACTGATGATTGTAACTAAGGAATAAGCTGGGCAAAAATTATTTACTAACTTGGAGGCTGGCTTTGTAAAACCAGTTACACAATTGTGTCAGACTGGCTATTTGAAGAACCTCAAAGCACTATCACTTCCTCTTGCGAAGACTATAAAACTTGCTACTAACCCCCCAAAAATCAAAAAGTTCTATTCTAAAAGAAGAGACCATCCCTTGCCAGCCATTAAAGGAAAGAAAGGTAATACCTAACAGCTACTTATTTTTATTTTACTCTGCATATTGGCACTAAGTTTTTTTCTAAGGGAAGTTAAGAAAAAGGTGAAAGTGAATCCAGTCCCTATTGTTCTTGGAGGGTGGGTTATTACATTTGTTAAATGTCATTTCTGTTTAACAAAAAACACTTTCCTTGATTATCTACATGTCCTTTGCTTAGTTTAAGTTCTTTCTGTATATCTAGTAATTATTAGAGGGTGGGTGGGAGAGTTTGGTCTAGTGGTTAAGGCACCAGACTAGGAATCAGAAACCATGAATTCTAGTTCTGCCTTAGCCATAAAAACCAACTGGGGGATTTTGGGCTGGCCATTTTCTCTCAGCCTAACTCACCACACAGAGTTGTTGTTGTGGGGAAAATAGGAGGAGGAAGGAGTATTACATATGTTCGTCCCCCTGAGTTGTTTATAAAAATAATAAAGGCAGGATATTAAATAAACGTATAAATTACATCCAGAAGCTAGAGACTAAAATAGAGAGGTTGGCTTCCTGACAGGATAAACAACTGAGCTTTTAAAAATGGCAATAAATCTCATTTCGTACAATGGGGCAAAATTCTGGAATGTTAAAAAATGTTTTTAAAGTTTACAGAGTTACAGAATATCAGAGTTGGAAGGGACCTTCTAATCCCTGCTTAAGCAGAAGATCCTATATACAATGACAGACAAATGGCTGTTCAATCTCTTCCCACAACTTCTGGAGGCAAGTTGTTCACTAATTAAATTGTTCTCACTGACAGGAAATTTCTCCTTAATTCTAGGTTGGATCTCTCTTTAATAACCTTCCATCCGTTATCTGCCCTCAGGGGCTTTGGAGAATAAGCCAATCCCCTCTTCTCTTGACAGCCCCTCAGGAATAGAATAGAATAGAATAGAATAGAATAGAATAGAATAGAATAGAATAGAATAGAATAGAAGACAGAAGGGATCTTGGAGGTCTTCTAGTCCAGCCCTGTGCTCAAGCAGGAGAACATATAAGGTGGGTTTATACAGTATTGGAATAATCTCTTATTGGTTGTAACTTTCTCCAGGTCCACCGACTCGTCTTACTGTTGCAATGCCTTGTCTGCTATGGCCATCTGTCTTGTGCTGCCTCCTCCTCCTCCTTCCCTTTCCATTAGCCTCCAGTTCTGCTTCAAAAGGAGACACAGTGGTCAGAACCAGCAGTGGCCCCATTAAGGGCAAGCACATCCTGGCTGGCATTGGATCTGTGACAGCCTATCTAGGCATTCCTTATGCTGAGCCTCCCCTGGGGAAGTTGCGTTTCCAGAAACCTTTTCCACATCCACCATGGAAGCAAACATTGGAAGCCACCAATTTTGGCAATTCCTGTTCTCAATATATTTTGCAGGATGTCCCTGAAGCAGATATATGGGCTCCTAAAACACCACTGTCAGAAGATTGCCTTTTCCTCAACATCTGGGTGCCACAGCCACAACCTTCTTCACCAGTCCCTGTTTTGGTCTGGATACACGGAGGGGGATATTTATTTGGCACGTCTTCTGTGGACGTGTTCAACGGGGCACCTTTGGCTGCCACTGAGAATGTCATTGTGGTCACCATCAATTATCGCTTGGGAGCCCTGGGCTTTCTGTACTTGCCACCAGCTGCTCCAGGGAACCTCGGCTTATGGGACCAACAGCTGGCCCTGAAGTGGGTAAAAGAGAATGCAGCTGCCTTTGGGGGAGATCCTTCTCGGGTGACCATTTTTGGCCACAGTGCTGGAGGATCTTCTGTGAATCTCCAACTTCTCGCACCAAAAAGCCAGGACTTTTTTGCCCAAGCGGTGATCCAGAGTGGAACAGCCAATGCCTTCTGGGCTTGGAGGTCTCCTGAGGAAGCCAAACAAAAATCACTGGAATTTGTTCATCTGCTAGGTTGCTCCGAGGACAATAATATCAGCATAGTGCATTGCCTGCAATCAAAAAATGTTTCTGAACTTATTCAGCATGAAATAGCTCTGTTATTCAAAGGTGGCTTTGTTTTGAATATTCCCTTCAGGCCAACCACAGATGGGGAGTTTGTGCTTGGTGATCCAGAAAAGCTCATGGAGGAGGGGCAATTTCAGGCCAAACCTGTCCTCATAGGTGAAACCTCTGATGAAGCAGCCTCATTTTTCCCCTATGTTTTCCCTAACACCACCCAAAATCTCATCAACCAGGAGCAGCTTCTGAAAGGGATAAGAATGTTGGTGCCAAATGCAACTGAAGATTTTATTCGGACTATTGCACTGAAGTACAGTGAAGGGAATCATGGCCCAGCACAATACCGCTCTGCTCTGTCCCACTTCTATACAGATCGGATATTTGCATGCCCAATGAGGGAAGCAGCAGGAAATATCAGGAAAAATGGGAGTCCTGTATATGCCTATTTATTCACACATCACCCTTCATGGTCAGTTTGGCCTGAATGGACTGGGGCACCTCACGGTGCTGATGTTCCTTTTGTTTTTGGAACCCTTCAATCAACGCTGCCTTTCACTCAAACATACACAGAGGCTGAAGCCAGACTGAGCCGTAAGATGATGCACTACTGGGCAGAGTTTGCCAGAACTGGGTAAGTGGTTCACTTTATTTCTATACATTTGTATTTTAAATCCAAAGAAAGCCCCCGCCCCTTTCCCACATTCAACAAATACACTTTATATCTAAATCAATGAAGCCATAAAATAATGCTTGCTATTCCTTTGCGTATGGTTACAGGTTGTGTTAATACAAGTAGTTCATACAACCACAGTTGGGACTAGGATTGATGTTGCTAAGCAAGACAGTTATTAAATGAATCATACCCAATTTTAAAACCTTTCTTACCACAGTTATTAAGCGAATAATTGCAATTTTTAAGTACAATATATGATTATGTGAATCCAGTTTCCTCCACTGACTTTGCTTGTTGAAAATCAGCTGGGAAGGTTGCAAATGGCGATCATGTGACCCTGGGACATTGCAGCCATTGGAAATACATGCCAGTAGTATGCCACGAGCAAAGGCTTGCAAGGGAGTAAGTAGTGAAGGGGAAACTCACAAGATGGTGGGTGCCCAGGGTGTGATGAATGGGGAGGATGGATTGGAACTGGCAGATCCAAGAGTCTATGAGGAGCTGACCTGGGTTTGGATCAGCTAGGAGGAGACACAAGAGATTTCACCAAACCAAACTCCACCCCTCACTCAAAGTCCCCTTTGGGAGTTCCCCTTGGTTGTAGTTTCTCAAGTCAAAACCAGTCTCTTTGGAAAAGAGCTACATCAGAATAACAGAGTTGGAAGGGACCTTGGAGGTCTTCTAGTCCAATCCTCTGATCAAGCAGGAGACCCTATTCTACTCTGGACAAGTGGCTGCCCAATCTCTTCTTAAAAACCTCCAGCGATGAAGCACTCATAGCTTCTGAAGGCAAAGCTGTTCCACTGATCAATTGTTCTCACTGTCAGGAAATTTCTCCTTATTTCTAGGTTGTTTCTCCCCTTGATTAGTTTCCATCAATGTCCTTTTCTTCCTCCTTAGGAATCCCACTGGGTCAGCAGCCAGCAAGGATGAGTGGCCACTCTATAATGCCACAGAGCAGAATTTCTTCCTTCTTAATACTGAGTCATTCCAGGAAAGGGTGATAGAGCACTGTGATTTTTTAAAGAGTCTTTTTTCAAAGGCTGAAGAGACACGTAAGTTCAGCTATTAGTTCTGCCTTTGGAAGGGAGTAGTGGTTGATGAAAAAGATGTTTTTAAAAATCATGTATATATCAAATATAGAGATCACCCATCTCACTCATAGAGCAATCTCTAAAAATTGATTTTATTGCCACTCTTTGCTGAAACATATTCATTTGATTTTGCACTGGGCAATTTTGTAATGCTAGTGATAAATTTTGTAGAGCAAACATATTTCATGATGTCCCAAGAGTTGGGTCTCTAGTAATGTCCTCTAAGTAAGCCTTAGTTGGTCACATAAATATAACAACAACAAAAACAATAACGAATCCCAAAACATCTGGATCACCTCTTGACCACGATCGTCATTGACAAAATCCCTTTCAGTCAATTGCAAAAGGCAGCTTTATTTGGAACAGATTACATCCTGCAATGATAACTTTAATACCATCAAAAAATATCTGCCCATCTCAACTTTTTGGGAAGAACTGAGTAGGTGGACAAAAAATGACAAATCCAATCTAAACATCTGGCTGGCCATGTGACGAACAATAATGTTTTGATATATATTTAATAAATATATATTATGCCGTGAATCATGGAATCCTCAGAATCCTACTTCTAGATTCAGATTCTTTAGTGAAAAGATGTACACCTTATCTTGATATTTCATTTTTTTTTTTTTTGTTCTGCAGAGCAGTCCAAAGGTGATTCTGTTTCACCGGACTAGGAAGAACACAGGAGGTAGGAATTCAGTGCTTGGTTGTAGTAACGGCTGACAATTGGGATCAAGTTAGATGATTTCAGAAGGGGACTAGACTTCTTCCTAAATAGTAATTTCACATCGGCATTTCAAACCATTTTTAAGTAGCACTTTTGTGGCTCAGCTTCATTGTGTGAAACGGAAGCTCTCCAAGCTGATGCCAATGGCCTTTGTGGAAGAGGAACCTGGAGAAACCTCTCGATCTTAGCATAAACAAATAGAGATCTTGGGCATAGGGAAGGAAAGAATGAGCCACCAAGAGTAACTTACAGAGAAGATTATGCAGTGCTGAGAAAGAGAAAACATGAGAATGAAATTCAGCCTGTGGGGGAAATCAGTTTTCATATGAATGAGATTATTTAACAGACAAATGGAGACATTGGGAATGTGTCCTTGTAGCCCAGTGATAAATGTTATCAGAACATTCCCATAGGCATCCCTGAATCTCAAGATGCAAATATTTCTTCTAACGAAGACCATTGTCCTCTCTAGATAACAGAAGGGCAAGAAGTAACTTGAGATCGGTTAGGTTATTAATTACCAATCTGTATGCATGCATATAAATCCCCCTCCATTTTGAAATGTATAAATATGAGTGAATTTGTCAAGTGTGCCATCATAATAGCTTCTGACCAGTGGTGAAATCCAATTTTTTTTACTATTGGTTCTGTGGGCGTGGCTTGGTGGGCAAGGATACTGCAAAATCCCCATTCCCTCAGCACTCCTGTGGGAAGCATATATCGCAACATCTCCATTCCCACTCCACTCAAGGGCCAGCCAGAGGTGATATTTGCCAGTTCTCCAAACTACTCAAAATTTGTAAAAATAAGAAAGGTGAGATACATATAATAAACAAAAATAAATAAAAATTCTCTTATTCTACCTTACTACAGAGAAGATCATCCTGGAATCTCTGCTTTGCCTGTGTCTATGAAGGGCTGCCACTTAGGTTGAACCCCTTTGAAAATGGCATCCATATCTCAAAGGCACCAGTTAAAAACCTATCTACACTTTTGTTGACTTCAGAATAATGGTTGTGTATTTATTTCTCTCAGGAATCAATCAAGACTTATCTTTAAAGCCTGGGCAAATGATGACAAGCTTCACCAGAGAACCTTCCAGAAACATCCATTGTCCTTTCAGGGACTGACTGTGGGAACTTGGAAGACAAATAAGGAGACAACTAAAATCCACATCACTTTTGCTGTTAAAATAAAAAATTGCTAGGAGCAATTTGTTATATCTTAATTTGAGACAAGCTTTTAATTAATCCTGCTCCCTCAAAAAAGAACCTCTTAATAAATTCTTTGGATAAATATCCTTTTATTTTCACAATGAAGGGAAATAGTAATAAGGAGATGATAAATAATAGTAGAATATAATATACTGGAATACTAAAATTAGTAGAAACTTGTTATTCTGTAAACATTTGTTTCTTGTAACACATATATGCTACATTATGCCCTTGTATTTATATTTCCTATAAGAAACTTCCTGCAACAAACATAGGCTGTATGTATATTCTGTAAAGTATTTGGAATTTGTCAAACATATGTTCCTCCAATCAATTTGAATCCCCATCCATCTTATTTTGTTTTTCTTCTGCCATCCAAAGCCTGGTACTTATATCAGTTTGGAGCTGCATACATCATCCGGGGGATAACTTACATCTCAGTGCTAATTTGCACCTTTGATCTGGGTTGTTGGGCGCTCAGTTTCCTTCCCTGCAGCACCAGGAGGCCTAGTGGCCAATTGGGAGAAGAAAGGAATACTCAAGGATAAATAAGAGGCATCTATCCTTTGCAGGGCTATTGGATACAAACCTAAATTAGGAGGCAGCAATTGGGGACTTAACTGGTGTTTCTAACAGTATAAAAAGGATGCCATACCTTCTCTGAGGTGTGGCCTTTCCTTACATGTCTCTTTTTGTATATGTTTACCCAGCTTTCTACTTTTCATTAAAATTAAATGCTGATTCTTTCTCACAAGCCTCCGCTTCAGTTCTTTTGGCTCATTGTTGGCTTAAGGGCATAGCCAGACCTTACAACAACAACATAAGAACTTGATGCAATATGGAAAAACAAATAAAAGAAACAGGAATTCTGCCAAATTTTGCTATAACCTAATGACGCACATATCTTTTTCATAGGGCTGAGCTCCTTAAATCTAATAAATGGGCAGGTTTGATATTCTAGGTTCGTGATGGTGAACCTATGACACATGTGTGACAGGTGGCACACGTAGCCATGTCAGTGGGCACATGAGCTCAGCTCCAGTGCGCATAGGTGCACCGGCCAACTGGTTTTCCGGCCTTCTGGGCCCATCAGAAATAGGGAAACAGGCTGTTTCCTGCCTCCAGAGGGCCTTGGGCGGTGGTGGGGAAGGCCCATTTTTTGCTGTCCCCAGCCTCCAGAGCCTCTCTAGGAGTCTGGGGAGGGTGAAAACGGATTTCCCCACATCCCCTGGAAGCCCTTTGGAGGCCAGAAATGGCCTGTTTGCCAACTTCCAGTGGGACTGGAAGTTGGCAAATGAGCCATTTTTGGATTCAAATTCTTGAATACAGCTCATCTGTATGGAACCCACACTGCATATTGGACATTAATACAATCGTATGAGTCCAGAAATATTTCACAAGAAGAGTCCTCTATTCCTCTACCCGTAACAGAATACCTTATGCCACCAGACTTGAAATTTTGAACTTAGACAACCTAGAACTTCACCAGCTGATTTTCAGGCCTGATAGGTTCACCATCATGGACATATACTGTACCAGTGGTGGGTTGCCCCCGGTTCAGACCAGTTTGCAAGAAATGGTAATAAAACCGGCGAGTGGCCCACCCACTGCCCCAGATGTCATCATTGGTTAGGTTATGGCTTACTGTGTCACCCAAACTCAGAAACTGTTTAAGGCACGGATGAAATGCTCCCGGTTTAGACCGGATCGCCCGATCCAGTAGCAATAGCAGCGGGTGGTTCGGAGAACTGGTAGCAAAAATCCCTGCCCGCCACCCCATGCCCAGCTGAGCCGCACAATCATCAGAGGTTTTTTTAAAAAACTTTTAAAAGCATTTTTTCTACAACCTCTTCAGCCAAAAAAATGTTTTTAAAAGTAAAAAGCCTCTGATGATCGCGGGGCTCAGCTGGATTGTCAGAGCCTTTTAAAACCATTTTTTCTACAACCTCTTCGGTAGAAGAGGTTGTAGAAAAAATACTTTTAAAAAGAAAAAAAAGTTCACCATGCCCATCCATTCACATTACCAAGCCACGGCCACAGAACCAGTAGTAACAAATTTTACATTTCACCACTGGTTTAAGGTATTTGTAGGATTTTGTTTGTTTGATTGATTATTGAGTTTTATCTAGTATGATGAGCCAACAAAAATCTTCTATAATTACAGCAAAAATGATAAATAAATCAAGCAAGCAAGTAAATCATGTAAAATCATTTTTCAATTAAACTATGGAAAACATCTGAAAAAATCTCCAGTATGAGCTGATATTTACTGACCAGCAAAGGGATTTTGAGTGGCTGAGATGAAACATCTAAATTTAGGCAACCATTTTTTAAAAATGGCAAATTATTCATCCTTCTCAGCCTTAGGAAGCAGACAATGGCAAATCACCTCTAAAAAAACCTGGCCAAAAAACATGCAGGGATTTGTCCAGGCACTCCCCGCCACCCAATAGTTAGAGATGGATTGGTCCAAAGTCTTGCAATGAGATTTGATGGTAAATTAACCCCCCCACCCAATTCCCCCATTCCAGGCAGAAGAAGTCCATGGTGAAAGGAGGTACAAGAACATGGGTCTTCCTGTTTGTCACTGCGTTTTTGTATTTACCAGCTGAGCTCATTATTTCTGGACTATCAGACTTTCCGTAGCTTTCCAAGAATCCTTATCAGTAAGCTAAACTGCGCATGTACTCCACCCCACATTCCTTCACACACTCTTTTCCTTTGTTCTTTTGCCCAGGAAGGTCCGGCTGCTGAGAAGCAGCTGGCACTAACTTTATTTCAAAATGTAACTTATTAGATCAGTTAGGTGTTTTATTTTCTTTGTAACAAATAAATGAATTTTCTTAGAAAATATCTTCGGGTTTTGTTTCCTTAAAGTATACTTGCAAGGAAAGGTCTCGATCCACCCCTTGTAATCAGGTGCGATTATCCCAAAAGCAGAATGGGATTAATCAACACCCTGACACTGTTCCTATCCCTTCATGCCATACTGTTCTTATCCACGCTCTCTCAAATGGGTGCCATGGGTATGGCTGTGAACAAAAGGTTGCAATCTCTTAAATCTGCTCAGTTTAAGAGAAAGTTTGATAAGCAGAGACATGGGAGAGGTGCATGAAGTGAAGCATGGTGGGCTGTGAAAAGAAAGGATGGGGAATTGTTATTCTCCCTCCCTCATAATACTGGAATTCAGGAGGATGGGCAGCAGAGGTGTCCACAGATTGTGTAAACAAATGAACTTGGCCATTTAGATGTCTTGCTCATCTTTTCTGTGTCTTCTGTAACCTTTCTTGAGGTTCAATAATACTTGTACTTGTGGTGTTGGATTTCTGTTTGCTAAAAGGTATTCCCAGCATGAATTTTTCTTGCTGAGTCCCTCCCCCCTCCACATCCCACTTTTCTTGCTTTGCTGCAACCCACCCACTGGTTTGTTGTTTTCATTGCGCTATCCTCCACCATCGTTTCCATGGTGAAATCGGCTTCCTGTTTGGTCTTCACCCAAATATAGAAATGTAGAGAAATATGGAAAGAGAGAGAGGGAGGGAGGGAGGGAGGAAAGGAGGGAGGGAGAGAGGGGGGGGGAGAGGGAGAGGAAATGTTGTGGGTCAAACAGCCCTGAGGTTCTGCCTTGTGGCACTTCTGCAAATTCAGGGAAATTAATCATGGGGCCAAAGTGGCTATTTTATTTCAGCATCGGGCGGGGGGGCCTTCCTCAGGAGGAGCCAATCAGAGATGGGTTTCAATTTTTTTTACGACTGGTTCTGTGGGTGTGGCTTGGTGGGTAAGGCATGGCTTGGTGGGTGTGGCTTGGTGGGCGTGGCAGGGGAAGGTTACTGCAAAATCCTCATTTCCTCCCGATCAGCTGGGACTTGGAAGGCAGAGAATAGATGGTTCTCTATGGTTCTCTAGAACTGGTCAGAACCTGCTGAATACATCTCTGGAGCCAATCTCTTTAACTGGTAATAGAAACTATTTCAAATGCTCTAACATGCAGTAAAACCAACCCTGCTCTGCCTGTAATGTCAGAAGGGGAACTTCTGTCAGCACTGAAACAGGCAACATGAGAAGGACACCTGAGAAAAGTATCATTAAAAACAGCAAGCAGACGTCAAAAAGACAAACTTAATGAAAGATCAACCACTAACACATTACAATGTACACTGTAACAAAGAAATTGAAGATTTAATCTACTTGTCTGCCTGTCTTCCTACCTATCTATGTATCTGTTTATTTATCTATCTGTGTATTTATATCTTGGGGTTTTATTTTTATAATCTGTCCCAAATCACTGCGAGTGAATTGGGTGGTCATAAAAATTTTCTTAATAAAATAATCAATCTATCTATCTATCTATCTATCTATCTATCTATCACCACCATTATCTAATCCAGCGGTTCTCAACCTGGGGGTCACGACCCCTTTGGGGGTCGAACGGCCATTTCACAGGGGTCGCCAAAGCCCTCTCTCGCCCCCCCACGCCTTCACTCACCCTCCCTCTCTGCTCTGTTGGATCGCCGGCCGTTCGCTTATCCCGCCCACTCCCCATCTATTGCTGCCTCCGATGGCTAGAGGAAAAAAAACTGTTTAAATTCTTGCCGCGGGGCTTCAAAGGGCCGCCCTAGAGCCAGTGGTGCAGCCCAACCGTTTGTTAAATTGCTGGCTTGCCCCGCCCCTCCGCACCACTATTTATTGCCAATAAATAGTGGTGGGCGAGGGGCAGGGGAGCCAGCAATTTAACAAATGGTTCGGTGTTTTTTTGTAATTTTATTGGCCCCGGGAGCTTCAGCAGAGGCTAATTAGCCCTTGCTTAGATCGGCTCCCGACCCCCAGCTGATTTGTCTCAGCTGTTTTGCTCAGGGCTCTTCTTCCTTGCAAAGAGTGCTGATTTTTTTCCCCCTACCTATGCTGAGAAACGAAAGTGAAACTGCTTTGCTGTTGCTGCAAGGTTGGAAAATTAGGCAGGCAGAATTCTTTTCTTTTTCCTCACCAAAAAAGGTAGGTGCAAACAACGGAAAATTTAGGGAAAAAGGATATTTTAAAACACAAAAGAAAAAAAGCTCTATTTAACTAGGGAATTGTAATAATTGAGATACTATTAATAATTGTATATTGTGTTGTAAGCAGAAATGGTTAAGTTGTGGTTTGGAGGAATATATGGGGGAAATTATTTGGTTTATTATTATTGGTAAATATAATTAATGGATTTGTAAGCAATTGGATTGCATGGAAATAAGTGGAATATTCATGTTCATATTGATTAATATATAAAAAGGTAGTTATATAACTAATAGATTTATATTAAAATGTTGAATTCATATTAAACAATTGTAATATTACATAATTAACCAATGTGAGGAAGGATATAAAATAGATGACAATGGGAAGGGGTATAATATAGAACAGAAGGGAAATTGAATTTGATTAAGATTAGAGATGAGGATGAAAGGTAATATTGTTTTTTTACAAAAATAGATGAGGAATAAATATGGCAAAAAGGAAATATAGAAATTGTAAATTTAATTGAAATGACTAAACACTGGTTAAATTTGTGAACAGGGCAAATACTCTGTTCAAAGAAAATACATTGTATGTTTGTATGTGTGTTTCTAATTATTGTTATTTATTCATATTTGTTCTCTTTTATTCTTTAAAGTTTAACAATTCATTCTTTATCTTAATATCTTTATATTTGTTTGGGGTTGCCTTTCTTTCCTTTCATCTTTTTTATTGTACAGCAATCTTTCTCTTCAAACCTACCACCTCTCTCTTTTCTTTCCTTCTTACTTTCTCTTCCCCTCTTCTTCTCCTCCCTACTTCCTTTTCCTTTCTCCTTCTCCTCCTCTCTTCCTCCCTCTCTTACCCTCACTCCTACTCTAATTTCCCTTCCCTTCCTTCATCCCTCTCTATTGCTGTATCCTTTTATGCATATGGACTACTCAGAGGGCCGAAAAAGTTATTTCTGACTAATCCTCGCACTTTTGACCAGTCTTCGAACTTATGACTGTCCTCACATTTTACATTTTTGCTCTATCTTGTCACCATGGTGAAGAGAAGCAATTGTGAAATGAGTGACACATTGTTAAGAATGCTACAATGGGCATAAATGATGACCAGTCATAAGTGCGAAGATCGGTCAAAAGTGGGAGGACCTTTCAGAAATCACTTTTTTCAGCCCTCTGGGTAGTCTTTTTGTGCATATGGACTACTCAGAGGGCTGAAAAAGTTATTTTTGACTGGTCCTCGCACTTTTGACCAGTCCTCGAACTTACGACTGTCCTCACATTTTATGTTTTTGCCCTATCTTGTCACCATGGTGAAGAGAAGCAGTTGTGAAATGAGTGACATGGTTGTTAAGAATGCTGCACGGGCATAAATGTGAGGATGGTCATAAGTGTGAGGATCAGTCAAAAGTGCGAGGACCTGTCAGAAATGACTTTTTTCAGCCCTCTGAATAGTCCCTATACACATAGCCATGGCCACCCGGTCACATGACCAGCTAGCCACACCCACCCAGTCACATAACCTCCAAGCCATGCCCACAAAATAAACCACGCCCACAGAACCGGTAGTAAAAAAATTTAGAACCCACCCCTGGTTGGGGGTCACCACAACATGAGGAACTGTATTAAAGGGTCGCGGCATTAGGAAGGTTGAGAACCACTGATCTAATCTCTCTCTCATCTCATTTTCTTAATAAAATTTTATTTTATTTTATTTTTATTTTTATATATTTAGTTTGTCAAACATGTACAAGGTAAAAGGTATAAATATAAACATGGACATGAGCACAGGTAACGAGTACAAATAAATGGGGACAGTAGGACAGGGGCGGTAGGCACGCTGGTGCGCTTATGCACGCCCTCTTTATGGACCTCTTAGGAATGGGGTGAGGTCCACAGTAGACAGTTTAAGGTTGAAGCTATGGGTTTTAGAGGATGTAACAACGGAGTTGGGTAGAGAATTCCAGGCAATGACCTCTCTGTTGCTGAAGTCTTCTAAATCAAAGGTCTCCTTCTATCTCACCTTCCTCATGTCTCCCAACTAACCAAAGTCAAATATTTAAGGGATAAAAAAATCCCAGATTTTTTTCAGGCATTCAAGTAACAAAAAACAACAGATCCACAGAGATTAAAACACAGGGGAAAATGGATATTTTTAAAAGAAAGGGGATGTTTTAAGAGAGGACCACACCAATGTACTTCCATGAGTCATATCACTATGGAAGCATCTTAGATGCCTTTTAAGTCTTCACACAGTGCTCACTTCACTTTCTGAGGACCATCTACTGCATGTTCTTTCTAACTTCTGAATGTAGGGGCTCGGCAAGGCATTTACTGAATTCCTCTTTCAGTGCTTTTGAATATTACTCCTTGGCCAAAAGAGAAGAAATAATTGTGCCCAGTGGCCAATTATCTAACATTCAGAACCTCAAAGGAAAAGAGGTAAAATCATAGTTCATTTTTAGCAAGTTGTGGAAAACCAACCATGTGTTTTGAGCAATAAATTATAATTATAAAACTCTGTCTTAGCATGACTGATCAAGTTGTTTCCTGTGAATTGGAAGGAACCTCATGACCATCTGGAGTTCACCCATTAGGCATAATGCCAATTGATGAAATCTATAAGCCCCGAAACTACATTTCAGTGGGCAAAGAGTAGATGAAACTGAGATCTCCTCTAATAATTTGGAATCTGGGGACAAAAATCACTTTTTCCTGCCTTCTCTGGAAAACCCAAAATCAAGTAAATCAGGAGTAGACTCATTGGAAGACAAAGAACTCTCTTTTGTTTCCCTAATTAACTTGAGGAAGTGTGTTAGACACACACTTAGTTATTGTCATTGTCTATGGAATTTCCTGACACAATTCTATACATTAATCACTCATTGCTTCTGTGAGGTGTATTTACACCATAGTCAGCAAAAGCCCTTGGTTCTTTTTCCTCCTGTTCTTCTCATAGGTGCCCAAACACAGTTAAAGTGTTCCCAGACTTTCATAATCAATCATAGGAACTTTAAAATCCTCGCCATCTCTAACTATTTCTTTGCTCCTATCAAGTTCCCACTTTCACCGAGCCTTTTGCCGGGAAAACAGACATCTACCCAGACACACTGTGGAATCTGCTTGGCTGGTTCAGATGCACCGCTGCAATTGTGTTCACTCTTCATTCATGTTTATTCATGAATTTAAGCAAAAAACCCCAACATTTTCTATATTGTGTAAAATTCCTGTGTAGAATTCATTGGTTATAAGTTGAAGGCCATTGGCCCAGATGGCTTTAAAACAGATTAGGCAAATTCCATGAGCAGGATAGTCAAACAGAATGATTATATTGTTGAGAGCCCAGAAGTGTTCCAGTGAGACTGGCTAGAAAAATAGCGGGAAAAATAGCAGTGGATTTCACCACTGCTCCAAAGCTATGTAGAATGTTTTATTTCAAGGCACCTTCTTCAACAATCCAGTTGTGAGTCATTTAGGGGCTCATCACCATATCCTGAGATGATTCATTCTGTTGTATAGGAGGTGTGCCATCCACAACTCCTTCCAACTACTTTCCCAATCCAGATACCTGATTTTTATCTCAAGAGTTGCAGTAAACACCTGCAACTAAACTTACAGAAACAGGTTGAGAAGTAAAGAGCAGAAATGGCTACCTCCATGTCTGAATCCGGCTAAAAATGCTCTCAGCTAACTATCCTATGGGCAACTTCACTACTGATGATTGCAACTAAGGAATAAGCTGGTCTCCTATCCCACTTGGGCAAAAATTATTTACTAATTTGGAGGCTGGCTTAGAAAAACCAGTTATACAACTGTTTCAGACTGGCTGTTTGAGGAAATTTTGAAGACCTGTCACTTCCTCTTACAAAGATTATAAATCTTGCTACTACCAAATAATTAAATAGTTCTAAAAGAAGAGACCATCCCTTGGCAGCCATTAAAGGAAAGAAAGGTAGTATCTAACAGCTACTTATTTTTCTTTTATTTTACTCTGCATATTGGCACTAAGGGGGGGTTTTTTGTGTTTTTTTTAAAGTTTTTTTATTAGTTAAAAAAATACAAACAAATATAAATACAACAATACAACATACAAAACCGACAAACATCAATCAAGTCTTATGACTGACTCTTAAAGTTGTCACATCGGTAGACTATTTTCCTTGTGTTTATCTATATATTCTATCTATCTATCTATCTATCTATCTATCTATCTATCTATCTTTATGTTTTTCTTTCTTTTTCATAAGTTTTAGGTGTATTTCTGTTTAGCCAGGTTCTTCCTACGTAAGCCAAGATGTTATGCAGCCCTGGTTCAGTGAAATCTCATTCACTAGTTTTGGGGCTTTTTTTCTTTCTTCTAGCAGCCAGCAAACTCCCTGCTGCCCATTGGGAGACTAAGATAGATCTATTTCTGCCTTATAAGGCGACATCAATTAGCCACTCACATCTCATGTATCCTCCCTGTAAAGGTACAATATGTGTTTTTCTTTTTTTTTCATAGGTTTTATGTGTATTTCTGTTTAGCCAGATTTAGCTGCTAGAAGAAAGAAAAAAAGCCCCAAAACTAGTGAATGAGATTTCACTGAACCAGGACTGCATAACATCTTGGCTTACGTAGGTAGAACCTGGCTAAACAGAAATACATATATATATTTATCTATATATCTGTATATTTACGTATTTACATGTGAAACATTAATATATGTTCCATCCTTAAATTATTTCACTCCTTAATTGGTACTCAAAATTTTTTCTCTAAATTGACCTTATTCTTTAGTGTCCCTATGAATGTGTTTCTAGCTTTTTCACCAGCCAGTTATACCATTTTTGCCATGCTAGGTAGTACTCTGTGTCATCTTTCTCTTGTAACTCTTTTGTAAGTTTATCCATTTCTGTGCATTCTGTAATTTTAGTGATTATTTTGTTTTCTGTCGGTAAGTGTTCGTGTTTCCAATTTTAGGCAAAGAGTATGCGAGCTGCAGGCACTAAGGTTTTTTTTAAAAGGGAAGTTAAGAAAAAGGTGAAAGTGAATCCAATCCCTATTGTTCTTGGGGGGTAGGTTATTACATTTGTTAAATGTCATTTCTGTTTTACAGAGAACACTTTCCTTGATTATCTACATGTCCTTTGCTTAGTTTAAGTTCTTTCTGTATATCTAGCAATTATGAGAGGGAGAGAGAGAGAGAGAGAGAGAGAGTTTGGTCTAGTGGTTAAGGCACCAGACTAGGAATCAGAAACAATGAATTCTAGTTCTGCCTTAGCCATAAAAACCAGCTGGGGGAGAGTCTGAGTCTTCAGAGAGGGGCGGCATATAAATTGAATTAAATTGAAATTGAAATTTGAGCTGCTCACTTTCTCTCAGCCTAACTCACCACACAGAGTTGTTGTTGTGGGGAAAATAGAAGAAGGAAGGAGTATTACATATGTTCGTCCCCTTGAATTGTTTATAAAAATAATAAAGGCAGGATATTAAATAAATTTATAAATTACATCCAGAAGCTAGAGACTAAAATAGAGAGGTTGGTTGGCTAGCAGGATAAACAACTGAACTTTTAAAAATGGCAATAAATCTCATTTGGGACAAAATTCTGGAAAGATAAAAAACGTTTTTAAAGTTTACAGAGTTAGAGAATATCTGAGTTGGAAGGGACCTTGGAGGTCTTCTAATCCACTTCTTGCTTAAGCAGAAGATCCTATATACAATGAGAGACAAATGGCTATTCAATCTCTTCCCACAATTTCTGGAGGCAAGTTGTTCACTAATTAAACTGTTCTCACTGACAGGAAATTTCTCCTTAATTTTAGGTTGGATCTCTCTTTGATAAGCTTCCATCCGTTATCTGCCCTCAGGGGCTTTGGAGAATAAGCCAATCCCCTCTTCTCTTGACAGCCCCTCAGAGAATAGAATAGAATAGAATAGAATAGAATAGAATAGAATAGAATAGAATAGAATAGAATAGATCTGGAAGGGACCTTGGAGGTCTTCTAGTCCAGCCCACTGATCAAGCAGGAGAACCTATAAGGTGTGCTTATACAATATTGGAATAATGTCATATCAATTGTAACTTTTTCCAGATCCACCGACTCGTCCTACAGTTGCAATGCCTTGTCTGCTATGCCCGTCTCTCTTGGGCTGCCTCCTCCTCCTCCTTCCCTTTCCATTAGGCTGCAGTTCTGCTTCAAAAGGAGACACAGTGGTCAGAACCAGCAGTGGCCCTATTAAGGGCAAGCACATCCTGGCTGGCATTGGATCTGTGACAGCCTATCTAGGCATTCCTTATGCTGAGCCTCCTCTGGGGAAGTTGCGTTTCCAGAAACCTCTTCCACATCCGCCATGGAAGCAAACACTGGAGGCCACCAGTTTTGGCAATTCCTGCCCTCAATTTATTTCCCGGGATGTCCCTGAAGCAGATATATGGTCTCCTAAAACACCACTGTCAGAAGATTGCCTTTCCCTCAACATCTGGGTGCCACACCCACAATCTTCTTCACCAGTCCCTGTTTTGTTCTGGATACACGGAGGGGGATATTTATTCGGCACGTCTTCTGTGGACGTGTTCAATGGGGCACCTTTGGCTGCCACTGAGAATGTCATTGTAGTCACCATCAATTATCGCCTGGGAGCCCTGGGCTTTCTGTACTTGCCACCAGCTGCTCCGGCTAACCTAGGTTTATGGGACCAACAGCTGGCCCTGAAGTGGGTAAAAAAGAATGTAGCTGCCTTTGGGGGAGATCCTTCTCGGGTGACCATTTTTGGCCAGAGTGCTGGAGGATCTTGTGTGAATTTCCATCTTCTCGCACCAAAAAGCCAGGACCTTTTTGCCCAAGCGGTGATCCAGAGTGGAACAGCCAATGCCTTCTGGGCGTGGAGGTCTCCTGAAGAAGCCAAACAAAAATCACTGGAATTTGTTCATCTGCTAGGTTGTTCCAAGGACAATAATATCAGCATCATGCATTGCCTGCAAACAAAAAATGTTTCTGAACTTATTCAGAATGAAATAGCTCTGTACTTGAAAGGTGGCTTTGTTTTGAATATTCCCTTCAGGCCAACCACAGATGGGGAGTTTTTGCTTGGTGATCCAGAAAAGCTCATGGAGGAGGGGCAATTTCAGGCCAAACCTGTCCTCATAGGTGAAACCTCTGATGAAGCTGCTTCATATGTCCACACTGTTTTCCCTAACACCACCCAAAATCTCATCAATCAGGAGCAGCTTCTGAAAGGGATACAGCTGTTGGTGCCAAATGCAACTGAAGATTTTATTCGGACTATTGCACTGAAGTACAGTGAAGAAAATCACAGCCCAGCACAATATCGCTCCGCTCTGTCCCACTTCTATACAGATCGGGTATTTGTATGCCCATTGAGAGAAGCTGCAGGAAATATCAGGAAAAGTGGGAGTCCTGTATATGCCTATTTATTCGCACATCGCCCTTCATGGTCAGCTTGGCCTGAATGGATTGGGCCAACTCACGCTGCTGAGATTCCTTTTGTTTTTGGAACCATTGAATCAGTGCTCTCCGTCAATCAAACATACACAGAGGCTGAAGCCAGACTGAGCCGTAAGATGATGCACTACTGGGCAGAGTTTGCCAGAACAGGGTAAGTGGTTCACTTTATTTCAAAAAATTGTATTTTAAATCCAAAGAAAGCCCTCCCTCCCACATTCAACAAATGCACTTTATATCTAAAGCAATGACTTGGATTTCTGTTGCTAAGCAAGACAGTTGTTAAATGAATCATAAGTGCAAGGAACTGTTGTAAGAACTTTTTTCAGTGCCATTGTAACCTTGAATGGACACTAAGTGAATAGTTGTAAATCAAGGACAACCTGTACTGGAAACAGCCCTGAAATTTTTAAGGATTCTTAATAATGTCACTTATAGATCATTGTTCTTTAATGAGTTTAGTGGTATCACACATATTCCAGGGTACATTATTTCTCCAAATGGAATAAAGGAGGCAAAAGGGAGATAAGAAACAGAGCATTACTCTACCATTAAGAGAACGAGCAAAGGCTTGCAAGGAAGTAAATAGTGAAGGGGAAACTCACAAGATGGTGGGTGCCCAGGGTGTGAGAAATGGGGGAATGGATTGGGACTAGCAGTTCGAAGAGTCTATGAGGAGCTGACCTGGGTTTGGATCAGCTAGGAGGAGACACAAGAGATTTCACCAAACCAAACTCCACCCCTCACTCAAAGTCTCCTTTGGGAGTTCCCCTTGGTTGTAGTTTCTCAAGTCAAAACCAGTCTCTTTAGAAAAGAGCTACATCAGAATAACAGAGTTGGAAGGGACCTTGGAGGTCTTCTAGTCCAACCTCCTACTGAAGCAGGAGACCCTATTCCACTCTGGACAAGTGGCTGTCCAATCTCTTCTTAAAAACCTCCAGTGATGAAGCACTCATAGCTTTTGAAGGCAAGCTCTTCCACTGATCAATTGTTCTCACTGTCAGGAAATTTCTCCTTACTTCTAGGTAGGTTTTCCTCTTGATTAGTTTCCATCAATGTCCTTTTCTTCCTCCTTAGGAATCCCACTGGGTCAGCAGCCAGCAAGGATGAGTGGCCACTCTATAATGCCGCAGAGCAGAATTTCTTCCTTCTTAATACTGAGCCATTCCAGGAAAGGGTGATAGAGCACTGTGATTTTTTAAAGAGCCTTTTTTCAAAGGCTGAAGAGACACGTAAGTTCAGCTATTAGTTCTGCCTTTTGAAGGGAGTAGCAGTTGAGGAAAAAGATGTTTTTAAAAATCATGTATATATCAAATATAGAGATCGCCCATTTCATTCATGGAGCAATTTCTAAAAATTTATTTTATTGCCACTCTTTGCTGAAACATACTCATTTGATTACAATTTTGTAATGCTAGTGAAAAATTTTGTAGAGCGAGCATATTCCATGACGTCCGAAGAGCTGGGTCTCTAGTAATGTCCTCTAAGTAAACCTTAGTTGCTCACATAAATATAACAACAACAATAACAACAACAACAATAACAAATCCCCAAACATCTGGATCACTTCTTGACCACCATCGTCATTGACAAAATCCCTCTCAGTCAATTGCAAAAGGCAGCTTTACTTGGAACAGATTGCATCCTGGAAATATCTGCCCATCCCAGCTTTTTGGGAAGGACAGAGTAGGCAGGCAAAAAATGTCACATCCAATCTAAACATCTGGCTGACCATATGACAAACAATAATATTTTGATATATATTTAATAAATATATATTATGCCATGAATCATAGAATCCTCAGAATCCTACTTCTAGATTCAGATTCTTTAGTGATAAAATGTTTATTTCCTTATTTTATTTATTTTATTTTATTTTATATCGAATTTATATACCGCTCTTCTCCCGGGGGATTCAGGGCGGTGTACAGCCAAAATAAAAACATCAACTACAAACATTAAAATACAATTAAAAGGATATATATCTGTTTGGCCCCAATTAAAAGAATGACAAACCAATTAAAAAAACATTTAAAAAATTGTTAAGCCAGCCCGGCTTGCTGGAAAAAGAAGGTTTTAAGGGCACAGCGAAAGGCATCGAGGTCTTGGATTCTCCTTATCTCTGGGGGCAGCTGATTCCAGAGGGTAGGTGCCCCCACAGAGAAGACCCTCCCCCTGGGGGTCACCAGCCTACATTGTTTGGCTGATGGCACCCCAAGGAGGCCCTCTCTGTGGGAGCGCACAGGTCGATGAGAGGCCGTCGGTAGCAGCAGGCAGTCTCAAAGATAACTAGGTCCTATGCCATGGAGTGCTTTAAAGGTGATAATCAACACCTTGAAGTGCACCTGGAAGACCACTGGGAGCCAGTGCAGCTCACGCAGGAGAGGTGTTGTGTGAGAGCGCCATGCAGCTCCTGTAACTACCCGCGCGGCTGCATTCTGGACCAATTGGAGCCTCCGGGTGCGCTTCAAGGGAAACCCCATGTAGAGAGCATTACAGTAGTCCAGGCGAGAGGTGACGAGGGTGTGAGTGACTGTGCACAGGGAATCCCGATCAAGAAAGGGCCGCAACTGGCGGATCAGGCGAACCTGACAAAAAGTCCCTCTGGCTACAGCCATCAGATATTCCTCCAAGGACAGCTGCATATCCAGGAGGACTCCCAGATTGCGAGCCCTCTCCGTGGGGGCCAGAGACTCACCCCCAATAGTCAGTGATGGAGTCAACAGACTATATCGGGATGCTGGGAATCACAGCCACTAAGTCTTGGAAGGGTTGAGCTTGAGCCTGTTCCTCCCCATCCAGATCCGCACAGCCTCCAGGCACTGGGACATCACTTCAAGGGCATCGTTGGAGTGGCCTGGGGTGGAGATGTACAGCTGGGTGTCATCAGCGTACTGGTGGTACTTCACCCCAAAGCCACGGATGATCTCAAATATCAATATTATCTTGATATTTCATTTTTCTTTCTTCTGCAGAGCAGTCCAAAGGTGATTCTGTTTCACCGGACTAGGAAGAAGACAGCAGGTAGGAATTCAGTGCTTGGTTGTAGTAATGGCCAGCAATCGGGATCAAGATGGATGATTTCAGAAGGGGACTAGAGTTCTTTCTAAATAGTAATTTCACATCAGCATTCCAAATCATTTTTAAGTAGCACTTTTGTGGAAGAGGAACCTGGAGAAACCTCTAGATCTCAGCATAAACAAATAGAGATCTTGGGCATAGGGAAGGAAGGAATGAGCCACCAAGAGTAACTTACAGAGAAGATTACGCAGTGCTGAGAAAGAGAAAGCATGAGAATGAAATTCAGCCTGTGGGGGAAATCAGTTTTCCTATGAATGAGACTATTTAATAGACATATGGAGACATTGGGAATGTGTTCTTGTAGCCCAGTGATAAATGTTATCAGAACATTCCCATAGGCATCCCTGAATCTCAAGATGCAAATATTTCTTCTAACGAAGACCATTGTCCTCTCTAGGTAACAGAAGGGCAGGAAGTAACTTGAGATCAGTTAGGTTATTAATTACCAATGTGTATGCATGCATAAAAATCCCCCTCCATTTTGAAATGTATAAATATGAGTGAATCTGTCAGGTCTGCCATTGTAATGACTTCAGCCTATTTCGCTTCACTGGCATTTTGTGATAAAATGCAGTGAGGGGGAGGGAGAATGGGGATGCAGGAAAGGGGGATGACAGGATGACAGAAACCAGAGGTGTCAATCTGGAACAGGCCGGCTGATCCAATAACATGAGCATGAGAATGGAATATGAAACTCCACCAAAGAGGCACCAAATGTTAAAGCTGTTACCAAAACTCCTAATATTATTGGAGTCTTAAAACTGGTCAAAATGGGAGGACCTGGGAGAAGGGGAAAAGGCAGGCTTTGCGTAGGAATACTCAGATCCAGCTTTTCTTGTGCTGTAACCACTTGACTTTCGTAAAAGTATCCCTTTTGCTATAAATGGATTCGAGGGTCTTTCTTTCCTAAACATCCAAGCTGGGACAAGCCTGACAGCACCCTTTTCTCTGCAAGAGTTCCTCCCACTATTTTCTCGAGGGAATTTCTCCACTGCACACAAACAAAAACAGTAAATACTGCAGCGAACCTTGATTACCTGCTTTGGGTCCAGCATTTTGATTCCACAAACCCCCTCATGTTTAGTATAAGGGGAATACAGAGCACCTTAGGTGGACCTTTAAGGTTAAGATTAAGGAACCAGGCTAGACATCAGAAGACTGTGAGTTCTAATCCTACCTTAGCCATGAAAGTCAGAAAGGTAGAATTAGAACTCACAGTCTGGTAACGTTAGCCCTGGTGCCGTAATCTGAAAAACCATATACTAAATACTATTTATACTGACTTTATAGGCTGACTTTAGACTAGACACTCTCCCTCGCCCAACTCAACTCACAGGGTTTTCTTTTTGGGAAAATAGGAGAAGGAAGGAGGGCGGGTTATGTTCTCCACCTTGGGTTATTTGTAAAAAATAATAAAGGCGAAATACATATAATAAACCAAAATAAATAAAATTATCTTACTACAGAGAAGATCATCCTGGAATCTCTGCTTTGCCTCTTGCCTAGAACTGGCCTACTATGAAGGGCTGCCACTTAGGTTGAACCCCTTTGAAAATGGCATCCATATCTCAAAGGCACCATTTGAAAACCTAGCTACCGTTTTGTTGGCTTCAGAATAACGGTTGTGTGTTTATTTCTCTCAGGAATCAATCAAGACTTCTCTATAAAGCCTGGTGAAATGATGATTCAGGGACTGACTGGTGGGAACTTGGGAGACAAATCAGGAGACAACTAAAATCCACATCACTTTTGCTGTTAAAATAATAAATTTCTTGGAGTAACTTGTTATATCTTGATTTGAGAGAGGAGTTTAATCAATCCTGCTCCTCAAAAAAGAACCTCTTAATAAATACTGTTTGAATTCTTAGGATAAAAATCATTTTATTTTCACAATGAAGGGAAATAGTAATAAGGATATGATAAATAATAGTAGAATATAATATACTGGAATACTAAAATTAGTAGAAACTTGTTATTCTGTAAACATTTGTTTCCTATAACACATATATGCTACATTATGCCCTTGTATTTGTATTTCCTGTAAGAAACTTCCTGCAACAAACATATGCTGTATTAGGCCTCTGTAAAGTATCTGGAGTTTGCCAAACATATGTTCCTGCCATCAATTTGAATCCACATCAATCTTATTCCTGTCTTCTGCCATCCAAAGCCTGGTACTTATATCAGTTTGGAGCTGCATACATCATCTGGGGGATAACTTACATCTCAGCCCTAATTTACACCTTTGATCTGTGTTGTTGGGCGCTCAGTTTCCTTCCCTGCAGCACCAGGGTACCTAGTGGCCAATTGGGAGAACAAAGGAATACTCAAGGATAAATAAGAGGCATCTATCCTTTGCAGGGCTATTGGATACAAACCTAAATTAGGAGGGCGGAATTGGGGACTTAACTGGTGTTTCTAACAGTATAAAAAGGATGCCATACCTTCTCTGAGGTGTGGCCTTTCCTTACATGTCTCTTTTTGTATATGTTTACCCAGCTTTCTACTTTTCATTAAAATTAAATGCTGATTCTTTCTCACAAGCCTCCGCTTCAGTGCTTTTTTTTTTTTTTAGAAAACTTTATTGAGTTTTTTTTAAAAAAACATAAATATATTAACATTTTCAATTTACATCAGATGTGCAGTGTTTTTAACTATATACAGAAATAATATTCTGGTGATAATTTCAAATTACTTTTTACATTTATTTATTTATTTATTTATTTATTTATTTATTTATTTATTTATTTATTTATTATATTTCTATACCGCCTTTCTCCCGTAGGACTCAAGGCGGTGTACAGTCAAGAAAAATATAGACACACAAACATCATAAAATTGCTAATTAAAATTATTACTTAGTTTGGTCAATTAAATAAAACCCAGAATTAGATAACATTTAAAAAAAAAAATCATTCACATGTTCATATGTTTAGCCCCGCCTGTTGAAACATCAGGGTCTTGAGGGCACGGCGGAAAGCACGGAGATCAGGGATATTCCGTATCTCCGGGGGCAGTTCATTCCAAAGGGTTGGAGCCCTCACAGAGAAGGCCCTCCCCCTGGGAGTCGCCAGTCGGCATAATTTGACTGATGGCACCCTGAGTAGTCCCTCCCTGTGAGAACGAACTGGTCGGTGGGAGGCTATTGGTGGCAAAAGACGGTCTCGTAGGTACCCAGGTCCTAAGCCATGGAGCGCTTTAAAGGTGATAACTAACACCTTGAATCGCACCTGGAAGACCACCGGGAGCCAGTGCAGCTCGCGTAGGAGAGGTGTTACATGGGTGTAACGAGCTGCGCCCATAATCACCTGCGCGGCTACATTCTGGACCAGTTAGAGCCTCCGGGTGCTTTTCAAGGGGAGCCCCATGTAGAGAGCATTACAGTAGTCCATACGGGAGGTAACTAGGGCATGAGTGACCGTGCGCAAGGCGTCCCGATCCAGAAAGGGACGCAACTGGCGGATCAGGCGAACCTGATAAAAGGCATCCCTGGCCACGGCCATCAAATGATCTTCTAAAGATAGCCGTGAATCCAGGAGGACACCCAAGTTGCGGCCCCTCTCTGTGGGGAGCAAGATCTCATCCCCTATTGTCAGTGATGGTACCAGCTGACTATACCGGGCCGCCGGAAGCCACAGCCACTCGGTCTTGGAGGGGTTGAGTCTGAGCTTGTTTCTCCCCATCCAGATCCGCACGGCCTCCAGGCAACGGGACATCACAGCAAGGGCGTCATTGGGGTGGTCTGGGGTGGAGATGTATAGCTGTGTGTCATCAGCATACTGATGAACACTCACCCCAAAACCACGGATGATTTCGCCTAACGGTTTTACATAAATGTTGAACAGAAGGGGTGAGAGGACTGACCCTTGCAGCACCCCACAAATAAGGTGCCTCGAGGTCGACCTCTGCCCCCCTGCCAACACAAACTGCGAGCGGTCAGAGAGGAAGGAGGAAAACTACCGAAGCACAGTGCCCCCTATTCCTAACCCCTCCAGCCGGCGCAGTAAGATACCATGGTCGATGGTATCAAAAGCCGCTGAGAGATCTAATAGGACCAGGATAGAGGAACAACCTCTGTCCCGAGCCCTCCAGAGATCATCCACCAACGCGACCAATGCCGTTTCCATGCTGTATCATGACCTGAAGCCCGACTGGAACAGATCCAGATAGACAACTTAATCCAGGTATCGGGGTAGTTGTCGCGCCACCACACTCTCAACAACCTTTGCAACAAAGCGAAGATTGGAGACTGGACGATAATTTGATAATATAGCCGGGTCCAGGGAAGGCTTCTTGAGGAGGGGCTTCACAACTGCCTCTTTCAAGGCAGCGGGAAAGACACCCTCACTCAGAGAAGCATTTATAATCCCCTGGAGCCAGCCTCGTGTAACCTCCTGGGAGGCCAGTACCAACCAGGAGGGACACGGGTCCAATAAACATGTGGCAGCGTTAAGCTTGCCCAGAATCCTGTCCACGTCCTCAGGAGTCACAGAGTCAAACTCTTCCCAGATAACACTCTCAAGACCTGCCCATTTCCTCCCCTGGATCTACCCAATCGGAGTCCAGGCCTTCCCGAATCTGAGCGACTTTATCATGCAGGAATTGTACAAAATCCTCAGCTCGACCTTTTAAGGGATCTTCCTGTACCCCCACCTGAAGTAGGGAGCGGGTCACCCTAAACAGCGCAGCTGGGCGGTTCTCTGCAGATGCAATTTAACACACCTTTTGGTCTTACTTTCATTTTATCATGCATCCACTTATACCACCTTTCCCACTCATTATAATAATCTGACTTTTGATCATAGTTTAATTCATGAATTAATTTGATCATCTCTGCGCGCTCCAGTGTTTTCCTAATTATAAGCTCTTCTGGTGGTTGGGTTTTCTCTTTCCAATACTGTGCGTATGCCAGTCTGGAGGCTGTAATTATATGAATGATTAAATGAATTTTTTCCTTTCCGTATAACTCACATATCTTTTTCATAGGGCTGAGCTCCTTAAATCTAATACATGGGCAGGTTTGATATTCTAGGTTCGTGATGGTGAACGTATGACACATGTATGACAGATGGCACATGTAGCCATATCAGTGGGCATGCGAGCTCAGCTCCAGTGCGCATACGTGCACCGGCCAACTGGCTTTTGGGCCTTCTGGGCCCATCAGAAGTAGGGAAACAGGCTGTTTCCTGCCTCCAGAGGGCCTCGGGCGGTGGTGGGGAAGGCCCATTTTTTGCTGTCCCCAGCCTCCAGAGCCTCTCTAGGAGTCTGGGGAGGGTGAAAATGGACTTCCCCACATCCTCTGGAGGCCCTCCGGAGGCCAGAAATGGCCCGTTTGCCAACTTCTGGTGGGACCAGAAGTTGGCAAATGGTCCGTTTTCAGATTCAAATTCTTGAATACAGCTCATCTGTCTGGAACCCGCACTACGTATTGGACATTAATACAATAGTATGAGTCCAGAGATATTTCACGAGAAGAATCCTCCACTCCTTTACCTGCAACAGAGTACCTTATGCCACCAGACTTGAAATTTTGAGCTTGGACAACCTAGAAATTTGCCAGTTGATTTTTGGGCCTGATAGGTTCACCATCATGGACATACACTGTACCAGTGGTGGGTTGCCCCCGGTTCAGACTGGTTTGCAAGAACTGGTAGTAAAACTGGTAAGAGCCCCGCCCACTGCCCCAGATGCCGTCATTGGTGATCTGCCCATGCACAGATGCAAGGAGCATGCGTGAACAAAGATTGAGCAGGTGCGATCCCATTCCGAACCAGCAGAACCCACCCCTGTACTGTACCTGTGCATTTTGGTGCATACACTGTACCAATGGTGGGTTGCCCCCGGTTCAGACCGGTTTGCAAGAACTGGTAGTAAAACCGTGAGAGGCCCTGCCCACTGCCCCGCATGTTGTCCTTGGTGATCTGCACATGCACAGAAGCAAGGAGCGTGCGCAAGCAAAGATCTCATTCCGAACCAGTAGTAAAGATAAGTAGAACCCACCCCTGTACTGTACCTGTGCATTTTGGTTTTCTTGCCTCAATTTGGAACCTTACTTTTTTCACCATTGAATTTCATTGAATTTCATTGAATTTCATTTCATTTATTTCATCAAGCATGTATTAGATAACAGATATAAGTATAAACATAATTATGAGTACATGAAATGGGAATATTAGGACAGGGACAGTAGGCACGCTGGTGCGCTTATGCATGCCCCTTACAGACCTCTTAGGAATGGGGTGAGGTCGACAGTAGACAGTTTAAGGTTAAAGTTTTGGGGGTTTGGGGAAGAAACCACAGTGTCTGGTAGTGCATTCCAGACATTGACCACTCTGTTGCTGAAGTCGTACCTTAAGTTTGTATCTATTGTGTGCTCGTGTATTGTTGTGGTTGAAGCTGAAATATTTATTGAATACTTCATATTCAATTCAATACAGGTAGGACATTGTAGCAGATAATTGTATTACACTTAGGTCAGATCAGTGGTGAAATCCACATTTTTTTTACTACTTGTTCTGTGGGTGTGGCTTGGTGGGCTTGGTGTGGTGGGTGTTGCAGGGGAAGGATACTGCAAAATCCCCATTCCCTCCCCACTCTGGGGCCAGCCAGATGTGGTATTTGCCGGTTCTCCGAACTACTCAAAATTTCCACTACCGGTTCTCCAGAACCTGTCAGAACCTGATGGATTTCACCCCTGGATTGGATCCTTCATTTGCTGAAAGGCCTGGAGAGCACTTCCATAGACTCTTATTATCCTCCTATGCTGCGAATTATAAATCACAGAAGGCCAATGTAGCATTCCCCTTTGTTGGGTATTTGGAGAGTTGTCGTGTTTGTATACCTGAAGATTGGGAAAGGCTGGAATGGACAATTTTAGAGTAAACAGATTGTGGTTTGGCCAGATCTAAGGATGTTTCCCAATATTTGTTTTGCTATGGCAGATATTTCACAGGCTTCCATAAAGGAGAAGGCTTATGGTGAAACATGAGTTGTGACAGTGTGATGCAAATACTGTCACTTACACATCCTTAAGTTGTAAGGGAAGAAATGTTTCAGCAGGCAAGAGTGAGTGCCACTGAATGTGAAGACTATATATGAGAGGGTAAGGTTTATGATGCTATGCCATGATCCATCATTTTTGTTCCCATCAGTTAGTAGCTAATGCCCATGAGTGAGAACCACCTAAATCAACCTGTGTGCCAACCTGTGTGTAACATCCGTGTATTTCTTAATATGTCATCAGAAAGAAAATTCATTGAAAACTCAGCATTTTTCACAATGTGATCCAAGCAATCACATACAAAAGACATTCCTCACACGACTATCATGTTCATATAACACATTAGAGCCACTTCAGTTTTAGTGTGTCAGCCAACCACATTTTATCACTAAATGTTGGGTGAATCCAGACCTATGTGGTTAGGTTATGGCTTAGTGTGTTGCCCAAACTTGGTGCCTTGGTGGTACAGGGGTTTAAGGCACCCTGTTATTAAGCTGGTTATTAAGACCAGCTGCCTGCAATTACTGCAGGGTTCGAATCTCGCCAAGGCTCAAGATTGACTCAGCCTTCCATCCTTTCTAAGGTAGGTGAAATGAGGACCCAGTTGTGGGGGCAATAAGCTGACTTTGTATAAATATACAAAAGGATGAAGGCTATTGCTGAGCACATTGTAAGCCGCCCTGAGTCTTCGGAGAAGGGCGGCATATAAATCAAATTAAAAAACAAAACAAAACTCAGGAACTGTTTAAGGCAGGGCTGAAAGAGCCTTGATAGTACAGTGGTCTAAGCACCCTATTATTAACACAGCTGCCTGCAATTACTGCTGGTTGAATCTCTCCAAGGCTCAAGGTTGACTCAGCCTTCCATCCTTTCTAAGGTAGGTGAAATGAGGACCCAGTTTGTGGGGGCAATAAGCTGACTTTGTATAAATATACAAAAGTATGAACGCTATTGCTTAACGCATTGTAAGCCGCCCTGAGTCTCCGGAGAAGGGCAGCATATAAATCAAATTTTTAAAAAATGCTCCTGGTTTGGACCAGATCACCAGTGAAGGGGGTTCTGGGTTCTTATGGACCGTGGCCCGATACGCACACAAACGCACTAAAGTATGCAAGTTGAGAGAGGAGTCTTAAAAAGGTAAATAATTTAATAGTAGAAAAACACATAAAAACAAACCTACAAGAAGGCTTCAGCAGCCTAAAAAATTCTCCTCTCAGCAAAGTCTATTAGCTCTAATCTTCTTCCCAAAGGTGGGAGGTCCTCTATGTTGTTTGTTAATCTTCTCCTGCAAGTCTTCTCAGGAGCAAGGCAGTGACTCAGCTCTTTGCCGTAACTTCAGCTCTGGAGACTCTCGGCTGTTCTCAGCTGTCTCAGTTCTCAGCTGATTCAGAGTTCCAATCTCTGGCATTGAGGGAAGCCTCATTGAGGAATCTCTCTCTGCTCTGCTGTGAGTATCTCTCTGAGGCTCTCCCAGCTCTCTGGAGCCCTCTCTCTGAGTTCTCTGTCAGCTTTCAGAGCCTCTCAGCATCTCGGAGTCTCTGAAGTGGCTGCAGTTCTGCTGCTACTTATATGCTGACCAACTGACCATTGGAAAGCACAGGAAACTCAGAGCCAGGAAGCTGTGCTCTGATTGGTTCATTCAAACTAACCACAATCAATTGGTTGCAGCAAAATGCTCAGAGGTTTTTTCCTCTGACATCACCCAATCCGGTAGCAATGGTGGCGGGTGGTTTGCAGAACCGGTAGCAAAAATCCCTGCGCCCCCCCCCCCCCCCCGCATGCCCAGCTGAGCCGTGTGATCATCAAAGTCTTTTTTTTTTTTACTTTTAAAAGCATTTTTTCTACAACCTCTTTGTCTGAAAAAATGTTTTTAAAAGTAAAAAAAAAAAGCCTGTATTGATCACGCAGCTCAGCTGGGATCGTCAGAGCCTTTTAAAAGCATTTTTTTTACAACTTCTTCGGCAGAAGAGGTTGTAGAAAAAATACTTTTAAAAGGGGAAAAAAAGTTGGCCACGCCCACACAGTCACATTACTAAGCCACGCCCACAGAACCAGTAGTAACAAATTTTACATTTCACTACTGGTTTAAGGTATTTGTAGGATTTTGTTTGTTTGATTAATTATTGAGTTTTAGCTAGTATGATGAGCCAACAAAAATCTTCTATAATTACAGCAAAAATGATAAATAAATCAAGCAAGCAAGTAAATCATGTAAAATCATTGTTTAATTAAACTATGGAAAACATCTGAAAAAATCTCCAGTATGAGCTGATATTTACTGACCAGCAAAGGGATTTTGAGTGGCTAAGATGAAACATCTATAGAATAACTAAGAGCTATAGGAAATAATGTACTTATAACGTATGTCCCTATTTGGAATAGTATGTTTGATTTATTAAACTACCTCAGAGATATTATGGAGAAAGTAGAGAAAATAAAGCTGGAACAATTTTCCCATAATGCAAACAAGGCCAGCTTGTTTGCTAAATATTGCTAAATTTAGGCAACCATTTTTTAAAATGGCCAATTATTCATCCTTATCTTGCTATTTATTGTACATAAATACATTGTACAGTAACAAAGCGGCCAGTTTGGTGTAGTGCAGTGGTTCTCAACCTTCCTAATGCCGCGACCCTTTAATACAGTTCCTCATGTTGTGGTGACCCCCAACCAGGGGTGGGTTCTAATTTTTTTTACTACCGGTTCTGTGGGTGTGGCTTATTTTGTGGGTGTGGCTTGGAGGCCATGTGACTGAGTGGGCGTGGCTAGCTGGTCATGTGACCGAGTGGCCATGGCTATGTGTATAGGGACTACTCAGAGGGCTGAAAAAAGTCATTTCTGACAGGTCCTCGCACTTTTGACTGGTCCTCACACTTATGACCATCCTCATATTTATGCCTGTGCAGCATTCTTAACAACCATGTCACTCATTTCACAACTGCTTCTCTTCAACATGGTATAAGATAGGGCAAAAAACGTAAAATGTGAGGACAGTCGTAAATTTGAGGACTGGTCAAAAGTGTGAGGACCAGTCAAAAATAACTTTTTCAGCCCTCTGAGTAGTCCCTGTGCACAAAAGGACTACCCAGAGGGCTGAAAAATGTGATTTCTGACAGGTCCTCGCACTTTTGACCGGTCTTTGCAGTTATCATTATTTATGCCCATTGTACCATTCTTAACAACCGTGTCACTCATTTCACAACTGCTTCTCTTCGCCATGGTGACAAGATAGGGCAAAAATGTAAATTGTGAGGACAGTCATAAGTTTGAGGACTGGTCAAAAGTGCGAGGACCAGTCAAAAATAACCTTTTCAGCCCTCTGAGTTGTCCATATGCATAAAAGGATACAGCAATAGAGAGGGATGAAGGAAGGGAAGGGAAATTAGAGTAGGAGTGAAGGTAAGAGAGGGAGGAAGAGAGGAGGAGAAGGAGAAAGAAAGAGGAAGTAGGGAGGAGAAGAAGGGGGGGAAGAGAAAGTAAGAAAGAAAGAAAAGACAGAGGTGGTAGGTTTGAGGAGAAAGATTGCTGTACAATAAAAAAGATGAAAGGGAAGAAAGCCAACCCCAAACAAATATTAAGATATTAAGATAAAGAATGAATTGTTAAATTTTAAAGAATAAAAGAGAACAAATAGCAATAAATAGCAATAATTAGAAACACACATACAAACATACAACGTATTTTCTTTGAACAGAGTATTTGGCCGGTCCACAAATTTAAACAGTTGTAGGAGGTTAGCACCCACCCCTTTCGTAGAAGAATGAAATATTTTGGGAAATATTAAAAAGGCAGAATATTATATTTTCCTGTATGAGAAATGGAGAAGCATATTTTACAGACAAAGCAACTCCCACCTTCCTGCCCCCCACCCTTTGTTAATGGGCCAGAGGCAGAAACTCAATCCTTTGTCAAAGGACATTTGCAACACAATAGCAACAGAAACTAACACAATGGGCCCCATCAAGCCATGTGATCCTGTCCACCATTAAACAATCTTTCCAAGCAGTCTCCATGTTTCCAGTGTCTTTTTCCCCACTTGGAGCAGAACCCAGAAGGATATTTCTTCCAACACAATATTTAGTCATTTCAATTAAATTTACAATTTTTATATTTCCTTTTTACCATATTTATTCCTCATCTATTTTTTTAAAAAACCAATATTACCCTTCATCCTCATCTCTAATCTTAATCAAATTCAATTTTCCCTTCTATTCTATATTATACCCCTTCCCATTGTCATCTATTTTTATATCCATCCTCACATTGGTTAATTATATAATACAGTTGTTTAATACAAATTCAACATTTTAATATAAATCAATTAGTTATATAACTACCTTTTTTGTATATTAATCAATATGAACATGAATATTCCAATTATTTCCATGCAATCCAATTTCTTACAAATCAATTAATTATATTTACCAATAATAATAAACCAAATAATTTCCCCCCATATTCCTCCAAACCACAACTTAACCATTTTTGCTTTCAACACAATATGCAATTAATAGTATCTCAATTATTACAATTCCCTAGTTAAATAGAGCTTTTTTTCTTCTGTGTTTTAAAATCTTGAACCTCCTCTTTTGCCCTAAATTTCCCATTGTTTGCAGTTTGCACCTACCTTTTTTGGTGAGGAAAAAGAAAAAGAAATCTCTCTGCCTCATTTTGTCACGTTGCAGCCAAGACACTGCTTACTTTAAATTTTGCTTTTTCAGCATAGCTAGGGGGGAAATCTGCTCCAGGAATTTACCTCTTTGCATCTAGCTAGCAACAGAGCCCTCCGCAAAACAGTTGAGAGTAGGGCGGCTCTTTGAAGCCCCGTGGCAAGAATTTAAAGTTTTTTTCCCCTCTAGCCATCAGCTGGGACTCCGGAGCAGCAATAGATTGGGAGTGGGCGGGGTAAGCGAACAGCGACCGGGCGATCCAGCAGAGGCAGAGGGTGAGTGAAGGCATGGGGAGGGGGGGTGAGAGAGGGCTTTGGCGACCCCCGTGAAATGGCCGTTCGACCCCCAAAGGGGTCGCGACCCCCAGGTTGAGAACCGCTGGTGTAGTGGTTAAACATCAGGCTAGAAAATGGGAGATCATGAATTGGGCATAAAACCTTGGCCCAGTCATTTTCTCTCAGCCTTAGGAAGCAGGCAATGGCAAACCACCTCTAAAAAAACCTGGCCAAAAAACATGCAGGGATTTGTCCAGGCACTGGACATGATATTACCCATACAATTGTCTTGGCAATTCTTTGGGACAAAGACATCTTCCAAGAACCTAATTTAGGTTCTATTTAGACCCACCAAACTTTATTATTTTTATATGGTACGCATTTGTAGCAGCACAAGACTCATTTCGCCCCCCCCCCCAAGAGTTAGAGATAGATTGGTCCAAAGTCTTGCAGTGAGATTTGATGGTAAATTAAACCCCCGTCCACCCAATTCTCCCATTCCAGGCAAAAGAGGTCCATGGTGAAGGGAGGTACAAGAACATGGGTCTTCCTGTTCCTATCTCTTTATGCCATACTGTTCTTATCCACGCTCTCTCAAATGGGTGCCATGGTCGTGGCTGTGAAGGAAAGGTTGCAATCTCTTAAATCTGCTCAGTTTAAGAGAAAGTTTGATAAACAGAGACATGGGAGAGCCGTATGGGTTGTGAAATGAATTGTTTTTCTCCCTCCCTCATAATACTGGAATTCAGGAGGATGGGCAGGAAAGGTGTCCACAGATCATGTAAACAAATGAATTTGGCCATTCAGGTGTCTTGCTCATCTTTTCTGTGTCTTCTGTAACCTTTCTTGAGGTTCAATAATACTTGTACTTGTGGTGTTGGATTTCTGTTTGCTAAAAGGTATTCCCAGCATGAATTTTTCTTGCTGAGTCCCTCCCCCCTCCACATCCCACTTTTCTTGCTTTGCTGCAACCCACCCACTGGTTTGTTGTTTTCATTCCGCTATCCTCCACCATCACTGCCATGGTGAAATCTGCTTCCTGTTTGGTCCTCACCCAAATATAGAAATGTAGAGAAATATGGAGAGAGAGAGAGACAGCAAATGTTTGGGTCAAACAGCCCTGAGGTTCTGCCTTGTGACACTTCTGCAAATTCAGGGAAATTTTTTACTACCGGTTCTGTGGTGTGGCTTGGTGGGTGTGGCAGGGGAAGGTTACTGCAAAATCCCCATTTCCTCCTGATCAGCTGGGACTCAGGAGGCAGAGAATAGATGGAGGCAGGGCCAGTCAGAGGTGGTATTTACCAGTTCTCCAAACTAATCAAAATTTCTGCTACCAGTTCTCCAGAACTGGTCAGAACCTGCTGAATACCACCTCTGGAGCCGATCTCTTTAACTGGTAATAGAAACTATTTCAAATGCTCTAACATGCAGTAAACCCAGCACTGCTCTGCCTGTAATGTCAGAAGGGGAACTTCTGTCAGGACTGAAAAAGACACATGAGAAAAGTATCATTAAAAACAGCAAGCAGACGTCAAAAAGACAAACTTAATGAAAGATCAACCACTAACACATTACAATGTACACTGTAACAAAGAAATTGAAGATTTAATCTACTTGTCTGCCTGTCTTCCTACCTATCTATGTATCTGTTTATTTGTCTATCTATCTGTGTATTTATATCTGGGAGTTTTATTGGGGTTTTATTTTTATAATCTGTCCTGAATTACTGCGAGTGAATTGGGCGGTCATAAAAAAATTCTTAATAAAATCATCTAGCTAGCTAGCTAGCTACCTATCATATCTATCTATCTATCTATCTATCTGTCTATCTATCTATCTATCTATCACCACTATCATCTAATTTCTCTCTCTCTCTCATCTCGTTTTCTTAATAAACTTTTATTTTATTTTATTTTTATATATTTAGTTTGTCAAACATGTACAAGATAAAAGGTATAAGTATAAACATGGACAGGAGCACAGGTAATGAGTACAAATAAATGGGAACAGTAGGACAGGGACAGTAGGCACGCTGGTGCGCTTATGCACGCCGCCTTTACGGACCTCTTAGGAATGGGGTGAGGTCCACGGTAGACAGATTAAGGTTGAAGCTATAGGGGTTAAGAGGATGTAACAACGGAGTCGGGTAGAGCATTCCAGGCATTAACCCCTCTGTTGCTGAAGTCTTCTAAATCAAAGGTCTCCTTCTATCTCACCTTCCTCATGTCTCCCAATGCCATCCCTGGCCAGCTAACCAGAGTCAAATATTTAAGGGATAAATATTCAGGTAACAAAAAACAACAGATCCACAGTTTAAATTAAAACACAAGGGAAAATGGATATTTTTAAAAGAAAGGGGATGTTTTAAGAGAGGACCACACCAATGTACTTCCATGAGTCATATCACTATGGAAGCATCTTAGATGCCTTTTAAGTCTTCACACAGTGCTCACTTCACTTTCTGAGGACCATCTACTGCATGTTCTTTCTAACTTCTGAATGTAGGGGCTCGGCAAGGCATTTGCTGAATTCCTCTTTCAGTGCTTATGAATATTACTCCTTGGCCAAAAGAGAAGAAATAATTGAGCCCACTGGCCAATTATCTAACATTATCTAACAAAGAAAAAGGGGTAAAATCATGGCTCATTTTTAGCAAGTTGTGGAAATCCAACCATGTGTTTTGAGCAATAAATTATAAATATAAAACTCTCTCTTAGCATAACTTATCAAGACCATCTGTGTTATGTATATAGTTTTGGCGGGAAATTTAAACAACAATAGGTCACTTGTGATTGGTCAGCTCCCTGGCCCAGCAGGGTATTTAAGGAGAGCCTGTAACCTTTGCTGAAATATCACTATACATTAAAGAGCTGTTGTTACTACCTTGCTTCTGCCTCCTCAATTGCCCAACACAACATTGGCGACGAAGGTGGGGTTGAGGCATGAGAAGCAAGCTGAAAAAGAGCTACCATCAATAGATTCAGCCAGGCTGACGAGCCCATGCATAGCAGGATGACCACGATGTCTGCATATGTACCGCCAAAGCCTTTTGACCCAGTCAGAGAGAAGTGGCGGTTGTACATGATCCGGTTCGAGTGCTCCCTGGAAGCCAGCGACATGCAGGGCCTCCCCGGCAACCGAAAGAGAGCCCTCTTCCTGAGTCACTGCGGACCGGAGGTCTTCGACATGGCTGAGTCACTTTCGGAACCGACTCCAGTCCAGACCATATCGTGGGAAGTGCTGCAAGTCACGCTTAAGGCATATTACGCCCCGGTACCATCGAAGTTCGTGCAGCACTACGAGTTCTGGCAACGAGTACAGCGAGAAGGAGAGCCGATCAGCACGTACATGGCCACCCTGCATAAGGCTACGACGCACTGCGAATACCGAGACCTCAATGATGGGCTCCTAGAGCAACTAATCTGTGGCTTGAGAGATATACGCCTACAGAGAAGGTTGCTCACAAGGCCGAACTTGACTCTACCCAGCGCCCTCGATGAATCTAGGGCACACGAGTCATCCACCAAGGCTGCGGAGACCCTGCAACAACCAGCCACCTTGCAAAGAACCCCGAGGTCGATACCGGTACACCAAGAGGCCACCCAGACCGGCAGCGAGGAAGAGTCAGACGAGGATGTCTTCCAAACCGAGAGACAGACATGAGAGCAGAGAGAGCACCATGGGAGCTGCTCAAGCTGCGGAGGGGCACACCAGAGACAGACCTGTAAGTTCAGGGACACCATCTGCAGATGTTGCGAAAAGAAGGGGCATTTGGCGAGAGTCTGCCGGGCAAGTTTACCAGTCAACCACAAGCCCCGGGACAATTTCAGCCAATCAGAGCCAGCGCGACACAAGCGGACCAGTAAAGATGGCGACCAAAGGAAAAGGCGTGAATTTCAAAGCCAGGAGACCTGCAGCACCAGGATCGGACAGGCCAGCGCGACCATCGAAAAGAAGATCCACACCACAGTCGAGATCGAAGGACAACCCTGTGAGATGGAGATCGACACCGGGTCATCCCTGTCCATCATGTCCTGGGCCAACCTGAAAACCATCCTTCCCAACACCAAAGAGAGTCAGCTGCAGACCCAGCAGATTTGGCTTCGAGACTACCAGGGGAACCGCATCCCTGTGGAAGGAGTGGGCACGTTCCAGGTCACGTATGGCAAGTACCGGAAGGAGCTACCCCTCACCGTGGTCAGTGAAACTCTACCGAGCCTCCTAGGACTGGACTGGTTCAAGGCCCTAGGAATGGGATTCACTGGTGTCCACAGCACCAGTGGCAGCACCCTGAGAGATGACCTCATGCAGGAGTTCCAGTACGTGTTCAACGACCAACTGGGCAAGTACATGGGGACCCCTATTTCCTTTAATCTAGACCCTAATGTAGTTCCAATCAGACTAAAGGCTAGATGAATGCCTTTTGCGCTGAAGCCCAAAATTGACTTAGAATTGGACAAACTAATCAAGCAAGGGGTGTTAGTTCCAGTAGACCACACCAAGTGGGAGACCCCAATAGTGACTCCGGTCAAGTCAGATGGGTCTGTGCGCATCTGCGTGGACTACAAATGCACATTAAATAAGGCTCTTCAGCAGAGCGTGTACCCCGTCCCAATCGTGCATCATTTGCTCTATTCGCTGGGCCCTGGCAAGATCTTTGCAAAACTCAATCTTGCACAAGTGTACCAGCAACTACCAGTAGATGGTGCTACCGTGGAGGCACAGACTATAGTCACTCACAGAGGTGCCTTCAAATGCACCAGGCTACAATTATTAAGCTGGTTATTAAGACCAGCTGCCTGCAATTACTGCAGGGTTCGAATCTCGCCAAGGCTCAAGGTTGACTCAGCCTTCCATCCTTTCTAAGGTAGGTGAAATGAGGACCCAGTTGTGGGGGCAATAAGCTGACTTTGTATAAATATACAAAAGGATGAAGGCTATTGCTGAGCACATTGTAAGCCACCCTGAGTCTTCGGAGAAGGGCGGCATATAAATCAAATTAAAAAAAAAAAATTCGGAGTCAGCATAGCCCCCGGACTATTCCAAAGTACTATGGAACATCTGTTACAGGGACTGCCAGGGATGGTGCCCTACTTTGATGATGTACTCATTAGCGCAACAGATTAGAAGCAGCTAGGGGACAGAATTAGACGAGTGTTGGAGAAATTCAGGGAGGCTGGACTCCATGTAAAAAGGAATAAATGCATGATTGCAGTTCCCTCTGTGGAGTTTCTGGGGTACCAGGTGGACAGATCAGGCATACACCCCACCGAGAGCAAAATAAGGGCCATCCAAAACGCGCCCACACCAAAAAACAAATCGGAGCTACAGGCTTTCTTGGGTCTCCTCAACTTTTACGCCATATTCCTGAGAGACAAGGCAACGGTCGCCGAACCTCTACACTGGTTATTGGCCAAGAATGCACCTTGGGTCTGGGGGAAGGCTGAAGCTGGCACATTCAACACAGTGAAAAAACTCTTATCCGTGGACAGTTTCTTCATTCAATATAATGTGACGCTACTGCTTGTCCTAGTCTGCGACACATCCCCTTTTGGCGTGGGAGCCATCTTGAGCCATAGACTACCAAATGGGCTAGAGGCACCCATCGCATACTACTCATGAACCCTGTCCAGTGCAGAATGGAATTACAGCCAGCTGGACAGAGAAGCCATCGGGGGTCAAAAAATTTCATGAATTTTTTCGGATGAAATTTCGAACTGGTCACAGACCATTGACCTGTCTTAGGCCTCCTGGCTGGGGATCGGCCCACCCCCACTGCCTTGTCTCCATGCATGACACGGTGGACCATCTTCCTGGCAGCTTACTCCTACCAACTTGTCCACCGACTGGGACTAAGTTTGGGACATGCTGATGCCCTCAGCCACTGTCCGCTACCAGACCTCATGGAAGACCCAACCCCAGAGGCACTAGTTCTCCTTATTGATGTTTTGGACTTGGGGCCCCTCACTTCAATAGAAGTGGTGAGAGCCTCCGCTAAAGATCACATGCTAAGGACTGTAATGAGTTGGGTCATGAGGGGTTGGCCGGCAAAGACTGAGGGCGGGAAATTCAAATCTTTTACCAACAAAAAGAATGAACTGTCCATGCATGGGGGCTGTTTGTTATGGGGTGACCGTGTCATTGTACCCTTATGCTTAAGGGAAAAGGTGTTAACAATGTTACATGAAGGGCACCCTGGGATTGTAAGGATGAAGGGGTTGGCTAGAAGCTATGTCTGGTGGCCCCAAATGGATAACGACATTACTGAGTGGGTGGGGAAGTGTAACCCCTGCCAAGAATCCAGGCCAGATCCCCCCACAGCACTGGTCAGGGAATGAGAATGTCCCCAGGGTCCCTGGTTGAGGATACACATAGATTTTGCTGGCCCATTTCACGGCCAAACATTCCTGGTGATCGTCGATGCCTATTCAAAATGGCTCGAGATCATCCTAATGCAATCCACGACTTCCAAAGTGGTCATAAAGGTGCTTCAGAAACTATTTGCCACCCACGGATTGCCCGATACCCTCATATCGGATAACAGGTCCCAATTCACTGCCACACAGTTCGAGGGGTACCTGGCAGAGTTGGGCGTCAGGCATGCACTCTCTGCCCTGTTTCATCCAGCCAGTAATGGACTGGCTGAAAGATTTGTGAGAACAGCCAAAGAGGCACTGGTATGGCTGGACGCGGGAGACTGGCAGGCCCAAATATATGAATTCTTAACAGTCCAACACACCATCTCTTGTACAGCCATGGAGTGCAGTCCAGCCGAACTCCTAATGGGTAGGAAGCTTAGGTGTACCTTGGACTGATTACACCCCAACTACTCTCCGGATGGATTTAGAGGAGCCAACCAGAAGTTAAGGGAGTTTCAGATAGGGACATTGATCTTCGCAAGGAATTATTCAGAGGGGCCCCTATGGGTAGCTGGGGTAATCTCTGATATCAAGGGCTCAAAATCGTATACAGTAGACGTGGGAGATGGGAGGATCTGGCGTAGACATATCGATAACTCCGAAAAAGGTCAGCAGAAGTGTTAAAGTGTTCCCAGACTCTCATAATCAATCATAGGAATTTTAAAATCCTCACCATCTCTAACTATTTCTTTGCTCCTATCAAGTTCCCACTTTCATGGAGCCTTTTGCTGGGAAAACAGACGTCTGCCCAGACACACTGTGGAATCTGCTTGGCTGGTTCAGATGCACCACTGCAATTGTGTTCACTCTTCATTCATGTTTATTCATGAATTTAAGCAAAAAACCCCAACATTTTCTATATTGTGTAAAATTCCTGTGTAGAATTCATTGGTTATAAGTTGAAGGTCATCACCTCAGATGGCTTTAAAACAGATTAGGCAAATTCTATGAGCAGGATAGTCAAACAGAATGATTATATTGTCGAGAGACCGGAAGCGTCGCAGTGAGACTGGCTGGAAAAATAGCGGACTCCGACGAGCTCTGTGAAAATCCAGCTGGACAAACTGCTGTTGGGGGTCTTCGGACTGGAACCATCCTGTAGGGACGGTGAAGAAGGAGAGGCATCTCGGACAACCAAGAGGAATGGGCAATTTCCTCAATAGGTCAGAGACAGCTCTTCGGACCAGCGGTGGGGGTGGCGTCCATTGCAAAATGACCACTCTGAAGCTGTAGCAACTGGACTAAGCTTTTGTGCAGGAGCAGCATTTGAACAGAGTGCTGGAACCGGTGAGTGATTGGCCAACTCACAGGTAAAAGAAAATTTTGAATTTTGACATTAAAAGGTGTCCTGGAGCTGAAATGAGTGGCTAATTGGCATCAGGGAAATTCCATGGAGGGAGAAGGACAAAGCGGAGGTTATAACATCAAAGCCCAAGAACGTTTTTGATTTACAATTGTATTTGGAGAAACTAAAAAATAATAAAAGAAAAGAACCCGAGGAACCGTATTTCTTATGTGAATTTAAAGTATTTTTGACTTTACATATTGTTTATGTACCAAGAAGAAAATAAGATAAGATAAAGAAATATGGAAAGAGAATATTATGGCTGAAATTGGAAACAGAGATATGATGTAAAATGGATTTGAAAAGAGACCAACATGGCAGAAGTTGAAATAAAAAGATATGGTGAAAAATGATTAATTTGTGATAAAGGATTATATAAAAGAGATAAATATGGAAAAAATGGGACGATTAGAATAGGTTATAAAGTTGATTATGTATAAGATGTATGACGTGACCCGTTCAACACTCTGTTCATAAAATATGTAAGATGAAAGAAAAATTCTAATAAAACTTGTTTACAAAAAAAAAAAAAAAGAACAATTATATAGTCTAGGGGTTAAGATGTTGGACGAAGAGCAGGGAAACCCAGGTTCTAGTCCCATCTCAATCATGGAAGTTCCTTGGAGAACTTCGAAACCATTCACTCTCCCTCAGGTCAAACTACCTCACAGGATTGTTGTGACAGGAGGAGGGAGCAATAAGTAGGTCACTTTGGGCTTCTGTTACAAAAGGCACAATAACAGTGACCTAAATTATAAAATGGACCTTAGAATGTTAGCTTGTGAGCCACTCCCTAATGGCCTCTTTGGGAAATCAACTATTAAACTATATCACTGCTGGTTGTCTCTCCTTCTCCTTCTCCTTCTCCTTCTCCTTCTCCTTCTCCTTCTCCTTCTCCTTCTCTTCCCCTGCTTCTTCCTTCCAGGTCAAGAGAGTGAATAGACTAACAATATGGGTGGGACATAGGTAACTATGTGGAACCACAATAAACACCTCCATTCTAAAATCGATCGGTCTGTTTTTCCCTCTTACTTTAAAACTTGGCCTTCAGAGTTGGTGTGCAACTTGGACTTGGAGCGATGGAAACAAAATGAGTGAAACCCAAACATTTAGTTCCCAATGAAATATTGACACTCATTACTAATGGAAGGAGAAGAGTCTGATTGCCTACAAAGGGGCTCCAAAGCAGGGGTGAAATCCAGCAGGTTCTGACAGGTTCTGGAGAACCGGTAGTGAAAATTTTGAGTGGTTCGGAGAACCGGCAAATACCACCTCTGGCTGGCCCCAGAGTGGGATGGAAATGGAGATTTTGCAATATCCTTCCCCTGCCACGCCCACCAAGCTACACCTACCAAGCCATGTCCACAGAACTGGTAGTAAAAAAAAAAATTGGATTTCACCACTGCTCCAAATCTACGTAGAACGTTTTATTTCAATGCACCTTCTTCAACAATCTAGTTGTGAGTCATTTAGGGGCTCATCACCATATCCTGGGATGATTCATTCTGTTGTATAGGAGGTGGGCCACCCACAACTCCTTCCAACTACTTTCCCAATCCAGATACCTGATTTCTTCCTCAAGAGTTGCGGTAAACACCTGCAACTAAGCTTACAGAAACAGGTTGAGAAGTAAAGAGCAGAAATGGCTACCTCCATGTCTGAATCCGGCTAAAAACACCTCTCAGCTAACTATCCTATGGGCAACTTCAAGCACCAATTCACTACTGATGATTGTAACTAAGGAATAAGCTGATCTCCTATCTCACTTGGGCAAAAATTATTTACTAACTTAGAGCCTGGTTTAGTAAAACCAGTTACACAATTGTATCAGACTGGCTGTTTGATGAAATTTTGAAGACCTGTCACTTCCTCTTGCGAAGACTATAAATCTTGCTACTACCAAAAAATTAAATAGTTCTAAAAGAACTATTATACATCACAGGATTGTGGTGACAGGAGGAGGGAGCAATAAGTAGGTCACTTTGGGCTTCTGTTACAAAAGGCACAATAACAGTGACCTAAATTATAAAATGGACCTTAGAATGTTAGCTTGTGAGCCACTCCCTAATGGCCTCTTTGGGAAATCAACTATTAAACTATATCACTGCTAGTTGTCTCTCCTTCTGCTTCTCCTTCTCCTTCTCCTTCTCCTCCCCTGCTTCTTCCTTCCAGGTCAAGAGAGTGAATAGACTAACAATATGGGTGGGACATAGGTAACTATGTGAAACCACAATAAACACCTCCATTCTAAAATCAATCTTCTGTTTTCCCCTCTTACTTTAAAACTTGGTCTTCAGAGTTGGTGTGCAACTTGGACTTGGAGAGATAGAAACAAAATGAGTGAAACCCAAACATTTCATTCCCAATGAAATATTGACACTCATTACTAATGGAAGGAGAAGAGTCTGATTGCCTACAAAGGGGCTCCAAAGCTATGTAGAACGTTTTATTTAAATGCACCTTCTTCAACAATCTAGGAATTCTGGGAGTTGAAGTCCACAAGTCCTAAAGTTGCCAAGTTTGGAGACCCCTGCATTAGGGGCTCATCACCATATCCTGGGATGATTCATTCTGTTGTATAGGAGGTGTGCCACCTACAACTCCTTCCAACTACTTTCCCAATCCAGACACTTGACTTCTTCCTCAAGAGTTACTGTAAACACCTGCAACTAAGCCTACAGAAACAGGTTGGAGGCTGGCTTTATAAAACCAGTTACACAACTGTATCAGACTGGCTATTTGAAGAAATTTTGAAGAACTGTGACTTCCTCTTGCGAAGACTATAAAACTTGCTACTACCTCCCAAAAATCAAAAAGTTCTATTCTAAAAGAAGAGACCATCCCTTGCCAGCCATTAAAGGAAAGAAAGGTAATACCTAACAGCTACTTATTTTTATTTTATTTTACTCTGCATATTGGCACTAAGGTTTTTTCTAAGGGAAGTTAAGAAAAAGGTGAAAGTGAATCCAGTCCCTATTGTTCTTGGAGGGTGGTGTATTACATTTGTTAAATGTCATTTCTGTTTAACAGAGAACACTTTCCTTGATTATCTACATGTCCTTTGCTTAGTTTAAGTTCTTTCTGTATATCTAGTAATTATTAGAGGGTGGGTGGGAGAGTTTGGTCTAGTGGTTAAGGCACCAGACTAGGAATCAGAAACAATGAATTCTAGTTCTGCCTTAGCCATAAAAACCAACTGGGGGATTTGGGGCTGGTGATTTTCTCTCAACCTAACTCACCACACAGAGTTGTTGTTGTGGGGAAAATAGGAGGAGGAAGGAGTATTACATATGTTCGTCCCCTTGAGTTGTTTATAAAAATAATAAAGGCAGGATATTTAATAAATGTATAAATTACTTCCAGAAGCCAGAGACTAAAATAGAGAGGTTGGCTGGCTAGCAGGATAAACAACTGAACTTTCAAAAACGGCAATAAATCTCATTTCGTACAATGGGACAAAATTCTGGAAAGATAAAAAATGTTTTTAAAGTTTATAGAGTTACAGAATATCAGAGTTGGAATGGACCTTGGAGGTCTTCTAATCCACTTCTTGCTTAAGCAGAAGATCCTATATACAGTGACAGACAAATATTCAATCTCTTCCCACAACTTCTGGAGGCAAGCTGTTCCACTAATTAAATTGTTCTCACTGATAGGAAATTTCTCCTTAATTCTAGGTTGGATCTCTCTTTAATAAGCTTCCATCCGTTATTTGCCCTCAGGTGCTTTGGAGAATAGGCCAATCCCCTCTTCTCTTGACAGCCCCTCAGAGAATAGAATAGAATAAAATAGAATGGAATGGAATGAATGGAATGGAATGGAATAGAACAGAACAGAATAGAGCTGGAAGGGACCTGGGAGGTCTTCTAGTCCAGCCCCCTGCTCAAGCAGGAGAACCTATAAGGTGGGCTTATACAGTATTGGAATAATCTCTTATTGGTTGTAACTTTTTCCAGGTCCACCGACTCGTCCTACTGTTGCAATGCCTTGTCTGCTATGCCCGTCTCTCTTGTGCTGCCTCCTCCTCCTCCTCCCCTTTCCATTAGCCTCCAGTTCTGTGTCTAAAGGAGACACAGTGGTCAGAACCAGCAGTGGCCCCATTAAGGGCAAGCAGTTCCTGGCCGGCATTGGATCTGTGACAGCCTATCTAGGCATTCCTTATGCTAAGCCTCCCCTGGGGAAGTTGCGTTTCCAGAAACCTCTTCCACATCAGCCATGGAAGCAAACATTGGAAGCCACCAGTTTTGGCAATTCCTGCCCTCAATTTATTTTGCGGGATGTCCCTGAAGCAGAGATATGGTCTCCTAAAACACCACTGTCAGAAGATTGCCTTTCCCTCAACATCTGGGTGCCACACCCACAACCTTCTTCACCAGTCCCTGTTTTGGTCTGGATACATGGAGGGAGTTATTTAATGGGCACATCTTCTGTGGACGTGTTAAATGGGGCACCTTTGGCTGCTGCTGAGAACGTCATTGTGGTCACTATCAATTATCGCTTGGGAGCCCTGGGCTTTCTGTACTTGCCACCAGCAGCTCCAGGGAACCTAGGCTTATGGGACCAACAGCTGGCCCTGAAGTGGGTAAAAGAGAATGCAGCTGCCTTTGGGGGAGATCCATCTCGGGTGACCATTTTTGGCCACAGTGCTGGAGGATCTTGTGTGAATTTCCATCTTCTTGCACCAAAAAGCCAGGACCTTTTTGCCCAAGCGGTGATCCAGAGTGGAACAGCCAATGCCTTCTATGCTTGGAGGTCTCCTGGGGAAGCCAAACAAAAAACAATGGAATTTGTTCATCTGCTAGGTTGTTCCAAGGACAGTACTATCAGCATCGTGCATTGCCTGCAATCAAAAAATGTTTCTGAACTTATTCGGCATGAAATAGCTCTGTTCTTCAAAGGTGGCATCCTTTTGAATATTCCCTTCAGGCCGACCGTAGATAGGGAGTTTTTGCTTGGTGATCCAGAAAAGCTCATGGAGGAGGGGCAAATTCAGGCCAAACCTGTCCTCATAGGTGAAACCTCTGATGAAGCAGCCTCATTTGTCCACTTTGTTTTCCCTAACACCACCCACAATCTCATCAATCAGGAGCAGCTTCTGAAAGGGATAAGAATGTTGGTGCCAAATGCAACTGAAGATTTTATTCAGACTATTGCACTGAAGTACAGTGAAGGAAATCATGGCCCAGCAAAATATCGCTCTGCTCTGTCCCACTTCTATACAGATCGGATATTTGCATGCCCAATAAGGGAAGCTGCAGGAAATATCAGGAAAACTGGGAGTCCTGTATATGCCTATTTATTCGCACATCGCCCTTCATGGTCAGTTTGGCCTGAATGGATTGGAGCAACTCACGGTGCTGAGATTCCTTTTGTTTTTGGAACCCTTGAATCTACGCTGCCTTTCAATCAAACATACACAGAGGCTGAAGCCAGACTGAGCCATAAGATGATGCACTACTGGGCAGAGTTTGCCAGAACTGGGTAAGTAGTTCACTTTATTTCAAATATTTGTATTTTAAATCTAAAGAAAGCCTTTCCATTCAACAAATGCATTTTATATCTAAAGCAATGAAGCCATAAAGTAATGCATGCTATTCCTTTGCGTATGTTTACAGGTTGTGTTAATACAAGTAGTTCATGATTTACATGGGACTAGAATTTCTGTTGCTAAGCAAGATCGTTGTTAAGTAAAACATAGACAAGAACTTACGAAGGGGTTTCATTGAGCCAGCTAAACCACGGGTAGCGGCACCGGTCTTTTTTAAAGAGAAGAAAGATGGCTCTATGCGCCTGGTGGTTGATTTTATAAATATCAACGCAGTTTGCGTACACAATTTATATCCCCTGCCCCTCATGAAGGACATGCTAGCCCACCTGGCTAAAGGAAAAGTGTTCACCAAACTAGACCTTCGAGAAGTTTACTACTGGATACACATCAGGGAAGGAGATGAGTGGAAAATGGCATTCAACTGCCCCCTGGGGAGTTTCCAGTTCAAGGTAATGCCCTTTGGACTGCAAGGAGCCCCGGCAGTGTTCATGCAGCTGATAAATGAAGTCCTACATGAGCACCTTTACAAAGGGGTCCTCGTCTACCCGGACGATATTCTCATCTACACGGAGACCATAGACGAACACATAGCCCTCGTCCACCAAGTCCTAGAAAAACTGCTAAGGGCGAACCTGTATGTCAAACTGTCAAAATGTGAGTTCCACCAATCACGACTAGACTACCTAGGCTACCGCGTATCAAACGAGGGAATAGAGATGGACCCAGCCAAAGTCCAAACAGTTCTACAGTGGCAGCCCCCTCGCACCCACAGACAACTGCAAAGCTTCCTAGGGTTCTCAAACTTCTACAGACAATTCATCCCCTTGTTAGCAAGAATTGCCAAACCTCTGACGGACCTCCTAAAGACAGGAAGTCTGATGACAAAACCCCGCCCGGGACAACCCCTACAATGGGACCTGACCTGCCAACAGGCATTCGAGACACTAAAAAAGATGTTTGCAAAAGAACCTGTCTTAAAGCATCCTGACCCTGAGCAGCCCTTCGTCATCCAAGCAGACGCAAGCGATGTGGCAGTGGGGGCCGTGCTGCTCCAAAAGAACAGCCAAGGTAATCTACAACCTTGTACCTACACCTCCCGCAAGCTCACCAACACGGAGAGGCAATGGGCGGCGTGGGAGAAGGAAGCGTTCGCAGTGAGATGGGTGTTGTTGACCTGGCAGCACCTACTAGAGGGAGGCCAGAGACTGTTCAAAGTCTGGACTGATCATAAAAACCTGGAGGCCCTCAGAACCCCACGGAAATTGTTGCCCAGGCAAGTCTGGTGGGCTCAATACTTCAATCATTTCAACTTCGAGCTTAAGCACATCCCAGGGGGGAGAAATTTCCTGGCTGACGACCTCTTCCGGATGCCCCAATACAACAGTGAGAGGGAGCAGGTAGTGAATGCCATCATCCCCTCCACCCAAGCAGCGGGTTAGGTGGTCACCAGATGGCAATGACGCGACCAGCAGGGCCAACCTGCAAGTGATTTAACTACAAGACTCAAAAATGAAATAGCGACAGACCCCTGGTTCCGAGACAAACAACATCTCTTGACGAAAAGAGATGACCTAGCATGGAAGGGGACAAAGCTCTATGTCCCACAGACTCTACGCACCCTGATCCCCAAGAGGAGCCACAACGTTAAACCAGCGGGACACTTCAGGTTCCTAAAGACTCTGCACCTAGTACGAAAGCAGTTCTGGTGGCCCCACATGAGAAAGGACGTAGACAGTTATGTAAAAAGTTGCACCATTTGTGCCACGATGAAGAAAAGACCAGGGTGCCCTCCTGGACTGTTGCAACCAGTAGCTGAACCGACAAGACCATGGGAGGAGATTGCGATGGACTTCATAGTAGACCTACTGAGGAGTAGTGGAAATACAGTGATTTGGACTGTAATAGACTTATTCTCCGAACAGGCACACTTTATTCCTTGCAGCAGACTGCCCTCGGCCTGCCAGTTATCCAAACTGTTCCTGAAACTGACTTCCTGTTGGCTCCACGAGCTTTGTTGACGCTCTTTCACTAGCGCCCAATCCCCGGCACCGTAAATGCCGCCAGAACAGCTGAAAAACAGCTGTCTGGTGGCGAAAAACCCTCTCCCCGGGCAAAGGGGAGAGAGAAGAGCTGACAGGTGGAGGTAGAGTCCCCTAAGTGTACTAGGAGAAATCCTGGGGCACGAAGGGTGTGGGCTCCCTATTGAAGCCTGTCAAGCTGCTCCGGACCAGGGACGACTCCGCTAAAGTGGAGCTAGAAGCCGCGACCAAAATCTGCTGAAAACAACTGGGGGGACTTTTAACATCTTTACTTTGATTGCAGACAGAGCAAATCAGGAGAAAAAAGGAAAAAATTGCAAGTAATACTTTAACTCCGTTTTAAAATGCAGAAAATGGCGTCTGAGAGCGGGAGGAGGAAGCTACTAGGGAAAGTGCTTGTTAATGCTTGTTAATGTTTGCAACAGTGATACAGCTACTGGATTACACCTTAAAACAGTGTTTCCCAAACTTGGCTATTTTAAGATGCATGGACTTCAATTCCCAGAATTCCCCAACCAGTATGCCTGGTTGAGGAATTCTGGGAGTTGAAGTCCATACATCTTCAAAGGGTCAAGTTTGGGAAACACTGCCTTAAGAGAAAGTTTTAAAGTGGAAGCGTCCAGGAAAAGAATTTGGTATCAAGGAAAAGAATTTAGTACTGACTTTAATTAAAAGCTTGCTTTTATACTGTGTGGAAAATAGTTGGAATTGTCGTCCTGATAGCTGGATGAATACAAAGTGGCTGAAATATGGCTGACATCAGGGCTGGTGAATCAGCAAATTCTCAAGCTGTGACTGTTCATGTTTTTCAAGAACTCTTAGACTCCTTTAATTCTGCTCTCTTGGATACAATTGAAAGAGCTTTTTCAAAAAACAGCTTGGAAAATCATAAGCAGTTGTTGGCGGGATCAGCAAATTCTCAAGCTGTGACTGTTCAGGTTTTTCAAAAATCTCTAGACTTTTTTAATTCTGCTCTTCTGGATACAATTGAAAGAGCTTTTTCAAAAAACAGCTTGGGAAAACATAAACAGTTGTTGGATGGCCAGCAGGAAATTACTCAGAGGAGTTTGTTTTTGGAAAAGCAAGAGGCTGTCAGGATTGAAAGGCAGGCTGGCACAGTCGAAACGATGGTTTTGGCGGACGTTTCCATTCAATTGATAGAAAAGCAACAAACAGACTCTTTATTGCAAGCTGACAACCTTTATGGCAACAAATTTTGGCTATATGGACAAACGAATGGACTGAATGATTATACAAGCAAGAAGAGTCAAAATGGGGATTTCAAATTAGAAAACGTGACCTCAAGAAGAGAGCGAGTATTTCAGAAACATCAACCTCAAATCAACATTTTAAAATTTTCAAAAATAAAATTGGGGGGACTGTTGGAAGAATTTATTTTAAAAAAGGATTGGAAAAATATAGAAAGAAGAGAAGAACAGAAGATTAAGAAAGATATCTTCCTGTAGATTTTGAAATTTGCATTTGGCAAATATGTGTTTTAATGGTATTAAGAGATTTTTAAAATGTTTAACATAAGATTATATTATTTTAAAAGATATATGAGATAAATTGTGCAAGCTTTCAGGATGCCCAACTTTTTGAAGCAAAGAGGATTAATGTTAAATTCAGAATCCTATTACAAAATGATAATTAGTTTTGGATAAGTAAAAGGGCTGCTTTTTAAAAAGTTAGAGGTATTAAAATGGTTAATTGAAAATCTGAAAGATATCTTCCTGTAGATTTTGAAATTTGCATTTGGCAAATATGTGTTTTAATGGTATTAAGAGATTTTTAGAATGTTTAACATAAGATTATATTATTTTAAAAGATATATGAGATAAAATGTGTAAGATTTCAAGATGCCCAATTTTTCTGAAGGAAAGAGGATTACTGTTAAATTCAGAATTTCATTAGGGAGTAATGTTCAAAATAATGATGTTTGAGGGTATGGAAATGGAATTTATTCATGATTTTTACTGTTTGTAATACTGTTAAAGTATTGGATTATACATCAAGGAAAAGTTTTTTTATAATTAGGAAGAATGAATTTAACTTAATTGGTTGTGAGAATTTATAAAAGGGAGGTCGATGAATTGGAGCAAGGGGAGTTAAAGAACGTGTGGGAGTTTTGAACTTTATAATTAGTTTATTTTAGCATATGTTTGTTAGATGCTATACCCTGTTTTTGCTCTGGGAAGTCAGGGGGGGTGGGATAAGGGTTGGGGTGGGGAAAAAGTGGTGAATAGAGAAATGTTTTAACAGAAGAAAGTATCTACGATTAGAATACAGGAGTTGCTCAGATACTAAAGGAGGAGAATATTTCACAGCAAAGAAGTTAGAAAGGAGAGAGGAGGAGAGGGTAGGAAGAGGAGAGGGAGGGAGAGGAATGGAAGAAAGGAGAGGAGGAAGGAAAGGGGACAGGAGTAGGAGTGAAGGTGAGAAGGGGGAATAGAAGAGAGAAGTGGGGGAAAGGAAAAGGAAGTAGTATGAGGTAGGAGAGGAGGTAGGAGAAAGTAGGAGAGAAGAGGAGGGAGGGAAGGGAAAGAAAGGAGGAGAAGAAGAAGGTTTGTTGTGGAATGAGGGAAGGAAGAGAAGAAGAGCAACTCCGAATGTAATTAAAATGTTTTATTTTAATGCTTTCTTTAAGGGAAACATGTATATGTAGGATTTATTATGTATAAGAAAATGTATATTTTCTATTATTGGGGAGGGGGAAAGGGTGGGGGGGAGAAAATTGTTTGTATTTCTTATAAAACTTTTCAATAAAAAACAAACAAACAAACTGTTCCTGAAACACATTTACTGCCTGCATGGAGTCCCCAGGAGAATCATCTCTAACCGAGGGGTCCAGTTCACAGTAAAGTTCTGGAGGGAGTTCCTACGATCCATAGGGTCATTCCAAGGCCTCAGCTCAGCGTTTCACCCGAGCACCAATGGGGGGGGGGCGAGAGACTGAATGCTATGATAGAGCAATATTTAAGATGCTATGTCGACTACCAGCAGTCCAATTGGGCAGACCACCTATCTTTTGCGGAGGTCGCGTATAATAATGCTGTCCACAGTAGCACGGGGTTAACCCTGTTCAAAGTAGTGAGTGGTATGGATTTTGTCCCCATGCCAGAGTACCCGAGGGAGCCCCCTTCCTCAGTCAGCTTGACCGACTGGATGGCAATGTTGAGAGAAACCTGGGAGAATGTTAAGAGGGCGCTGGCCAAGGCGGCCCAATCCTATAAGAAACAAGCAGACAAGCACCGAACTCCCCAAAGACCATTTCAAGTGGGAGAGAAGGTCTACCTCTCCACCAAGTATTTGAGACTTAGACTCCCGAGCAGGAAATTGGGCCCAAAATTTATAGGACCGTTCCCTATAGGAAAAATAATCAACCCGGTTACAATACAACTGCAGTTGCCCCGGCTCCTAGGGACGATACACCCCGTTTTCCACAGCAGCCTTCTGAAGCCTGTAGTGGGGTCTACTTTAAGGCTGATGCCACGTGACTCCCCCCGGGCCCCTGGTTGTTGGGGGCACAGGGGTCGCCTCCAATACTTAATTAAATGGAAGGGTTACCCGTTGTCAGAGGCTTCCTGGGTGAAGAGCTCAAACATCCAAGCTGACCGCCTTATAGCAAAATTCCATGCAGACCACCCAGGCAAGCCGGGGGGGGGACACACCCAAGGGGGGGATAACGATACTTAACTTGTTGTGTTTCTTTTTCTTTTGGGGCAGGCCGCGTTGGAGAAATGAAGGGAGAGGGGCTGGATGTCAGCGTTCCAATTTATGATTTTTCCCCAGCCCTGACATGAATGAGAGAAGTCTTGTTATAATGCTGGGATGAACCTTCACCTAGTTTCCTTTAGCCCGGCAGATAAAGTCACCTAGGTGATGGAGGAAGGGGGGAAATTCCTGTGACTGCAAAGAGCTTGGGATGAAGAGATGGATCTGGATGATGGCCAATGAGACACTGGGAAATAATGAGCAGCAAGGGAGGGTTTTGGAAGGGGGTGCCAGTTCTGGCTGCAGATGAGTTCAGGAATGACGTAGTTTATTCTTAAATAAAAGAAAAGATTCATCAAAGACTTTGCATTTGAGAATGAAATTTATTTGAGATAACACCGAAACCTGACACATACCCAATTTTAAAACCTTTCTTACCACAGTTATTAAGCAAATAACTGCAATTTTTAAGTACAATATATGATTATGTGAATCCAGTTTCCTTCACTGACTTTGCTTGTTGAAAATCAGCTGGGAAGGTTGCAAATGGCGATCATGTGACCCTGGGACATTGCAGCCATTGGAAATACATGCCTTTTGCCAAGCAGCCAAATTTTCATTACGTGACCATGAGGATGCTGGAATAGTTGTAAGTGCAAGGACCAGTTGTAAGTCACTTTTTTCAGTTCCATTTTAGCCTTGAATGGACGTTAAGTGAATAGTTGAAAGTCAAGGATTACCTGTACTGGAAAGAGCCCTGAAATCTTTAAGGATTCTTAATAATGTCACTTATAGATAATTGTCCTTTAATGAGTTCAGTGGTATCACACATATTCCCGGGTACATTATTTCTCCAAGTGGAATAAAGGAGGCGAAAGGGAGATAAGAAACAGAGCATTACTCTACCATTAAGAGAACGAGCAAAGGCTTTCAAGGGAGTAAGTAGTGAAGGGGAAACTCACAGGATGGAAGGTGCCCAGGGCGTGAGGAATGGGGGGATGGATTGAGATCCAAGAGTCTATGAGGAGCTGACCTGGGTTTGGATCAGCAAGGAGGAGACACAAGAGATTTCACCAAGCCAAACTCCACCCCTCCCTCAAAGTCCCCTTTGGGAGTTCCCCTTGGTTGTAGTTTCTCAAGTCAAAACCAGTCACTTTGGAAAAGAGCTACATCAGAATAACAGAGTTGGAAGGGACCTTGGAGGTCTGCTAGTCCAACCTCCTGCTCAAGCAGGAGACCTTATTCCACTCTGGAAAAGTGGCTGTCTAATCTCTTCTTAAAAACCTCCAGTGATGAAGCACTCATAGTTTCTGAAGGCAAAGCTGTTCCATTGATCAATTGTTCTCACTGTCAGGAAATTCTCCTTTTTTCTAGGTTGGTTCTCTCCTTGATTAGTTTCCATCAATGTCCTTTTCTTCCTCCTTAGGAATCCCACTGGGTCAGCAGCCTGCAAGGATGAGTGGCCACTCTATAATGCCGCAGAGCAGAATTTCTTCCTTCTTAATACTGAGCCATTCCAGGAAAGGGTGATAGAGCACTGTGATTTTTTAAAGAGCCTTTTTTCAAAGGCTGAAGAGACACGTAAGTTCAACTATTAGTTCTGCCTTTGGAAGGGAGTAGTGGTTGATGAAAAAGATATTTTTAAAAATCATTTATATATCAAATATAGAGATTGCCCATCTCACTCATAGAGCAATCTCTAAAAATTGATTTTATTGCCACTCTTTGCTGAAACATACTCATTTGAATTCAAATTTGTAATGCTAGTGATAAATTTTGTAGAGCAAACGTATTTCATGACGTCCCAAGAGTTGGGTTTCTAGTAATGTCCTCTAAGTAAGCCTTAGTTGCTCACATAAATATAACAACAACAAAAACAATAACGAATCCCAAAACATCTGGATCACTTCTTGACCACCATCGTCATTGACAAAATCCCTCTCAGTCAATTGCAAAAGGCAGCTTTATTTGGAATAGCTTAAATCCTGCAATGATAACTTTAATACCATCAAAAAAATCTGCCCACCCCAGTTTTTTTGGAAGGACAGAGTAGGTAGACAAAAATGTCAAATCCAGTCTAAACATCTGGCTGACCATGTGATGAACAATAACATTTTGATATATATTTAATAAATATATATTATGCCTTGCATCATGGAATCCTCAGAATCCTACTTCTAGATTCAGATTCTTTAGTGATAAGATGTACACCTTATCTTGATATTTCATTTTTCTTTGTTTTGCAGAGAAGTCCAAAGGTGATTCTGTTTCATTGGACTAGGAAGAAGACAGCAGGTAGGAATTCAGTGCTTGGTTGTAATAATGCCTGGCAATTGGGAACAAGATGGATGATTTCAGAAGGGGACTAGACTTCTTTCTAAATAGTAATTTCACATCGGCATTTCAAACCATTTTTAAGTAGCACTTTTGTGGCTCAGATTCACTGTGCGAAATGGAAGCTCTCCAAGCTGATGCCAATGGCCTTTGTGGAAGAGGAACCTGGAGGAACCTCTCGATCTCAGCATAAACAAATAGAGATCTTGGGCATAGGGAAGGAAGCAATGAGCCACCAAGAGTAACTTACAGAGAAGATTATACAGTGCTGAAAAAGAGAAAGAGAAAGCATGAGAATGAAACTCAGCCTGTGGGGGAAATCAGTTTTCATATGAATGAGACTATTTAATAGACAAATGGAGACATTGGGAATGTGTCCTTGTAGCCCAGTGATAAATGTTATCAGAACATTCCCATAGGCACCCCTGAATCTCAAGATGCAAATATTTCTTCTAACGAAGACCATTGTCCTCTCTAGGTAATAGAAGGGCAGGAAGTAACTTGAGATTAGTTAGGTTATTAATTACCAATGTGTATGCATGCATATAAATCCCCCTCCATTTTGAAATGTATAAATATGAGTGAAAATGTCAGGTCTGCCATTGTAATGGCTTCAGCCTACTTTGCTAGCATCCTGCCATAAAATACAGGGAGGGGGAGAATGGGGGCGTAGGGAAGGGGGATGGCAGGATGACAGAAACCAGAGGTGTCAATCTGGAACAACAAAATGAGCATGAAAATGGAATACGAAACTCCACCAAACAGGCACCAAATCTTAAAGCTGTTACCAAAACTCCTAATATTATTGGACTCTTAAAACTGGTCAAGATGGGAGGACCTGGGAGAAGGGGAAAAGGCAGGCGTTGCACAAGAATACTCAGATCCAGCTTTTCTTGCGCTGTAACCACTTGACTTTAGTAAAAGTATCCCTTTTGCTACAAATACATTTGAGGGTTTTTCTTTCCTGAACGTCCAAGCTGGGACAAGCCTGACAGCATCCTTTTCTCTGCAAGAGTTCCTCCCACTATTTTCTCAAGGGAATTTCTCCAGTGCACACTGTTAACAGTAAATACTGCAGCAAGCCTTGATTACGTGCTTTGGGTCCTGCATTTTGATTCCACAAACCGCTCCATGTTTAGTATAAGGGGAATACAGAGCACCTTAGGTGGACCTTTAAGGTTAAGATTATGGCACCAAGCTAGACATCAGGAGTTCTAATCCTACCTAAGCCATGAAAGCCAGAAAGTTACGAATAGACATTACAATCTGGTAACTTTTAGCCTGATGCCTTAATCTCAAGAACCCATCTAAGGTACTCTGTGTTCCCCTTATACTAAATAGGCTGACTTTAGACTAGTCACTCTCTCTCAGCCCAACTCACCTCATAGGGTTGTTGTTGTTGGGAAAATAGGAGGAGAAAGGAGTGTAGGGTATGTTTTCCACCTTGGGTTATTTGTAAAAATAATAAAGGTGAGATACATGTAATAAACAAAAATAAATAAAATTATCTTACTACAGAGAAGATCATCCTGGAATCTCTGCTTTGCCTGTGTCTTGAACTGGCCTACTATGAAGGGCTGCCACATAGGTTGAATCTCTTTGAAAATGGCATCCATATCTCAAAGGCACCATTTGCAAACCTAGCTACCGTTTTGTTGGCTTCAGAATAATGGTTGTGTGTTTATTTCTCTCAGGAATCAATCAAGACTTCTCTTTAAAGCCTGGGCAAATGATGACAAGCTGCACCAGAGAACCTTCCAGAAGCATCCATTGTCCTTTCAGGGACTGACTGGTGGGAACTTGGAAGATAAATAAGGAGACAACTAAAACCCATATCACTTGCTGTTAAAATAATACATTTCTTGGAGTAATTTGTTATATCTTGATTTGAGACAGGCTTTTAATTAATCCAGCTCCCTCAAAAAGGAACCTCTTAATACTGTTTGAATTCTTAAGATAAAAATCCTTTTATTTTCACAATGAAGGGAAATGGTAATAAGGATATGATAGATAATAGTAGAATATAATATACTGGAATACTATAATTAGTAGAAACTTGTTATTCTGTAAACATTTGTTTCCTGTAACACATATATGCTACATTATGCCTTTGTATTTGTATTTCTTGTAAGTAACTTCCTGTAACAAACATGCTGTATTAGGCCTCTGTAAAGTATCTGGAATTTGTGAAACATATGTTCCTGCCATCAATTTGAATCCACATCAATCTTATTCCTGTTTTTCTCCTGCCATCCAAAGCCTGGTACCAGTGGTGGGTTTCAAAAAAACCCAGTTCTGTGGGCATGGCTTGGTGGGCGTGGCATGGGAAGGATACTGTAAAATCTCCATTCCCTCCCCACTCCAGGGGAAAGATACTGTAAAATCTCCTTTCCCTCCCCAATCCAAGGGAAGGTTACTGCAAAATCGTTATCCCTCCCCACTCTAGGGAAAGGATACTGTAAAATCTCCATTCCCTCCCCAATCCTGGGGAAAGTTACTGCAAAATCCTCATTTTCTCCCACTCAGCTGGGATTTGGGAGGCAGAGAATAGATGGGGGTGGGGCCAGTCAGAATTTTTACTACCGGTTCTCCGAACTACTCAAAATTTCCACTACCAGTTTTCCAGAACTGGTCAGAACCTGCTAAAACCTACCTCTGCCTGGTACTTATCTCAGTTTGGTGCTGTATACATCATCCGGGGGATAACTTACACCTCAGCCCTAATTTACACCTTTGATCTGTGTTGTTGGGCGCTCAGTTTCCTTCCCTGCAGCACCAGGGGACCTAGTGGCCAATTGGGAGAACAAAGGAATACTCAAGGATAAATAAGAGGCATCTATCCTTTGCAGGGCTATTGGATACAAACCTAAATTAGGAGGCAGGAATTGGGGACTTAACTGGTGTTTCTAACAGTATAAAAAGGATGCCATACCTTCTCTGAGGTGTGGCCTTTCCTTACATGTCTCTTTTTGTATATGTTTACCCAGCTTTTCACTTTTGATTAAAATTAAATGCTGATTCTTTCTCACAAGTCTCCACTTCAGTTCTTTTGGCTCATTGTTGGCTTAAGCACATAGCCAGACCTTACAACAACAACTTAAGAACTTGATGCAATATGGAAAAACGAAGGAAACAGAAATTCTGCCAAATTTTGCTATAACCTAATGACACACACAGCTTTTTCATAGGGCTGAGCTCCTTAAATCTAATAAATGGGCAGGTTTGATATTCTAGGTCCATGATGGTGAACCTATGACACGCGTGCGGCAGGTGGCACGTGTAGCCATATCAGTGGGCATGCAAGCTCATCTCCAGTGCACATGCACGAACCGGCCAACTGGCTTTCGGGCCTTCTGGGCCCACCAGAAGTAGGGAAACAGGCTGTTTCCTGCCTCCAGAGGGCCTTGGGGTGGTGGTGGGGAAGGCTGTCCCCAGCCTCCAGAGCCTCTCTAGGAGTCTGGGGAGGGTGAAAATGGACTTCCCCACATCCTCTGGAGGCCCTCCAGAGGCCAGAAACAGCCCCTTTGCCAACTTCCAGTGGGACCGGAAGTTGTCAAATGGCCATTTTCAGATTCAAATTCTTGAATACAGCTCATCTGTCTGGAACTCGCATTGCATATTGGACATTAATACAATCGTATGAATCCAGAGATATTTCACGAGAAGAGTCCTCCATTCCTCTACCTGCAACAGAGTACCTTATGCCACCAGACTTGAAATTTTGAGCTTAGACAACCTAGAACTTTGGCAGCTGATTTTCGGGCCTGATAGGTTCACCATCACAGACATATACTGTACCAGTGGTGGGTTGCCCCTGGTTCAGACCAGTTTGCAAGAACTGGTAGTAAAACCGGTGTGAGGCCCCACCCACTGCCCCCCATGTCTTCATCGGTGATATGTGTATGCACAGAAGCAAGGAGCGCGCGCAAGCAAAGATCTCGTTCCGAACCGGTAGTAAAGATAAGTAGAACCCACCCCTGTACTGTACCTGTGCATTTTGGTTTTCTTGCCTCAGTGTAGAATCTTACTTTTTTCACCATTGAATTTCATTTCATTTCATTTCATTTCATTTATTTATTTCATCAAGCATGTATTAGATAACAGATATAAGTATAAACATAATTATGAGTACATGAAATGGGAATATTAGGACAGGGACAGTAGGCACACTGGTGCGCTTATGCACGCCCTTTACAGACCTCTTAGGAATGGGGTGAGGTCGACAGTAGACAGTCTAAGATTAAAGTTTTGGGGGTTTGGGGAAGAAACCACAGAGTCAGGTAGTGCATTCCACGAATTAAAAACTCTGTTACTGAAGTTGTATTTTCTGCAATCAAGTTTGGCGCCGTTTACCATAAGTTTGTATCTATTATGTGCTCGTGTATTGTTGTGGTTGAAGCTGAAGTATTAATTGACAGGTAGGACATTGTAGTAGATAATTAATTGTATTATGCTTAGGTCAGACCAGTGGTGAAATCCACATTTTTTTATTACCGGTTCTGTGGGCGTGGCTTGGTGGGCGTGGTGTGGTGTGGCTTGGTGGGCTTGGTGTGGTGGGCGTGGCAGGGGAAGGATACTGCAAAATCCCCATTCCCTCCCCACTCCTGGGAGAAGGATATTGCAAAATCTCTATTCTCACCCCACTCTGGGGCCAGCCAGATGTGGTATTTGCCGGTTCTCCGAACTACTCAAAATTTCCGCTACCAGTTCTCCAGAACCTGTCAGAACCTGCTGGATTTCACCTCTTGATTGGATCCTTCATTTGCTGAAAGGCCTGGAGAGCACTTCCATAGACTCTATTGTCCTCCTGTGCTGCGAATTGTGAATCACAGAAGGTCAATGTAGCATCCCCCTTTGTTGGGTATTTGGAGAGTTGTCGTTTTTGTATACCTGAAGATTGGGAAAGGCTGGAATGGACAATTTTAGAGTAAACAGATGTGGTTTGACCAGATGTTTCCGAAGATTTGTTTTGCTATGGCAGTTATTTCACAGGCTTCCGTAAAGGAGAAGGCTCATGGTGAAACATGAGTTGTGACAGTGTGATGCAAATATTGTCACTTACACATCCTTAAGTTGTAAGGGAAGAAATGTTTCAGCAGGTAAGAGTGAGTGCCGCTGTCTGTGAAAACCATATGAGAGGGTAAGGTTTATGATGGTATGCCATGGTCCATCATTTTTGTTCCTATCAGTTAATAGCTGATGCCCATGAGTGAGGACCACCTAAATCAACCTGTGTGCCAACCTGTGTGTAACATCCGTGTATTTCTTAATATGTCATCAGAAAGAAAATTCATTGAAAAGTCAGCATTTTTCACAATGTGATCCAAGCAATCACATACAAAAGACATTCCTCACACAACAATCATGTTCATATAACACATTAGAGCCACTTCAGTTTTAGTGTGTCAGCCAACCACATTTTATCACTAAATGTTGGGTGAATCCAAACTCATGGCGTTAGATTATGGCTTAGTGTGTCACCCAAACTCAGAAACTGTTTAAAACAGGGGTGAAATGCTCCCGGTTCAGACTGGATTGCCCGATCTCGTAGTGATGGCGGCGGGTGATTTGTAGAACTGGTAGCAAAAATTTTTTATTTATTTATTTATTTATTTATTTATTTATTTATTTATTTATTTAATTTGTATACCGCCCTTCTCCCAGAAGGGACTCAGGGCGGTGAACAGCCAAAATTAAAAAACAGACAAATGCAAAAGTTAAGATAATTAAAAGAATTAAATCACTGGCTACCCAATTTAAAACCCCAAAATCCATAAAATTTAAAATCCCAATTAAAAACCATTTAGGCTAGGCCGGCTTGATGAAATAAAAACATCTTCAGGGCTTTACAGAAGGTCCGGAGGTCCGGGATCAGTCGTATTCCAGGAGGCAGCTCATTCCACAGGGTGGGTGCCCCCACAGAGAAGGCTCGCCCCCTGGGGGCCGCCAGTCGACATTGCCTGACTGACGGCACCCTGAGGAGGCCCTCTCTATGAGAGCGTTTTGGTCGGTGGGAGGTTATCGGTAGCAGCAGGCGGTCTCGCAAATACCCTGGCCCTAAGCCATGGAGCGCTTTAAAGATGAGAACCAACACCTTAAAGCTCACCCTGAAGACCACCGGGAGCCAATGCAGCTCGCGCAGGAGAGGTGTTATGTGGGAGTGCCACGTCGCTCCCATAATCACCCACGCAGCCGCATTCTGCACCAACTGGAGCCTCCGGGTGCTCCTCAGGGGGAGCCCCATGTAGAGAGCGTTACAGTAATCCAGGCGTGATGTAACCAAGGCATGAGTGACTGTGCACAAGGAGTCCCGATCCAGAAAGGGGCGCAACTGGCGTATCAGGCGAACCTGATAAAAAGCCCCCCTGGCCACTGCCGTCATATGCTCTTCTAAAGACAGCCGTGTGTCCAGGAGGACGCCCAAGTTGCGAGCCCCCTCTGTGGGGGTCAGTGACTTGCCCCCAATAGCCAGCGATGGCGCCAGCTGGCTATACTGGGACGCCGGCATCCACAGCCACTCGGTCTTGGAAGGGTTGAGCCGAAGCCTGTTCCTCCCCATCCAGACCCACATGGCCTCCAGACACTGGGACATCACTTCGAGGGCATCATTGGTGTGGTCTGGGGTGGAAATGTACAGCTGAGTGTCATCAGCGTACAGATGGCATCACACCCCAAAACCACGGATGATCTCACCCAGCGGCTTCACATAAATGTTGAACAGGAGCAGCGAGAGGACCGACCCTTGCAGCACCCCGCAAGCAAGGCGCCTTGAGGTCGACCTCTGCCCCCCTGCCAACACAGACTGCGACCGGTCAGAGAGATAGGAGGAGAACCACCGCAGCACGGTGCCTCCCACACCCAATCCCTCCAGCCGGCGCAGCATGATACCATGGTCGATGGTATCAAAAGCCGCTGAGAGGTCTAACAGGACCAGAACAGAGGAACAACCCCTGTCCCGAGCCCTCCAGAGATCATCCACCAATGCGACCAATGCCGTCTCCGTGCTGTACCCAGGCCTGAAGCCAGGCTGGCACGGATCTAGATAGACAGTTTCATCCAGGAACTGTGGGAGCTGTCGCGCACCCACACTCTCCTCAACCTTCGCAACAAAGCGAAGGTTGGAGACCGGACGGTAGTTTGCCAAAACGGCCGGGTCCAGAGAAGGCTTCTTGAGGAGGGGCCTCACCACCGCCTCTTTCAAGGCGGGAGACAAGAAACCCTCTCTCAGAGAAGCATTTATAATCCTCTGGAGCCAGCCTTGTGTTACCTCCCGGGTGGCCAGTATCAGCCAGGAGGGGCACGGGTCCAATAAACATGTGGTTGCGTTTAACCTCCCCAGGATCCTGTCCACGTCCTCAGGAGTCACATGAGGGTCGAACTCATCCCAGATAACATTCTCAAGACCAGCGTCAGTCACCCCGCCAGGATCTACCCAATCAGAGTCCAAGCGTTCCCGAATCTGAGCGATTTTATCATGCAGATACTGTGCAAAATCCTCAGCCTGCCCTTGCAAGGGGTCTTCTCGCGCTCCCTGATGTAGGAGGGAGCGAGTCACCCTAAACAAGGTGGCTGGGCGGTTATCTGCCGATGCAATAAGAGTGGAAAAGTGGTTACGCTTTGCCGCTTTTATCGCCACTAGATAGGTCTTAATATGAGACCTAACTAGTGTTCGGTCGGATTCAGAGCGACTAGCCCTCCAACCACTCTCTAGGCGTCTTTTCCAGTGCTTCATCTCCCTCAGCTCCTCGGAAAACCAAGGGGCCGGGCAGGTTCGGCGTCGGGTCAGAGGCCGCAAAGGCACGACTTGGTCCAGAGCACCAGCGGCCGTCCTATCCCAGGCAGCCACCAGATCTTCAGCCGAGTCGTGAGCCAGAGTTTCAGGAGCTGGCCCAAGCTCCCTCTGGAACCTATCAGGATCCATCAGGTGCCTGGGGCGGAACCACCTGGTCGGTTCCGCCTCCCTGCAGTGGGGTGCAGCGGTCAAAAGGTCCAGTCTCAGGAGAGAATGGTCCGACCATGACAGGGGTTCAATAACTATATCCCCTATATCCCGACCACTCAGCCACTGACCAGAGATAAAAACCAAGTCCAGAGTGTGTCCTCCCACGTGAGTGGGGCCATGAATTAATTGTGTCAGGTCCATGGCTGTCATGGAAGCCATAAACTCCCGAGCCATCCCAGACGCCTCACCGGTAGACGGCAGGTTGAAATCCCCCATGACCAAAAGTCTGGGGTATCAACCGCCACCCCGGCAATAACATTGAGAAGCTCGGGCAGGGCCGCTGTCACGTGGCAGGGAGCCAGGTACGCGATCAGCAGGCCCACCTACATCCCATGGCCCCAATTCACCAGGAGAGACTCACATCCGGCTATCTGAGGTACAGTGGCCTCCCTCGGATCAAGACCTTCCTTTATAACGACCGCCACCCCCCCACCCCTGCCCTGGGCCCTTGGCTGATGGAATGCATGGAAACCTGGTGGGCACATCTCTACGAGGGGGACCCCCCCTCTTGGCTCACCCAGGTCTCTGTAATACCTGCCAGGTCTGCACCCCCCCTCCTGTATTAGCTCACAAATGAGGGGGGCCTTATTAACCACGGGCCTGGCGTTGCACAGCATCAGTCTAAGGCCTGGGCTCTGAGACTCTGGACAGCTGGGGAGACGAGAAGAGTCATGAGGGCCGAGGCATGCCACCGCTTGGAGATAGCGGGTGCGTGCCCCCACCACCTGATGTGGCCCCCTACTCCCGCCATATCTGCCCCTCCCAACCACGGTCCTGATAGAATTGCCCTCCACCCTATCCACACTGAGCTCCTCCACACCCCGCTCCCCGCCTTCCATTCCATGCCCCTGTAACGAGCCTGATCTATGCCCCTCCCTCCCCACCCCCCGCCCTAAGCCCCTTAAAAGATTACAAAAAGACAATTTTAAAAAACCCCACAACCCCCTCTTTGCGGCATGCCACCTCTCGGGGTTCCAAAGCCCGTCATCGAGGTAGGCCCTTGATAAGAGTGGAGGGCCAAGCCTGCGAGAGCGGGGAGTCTCGCAAACCAAGAAGCTCCGCTGTGGAATACATCTTGACCACAGAGGATGGGAGCAACCATATCCTAGGGGTCCATATAAAAGGTCCAGGGGAGAGACATGGAATGGGAGTCTCAAGAGCATTTTCAACAAGACCAGGTCCACTGTCCCCTCACAACAGAGGACGAAGTCAGGTTCCAGGTCGACCACAGTCCAGGGGAGGGGGATAGACCCAACCACCCTCTCACGGTGGTCCGATCAACCAGTCGACCCCCTCTTGTGGTGAGATGGCAGCGATGAACCAATGCAGACAGCACAGCATCCGGGGCTCAGGTCCAAAAACCGCCCTCTCACGGCGGTTGGTCCGATGGTCAGGTCCCCTCTGCTGGCAGATGCAAGAAATTCAATATCATCCCAGTTCAGCCCCCAGGGCCCCCGACATCAGAGCCACCCTCTCACGGTGGTTTAACTGAGCCCAGCTCTCTCAGCTGATGGGATGGAGCTATGTACCAGCCCCCATTCAGATTTAAATAGTCCTCCCCACAGTTAGGGAAAGTTCAGATGAAAATAAACTTGGGGTCAAGTGAGTCAGTGAGCTAGCCGACAATCCAAGGTGGGCATAGTCCCGGTAGGGAAGCATTGGGGAGAAATAGGGGCAGTTATCTCTAGCTCCCCCCCCAGCCCCCACATAAACAATGGAGGCCTCCCAAGATCTAAGAGCATCTCATGCCAGGTCCTCGCCCAACCCAAAAGGCAGATGATCTCCTGGCCTCGTTGCCCCCCCCATCCGCAGCTTCCTGGGGGGGGGGTGTCTCCTCCCTGCCAGGCTCTCTGGACTGCCATCACAGCTGCCGTCATCATGCTATCGCCGCCGGCGCTGCTGTAATGCCCAAAAGGTCTGGCAGCATCCCAAAGATCGTCTGGGAAATCCGGCACTCCCACAGCACTCCTGGCAACCCCTCAGCCTGGGAAATCGCCGTAGAGCAGCGCCCCAGGCAAAATCGCCGCCACGCCGATTCTGACGCCCACGTGGGCTCCAGCTGGAGGAAACGCTGCCGACGCCCAGCTGATGCAGTCCGCTGCTCCCGACATCGCCCGCTCTCTCTCTCTCTCTGCCCAGCCTCAATATCCGGAGGGAAAAAGACCCTCTCCGTGTGGGCAGAGAGTTCTCCTAACCGGGCCTGGGGTCGTAGATCTTCACAAGGACCCCCAAAAGACCCCAAAGGGTAGGTCAGTCCCTCATCCTCAAGCCGCGATCTTGGCAACTCTTGCCATCTTGGGCATGCGTAGAAATCCCCTGCGCCCTCCCCCCATGCCCAGCTGAGCCGCGTGATCATCAGAGTCTTTTTTTTTTACTTTTTGTAGCAATCTGTAGTCTGCATATGTGCAGGGATTTTCCTATCTTGGATGGCAAACCTCAGATACGGAAGGTTACTTGCACATAAGCACCAGGAAATGACATTAGAAGATAAGACCCTAACTCTGTAAACAAGAGGAACAGGAGGAGAGGAAGTGGGATGTATGTTATATTTTAATTATAGCTAAATATTATAAGTGATTAAGCAAAGCAGTAATGATTAACCTATGATTTAAGTTACCTGGAAGATTCTGTGAGCCAATGATATTCTGCCAAGTACACTGTAATTTGAAAGTAACAAACTATATAATGTCACTATGTAAGACAATAAAGTTACCACATATATCTTCAACCTTTGTGTGTGTGGTCACTCAACAACTTTTAAAAGCATTTTTTTACAACCTCTAAGAGGTTGTAGAAAAAATACTTTTAAAAGGAAAAAAAAAAGTTGGCCACGTCCACCCAGTCACATTTCCAAGCCACGCCCACAGAACCAATAGTAACAAATTTTACATTTCACCACTGGTTTAAGGTATTTGTAGGATTTTGTTTGTTTGATTGATTATTGAGTTTTAGCTAGTATGATGAGCCAACAAAAATCTTCTATAATTACAGCAAAAATGATAAATATATCAAGCAAGCAAGCAAATAAATCATGTAAAATCATTGTTCAATTAAACTATGGAAAACATCTGAAAAAATCTCCAGTATGAGCTGATATTTACTGACCAGCAAAGGGATTTTGAGTGGCTGAGATGAAACATCTATAGAATAACTAAGAGCTATAGAAAATAATTATTTACCAGAGATATTGAATAAAGAATTACAATACTTAATTGTGAACATTTTAACAGCGGCCAGAATTGTATTTGCCAAAAACTGGAAAGGAGAGAAGATAATTACTGATGGAAATTATTATGAAAATGTACTGTGATGAAATGACTATGTGAGAAATATAAGAATTATTCCTGTAAAAGGAATGTAAAATAATCTGGATTGAAAGGGGGTTGATATTTAGTAAAAGGAAGGAATTGCAACAGGTGGATCTTAACACAGCTGTTTTAAAGGCAGCTGAGGGTCCTTCCAAACTTGCTATTATATAAATGGGAAATGGATGACTAAAGATGGGGTGCAAATTTTTACTAAAGCTGTGATGTGGAATATAATTGAACGAGTGCATGAGGGAACCCATTGGGGAACGCAAGCACTTATTGATTTTATTAAATGTATATATGCATATATGTGTGTAGGGGTGTGTATACAATAGCTATACAAATGGTACGGAAATGAATACATTGTGTATGTGCATAACATGTAGAGATTGATCATTTGGCCTTTTCAATGAATCCAAGTAGATAACATTGAAATGCCGGTGGTGTGACCATTGATATATGGTCAACCATTGACCATATTATTATTATCAACCATTGATTATGGTTGATAATAATAATAATAATAATAGTGGATTATTTTACTGGATGGTTTGAAGCCTTTCTTTGTGTAAGGTCAGGTGCTCAGATGATTGTTAAATCATATTGGAGCGAATAATACCCAAATATGCATTGATGGATCTTATTGATAGTGATAGGGGTACACATTTCATTGTCCAGGTGATAGAGGTTATGGAACAATTAGGAATAATTAGGAATTGATTGGCAACTACATTTATTGTTCATGCCAAGTTCTATAGGGCGTTGTGAATGTGCTAATCGGACAAGTAAATCTATGTTATAAAAATTAACGTTAGAGCTTCAACTACCTTGGACGAAGTGTTTGCCTTTAGCTCTATTAAGAATAAGAACTAGTCCTAGGAAAGATCTGGGGATATCTACATATGAAATGATGTTTGGATTGCCATATACGGGGAAAGTTGAGATGCCTAGGATAGAATTGAAAGATGTTTTCTGAGAAAATATATACAGGGATTGTCCCAGTGTTTTTCTCATTTAAGGTCAAAAGGACAGAATCCACCTCTTGATTTCCAAGCACATGAATTCAAAAACGGAGACCGGGTCCGATAAAAGCCATTACTGAGAAGAAGTTGCAGCCGGTGTGGGAAGGACCGTTCCAAGTTCTGCTAACTACAGAGTCAGCTGTAAGGACTAAGGAACAAGGCTGGGTATGCTATTCCAGAGTCAAGGGACTGGTGGCTTCGCCTTATGGATGGACAGTTGCTACGAAACCTGCAAACTCTCTTAAATTGACTTTTCGATGACAAACCTTAGACGATTGAGGACCAACGGATGGAAGAAGAGATTTGTATTTGGCTAGGAGTGATAATAATTTTTGTTGTGTTTCTGATTGTATTGAGGAAAGATATTAGTGATTGGTGTAAATCTATGCTTTGGTATCCAGTGGATGTAAGTTCTCCTTGATTGCTTGACGAATTGGAGGTAAGATAATAATCTTTTATCTCTTTGGGTAATACGTTGGGGGAGCTAGTTCACTAGGAATAATGGGGTTTCTTGTGGTAGTGTTTGTTCTCCTACAGGTGCGGATAGGAATGGGGATTTTGGCTGTGTTGCCTAGTTACCCTATAACATGGTAACAGCTATGTTTCCATACTGAACTCGAGCACCGTTATTCTCTTATAGAAACCACTAACCCTAATAGACACCACTGAGGAAGCTGAGATATGTATTAAGTCATCTTTTGGAGATGGTGTGTGCCAAGTGCAACTGTACATATGAGATAGTTCCTCAATACATTGACCTTACAAATAAAATGGAATTTTTATATAAGCAATGCACTGAGCTATATGGTAATTATACACCTTCAAACAAGAAGTTTCGGATTTTAGAGGAAGGGTTATACAAGCTCCCTCCAAGTTAATGTTTTTATGTGGTAACATGGCATTACCTAAATTACCTATTGTATGGAGAGGAGTTTCTATACTGTCACAGGACATTCATAATTTACAGGAATAAACTGGTAAAGAGGAGAATTGGGGATTGTGAGAAATATAAGAATTATTCCTGTAAAAGCATAACCTGAGTTACGCCATTTTAAGTGCCTTATTTTACCTTCTATAACCTGATTATATAACTAGACAAAAAGTACATAATAAGGATTTTCTGAAATGATTACCTTGAAGGAAATATGTATCATGCAGTTGTTTTGACGGAAGCTGATGTTCTGGGAAAAGTACTGAAATGAGATTGTTTTAAGGTTTGTCTGTTCTAGAAAAAGGGAAGTACGCAATTGATGTTTTTGAGGGGTATTTCTGTTGGGAATTGGGGAATTTCCAGAGTGAATCATGTACTACATATGTTATATAAGATCTGAAACTGATTCCCAAGGGACTTTATTGACGTGTATTCTGATGTATCCTGAAGACTATAAAAACCCGTGTAATTTGTTGTTTTTTCCTCTTTCTTCTCCTCCAGAGAGAAAGGCCCTTTGCAAAGTAAATAAACTCTGTCCAATGCTTATTTTAGTCTCTGTTTCCTCCTTAAAACAGTAATCAGGTTTTCCTGTTTATCACAGAGTAGATTGACATTTGAAATAAGAGAACAGGAAGATAAACAATATTATTTGAAATGGGAGATATTTTATCAATGGTTTGACAAAAAAGTATGGAGATGAGATAGCATATGAAATGTTTAAATATTTATCTTCAGTTTAAGTAAAGAATAATTGTTATATGATGAGATCTGGAAAATTGTAAGCACGAAATGATTTTAACTGATTGAGATGCTGTCTATAATTGTTTGTAAGGATGATATTTTTATGTTGTTGTTTTTTAATTTTTTTTTTATTTTAATCTAAAATAAAACTTTTTTCAAAAAAAGAAAGAAAGAAAATAATGTACTTATAACATATGTCCCTATTTGGAATAGTATGTTTGATTTATTAAACTATCTCAGAGATATTATGGAGAAAGTACAGAAAATAAAGCTGGAACAATTTTCCCATAATGCAAACAAGGCCAGCTTGTTTGCTAAATATTGCTAAATTTAGGCAACCATTTTTAAAAATGGCAAATTATTCATCCTTATCTTGCTATTTATTGTACATAAATACACTGTACAGTAACGAAGGCCAGTTTGGTGTAGTGGTTAACCATCAGGCTAGAAAATGGGAGACCATGAATTGGGCATGAAACCTTGGCCCAGTCATTTTCTCTCAGCCTTAGGAAGGAGGCAATGGCAAACCACCTCTAAAAAAACCTGGCCAAAAAACATGCAGGGATTTGTCCAGGCACTGGACATGATATTACCCATACAATTGTGTCCGAGTCTTGGCAATTCTTTGGGACAAGTATCTACACATCTTCCAAAAACCTAATATAGATTCAATTTAGACCCATCAAAATTTAGTATTTTTATATGTTACGCATTTGTAGCAGCACAAGACTCATTTCCCAACCCAAGAGTTAGAGATGGATTGGTCCAAAGTCTTGCAGTGAGATTTGATGATAAATTAAACCCCCCACCCAATTTCCCCCATTCCAGGCAAAAGAGGTCCATGGTGAAGGGAGGTACAAGAACACGGGTCTTCCTGTTCCTATCCCTTTATGCCATACTGTTCTTATCCACGCTTTCTCAAATGTCTGCCATGGTTATGGCTGTGAAGGAAAGGTTGCAATCTCTTAAATCTGCTCAGTTTAAAAGTTTGATAAGCAGGGACATGGGAGAGGTACATGAAGTGAAGCATGGTGGGCTATGAAAAGAAGGGATGGGGAATTGTTTTTTGCCCTCCCACAAAATACTGGCATTCAGGAGGATGGGCAACAGAGGTGTCCACAGATTGAGGGAACAAATGAAATATGGAGAGAGAAGGGGGGGGAAATGTTATGGGTCTGAGGTTCTGCCTTGTGGCACTTCTGCAAATTCAGGGAAATTACTCACAGGGCCAAAGTGGTTATTTTATTTCAGCATCTGGGCCTTCTTCAGGAGGAGCCAATCAGTGATGGGTTTCAATTTTTTTTACTACCGGTTCTGTGGGTGTGGCTTGGTGGGTAAGGCATGGCTTGGTGGGTGTGGCTTGGTGTGCATGGCAGGGGAAGGTTACTGCAAAATCCCCATTTCCTCCCGATCAGCTGGGACTCCGGAGGCAGAGAATAAATGGGGGCGGGGGCAGTCAGAGGTGGGATTTACCAGTTCTCCAAACTACTCAAAATTTCTGCTACATAACCAGTTCCTCCAGAACTGGTCAGAACCTGCTGAATACATCTCTGGAGCCGATCTCTTTAACTGGTAATAGAAACTATTTCAAATGCTCTAACATGCAGTAAACCCAACCCTGCTCTGCCTGTAATGTCAGAAGGGGAACTTCTGTCAGCACTGAAACAGACAACATGAGAAGGACACCTGGGAAAAGTATCATTAAAAACAGCAAGCAGACGTCAAAAAGACAAACTTAATGAAAGATCAAGCAGTAACACATTACAATGTACACTGTAACAAAGAAATTGAAGATTTAATCTACTTGTCTGCCTGTCTTCCTACCTATCTATGCATCTGTTTATTTGTCTTTCTATCTGTGTATTTATATCTGGGGGTTTTATTGGGATTTTATTTTTATAATCTGTCCGAAATCACTGCGAGTGAATTGGGCAGTCATAAAAATTTTCTTAATAAAATCTTCTATCTATCTATCTATCTATCTATCTATCTATCTATCTATCTATCTATCATCTCGCTCTCTCTCGCTCTCTCTCTCTCTCACACACACACACACCATCATCTAATCTCGCTCTCTCTCATTTTCTTAATAAAATTTTATTTTATTTATTTTTATTTATTTAGTTTGTCAAACATGTACAAGGTAAAAGGTATAAATATAAACATGGACATGAGCACAGGTAATGAGTACAAATAAATGGGGACAGTAGGACAGGGACAGTAGGCACGCTGGTGAGCTTATGCACGCCGCCTTTACGGACCTCTTAGGAATAGGGTGAGGTCCACAGTAGACAGTTTAAGGTTGAAGCTATGGGGGTTAGAGGATGTAACAATGGAGTCGGGTAGAGCATTCCAGGCATTGACCTCTCTGTTGCTGAAGTCTTCTAAATCAAAGGTCTCCTTCTATCTCACCTTCCTCATGTCTCCCAATGCCACCCCTGGCCAGCTAACCGGAGTCAAATATTTAAGGGATAAAAAAAATCCCAGATTTTTTTCAGACATTCAAGTAACAAAAAACAACAGATCCACAGAGATTAAAACACAGGGGAAAATGGATATTTTTAAAAGAAAGGGGATGTTTTAAGAAAGGACCACACCAATGTACTTCCATGAGTCAGATCACTATGGAAGCATCTTAGATACCTTTTAAGTCTTCACACAATGCTCACTTCACTTTTTGAGGAACATCTACTGCATGTTCTTTCTAACTTCTGAATGTAGGGGCTCGGCAAGGCATTTGCTGAATTCCTCTTTCAGTGCTTATGAATATTACTCATTGGCCAAAAGAGAAGAAATATTTGAGCCCACTGGCCAATTATCTAACATTCAGAACCTCAAAGGAAAAGGGGTAAAATCATGGCTCATTTTTAGCAAGTTGTGGAAAACCAACCATGTGTTTTGAGCAATAAATTATAATTATAAAACTCTGTCTTAGCATGACTCATCAAGACCATCTGGAATTCACCCATTAGGAATAATGCCAATTGATGAGATCTATAAGCCTTGAAACTACATTTTGGTGGGCAAAGAGTAGATGAAACTGAGATATCCTCTATAATTTGGAATCTGGGGACAAAAATCACTTTTTCCTGCCTTCTCTGGGAAACCCAAAATCAAGTAAGTCAGGAGTAGACTCATTGTTGTTTTGTTCCCCTAATTAACTTGACAAATGTGTTAGACAATTATTGTCATTGTATATGGAATTTCCTGACACAATTCTATACATTAATCACTCATTGCTTCTCTGAGGTGTATTTACACCATAGTCAGCAAAAGCCCTTGGTTCTTTTTCCTGCTGTTCTTCTCATAGGTGCCCAAATACAGTTAAAGTGTTCCCAGACTCTCATAATCAATCATAGGAACTTTAAAATCCTCACCATCTCTAACTATTTCTTTGCTCCTATCAAGTTCCAACTTTCATGGAGCCTCTTGCTGGGAAAACAGACATCTGCCCAGACACACTGTGGAATCTGCTTGGCTGGTACAGATGCACTGATGCAATTGTGTTTACTCTTCATTCATGTTTATTCATGAATTTAAGGAAAAAAACCCAACATTTTCCAATGTTGTATAAAATTCATTGGTTATAAGTTGAAGGCCATCGGCACAGATGGCTTTAAAACAAATTAGACAAATTCCATGAGCAGGATAGTCAAACAGAATGATTATATTGTCGAGAGACCGGAAGTGTCACAGTGAGACTGGCTGGAAAAATAGTGGGCTCCGATGAGCTCCGTGAAAATCCAGCCAGACAAACTGCTGTCAGGGTGGGGGGGGGTCTTCGGACTGGAAGCATCCTGTAGGGATGGTGAAGAAGGAGAGGCATCTCAGACAACCAAGAGGTATGGGAAAGTTCCTCGATAGGTCGGAGACAGCTTTTTGGACCAGCGGCGGAGGGTGGCGGACATTGCAAAATAACCGCTCTGAAGCTGGGGCAACTGGACTAAGCTTTTGTGCAGGAGCAGAGTGCTGGAACTGGGTGAGTGATTGGCCAACTCACAGGTAAAAGAAAATTTTGAATTTGGACATTAAAAGGTGTCCTGGAGCTGAAATATGTGGCTAATTGGCATTTGGGAAATTCCATGGAGGGAGAAGGACAAAGCGGACGCTAAAACATCAAAGCCCAAGAAAGTTTTTGCATTTACAATTGTATTTGGAGAAACAAAAAATTAATAAAAGAAAAGAACCCAAGGAACAGTATTTTTTATGTGGATTTAAAGTATTTTTGACACTTTTGACAATTAATTGTCTTAAGAGTACTGTGGATTTAAGAGAGGCATCTGCTGGTGGAGAGTACTTGGTGGAAGATAGAAGAGAATGTACAGCTGTGACCTTGACTACCAGAAAAGATAATTTGGAAACTGAGAACTTTTTGGGAGTGTTTGTCTTTCTACATTGCTTGGTTTCGATTTTCTATGACTGTGGAAAATAATAAATTTTCAACTTGGAGTGGACTGGACAAATATTTGAATTGGACATCAGAATTTGAAAATAAAAAGAGACTATATGGATTTTAAATTCTAATTAAATGTGATATAATTTAAAAGTTTTAAGGATTGGTTAAATTGGCAATATGGAATTTTGGATTATGAGGAATTGAGATGTTTAAAAATATTTGTGCATCTCTAAAAGGTAATAAAAAATCAGAAATTTTGCTGGAATATACAGAGCAGAAAATAGGAGAGAAGGTGGTAAAATAGAGCATAAATGAGGAGCAAGAAAATAATACTGAAGGAAAAGGAATTGAAAACAAAAAGCGGTTAGATGATATCACTGGGATTTACAGTGGCACAAAAAGAGTGGATGGGGGAAATGTCCCCCAAAAGAGGATCAATCAAAGGGTAAAGAGGGAAATAGTGGGAACAGATTAGGAGAAAACTTGGGGAGAACTATTCGAAAAATATACTTAAAAGTGAGAAAAAGGATTCAGAAGAAAAGATACAATACGTATAAAAAGAAAAAAAAGAAGTAGTAGTTAAGAGAATGGGATAAAAGGAATTGGAATTTTGGAGAGACCAAGGAAAATGGTTAAAGAAGGGAAGATTAGTGGAAAAGAGGAAGGAAAATAAGGTATATGTTATAGATTTAAGGGAATTGTATTAATATTATTAATTGTGGATGGTCAACCAAGTTAAACGGTTTTTATGTAAGATGTGAATATGATGATATATATTGCTCATAGTAAAACAGAATAGCAGATGAAATGTGGCAGTTTGGTTTAATGTTGAAGACAATTTAAATTAAGAGACGAAGTTGAAATGTTAAAATGGAGAAATAAGATGATTAATTGATGTTATTGTAAGAGATTAGGAATTAAGGGTGGATAGTGATATTGTTTATGTACCAAGAAGAAAATAAGATAAGATAAAGAAATATGGAAAGAGAATATTATGGCTGAAATTGGAAACAGAGATATGATGTAAAATGGATTTGAAAAGAGACCAACATGGCAGAAGTTGAAATAATAAGATATGGTGAAAATGATTAATTTGTGATAAAGGATTATATAAAAGAGATAAATATGGGAAAAATGGGAAGATTAGAATAGATTATAAAGATGATTATGTATAAGATGTATGACGTGACCCGGTCAACACTCTGTTCATAAAATATTTAAGATGAAAGAAAAATTCTAATAAAACTTATTTACAAACAACAACAAAAAAACAAAAACAAACCATGATTATATAGTCCAGGGAAGATGTTGGACGGGGAACAAGGAAACCAGGTTCTAGTCCCCTCTCAATCATGGAAGTTCCTTGGAGAACTTTGAGTCATTCATTATCTCTCAGGCCAAACTACCTCACAGGATTATTGTGACAGGAGGAGGGAGCAATAAGTAGGTCACTTTGGGTTTCTGTTACAAAAGGCACAATAACAGTGACCTAAATTATAAAATGGACCTCAGAATGTTAGTTCGTGAGCCACCCCCTAATGGCCTCTGTGGGAAATCAGCTGTTAAACTATATCACTGCTGGTTGTCTCTCCTTCTCCTTCTCTCTTCCCACACTTCTTCCTTCCAGGTCAAGAAAGTGAGTTGACTAACAATATGGGTGGGACATAGGTAACTATGTGGAACCACAATAAACACCTCCATTCTAAAATCGATCAGTCTGTTTTTCCCTTTTACTTTAAAACTTGGTCTTCAGAGTTGGTGTGCAACTTGGACTTGGAGAGATGGAAACTAAATGAGTGAAACCCAAACATTTAGTTCCCAATGAAATATTGACACTCATTACTAATGGAAGGAGAAGAGCCTGATTGCCTACAAAGGGGCTCCAAAGCAGGGGTGAAATCCAGCAGGTTCTGACAGGTTCTGGAGAACTGGTAGTGAAAATTTTGAGCGGTTCGGAGAACCGGCAAATACCACCTCTGGCTGGCCCCAGAGTGGGGCGGAAATGGAGATTTTGCAATATCCTTACCCTGCCACACCCACCAAGCCACGCCCACCAAGCCATGTCCACAGAACTGGTAGTAAAAAAAATTGGATTTCACCACTGCTCCAAAGCTATGTAGAACGTTTTATTTCAATGCACCTTCTTCAACAATCTAGTTGTGAGTCGTTTAGGGGCTCATCATCATACAGTATCCTGGGATGATTCATTCTGTTACATAAGAGGTGTGCCACCCACAACTCCTTCCAACTACTTTCCCAATCCAGACACCTGATTTCTTCCTCAAGAGTTGCGGTAAACACCTGCAACTAAGCTTACAGAAACAGGTTGAGAAGTAAAGAACAGAAATGTCTACCTCCATGTCTGGATCCGGCTAAAAACACCTCTCAGCTAACTATCCTATCGGCAACTTCAAGCACCAATTTACTACTGATGATTGTAACTAAGGAATAAGCTGGTCTCCTATCTCACTTGGGCAAAAATTATTTACTATCTTGGAGGCTGGTTTAGTAAAACCAGTTACACAATTGTATCAGACTGGCTGTTTGAAGAAATTTTGAAGACCTGTCACTTCCTCTTGCGAAGACTATAAATCTTGCTGCTACCAAAAAATTAAATAGTTCTAAAAGAAGAGACCATCCCTTGCCAGCCATTGAAGGAAAGAAAGGTAATATCCAACAGCTACTTATTTTTCTTTTATTTTACTCTGCATATTGGCACTAAGGTTTTTTTAAAAAGGGAAGTTAAGAAAAAGATGAAAGTGAATCCAGTCCCGATTGTTCTTGGGAGGGGATTACATTTGTTAAATGTCATTTCTGTTTAACAGAGAACACTTTCCTTGATTATCTACATGTCCTTTGCTTAGTTTAAGTTCTTTCTGTATATCTAGCAATTATTAAAGGGTGGGTGGGTGGGTGGGTGGGAGGGAGGGAGAGTTTGGTCTAGTAGTTAAGGCACCAGACTACGAATCAGAAACAATGAATACTAGTTCTGCCTTAGCCATAAAAACCAGCTGGGGGATTTTCGGCTGGTTATTTTCTCTCAGCCTAACTCACCACACAGAGTTATTGTTGTGGGGAAAATAGGAGGAGGAAGGAGTATTACATATGTTCGTCCCCTTGAATTGTTTATAAAAATAATAAAGGCAGGATATTAAATAAATTTATAAATTACATCCAGAAGCTAGAGATTAAAATAGAGAGGTTGGTTGGCTGGCAGGATAAACAACTGAGCTTTTAGAAATGGCAATAAATCTCATTTGGGACAAAATTCTGGAAAGATAAAAAACATTTTTAAAGTTTACAGAGAATATCAGAGTTGGAATGGACCTTCTAATCCACTTCTTGCTTAAGCAGAAGATCCTATATACAATGACAGACAAATGTTCAATCTCTTCTGACAACATCTGGAGGCAAGCTGTTCACTAATTAAATTGTTCTCACTGACAGGAAATTTCTCCTTAATTCTAGGTTGGATCTCTCTTTAATAAGCTTTCATCCGTTATTTGCCCTCAGGTGCTTTGGAGAATAGGCCAATGCCCTCTTCTCTTGATAGCCCCTCAGGAATAGAATAGAATAGAATAGAATAGAATAGAATAGAATAGAATAGAATAGAATAGAATAGAATAGAATAGAATAGAATAGGAGACGGAAGGGACCTTGGAGGTCTTCTAGTCCAGCCTCCTGCTCAAGCAGGAGAACCTATAAGGTGGGTTTATACAGTATTGGAATAATCTCTTATTGGTTGTAACTTTTTCCAGGTCCACTGACTCGTCCTACAGTTGTAATGCCTGGTCTGCTATGCCCATCTCTCTTGTGCTGCCTCCTCCTCCTCCTCCCCTTTCCATTAGCCTCCAGTTCTGCATCTAAAGGAGACACAGTGGTCATAACCAGCAGTGGCCCTGTTAAAGGCAAGCAGGTCCTGGCTGGCATTGGATCTGTGACAGCCTATCTAGGCATTCCTTATGCTGAGCCTCCCCTGGGGAAGTTGCGTTTCCAGAAACCTCTTCCACATCCACCATGGAAGCAAATATTGGAAGCCACCAGTTTTGGCAATTCCTGTTCTCAATTTATTTTCCGGGATGACCCTGAAGCAGATATGTGGTCTTCTAAAACACTACTGTCAGAAGATTGCCTTTCCCTCAACATCTGGGTGCCACACCCACAACCTTCTTCACCAGTGCCTGTTTTGGTCTGGATACACGGAGGGGGATATTTATTCGGCACGTCTTCTCTGGAGTTGTTCAACGGCGCATCCATGTCTGCTGCTGAGAACGTCATTGTGGTCGCCATCAATTATCGCTTGGGAGCCCTGGGCTTTCTGTACTTGCCACCAGTGGCTCCAGGGAACCTAGGCTTATGGGACCAACAGCTGGCCCTGAAGTGGGTAAAAGAGAATGCAGCTGCCTTTGGGGGAGATCCTTCTCGGGTGACCATTTTTGGCCAGAGTGCTGGAGGATCTTCTGTGAATTTCCATCTTCTTGCACCAAAAAGCCAGGACCTTTTTGCCCAAGCGGTGATCCAGAGTGGAACAGCCAATGCCTATTGGGCTTGGAGGTCTCCTGAAGAAGCCAAACAAAAATCACTGGAATTTGTTCATCTGCTAGGTTGTTCAGAGGACAACAATATCAGCATAGTGCATTGCCTGCAATCAAAAAATGTTTCTGAACTTATTCGGCATGAAATATCTCTGTTCTTGAAAGATGGCTTCCTTTTGAATTTTCCCTTCAGGCCAACCACAGATGGAGAGTTTTTGCTTGGTGATCCAGAAAAGCTCATGGAGGAGGGGCAAATTCAGGTCAAACCAGTCCTCATGGGTAAAACCTCTGATGAAGCAGCTTCTTATGTCCACTCTGTTTTCCCTAACAACACCCACAATCTCGTCAATCAAGAGCAGCTTCTGAAAGGGATACAGCTGTTGGCGCCAAATGCAACTGAAGATTTTATTCGGACTATTGCACTGAGGTACAGTGAAGAAAATCACGGCCCAGCAAAATACCGCTCTGCTCTGTCCCACTTCTATACAGATCGGATATTTACATGTCCATTGATTGAAACTACAAGAAATATTAGGAAAACTGGGAGTCCTGTATATGCCTATTTATTCGCACATCGCCCTTCATGGTCAGTTTGGCCTGAATGGATTGGAGCAACTCACGGTGCTGAGATTCCTTTTGTTTTTGGAACCCTTGAATCAACGCTGCCTTTCAATCAAACATACACAGAGGCTGAAGCCAGACTGAGCCATAAGATGATGCACTACTGGGCAGAGTTTGCCAGAACTGGGTAAGTGCAGTGGTGGGATTCAGCCAGTTCGCACCACTTCGGGAGAACCGGTTGTTAACTTTCTGAGCAGCTTGGGGAACTAATTGTTGGAAGAAATCATTAGGGCAGAGAACCGGTTGTTAAATTATTTGAATCCCACCACTGGGTAAGTGGTTCACTTTATTTCAAAAATTTGTATTTTAAATCCAAAGAAAGCCTTTCCATTCAACAAATACACTTTATATCTAAAGGAATGAAGCCATAAAGTAATGCATGCTATTCCTTTGTGTATGTTTACAGGTTGTGTTAATACAAGTAGTTCATGATTTACGACTATAGTTTGTTTGAAACTGCTCCCCCTGACATTCGGGTTGTGGAGGCCTCTCCTTCTCCCATGTGAAGGAGAAGGAGTGACGGAGACGATGGAGCCAGGAGGTGGGTGGCTGGGACATTGGATGATGGCTCCCCCTCCCCGCCCCGCCACTGGAGGCAGCGGATCCGAGGCAGTAGCAGCGGATGACCGTAGCCGAGATATGACAGCATGATGGTGGCCAAGATTAACTACATGGCGGAGGAGGTGATGTTGTTATCCTCCTCTGGGGATATTGCTCTCCCACCCACCCCCCGCAGGACTGTTTCCAGAATAATCACGTTGGGACCTCCCCCTTATTCTTCATTTCACCTACGCCTTAGCCGGATAGAGAGACTATGGGGGAGCTGAGGGATCCATTTCTACTCCAGCGAAGGAGCTGTAGTAACACCCCTGGTATGACTATCTCCAGTGAGACCAGCCAGCGTGAGAGGGTGGCTTGATCATTGCCCCGTTGGAGTGGAAAGGACATTGGACCTTCTCCCTGTCATGAGAGGACAGTGGAGTCCAGCTCTCTGAAATTCTATGAAATTCTATGAAATCCATCTGTACCCTGAAGGGTCTCTCTGGACTATGAACCCTGGACTGGCCCTCTTTTCCACCTTGGACTCGGACGTACAATGACGTACAAGAAAGCCGACCTGCTAGCATTGCAAGACTCCCCCCTCTCGCAGGTTTGGCCCTCCACTTTATCGAGGGCCCACCTCGATGACGGGCTTTGGAACCCCAAGAGGTGGCATGCAAAAACTAGAGGGTTGAGGGGTTTTATATCAAAGATTTTTGTAAATTTTTAAGGGGTTCTAGGGAGGGGGAGGGTTTGATTGGAATGCGGGTCGTGGGTATGGGGGATAGCCCACAAAGGGGAGGGGCGGGCCTGGCAAGGAAGCACGGTGTGGGAGTTGGGAATCTCAGGGTCGAGGGGGGAGTCATAGTTTGTCCAGATAGTGTTCTGAATATCATTACCATGAGTGGGAGGGGTAGGTATGGCAGGAGCAGGGGGCCATATCGAGTCAAGGGAGCACGTACCCGCTGTTTACAAGTGGTGACATGCTCTGGCCCCCAAGGCTCCATCCGTTCCCCAGGTTGCACAGACCCTCAGGACCCGAATCTTCGGCTGATGCTGTGCAATGCCAGGTCCGTAGTAAATAAAGCCCCCCTCATTTGTGATCTTACTTGTGAGGGGGGAGCAGACCTGGCGGGTATTACGGAGACCTGGTTGGGCCAGGAGGGGGGGTCCCCCTCGTCGAGATGTGCCCACCAGGTTTCCTCGCATTCCATCTGCCGAGGTTACAGGGCAGGGGCGGGGGAGTAGCGGTTATTATTAAAGAAGGTCTGAGACCGAGGGAGGCCACTGTTCCTCAGACAGCCGGCTGTGAGTCCCTCCTCTTGAAGTGGGGTCGTGGGGTTCTGATGGGTTTGCTGATCATGTACCTGGCTCCCTGCCACGTGGCAACAGCCCTGCCCGAGCTACTCAACGTCATCTCCGCGGTGGCGTTTGATACCCCCAGGCTTATGGTCATGGGGGATTTCAACCTGCCGTCTGTGGTTGAGGCATCTGAGGTGGCTCGGGAGTTCATGGCTTCCATGACAGCCATGGACCTGACCCAGTTAATCATGGCCCTACCCACACGGGGGGAAATACGCTGGATCTGGTTTTTATCTCTGGACAGTGGCTGAGTGATCTTGATATAGCGGATATAGTTACCGAGCCCTTGTCATGGTCAGATCACTCTCTCCTTCGTCTCGACCTTCGAACCGCTGCACCCCACCGCAGGGAGGCGGAGCCGGTAAGATGGTTCCGCCCCAGGCGCCTGATGGAACCTGATAGGTTCCAGATGGAGCTTGGGCCATTTCCCGAGGCTCTGGCACACACCTCAACTGGAGACCTAGTGGCCGCCTGGGATAGGGCGGCCGCTGGAGCTCTGGATCGGTTTGTGCCTTTGCGGCCTCTGACCCGGCGCCGATCTCATTTGGCTCCTTGGTTCACTGAGGAGCTGAGGGAGTTGAAGCGCCGGAAAAGATGCCTAGAGAGTAATTGGAGGGCCAGTCTTTTTGAATCGGACCGGACACTGGTAAGATCCCATATTAGGAATTACCTAGGGGCGATAAAAGCAGCGAAATGTAGTTATTTTGCTGCTCTTATTGCATCATCAGATAACCACCCGGCCACCCTGTTTAGGGTGACCCGCTCCCTGCTCCACCAGGAAGCGCGGGAGGACCCCTTGGAGGGTAGAGCCGAGGATTTTGTTCAGTATCTGTATGACAAAATCATTCAGATTCGGGAAGATCTGGACTCCGACTGGGTAGTCTCAGGGGGAGGGACTGGGGCAGGTCTTGAGAATATTATCTGGGATGAGTTTGATCCTGTGACCCCTGAGGACATGGACAGGATTCTGGGCAGACTGAATGCGACCACTTGTTTATTGGACCCATGTCCTTCCTGGTTAGTGCTAGCTTCCCGGGAAGTGACACGAGGGGATTATAAATGCTTCATTGGGTGAGGGTGACTTTCCCGCCACCTTGAAAGAGGCGGTGGTGAGGCCTCTCCTCAAGAAGCCTTCCCTGGACCCGGCAATGTTGGTAAACTATCGTCTGGTCTCCAACCTTCGCTTTGTGGTGAAGGTTGTTGAGAGTGTGGTTGCGCAACAGTTTCCCCAGCACCTGGATGAAACGACGTATCTGGATCCGTTCCAGTCGGGCTTCAGGCCCAGGTACAGCACGGAAAAGGTATTGGTCGCATTGGTTGATGATCTCTCGAGGGCTCGGGACAGGGAGTGCTCCTCTGTCCTGGTCCTGTTAGATCTCTCAGCGGCTTTTGATACCATCGACCATGGTATCATGCTGCACCGGTTGGAAGAGTTAGGGGTGGGAGGCACTGTGTTGCAGTGGTTCTCCTCCTTTCTCTCTGACCGGTTGCAGTCTGTGTGGACAGGGGGGCAGAGGTCGACCCCGAGGCCCCTCATATCTGGGGTGCCACAAGGGTCGGTCCTCTCGCCCCTTTTGTTCAACATTTATGTAAAGCCGCTGGTGAGATCATCCGTGGTTTCGGGGTGAAGTACCACCAGTACGCTGATGACACCCAGCTATACATCTCCACCCCGGACCACCCCAATGATGCCCTTGAAGTGATGTCTCGGTGTCTGGAGGCCGTGCGGATCTGGATGGGGAGGAACAGGCTCAGGCTCAACCCATCCAAGACCGAGTGGCTGTGGTTTCCAACATCCCGATATAGTCAGTTGACGCCATCGCTGACTATTGGGGGCGAATCACTGGCCCCCATGGAGAGGGCTCGCAACTTGGGCATCCTCCTGGATTCATGGCTGTCTTTAGAAGAGCACTTGACGGCCGTGACCGGGAGGATTTTTCATCAGGTTCGCCTGGATCGGGACTCCCTACACACAGTCACTCATGCCCTCGTTACCTCCTGCCTGGACTATTGTAACGCTCTCTACATGGGGCTCCCCTTGAGGAGCACCCGGAGGCTCCAACTGGCGCAGAGTGCGGCCGCGCAGGTGGTTATGGGAGCAACATGGCGCTCCCGTGTGACACCTCTCCTGTGCGAGCTGCACTGGCTCCTGGTGGTCTTCCGGGTGCGCTTCAAGGTTTTGGTTACCACCTTTAGAGCGCTCCATGGCTTAGGACCTGGCTACTTACGGGACCGCCTACTACCACAAACAGCCTCCCACCGGCCGGTACGCTCTCATAGAGAGGGGCTCCTCCAGGTGCCGTCAGCCAAACAATGTCAACTGGCAGCCCCTAGGGGGAGGGCCTTCTCTGTGGGGGCTCCCCCCGGAGATAGGGAGGATCCCGGATCTGCTCACTTTCCGCCGTGCTTTGAAGACACTCCTATTCCAGCAGGCCGGCCTGGCCTAATTTTTTCCCCTTCTTTTAAATTTTTAAACTCAAATTTTAATTCGTTTTAAAATTATTGGGAGTTTTAAATTGTCTCGGGCAAAAATTATTTAATTGGGTTTTAATCATGTCTTAACTTTTGTATTTATGTGTTTTATTTTGTGCCTGTTCATCGCCCTGAGTCCTTCAGGAGTAGGGCGGTATACAAATTTAATAAAATGAAATGAAAATGAAAAGCAGGAGATCCTATTCCACTCTGGACAAGTGGCTGTCCAATCTCTTCTTAAAAACCTCCAGCTATGAAGCACTCATAGCTTCTGAAGACAAGCTGTTCTTAGTTTGGTTCTCCCTGTGATTAGTTTCCATCAATATCCTTTTCTTCCTCTTAGGAATCCCACTGGGTCAGCAGCCAGCAAGGATAAGTGGCCACTCTATAATGCCACAAAGCAGAATTTCTTCCTTCTTAATACTGAGCCATTCCAGGAAAGGGTGAAAGAGCACTGTGATTTTTTAAAGAGCCTTTTTTCAAAGGCTGAAGAGACACGTAAGTTCAGCTATTAGTTCTGCCTTTGGAAGGGAGTAGTGGTTGATGAAAAAGATGTTTTAAAAAATCATTTATATATCAAATATAGAGATTGCCCATCTCACTCAATCTCTAAAAATTGATTTTATTGCCACTCTTTGCTGAAACATATTCATTTGATTACAATTTGATAATGCTAGTGATAAATTTTGTAGAGCAAATATATTTCATGATGTCCCAAGAGTTGGGTCTCTAGTAATGTCCTCTAAGTAAGCCTTAGTTGCTCACATAAGTATAACAACAACAACAACAATAATGAATCCCAAAACATCTGGATCACTTCTTGACCACCATCGTCATTGACAAAAATCCTCTCAGTCAATTGCAAAAGGCAGCTTTATTTGGAATAGCTTACATCCTGCAATGATAACTTTAATACCATCAAAAAATATCTGCCCATCCCAGCTTTTTGGAAAGGACAGAGTAGGTAGACAAAAAATGTCACATCCATTCTAAACATCTGGCTGACCATGTGACGAACAATAATGTTTTGATAGATATTTAATAAATATCTATTATGCCATAATCATGGAATCCTCAGAATCCTACTTCTAGATTCAGATTCTTAAATGATAAGATGTACACCTTATCTTGATATTTCATTTTTCTTTGTTCTGCAGAGCAGTCCAAAGGTGATTCTGTTTCATCGGACTAGGAAGAAGACAGGAGGTAGGAATCCAGTGCTTGGTTGTAGTAACGGCCGGCAATTGGGATCAAGATGGATGATTTCAGAAGGGGACTAAACTTCTTCCTAAATAGTAATTTCACATCGGCATTTCAAACCATTTTTAAGTAGGACTTTTGTGGCTCAGCCTCCCTTTGTGAAATGGAAGTTCTCCAAGCTGTTGCCAATGGCCTTTGTGGAAGAGGAACCTGGAGAAACCTCTAGATCTTAGCAAAAACAAATACAGATCTTGGGCATAGGGAAAAGGAATGAGCCACCAAGAGTAACTTACAGAGAAGATTAGGCAGTGCTGAGAAAGAGAGAGCATGAGAATGAAATTCAGCCTGTGGGGAAATCAGTTTTCATATGAATGAGATTATTTAATAGATAAATGGAGACATTGGGAATGTGTTCTTGTAGCCCAGTGATAAATGTTATCAGAACATTCCCATAGGCACCCCTGAATCTCAAGATGCAAATATTTTTTCTAACGAAGACCATTATCTTCTCTAGGTAACAGAAGGGCAGGAAGTAACTTGGAATACTCAGATCCACTTTTCTTGAGCTGCAACCATTTGACTTTAGTAAAAGTATCCCTTTTGCTACAAATGGATTCGAGGGTCTTTCTTTCCTGAACATCCAAGCTGGGACAAGCCTGACAGCACCCTTTTCTCTGCAAGAGTTCCTCCCACTATTTTCTCGAGGGAATTTCTCCACTGCACACAAACAAAAACAGTAAATACTGCAGCGAACCTTGATTACCTGCTTTGGGTCCTGCATTTTGATTCCACAAACCCCTCCATGTTTAGTATAAGGGGAATACAGAGCACCTTAGGTGGACCTTTAAGGTTAAGATTAAGGCACCAGGCTAGACATCAGGAGATTGTGAGTTCTAATCCTACCTAAACCATGAAAGCCAGAAAGGTAGGAATAGAACTCTCAGTCTGGTAACTTTTAGCCTGTTGCCTTAATCTCAAAAACCCATCTAAGGTACTCTGTGTTCCCCTTATAATAAATAGGCAGATTTTAGACTAGTCACTCTCTCTCAGCCCAACTTACTTCACAGGGTTGTTGTTGTTGGGAAAATAGGAGAAGAAAGGAGTGTGGGTTATGTTCTCCACCTTGGGTTATTTGTAAAAATAATAAAGGTGAGATACATGTAATAAACAAAAATAAATAAAATTATCTTACTACAGAGAAGAGCATCCTGAAATCTTACTTTGCCTGTGTCTTGAACTGGCCTACTATGAAGGGCTGCCACATAGGTTGAACCTCTTTGAAAATGGCATCCATATCTCAAAGGCACCATTTGCAAACCTAGCTACCGTTTTGTTGGCTTCAGAATAATGGTTCTGTGTTTATTTCTCTCAGGAATCAATCAAGATTTATCTTTAAAGCCTGGGCAAATGATGACAAGCTGCACCAGAGAACCTTCCAGAAGCATCCATTGTCCTTTCAGGGACTGACTGGTGGGAATTTGGAAGACAAATAAGGAGACAACTAAAACCCACATCACTTTTGCTGTTAAAATAATAAATTGCTAGGAGTAATTTGTTATATCTTGATTTGAGAGAGGAGTTTAATCAATCCTGCTCCCTCAAAAAAGAACCTAGTAATAAATACTGTTTGACTTCTTAGGATAAAAATCATTTTATTTTCACAATGAAGGGAAATAGTAACAAGGCTATGATAAATAATAGTAGAATATAATATACTGGGATACTAAAATTAGTAGAAACTTGTTATTCTGTAAACATTTGTTTCCTGTAGCACATATATATGCTACATTATGCCTTTGCATTTGTATTTCCTATAAATAACTTCCTGCAAGAAAGACATGCTCTATTAGGCCTCTGTAAAGTATCTGGAATTTGTCAAACGTATGTTCCTGCCATCAATCTGAATCCACATCAGTCTTATTCCTGTTTTTCTCCTGCCATCCAAAGCCTGGTACTTATCTCAGTTTGGTGCTGTATACATCATCTGGGGGATAACTTACACCTCAGCCCTAATTTACACCTTTGATCTGTGTTGTTGGGCGCTCAGTTTCCTTCCCTGCAGCACCAGGAGGCCTAGTGGCCAATTGGGAGAACAAAGGAATACTCAAGGATAAATAAGAGGCATCTATCCTTTGCAGGGCTATTGGATACAAACCTAAATTAGGAAGCCGAATTGGGGACTTAACTGGTGTTTCTAACAGTATAAAAAGGATGCCATACCTTCTCTGAGGTGTGGCCTTTCCTTACATGTCTCTTTTTGTATATGTTTACCCAGCTTTCTACTTTTCATTAAAATTAAATGCTGATTCTTTCTCACAAGCCTCCGCTTCAGTTCTTTTGGCTCATTGTTGGCTTAAGCGCATAGCCAGACCTTGCAACAACAACATAAGAACTTGATGCAATATGGAAAAACAAATAAAGGAAACAAGAATTCTGCCAAATTTTGCTATAACCTAATAACTCACATAGCTTTTTCATAGGGCTGAGCTCCTTAAATCTAATACATGGGCAGGTTTGATATTCTAGGTTCGTGATGGTGAACGTATGACACATGTATGACAGATGGCACACGTAGCCATATCAGTGGGCATGCGAGCTCAGCTCCAGTGTGCACGCATGCACCGGCCAACCTTTTTTTTGGGCCTTCTGGGCCCATCAGAAGTAGGGAAAAAGGCTGTTTCCTGCCTCCAGAGAGCCTTAGGCGGTGGTGGGGAAGGCCCATTCTTTGCTGTCCCCAGCCTCCAGAGCCTCTCTAGGAGTCTGGGGAGGGCAAAAATGGCCTTCCCCACATCCTCTGGAGGCCCTCCAGAGGCCAGAAATGGCCCGTTTGCCAACTTCTGGTGGGACCAGAAGTTGGCAAATGGTCCGTTTTCAGATTCAAATTCTTGAATACAGCTCATCTGTCTGGAACCCACATTGCATATTGGACATTAATACAATCGTATGAGTCCAGAGATATTTCACGAGAAGAGTCCTCCACTCCTCTACCTGCAACAGAGTACCTTATGCCACCAGACTTGAAATTTTGAACTTAGACAACCTAGAAATTCGCCAGCTGATTTTTGGGCCTGGTAGATTCACCATCACGGACATACACTGTACCAGTGGTGGGTTGCCTCTGGTTCAGACTGGTTTGCAAGAACTGGTAGTAAAACTGGTAAGAGGCCCCGCCCACTGCCCCAGATGTCGTCATTAGTGATCTGCCCATGCTCAGAAGGAAGGAGCATGTGTGAACAAAGATTGAGCAGGTGCGATCCCATTCCGAACCAGTAGTAAAGGTAAGTAGAACCCACCCCTGTACTGTACCTGTGCATTTTGGTGCATACACTGTACCAATGGTGGGTTGCCCCTGGTTCAGACCGGTTTGCAAGGACTGGTAGTAAAACCGTGAGAGGCCCTGCCCACTGCCCCACATGTTGTCATTGGTGATCTGCACATGCACAGAAGCAAGGAGCGCACGTGAGCAAAGATCTCATTCCGAACCGGTAGTAAAGATAAGTAGAACCCACCCCTGTACTGGTAATCTCTATTCCCACCCCAATCCAGGGGAAGGTTATGCAAAATCCCCATTCCCTCCCCACTCCAGGGGAAGGATACTGTAAAATCTCCATTCCCTCCCCAATCCAGAGGAAGGTTACTGCAAAATCCCCATTCCCTCCAGATCAGCCGGGATTCAAGAGGCAGAGAATAGATGGGGGCAGGGCCAGTCAGAATTTTTACTACCGGTTTTCTGAACTACTCAAAATTTCCGCTACCGGTTCTCCAGAACTGGTCAGAACCTGCTGAAACCCACTTCTGCCTGGTACTTATCTCAGTTTGCAGCTGTATACATCATCCGGGGGATAACTTACATTTCAGCCCTAATTTATACCTTTGATCTGTGTTGTTGGGCGCTCAGTTTCCTTCCCTGCAGCACCAGGGGGCCTAGTGGCCAATTGGGAGAAGAAAGGAATACTCAAGGATAAATAAGAGGCATCTATCCTTTGCAGGGCTATTGGATACAAACCTAAATTAGGAGGCAGCAATTGGGGACTTAACTGGTGTTTCTAACAGTATAAAAAGGATGCCATACCTTCTCTGAGGTGTGGCCTTTCCTTACATGTCTCTTTTTGTATATGTTTACCCAACTTTTTACTTTTGATTAACATTAAATGCTGATTCTTTCTCACAAACCTCCACTTCAGTTCTTTTGACTGATTGTTGGCTTAAGCGCATAGCCAGACCTTACAACAACAACTTAAGAACTTGATGCAATATGGAAAAACAAATAAAGGAAACAGAAATTCTGCCAAATTTTGCTATAACCTAATGACGCACATATTTTTTTCATAGGGCTGGTAAATTTATTAGATCTTAAATCTAATAAATGGTCTGGTTCGATATTCTAGGTCCGTGATGGTGAACCTATGACACATGTGTGACAGGTGGCAAGCATAGCCATATCAGTGGGCACGCAAGCTCAGCTCCAGTGTGCACGCATGCACCGGCCAAATGGCTGTTGGGCCTTCTGGGCCCACCAGAAATAGGGAAACAGGCTGTTTCCTGCCTCAAAAGGGCCTTGGGGGGGTGGCGGAGGCTGTTCCCAGCCTCTAGAGTCTCTCTAGGAGTCTGGGGAGGACGAAAACAGCCTCCCCCCCCCGGAGGCCCTTCGGAGGCCAGAAATAGCCCCTTTGCCAAGGAGTAGAGGAGTCCTCCACTCCTCTACCCGCAACAGAATACCTTATGCCACCAGACTTGAAATTTTGATCTTAGAACTTCGCCAGCTGATTTTCGGGCCTGATAGGTTCACCATCATAGACATACACTGTACCAATGGTGGGTTGCCCCCGGTTTGGACCGCTTTGCAAGAAATGGTAGTAAAACCGGTGAGAGGCCCCATCCACTGCCCCGGATGTCGTCATTGATGATCTGCGCATGCACAGAAGCAAGGAGCACGGGTGAGCAAAGATCGTGCATGCGCGATCCCATTCCAAACCAGTAGTAAAGGTAAGTAGAACCCACCCCTGTACTGTACCTGTGCATTTTGGTTTTCTTGCCTCAATGTAGAACCTTACTTTTTTCACCATTGAATTTCATTTCATTTCATTTCATTTATTTATTTCACCAACCATGTATTAGATAACAGATATAAGTATAAACATAATTATGAGTACATGAAATGGGAATATTAGGACAGGGACAGTAGGCACGCTGGTGTGCTTATGCACGCCCCTTACAGACCTCTTAGGAATGGGGTGAGGTCGACAGTAGACAGTCTAAGGTTAAAGTTTTGGGAGTTTGGGGAAGAAACCACAGTCAGGTAGTGCATTCCACGCATTAACAACTCTGTTACTGAAGTCGTATTTTCTGCAATCAAGTTTGGTGCGTTTACCATAAGTTTGTATCTATTATGTGCTCGTGTATTGTTGTGGTTGAAGCTGAAGTATTCATTGACAGGTAGGACATTGTAGCAGATAATTTTATGTACTACGCTTAGGTCAGACTAGTGGTGAAATCCACATTTTTTTACTACCGGTTCTGTGGGTGTGGCTTGGTGGGCTTGGTGTGGTGGGCGTGGCAGGGGAAGGATACTGCAAAATCCCCATTCTCACCCCACTCTGGGGCCAGCCAGATGTGGTACTTGCCGGTTCTCCGAACTACTCAAAATTTCCACTACCAGTTCTCCAGAACCTGTCAGAACCTGATGGATTTCACCCCTGGATTGGATCTTTCATTTGCTGAAAGGCCTGGAGAGCACTTCCATAGACTCTATTGTCCTCTTATGCTGTGAATTGTAAATCACAGAAGGTCAATGTAGCATTTCCCTTTGTTGGGTATTTGGAAAGTTGTCGTGTTTGTATACCTGAAGATTGGGAAAGGCTGGAATGGACAATTTTAGAGTAAACAGATTGTGGTTTGGCCAGATCTAAGGATGTTTCCCAATATTTGTTTTGCTATGGCAGATATTTCACAGGCTTCTGTAAAGGAGAAGGCTCATGGTGAAACATGAGTTGTGACAGTGTGATGCAAATACTATGACTTACACATCCTTAAGTTGTAACGAAAGAAATGTTTCAGCAGGCAAGAGTGAGTGCCACTGAATGTGAAGACCATATATGAGAGGGCAAGGTTTATGATGCTATGCCTTGGTCCATTATTTTTGTTCCCATCAGTTAATAGCTGATGCCCATGAGTGAGAACCACCTAAATCAACCTGTGTGCCAACCTGTGTGTAACATCCGTGTATTTCTTAACATGTCATCAGAAAGAAAATTCATTGAAATGTCAGCATTTTTCACAATGTGATCCAAGCAACCACATACAAAAGGCATTCCTCACACAACAATCATGTTCATATAACACATTAGAGCCACTTCAGTTTTAGTGTGTCAGCCAACCACATTTTATCACTAAATGTTGGGTGAATCCAGACCTACGTGGTTAGGTTATGGTTTAGTGTGTTGCCCAAACTTAGAAACTGTTTAAGGTAGGGGTGTAATGTTCCCGGTTCGGACCCAGATAGCCTGATCCGGTAGCAATGGCGGTGGGTAGTTCGGAGAACTGGTAGCAAAAATCCCTGCCCCCCACTATACCCAGCTGAGCCGCGTGATCATCAGAGGCTTTTTTTTAACTTTCAAAAGCATTTTTTCTACAATCTCTTCGGCTGAAAAAATGCTTTTAAAAGTTAAAAAAAATATAAGCCTCTTGATGATCACGCTGCTCAGCTGGGATTGTCAGAGCCTTTTAAAAGCATTTTTTTACAACCTCTTCAGACTCTCTAAGAATCAGACACGACTGAACAGAATAAAGGAGCTTATGAGCTTTCCTACCTCATACTGTATGCTAATATAAAAAGGAACCTAATATGATGATGATGTTACCCATTCAATCGTGTCCGAATCTTGGGAATTCTATGGGACAAGTCTCTACACATCTTCCAAGAACCTAATATAGGTTCATTTCAGACCCACCAAAATTTTTATATGGTACGCATTTGTAGCAGCACAAGACACATTTTGCCCCCCCACCCCCGCCACAAGAATTACAGATGGATTGGACCAAAGTCTTGCAGTGAGATTTGATGGTAAATTAAACCTCCCACCCAATTCCATTCCCTCACTCACAGTCTATTACCTCATTCGTACCCTATCCTTGGACCAAGCGCCTGTCTCCTCCAGGGAGCTTCCATATTAAAGAGAGATTAGAACAGGGATGTCAAACTCAAGGCCCGCAAGCCGAATCTGGCCCATGGGGTGCTTAGATCGGGGTGTGTGTGTGTGTGTGCCCAGGAAACAGTGAAGGACCGGCCCACAGTGCCTCTGCCAGTAAACATGGAGCTTGGGAGGCAGCATGTGGCGCTGGCAGAGGGTTGAAGGAGGCCATCACAGCAAAAATGGGGCTCTTGAACCCATTTTTGCTGGCAGAGCACTTGGGCCACCACCGGCGCCCCCAACACGAGTGATGTCGAACTGGCCATGCTCACCCTCGCCCTGCCTATTCCAGCCTTCCAAGATCAAACACAACCCTGTTGTGGCCCTCAATGAAATTGAGTTTGACACGCCTGGACTAGAGCCTGGGTTTCCTCATTCCAGTCTAGTGCCTTCATCATTACACCACTCTGGCTATCAGACTGAAAAGAAGGGAATGGACAGAGTCCCCAAACAGATTTTGTGGTGAAGGGGCAGTAGAACCTGGGTCTCCCCATTCTTAATCCAGCCCCTTCACCCCTAGGCCTCACTGGGTCCTGGACAAAGGCAGAAGAACTAGCCCAGGGAAGGTCCATGGTGAAGGTGTTACAAGAACATGGGTATTCCTGTTCCTATCCCTTCATGCCATACTGTTCTTATCCACGCTCTCTCAAATGGGTGCTAAAGGAAAGGTTGCAATCTGCTCAGTTTAAGAGAAAGTTCGATAAGCAGAGACATGGGAGAGGTACATGAAGTGAAGCATGGTGGGCTGTGAAAAGAAAGGATGGGGAATTGTTTTTCGTCCTCCCTCAAAATATTGGAATTCAGGAGGATGGGCAGCAGAGGTGTCCACAGATTGTGTAAACAAATGAACTTGGCCGTTTAGGTGTCTTGCTCATCTTTTCTGTGTCTTCCATAACCTTTTTTGAGATTTTCTTGCTGAATTCTTTTTTCTTCTTTTCTTGCTTTGCTGCAACCGACCCACTGGTTTGTTGTTTTCATTGAGCTATCCTCCACCATCATTGCCATGGTGAAATCTGCTTCTTGTTTGGTGCTCACCCAAATATAGAAATGTAGAGAAATATGGAGAGAGAGAGAGGAAATGTTATGGATCAAACAGCCCTGAGGTTCTGCCTTGTGACACTTCTGCAAATTCAGAGAAATTGCTCACTGGGCCAAAGCGGTTATTTTATTTCAGCATCTGGGCCTTCTTAAGGAGGAGCCGGTCTATTTAACTGTTACTATATGCTACTTCAAGTGCTCTAACATGCAGTAAACCCAACCCTGCTCTGCCTGTAATGTCAGAAGGGGAACTTCTGTCAGCACTGAAACAGACAACATGAGAAGGACACCTGAGAAAACTATTATTAAAAACAGCAAGCAGGTCTTCAAAAAGACAAACTTAATGAAAGAGCAACCAGTAACACATTACAATGTAAACTGTAACAAGAAATTGAAGATTTAAACTACTTGTCTGCCTGTCTTCCTATCTATCTATGTATCTGTTTATTTGTCTATCTATCTGTGTATTTATATCTGAGGGTTTTATTGGGGTTTCATTTTTATAATCTGTCCCGAATCACTGCATGTGAATTGGGCGGACATAAAATTTTTCTTAATAAAATCATCTATCTATCTATCTATCTATCTATCTATCTATCTATCTATTTCTCATCACCATCATCTAATCTCTCTCTCTCTCCCCGCCCCCCACATCCATCCATCATCATCTCTCATTTTCTCAGATCTATTTATATACAGATAGTCTTCAACTTAGGGACATGGTGGCTCAGTGCCTAAGATGCTGAGTTTGTTGATCAAAAGATGGGCAGTTCAGCGTTTTGAATCCCTAGTATCGTGTAACAGGGTGAGCTCCCATTACTTGTCCCAGCTTGTGCCATCCTAGCAGTTCGAAAGCACATAAAAAATGCAAGAAGAAAAATAGGGACCACTTTTGGTGGGAAGGTAACAGTGTTCTGTGGACCTTTGGTGTTTAGTCATGCCGGCCACATGACCATGGAGACGTCTTTGGCTTTCTGATATATTGAAAGACAAAAAGGACAAGTATAAAAAGTGGAAAGAGGGGAACATAACTAGGGCAGAATATCAGCAAATAGCCCAAGCCTGCAAAGATGAAGTGAGAAAAGCTAAGGCTCAAAATAAACTAAGGCTTGCGACAAAAATAAAAAAGAAAGAAACAAGAAAGCTTCTTTCAACATGCTAAAAACAAGAAAAAAATGAAGGAAATGATTGGTCCATTGGTGGGAGAAAGTGGCAAGAAGGTGAAAAACAACAGGGAGAAAGCAGAACTATATAACTCATTTTTCACATCTGTCTTTACACAAAGGGAAAAAATAGTCCAACCTATGAAAAACAGCACCACAAAAAACAGATTAGGAACACCAGAAAATAGGGAAGAAAATGGGTAATTTCCTAGGGGTACCATGATAGCAGTGTTTCAATATCTCAGCAGTTGACAGAAAGAAGAGGGAATCAAGCTATACTTTAAAGCACCTGAGGGCAGGACAAGAAGCAATGGATGGAAACCAATCAAGGAGAGAAACAACCTAGAACTAAGAAGAAATTTCCTGACAGTTAGAACAATTAACCAGTGGAACAGCTTGCCTCCAGAAGTTGTAAATGCTCCAACACTGCAAGTTTTAAAGATGAGATAGGATAACCATTTGTCTGAAATGCTATAGGGCCGTGATGGCGAACCTATGGCACATGTGCCACAGGTGGCACGTGGAGCCATATTAATGGGCACGCCAGCTCAGCTCTGGGGTGCATGCGCGCGCCGGCCAGCTGATTTTCGGGCCTTCTGAGCCCTCTAGAAGTAGGGAAACAGACTGCTTCCTGCCTCTGGAGGACCTGGGGGGGCGGGGAAGGCCCGCTTTTCTTTCTTACCTGGCTCCAGATCCTCTCTGTGTATGTGGGAACGGCGAAAACAGCCTTTCCCACTCCCTTGAAGGCCCTACGGAGGCTGAAAGGGCCCATTTCCCCACTCCCAGTGGGACAGGAAGTGACGTTTTTTCCTGTCCCCAGCCTCCAGAGACTCCTAGAGAGGCTCCTAGAGACTCCTAGAGAGATTCTGGAGGCTGGGGACAGCAAAAAATGTCACTTCCTGTCCCACTGGGAGTTGGGAAATGGGCCCTTTAAGCCTCCGTAGGGCCTCCAAGGGAGTGGGAAAGGCTGTTTTCGCCGTTCCCAGATACACAGAGGATTTGGAACCAGGTAAGAAAGAAAAATGGGCCTACCAGGTCATCATGTGCCAGGAGCGGGGGGGGCGGGGGAAGGGAGGAGGGGGTTGAACACACATGTGCGTGGGCATGTGCATGTGTGACCCTCCCCCGCCCCCCCCTCTCCTGGCACACAATGGCAAAAAGGTTAGCCATCACTGCTATAGGGTTTCCTGCCTAAGCGGTGGGTTGGATTAAAGGACCTCCAAGATCCCTTCCAAATCTGTTATTATTCTACTCTATTTGCTCATTCACTAGGAACCTCTTTTGTTCCCTTTTTTTCCCTTTTGGCAACAAATCAAAGTTGAAGAGAGCACCGCATTCGCTCCCCATTTTAACAGCCAGAAATCTGGGGAGCAGAGGTTATAAATATCTTAAGTCTTCCTTCTTCCCCTCACAATATTTTCCATTGGCTGCAGAGGAGTAGTGTCAGGGCTGCCATTCAGCTACATCTTGCATTGCTTGCTGTCAGCCTCAGAGGTGGGTTCCAAATATTTTTACTACCAGTTCTGTGGGCATGGCTTGCTTGGTGGGCATGGCTTGGTGGTCACGTGACTGTGGGGCATGGCTTGGTGGTCATGTGACTGGATGGGCATGGCCAACTCAATGTCACTCATGTCAAGGAGTGTTTCGCCTGGCCCCTCCCCTACCAGCCATTCCTTGTCACACCCAGCCTCAATGTATCTATAGTTCTGTAAAAATGTTGTTCACCTTTTTTCAACTTTACTATAGATGCAAATAAATGCTTAAAAGGAAAATACTTTTATAGCAGCATAACATATATTATACAATAGAATAACAAGTTTATTACTATTTCCTTCATTACTATTTTATTTTTGAATTCCCTTATTCCCTACAGGGACAGTGTAAAATATTAACACATGATAAATAATGGAACAATTAAAAATAATAGCACAGTTTTCTCTCTCTCTCCCTTCCCTCCTTCCTTCCTTTTTCTTTTTCTTTCTCTCTCTTTCTCATCTATCTCCCTCTTTCTTTCTTTCTTTCTTTCTTTCTCTTTCTTTCTCTTTCTTTCTTTCTCTTTCTTTCTTGTCTCTTTCTCCCTTCCTTCCTTTCTTTTTTCTTTCTTGTCTCTCTCTTTTCTCTCTCTCTCTCTCTCTCTCACACACACACACACATACTTCCTCTTTCTTTCTTTCTCTTTTTTTGTCTCTTTCTCTATTCTCTCTCATACACACACATAGACACACACAAACACTCTCTCTCACACACACACCTAGTCTGCAATGAAGTGATCTGGTGAGCTCCAGAGCAGCAGCAGGAGGAGAAGGAAGAAAGCGACATGTCCCCAAGGCCGAGCGCACCAGGCCCAAAAGGTGAGTGAGCCTTGCCATGTCCCCTCGGCTTTTTGACTGAGCACAGCGGGTCTCCCTCCCCCCACCACCAGCATCAACAAAGTAGATCTTCCACACGCCTATGAAGGAAAGACTGTCGGCAGCCAGCCCTTTGGAGAGATGCTGCAGCCACTGAGCTAGGGCTGAAAGGGGTAGCGGCGGTGGTGGCAGCAGGAGATGGTAGCGGCGGCCTCGGCAGGAGAGGGCAGTGGTGGCAGGGAGGGTGAAGCTGCCCCCCCACTGCTGCTGCAAAAGGGGCAGTTTTGAGAGTCACTGGCCAGTGAAAAGGGGGCTGCCCGGCCCAGCAAGCTTTGTAGCATGTAGCTGCTGCAAAGCTTGTCTGACTTTCCCCATCCTGTCCCCATCACAGCTGCAAAGGCATCAGCTTTGGGAGCCACTGGTCAGCACGAAAGAGGCTGCCCAGCCCAGCAAGCTTTGTAGCCATGTGGCGTCCCCTGAGGCCGAGCGCTCCAAGCCCAAAAGGCGATTGATCTTTGCTATGTCCTCCCGAGGCGGCTCTTCAGCCAAGCACAGCAGGTCTCCCCACCACCAGCATTGGCTTTACCTTTTAGATCTTCTACACGCCTCCAGAGGAAAGGCAGTGGTGGCAGGAGATGGTAGCAGTAGCCTCGGCAGGAGAGGGCAGTGGCGGAGGGGGGGCAAAGCTGACAGCCCGGCAAGCCCCCATCCCCACTGCAGCTGCAATGGCAGTGGATTTGGGAGCTGCTGGCAGGCGAGGAGGGGGCCGCCTGGCTTGGCAAGCTTCGCAGCCATGGAAAAAGCTACTGCCATCACCGCCATGTTCTTCGTGCATGCACATCCCATTAGACTTGCCAGGGTGAGTGAGCAGTGACCGGGGGACCAGTTCAGGGGCGTGGCTAGCCAGCCATTACTACCAGTTTTGCGACCGATGACAAATTTTTACCACCAGTTCTCCTGAACCGGTGCAAACCAGGAGCAACCCACCACTGGTCTGCCTGCCATAGCAGTGGGGGTAGGGACCAGTGGGTGGAATAAGAGGGAGGATTAGCAGGAGGAATTGAAACTAAACATTGCACCCTCATGTGAGAATCGCTGGCAGTTCTAAGGTCAAGCAAAGGAATGCAGAAACACCCAGCCTGCAAAGACGGGAACTGTTTCCCAAACAATTTGTTAGCATATAATTGGACACAGTTTGATAACTGTGGTGTGGGTGGATGGAAACAAGGGAAAGTTAAGCATATGCTTCGGGTGTGAAAACCTCAGATTTGGCTTTGCTTCTTCTGTAACCACTTGGCTTTAGTAAAGTATATCTTTTTGGCTAATCATGGGCCCGAGAATCTTTCTTTTCTAACTGACCAAGTTGGGACAGTTGACAAGTAGAGAATGGGGTACAGATTACAGAGATCACCCTGAAGCTTCACAGGGAAACCAAAAGTTCAAGAGGGTCGCTGCAAAACCCCATTTCTTTCTTTTTTTAAAAAAAAATGTAGTCCATGTGTGCAATCCACATAAAGAATGGCAGAGCTTCAATGTCATAGTCCTGGCCATCTTGCCTGTCACCATAATCCTGATGGCTCAGACATTAGAATGCAGTATTGCAGGGAAATTCTGCTGACAGGCTTTAAGGGTTCGATCCTGACTGGCTGAAGGTTGATTCAGCCTTCCATCCTTCTGAGGTCGGTAAAATGAGGACCCAGATTTTGTGGGTTGTGCATGCTGACATGGTAAACCATCCAGAGAGTGCTGTAAAGCACTACGGAACAGTATATGAGTATTATTACTATTATCATATAATAGTACTTTTTAACTGTATTCATTCAATCAATCAATCATTCAATCCCTCAGTCAATATGGCCACCGATCTCAAAATCATGATTCTGCTTACAACCATTAAAAATGATATAAAAAGAATGGAATTCAAGGGGCACTACAACAATTGGACTGAATTTTGGCAGGCAAAAAAGAAAAAATTATAACAAAAGCATATAACTATTTGTTAGAGGCAGAAATGGGAGAAGAAATAGTGAAAGGTCCCATGATTCTGTTCAGAATCAATAGTGCAAATTTTGCCAAGCCCTTGGTAGGACTGGGTGGCCTACTCCATCTATCACTTCTTTAAAAAGCCAAATCAAATTATTAATTATTCAGATTCATACACTGCTTCTCCCCTCCAAGAATGAAATCCCCCAAAGTAGTTTGCAAATCACAGAAGAAATAAGTCCACATCTATCCTTGCAGAGTCTCCAAAGAGCCAAACATGGTAAGTAACTAGTCCTTAGCTTTTTTTTTTAGCCAAAGCTGCCCTTGTAGCAATAGAACTCTGACAGACCTTCTACAAAAGATGGCATATATTAATAAACTCCTTGCAATGTCTTTGTAAGAAAAAAGAAAAGAAAATGATAACAACTGTGTTCTAACATCAAGCTATTCTCTTAAGGTTCGCAGGTTCCTAGTGAGGGAATCAAGGCAAGGAGAGGGATCCAAAGTTGTCTACTGAAATGTATTCCTTGTGGATCTGTTGAAGGCCACATAACAGGTAATCCTGGTTCTTTCCATCAATAAACATCCGCTATGTCTATATATAGATATCAGCTGTGGTTTTTTAAATGTTCAGAACTCATTAAGGAGAACTAAATGGCAGGTGTAAGAATCTATCTGAGATGTCTCCTCAGAGGTCCTTAAATTATAGAGACAATGCTTTTTGACAGGATTCTGATAGGATAAGAGTCCCAACGAGAGGAAGCAAGATCAATGGAATTCTAGAAGAGAAGGAAAAGTGGGAGGGAGCAAAAGCATAGAAGTTGTCCAATGGGAGAGCTTAAATCTGGGCAGAAGATTCTACAGCTGTTGCCCAAAAGACCCAAATAGGAACAGCATGAAGTAGAGATGTGCCCTCTATGGCTTCCTGCTCTTAAGTGCAAGAAGAGTAATTTACAAGGAAGGGAAAACAGGGAGTAATTTTACAAACAGTCACGATAACCAGGCTCAATCTCAGATGTGTTTTATTATTAATATAGGAAGGGTTAGGAAATGGAAAGGCTGATCCATAGGAAGGGTTCCTAATCTCCATAAAATTGCAAGCTGGACAAAAAAATGCTAACTGGGTTTTAAAATACAGCGCTCTGTGTTTCATATAATGGCATCCATTCTCATCCGAGTGCAGTTATCAGAGGATTTCCGTTCTGCAGTTATTCAACCCTGAAGGAAATAGTTGTGTGCATGCATACATGCTATTTCCTTTTCTATTTGCTTTAGTGGCATCACAAATCAGCCTTTTAGATGGCATACGTTGGTTTTTGTGGCTCAAGCTAGGTAAACCATTTCAAGAAGCAGGGTAACCACACTCCCATTGAACTGTGTTTTAACTTGTGATCTTTGTGTGCAATAAAGCTCTGTGATTCTGAAACAGATAGACAGATAGACCACAGGAATTACGATCTATTGTGTTATGATCTGCATTGACATTTTAAAAATATTTTTCCCTTACATTTGACGTTGTTTCAAAATCTTGATCTATTGTGTTATGATCTGCATTGACATTTTAAAAATATTTTTCCCTTACATTTGACGTCATTTCAAAATAAATTTAGTCCAGATTTTGCAATGAATGGGGTTTTCTTGCACAATCAAGTTACCGATGCTTCTGCTTTGAACCGTTACCATTTGTATGTTGTTGTTGTTTTTTTTAAAAAAAAACTACCACAGTTGAATTTTCTTTGAACTTCTTCTTGGGTCTTGCCTAGAAGACAAGGTATTTTTGTGTAAACCATTTTAACTTCGGTTCCATCTTTTTCATAGATCCCTGGGATATGAGCTTTATAGTACTGAACACTTTCAAAATCACCTATGATTTTCAAGTTTATTACTTACTAGCTGATAACCTGGCGTTGCCCGGGTATTTATTTATCCCAATCCTGTATTAGACAGGAAGAGTAAGTTCACCCTGAGCCCTGATTTTGGCAAGAGTTAAATTAGTTTAAAATGGAATCTAATATTGGATTTTACCCCTTGCCAGAGAGAGCCCCCTTGTGGAGTACTGTGAAGCCGTTACCATGGCAACTCCACTGTACTGCACAATAGAAGCCATTTTAAGGCAGTAAAGTAGAAACCATTTTAATGCACAACCGGCTGTATCTTAACAGAACACCCACCCTGAGAGGTGTTAGGGAAGTCTTACCCTCACAGTATTTTATTCCAGAGAGTAAGTCATCTGTGTACCAAGTTTGGTTGAAATTTCTTGAGGCGTTCCAGAGTTATGCTGGAACATACACACATTCACACAGAACCATTTTTATATAGGTAAACGTAAAGGTTCCCCTCGTACATATGTGCTAGTCGTTCCCAACTCTAGGGGGTGGTGCTCATCTCCGTTTCAAAGCTGAAGAGCCAGCGCTGTCCAAAGACGTCTCTGTGGTCATGTGGCTGGCATGACTAAATGCCAAAGGTGCACGGAATACTGTTACCTTCCCACCAAAGGTGGTCCCTATTTTTCTACTTGCATTTTTTATGTGCTTTCAAACTGTTAGGTTGGCAGAAGCTGGGACAAGTAATGGGAGCTCACCCCGTTATGCGGCATTAGGGATTCGAACCACTGAACTGCCAACCTTTTGATCAACAAGCTCAGCGTCTTAGCTACTGAGCCACTGAGCTACCACATCCCTTATATTTTTACATAGAGAGATTTAAAATCATCATCACTGTAATCTCCTCATTCAAAAAAGTCCCCTAAATTGAGGCGAGATCCCACCTCTAGATCCCTACTCTTGCAAAACAAATGGATAACTATAAAAATTATTTGAAGAGCTATAAATTCCATAGCTGATGGTGAATATTTTACTATTCTTTCTTCCACACAGCAAATCTGACTCTGAATCCAAGCAGAGCTCATCCCCAACTCTACATATCCTCTGATTTGAAAAGCGTAAGATGGAAAGGCATGAGTCAGCAAGTGAACGGCAGTCTTCTGAGATATGACGTTTTGGCCAGCGTCCTAAGCCACGAGAGCTTTAACTCTGGGAAGCTTTGCTGGGAGGTAGAGGTGGTGGAGGAAGGGGAATGGTGGGGGGTGGGAATTGTTAGGGAATCTGCAAACAGGAACGGGGCGATTCTGCTCGAACCTCGAGGGGGTTACTGGGGAGTGCAGCGAATTAATGGGAAGCATCAATCAATCACTGACCCCAGGACAGATTTGACATTGTGCCATTTCCCAAGAAGGATCCGAGTTTCTTTGGACTATGTAGAAGGTCTTGTGGCATTTTTTGATGACGATACGAATGCTGAAAACTTCACTTTTCCAAAAGCAAATTTTGCTGGAGAGAAGATGCATGCGTGGTTCTTGATCTTTAAGTGGAAAGGACAACTTCTCCTCCACCCGTGACACAGTGGGACAAAGACCATCATCCTGTTGGAAGAACTTCAGACCACCTGCCTTAATCTTTCTTCCATTTCTTCTGTTTCTCTCTGCCTTCCTGTACGATGTGCCCTTTGATTGTCATGAATGAAGGCAAATATACATATCCTAGGATAACATTGCAGGATCCAATCTGGGATCCTTTGACTTCTTTTTAATCCTTCTGTACTCCTCCTTCTCTGCTACCAGCTGTTTAAATTCTAAATCAAAAATCCCTTAAGTTGCAGTAATAAACTGCATTTCAAATAATACTTCTAAACTCAAAGATTAGAAGGAATAAATCATGTTTCAACCTGTCTTCTATGTTTGAGAACGAGTGTACTAGACAGGACTAGGACACAAATAATTACCTTGACTTTGAGAGTTCATTTGCCAAAACCATGTACCTTGAAGCCATTGGGTCTCTTTATGCTTCTGGCCACTCCCAGTTTTAAACTTTCTGAATCCATCATCCAATGGTTAAACAGCAATGCTGGGAGGAAAAGATGGCTGCCCAGATACACTCTGAGTCTGGGACCTCCTTTGGCTGGTTCAGGTATTGAAACCTGGGCATTCAGAGTTCAATATTTTCCGTACTGAATTTGAAAAAGTAAATCTCTTTCAGAATCTTCCTATGGGATTCATCTCAAGTAACAGCTGATGCCTATCAGTCTTGTTGGTTTTAAAACAGAATCAATCAATTCATAGGGTGAACACAACAGAACTAGCGGTTCCTGGGAACGATATGGAAGTTCCATCACCTTAAATCTCTGCTTGTGAGAAGAATGTGTGGAAACTAAGTATTGAACTATATACAAGTACCTTTAACTGCAAGATGTCTAAGATAGTGGGGTTGGATCAAAAGCATGACTAGGTTTCTAAGATGGGTGGGCCCTAGGTATATGCCAGGAACCAAGATAAAACAGCTCCATTTTAAAGTATCCTGACGTTTTTCACAATTACATTATCGATGAATGTTCAGCAGTGGGATGCAGTCTACAGATGGCCTTGGGCCTTGGAGGGACATATAGGTGCAATGGCATGTGAGAATGACCTTGGGAGAGGAGGACAAGAGATGCTGCTCAAGGAACAATCAGATAAGAGATGGCACAGCCCACCACTGCATAATGAGCTGAGAAAGAAATTTAGGAAGGACCTGCCCTAATTGATCAGGCTATTAAAAGCGACTGTGGGAGATTTATACTTTCAGATTTGCAATACTCTATTTGTATAGCCTTATAATACTGTAGAATTAGCTCATCTGGTCATGTTTCCTGTCTGCATGGTTGTGGGGTGGTGGTGGTGGGGGGGGGTGGGGCTGACAACAATTGTGTAAGTTTGATAGGACAAATCTCTTGCCCTCTCTGAGGAGCCAAGGAGATTCCTTTCTTTCTTTGTCCATTATACAGCTGTGGGTTATGCCCTCTATTATTTCATTGTTCCCTAGGAGAGATACTGCCCACATAGCAATACAGTAGGAGATGCATAAATGGGGGGGGGGGGAGATAAATCCTTGGTTTTGGAGGAATAGAAAAATAATGGATAGAACTAGAATGAACACTACATCTAATTCCCAATGACATGTTGACACTAATATACTTTATGACTCATGAGTGAGATAAAGCAAATTTTGCTGGAGAGAAGATTCACACTTGGTTCTTGATCCATAAGTGGAATGGACAAATTCTCCTCCATCCATGAGATGGTGGAGCAAAGGGGTCATCACACTGAAGACCTTCAGACTATCTGCCTTCAGCTCTCCTCCACTTCTTGTGTTTTTCCATGCACACCATTGTCATGGGTGTCTTTGACTTCCTTTGACCTTCCTTTCCCCTTTTGATTTAGAAGACAACTGCATTATGTTCTAAATCAAAGGTCTCCTTCTATCTCACTTTCCTCATGTCTCCCAATGCCACCCCTAGCCAGAGTCAAATATTTAAAAGAAGGAAGATCTGGATATTTAAAGAACTACCACCTAAGATGTTAAAAGATAGAAAGGATTTTGGATTTTTGGTGACTGAACTAAAGAAACAAAACATCCCATTCAGGTGGGATGTCCCAGTTGGTATAATATTGAGATATCAAGGAGAACGATATCAATTAAATACTGTTGCAAAAGCGGAAGAATTTTACTATAAGGTTTTTAAAATGGGTTTAACATCTCCACGTATAATACACGAGGGGAATAAAGAAAAGCAAAATCAACAAGAGATTGAAATTCAGGCTAAGAATGGAGGTGGAGGTAACGGAAAAACAACAAGTTACAGAGGCTTTTGTGGATGAGCCGCTTCTGGATTCTCCTTCGGAGGCTATAGTTGGATTACCTATAAATACAAGAGAGGTGGCTTTGGATTCTAATGTGATGACTTATCAAGCTACAGACCAGCATGGAAACCAAACAGTTGATATACAACTCATAGAAAGGAAACCAGGATGGAGATCTAAGCCACAAAAAGTTAAGAAAAAAAGAAGCAGGTCCTACAAAAATAAAAACTTTTAGACCAAACAACAGTGTAATGCCAGTTACTCAAGAGATGATTGAATATTTAGAAATTTAGTTGAGGCAAAGTATTGGTTTATATTATCCTGAGGAGAGTGACAGATCTCTGTAGTGCTGTACTCTTGGGATGTGAAGAAGGCCATAAATTGAGTGGATTGGAATTTTCTATTTTGGATTCTTTGACAAATGGATTATGTTTATGCTGAGCTATAAGGCAAGAGAATTATGGGATTGGGGCATGCAGAAGATCTGGCTGTTACCCCAATACGGTGGTTGGAATTAATAATCTAGATGGAAGACATTATAGACGACACTATATTGAATATAAATATAAAGTCACTCGGGTGGTTTTTTTTATATATGAAAATATTTACTATTGATGGGGGCACATGGTAATTGAAGATACCGAACATACTGTTGGAATTAGGATGTGATATTACCCTAACATGGGTAATGGAATTAACAATCCAGCTGAGAGACATTACAGAAGATATCATATGGATTACAAACTTAAAGTCAATTGAGGATTTTATATATATGTGTAAATAATTTTTTTTTTAGTGGAATGGGCAGAAGAATAAAGATATTGAAAATATTATGTATGTAGACCTGTAGGAAAGTGGGTGGAGATAGGTTAGTTTACTGATTGTTTAGTTTAGGAGAAGGGATGTTATGTTATATCAATATACGTAAAAGATTTGAATTAAGAGATATATGTATGGGGGAGGAGGAAATGGATAGATTATGAGTTGAAATAATAAATTAGGATTTATTATATAGTTTTACAGCTGAAAGTTGCTTTGAATGTTGCTTTGAAATGTATAGTATAAGGGGGATATAATGATATTGTTAGAAGGATAGATTATGAGTTGAATAGATGAAATTGCTAAATTAGAATTTATTATATAATTTTACAGTTGAATGTTGTTTTTGAAATGTATAGTATAAGGGGGGTATAATAATATTGTTAGAAAGAAAGGGTTAGTATATGGGGGGTGGTACAAAAGGATGGTAAAGTATTATATAATCTGTTATTAATTTGGGTTTTATTTTGGAGAAGCCACAGGGGGAGGGGAAGGGGAGGGGGGTTAGGGTGGAGGCGGGGGGAAAGGGGGATAAATTTGTATTTGAAAAACTTTTTCAATAAAAAAAATATTTAAAAGTCCCAGATTTTTTCAAACATTCAAGTAACAAAAAACCACAGATCCACAGAGATTAAAACACACGGGGAAATGGATATTTCTGGGAAAGACCAGCAAAGGATAATTCTAGGACCAATAGGATATTTTTAAAAGAAAGGGGATGTTTTAAGAGGGGACCACACCAATGTACTTCCATGAGTCAGATCCATGAGCGTTATGGATCTGACTCATGCGTTATGGAAGCATCTTAGATGACTTTTAAATCTTCACACTTACGTCTTCACACAATGCTCATTTCACTTTCTGAGGGCCACCTACTGCATGTTCTTTCTTTCACTAATCTCTGAATTTAGGGGCTCAGCAAGGCATTTGCTGAATTCCTCTTTCAGTGCTTTTTGATATTACTCCTCAGCCAAAAGAGAAGAAATAATTGAGACCGCTGACCAATTATCTAACATTCAGAGCCTCAAAGGAAAAGGAGTAAAATCATGCCTCATTTTTAGCAAGTTTTGGAAAACCAACCATGTGTTTTGAGCAATAAATTATGATTATAAAACTCTGTCTTAGCATGACTCATCAAGTCAGTGGTGAAATTCAAATTTTTTTACTACCATTTCTGTGGGTGTAGCTTGGTGGGTGTGGTGTGACTTGGTGGGCGTGGTTGGGTCAGTGTGGCAGGGGAAGGATATTGCAAAAATCTCCATTCCCACCCCAGGGGTGGTATTTGCCGGTTCTCCGAACTACTCAAAATTTCCGCTACTGATTCTACAGAACCTGTCAGAACCTGCTGGTTTTCACCCCTGCATCGTTGTTTACTGTGAATTGGAAGGAACCTCATGACCATCTGGAATTCACCCATTAGGAATAATGCCAATTGACGAGATCTATAAACCCCCAAATGACATTTCGGTGAGCAAAGAGTAGATGAAACTGAGATTGCCTCTAATAATTTGGAATCTGGAGACAAAAATAACTTTTTCCTGCCTTCTCTGGGAAACCCAACGTCAAGTAAGTCAGGAAATTGTTGTAGACTCATTGGAAGACAAAGAACTCTCTTTTGTTGCCCTAATTAACTTGACAAAGTGTGTTAGACAATTATTGCCATTGTATATAGAATTTCCTGACACAATTCTATACATTAATCACTCATTTGTCAACTTGCAAAACTCTCAAGTTGCCATAAGCAGGAGGTGGGGGGGGAACTGACTGAGCTGCTTGATTGCCCTAACTGAAACTACATTCCACAAATGCCTTTCTATAGATTGTGTCCTAGGTTACCGGAATCAGCAGGAGAGCTGTGGGTTTCACAGCCCCCCAAAGTGGTCAATTGAAGAATGTGATTTATGACATGCCCAGGGAGGAGGGGGGGAGACAGGGTCATTGGGGCCCGTAAATTTATGTGAGGTCAGTTCTGACTGCATCGGAGTGATGCCGGAATGGTACTCCTAATAAATGACTGTATTTCTTTTGAAGTTTGGCTCGTGGCACATGAATTAATTAGGGCATCTTTCGGAAACTTCACATCATTGCTTCTGTGAGGTGTGTTTACACCATAGTCAGCAAAAGCCCTTGGTTCTTTTTCCAGTTCTTCTCATAGGTGCCCAAACACAGTTGAAGTGTTCCCAGACTCTCATAATCAGAGCTTAATCATACGAATTTTAAAATCCTCACCATCTCTAACTATTTCTTTGCTCCTATCAAGTTCCAACTTTCACAGAGCCTTTTGTTGGGGAAGACAGACTTCTGCCCAGAAACACTGTGGAATCTGCTTGGCTGGTTCAGACACACCACTGCAATTGTGTTCACTCTTCATTCATGTTTATTCATGGATTTGAGAAAAAAACCCAACATTTTCCATATTGCGTAAAACTCCTATATAAAATTCATTGGTTATAAGCAGGATAGTCAAACAGAACTATTGTATTGTCTAGGGCAGAGGTCTTCAAACTTGGGAGCTTTAAGACTTGTGGACTTCAACTCCCAGAAATCTGGGAGTTAAAGCCCACAAGTCTTAAAGCTCCCAAGTTTGAAGACCTCTGATCCAGGGGTTAAGATGTTGGATGAGGAACAGGGAAACCCAGGTTCTAGTCCTCTCTTAATCATGGAAATTCATTGGAGAACTTTGAAACCATTAATTCTCCCTCAAGCCAAACTACCTCACAGGATTGTGGTGACAGGAGGAGGGAGCAATAAGTAGGTCACTTTGGGTTTCTGTTACAAAAGGCACAATAACACCTAAATTATAAAATGGACCTTAGAATGTTAGTTTGTGAGCCACTCCCTAACGGCCTCTTTGGGAAATCAGCTGTTAAATTATATCACTGCTGGTTGTCTCTTCTTCTCCTTCTCCTTCTCCTTCTCTCTTCCCCTGCTTCTTCCTTCCAGATCAAGAGAGTGAGTAGACTAACAATATGGGTGGGACATAGGTAACTATGTAGAACCAGGATAAATACTTCCATTCTAAAATCAATCATTCTGTTTCTCCCTCTTACTTTAAAACTTGGCCTTCAGAGTTGGTGTGCAACTTGGACTTGGAGAGATAGAAACAAAATGAGTGAAACCCAAACATTTAGTTCCCGATGAAATACTGACACTCATTACTAATGGAAGGAGAAGAGCCTGATTGCCTACAAAGGGGCTCCAAAGCTATGTAGAACGTTTTATTTAAATGCATCTTCTTCAACAATCTAGGAATTCTGGGAGTTGAAGTCCACAAGTCTTAAAGTTGCCAAGTTTGGAGACCCCTGCATTAGGAGCTATCACCATATCCTGGGATGATTCATTCTGTTGTATAGGAGGTGTGCCACCTACAACTCCTTCCAACTACTTTCCCAATCCAGACACTTGACTTCTTCCTCAAGAGTTACGGTAAACACCTACAACTAATCCTACAGAAACAGGTTGGAGGCTGGCTTTGTAAAACCAGTTACACAATTGTATCAGACTGGCTGTTGAAGAAATTTTGAAGACCTGTCACTTCCTCTTGCGAAGACTATAAATCTTGCTACTACTAAAAAATTAAATAGTTCTAAAAGAAGAGACCATCCCTTGCCAGCCATTGAAGGAAAGAAAGGTAATATCTAACAGCTACTTATTTTTCTTTATTTTACTCTGCATATTGGCACTAAGGTTTTTTCTAAGGGAAGTTAAGAAAAGGTGAAAGTGAATCCAGTCCCTATTGTTCTTGGGGGAGGGGGGATTACATTTGTTAAATGTCATTTCTGTTTAACAGAGAACACTTTCCTTGATTATCTACATGTCCTTTGCTTAGTTTAAGTTCTTTCTGTATATCTAGCAATTATGAGAGGAGGGGAGAAAGAGAGTTTGGTCTAGTGGTTAAGGCACCAGACTAGGAACCAGAAACCATGAATTCTAGTTCTGCCTTAGCCATAAAAACCAACTGGGGGATTTTGGGCTGGCCATTTTCTCTCAGCCTAACTCACCACACAGAGTTGTTGTTGTGAGGAAAATAGAAGAAGGAAGGAGTATTACATATGTTCGTCCCCTTGAGTTGTTTATAAAAATAATAAAGGCAGGATATTAAATAAATGTATAAATTACATCCAGAAGCTAGAGACTAAAATAGAGAGGTTGGCTTCCTGACAGGATAAACAACTGAGCTTTTAAAAATGGCAATAAATCTCATTTTGTACAATGGGACAAAATTCTGGAAAGATAAAAAACATTTTTAAAGTTTACAGAGTTAGAGAATATCAGAGTTGGAAGGGACCTTGGAGGTCTTCTAATCCACTTCTAATCCACTACAGAATTCTGGGAGTTGAAGTCCACAAGGCTTAAAGTTGCCAAGTTTGAAGACCTCTGCTATACAATGACAGACAAATGGCTGTTCAATCTATGCCCAGAACTTCTGGAGGCAAGCTGTTCCACTAATTAAATTGTACTCACTGACAGGAAATGCTTCCTTAATTATAGGTTGGATCTCTCTTTGATAAGCTTCATCCATTATTTGCCTTCAGGTGCTTTAGAGAATAGGCCAATCCCCTCTTCTCTTGACAGCCCCTCAGGAAGAGAAGAGAAGAGAAGAGAAGAGAAGAGAAGAGAAGAGAAGAGAAGAGAAGAGAAGAGAAGAGAAGAGAAGAGAAGAGAAGAGAAGAATTAGAGGGGACCTTGGAGGTCTTCTAGTCCAACCCCCTACTCAGGCAGGAAACCCTACACCATTTCAGACAAATGGTTATCCAACATCTTACAAACTTCCAGTGTTGAAGCATTCACAACTTCTGGAGGCAAATTGTTCCACTGATTAATTCTAACTGTCAGGAAATTGCTCCTTAATTCTAAATTGCTTCTCTCCTTGATTAGTTTCCACCCATTGCTTCTTTGCCCTACTCTCAGGTGCTTTGGAGAATAGCTTGACTCCCTCTTCTTTGTGGCAGCCTCTGAGATATTGGAACACTGCTATCATGTCTCCCCTAGTCCTTCTTTTCATTAAACTAGACATTCCCAGTTCCTGCAACCGTTCTTCATGTTTTAGCCTGCAGTCCCCTAATCATCTTTGTTGCTCTATAGAGTGGAGTGGAGTGGAGTGGAGTAGAGTAAGTAGAGTAGGGTGGAAGGGACCTTGGAGATCTTCTAGTCCTGTCCCCTGCTCAAGCAGGAGAACCTATACCATCTAAAACAAGTGACTGTCCAGTCTCTTCTTTAAAAACTCCAGTGTTGGAGCGCCCATAATTTCTGGAGGCAAGCTATTCACTGATTAATCCGTTTCCAAAGTGACAAGGGGAAAAGCATGGCTTGGGTCCAAAATAATGAGGTATGTGATTAGGCAGACACCTCCCTAATTTACATGCGTATAGATCATACCACATGTTTGAGAGGATTTATATGAGATCATGTGAGAGGAGATTGGGCTTGTCACTGTGAGCTTCCAGAGATTCCCTCAAGATCTGGTTATGCCAGCAGCCCTGGGGACCCAGGGGACAGGTGAGCTAGTGAGGTGCCGCCATTATTTTTACTATCTCTTTGTCTATTATTCTTTGTCTTAGTTTGGTTTTTCTACTGTTTAATGTATTTATTCACTGTGGGGTCCCTGTTGCTTTCTAAGCTTGATTGTTTTCTTACAGATGTTTCATTACCCAACTAGGTAACATCATCAGTGCTAGAAAGAAGTGGAGTTTGCATTCTGTTTATATACAAACGGCTTGCCCTGTCCGTGTTGGTGGGAGTGTTATTATCAGTTATTGATAATTATTAATGTATGATTATAATTAATTATTCCTATAATAATTAATTTTTAACAGTTAACTGCTTTTAGTTCTGTTTTACACCACCCAGAATCACTTGTTTGTGAGATAGGCAGCTATATAAATTGGTTTAACAAATAAATAAATCATATTTGAGACAATTTAACCCTAGAGAAGAGGCAAGGTGACTCAGGGGCGTAATGACGCTGGAGATGGTCTTAGTTCTGGTGGTTTGAACCCTAGCACTGCGTGGCAGAGTGAACTTGCTTCAGTTTCTGTCCACCTAATAGTTTGAAAGCATATTCTATGTAGGTAAATAAATAGGTACCATTTCAGTGGGAGAGAGTTGGTGCTCTGTGCAGGCAGGCAGTTTCCTGACAGCTCTGAACCTTCCTGATTCGATTGCCCATCCAAGGGGGTCTTGGGTGATATTGCAGAAAGTCTTTCTCTCTGGTGCAAAGCCAGCTCGCCCTCCTGTGGCGCATCTTGGGAAGCACACCAGCATATCCTTGCCAGGGCTGGTGCCTTGGCAAGCCAAACGACTACTGTTTAATAGCATTGTGGGTCTCCTGGGTACTGTAAATAATAATAATAATAATAATAATAATAATAATAATAATAATAATAATAATAATAATAATAATAGAATCGCTGCTCAACACTGTTCGTATATATAGCCAAGATATTGCAATGGAGTTTGGATTGGACAAATGTGCCACACTCAGTATCAAACAGGGAAAAATAGTGAAAACTGAAGGAATCAAGATGCCCCATGAAAATAATATTAAGACTCTGGATGAAGATGATTACTACAAATACCTGGGTATCTTTCAAGCTGATACCCTGAGAGCATATGCACCAAAGACAAATTCCTTGTGTGTCCAATCACACTTGACCAATGAAGAATTCTATTCTATTCTATTCTATTCTATTCTATTCTATTCTATTCTATTCTATTCTATTCTATTCTATTGAGACAACAATTTCTTCAGCCATTGTAGGAAATGCCAGCTAGAGTTTGACACTGAGAACAAGAGTGGGAAAGAAAAGCAGTGAAGAGAAAGCCCGTACTGGGCTGCCATTTCTTCTAGGTTCAGATATATGCTTGCAAATTTCCACCATCTTTATCTAGCAATAAGACCCGTTAAAAATCAGTGGAATATTCCTCTAGGTAGTTGCTGATAGAATTGCATTTCCTAAAGCACTTGTGTAATTTTACTGGATACATCATGGGAGGTATTATTTCTACTTTGCTTTGCTCTAATATTGCTGGCTGTACAGCTGACAATTTGTTCAGTTTTGGAATTTTGCTCCTCGAGGACGAATAATGTTAGGCCTTCTTCAGGAAGCCTACAGAAATGTTTGTTAGGCAGCCTAGAGTGCCTGCTGAGGAAAGCATGTGTGGATGGGAAAATGTTAAGGTTAGGGCAGAGTTCCCCAACCTTTTCAGTTGTGGATCTCCGGGTGTTTGTGTAGAGGGGAACAATCCATGTGTGCGGTAGGCACACACACACTCTGTTCTTGTGAGTGGGGATGGGTGCATGCTCACACATTCACCTGCCACCTCCACGGCCCGGTTCCAAAAGGCTCAAGGCCTGGTAGTGGGTTAGGGGAATGTAGCTGTTCTAAAATATATTTCTGAGGCTAGCCTTTGTGTGAAAGAAAATGGGAAATCCCATGGTGATTAGAAAACCTGAATTACTGGGTTAAGAGGAGAAGCTGAAAGCGTGCACTTTATCTTTTCAGTTGTACCTGACTTTTTATAACATTATTTCTCAACCTTGGCGACTTTAAGATGTGTGGCCTTTAACTCCCCAAATTCCTGCATTTGAAGTCCATACAACTTAAAGTTGCTAAGATTGAGAAACACTGATTTATAGCCTTTTATACATTAGCTCTCTATTTTTTTCTGATGCTTTACAATTTTGCTTTTTGCCATTCTTAGCATAACCGGTTTTTCTCAGGAATTTTATTGCACAACATTCCCAAAAGAGGGTACCCTTACCTTCGTAATCCTAGGTTTCAGTGACTTTTCTGGCTTGACATAGTCAGTGGATTTAAAACAAGATTGGAGCAGTAAAAATGTTGATTTGGGGTAATTTTACATTGTTATTTATTTCAGTTATATCTTAACCATAATTTACAAGATAGGGCTTAGTACACACAGTTCCAGAATAGGATTCTGGAATAAGTTAGAAAGTTAGAACGCAGATAATATATAACAACACTGTATTGGGAACTCTGGAGAAGATCTACTAGCAATTCAGTGTAAAACTGCCCATTCGCTGAGCAAGGGGATCAGTAATCAAGAGTTCTAAGCGGTTCTTCTAGAACGTTGGAGATACATCATGGAGAAGGGCAAAGTTGACTAAATCATTCCCTGCTCGCCATTGGTGTCCTCAGCAAAAAAGGAGCCCCATCCCAATAAAATAATCATGAATTGGCATAAAGTGGGTTTATATAGTATTGGAATAATCTCATATTGGTTGTAACTTTTTCCAGGTCCACTGACTCGTCCTGCTGTTGCAATGCCTTGTCTGCTATGCCCGTCTCTCTTGTGCTGCCTCCTCCTCCTCCTCCCCTTTCCATTAGCCTCCAGTTCTGCTTCTAAAGGGAACACAGTGGTCAGAACCACCAGTGGCCCTATTAAAGGCAAGCAGGTCCTGGTTGGCCTTAGATCTGTGACAGCCTATCTAGGCATTCCTTATGCTAAGCCTCCCCTGGGGAAGTTGCGTTTCCAGAAACCTCTTCCACATCAGCCATGGAAGCAAACATTGGAGGCCACCAGTTTTGGCAATTCCTGCCCACAATTTATTTCCCGGGATGTCCCTGAAGCAGATATATGGTCTCCTAAAACACCACTATCAGAAGATTGCCTTTCTCTCAACATCTGGGTGCCACACCCACAACCTTCTTCACCAGTCCCTGTTTTGGTCTGGATACACGGAGGGAGTTATGCATTTGGCACATCTTCTGTGGACGTGTTCAATGGGGCACCTTTGGTTGCCACTGAGAATGTCATTGTGGTCACCATCAATTATCGCTTGGGAGCCCTGGGCTTTCTGTACTTGCCACCAGCTGCTCCGGGGAACCTAGGTTTATGGGACCAACAGCTGGCCCTGAAGTGGGTAAAACAGAATGCAGCTGCCTTTGGGGGAGATCCATCTCGGGTGACCATTTTGGGCCACAGTGCTGGAGGATCTTGTGCAAATCTCCAACTTCTCGCACCAAAAAGCCAGGACCTTTTTGCCCAAGTAGTGATCCAGAGTGGAACAGCCAATGCCTATTGGGCTTTGAGGTCTCCTGAGGAAGCCAAACGGTTATCTCTGGAATTTGTTCATCTGCTAGGTTGCTCCGAGGACAATGTCATCAGCATAGAGCATTGTCTGCAAACAAAAAATGTTTCTGAACTTATTCGGCATGAAATAGCTATATCCTTCAAAGGCCTCCTTGCGGATTTTCCCTTCAGGCCAATCATAGATGGGGAGTTTTTGCTTGGTGATCCAGAAAAGCTCATGGAAGAGGGGCAATTTCAGGCCAAACCTATCCTCATAGGTGAAACCTCTGATGAAGCGGCCACATACGTCCACTATCTTTTCCCTAACACCACCCACAATCTCATCAATTGGGAGCAGCTTCTGAAAGGAATACAGCTGTTGGCGCCAAATGCAACTGAAGATTTTATTCGGACTATTGCACTGAAGTACAGTGAAGGAAATCACGGCCCAGCAAAATATCGCTCCGCTATGTCCCAATTCTATACAGATCGGATCTATGCATGCCCAATGAGGGAAGCTGCAGGAAATATCAGGAAAAGTGGGAGTCCTGTATATGCCTATGTATTCGCACATCGCCCTTCATGGTCAGTTTGGCCTGAATGGATTATGGCATCTCACGGTGCTGATGTTCCTTTTGTTTTTGGAACCCTTGAATCTACGCTGCCTTTCAATCAAACATACACAGAGGCTGAAGCCAGGCTGAGCCGTAAGATGATGCACTACTGGGCAGAGTTTGCCAGAACTGGGTAAGTGGTTCACTTTATTTCTATAAATTTGTATTTTAAATCCAAAGAAAGCCCCCCCACCACATTCAACAAATGCACTTTATAACTAAAGCAATGAAGCCATAAAGTAATGCATGCTATTCCTTTGCGTATGTTTACAGGTTGTGTTAATACAAGTAGTTCATGATTTACTATCTGTACTGAAAATAGCCATGAATTTTTAGGAATTCTTAATAATGTCACTTATAGATAATTGTTCTTTTATGAGTTCAGTGGTATCACACATATTCCAGGGTACATTATTTCTCCAAGTGGAATAAAGGAGGCAAAAGGGAGATAAGAAACAGAGCATTACTCTACCATTAAGAGAACGAGCAAAGGCTTGCAAGGGAGTAAGTAGTGAAGGGGAAACTCACAGGATGATGGCTGGAAGCTGACCTGGGTTTGAATCAGCAAGGAGGAGACACAAGAGATTTCACCAAACCAAACTCCACCCCTCCCTCAAAGTCCCCTTTGGGAGTTCCCCTTGATTGTATTTTCTCAAGTCAAAACCAGTCTCTTTGGAAAAGAGCTACATCAGAATAACAGAGTTGAAAGGGACTTTGGAGGTCTGCTAGTCCAACCTCCTGCTCAAGCAGGAGACCTTATTCCACTCTGGAAAAGTGGCTGTCTAATCTCTTCTTAAAAACCTCCAGTGATGAAGCACTCATAGTTTCTGAAGGCAAAGCTGTTCCATTGATCAATTGTTCTCAGTGTCAGGAAATTTCTCCTTTTTTCTAGGTTGGTTCTCTCCTTGATTAGTTTCCATCAATGTCCTTTTCTTCCTCCTTAGGAATCCCACTGGGTCAGCAGCCAGCAAGGATGAGTGGCCACTCTATAATGCCACAAAGCAGAATTTCTTCCTTCTTAATACTGAGCCATTCCAGGAAAGCGTGAAAGAGCACTGTGATTTTTTAAAGAGCATTTTTTCAAACGCTGAAGAGACACGTAAGTTCAGCTATTAATTCTGCCTTTGGAAGGGAGTAGTGGTTGATGAAAAAGATATTTTTAAAAATCATTTATATATCAAATATAGACATTGCCCATTTCACTCATAGAGCAATCTCTAAAAATTGATTTTATTTCCAGTCTTTGCTGAAACATTCATTTGATTTTACACTGGGCAATTTTGTAATGCTAGTGATAAATTTTGTAGAGCAAACATATTTCATGACGTCCAAAGAGTTGGGTCTCTAGTAATGTCCTCTAAGTAAGCCTTAGTTGCTCACATAAAGATAACAACAACAACAACAACAACAACAACAACAACAACAACAAATCTCAAAACATCTGGATCACCTCTTGACCACCATCGTCATTGACAAAATCCCTCTCAGTCAATTGCAAAAGGCAGCTTTATTTGGAATAGCTTACATTCTGCAATGATAACTTTAATACCATCAAAAAATATCTGCCCATCCCAGCTTTTTTGGAAGGACAGAGTAGGTGGACAAAAAATGTCAAATCCAGTCTAAATATCTGGCTGACCATGTGATGAACAATAATGTTTTGATATATATTTAATAAATATATATTATGCCATGAATCATGGAATCCTCAGAATCCTACTTCTAGATTCAGATTCTTAAATGATAAGATGTACACCTTATCTTGATATTTCATTTTTCTTTGTTCTGCAGAGCAGTCCGAAAGTGATTCTGTTTCATCGGAATAGGAAGAAGACAGGAGGTAGGAATCCAGTGCTTGGTTGTAGTAACGGCTGGCAATTGGGATCAAGTTGGATGATTTCAGAAGGGGACTAGACTTCTTTCTAAATCGTAGTTTCACATTGGCATTCCAAACAATTTTTAAGAAGGACTTTTGTGGTTCAGCCTCGCTGTGTGAAATGGAAGCTCTCCAAGCTGTTGCCAATGGCTTTTGTGGAAGAGGAACCTGGAGAAACCTCTAGATCTCAGCATAAACAAATAAACAAATACAGATCTTGGGCATGAGGAAGGAAGGAATGAGTCACGAAGAGTAATTTACAGAGAAGAATATGCTGTGCTGAGAAAGAGAAAGCATGAGAATGAAACTCAGCTTGTGGGGGAAATCAGTTTTCATATGAATGGGACTATTTAATAGACAAAAGGAGATACTGGGAATGTGTCCTTGTAGCCCAGTGATAAATATTATCAGAACATTCCCATAGGCACCCCTGAATCTCAACATGCAAATATTTCTTCTAACGAAGACCATTGTCCTCTCTAGATAACAGAAGGGCAGGAAGTAACTTGAGATCAGTTAGGTTATTAATTACCAATGGATATGCATGGATATGGGACGCAGTGGCTCAGTGGTTAAGATGCTGAGCTTGTCGATTGAAAGGTCATCAGTTCAGCGGTTCGAATCTTTAGTGCCACGTAGTGGGGTGAGCTCCCGTTACTTGTCCCAGCTTCTGCCAACCTAGCAGTTCAAAAGCATGTAAAAAATGCAAGTAGAAAAATTGGTGGGAAGATAACAACATTTCGTGCGCCTTTGGTATTGAGTCATGCCGGCCACATGACCACGGAGATGTCTTCAGACAGCATTGGCTCTTCAGCTATGAAACAGAGATGAGCATTGCCTCCTAGAGTTGGGAATGACTAGCACATATGTGTGAGGGGAACCTTTACCTTTACCTTATGCATGCATATAAATCCCCCTCCATTTTGAAATGTATAAATATGAGTGAATCTGTCAGGTCTGCCATCATAATGGCTTCAGCCTACTTCGCTGGCATCCTGCCATAAAATGCAGTAAGGGGGAGAATGGGGGCGTAGGGAAGGGGGATGGCAGGATGACAGAAACCAGAGGTGTCAATCTGGAACAACAAAATGAGCATGAAAATGGAATACGAAACTCCACCAAACAGGCACCAAATCTTAAAGCTGTTACCAAAACTCCTAATATTATTGGACTCTTAAAACTGGTCAAGATGGGAGGACCTGGGTGAAGGGGGAAAGGCAGGCTTTGCAGAGGAATACTCAGATCCAACTTTTCTTGAGCTGTAACCACTTGACTTTAGTAAAAGTATCCCTTTTGCTACAAATGGATTCGAGGGTCTTTCTTTCCTAAACATCCAATCTGGGACAAGCCTGACAGCATCCTTTTCTCTGCAAGAGTTCCTCCCACTATTTTCTCAAGGGAATTTCTCCAGTGCACACAAACAAAAACAATAAATATTGCAGCAAGCCTTGATTACTTGTTTTGTGCCTTTCATTTTGATTCCACAAACCTCTCCATGTTTAGTATAAAGGGAATACAGAGCACCTTAGGTGGACCTTTAAGGTTAAGATTAAGGCACCAGGCTAGACATCAGGAGATTGTGAGTTCTAATCCTACCTAAACCATGAAAGCCAGAAAGGTAGGATTAGAACTCACAATCTGATAACATTTAGTCTGGTGCCCTAATCTCAAAAACGCATCTAAGGTGCTCTGTTTTCCCCTTATAATAAATAGGCAGATTTTAGACTAGTCACTCTCTCTCAGCCCAACTTACCTCACAGGGTTGTTGTTGTTGGGAAAATAGGAGGAGGAAGGAGGGTAGGTTATGTTCTCCACCTTGGGTTATTTGTAAAAATAATAAAGGTGAGATACATATAATAAACAAAAATAAATAAAATTATCTTACTATAGAGAAGAGCATTCTGGAATCTCTGCTTTGCCTGTGTCTTGAACTGGCCTACTATGAAGGGCTGCCACATAGGTTGAACCTCTTTGAAAATGGCATCCATATCTCAAAGGCACCATTTGAAAACCTAGCTACCGTTTTGGTGGCTTCAGAATAATGGTTGTGTGTTTATTTCTCTCAGGAATCAATCAAGATTTATCTTTAAAGCCTGGGCAAATGATGACAAGCTGCACCAGAGAACCTTCCAGAAGCATCCATTGTCCTTTCAGGGACTGACTGGTGGGAACTTGGAAGACAAATAAGGAGACAACTAAAACCCACATCACTTTTGCTGTTAAAATTATAAATTGCTAGGTGTAATTTGTTATATCTTGATTTGAGAGAGGCTTTTAATTAATCCTGCTCCCTCAAAAAAGAACCTCTTAATAAATACTGTTTGAATTCTTAGGATAAAAATCCTTTTATTTTCACAATGAAGGGAAATTGTAATAAGGATATAATAAATAATAGTAGAATATATTATACTGGAATACTATAATTAATAGAAACTTGTGATTCTGTAAACATTTGTTTCCTGCAGCTCATATATGTTTTATGTTTATGTTTGTTTATGTTTTATTAATTTGTATACCGCCCTTCTCCCGAAGGACTCAGGGCGGTGAAAAGCAAAAATTAAAATACATACAGTAGAAAAATTAAAATAAATTAAAACAGAATTAAATCAGTTTGGCTTCCCTAATTTTTTTTAAAACCCTTTACCCATAAAATAGCCCATTAAAATTTTAAGCCAGCCCGGCTTGCTGGAATAAGGAGGTCTTCAATGCTCGGTGGAAAGTACGGAGGTCCGGGATCAGTCGTATTCCTAGGGGTAGCTTGTTCCAGCGGGCGGGTGCCCCCACAGAGAAGACTCTCCCCCTGGGGGTCATCAGTCGACATTGCTTGACCGACGGCACCCTGAGGAGACCCTCTCTGTGGGAGCGGATTGGCCGGTGGGAGGTTATCGGTGGCAGAAGGTGGTCTCGTATCCAGGCCCTAAGACATGGAGCGCTTTAAAGATGAGAACCAATACCTTGAAGTGCACCCGGAAGACCACCGGGAGCCAGTGCAGCTCGCGCAGGAGAGGTGTTACATGGGAGCGCCATGTCACCCCCATAATTACCCGTGCAGCCATATTCTGGATCAGCTGGAGCCTCCGGGTGCTCCTCAAGGGGAGCCCCATGTAGAGAGCATTGCAGTAGTCTAGGCGAGAGGTGACGAGGACGTGAGTGACCGTGCATAAGGAGTCCTGATCCAAAAAGGGACGCAACTGGTGTATCAGGCAAACCTGATAAAAAGTCCCCCTGGCCACGGCCGTCATATGCTCTTCTAAAGACAGCCGTGCATCCAGGAGGACCCTCAAGTTACGAGCCTTCTCCGTGGGGGCCAATGATTCGTCCCCAATAGCCAACGATGGCACCAGCTGGCTATATCGAGATGCCGGCAGCCACAGCCACTCGGTCTTGGAGGGGTTGAGTCGGAGTCTGTTCCTCCCCATCCAGACCCGCACGGCCTCTAGGCACTGGGACATCACTTCAAGGGCATCGTTGGGGTGGTCTGGGGTGGAGATGTACAGCTGAGTATCATCAACAGACAGATGGCACCACACCCCAAATCCATGGATGATCTCACCCAGCGGCTTCACATAAAAGTTGAATAGGAGAGGCAAGAGGACCGACCCTTGCGGCACCCCACAAACAAGGTGCCTCAAGGTCGACCTCTGCCCCCCAGCCAACACGGACTGTGATCAGTCGGAGAGATAGGAGAACCACCGTAAAACGGTGGCTCCCACTCCAACCCCTCCAGCCAGCGCAGCATGATACCATGGTCAATGGTATCAAAAGCCACTGAGAAATCTAATAGGACCAGAACAGTAAAAAAAAATTGAATTTCACCACTGGTTCACAGTGCTATTGAGATAGATATTTGGTCATTTTTGTCCATGTCTCCTCACAATTTGGTATTCATTTCTAATGAAGTTAATCTGCTTTTTAAAAAACACTGCAGTTTTCACCTCCTACACCCTTGACGCCTTGTTTAGTTTTTATTTACAATTGTTATTTTTACTGTCACCAGTGGGTTCCCATCTTCTAGTGAAAAATTCTTGCAGAGAAAAGTGCAGGAATTTTGAGGCAGTCGCTAGGGGTCAGCACAGGCTCTGCACGCATACAGGAGAGAATATTATACAAGAATAAGCTTTCATGCCCTAGCAAGTCCATCAGGTGGGCTTCTACCTCCAGCTTTTGCATTATTAAAGTCAATGTGATTGGCCAGCTAGTCAGGCCAGAGGAAAAGCCCCATCACACAGTCTGTGTTTTCAACAACGTCACAATTTTGTCCTTATGGGACTGACCTGGGAGGACTTCCCATGCCTCAACATTATTCTACCCCTCTGTGACTATCAGGTAAATGGTGGAAAACTCTCCAAAGACATTTCCAGCAGCTGGAGAAGATTGAAACCATCATTCTATTAATCCCAAAGCCTACAAATTAACAGAGTGAGGAACTCGGGCCCCTTAGAACTAATGCCAATCCACAAAACTACATACCTTTTTATTTCTTTGAGGAAATAGCTGCATGTTTGAAGTACTTGTGAAAAAGTGAGTGTTCATAGAATCAAAGTGGGAAAGGAGAGATGAGACAAAAGCCATTGGCAGTCAGAAAGTCTGAGTAAGAGCAGATTGTTATATGCCAATTCAATCAAAGATAACATGTCATACCAGTTTTGTCTTTTCCAGTTTACAGTTGTAGAAGAATGAAATATTTTAGGAAATATTAAAAAGGCAGAATATTATATTTCCCTGGATGAGAAATGGAAAAAACATGCTCTTGGAAAGCAGCCCCCACCTTTCTTAATAGCCCTCAGCAGATGTCAGCACTTAAAACAGGAGCCTGAGTGGCGTAGGAGGCTAATGCCTCCTACTAAGGCAGCATTTAACATCCAGCTGCCTGCAATTACAGCGAGTTCAATTCTCACCAGGCTCAAGGTTGACTCAGACTTCCATCCTTTCTAAGGTGGGTAAAATGAGGACCTGGTTTGTGGGTGCAATAAGCTGACTTTGTATAAAATATACAAAAGTATGAAGGCTATTGCTTAACACATTGTAAGCCACCCTGAGTCACCGGAGAAGGGCGGCATATAAAAATAAATTTTTTAAAAAAAGATAAATAGCTAGCTAGCTCTATTCATAAGCAAATTCCCTGCAGCAAGATCTGAACAAAGGTAGGATTATCCCTCAGCCACAATAGGAATTGCCCAACAAGCTCTTTAATTGCATCAGCCAAACTTCAACCAAGCTTAACGCAGACAAACACCTAGGATTTGTACATGGCCCCATGGGAGTCTGACAAAAGCCAATAGAATACATGTTCTGGCACAGGAACAGGAAGTTCAAGTGCAAAGCCCAAGGCAAGGTATAAATACCCCCTCTCTCAACTCCACGTGGTCAGCTGCCCAGAACCATGTGCTTGGTGGTTCTGTAATAAAAATTTGGATAGTTGGCAACTGGCTCATATTAGAGGTGGTATTCAGCTGGTTCAGACTGGTTCAGATGAACTGGTAGCAGAAATGTTGAGTAGTTCGGAGAACCGGCAAATACCACCTCTGGCTGGCCCCTCCCCTGCTCACCGCTTGCCACTCACCCTGCCCTCCTGCTCACTCCGCCCCACCCTGCCCTGCCCAGTCACTCCTTATCTCAACCTCCCCAGCATAGCATACCCTGTGACTCCTCGCTTGCATCGATCACACAGTTCCTGAGGCTTGCCTGCCTTCCTACATGGTGCCTGTGGCCCAACTGAGCGGCCCTGATTTGCCTGCCTGGGTAAGTAAGCCTGTGAGTTGCAGCCTAGCTAGCTGCCTCCCCCCACTGTCCCCACCTGCCTTCTCTACTCCCTTCCACATGGCCTGCAGCCCCGCCATGTTCCCTGCCGCCTTCCCGGCATTCCCCGTGGCCAGGCCTGCTTCCCTGCCTTCCCTATTCCTTTCCGTACAGCCCGCTGCCCAGCTATGCTTACCTGCCTTCCCTGCTCCCTTCCACATGGCCCAGCCATGCTTGGCTGCCTTCTTTGCGGGGAAAGGAAGCGGCTCGGCTGGCACTGCCTTTCAATGGGGCACATGAAGTGAGACGGAGCTCCTCCAGCTGTCTCTTCTCTTCCCCCTTCTCTTCTCTTTGTGGGCAGAAGAGTTTTCCCACCCACCACTACCCAGTTGCCCTCACTTCTCCAAAGCATTTCTTTGCCTACCTGATTTCCAGCTCTGTCATGTTTCTTGCCATCGTGTGCAGAGAAAGAAAAGTTTGTGGGACTAAGAAAAAGAATTAACTCAATCATTTCCAACTTCGCAAGATCTTTATCTTTTGCGATAAATTGGAACTGATTGATCAAACTTTTTTTTAGCCCTGCACAAACTTTTGTTTCCCTGCACACGATGGCAAGAAACGCGATGGAGCTGGAAATCAGGTAAGCAAAGAAATCATTGGGGAATTTAGGGAAAGCTCTGTGGCATGGGGCTGCAATGGCGAAATGGGCAACAAAGTGGGCAGTGCAAAGTAAGGAGGAACAAATCAACCCCATTGCGCCATGCACCCTCCTGCCGCCAAGCACACCTAGCTGTGCGTGGACTTTCCTTCACCCGCGCCACTTCCCAGTGCTTCCAGGAACTTCCCATGCTTATCGGAGATTCCCGCTTACCTCTGAATGCCGGCTGAATACTCTCCTCCCAGGCCTCTTGCTGATGGACAAGCGGCAAGGGTGGGATTCAGCCGGTTCAGATCGGTTCGGGCGAACTGGTTGTTACGATTTTGTGCAGTTCGGAGAATCAGCAAATTGCACCACTTGCTGGCCCCGCCCCTTCCCACCCCTTCCCGCCCAGTCACTACTTATCTCACCCACTCACCTGCTTGCCCGCCATTGCTAACCTGCCTTCACCTGCCATTGTTGCCTGACTTGACCCACGGCCCTGATCTCCTCCAGGTGAGCCTGCAAGCAAGCAGCAAGCCCCAGTCGAGTTGACTCCCAGGCTGGCCTAGGCCACCACAAGCAGCCCCGGTCATTGAGTCAATTCCCAGCCCAGCCCAGCCTACCTGCCTCCTCCACTGCTGCCGCCGCCAGCCCCAGTCGAGCACTGACTCCTGGACCAACCTTGGCCGCTGCCTGGCTAGCTCCGCCGCTGCCATATCTCCATTGCACATGGGATGCGGCCTAGCTAGCTATCTGCCCCGCATCAATGTCTCTGGTCTTCCCTGCCTGCCTTCTCTACTCCCTTCCCCGTGACCTTCTCAGCGATCCCCATGGAAGGGAAATAATATTTTAAAAATTGCCTCCAGCTTACTTGCTGCCTTGCTTCGTGCAGCCCAATGCCATTGGTCTGATCTGCCTGCGAGCCTCCCTGAATCTGCCTGCCATGGTGACCTGCCTGCCTTGGGTAAGTTGCTCGTTTTTTTTAATAAGCAAATTTTTAAAATAAATTTAAAATAAATTAATTTAATTTAAAAATTTACATGGTGTACAGTTGGGTACAGTTAATTTTGTGTAATGATAATGATAATAATAATATTCATAACATTAATAATGATCACATACTAATAATAATTGTTTATTCATTTTAGTGAACTTTCCTTAAATAATTGGTCTTTTCTTTTAGATTTCTAACTTCTGTTTCTGTTAGCCATTGATAAAACAAATCCCACATTAAGAAGTATTCAGTTTCTTCCTTCTCCTTAATTTTAAGTGTTCTAATCTATCCATTCTAATATTTTTTAAATCACATTTTCATCTATAACTAAGGAAATAGAGGCTGCTCGAAAAATAGGCCTCTCTTAGGAAAAAGATGAAAGAACACTTCTCATCCAAAGCAGTGTGAGCAGGATGTAATTAATAAAGGACTGGACAAGACGACAGAGATGTATTTAGGTAATACTTGTCGAGTATTCAACATAGTTTACAACCTGGCCTAAAGATTAAAACTATTTTCTGATGTAGAAGGTGCAATAGAATCACAAATTAAAAATGGAGTCGATCTGGGAATAGGATTGCATTCTGTAAAAAATAGTTGATTTCATTGCAAAAGACATTAAAAAACAATTATTTACTAAAATTATTGGGAAAAAAATCTGAAAATATGTTTAATTATTGATGAAACTTCAACGATATCTTGCAAACCAGTTCTTATACTTGACTTAAAAGTTGAGGATTCAGTTAACTCACCAACAATTTTCCTTGAGCTAGTTGAATTGGAAAAACAAGATGCAGAGACAATATGTTCTTCGGTTATGGGAAGTTTTTAAAATGTTGGGTTTACTAAGTACTACCTACAAAAAAATTTAATAGTATTTTGCTCTGATGGTGCCAGCATTATGCTTGGGAGAAAATCTGGAGTGAGCACTATAATAACAAAAGAGTTTCCAAACATCATAATATGGCACTGCTTAAACCATTGTCTCTAACTTGTTTTAGATGACTCCATAAAGCAAATAATGCAAATAAATCATTTTAAAATATTTATTGAAAAGATATATGCTATTTTTCATCAATCCAATAAGAACCAAATTGAATTTAACAAAATATCCGAAGAACTTGAAATTGACATCATAAAGATTGGTAGAGTTTTTGGACAAAGATGGGTTGCCTGTAGTTTAAGGTCAACCCTAGCTGTGTGGCATCCTTATCCAGTGTTACATCACTATTTTCATTCAAATCAGAAATACTTAGGTATGGCTGCCCGTCTTGAAAATATACATTTTATGACTGATTTGGCATTGATGATCGATATTCTAGAAGAAATTTCTCTTCTTTCCAATGCACTACAAGCAAGAAATACAGACATCATAAAGGCTGAAAAATTGGTGATAAAATAAATTAAAGCATTTGAAATGCTTAGAAAGGAAAAGTTGATGGATTAATTACTTCAGAAACCTTCAAACATATAAAATTAGTAGAAAATAATTGATTTGTTAGTCTTCCTCAGGAAAGACTTTTAGAAAGCATCATAACAAATTTAAAGAAAAGACTAATGGATTGTGAACATTTAAAAACAGATAGCCAATTTCAAGATAAATAAATTACAATTTCTAAATGTTTTGGAGCCAGATTACTAGAATATTGAAGAAGTAGTAGTTCCATGGAAAGCAGCTGAAAAAAAATTGGATGCATTTAATGACATTTTTAATTACAAAATTAGTATCAATGATTTTAGAGATTTTATAGAAAATGTTTTGAAAGATTCCAAGAAATATGCAATTCCTGACAGTATTAAAAAAACTAAAGCTATTGGCAGAACAATTGCTGTAAGTTTAGCAGAAGCGGAAAGGGGTTTTTCACAAATGAACATCATATGTTCAGAGAGCAGAAGTCGCCTAACCGTTTCTAATATAACCAACTTAATGATCATAAATTTAATTGGCCTACCCCTACAGAAATGGGACCCTATTCCTGTAGTTAAGAAGTGGTTTAGAGCAAATCACAGTGCTGATGATGCTCGCGTGAAAGCGAAAAAAGAGGCAATTGAGGATGCCAATAAAACTGCGATTTGGCAATACCTTAAATAAGTTTTATTGTTTTTTGTTAAGTATTTAATAGTTTTTCATTAATATTTTAAAACTCTTGTAACAATGTAGTTTTGTGTACCACTTTTATAATAAACTAATAATAAACTATCTTTTGATATATCCTTTTTTATACATAAAACTGTCCTTAGGGCAAGATGTCGAGTTGGCCATGCCCACCCGTTCACATGACCACCTAGCCATGCCCACCCATTCACATGACCAACTAGCCACACCCACCTGGTCACATGACCACCTAGCCACACCCACCAAGCCATACCCACCCAGTCACATGACCACCTAGCCACACCCACCAAGCCATGCCCACAGAATCAGTTGTTAAAAAATTTGAATCCCACCACTGATTATTTTATTTTATTTTATTTTATTTTATTTTATTTTATTTTATTTTATTTTATTTTATTTTATTTTATTTTATTTTATTTTATTTTATTTTATTTCATTTCATTTCATTTCATTTCATTTCATTTCATTTCTATACCGCCCTTCTCCTGCAGGACTCAGGGCGGTGTACAGCCGAGATAAAACATAGCATATAAAATTTAAAAACAGTTTAAAAAACAATTAAATAATTTTGGCCCAAAATTTAAAACAACCCAATTAAAACCGAATTCAATTAAAACTGAGAGGGTGGGATCAAGCCAGCCCGGCTAGATGGAATAAGTGTGTTTTCAGGGCCTGATGAAAAGTCTGGAGGTCTGATATCGTGCGTATCTCAGGGGGTAGGTCATTCCAGAGGGCAGGTGCTGCCACAGAGAAGGCTCTCCCCCTGGGGGTCGCCAGCCAACACTGTCTGGCCCTGAGGAGGCCCTCTTTGTGCGAGCGAACCGGTCGGTGGGAGGCTATTGGTGGCAGAAGGCGGTCTCACAGATATCCCGGCCCTAAGCCATGGAGCACTTTAAAGGTGGTCACCAACACCTTGAAGCGCACCCAGAAGACCACAGGAAGCCAGTGCAGCTCGCGCAGGAGAGGTGTCATATGTGAGTGCCCCGTCGCTCCCATAATCCCCCGCGTGGCCGCATTCTGGACCAACTGCAGCCTCCGGGTGCACCCCAAGGGAGCCCCATGTAGAGAGCATTGCAGTAGTCTAGGCGGGAAGTGACAAAATGATGAGCGGCACTTCTCCTTGTAGCACTGAGTTGCTTGGCTTTTGAAATCCAGCGCTGCTTCTCCAGCTGCTGAGCCCGAGCACTCTTGAAATCCAAGAGTGCTGGATTTCAAAAGCCAAGGGTATCAGTGCTACAAGGAGAATCAAGAAAGACCCTGAAGCTCTGCTGCCCGGGATCCATGTGGGCTGCCGCAGTGGGAGGGCAGGCATGGCTGGCTGGCTGGACGCTGCCTGGAATGCAAGGCTGGCATGAGGAGGAAGAGGAGGAGGAGGAGGAGCCTGTGTCCCTTGCCTGCCTGCCTCCATGCCACCCAGTGGCTTTTAACAATGCTGCCATCGCCGCCAGGAAAAACCCTGAAGCTGTGCTGCCCGGGATCCATGTGAGCTGCTGCAGAGGGAGGGCAGGCACGGCTGGCTGGCTGGACACTGCCCAGAATGCAAGAAGACAACCAATCTCAGAGACCACCAAGGATCCCTCACAAATAAGTATTTGGCACAATCCTCAAATTCAGGAGAAAGATTGAAACATGATTTATGCCTCCAGTTCTTTTTCATTAAACTTTTTAAAAAGTTATTTTTGAAGCACAGCTAATTATTGCCGTTCAGGAAATTGTTGATCTAGAAGAGATCTTTGTGGTTATGGATGGCATTTGGGGTGGCAATAGAGCAGGGGTGTCAAACACGAAGTCCGTGTGACAGATCCAGCCCACAATGCCATCTTGGAAAATGTAGGGGCCCAGCCCGAGTCGCTTCAGCCCAGTCTACCCAATGCAAAGAAGAAACATGCCAGCAGTTTGGGAGGTGGCATCAAGCTGGCCACCCCCACCCAGTCGGCCATGCCCACCTGGCTCCCTGAGGTCAACCACAGCCCTGATGCAGCCCTCAATGAAATTGAATTTGACACCCCTGCGATAGAGGGAAAAGAAGGACAAAAGAAATTGGAGACAAAGGAAATAGAAATGGGGTGGAGAAAGAGTGGAGGAGAGCTGAAGGCAGATGGTCTGAAGCTCTTTCAGCATGATGACCCTATTGTTCCACTATATCATGGGTGAAGGACAAGCTGTCCATTCCACTTATAGATCAAGAACCATGGGTGAATCTTCTCTCCGTGAAAATTTTCTTTTGGAAAAGCAAAGATTTCAGCATTCGTGTCACCATCAAAAAATGCTAAGAGGCCTTGTGGATAGTCCAGAGAAACTCGGACCCTTTTCAGAGGATGGCACAATGTCAAATTCGTCCTGGGATGGGTGACCGCCTCATATCGTCCATCAATTCGCTGAATTGCCCAGTAGCCTCCACGAGAATCGAAAAGAATCGGCCCGTTTCTGTTTGAAGTTTCCCTAACAATTCCCACCCCCCACCACTCTCCTCCCTCCACCACCTCTACCTCCCAGCACCACTTCCCAGAATTGAAGCCCTGGTGACTTATGACACTGGCCATAACGTCGTATCTCATAGGACTGCTGGGCACATGTTGTTTCATGTCTTTCCATCTCACGCTTTTCAAATCAGAGGATACGTAAAGCTGGGGATGAGCTGTGTTCGGATCCAGAGTCAGATTTGCTGTGTGGAAGAAAGAAAAGTTGCAGGGAAGAAGGAATTACCATCTTTCTGAAGCCATCTGGTTTATTTAATTAATAAGAAATATTGTAACTGGTGGCCAAGTTATGCTGAAATTATATCTTCTAAAAGTCCAAGAGGCTTGCTCACAATCTGATAGTTCTATCTTTCAAAGAAATGAAAAGAAAAGAAAAGAAAAGAAAAGAAAAGAAAAGCCCTATTCCAGTAAGGGAAAGGGTGTGGGATCCATGAAGAAAAGAAATCAGTTTCTTTAATCCCTGGGAAATCTGCTAGCTAATCCTCAAAAAAAGCAAGTTGGCTTAGGGGGAAAAAAAGTCCTAGCTCATTATTAGATGAAGATTTTCTAACTGAAAGCCCTGGGAGCAAGGTAAATTTAGCCAAGAAATTATAGACAATTACATCAATTAATTTCAAATGATGGTTGTTGTTTTTTTGCTCCATAAACTAAAATTTATTTTATTTTCTGCTCCCAAGCAATACACCTTTTAAAGCATGAAGGCTTTTTTTTTTGTGCATGTTATGAAGTCACATAATTTTCATAATTGGTAGATATACATTATCACTTGCATATATTATTTAAAAATCATGTCCATTCTGCAAAACCTGCAGTGTGTGTGTGTGTCTGTCTCTCTCTCTCTCTGTGCATATATGTTTGTGTGTGTATATATATATATATATATATATTGAAGGGACATAATAATAGTAGAATAGGTAGAATTACTGGGACGTAATAATAACTTGCTATTTCACTTCCGTAAGAATTGCTTTGCTCCTGTAAGAATTAGAATTGCCTCGGCCATTTGCTTCTACCAGTGATCTAACTCTTGTTATCTTGTTTTTGTGTACAACTCAGTGCCTGGGGCGAGGTATGTCATGGCCTGGCAGGGTTACATCAAGCAAATACCTGTGTTGCTAAGCACCCAGCCCCTCTGTTGCTAAGCACTCAGCCCCCCTGTTCCTTGCTGCACGGCCAATGCAGGGCTACAAGGAAGGCATGGGCCAGGGGGGCCAGAATTGGGTACTAAGCTGATGTCTGAAGGTATAAAAGGATGTCATACTTTCCCCAAGGTGTGGCTATTCCTTACATGCATTGTGTCTGTATGTTCTGGATATAATTTCACCCAGTAATTTGTTTTGGCCAAAAATAAAATCTACTTCTTTTTGCAAGCCTCGTCTTGAGTCACACTCTCTTTGGCATCTCAGTGGCTCGGGGAAACTTCTGGGACCTTACAATATATTGCTTAAATGCTGATTCCACAGTCAGACATTTGGCTTTAAGAGGTCTTCTTTCCTTGCATTGCAGACTTGACTGTCATTTCAATATTGTTCCCACTCTCCCTTTCTTGATTTGCTCAGATTAATAAATATTAATCAGTATAAAGATATGTCACGTAAACCTGATGTTTAGCACTCTTTTTCACCTCTCCCCTTAGTTGTATTTATTCAAATAAACTTCTGTGTGTCTGCATTACAGATCCAGAATCTCCTTGGGCCTTGCCAGACTTCTTCTCAGAAGGAGAAAACTGAGCCCTTGATTAAAATGCCCTGCCCTTCTAAGGATGACTAACCCTCTGCTCTACCTGAATTCCAGTAATGGGGAAATTCCTCCATTCCGTAACCATGTAGTAGGAGTACGGTAGTTCTTAACTTACAGCCATTCGTGTAGTGACTGTTTGAAGTTACAATAGCACTGAAAAAGTGACTTATAACCGTTTTCACACTTAAGACCAGTGCAGCATCCCCATGGTCATGTGAGCAAAATTAGGATGCTTGACAACTGGTTCATATTTATGACAGTTGCAGTGTCCTGAGGTCAGGTAATCCTCTTTTGTGATTTTCTGACAAGCAAAGTCAATGGGAAAGCCAGATTCACTTAACAACCGTGTTACTAGAATGGAATGGAATGGAATGGAATGGAATGGAATGGAATAGCGTAGCGTAGCGTAGCGTAGCCTAGCCTAGCCTAGCCTAGCCTAGCATAGCATAGCATAGCATAGCATAGCATAGAATAGCATAGCATAGCATAGAATAGAACTGGAAGGGACCTTAGAGGTCTTCTAGACCAGCCTCCTGCTCAAGCAGGAGAACCTATACTATTTCAGATAAGTGATTGTCCAGTCTCTTCTTAAAAACCTCCAGTGATGAAGCACCCACAACCTCTGAAGAGAAGTTGTTCCACTGGTTAATTGTCCTCCCTGTTAGGAAGTTTCTCCTTAATTCCAGGTTGCTTCTCTCTTTGATTAGTTTCCAACCATGGTTTCTTGTCCTGCCCTCCTAGTGCTTTGGAGAATAATTTGACCCCCACTCTTCTAACTTAACAACTGCAGTGATTCTCTTAACAATCGTGGTAAGGAAGGTCATAAAATGGGGCAAAACTCGTTTAACAACTCTTCTTGCTCAGCAACAGAAATTTTGGGCTCAATTGAGGTCGTAAATCTAGGACTACCTGTATGGCTACTTATTCAGCTACCAACAATTCATGCAGAAAACTAGCCCCCTACAGACACCCTGGAACTCAGAGAGATTTGAGGTCTCAAACCGGGATCCTTCTGGCTTATCCTGGTGTGTGTGTGTGTGTGTGTGTGTGTGCGCGTGAGAGAGGGAGGGGGGGGGAGGGAGGGAGGGAGGGAGAGAGAGGGAGAGAGAGAGAGAGAGAGAGAGAGAGAGAGAGAGAGAGAGAGAGAGAGAGAGAGAGAGAGAGAGAGAGAGACCACACATTCCTGCTAAGATTCATTTACTTTTCCTCTTCCAAAATCTCATCCTCAAGGAAGTGAGTTTGTTACAGGTGGTCCTCGACTTACGACCACAATTGAGCCCAAAATTTTCTATTGCTAAGTGAGACATTTGTTAGGTGAATTTTGCCCCTTTTCACGACCTTTCTTGCCACAGTTGTTAAATGAAACACTGCCGTTGTTAAGTTAGTTGTATGATTGTTGAGTGAATCTGGCTTCCCCATTGACTTTGCTTGTCAGAAGGTCACAAAAAGGAGTCATATGGCCCGGGACATTGCAACCATCATAAATATGAGACAGTTGCCTTCAGTTGCCAAGCATCTGAATCATGTGACCATGGGGATGCTGCGAAGGTCGTAAGTGTGAAAAAACGTCATAAATCGCTTTTTTTCAATGCCATTGTAACTTCGAATGACCACTAAATGAATTGTAAATTGAGGACTACCTGTATTAATAGGGTTGAGATATGGGATATAGTTGAAATACATCCGTATCTGAATTTATTTCATCTGGAAATGCACCACTGCTAGGTAGCATCTCTCTTATTAATATTGGGAGAAAGTATTTCACTTTCTGCTGGATTGTGGCCAAAGAGAGAAAAATCGTGAGCAATTTATTTTTCCTACTTCAAACAGGAAAAACCAGGCAGGGGAATACCGTCCGAGGCCCGGATGGGTGAAACCTGGTTTCTTTGTGCTTAATTCATTGGATGCCTGTTTGTCTAACAATGCTCACTACCAGAGCAGTGTGTAGTTACTACAAACAGAAGTGACCTGTTGATATACCAGTAGTCCTCGACTTATGACCACAACCATTGCTCATTTCTCAAGCAATGAGAAACCACCTACTCATAAGTAAAACAACCCCCTTTTTAAAACAGGGCAGGAATAGTCTTTATTCACGTGGATAGAAAAAAAAAACAAAAATAATTAGTCACAAATGAGAGTCTTTTCCCCTTCTGAAACAGGGGACGAACAGTCTCTGTTCACATGAGAACTCAAGATAAGTCCTTCCATGATTAAGCCAAACAGAAACAGTTCCTGTTCACATGGGCTGAGGCAAATTCACTATCTATTATTTCCCAGCAGGAAGACTCTGTATTTGGCACCTCAAATACAAAGCAATTAGTCCCGACAAACCTGTTTCTGGCAAAGGAATCCGACTTGATTGATGTACACTGGAAAACGAAACAGTTGTCTGCGACAATAGGCCACTCCCAAACTCCTAATATTTATTTCCCAGCCAGGGAGGGTTTGGCTAGCATCTACAACTTCTTTTCCCTGAGAGCCGGCTTATTGCCTTCCGTTCCTCTCGTCTCCTCTCCTCTCGTCTCGTCTCGTCTCCTCTCCTCTCCTCACATACATGTATTTGGGATGGGCCCCATCTGTTCCTCCGCCTCACTCAGCTCAGGCCCGAAGACAGCTGCCTGTTCACCTTGGGGTGGATGGAAGGCACCGGCTCTGCCTCTGCCTCTGATTCTGCTTCCTCATCAGAGCCTTCCAAAGACTCCAAAGCTGGCCCAGGCTCCCCCTCTCCCTCCTCCTTGTCTGACTTCGCTGCTAGCTCTGCTGGCAGCCGACGGGCCACAACAAATGGAGCCCAAAATATATATTGCTAAGTGAAACATTCGTTAAGCAAGTTTGCCCCATTTTACAACTTTTCTTGCCACAGTTGTTAAGTGAATCATTGCATTTGTTAAGTTAGTTACATGGTTGTTAAATGAATCTGGGTTTCCCATTGACTTTGCTGGTCAGAAGGTTGCAAAAAACTGATCACTTGACCCTGGGATACTGCAATCGTAAATATGAGCCACTTCCCAAGCATCTGAATTTTGATCACATGACCATGCTGGTGCATGCACACGACTGCTGATGCTGCAGCAGTCAAAAGTGTGAACAACGATCATAAGTCACTTTTTTCAGTGCTGTTGTAACTTTGAATGGTCACTAAATGAACTGTTGTAAATCAAGGACTAACTGTATATGAGCTTTTATGCTGCATACCTTTGAAAAGGGAGATGAAAAGACTCCGATTTTACTGTATGCTGGAAAAGGCAGATCTTACCTGTTATACTGTCCTTAGCTGATCGGCAAGGAATACAATTCATTACGCAACTGGAGATTGGCTTCGATGGAAGATTCGAAACACTGACATTCTGTGAAGCTTAAGAAATAAATCAACTTTAGAGCGTGGATGCCATCCGAGATAATTAATTCTGGATCGCAAAATAAATACCTTTGTGATTATTTATCCTAGTTCACAAAACAAATGTCTCTACTAAATAGAAAACATTGGAATTTTGTAGGTTTTGTTGTTTGGAGGATGGTTTAAGGAGTTATTTTAAAAAGAAAAATCCTATGAATAAGAGCAAAACTTCGTGAGCGACATTTGTCTAGGGTTGTTATTATTGTGCTTAATCTTCAATTCAATTCACAGTCTAGGACTGGGGAAAAATAAACAGTTCAAGTCAGTGGTGAAATGTAAAATTTGTTACTACCGGTTCTGTGGGCATGGCTTGGTGGGGGGGTAATGTGACTGGGTGGGCGTGGCCAACTTTTAAAAAAACTTTTAAAAGCATTTTTTCTACAACCTCTGAAGAGGTTGTAAAAAAAATGCTTTTAAAAGGCTCTGACAATCCTAGTTGAGTTGCCTGATCATCAGAGGCTTAAAAGAAAAAAAAAGCCTCTGATGATCAGGCAACTCAGCTGAGATTGTCAGAGACTTTTAAAAACATTTTTTTTACAACCTCTTCGGCCAAAGAGGTTGTAGAAAAAAATGCTTTTAAAAGTTAAAAAAAAAAAGCTTCTTACGATTGCGCGGCTCAGCTGGGCATGGGAAGAGGGAGGGATTTTTGCTACCGGTTCTCCGAACTACCTGCCGCCATCCCTATCCAGATTGGATGATCCAATCCGAACCGGGAGCATTTCACCCCTGGTTCAAGTCCTAACCAAGGACTTCTGAGCTATTAAGGTAGCGTCTATTAAGTAGCACCCTATACTCATATAGGTCAGTTTTGAGTAAGGCGGGTTTTTTGCAAAGTCAGGGTATTCAGGTCTGATAAGTTCAAAATTTCCATGTATCTAGGCAGCCCTTTGGGTATTGCTCCAAGGGATCCTATTACTATTGGTACAACCACTGATTTCTTCTTCCATAATCGCTCAACTTCAATTTGCAAATCACAATATTTTCTTATTTTTTTCTAGCTGATCTCTTCAATTCATGCATCATCTAGTATTGTTGTTGTTGTTGTTGTTGATCATCGCACAGTCAGCCAGATGTTCAGACTGGGTTTGGCGTTTTTGTCTACCTATTGAGTCCTTACCAAGAACTGGAGGTTTGACGGTGTTATAGATATCGTCGCAGGATGAAAGCTGTTCCAAATAAAGCCGTCTTTTGCAATTGACTGATGGCGAATTTGTCAGTACCAATAGTGTTCAAGTGGTGCTCCAGTTGTTTTGGGATTGCACCCCAGGCACCTATTACTATTGGTACTACCCTTGCCTGCCTTTGCCATAGTTGTTCTATCTCTGTTTGTAGGTCTTTGTACTTTGTTATCTTCTCCAGTTCTTTCTCTTCTATTCTGCTGTCTCCAGGCACTGCCACATCCACTATCCAGACTTCTTTGTGTTTCTTATCGACAGCTGTTAAGTCCGGGGAGTTATGTGGCTGGTGCCTATCTGTTTGAATTCTAAAGACAGCTGTTGAGTCCAGAAGGACCCCCAAGTTGCGAGCCCTCTCCATGGGGGCCAACAACTCGCCCCCAGTAGTCAGTGATGGCACCAACTGACTATATCAGGATGTCAGAAACCACAGCCACCTGGTCTTGGATGGGTTGAGCCTGAGTCTGTTCCTCCCCATCCAGATTCGTACAGCCTCCAGGCACCGGGACATCACTTCAAGGGCATCCTTGGGGTGTTCCGGGGTGGAGATGTACAGCTGGGTGTCATCAGTGTACTGGTGGTACTTCACCCCGAAACCACGGATGATCTCACCCAGCGGCTTCACATAAATGTTGAACAGAAGGGGCAAGACGACTGACCCATGTGGCACCCCATATACAAGGGGCCTCAGGGTTGACCTCTGCCCCCCTGCCAACACTGACTGCAACCGGTCGGAGAGGAAGGAGGAGAACCACCGCAGCATGGTGCATCCCACCCCTAACCCTTCCAGCCAGTGCAGCATGATACCATGGTCGATGATATCAAAAGCCGCTGAGAGGTCTAATAGGACCAGGACAGAGGAGCAACCCCTGTCCCGAGCCCTTGCCTGGTCAGTGGTGAAATCTAAAATTTGTTACTACTGGTTCTGTGGGTGTGGCTTGGTGGGGAGGGGGTAATGTGACTGGGTGGGCGTGGCCAATTTTTTTTTTTTAACTTTTAAAACCATTTTATCTACAACCTCTTTGGTGAAGAGGTTGTAAAAAAATACTTTCAAAAGGCTCTGACGATCCCAGCTGAGTTGCCTTATCGTCAGAGAGTTTTTAAAAAACCCTCTGCCAATCAAGCAGCTGGGATCGTCAAAGCCATTTAAAAGAAAAAAATTCAGCTTGGATCGTCAGAGGCATTTAAAAGAAAAAAAAGTTTCTTTAAAAAACCTTCTTCTGATCAGGCAACTCAGCTTGGATAGTCAGAGGCATTTAAAAGAAAAAAACTCAGCTTGGATCGTCAGAGGCATTTAGAAGAAAAAAAGCCTCTGATGATCGTGCGGCTCAGCTAGGCATGGGGGTGGGGCAGGGATTTTTTGCTACTGGTTCTCCGAACTATCCGCCTCCATCGCTACCGGATCGGGCAATCCAGACCGAACTGGGAGCATTTCACCCCTGTTCTGGGTGGTGTAAAACAGAACTAAAAGCAGTTAACTGTTAAAAACTAATTATTATGTTAATAATTATAATCATATATTTATAATTATCAATAACACTTAATAACACTCCCACCAACACTGACAGGGCAAGCTGTTTGTAACATAATGCAAACTCCACTTCTTTCTAGCACTGATAATGTTACCTAGTTGGGTAATGAAACATCTGCAAGAAAACAATCAAGCTTAGAAAGCGACAGGGACCCCACAGTCAATAAATACATTAAACAGTAGAAAAACCAAACTAAGACATAGAATAATAGACAAAGAGATATTAAAAATAATGAAGGCACCTCACTAGTTCACTAGTTCACTAGTTCCCCAGGGCTGCTGGCATAACCAGATCTTGAGGGAATCTCTGGAAGCTCACAGTGACAAGCCCAATCTCATTTATTCTATTTATTTTTATTTTTATTTTATTATTCAAATTTCTATACCGCCCTTCTCCTTTCGGACTCAGGGCGGTGAACAGCCAAAATAAAACATTTATACATAAAGTACGATTAAAAATAGATTTAAAATAATTAAATTTGGCCCATAGTTTAAAATTTATCAATTTAAAATCCATATCAAAATTTAAAATCAACCATAAAATCATAGAATCAAGAGAGACCGGCTAACTGAAAGAGATGAGTTTTTAGGGCCCGACGAAAAGTCTGGAGGTCGGAGATCACTCGTATCTCTGGGGGTAGATTGTTCCAAAGGGTAGGTGCCACCACAGAGAAGGCTCTCCTCCTGGGGGTCGCCAGCCGGCATTGTCTAGCCAACGGCACCCTGAGGAGGCCCGCTCGGTGGGAGCAAACTGGCCGGTGGGAGGCTATTGGTGGCAGAAGGCAGTCCCGTAAGTACCCTGGCCCTAAACCATGGAGCGCTTTAAAGGTGATCACCAACACCTTGAAGCGCACCCGGAAGTCCACCGGAAGCCAATGCAGCTCGCGCAGGAGAGGAGTCACATGGGAGCGCCCCGTCGCTCCCATAATCCCCCACGCAGCCGCATTCTGCACCAGTTGGAGCCTCCGGGTGTACCCCAAGGGGAGACCCATGTAGAGAGCATTACAATAGTCCAGACGAGAGGTGACGAGTGCTTGAGTGACTGTGCGTAGGGAGTCCCGATCCAGAAAGGGGCGCAACTGGCGTATCAGGCGAACCTGATAAAAAGCCCCCCTGGCCACGGCCGTCATATGCCCTTATAAAGACAGCCCTGTGTCCAGGAGGACGCCCAAGTTGCGGGCCCCTTCCGTGGGGGCCAGTGATTCGCCCCCAATAACCAGCGATGGCATCAGCTGGCTATACCGGGACGCCAGCAGCCATAGCCACTCGGTCTTGGAAGGGTTGAGTCGAAGCCTGTTTCTCCCCATCCAGACCCGCACGGCCTCCAGGCACTGGGACATCACTTCCAAGGTATCGTTGGGATGGTCTGGGGTGGAGATGTACAGCTGAGTATCATCATCTCATATGGTCTCATATAAATCCTCTCAAATATGTGGTATGATCTATACACATGGGAATTAGGGAGATGTCTGCCTAATCACATACCTTCTTTTTATTTTGATCCTAACCCATGCTTTTCCCCGTGTCAATTTGGAAACAGATCTAGCATATCTTTTCAAGAGCATCTTGAAGGAGCCGTGATGGCACAGTGGTTAGTATGCAGTATTGGAGGCAAATTCTGCTGACTGGCTCAAGGTTGACTCAGCCTTCCATCCTTCCGAAGTCGATAAAATGAGGACCCAGATAGTTAGGGGCAAAATGCTGACTCCATAAACCGCTTAGAGAGGGCTGTAGAGCACTCTGAAGCAGTATATAAGTCTAAGTGCTTATAACACTTAGCCTCTACAATTTCACACATTACAAATGATGTATGCAGCATAATATATATTCTTCACTCAGACTGGTGGATTGCATATTGAGAATCTATTCAGATCTATGCAGTTGGCATTTCAGCAAATGGGATGGGAAAAACATAAAAATGTTGTGATGCTCTCAGCATGTTTTCTGATCATCCAATATATCTTGGAACATACAATGGGGTACATACAGGTACTCATCAACGTATGACTGCAATTGAGCCCAAATTTTGGTGTTAGGTCAATGAGGTCATTAAATGGGTCATCATATGACTGCGCACCATTTTCATGATTTTTTTTTTTTGTGCTAAGACCATGAAGCCAATGGACATTTTTTTCTGGAAACTGGAAGTAAATGCCAATTTCCGACCAATAACGTCTTAAAATGGTGATCACCTGACCACAGGATGCTGCAAAAAGCCACAAAGGCAGGCCAGTTGCCAAGCGCCCCAAATTGACTTATTTATTATTTATTTATTTATTAGATTTATTAACTTGGGGGGAGGGGCTCTCCGAACTTCAAAACTGGGTCATAAATAGATACGAGAATGTCTGTCGTAACTATGAATGATCACCAAGCAACTGGTCATAAGTCAAGGACTACCTGTAGTGATGGCAAATTGTGTTACTGTGACAAATGTGACAATAAAAATATTACCTGAGTAGTAGAGATAATCTTAAACCACCATTGTTTATCTGCATCACTCCTGTTTAGTAGATGAGTTGCACTTACAGCAATAGCACTTAGACTTATATACCACTTCACAATGCTTTTAAGCCCTCTCTAAATGGTTTACAGAGTCAGCGTATTGCCCCCAACAATCTGGGTCCTCATTTTACCGACCTTGGAAGATTGGAAAGCTGAGCCAGTCAGGATCAAACTCATGGCAGTGAGCAGAGTCAGCCTGCAATACTGCATTCTAACCACTGTGCCACTCTATGGCTATATGGTAGCAGGAGAGGACGGTGATAGGTTGAAGGAACAAAGCAGAACATTTCTTACCTGGAAGAATGAGAACAATCAAAAGCACACCCAAGACCACATTTCCTACAGCCGAAAGGCCAAACAAAATTTTCCATAGGAGAGGATTCATCGAAGGATCTGTGGGATTGGAAGGGAATTATGAACTTCATCATCCGTTCCTTAATTTACATTAAGTATTGTAACTTTAACATTTATTCCCAATGGAAAGCTAATAAGTGACTGAACACCCAGACATAGGAAGACATATAAATGACCCCAGAAAAAAAGGTGCCATATTTTGAACTATCTCTTCAGCTATGGACAATCCTGAATAGGATTCACACCTCACATTGTGCCTGCTGGGACTCTGTATAAATGGGGTGCAGTATTCTCTCCTCAGTGTGACTGCGGGGGTCCTATATCAAACTGTAGATCACATTGTGACCAGCTGTAAACTGAGGCCGTATACCAGTCCAGTATCTGATTTTTGTTCTAATATAAATGATGCTGTGCTTCATTTATATCATTTCTATCATATCATATCTTCATATCATATCATTTATATTCATTTCATCAGTGGCCTAGACCACTGATGGCAAACCTTTTTGCTGTCACGTGCCAAAAATGAAAGAAGCCCGGGGGGGGGGGTTGTCGCGCGTGTGTGTGCCCACACCCATATTCAATGCGCCCCCTGCGTATGCATATGCAACCCTCCTGTGCTCCACCCGCTTTTGGCACACGATGGTACGGTGGCCCCAGTAGGCCCGTTTTTCACTCTCCTCAGGCTCCAGAGGCTTTCTTAGAGCCTGGGGAGGGTGAAAACGGCCTTCCCCAGCCCCCAGAGGCCCTCCGGAGGCCGGAAATGGCCCATTTGCTGACTTCTGGTGGGCCCGGAAATCCCATTTTTCACTCTCCCCAGGCTCAAGAGCCTTTCTAGGAGGCTGGGGAGGGCAAAAACAGCCATCCCCATCCCCTGGAGGCCCTCTGGAGGCCGGAAACAGCCCTTTTGCCAACTTCCGGTGGGCCCGGTGAGCTAGGGCAATGCTCCGTGCCCACCAATATGGCTCCGCATGCCACCTGTGGCACGTGTGCCATAGGTTCGCCATCAGGGCCTAAACATTGGTATTTAAACATAGATATTTTTGACATTTCTTCTTCATCATAATCATTCTAGCCATTGTCTATCCACTGCAGGATGAAGGCCTCTTATGCATGTTTCCAACCAATAGGCTTCTGAGCTTTCTTTTGCCAGTTGGGCCTGCAATAGCAATAGCACTTGGACTTATATACCATTTCATAGTGCTTTTACAGCCTTCTCTAAATGGTTTACAGAGTCAGCATATTGCCCCCAACAATCTGGGTCCTCATTTTACCCATCTTAGAAGGATGGAAGGCTGAGGCAACCTTGAGCCTGGTAAGATTTGAACCGCCAAATTGCAGGCAGCCAGCAGTACTACACTCTAACCACTGCACCACCATGGCTCAATACTTGCTGATATCATCGATCCATTTTGTTTTAGGTGTTTTTACGTGGATGCTTTTTATCAAGTGGGATCCATTCTATGACTGCCTTGGTCCACCTGTCCTGTTTGTCTTGCTATGTGACCAGCCCTTCCATTTCCATTCTTTTACTGTCTTTCTTTTTTTAATTTTAAAAAATATTTTATTAGTTTTAAAAGTAAAACAATGGACATTGCTCAACATCCCTGGTTTCTAACATTTAAATCAAGTTAATAAGTAATCTATTCCGTGATCTATATACAAATTTACATATATCCTATTTCATTATATATCAAGTACGCAGTATTTTACTTCCTAAACAACTATGCATGTATTTAATAAACCTATATTACATTGACAAATGCAATATAGATTGATATATTGATATTCATTAATATATACATTTCCAGACATTCGTTATCTCTTGTTTTTGGCAATTCTTCCTCTTATCTAACCAATTATAAAATTTATTCCAGACTTAATAGTATGTTGATTCACTTTTGTCTTTGAGTACTAAAGTGAGTCTGTCCATCTCTGCACAGCTGTACATTTTGTGTATTACTTCTTCTTCTGAGGGTATTTCTTTACACTTCCATTTTTGAGCAAATGCTAGTCTTGCCACTGTAAGTATTTGCAATATTAAATAGGTTACATTATTGTCATATTTGCCATCTGTCATGCCCAGTAAGAAAAATTCCCGCTTAACTTCTATTTTAAACATTAACATCTCTTCTAATTCTTTTACTGTCTTGATGGCATCGTATATATTTCCATTTGTTCTCTGATCTGATTTTGTAGCTTTTTAATCTGATTTTGTAGCTTTTTAAATTCTTAAATCTTGAATTTGAATTTGTACTCCCACATTTAACCTTATTTATTGGATATTCTGATTTAATTTGTCTTTTAACTTTTGTATTTTCTGTTTCTTATTGTTGTGAGCCGCCCTGAGTCCTTCGGGAGAAGGGCGGCATACAAATCCAATAAATAAATAAATAATCCATGCACAGGCCTTTCTGTCGTGTCTTGTGATGCTGAGCATGTATCTTTCCATGGCTCTTTGTGCCACTCATAGCTTTTGTATCGATTGTGAGGTTAGTGTCCATGTTTCACTGACATAAGTTAGAGCAGGTAGCACACACTGATTGAAAACTTTTCTCTTCAGGCATAAGGGAAGGTTTTTCTTGAAAATGATGCTTAGCTTGCCAAATGCCTGCCAACCACATTTAACATGCCGTTCAATTTCTTTTATTGTAGCACCTTCTATTGAGATCCGTTAGCCAAGGTGTCACATTTTGACATTTATATTTTATTAAGTTTTACTAGTCTAGGTGAAATGTTAATATATATTGCTAGTCCATGTATGATGTGCCATAAATAAATTAGGTATTGTAACATAAAAGTTCTTGAACAGGTTGAAACCACCTGCATCCACAGGAATTTAAAGTGACTGTGGGCTGAACATACTCCCTCTCTCAGCCTAGTCTACCTTAAAGGGAAGTTTCAGTTGGAAAATAAAACAGCTGGGGGTGCTGTGGACACTGTTGTGTGCACCTGGAAGTGTGATGTGAGTAAGGCAACAACAATAACAAAACACTACCACCATTCATCTAAAGAAGCTTTTTTAAAAAATGCAACCAAGCTTCCCAACTCAGCATTAAATAGCTTGCCTGCTTAATGTTAAAAATACATAAAAAGAGCATGTGCTATTAAAGTAAGAGGCATTTGGTATGTAAATGAGGTATTCTCTAAAGTTGCTTTGTTGCTCAGTTCTTTAAACATAGCCTGATCAAACTACTTAGGGAAAAATCATCTCAATTTTATTTTTGCAGTAATTGATTAGAGAGAATCCCATTCCACTCGTAAAGCCTTAGCAATCAATCACATCTAGTGGATTGGAAACATCTGCTCTACAAGAAGAAGCAAAGCCACCCTAAGTAGATGCCATACAAATATTGTGACAGAGGCGAAGCTGCTGGAATTTCCCACTGAGAGCTTCTCTCCAGCCAGTACCAGCAAAGTACATCATGGGACACAGTAATTTCATTTCCCGCTCACATAGAGGAAGACAAATTAGACTTTTAAATATTCAAAATGTGGGAGTAGTCCATTACGTTCTTCATATGCATTCTTCCCTTCAATCTGCTATTTTTTATAAAGCAGAAATGATCAGAAAAGGAAACTAAACTTTTTGCAAACTTCTCTTCCTCCCACATATATGAAATTATAATCTCAAAGAAAGCAAGTTTATCTTGAGGGACCTCTGGTCATATGGATGTGAATCTGTATTCCTTTTTCTTCCAAATTTCTTTTCTTTTCTTTTTTTCTGTCTAAGATTACTGGATCATTAGGTGATAGAGAAGGAGGAAAACAATATTGTAGACAATTTGATGGGGCAAGAATGGGATTACTTGATTTCTCTGAAGCACATTTTGCAAAACGAGAAACATAACACGTTATACAGTGCTGTGCCAGGGAGAGAAGGAAACGTAATATAGGAAATTCATTCTATAAAAACTGCCACTAGCATGACAAGTTATCATACGAGTTCCACTAGTATGATTCTACCATGGTGACAATCCATACTAGTAATACACTAGACTAGTATAAAAATAGTGGAATATTAGTGTTCCACTCATAAGATGAGTTGTCAAACTGTGAGAGGGATCTTGAAGTTCTACCAGACCACCGTTTAAGTATGAGCCAGCACTGTGTTGCAGCTGCCAAAAAAGCCAATGCAGTCCTAGGCTGCATCAACAGAGGGATAACATCAAGATCACATGAAGATTAGTACCACTTTATCCTACATTAGTAAAACCATACCTGAAATACTGGATCCAGTTTTTGGATACCACAATATAAAAAAGATGTTGCAACTCTAGATAGAGTGCAGAGAAGAGCAACAAAGATGATTGGAGGCTAAAACAGATGAAGGAGGGTGGCAGAAATTGGGTATGTCTCATCTAACAAAGAGAAGGACTAGGTGACATGATAGTAGTTTTCCAAAGCTATTACAATCTTGGGTTGTGTAAACCGAGGCACAGAATCAAGTATTAGTGCTGCTTTACAAAACTCTAATAAGACCAAACCTGGAATACTGCAACCAATTTTGGTCATCGTACCACAAAAACAAACAAACAAACAAAAAAAAAGATGTTGAGACTTTGGGGAAAGTTCAGAGAAGAGTAACTAAGATGATCAAAGGCCTATAGACTAAACCATATGAAGAACGGCTGCAGGTTTTGGGTCTGGCTAGTCTAAAGAAAACAAGAATTAGTGGTGACATGATAGCAGTATTCCAGTATTTCAGGGACTGCCACAAAGAAGAGGGGTCAAATTATTCTCCAAAGCACCAGAGGGCAGAACAAGAAATAATAGTTGGAAACTAATCAAAGAGAGAAGCAACCTGGAATTAAAGAGAAACTTCCTAACACTGAAGACAATTTATCAGCGAACAGCTTGCTTCCGGAAATCACTGGAGGTTTTTAAGAAGAGACTGGACAGTCACTTGTCTTAGATGGTATAGGTTCTCCTGCTTGAACAGGGGGCTGGACTAGAAGACCTCCACGGTCCCTTCCAGATCTATTCTATTCTATTCTATTCTATTCTATTCTATTCTATTCTATTCTATTCTATTTCTATTTCTATTCCATTCTCCTATGTTCTGTTCTGTTCTGTTCTGTTCTGTTCCTGAAGGGCTGCCAAGAGAAGAAGGGATTGACCTATTCTCCAAAGCACCTGAGGGCAAATAACAGATGGAAGCTTATCAAAGAGAGATCCAACCTAGAATTAAGGAGAAATTTTCTGTCAGTGAGAACAATTTAATTAGTGGAACAGCTTGCCTCCAGAGGTTGTGGGAAGAGATTGAACAGCCATTTGTCTGTCATTGTATATAGGATCTTCTGCTTAAGCAGGGATTAGAAGGTCCATTCCAACTCTGATAGTCTCTAACCCTGTAAACTTTAAAAATGGTTTTTATCTTTCCAGAATGTTGTCCCATTGTACGAAATGAGATTTATTGCCATTTTTAAAAGCTCAGTTGTTTATCCTGCTAGCCAGCCAACCTCTCTATTTTAGTCTTTGGCTTCTGGATGTAATTTATACATTTATTTAATATCCTGCCTTTATTATTTTTATAAACAACTCAAGGGGACGAACATATGTAATACTCCTTCCTCCTCCTATTTTCCCCACAACAACAACTCTGTGTGGTGAATTAGACTGAGAGAAAATAACCAGCCCAAAATCCCCCAGCTAATTTTTTATGGCTAAGGCAGAACTAGAATTCATTGCTTCTGATTCCTAGTCTGGACTCTGGTGCCTTAACCACTAGACCAAACTCTCCCTCCCACCCTCTAATAATTACTAGATATACAGAAAGAACTTAAACTAAGCAAAGGACATGTAGATAATCAAGGAAAGTGTTCGCTGTTAAACAGAAATGACATTTAACAAATGTAATACGCCCCCCCAGAACAATAGAGACTGGATTCACTTTCACCTTTTTCTTAACTTCTCTTTAAAAAAAACTTAGAGCCAATATGCAGAGTAAAATAAAGAAAAATAAGTAGCTGTTAGATTACCTTTCTTCCCTTTAATGGCTGGCAAGGGACAATCTCTCTTACTTGGATCTATACTCATATATCCATCTTCATCCATCTTTTAGAACTTTTGGGGGTTTTTTTGCTAGTAGCAAGATTTATAGTCTTCGCAAGAGGAAATGACAGTTCTTCAAAATTTCTTCAAACAGCCAGTCTGATACAGTTGTGTAACTGGTTTTACAAAGCCAGCCTCCAAGTTAGTAAATAATTTTTGCCCAAGTAGGATAGGAGACCAGCTTATTCCTTAATTGCAATCATCAGTAGTGAATTGGTGCTTGAAGTTGCCGATAGGATAGTTAGCTGAGAGGTGTTTTAGCCGGATTCAGACATGGAGGTAGCCATTTCTGCTCTTTACTTCTCAACCTGTTTCTGTAAGCTTAGTTGCAGGTGTTTACCGCAACTCTTGAGGAAGAAATCAGGTGTCTGGATTGGGAAAGTAGTTGGAAGGAGTTGTGGGTGGCACACCTCCTATACAACAGAATGAATCATCTCAGGATATGGTGATGAGCCCCTAAATGACTCACAACTAGATTGTTGAAGAAGGTGCCTTGAAATAAAACGTTCTATATAGCTTTGGATCCCCTTTGTAGGCAATCAGGCTCTTCTCCTTCCATTAGAAATGGGAGACAATATTTCATTGGGAACTAAATGTTTGGGTTTCACCAATGGTGGGATTCAAATAATTTAACAACCAGTTCTCTACCCTAATGACCGGCTGGGTGGGCGTGGCCATGGTGGGCATGGCCAGGGGGTTTGACAGGCAGCACTCGGCCTCCTGCGCCCCCCTGAGAGCAAAAATGGGCCATGGGGAGGACATGCTGCCCCCCCCGGTGCCCCATTTTGGGCTTAGTAGGCCGCTCTGCACTTACCTGGGAGCCAAAATGGGGCACGTTTGGACTCCTTGAAGAGGCAGGGAGGGGAAGGGCAGCAACTTAACTACTGGTTCGCCCAAACAGGCCCAAACCGGCTGAATCCCACCACTGGGTTTCAATCATTTTGTTTCTATCTCTCCAAATCCAAGTTGCACACCTACTCTGAAGGCCAAGTTTTAAAGTAAGAGGGAAAAACAGAACGATTGATTTTAGAATGGAGAAGTTTATCCTGGTTCCACATAGTTACTGTCAAGCTTCGTTGTTATCTCCAAATAAATGAATTTCCAAACGCCTGATCTTTGAGGAAATTTTTCTCTTTATTGAGCGTAATGAACTGACCCTAACTCAATGCAGTTAGTACTGAACTTCCCCCCCCCCCCCCAAGAAACCTCTCTTTCCGGTTCCCAATTCTCTGTGTCTCATTGGCCATCTCCCAAGCTACTCTTCTCATCCCATCTCCGTTAGTTCACAGGAATGTCCCCCCTCCCATCCCATCTCCGTGGAGACAGTTCTTCAGGGGAATTAAGTAGGTGAAAGTTCAAGCCTCTCCTCTCCTTCCTTATGGCAGCTTGGAAGCTGACAGTTACCTATGTCCCACCCATATTCTTAGTCCACTCACTCTCTTGACCTGGAAGGAAGAAGTGGGGAAAGAGAGGAGGAGGAGGAGGAGGAAGAGGAGGAGGAGGAGGAGGAGGAGGAGGAGGAGGAGGAGGAGGAGGAGAGACAACCAGTAGTGATATAGTTTAACAGTTGATCTCCCAAAGAGGCCATTAGGGGTGGCTCACAAACTAACATTCTAAGGTCCATTTTATTATTTATGTCACCATTATTGTGCTTTTTGTAACAAAAGCCCAAAGTGACCTACTTATTGCTCCCTCCTCCTGTCACAACAATCCTGTGAGGTAGTTTGGCCTGAGGGAGAATGAATGCCTTCAAGTTCTCCAAGGAACTTCCATGATTGAGATGGGACTAGAACCTGGGTATCCCTACTCCTCGACCAACATCTTAACCCCTAGACTACACTAGTTCACTATTTCTGTGCATACCAAAATTCTGTTTGACTATCCTGCGCATGGAATTTGCCTAATCTGTTTTAAAGCCATTTGGGCTGATGGCCTTCCACTTATAACCAATAAATTCTATACAGGAGTTATACGCAACGTGGGGGAAAATTTTTTTTTCTCAAATTCAGTATAGGAAACATGAATGAAGAGTGAACACAACTGCAATGGTGCATCTGAACCAACCAAGCAGATTCCACAGTGTGTCTGGGCAGACATCTGTCTTCCCAGCAAAAGGCTCCATGAAAGTTGGAACTTGATAGGAGCAAAGAAATAGTTACAATGGAGAGAATTTTAAAGTTCCTATGATTAAACTCTGATTATGAGAGTCTGGGAACACTTTAACTGTGTTTGGGCACCTATGAGAAGAACAGGAAAAAGATGTATACCTAGGGTGTCAAACTCAAGGCCCGCGGGCCAAATTTGGCCTGCTGGGTGCTTAAATCTGGCCCACAGGGCCAACCTGGAAGTATCAAAGAACCAGACCACAGTGCCTCTGCCAGTCAAAATGGGCCACAGGATACCTGCGTGCAGCCATCCCATGGCCTGTTTTTGGCCTGAAGAGTTCTGTAGGAGGCCAGGGAGGCTGAAAATGGGCCTCACAGGTCCTCCGCATGGCCCGTTTTTGGCCTGAAGATGCTGGAGGCCGGGGAGGCTGAAAACGGGTTGCATAGGAGCCTTGCAGGGTCTCCGTGCGTCCTGTTTTCAGCCAGGAGTGTGCTGCAGGAAGCCATGGAGGCCAAAAACGAGGGGTGGCAAGATGCTGCAGGAGGCATCCGTCCCCCCCACTCCCTCCCCCCCCCCAGCCTGCAGAGAAGAACTACAATATTTATTTATTTATTTATTTATTAATCAAATTTCTATACCGCCCTACTCCCGAAGGACTCAGGGCGGTGAACAGCCAAGATAAAATACAGATAATACAAATATTAAAAATCCCTTAAAATTATTAAATATTTCGGCCGAAACACAGATTAAAACACCCAATTTATAAAATCACGAATTAAAAAAATTTAAAAATTTAAAAGAGGGGAGTTAGGCCAGGCCAGCTTGCTGAAATAGAAAAGTTTTGAGAGTACAGTGAAACGTGCGCAGGTCCGGGATCCTCCGTATCTCAGGGGGGAGCTTGTTCCAGATGGTAGGTGCCCCCACAGAGAAGGCTCTCCCCCTGGGGACCGCCACATATTGATGTGGCCCTCAAAGAAATCCAGTTTGGCACCCTGGTTTGTACCAAAGAATCAAAGGCTTTTGCTTAGTATGGTGTAAATACACCTCACAGAAGCAATGCATGATTAATGTATAGAATTGTGCCAGGAAATTCCATATACAATGATAATAACAGTCTAACACACTTTGTCAAGTTAATTGGGGAAACAAAAGAGAGTTCTTTGTCTTCCAATGAGTTTACAACAATTTCCAGACTTACCTGATTTTGGGTTTCCCAGAGAAGACAGGAAAAAGTGATTTTTGTCTCCAGATTCCAAATTATTAGAGGAGATCTCAGTTTCATATACTCTTTGCCCATCAAAATGTAGTTTCGGGGCTTATAGATCTCATCAATTGGCATTATTCCTAATTGGTGAATTCCAGATGGTCATGAGGTTCCTTCTTCCAATTCACAGTAAACAACTTGAGTCATGACAGAATTTTATAATCATAATTTATTGCTAAAAACACATGGTCAGCTTTCCACAACTTGCTAAAATGAGACACAATTTTACCCCTTTTCCTTTGAGGTTCTGATAATTGGTCAGTGGGCTCAATTATTTCTTCTTTTTTGGCCAAGGAGTAATATTAAAAACCACTGAAAGAGGAATTCAGCAAATGCCTTGCCGAGCCCCTACATTCAGAAATTAGAAAGAACATGCAGTAGATGTTCCTCAGAAAGTGAAGCGAGCATTGTGTGAAGACTTAAAAGTTATCTAAGATACTTCCATAGCGATCTGATTCCTGGTAGAACATTAGTGGGGTCCTCTCTTAAAACATCCCTTCTTTTAAAAATATCCATTTCCCCCTGTGTTTTAATCTCTGTGGATCTGTTGTTTTTTGTTACTTGAATGTCTGAAAAAATCTGGGACCTTTTTCATCCCTTAAATAGTTGACTCTGGTTAGCTTGATAGGGGTGGCATTAGGAGACATAAGGAAGGTGAGATACAAGGAGACCTTTGATTTAGAAGATAATGCAGTTGTCTTCTAAATCAAAAGGGGAAAGGAAGGTCAAAGGAAGTCAAAGACACCCATGACAATGGTGTGCATGGAAAAACACAAGGAGTGGAGGAGAGCTGAAGTCAGATAGTCTGAAGGTCTTCAGTGTGATGACCCCTTTGGTCCGCCATCTCATGGATGGAGCAGAAGCTGTCCATTCCACTTATGGATCAAGAACCAAGCGTGAATCTTCTCTCCAGCAAAATTTGCTTTAGGAAAAGTGAAGAGTTCAGCATTCATGTCACCATCAAAGAATGCTATGAGGCCTTCTGAATAGTCCAGAGAAACTCGGATCCTTCTCGGCGAACGACTCAGTGACAAATTTGTCCTGGGATGAGTGATGGCTTGGTGCTGGCCTTCAATTCGCTGCACTCCCCAGTAACCTCCACTTGGATGAAGGGCAATGGGCCCATTTCGGTTTGCAGACTCCCTAACAATCCCCACCCCCCACCAGTTTCCTTCTCTGACCACCTCTACCTCCCAGCAAAGCTTCCCAGAGCTAAAGCTCTCATGGCTTAGGACACTGGCCAAAAGTTCGTATCTCACTGCCATTCACTTGCTGTTTCATGCCTTTCCATCTCACGCTTTTCAAATCTGGAGATACGTAGAGCTGGGGGTGAGCTGTGGATGGATCCAGAGTCAGGTTTGCTGTTTGAAAGAAAGAAAACAGTTTTGGGGAGAAGGAATTGCCATCCTTTGCATGCCATCTAGTTTTTCTTAGCTCATGAATTTTAGAAAACAAACCTTTTGTCTGATTGGGTCAAGGAATAAGGCTTTCTGCCCCCAAATGTTGGAAGAACTGGAAGTAATAAGATAAAGCTGGCTGGGAAAAATAGCAATTGCATTAAGGAATTGCTGTAGGTCTTTTCAGGATAGCTTTTGTTCAATTATATACCATAAGCCTTCTGCTTTATAGACACCCTATCAGTTGACTCTGGATGTAATAGAAAAAAACTAGACTTCGTATTTTATAGAAATGTTACCTGGGTGATGCAAAATTAGTAAATTAAAATAAATTACAAAATTACCTTGCATAATTAATATACACAGTTTGCATAATTTACATACTATTTGTCTATATTGTGCACAAAATGGGTCTTGTATAAAATTTCCATAAATTCTGATCTAACAGATGTTTGGCTTTAACAGATATCCTTTTCCTTCCATTTCTCTGTAAAAGTGAGGTTTGATTAAAACTTTAGTTTTGCTCCTACTTTTCCTTCCTCTAATTCTCTCTTGTTCAAATTAATGATTGCTGGTTTTGATGTGTTGATCTCCGTGCTGTGTAATCTTGTCCTTTCACGTGTTCTCTTTGTTGCCTCTATAGGTAGTTCTCCACTTACAATCATTTGTTTAGTGACAGCACTGAAAAAAGTGATTTATGACTGGTTCTCACACTTATGACCATTGTAGCATCCGCACAGTGACGTGATCAAAATTTGGGCCCTTGATAACTGGGATGTACTTATGATGGATGCAGCATCTTGGGGTCTAGGAATTGTCATCTGCAAGCTTCCTAGGGAGCTTCTGACAAGCAAAGTAAATGGGGGAAGATTCCAGATTTGCTTAACAATCACATGATTCACGTGACTGCAGTGATTTGCTTAACAACCATGGCAAAAAAGGTCATAAAATGGGACATGGCTAACTTAATAACTGCCAATGGAAATTTTGACCTCAGTAAATTGAGGACTACCTGTATTAAAATTTAAATCCTTCCATTCTTTGTTTGCTACTTTCCATTCCAGAAACTCTTGAAGCACAACAGCCCTGAAGCATTGTTTTAGAACTTTTTCAAGAGGCAACTGGACTTTCTGGTTATTCTTTGAAGACGTTTCACTTCTCATCTAAGAAGTTTCCTCAGAGCTGAAGAAGCTTCTTGGATGAGAAGTAAAATGTCTTCGAAGAAAAACCAGAAAGTCCAGTTGCCTCTTGAAAAAAGCACCTTTGGGGCAACCATGACCTGGATGACTGTGAATCACCAGAGACATTGGTTTAGAAGTTTTCTCTTGGAGAAAGGAGGTCCTCTTTGCCCTTCTTCCAGGATAGGGAGGCATGTCTCCATTCAGCAGCAGCAGGAGGAGGTGGAGTATATAGCTCCCCATGTATGACTCTTTCATCTAAACCCTTTCAGATATTTTGAAATTGAGGCATAAAGGATATGGTACTTAGGGAAACTGCTTCACTTGTGTTAGTGCCTACGCACCAGGGGAGAAATGCTACCAGTTCGCTCTGGTTTGGGAGAACTGGTAGTAAAAAAAAGCTGCTGGTTCCTCTGAACCGGTATTTCCAACGATCAGCTGTTCCGCGTGGTTTAGCTTGGCTAGAAAGTACGAAATCCTGCTTTCTAGCCAAGCTAAATCACGCGGCACAGCTGATCCCCCACCCTCATTGTTCTACTTACCTTCCCAAGCCTCCTTTCGGCACATTCTGCGCATGTGCGCGTGCATGCAATGCACATTTGATGCGTACTGCACATACACACACATACGGCGTGTGGTGCATATGGTGCATGCACGGCCAGCAAACCGGTAGCAAACCGGTTCAGATTTCACCACTGCTACACACCTATCTAGAATGTTTATAAACCATTCCTCTAAAAATGCAGGTCTTGTTTTGAATTAGATCTAAATTCAAGACGTGAACTTATTATAAGTAGCCTTGAACTACGCAGCTATGTTTTTTAACGTACAATCATTCTCGGGTGGCAGATATTGTCTCACTGGAAGGCACGTGTTTCTTTTCTTTTCTTTTCTTTTCTTTTCTTTTCTTTTCTTTTCTTTTCTTTTCTTTTTTTTTTTTGTATTTTTGAACCAATCTGTGGTTAACTGAAAAATGGTTTATTTCAGTGTTTCTTTTTTTTAAAATTAAATTTTATTAACATAAACAAACATAAAACACAAATACATGTAAACACTTATACATTAACAAAAAGTCAATCGACTAACTTCTAGAAAACCTTCGCATCGGTGATTAATGTTCATTTAACCAATTTTCCTTAATCATACTATTTACAAATTTACTTGCTTATCCCTTAATACATTCATTGAAGTTCAGCAGTATCTTTCTACAATCATATTAACCATTTATTTATACAATCCTACGGCTCATCTCATGTATCTATTTCTGCAATTCTTGAGTTATGTTCTCCTAGTGTCCTATGTTGTTGGCCCTATCCTTCCTTCTAACCATGTGTACCATTTTTGCCAAACTAAATAAAAGTCAGTGTTCTCTTTATCTTGGAGCTCTTTTGTGAGCCTATCCATCTCTGCGCATTCATTTATTTTTGTTATTATTTTTTCTTCTGTTGGTATTATCTCGGATTTACCTCATTGTTTCTTCAATTATTCTCTTAATCTCTTGCCAGTAGTGTTGTGGGAAGGCACGTGTTTCTTTTGTTCATCAAGTGCATCACTTTGCTTTTCCAATTCTTTACTTTTGGGGATGGGCTTGAAATAGATCTTCCTCAAACTGGCCTCATCTGGAAACCTCTGATGCAGGAGTGAAATCCAGCAGGTTCTGGAGAACTGCTAGCAGAAATTTTGAGTAGTTCGGAGAACCGGTAGTGGAAATTTTGAGTAGTCTGAGAACAAGCAAATGCCATCTCTGTCTGGCCCCAGAGTGGGGTGGGAATGGGGATTTTGCAATATCCTTCCCCTGGAGTGGGGTGGAAATGGAGGTTTAGCAGTATCCTTTCTTCTGCCACACCCATCAAGCCACACCCACAGAACTGTAAAAAAATTTGGATTTCACCACTGCTCTGATGAATTTTCTCCCATTGATACCTGAAGAAAGCATTTCATTTTCTGCTGGATTGTGCCCAAAGGAAAGGAAAACGCCAGCAACTTAATTTCTTAACTCAGACAGAAAGACTAGGCAAAAAATAATATATTTTTTTTGCTTTGTCACATGTCCACCATAGATGGTAAAAAGTCCCTTCTTTGTTTTTACACTTCCAACGTATGTTATTTCCATTAGGAAATAACGGAACGTTATTTCCATCAGGTTTGGTCCACAAATTCTTCTCCTATCCTATCCCCTTATTTCCCTCAGGCTTCACCCACAGAAGCCTCTGCTATCCTATCCTCTTATTTCCCTGCCACACTAGGAAGCCAAAATGACCACCATGGAGCTTCAAAGGACACTGGATCATCCTGTCACTGGAGCAAAGTCTATTTCTGAAAACATCTCATCAGTGTGTGAGCTTTTTCACCACATCTTGAAAGTCGTTAAAACCACAAAGAGGAATAACTATGTTGCTCAATGCTAGAGCAGTTGGAGTTTACCTGTTATGCTGTTTGTAGCAGATCGACAAGGAATACAGTTGAGCATGCAACTCTGGATCTGGTAAGGTGCAGGTTTTGAAACAGCATGAACCTGGAAATCTTAAAAAAATAATTTGAGTTTAATGCCATCCAACAACACTATCTATTTTATATTGGTTCACAAGTGACTCAGGGAAGTAGAAAACCCCATTAGATTTTTGATATTCTGAGTTATTTTAAGAAACAAAGTCCCTATGAATAAGAGTAAAATATCAAGAAGCATCAGTAACAGTAACAGAGTTGGAAGGGACCTTGGAGGTCATCTAATCCAACCCCCTGCTCACACAGGAGACCTGGGATTTGAACCGCCGAACTGCCAACCTTTCTGATCGACAAGCTCAGTAGCTTTGTCTCAGATTCAGTCATTTCAAAGGATTTCCTCACCAATGAACCCAATTCACAAATTCAAGTTATTAATTGCTCGGTCACTCATACCATGGTCATCTTCTGTTTAGACTATTGCAATGTGCTCTACATGGGGCTACCCTTGAAAAGTATCTAGAAGCATCAGCTGGTACAGAATGCAGCCGTGCAGGGAAACTTGGGCACCCAAAGAACAGGGCATATAACACCTTTCCTAAACAAGCTGCATTGGGTCCCAGTTTGCTTCCTGGTCCAATTCAAGGTATTGGTTATAATCTTTAAAGCCCTATAAGGCAGGGGACCAGGCTACCTACAGTATCATCTTTGTCCTAGTACATCAGCCTGTCCCACTTGATCAAAGCAGGGAAGACATATTGTGGACCCCATCAAACAATTCTGACTGGTGGGATCCCAGGAAGAGAGATTCTCTGCTGTTGTCCCCACCTTTTGGAATATCCTACCCTCCCACAGAGGTGAGACTGGCCCCCACTCTCCTCGCCTTTCGGAAAGGTGTAAAACATGGTTCTGAGGGCTTTGCTTGGAGTATACAGAGTGGAGTACACAGCCATGGATTAGCACCCTGAAAGTTTCCTCTCTCCTTTTGATTAGCTGTTAATGTTGAATTTTACTTATCCTTGCCTCTTTTAAATATTTTATATACCATTTGTATGTTTTAATATTTTATTTATGTGCTGCCTAGGGTCCCACTGAGGGAGATGGGTGGTTTCTGAATTTAATAATTAAACAAATAAATAAAATATTTTGGGTGTGAATACGGTTCTGTGCAGGGGTGGGTTCCTGGGGGTTTGACAGGGTTCGGTTGATCCTCTAGCCAAGGAACGCTGGGGTTCAGTGAACCCCCAAATGCCACCCCTGGCTGGCCACGCCCACCCTGCCCCTCCCTTCCCAGGAGTCTCCATGCGGCCCGTTCATCATTCCAGGTAAGTGCAGGGGCCGCGCAGAAGGTCTGGGAGGGCAAAAAAAGTCAGGAAATGGGCCTGTTTCTGGCCTCCAGAGGACCTCCAGACCACGGGGAAGCAATTTTCGCCCTCCAGGAGGCTCAAGGAAAGCCTCTGGAGCCTGGGGAGGGTGAAAAACACCCCCCCCCCGCCGTGGTGCCAGCAACGGGGCAACAAACCCGTTGCTAAAGGATCTGAAGCCCATACAGGTTCTGTGTATTCCTATAACTACACATTGCAGCATGAAAAAAGCATAACAAACTAGGAGAAGACTGCAGAACTTGTCTTACCTCCACGCACGAGAAGAATCAAAAGCACAGCCAGAGCTACATTTCCCACCACCGAAATGCCAAGCACAATCTTGCAGCAGAGATTAAAGGAACAACCTGTGGCTATTAACCATAGAGTTTAACCTTCCATCCCTCCACCAGCTTCCATAACTGTGTTGTGGGGTATTAAAATATTGGGTTTCGGCCCAGGTTTACACTCAGCCATGGAAACTCACAATTTGAGGGTCAGGCTCACTCTTTCAGCCCAACCTTCTTCACAGGGACATTAGATGGGGAAGTAAAGCAGATGCCACAGGTGACCACAGGATCTTATTGCCTTGAACAAAATTATGATAGTGGCATTGTTTAGTTGCACTATAAATTCTGCTCCTCTTGTTATATCGTGTGATATGACGGCAGAGTTACAGAAGGGGGGTCCATCATTCTTCAACCCTTTCAATCAGAATAGAGCTGAAAGGGACCTTGGAGATCTTCTAGTCCAACCCCCTGCTCAAGCGGTTGTCCAGTCTCTTCTTAAAAGGTTTTCCATTTCCTTTCAGAAGACGCTGAAGGAGAGATTGCTTTGCATTTCCCCTATATTTCCTTTTGGTTTAACTAATTCCTCAGCAAAGCCTGTTGTAACCATAAGAACCAGAAATAAAAGACTGAAGAACAATTTCAAAGTTAAAATGAAACCTAAAACCGAGAGATGCGGCAGCCCAGTTTTGTACCTAGAAGCTAAAGAGGTTGCCTTTTTCCAAAGGTTTCCTGGGAAGGCCTTAAGGGAAGACTTGGGACAATGGGCGAATGATAAGTAGGCAGCAGCTTTTGCAAAGGCCAAAAATGATCAACCTGTGGTCTTTCCAATGGATAATTTCAACTTCTTCCAGACCAGCTAATCCCACTTTGGCCACAAGTGGGAGCCATGAATGGGTTTTGGGGTTGTTGTTGTTTTGCTTCCTTATGTGTAGCTGGCACCAGACTGCCTTGACTATATGGTTTTGTATAGAAGGAATTGTAGGCAGGTGCAGGCTTAGTAAAGAACATTATGGGGATGAGGTGCTATGCTTTGAACCTTTTCGGTGAGAGATCTTTTCTAGAGGCACAGCCCTGCATTTTTTCTTGAGCAGCCTAGAAAGTCTTCTAGCATAAAATTTAGAGATCTTCTTCCCTTCCAGGAAGGAGACCTGTGGATGGTGCTGTCAGGATAGGATAGGATAGGACAGGACAGGACAGGACAGGACAGGACAGGACAGGACAGAATAACAGAGTTGGAAGGGACCTTGGAGGTCTTCTCGTCCAACCCCTGCTCAAGCAGGAAACCCTATACCATTTCAGACAAATGGTTGTTCAATCTCTTCTTAAAATCCTCCAGTGTTGGAACACCCACAAGTCGTTCCACTGATTGTTTTAACTGTCAGGAAATTTCTCCTTAGTTCTAGATTGCTTCTCTCCTTGATTAGTTTCCATCCATTGTTTCTTATCCTGCCCTCAGGTGCTTTGGAGAATAGCTTGACTCCCTCTTCTTTGTGGCAGCCCCTGAGATATTGGAACACTGCTATCATGTCTCCCCTAGTCCTTCTCTTCATTAAACTAGACATTCCCAGTTCCTGTAACTGTTCGTCATATGTTTTAGCCTCCAGTTCTATAATCCTCTTTGTTGCTCTTCTCTGCACTCTTTCTAAAGTCTCAAAATGTTTTTTACATCGTGACGACAAAAACTGGGTGGAATATCCCAAGTGTGGTCTTACCTAGGCATTATAAAGTGATGCTAATACTTCACAAGATCTTGATTCTATCCCTCTCTCAACACAGCCTACAACTGTGTTGGCTTTTGTTTGTTTGTTTGTTTGTTTGTTTGTTGTTTTTTTGCAGCTGCAGCATACTGCTGTTAAGGAAAGACCACATAGTTAAAGAAGATGGTTAGTGGATTCCCCCTGGCTTTGTTTCTCCTTCCCTTGTCACAAGACTGACAAAATGTAGAAGTCCATCTAGTTGCTTAATACTTGCTCCTCGGTTGTTCTTGAAACAAGAAAATTCCCTACCCAGAAAACCAATGTCACTATGACTCTAGATATAGAGAGACAATAGAGCAGAGGTCAAAGTCACGGTAACAGTGAGATGGGACGCCTATACATTTAATATAGGTAGTCCTTGACGTACAACCACAATTGAGTCCCAAATTTATGTTGCTAAGTGAGAAATTTATTAAGTGGGTTTTGCTCCATTTTACAACTTTTCTTGCCACATTGGTTAAGTGAATCGCTGCAATTGTTAAATTAGTAACGCCGTTGTTAAGTGAATCTGGTTTTCCCATTGACTTTGTTTGCCAGAAGGACACAAAGTGGGATCACATGACCCTGGGACACGGCAACCGTCATAAATATGAACCAGTTGTCAAGCATCTGAGTGTAAATCACATGACCATGGCGGCGGGGTGTGTGTGCTGCAATGATCATAAGTGCGAAAAATGGTCATAAGGTACTTTTTGCAGTGCTGCTGTAACTTCGAAGCATCACTAAATGAACTGTTGTAAGCCATGGACCAGTGGTGGGATTCAGCCAGTTCACACCACTTCGGGAGAATCGGTTGTTAACTTTGTGAGCAGTTTGACAAACTGGTTGTTGGAAGAAATCATTAGGGCAGAGAACCGGTTGTTAAATTACTTGAATCCCACCACTGCCAAGTACTACCTACCTGTAAATAAATTTTAAAAAACTGTTCCTCCTGTGCCAGCGCAACAGAGACATTCACTTTGCCCTCATTTCACCAATATCTTATAAATACTCAGTATTTAAATATGCATAGGACAATTGAATACCTCCTTGAGGCTTGGAGACACTAATCCCGCCACAACATAAACCTTGCCAGGTTTTACACAACAGTGATTAAAATACACCTGTGTCTCAAACCGGCCTTAATATGTATTTGAATTGTTTGTTGAGAGTGTTTTGTATTATGAGAGATATAGTGAGGTATCAGTGGTGGGTTGCCCCTGGTCGGACCAGTTCTATAGAACCGGAAGTAAAACGGGTGGGAGGCTCTGCCCACTGACCCTGACGTCATCAGAAGCAATCTGCGCATGCGCAGAAGCAAGGCGCGTGCGTGAGCGATCCCGTTGCGAACTGGTAGTAAAGGTAAGTAGAACCCACCCCTGTGATTGTTTGTATTCCATCCTCCTTATGCTGGTCTACGACTTTAATAAAAATTTTAATTGAGTTGTTTAATATGCATTATTCCTTAGAATTGGACAACAGGTATATAAAACCCAGGCCTTTGCGGATGATATGGTTTTCATTCTAGAAGAACCTATAAAATCCTGCCCATACTTATTAGAGTTGATTGAGGAATTTGGGGCAGTAGCAGGATTATTGATGAATAAAAAAAAAAAAAAAACAAATTTATTATGAAGAATATCTCAGAGGAAGATAAGAGGTGCCTACAGGAAGTGATTGGATTGAAAATAGTTAACAAAATTAAATACTTGGGAATTTGGTTATCTGGTAGATGCTTGAGCATACAAGAAGACAACTATAATAAACTATTAATCCAAACAAGGAAAGATTTAGATAAATGGGGTAAAATACAACTTTCACTTCTGGGACGAGTAACAACAGTTAAATCCCATATTTTACCGAAATTTAATTTCTTATTTCAAACTGCACCAGCAAACCTATCCAACAAAAAAATTAATATATAAGGATTTACTGAATGCACAGGGAAAATTAAAATCTAAACAGGAATTGAATTCTCTAGGAATACAAGTGGATTGGTGGACCTACTTACAGATTCAATCCAAATTCAAGAAAGATAGAGATGGGAAAGGCATATACATGGACCCACAAGAATTAGATAAAATTTTGATGGGCCAAGAAAAAGGCATGATTTCAAAAAGTTATAAATTGTTAATGAGATTAGAGATAGGTGGTGAGATAATCAAAGATACAATGATCGCCTGGGGGAAAAACTTCGGTTACTCAATCCACCTAGACAAATGGCAAGGGATTTGGTGGGAGAATATGAAGTCAGTAGTATCCACGGCATAAAAGAGAACATTTATAAGATGATATATAGGTGGCACCTTCTCCCTGATAGATTGGCTAAAATGTTCACTGGACAATCTGCTGAATGTTGGAAGTGCAGGCTGGAACGAGGCACTTACTATCATCAATGCCCGGAAGCAGTTAAGTTTTGGGGAAAAATAAAAAAATGGCTTAATGAGATTTTAAATCAAAAGATTGATTGGGTACCAGAGACATGCTTGCTCGGCTCCAAACCGGATAATATTAAAAAAGACTTATGGTATTTGGCCCTACACATTATCACAGCGGCGACATTAATATATGCGCAACTTTGGAAAAACAAAAATATCCCATCAGAGGAAGCAATTATAAAAAAGATTTTGGACTGTGCGGAAGCAGATAAATTGACTAAAAAATTAAAAGATAAAGATCAAACACAAACACGTTTATCCTGGGAAAAATTATATACTTGGCTAGCGAAGAGAAAATCATAACCCAATCGAAAAGAGGAAAGGTATTTATTGAGAAACCTATAATATACAAATAAAATAAGGTCGGATAGACCTAATTGATATATAAAGAGATATAAGTTGTTCTATCTCCCTCGGAATATAATGTAGATATAGTGTATCGAATATTTAGATGCTAAGATATTACTTGCAGATATGTTTGTTATTTGTTATGTTGTCTTGTATGTTATTTATATGGTGTGTTGTCGTTTTCTGTTTTTTAATGAAAAATGTAAAAAAAGATTATTATTTTTTAAAAAAAATATGCATTATTCCGCTCAATGCAGTGTTTTATAAACAAGAAAAGGCAGGATATGAACTTTGGGCGAAACTAAACACGTCAGTCTTCTCCCCTTTCCTAAAGATAAAATTAAAGTTGAACTTTGAAGAACACACGCTTATCTTTAGAAGCTTAAGATCATATGAGCATCGACATGTATTCCATCTTCTTTGATTTTTAAATGTTTTCTCCTGCCTAATATGACCAGATCATAAGATGGTGGAGAAGAGGGAAACAATATGAAATTATGTAGCTCATAAAAATCTGACAGCGAAATGTTGGAAATGCCACCAGGCACCGGGGTCATATTATCATATGTGGTGAACATGCATAAAAGCCAAAAAATATTGGATAAAAATATGTATATGGTTGGAGGAGATGATACAACAGCATATCCATCTGAAACCTGAATTATTTTTGTTGGGGATTTTGCCAGGAACTTACAGTAAAGAAAATATATATTTGATAATTCACGTAATAATTGCAGCTAGGATTGTATTTGCACAAAATTGGAAAAATGAAGAGATCCCTATGGATGAGAATGTGATTAGGAAAATATTAGAATGTGCGTAAATGAATAGGTTAACACTTGAAATTAAAGAGAAGGAACAATTTGATTATTATAACAGATGGGAACTAGTTTATCAATGGTTGGAGAATAAATATGAAAGGTGGAAAAAAGAAGAGGAGTGAAATAGAGAAAATGTTTTAACAAAGTTACATATGTTAAGAAGAGGACTTTATTAGGTATGGTATATATTACTATTAGTATTAAGTTAAGAATACATAAAATAATAAATATGACTGTAAATTGTAATTGCTATTGTATAAAATATTTGCACAAAATATTTGTACCCAGATGACACACTGTTTAATGGAAGATGATGTTTGAATTAAAATAAAATTTTAAATTTAAAAAAAAAAATCTGACAAGGAAGGCGTATTTTTTTTGAAGTGCATTTTGTAAAAAAAAAAAAAAAGTTATATGAAGAGCCGTTATGCAGACACCAAAAAGTTGTTAGAACATAGGAAGTTGGAATACAGGAACTTCAATCGATAAAAAAAACTTGAATTTTTATAATAATTTTATTCAAAGTTTAGAAAGAACTTACAATAACACAGGCAAAGAATAGAAGAAACAAGGAGAGAAAGAAAAAGGGTAGAAAGAATGAATGAATGACAAAGAAATAGAAGGAACCTCCGATTTCTTTGCAAAAAATATAAATACAACTGTAAAATTATTTTTACCTATGATTGCAAAAAAAAAATATATATCTCATGTTTTCTATAATCCAGGTTTTTTTTCTAATCATCAAAACCAGTGATGAAATCCAAAATGTTTTCACTATCGGTTCTGTGGGCGTGGCTTGATGGGCATGGTGTGGCTTGGTAGGTGTGTCAGGGGAAGGATACTGCAAAATCTCCATTCCCTCCCCACTCCTGGGGGAAGGATATTGAAAAATCTCCATTCCACCCCACTCTGGGGCCAGCCAGAGGTGGTATTTGCTTTTTCTCCGAACTACTCAAAATTTCCGCTACTGGTTCTCCAGAACCTGTCAGAACCTGATGGATTTCACCCCTGATAAAAACCATAAATCATAAGAACATCTTTTTTCCAATTCATTCAGAAAGTCTAAAAGGGGTTTCCAATCAGCTTGCAGATGTAGATACTGTTTTTCCTCTGAAGCTATTTTAACCATCATCATTAGAACATTAACATATTAGAAATTAATTTTTCCATCATCTTCAGCAACCATTCCTCCATTGCGGGTAGCATCAAACCTTTTCCACTATTATCACAAATGTTAAATCTATTTTTTAATCCCTCCAAGATCTTGCCCCATTGCAGGAAATGAACAAATTTGCTTAACGTTTAAAAGCTCAGTTGCTCACCGTGCCCGCCAATCAAAATGGCAAATTTAGTCTGTAGATTTCAGATGTATTCTCCAGGAACAAAAAATAAAAATAAAAAAATCTGCACGCATCTATAGATATTAGGAAAGACAGTCTTCGCTTTCTCTTTTTTTTTTCTACAATAAAAAAGCTAAAACTCCTAGGGACTGGATTCACTTTCACTATCTTCTTAAATTGCCTTAAAAAAAATTACTGCCAACATGCAGAGGGCAGTAAAAAAAATAGCTTTAAGTCGTTACCTTTGCTCTGTTTAGAAGCTGGCAAGTCTCTGTTTTGTGGGTCCATATAGGCAAGTCCATCTACATCCATGTTCCAGAGCTTGTTGTTAATGGCAGTTGCAAGTTTCACAGTCTTCAAACGAGAAACTACCAATTCCTTGAGCTTCTTAAACAGCCAGTCTGAAGCAATTACATAATTGCCTTCAGAAAGCCAACCCTATAAATGATGTTTAATTCAAAGAGGGGGAGGGTTGTTCCTTAATTGCAATCATCAGTACACAACTGGTGTGGACAATTCTGGGTTGACAGAATTGTGTGGACAATTCTGGGTTGAAGATGATCAGGAGACAACTAATGAGTTGAGGGCAGATATTTCTAGGTCTGTTGAAACTTAGAACCTCAATTTCTAAGGACGATCACTCCATTACCATTTCATTGACGAGATGTGGTGGCGCAGTGGTTAGAGTGCAGTACTGCAGGTTACTTCTGCTGACTGCTGGCTGCCTGCAATTTGGCAGTTTGAGTCTCACCAGGTTCAGGTCAACTCAGCCTTCCATCCCTCCAAGGTGGGTAAAATGAGGACCCAAATTGTTTGGGGGCAATATGCTGACTCTGTAAACAGTTTAGAGAGGGCTGTAAAGCACTGTAAAGCGGTATATAAATCAAAGTGCTATTGCTATTGCTATTCCTTTTTTCCACCATGTTTTAAGAAAGTTCAACTCCATGGCTTCTATGACATCTCTTTGGAGAAAAAAAATCCAGATGGCTGGATTGGGAAAAATGGGTAACTGTTCCATCTCCTAATTAATATAATAATGAATTATAATAAATTAGTGATAGAAGACTCATTGCAGGTTATGGTCAGGACTCCATTGTCAGTGGGGGTTCTGTGAGAACATGAGTTTTTCTGCATACAGATAGTCCTCAACTTACAACAGTTCATTTACAGACCATTCAAAGTTCAAACTGTGGGTAAAAAGTGACTTATGACCGTTTTTCACACTTACAACCATTACAGCAGCCCTGTGGTGATGTGATCAAAATTTAGACCTTTGGCAACTAATTCATATTTATGAAGATTTGGGGTGACCCCAGGGTCATATGATCACTTTTTGTGAACTTCTGGCAAACAAAGTCAGTGCGGAAGCCAGATTCACTTTACAGCCATGTTATTAGCTTAATAACTGCAGCGATTCTCTTAACAATTGTGGCAAGGAAGGTCATAAAATGGGGCAAAATTCACTTAACAACTGTCTTGGTTAGTAACAGAAACTTTGGGCTTAATTGTGGACGTAAATCGAAGATTACCTATATTGTAATTTTGGAGGCCCTCTTGAAGTTCCCTCAAATGACAATTGCTGTACTTTGTCCATTCCCTTCTTCTCAGTCCTATAGCCAGAGTGGTGTAACGGTGAAGGCACTAGACTGGAATGAGGAAACCCAGGTTCTAGTCCAGGGGTGTCAAACTTGATTTTATTGAGGGCCACAACAGGGTTGTGTTTGACCTCAGGGGGCCGGGTGGGAGTGGCCAGCTTGATGTCAGTCATGTCTGGTGCACCTGTGGTGACCCAAGTGCTCTGCCAGCAAGCACAGAGCTTGGGAGGGCTGTGTGTGGTCCTCCTGAGCTCCATTTTCCCTGTCACAAGGCTGCAGGAAGCTGTCACAGCCGAAAATGGAGATCGGGAGGGCTGCATACGGCCCTCCTGAGCTCCGTCTTTGCTGGCAGAGGCACCATGGGCCAGTCCTTTGCTGTTTCCAGGGCAGCCCCATGGGCCAGATCTAAGCACTCCATGGACCGGATCTGGCCTGCGGGCCTTGAGTTTGACAACCCTGCGGTAGATAATTAGACTCTCTCACTCATGAGACATAAAGTATATTAGTGTCAGCATGCTTAAGAGCCGAGGTAGCGCAGTGGTTAGAGTGCTGCACTGCAGCTACTTCAGCTGACTGCTAGTTCAGCAGATCAGCGGATCAAATCTCACTGGCTCAAGGTTGACTCAGCCTTCCATCCTTCCGAGGTGGGTAAAATGAGGACCCAGATTGTTGAGGGCAATATGCTATTTAGTATACTGTCGATTGTTGTAAGCCGCCCAGAGTCCTTGGAGAGTGGGCGGCATAGAAATATGATTAATAAATAAATAAATAAATAAACATGTCATTGGGAATGTAATGTTCATTCTTGTTCCATCCATTCTTTTTCTATTCCTCCAAAACCAAGGATTTATTTTCCCCCCCAATTTATGCATCTCCTACTGTATTGCTATGTGGGCAGTATCTCTCCTAGGGAACAATGAAATAAGAGAGGGCATAACCCACAGCTGTATAATGGACAAAGAAAAAAAAAAGGAATCTCCTTGGCTCCTCAGACTGTAAAAGAGACGGCGAGAGATTTGTCTTATCAAACTTACACAATTGGTGTCAGCCCCCTCCCCCATGCAGACCAGACAGGAAACATGACCAGATGAGCTAATTCTATGGTATTATAAGGCTGTACAAATAGAGTATTGCAAGTTTGAAAGTATAAATCTCCCACAGTCACTTTTAACAGCCTGATCCATTAGGCAGGTCCTTCCTAACTTTCTTTCTCAGCTCATTATGCAGCGGTGGGCTGTGCCATCTCCTAACTGATTGTTCCTTGGGCAGAATCTCTTGCAGTAGTGGGATCCTGCTGGTTTAACAATCGGTTCGGTGATTGCGCACTTTGCTGCAGGTGTGCAGTATTACAAAAACTTACCTTCTGCTTTACTGCTGGGGAGTAACACAGCTGAGGCGCGGTAATCCACACTGCCATACAAATCAGCAGAGAAGATATAGGTCAGTAAAGTGCAGGGGTGGGCGGGACCACCTGATCGTCGGAGCAAACCAGTTTGCTCCCAGCTGATAATCGGAGCTATCAGTTCGCCTGCATCGGTCCGAACCGGTAGAATGCCACCCCTGATCTCTTGTCCTCCTTTCCCAAGGTCATTCCCACATGTCATTACACTTACATGTCCTTCCAAGGCCCAAGGCCATCTTTAGACTGCATACCACTTCTGAACATTCAGCTATAATGTAAATGTGAAAAACGTCCGGGTACTTTAAAATGGAGCTGTTTTATCTTGTTTCCTAGCATATTCCTAAGGCCCACCCCATCTTAGAAACCTAGTCACGCTCTTGATCCAACCCCACTATCTTACACTTCTGCAGTTAAAGGTACTTGTATATAGTTCAATACTTAGTTTCCACACATTCTTCTCACAAGCAGAGATTTAAGGTGATGGAATTTCCGTATCGTTTCCAGGAACTGCTAGTTCTGTTGTGCTCACCCTATGAATTGATTGATTCTGTTTTAAAACCCACAAGACTGATAAGCATCAGCTGTTAATTGAGATGAATCCCATAGGAAGATTCTGAAAGAGATTTACTTTTTCAAATTCAGTACGGAAAATATTGAACTCTGAATGCCCAGGTTTCAATACCTGAACCAGCCAAAGGAGGTCCCAGACTCAGAGTGTATCTGGGCAGCCATCTTTTCCTCCCAGCATTGCTGTTTAACCATTGGATGATGGATTCAGAAAGTTTAAAACTGGGAGTAGCCAGAAGCATAAAGAGACCCAATGGCTTCAAGGTACATGGTTTTGGCAAATGAACTCTCAAAGTCAAGGTAATTATTTGTGTCCTAGTCCTGTCTAGTACACTCATTCTCAAACATAGGAGACAGGTTGAAACATGATTTATTCCTTCTAATCTTTGAGTTTAGAAGTATTGTTTGAAATGCAGTTTATTACTGCAACTTAAGGGATTTTTGATTTAGAATTTAAAAAGCTGATAGCAGAGAAGGAGGGATACAGAAGGATTAAAAAGAAGTCAAAGGATCCCAGATTGGATCCTGCAATGTTATCCTAGGATATGTATATTTGCCTTCATTCATGATAATCAAAGGGCACATCGTACAGGAAGGCAGAGAGAAACAGAAGAAATGGAAGAGAGATTAAGGCAGGTGATCTGAAGTTCTTCCAACAGGATGATGGTCTTTGTCCCACTGTGTCACGGGTGGAGGAGAAGTTGTCCTTTCCACTTAAAGATCAAGAACCACGCATGCATCTTCTCTCCAGCAAAATTTGCTTTTGGAAAAGTGAAGATTTCAGCATTCGTATCGCCATCAAAAAAAGCCACAAGACCTTCTACATAGTCCAAAGAAACTCGGATCCTTCTTGGGGAATGGCACAATGTCAAATCTGTCCTGGGCTCAGTGATTGATTGATGCTTCCCATTAATTCGCTGCACTCCCCAGTAACCCCCTCGAGGTTCGAGCAGAATCACCCCGTTTCTGTTTGCAGATTCCCTAACAATTCCCACTCCCCACCATTCCCCTTCCTCCACCACCTCTACCTCCCAGCAAAGTTTCCCAGAGTTAAAGCTCTCATGGCTTAGGACGCTGGCCAAAACGTCATATCTCAGAGAAGTTCTGTTCACTTGCTGACTCATGCCTTTCCATCTTACGCTTTTCAAATCAGAGGATACGTAGAGCTGGGGATGAGCTGTGCTTGGATTCAGAGTCAGATTTGCTGTGTGGAAGAAAGAATGGAAAAACGTTCACCATCAGCTATGGAATTTATAGCTCTTCAAATAATTTTTATAGTTATCCATTTGTTTTGCAAGAGTAGGGATCTAGAGGTGGGGTCTCACCTCAATTCAGGGGATTTTTTTTTTGAATGAGGAGATTACAATGATGCTCACTGTAAATAAGTAATAAAATTGAAAACCATAAGTGTTAAGATATGAGGATCTAGCCCAAGAAATACTCAGAATCAATGGTATGTTCCAATCATATTTATTGAGTCAACTTTGCTCTCTTACAGATAAAGTCTCAGTGCACCCCAGTACCTTGTGTATGTCGCTTAAGTACTAGGGAGGTGTGGCTAAAGGTAAGGAGGAATTTGGGAAAGGTGAGGGTGTGGGTGTTAACCCTTACTGTACCAAGTAGGAGGTGATATTGGAGTTAGGCATTTATATGTGACAATGAGTGATTTTGAAAGTGTTCAGTACTATAGAGCTCATATCCTAGGTATCTATGGAAAAGATGGAACCAAAGTTAAAATTGTTTACACAAAAATACCTTGTCTTCTAGGCAAAAAGAAGTTGCAAAGAAAATTCAACTGTGGTTGTCATTTTTTAAAAAAAAAAAATACACAAATGGTAACAGTTCAAAGCAGAAGCATCGGTAACCTGATTGTGCCAGAAAGTCCCATTCATCACAAAATCTGAACTAAATTTATTTTGAAACAACGTCAAATGTAAGGGAAAAATATTTTTAAAATGTCAATGCAGATCGTAACACAATAGATCATGATTCATGTGGTCTATCTGTCTAGCTGCCTCAAAATCACAGAGCTTTATTGCACACAAAGATCACAAGTTAAAACACAGTTCAATGGGAGTGTGGTTACCCTGCTTCTTGAAATGGTTTACCTAGCTTGAGCCACAAAAACCAACGTATGCCATCTAAAAGGCTGATTTGTGATGCCACTAAAGCAAATAGAAAAGGAAATAGCATGCATGCATGCACACAACTATTTCCTTCAGGGTTGAATAACGGAGTAGCAGAACGGAAATCCTCTGATATCTACACTCGGATGAGAATGGATGCTGTTACATGAAATGCGGAGCGCTATATTTTAAAACCCAGTTAACATTTTTTGTCCAGCTTGCAATTTTACGACTTAAAAGGTCACAGGAGTTTGGAAGAGATTAGGGATCCTTCCAATGGATCTGCCTTTCCGTTTCCTAACCCTTCCTATATCAATAATAAAACACATTCCCTGTCCTAATATTTTCTTTTATTCATATCCTTTTCATGTATTTATAATTATGTTTACACTTGTATCTGTCATAAAATACAATGTTGATGAAAATAAATAAATGAATAAAATAAAATAAAATAATAAAATAAAATAAAATAAAATGAAATGAAATGAAATGAAATGAAATGAAATGAAATGAAATAATAAAATAAAATAAAATAAAATAAAATAAAATAAAATAAAATAAAATAAAATAAAATAAAATATAAATAACATCTGCGATTGAGCCTGGATATCATAACTGTTTGTAAAATTACTCCCTGTTTTCCTTTCCTTGTAAATTACTCTTCTTGCACTTAAGAGTGGGAGGCCAGATCTCTACTTCATGCTGTTCCCATTTGGGTCCTTTGAGTAACAGCTATAGAATCTTCTGCCTAGATTCAAGCTCTCCCGTTGGACAACTTCTATGCTTTTGCTCCCTCCCACTTTTCCTTCTCTTCTAGAATTCCATTGGTCTTGCTTCCTCTCGGTTGGGACTCTTAACCTATCAGAATCCTGTCAAAAAGTATTGTCTCTATAACTTAAGGACCTCTGAGGAGATATCTCAGATGGATTCTTACACCTGTCTTTTATGAGTTCTGAACATTTTTAAAACCACAGCTGATATCGATATATAGATATAGCTGATGTTTATTGTTGGAAAGAACCAGGATTACCTGTTATGTGGCCTTCAGCTGATCCACAAGGAATACATTTCTGTAGACAACTTTGGATCCCTCTCCTTGCCTTGATTCCCACACTAGGAACCTGCGAACCTTAGAGAATAGCTTGATGTGAGAACACAGTTGTCATCGTTTTCTTCTTTTTTTCTTACAAAGTCATTGCAAGGAGTTTATTAATACATGCCATCTTTTGGAGAAGTTGTGTCAGAGTTCTATTGTTCCAAGGGCAGCTTTGGCTAAAAAAAAAACCACACACACACACACCAAAAGCTCAGGACTAGCTACTTAGTTCTTACCCAGGGCCGGATTTAGATGAAAAGAGGCCCTAGGCTATTCCACTTATGAGGCCCTTTCACCAGTGGTGGGATTCAATTTTTTTAACAACAAGTTCTGTGGGCGTGGCTTAGTTGGGGGTGTGGCTTGGCAATCATGTGACGGTGGGTGTGGGTAGCTGGTCACGTGACTGGGTGGGCGTGGGTAGCTCGTCATGTGACCGGGTGGGCGTGGCTATGTGCATAGACTTTTTTCAGAGGGCTGAAAAAAGTCATTTCTGACTGGGCCTCGCACTTTGACTGGTCCTCACACTTATGCCTGTGCAGCTTTCTTAACAACCATGTCACTCATTTCACAACTGCTTCTCTTCACCATGGTGACAAGATAGGGCAAAAACGTAAAATGTGAGGACAGTCGTAAGTTCGAGGACTGGTCAAAAGTGCGAGGACCAGTCAAAAATAACTTTTTCAGCCCTCTGAGTAGTCCATATGCACAAAAGGACTACCCAGAGGGCTGAAAAAAGTCATTTCTGACTGGGCCTCGCACTTTTGACCGGTCCTCACACTTATGACCATCCTCACATTTATGCCCGTGCAGCTTTCTTAACAACCATGTCACTCATTTCACAACTGCTTCTCTTCACCATGGTGACAAGATAGGGCAAAAATGTAAAATGTGAGGACAGTCATAAATTCGAGGACTGGTCAAAAGTGCGAGGACCAGTCAGAAATAACTTTTTCAGCCCTCTGAGTAGTCCATATGCCTAAAAGGATACAGCAATAGAGAGGGATGAAGGAAGGGAAGGGAAATTAGAGTAGGAGGGAGGGTAAGAGAGGGAGGAAGAGAGGAGGAGAAGGAGAAAGGAAGAGGAAGTAGGGAGGAGAAGAAGAGGGGGAGGAAGAGAAAGTAAGAAGGAAAGAAAAGAGAGAGGTGGTAGGTTTGAGGAGAAAGATTGCTGTACAATAAAAAAGATGAAAGGGAAGAAAGCCAACCCCAAACAAATATAAAGATATTAAAATAAAGAATGAATTGTTAAATTTTAAAGAATAAAAGAGAACAAATATGAATAAATAACAATAATTAGAAACACACATACAAACATACAATGTATTTTCTTTGAACAGAGTATTTGGCCGGTTCACAAATTTAAACAGTGTTTAGTCATTTCAATTAAATTTACAATTTCTATATTTCCTTTTTGCAATATTTATTCCTCATCTATTTTTGTAAAAAACCAATATTACCCTTCATCCTCATCTCTAATCTTAATCAAATTCAATTTTTCCCTTCTATTCTATATTATACCCCTTCCCATTGTCATCTATTTTTGTATCCATCCTCACATTGGTTAATTATGTAATATTAGTTGTTTAATATAAATTCAACATTTTAATATAAATCAATTAGTTATATAACTATCTTTTTTGTATATTAATCAATATGAACATGAATATTCCAATTATTTCCATGCAATCCAATTTCTTACAAATCCATTAATTATATTTACCAATAATAATAAACCAAATAATTTCCCCCATATATTCCTCCAAACCACAACTTAACCATTTCTGCTTTCAGAAATATACAATTAATAGTATCTCAATTATTACAATTCCCTAGTTAAATAGAGCTTTTTTTCTTTTGTGTTTTAAAATCTTGAACTCTCCTCTTTTTCCCTAAATTTCCCATTGTTTGCACCTACCTTTTTTGGTGAGGAAAAAGAAAAGAATTCTGCCTGCCTAATTTTCCAACCTTGCAGCAACAGCAAAGCAGTTTCACATTCGTTTCTCAGTATAGCTAGGGGAAAAAAATCAGCATTCTTTGCACGGAAGCAGAAGAGCCCTGAGCAAAACAGCTGAGACAAATCAGCTGAGAGCCGGGAGGCCAATTAGCCTATGCTGAAGCTCCGTGGGCCAATAAAATTACAAAAACAACACCGAACCCTTTGTTAAATTGCTGGCTCCCCCGCCCCTCGCCCACCACTATTTATTGGCAATAAATAGTGGTGCAGAGGGGCGGGGCAAGCCAGCAATTTAACAAAGGGTTCGGCTGCACCACTGGCTCTAGGGCGGCCCTTTGAAGCCCCGCGGCAAGAATTTGAAGTTTTTTTTTCCTCTAGCCATCGAAGGCAGCAGTAGATGGGGAGCGGGCAGGGTAAGCGAACGGCCGGCGATCCAACAGAGCAGAGAGTGAGGGTGAGTGAAGGCGTGGAAGCTGCTTTCTCCATCCTGCTCTCTTGCGTCCGGAGCCGGTGGGGAACCACGTGGCAGCCCACGTGGATCCCAGGCAGCGGAACTCAGGCTAGGGAAGGGGTGGGCAATTGTGGCTCTTTTACAACCTGTGGCCTTCAACTCCCAGAATTCCTGAGACAGCCAAGCTGTCTCAGGAATTCTGGAAGTTGAAGTCCACAGGTTGTAAAAGAGCCACAATTGCCCACCCCTGGCTACGGTAGGCTGGCGCCGCGCGGGTGGGAGGCGAGGGGCGGGCAAGCCAGCAATTTAACAAAGGGTTCGGCCGAACCCCCTAGAAGCCCCAGAATCCCACCACTGTATAGGCCCCTCTTGATCTTGAGGCCCTAGGCTGAAGCCTAGTTAGCCTATAGGAAAATCCGGCCCTGTTCTTACCCCTTGTTTGGCTCTTTGAAGATTCTGCAGGGATTCTTCTGTGATTTGCAAACTACTTTGGGGGATTTCATTCTTGGAGGGAAGAAGCAGTGTATGGATCTGAACAATTAATACTGGTAATTTGATTTGGCTTTTTAAGGAAGTGGTAAATGGAGTAGGCCACCCAGTCCTACCAAGGGCTTGGCAAAATTTGTACCATTGTTTCTGAAGGGAGAGGAGGAGGATTAGAAGGCTGAGCAAGTTTGTTTAAGACCTGGACTCTCCTTTCTTGCTTTAAATTCAGAGTGTAGAGTTTTACTTGGGCTAAAAGTTGTACTCGGGCTTTGAATGGCATGCTGGGGCCTACAGAAAGAACAGGGTACAGCCAGGACCAAAACTTAACTGAATTTAATTGTGTTATTCCTTTCAAAACAGCCGTACTTAATTCAGTTACAATCATAGATTTAATTCTTTCTCCCTTTTCATCACATCAGTGAACCAGTTTATTTTTTTAAAACTTTATTTATTGACTTTTTATCCTGCTTTAGTTATTTTATAAATAAGGCAGCAAACATCCCTAATGCCCATTCCTCCTTTTTTAATTTTGTCTTCTGCTCTTTTTAATGGTTGTAAACAGAATCATGTTTTTGAGATCGGTGGCCATATTGACTGATGGATTGATTAAATGATTGCTTGATAAATCATTCAATGAATGAATACAATTAAAAAGTACTATTATATAATAATAGCAATAACACCTAGATTTATTTACTGGTCCATAGTGCTTTACAACACTCTCTGCATGGTTTACCATGTCAGTATATTGCCCCAAACAATCCTGAGTCCTTATTTTACCAACCTTAGAAGGATGGAAGGCTGAGTCAACCTTGAGCTAGTCAGGATCAAACTCTGGGTTTTGGATAGAGTTTGCCTGCAGTACTGCATTCTAACTTCTGAGCCACCAAGACGGACAGGACTATGAGATTGAAGCGCTGCCATTTTTTATGTGGATTGGCATACATGTTCCACATAAAAAAAAGAAGAGATTGGGCTTTGAATTTTTTTGTTTCCCTGTGAAGCTTCATGGTTATCTCTATAATCTGGACTCCACTCTCTACTTGTCAACTGTCCCAACTTGGTCAGTTAGAAAAGAAAGACTCTCGGGCCCATGGTTACCCAAAAAAATGTACTTTACTAAAGCCAAGTGGTTACAGAAGAAGCAAAGCCAAATCTGAGGATGATGCGATGCTTAGTTTCAATTCCTCCTGCTAACCCTCTCTCTTATCCCACCCACTGGTCCCTACCCCACATTGCTATGGCAGGCTAACAGCAAGCAATGCAAAGCGTAGCTGAATGGCAGCCCTCACACCACTCCTCCGCACTCAATGGAAAATATTGTGAGGGGAAGAGGGAAGACTAAGATATTTATAACCTCTGCTCCCCCAGATTTCCGGCTGTTAAAATGGGGAACGAACACAGTGCTCTCTTCAACTTTGATTTGTTGCCAAAAGGGAAAAAAGGGAACAAAAGAGGCTCCCAGTGAATGAGCAAATAGAGTAGAATAATAACAGAGTTGGAAGGGACTTTGGAGGTCCTCTAGTCCAACCACCCGCTTAAGCTGGAAACCCTACACCACTTCAGACAAACGGTTATCCAATCTCTTCTTTAAAACTTCCAGTGTTGGAGCAATCACAACTTCTGGAGGCAAGTTGTTCCACTGGTTAATTGTTCTAACTGACAGGAAATTTCTTCTTAGTTCCAGGTTGCTTCTCTCCTTGATTAGTTTCCATCCATTGCTTCTTGTTCTGCCCTCAGGTGCTTTGGAGAATAGCTTGATTCCCTCTTCTTTGTGGTAACCACGGAGATATTGAAACACTGCTATCATGTCTTCCCTAGTCCTTCTTTTCATGAAATGAGCTATTACGAATGCACAATGGGATCAAGCCTAGTGGTTATTAGTCAGGGGTTGGGTGCTGACTTTAGGGCCAGTTTTTATATGCAAATTACAAGATGAAACCAGATCATTACCTGAAAACATCAGAACGATCACTGTGCACTTCAGAGCAATGCTTGCTATCAGCAATATCAAAAAAACAATTCTGGGACAGAAGTAAAATGGAGCATCTGTGGAACATTGGGAAATAAATACAGTAAAAAAACAAATCAATAACAGTGGAAAACGTAAGAGTTCTTATGAAGCACCTGGAAGTTCATTGTAGATGATGGATCACCTACATGATATTGACAAGTATAGGAGGGACATCTGGGGTGTATATGGGATGGTGTCAAAAAGATCTAGAGCAGGGGTCCCCAAACTTGGCAACTTTAAGACTTGTGAACTTCAACTCCCAGAATTCTCCAGCCAGCATAGCTATGCTAGATGGAAAATTCTGGGAGTTGAAGTCCACAAGTCTTAAAGCTGCCACGTTTGAAGACCTCTGGTCCAGGGGTTAAGATGTTAGATGAGGAACAGGGAACCCCAGGTTCTAGTCCCCTCTCAATCATGGAAGTTCCTTGGAGAACTTTGAGCCATTCATTCTCCCTCAGGCCAAACTACCTCACAGGATTGTTGTGACAGGAGGAGAGAGCAATAAGTAGGTCACTTTGGCCTTCTGTTACAAAAGGCACAATAACAGTGACCTAAATTATAAAATGGACCTTAGAATGTTAGTTCGTGAGCCACCCCCTAATGGCCCCTGTAGGAAATCAGCTGTTAAACTATATTACTGCTGGTTGTCCCTCCTTCCCCTTCCCCTTCCCCTTCTCCTTCTCCTTTTCCATCTCCTTCTCCTTCTCCTTCTCCTTCTCCTTCTCCTTCTATTTCTCTTTGTCTCTTCCCCTGCTTCTTCCTTCCAGGTCAAGAGATTGAGTGGACTAACAATATGGATGGGACATAGGTAACTATGTAGAACCACGATAAACTCCTCCATTCTAAAATCAATCGTTCTGTTTTTCCCTCTTACTTTAAAACTTGGCCTTCAGAGTTGGTGTGCAACTTGGACTTGAAGAGATAGAAACAAAATGAGTGAAACCCAAACATTTAGTTCCCAATGAAATACTCATTTCATTGGGACACTCATTTCTAATGGAAGGAAAAGAGCCTGATTGCCTACAAAGGGGGCTCCAAAGCTATGTAGAACGTTTTATTTCAATGCACCTTCTTCAACAATCTAGTTGTGAGTCATTAGAGCAGGGGTCCCCAAACTTGGCAATTTTAAGATTTGTGGACTTCAACTCCCAGAATTCCTCAGCCAGCTTTGCTGGGAGTTAAAGTCCACAAGTCTTAAAGTTTGGAGACCCCTGCATTAGGGGCTCATCACCATATCCTGGGATGATTCATTCTGTTGCATAGGAGGTGTGCCATCTACAATGCTGGCTGGAGAATTCTGGGAGTTGAAGTCCACAAGTCTTAAAGTTGCCAAGTTTGAAGACCTCTAGTCTAGAGGTATAGGAAGCCACAGAGATTACCTTGAAGAAGACATCCAGAAACTATTAGAATGACAGTGGAGATGGAAGCAGCATGTGTTAAGTGAAGTTTGGTGGAAAAATACAGGTAATCCTCGACTTACAACCACAACTGAGCCCGAAACTTTTGTTTGCTAAGTGAGACATTTGTTAAGTGAACTTTGCTCCATTTTACGACCTTTCTTGCCACAGTTGTTAAATTAATCACTGCCGTTGTAAAGTTAGTAACAAGGTTATTAAGTGAATCTGGCTTTCCCACTGACTTTGCTTGTCAGAAGGTCGCAGAAGGTGATCACATGACCTTGGGGACACAGCAACGGTCATAAATGTGAGTCAGTTGCCAAGCGTCTGAATTTTGATCACATGACTGTGAGGATGTTGCGTGGGTTGTCAGTGTGAAAATGGTCATGTCATTTTTTCAGTGCTGTTGTAACTTCGATCAGTCACTAAAGGAACTGCTGTAAGTCAAGGACTATCTGTATTAGAAAAAAGACTGACCCTGCCTCCCCTTCTAATTCCTGCGGGTATAAGGTGAAGGGAAGGGAAAACTCAGGCAAACTTGCGAGGTTGTTACTATATTTCAATGAAATATAAGATAGTCCTTAACTTATGACCACAATTGGGTCCAGAACCTCCATTGCTAAGCAAGGTGGTTGTTAAATGAGTCATGACCAATTTTATGACCTTTTTCATTTAAGCAAATCACAGCAGTTCTTAAGGGAATCACATGGTTGTTCAGTGAATTTGACTTCCACCATTGACTTCGCTTGTCAGAAACCAGCTGAGAAGGCCCCAAGTGATGTTCACATGACTCCGGGATGCTGCAACTGTCATAAATATATTTGGATTGCAAAACACCTGGATTTTGGTCATGTGGACCTTGAGGATGTTGTCAAGGTTGTCAGGATGAGAACTGGCCATAAGTCACATTTTTTCCCAGTGACCATTAAACAAATGGTTGTAAGTCAAGGACTACCTCTATAGTTCTAATATTCTTGTGGAGTTGCTTTCCTAATGGGAATTACCTCATAGAGGTGACAAAATGGCAGTTATGACCATATAACTGAAGCCCTATTGTGCCACAGATGTAAAAACACAGTGTTGAGGCTTCAGCTATGCCAACCATCTTGACTTTTTACACACACACACACACACACACACACACACACACACACACACACTGGTGGATAACCCTGCACTACAGCCTTGTGTATCAGCAAGCTGATGTCAGCTTTTAATAGAAACGTTCTCCAGCTGAAGCCGAACACCAAATGTCAAGCAAGGCTAAACTTTTCAGAAACAAAAAACACTCCTGAAACCTACGCAAAAAAGACAGACAGAATCAATCTCAAGGACTGATATAGCTCAAAAATTCAAAGAATTGTTCTCATCTTGAAACCACATAAAAACTCATCTTATGGTTAAGACCACCCCACATCAAATCTAAATGTTTTTTTCAATAAACTTTAAAAGAGAGCAAAAAGAGACAGCTACATTTTTTTTTGTCCCTGTTTGAGACTGAAATTAAACAGCAGAGGTGCTCAGTTTGAGGCCTATAGGCAGTTCTCGTCTCTGTTTTTTGGCCCTGCAAGTCCTTTGTCCCTGAACAGCTGCTGAAATTTGGTTGCAAAATAGCAATTTAAATTTAATTCCTTTAAAAAAAACAACCTAGTCTTTCTTTAGGCTTTACGCTAATATCAAAAGATTCATTCAAGAATAGCTTCATGGTTCCAAAAAAAAAAAAAAAAAAATTAAAGGCAATTAGAATATGAATCCAATACCTTTGGGCTGAGTTGATATTAGTGCAGGGTCAACTCCTGGTTTTGGCAGACGGTGCAGTTGACGATTCATGTTGACTAACTCTCTGCCTTAAAGAAGCCCTTCGAAATAAAAGTTGAAAATGAAAGAACCACAAGCCATAAGACCAAAGCCGGGGGGGGGGGGGGGGGGGGGAGGAAGCTAATTTATGTAACCACTTCATTTCTATTCCTTAGCAGCCTCTATCAGTTTTATCAAAAAGTAGAAGCTGGATTTTTGAATGCTTTCTCCTGAATTAAACTGCTGGCCAAATATTTTGGAGGCTTTTTTAAACTTTTTTTAACTTTTTTTATTATTATTATTATTTCAGCAGGTGTCAGCTTCCAGACAAAAGTTCTATTTATTCAAACCCACATATTGAAAGAATAAATATTTCTTTTTTTCTCCCTGGGGTTCATATTAAGTCATTTATTACATCGGTACACTCAAATCGGAGCTTGTCATTTCTATAATAAATTTCCTAAAACTATTCCTTTCTTCTTTTCATCATTAGGTGCTCTTTGGTGTTCAGATGAGGCTGCAATACAATTATGTAACACTTGGGAAGGAAGATGCATCCCACTAGCCCAGCGCTGGAAGTCAAGATGGAGAAAACCTGCACAGCTACCATGTATTTGCCCCTGGTGCTCAAGTAACTTGGCACGAAGGACACCCAAACACTGCAAAAGACCAGCATACTGAAGGTGATCAGCTTGGCTTCATTGAAACCTCCTGGCAACTCTCTGGCTAGGAAAGCCACAATGAAACAGATGGCCGCCAGAATGCCCATGTAACCAAGTGCGCTGTAAAACATGACGACAGACCCTTCATTGCATTGCAGTACCAGCTGTCCAATCTGAGAATCAGTGTCAAGTTCTGGGAAGGGAGGAGAAATTCCAATCCAAGTCACGCAGATGCCACACTGAATTATGGACCCAGTGAGTACCACAGCCATTGCCAAATTCTTCCCCAGACACTTGTTCATCTTGTTTCCTGGTTTTGTAGCCATGAATGCCAGCACCACAGTCAGAGTTTTGGCCAGCACGGCAGAGACAGCGATTGAAAAGATGATGCTAAAGGCAGTTTGGCGCAGGAGACAACTCACTTTGTGAGGGGGACCAATGAATAAGAAGGAGGATAAGGAGCAAAGCAGGAGGGAGATGAGGATGGTGTAGGTGAGCTTTTGGTTGTTGGCTTTGACCAATGGTGTGTCTAGGTATTTAATGAAGATTCCTAAAATCAGAACTATAGCTAGACTTAAGCACAGGGCAAAGAAACTCAGAGTGATTCCCAGACGTTCATCATAGGCTAAAAAGACTATAATCTTGGGGATACATTGATCTCTGCCATTGTTTGGATATTGATCTTTGGCGCACTCATGACAATCAACTGCATCTGAAAAACACAATATATTTGGAAACTTCAGCACCTGGTATTTTTTTCACAATAATTGAAATTTTCTCTTTTATCCTGGCTTTTATTGCAATTTCTTAAACAGCATCAAAATCTAGAATATGAGTCTCATGGAAGAAGGCAAATCTAGAGATTGAAAACTGCTGAGATAATACTAAAGCATCAACGACCCTTCCATGTCATTGAGCATTTGCAACCCTCATCTCTGACACAGCAAGGTAAAGTTAATTGCGATTACCCAAGCCAAACTATCATAGGGGACATCTTGAGTCAATCAATTTCTCAGACAGTGCCTTGGCTAAACTTGCTACAAGTCCTGGCACAACAGAATTTTGCACTCCACTCCATTAGCCACGGTGGCGCAGTGGTTAGAGTGCAATACTGCAGGCTACTTCTGCTGACTACCGGCTGCCTGCAAATTTGGCAGTTCAGATCTCACCAGGCTCAAGGTTGACTCAGCCTTCCATCCTTCTGAGGTGGGTAAAATGAGGACCCAAATTGTTGGGGGCAATATGCTGATTCTGTCAACTGCTTAGAGAGGGCTGTAAAGCAGTGGTGGGTTGTCCCCGGTTTGGACTGGTTCTATAGAACCGGTAGTAAAACCGGTGGGAGGCTCATCCACTGACCCGAACATCATCAAAAGCGATCTGCTCATGTGCATGTAGATGCGCGCGTGGGCACGATGCGAACCAGTAGTAAAGGTAAGTAGAACCCACCCCTGCTGTAAAGCACTGTAAAGCGGTATATAGGTCTAAGGGCTATTGCTATTAAGAGAAATTGAAGCATATCCAATCCATGTTTGCTGTATATTTGTATGCAAAATAAACAAAACAGCTATCTGAACATTTGCCCTGTGTGGAAGTTTCTGTTGTGGCCCATCAACGGCCTGTGCAGCTAGTAGCTGATTCCAACAGTGAGGAGGCTGGTGTGGTGCTGCACCAGCAGCCTGTGCAGCTGGCACTCAAGTCAGACAATGAGGAGGCTGGAGAAGATGTGATGCCAGAGGCGGGGATTCAGCCAGGGCCTTCAGAACCTCCAGAAGCCCCCATAAGTGAAGAGGAAGAAGAGGAGGAGCCTCTTCTCGATGTATGGGCATGCAGAGCTGCCAAAAGGCAGGAGTGGCTCCTCAGGAGGAGGTCTCCTCGAGAGTAAGGCTTGGGGCTAATTGGCCACTCCCCTAGCCTATTTAAGGAAGGATGACAACTGAGGCAATTTGCAGGAAACAACTTTGTTCATATTCCTTTGTGTTTTGATTCCAGAAACGTTTGATTCGGCTCTTGTTTATCTCTTGTCAGTTTTCCTGCAAATTGCTTCTGGGCATTCTACCAACCACAGTAAGATTACGGTTATCTGAAATACTGTATTCTTTGGATTCTTGTCGACTGTTAATGAAGTTAAATTAACAGCCCTTGTTCAGGAAATACTGATTTAAACTGTACTTGTGTTCGAACAACTACTAAGAAAACTCATTCGTAGTCCTTAATTAGTAAACTAAGGTTTGTACGGACTTTGTGTGTGCTGTATTCTTTGGGTCCGTAGCTGGGGCAGAACAGTTTCTGGCTATACAGCTCCCTATCTATAGTAAATGTAATAACTTCTTAGAGCTGTGAAGGTGAAATAATAGTATGGCTACGCTTTTTCAATTTTTGCATCAAGGGCTTTTTGACAGCTACTTTAGTTAAATGTAGCGGCAATGGCTAGAATACAGAAGAGAGAAAGAGGTATGTTTAACCACAGTTTCCATACTTGAGGTGCACCTCCCTTGGGGAAGTATAGACAGACTCAATGGGGACATCTGAAGACATCTTTTAGTTCCCTTGTCCCAATAAATGAATCTATCATCCCCGAAGTTTCATTGTATTGTTTTCATTTTGGTATTTGGATTTTTAGGAAAGGTCAAGGTTACATTAACTAAATAACAAAAGGTTTAGGAATCCTTGCTTTTAGATACTGTCAGTGCAGGGGTGGGATTGAAAATTTTTAGCAACCGGTTCTCTGCCCGGTTGCTGGGTGGCTATGGCCATGGGAGCGTGGCCTACTCGACCTCCTGCACCATGGCAGGGTAGTGGTGTTTTCATCCTCCCCAGGCTTCAGAGGCTTTCCTCAAGCCTCCAAGAGGGCAAAAAGGGCCTCCTCTGGAGTCTGTAAATGGATCGTTTCCAGACTTCTGGTACTTACAGTAGGCCTGTTTTTCACCCTCCCCAGGCTCTGGAGGCTTTCCTGGAGCCTCCAGGAGGATGAAAATGGCCTCTCCCGGGTCTGGAGGCCCTCCGGAGGCCAGAAACGGGCCTGTTTCCAGACTTCTGGGAGGCCCTTTTATTGCCCTCCCAGAGCCTCCACACGTGCCCTGCACTTATCTCACATCCAAAACAGGCTGCATGGAAACTCCTGGGAGGGGAGGGGCGGGGTAGGTGGGGCCAGCCAGTCCTTGCAAATACCGGTTCAGCAAACCAGATGTAAAATTAACATCCGGTTTGCCCAAACCAGTCCGAACCAGCTGAATCCCACCCTTGTGTCAGTGACAGGATGTTTTTGGCTTATAACCGTAATTGAGTCTGGCAATTATGGTCGTAAGCCACGATAGCCAAAAAGTAGGTCATCACATGACTGGACATGATTTTATAACCTTTTTAGCAGTGGTCATGGTGATTGTAAAGTGAACGCAGCAAGTCATTAAATAAACATGGCAGTCGTTATGTGAACCCATTGTTCACTATTGGTCAGTTTTTGCTGGAAACTGGAAGCAAATGATAGCAGACATGACAACAGTGTTCCCATATCTAAAGGGCTGCCACAAAGAAGAGGGAGTCAGGCTATTCTCCAAAGTACCCGAGGATAGGACAAGAAGCAGTGGATGGAAACTAATCAAGGAGAGAAGCAACCTAGAACTAAAGAGAAATTTCCTGATAGTTAGAACAATTAACCAGTGAACAACTTGCCTCCAGAAGTTGTGAATGCCCCAACACTGGAAATTTTTAAGAAAAGGTTGGATAACCATCTGTCTGAAGTGGTGTAGGGCAGGGGTGGGTTCTAAAATTTTTTACTACCGGTTCTGTGGGTGTGGCTTATTTTGTGGGTGTGGTTTAATGATCATGTGACCATTCTTTAGGATTTAGCAGAGGTACTGGCCTTTAACTCTGCAAGCAGTTAAAAGCAGCCTTTTAACTGCTTGCAGAGCTGTACCGGTCTACCCATTTGTTTTTGGAGGCACCGGTCTATCCATTTCTTTTTCGAGCGCACTGGTCTACTACCACACTGCCTTTTAACACTGAGCAGCTGTAGGGCGGCCCTTTGAAGCCCTGCAGCAAGAGTTTAAACAGTTTTTTTCCTTCTAGCTGATCAGCTGGGACTCGGGAGGCAATGAATAGATTGGGGGCAGGGCCAAATAAAAGGTAAGAATAACACGGTGGCGGGCAGCTCCCAAAAAAGAGAACCGGTTCGGTGATGTCATATTGTCACCGCTACCGGCTCGGCCGAACCAGGTGGAACCGGGAGGAACCCACCACTGGTGTAGGGTTTCCTGCCTAAGCAGGGGGTTGGACTAAAAGACTTCCAAAGTCCTTTCTAACTCTGTTATTCTATGCTATGCTATGCTATGCTATGCTATGCTATGCTATGCTATGCTATGCTATGCTATGCTATGCTATGCTATGCTATGCTATGCTATGCTATGCTATTCTTTGCCAATTTCTGGCAAAATGTTGTAAATTACTATCATGTGACCGTGAGGTTCTGCATATAGCTGGCAATGCAGGCCAGTTGCCAAGCTCTCAAAATACAGTCACATAACTGCGGGGGGCGGGGGGGAGAGGGAGTGATGACACTACTTCAAAACTGGGCCATAAGTCCCTTTTGTGTGGGAGGATCCATCGTAATCCTCCCCCACAAAAGGGGGAGCAAACTGTAAGCAACCTGTCATAAGTCAAGAACTACCTGTAAGATTGACAGACTCAGTTACAATGGCATTGAGTGCAACATTAGAAGCTTAGGGACAGATTGTCATGGAGAAAATCTATCTATTGTATGTAGCTGCGAGGAGTCAAAAATGATTCAATGGCATATAACCCATCAATCGCGAGATAGATAGACCAGGAACAGGACATCGTCTAATGAGAGCTGAAGAAGCTTCTTGGATGAGAAGAGAAATATCTTCAAAGAAAAAACCTGAAAGTCCAGTTGCCTCTTGGGAAAAGTACCTTTGGGATAACCAAGACCTGGATGGCTGAGAATCTCCATAGACATCTTCTAATATTTTTTATGGTGGGCAACACTTCTGATGGAACTACCAGCCAAGTAGCAGTACATGCGTCCTCTTACAGAAACAACTGTGCAAAACAGCCACACAATCCTTTCCAAGGATTTTTATCTTCTCTTGTGCCCATGTGTCAAATTGCATTTTTTTCCCAAATGCTTTACACAGTCCCAGTTCTCTATCAATCATAAAAAAATAGCTCCAAAGCTGCTTCTTTTGAAATTAAAACGTACACCTGTTTAATATTTTTTTAACTTAACAGTCAAAAGTCTCCAGAGATCACTGTGTGTGTTGTGGATGTTATTTAGCCCTGATTATACTAAAACTAATGCTGATTACTAAAGCTATATCATTCATTCATTCATTCATACACACACATACACATACACATACCTTCAAACTAGTATTGACTCCTGGTGACTGTCTGGACAAATCCCTTAAGTTTTCCTGGTTTTGGAACTGGTTTGCCAAAATCTATTTCCTAAGGCTGAGAGAAAGTGATTGGCCCAAGCTTGCCCAGCTGGTTTTGTTCCTAAAGCAGGATTAGAACTCATGATCTCTGCTCTCTAGCCTGATACCTTAACCACTACACCAAATTGGCTTTTTGAATCTAATAGTGTGAATATATATGTGTGAAGATATAGATGTAGAATAGAATAGAAAAACAGAGTTGGACGGGACCTTAGAGGTCTTCTAGTCCAGCCCCCTGCTTAGGCAGGAAACTCTATACCATTTCAGACAAATATGGTCTAGCTAAGAACCACAGACAGCACCATCAGAAAGTTCTACTTGGGGCTTGTTTAGACTTTTCCTTTTTAAGGTGTGTATTGGAGCTCAATATGAGGGCCAGAAGAGCTCAATATATTGAGTTACCAACTCTTTTGATCCAAACGCTCTGGATTTGAACTTTCAAAGATGATTAAATTTGCTGTAAGACCTACAGAAAACAAAAATTGTCAATGAATCTGCCTTTGGTCATCTGACACATGCCATGTTTTCAGAGCAACCTACCTGTTTGGGTAGAAATTGTCCCTCCTCTGCAAGGGGCACAATCATGGCAGCACACTTGGTGTCCTTCAGGGATCACTTTTCGGTATCCTGGTTGGCAGCGTTCGGTACAGACCGAACGAGGCCTTATCTGAAGAGCGTCAAGGAAACAACAGTGGTTGGGGATCTGTGTTTTATTTGTGCAAATACATTTGTGGGTTTTGTGTCAGCAATCCCCAATGGCCATGGAGTCTTTTCCCCACCTTGAAGTAGTTGCTGTCTGAGGTAATCATTTCCCACTCCCGTCTAATGGTAGGTCGGGCCCTATGAAATGGATGCTCATCCGTGAAACCTTACGTTGTTTATCTCTTAAACTTCAAGCTGTTGCAAAATATTTCTTCCATATCTTCCCAGTAACAAAGAAGCTTGCCTACATTTTGCTAGGCCTAATCAAGGCATTTTGTGTGAATTATGTGATCAGGCTGGTTACAGTCATCTAATGTTACTTTATCCCTAACAGATAACACTGTATAGTCCAAGCTATGGTATTCTCAATAATAAAGTATGGCTGTGAGAGCTGGATTATAAGGATGGCTAAGCACCAAAGAATTAATGTTTTCGAATTGTGGTGGTGAAGAAGTCTAGTGAAGAGAAGGACCAAGTGAGACATGATAGCAATGTTCCAATACTTGAGGGCTGTCCACAGAGATGAGGGGATCAGCCTATTTTTCCAAAGCACCTGAAGGCCAGACAAGGAATAATGGAATGGAACAGCTTTGCCTTCAGAAGTTCTGGGAGCTTCATCAATGGAAGCTTTCAAGAAGAGACTGGACTGCCATCTATAAGAAATGGTGTAGGGCCTCCTGCTTGGGCAGGAGACTAGATGACCTACAAGGTCCCTTCCAACTCTGTTATTCTTATTCTGTCTCTTGAGAATCCCTTGGACTGCAAGGAGATCAAATCAGTCAATGCTAAAGGAAATCAACCCTGACTGTTCTTTGGAAAGACAGATCCTGAAGCTGAAGCTGAAATACTTAGGCCACCTAATGAGAAGAGAGGACTCAAGGGAAAGGAGCCTGTGTTGGGAAAGATGGAAGGCAAAAGGAGAAGGGGATGGCAGAGGGTGGGATGGTTAGATAGTGTCATTGATGCAATGGCCATGAGGGTGGACAAACTCCAGGAGACAATGGAGGACAGTGGGGTAGGGAGGCCTGGTGTGCTGTGGTCCACGGGGTCATGAAAAGTCAGACACAACTTAGCATGGGAGATAGCAGTTGGCTAAGATTATTTGACAAATTCTGCTGAATTTCAACTCACACTTTTAATTCCTACATTAATTGGCTTTGTGGAATTTAAGTCTCCTTCCCACCTGATTAAATGAGCTGGGCCACACAATGGCCTCTTCCTGAATGCTCATCACTAGACCTGTAGATCTAGTTAGATCTAGTTTTCCCACGGTCTTCCGTACAGCTGACTTGTTTGGAAATACAGCCAAATTCACAATGTCATAGTTGGCCACCAACTCCCCATCTTCATCAAAAAATATCTCTTCTCCCATGATAGTGTTAAAGCAGACAGTTTTCAAAAAAGGGTGAAGCTGGAATGAGAAAGGGAACACAACACACACACACACACACACCCCCAAACTAATCAGGTAAATCTGTTTGATAATGTCAGAAAAATATATCTGCAATAATTTTCTCTGGAATGCCTGGTGCCCACAGAAATCCAGTCTTTATAAGAAACATAACATAAAGCTATAAGAAAGTTTCTGTAAAGCTTAAGAAAGTGAGGATTTAATACTGTATTATATACTTACAGGGACTTCTCAACTTACAACAGCACTGAAAAAGGTGACGACCAGTCCTTGAACTCATGACCAATGCAGCATCCCTATGACCAAGGAATGAAAATTCAGGAGCTTGGCAACTGGCAGTTTTTTGGGGGTTTTTTTGATGGTTGCAGTGTCTTGGGATCATGGTGACTGCTATTTTTCCAGTCAGTTTTCAACAACCAAAGTCAATGGAAGTCAGAATCACTTAACAACCATGTTGATTCACTTAATAACTCCAGTGATCCACTTAACAACCATGGCAAAAAAAGGTTGTAAAATTGGGCACATCTTAGTTAACACCTGCATTGCCTGGCCATGGAAATTCTGGTCCTAACTGGGGTCATAAGCTGAAGACTACCTGAATATAAATAGATCTGAGAAAAAGAGAGATGGTGATGGATGGATGGAGAGAGAGAGAGAGAGAGAGAGATTAGATGATGGTGGTGATAGGTAGGTAGGTAGGTAGGTAGATAGGTAGATAGATAGATAGATAGATAGATAGATAGATAGATAGATAGATAGATAGATGATGGTGGTGATAGATATGAGAGAGAGAGATGGATACTGATAGATATTGATAGATGGTAGACAGACAGATGATAAATTAGATAGATAGATAGATAGATAGATAGATAGATAGATAGATAGATAGATATAGACAGATATAGACAGATAGATAGATAGATAGATAGATAGATAGATAGATAGATAGATGATTATATTAAGAAAAATTTTATGACCGCCCAATTCACTTGCAGTGATTCGGGACAGATTATAAAAATGAAACCCCAATAAAACCCTCAGATATAAATACACAGATAGATAGACAAATAAACAGATACATAGATAGACAGGAAGACAGGCAGACAAGTAGTTTAAATCTTCAATTTCTTGTTACAGTTTACATTGTAATGTGTTACTGGTTGCTCTCTCATTAAGTTTGTCTTTTTGAAGACCTGCTTGCTGTTTTTAATAATACTTTTCCCAGGTGTCCTTCTCATGTTGTCTGTTTCAGTGCTGACAGAAGTTCCCCTTCTGACATTACAGGCAGAGCAGGGTTGGGTTTACTGCATGTTAGAGCATTTGAAATAGTTTCTATTACCAATTAAATAGACCGGCTCCTCCTGAAGAAGGCCCACATGCTGAAATAAAATAACCACTTTGGCCCCATGAGCAATTTCCCTGAATTTGCGGAAGTGTCACAAGGCAGAACCTCAAGGCTGTTTGACCCATAATATTCCCCCCCCACCTCTCTCTCTCCATATTTCTCTACATTTCTATATTTGGGTGAGGACCAAACAGGAAGCAGATTTCACCATGGGAATGATGGTGGAAGATAGCGCAATGAAAACAACAAACCAATGGGTGGGTTGCAGCAAAGCAAGAAAAGAAGAAAAAAAAAACAGCAAGAAAAATTCATGCTGGGAATACCTTTTAGCAAACAAAACTCCAACACCACAAGTACAAGTATCATTGAACCTTAAGAAAGGTTACAGAAGACACAGAAAAGATGAGCAAGACATCTAAATGGCCAAGTTCATTTGTTTACACAATCTGTGGACACCTCTGTTGCCCATCCTCCTGAATTCCAGTATTATGAGGGAGGGAGAATAACAATTCCCCATCCTTTCTTTTCACAGCCCACCATGCTTCACTTCATGCACCTCTCCCATGTCTCTGCTTATCAAACTTTCTCTTAAACTGAGCAGATTTAAGAGATTGCAACCTTTCCTTCACAGCCATAACCATGGCACCCATTTGAGAGAGCGTGGATAAGAACAGTATGGCATAAAGGGATAGGAACAGGAAGACCCATGTTCTTGTACCTCCTTCACCATGGACCTTCCCTGGGCTAGTTCTTCTGCCTTTGTCCAGGCCCCAGTGAGGCCTAGGGGTGAAGGGGCTGGATTAGGAATGGGAAGACCCAGGTTCTAGTGCCCCTTCACCACAAAATCTATTTGGGGACTCTGTCCATGCCCTTCTTCTCAGTCCTATAGCCAGAGTGGTGTAACGGTGAAGGCACTAGACAGGAATGAGGAAACCCAGGTTCTAGTCCAAGGGTGTCAAACTCAATTTAATTGAGGGCCACAACAGGGTTGTGTTTGATCTCAGGGTGGGTGGAGTGGGTGTGGCCATGGTGGGCATGGCCAGTTCGACATCACTCGTGTTGGGGGCACCTGTGGTGGCCCAAGTGCTCTGCCAGCAGAAATGGGCTCCTGAGCTCTGTTTTTGCTGCGATGGCCTCCTTCAACCCTCTGCCAGCACCACACGCCACCCTCCCAAGCTCCATGTTCACTGGCAGAGACACCATGAGCCAGTCCTTCATTGTTTCCAAGGTGCCCCCCCCACCCTGATCTAAGCACCCACGGGCCAGATCCGGCTCACGGGCCTTGAGTTTGACACCCTGTTCTAGTCTTTCTTTAACCATGGAAGCTCCCTGGAGGAGACAGGCACTTGTTCCAAGGATAGGGTACGAATGAAGTAATAGACTGTGAGTGGGGGAATGGGGGAATTGGGTGTGGGGTTTAATTTACCATCAAATCTCACTACAAGACTTTGGACCAATCCATCTCTAACTCTTGGGGGGACAAAATGAGTCTTGTGCTGCTACAAATGCGTACCATATAAAAATACTAAATTTTGGGCGGTCTAAATTGAACCTATATTAGATTCTTGGAAGATGTGGAGAGACTTGTCCCATAGAATTGCCAAGATTCAGACATGACTGAATGGGTAACATCATCATCATATTAGGCTCCTTTTTTATATTAGCATACAGTATGAGGTAGGAAAGCTCATAAGCTCCTTTATTCCATTCAGTCATGTCTGATTCTTAGAGGGTACCTGGACAAATCCCTGCATGTTTTTTTGGCCAGGTTTTTTTAGAAGTGGTTTGCCATTGCTTCCTCCCTAAGGCTGAGAGAAAATGACTGGGCCAAGGTTTCATGCCCAGTCAGGGCTAGAATTCATGGTTTCCCAGTTTCTAGCCTGATGTTTATCCACTACACCAAACTGGCTGCTTCCTTACTGTACAGTGTATTTATGTACAATAAATAGCAAGATAAGGATTGGCCATTTTTAAAAATGGTTGTCTAAATTTAGCAATACAGCTGGCCCTGTTTGCATTATGGGAAAATTGTTTCAGCTTTATTTTCTTTGCTTTCTCCATAATATCTCTGAGGTAGTTTAATAAATCAAACATACTATTCCAAATATGGACGTATTTTATAAGTACATTCTTTTCTATAGCACTTAGTTATTCTGTAGATGTTTCATCTCAGCCACTCAAAATCCCTTTGCTGGTCAGTAAATATCAGCTCATACTGGATATTTTTTCAGATGTTATCCATAGTTTAATTGAACACTTATTTTACATGATTAGCTTGCTTGCTTGATTCATTCATCATTTTTGCTGTAATTATAGAAGATTTTTGTGAGCTCATCATACTAGATAAAACTCAATAATCAATCCTACAAATACCTTAAAAAGTTTCTGGTTTGAGCAACACACTAAGCCATATCCTAACCACATATGTCTGGATTCACCCAACGTTTAGTGATAAAATATGGTTGGCTGACACACTAAAACTTGATGTGTCTTTAATATGTTATATGAACATGATTGTTGTGTGAGGAATGTCTTCTGTATGTGGTTGCTTGGATCACATTGTGAAAAATGCTGAGTTTTCAATGAATTTTCTTTCTGATGACATATTAAGAAATTCCCGGATGTTACACACAGGTTGGCACACAGGTTGATTTAGGTGGTTTTCACTCATGGGCATCAGCTATTAACTGATGAGAACAAAGATGATGGATCATGGCATAGCATCATAAACCTTACCCTCTCATATATAGTCTTCACATTCAGCGGCACTCACTCTTGCCTTCTGAAACATTTTTTCCCTTACAAGTTCCAGGAGACTAGATAAGGATGTGTAAGTCACAGTATTTGCATCACACTGTCACAACTCATGTTTCATCATGAGTCTACTACTTTACGGAAGCCTGTGATATACCGGTATCTCCAATAGCAAAACAACTCTTGGGAAACATCCTTAGATCTGGTCAAAACCACAGTCTGCCTACCCTAAAATTGTCCATTCCAGTCTTTCCCAATCTTCAGGTATGCAAACACGACAGTTCTCCAAATACCCAACAAAAGAGGATGCTACATTGACCTGTGATTTACGATTCGCAGCACAGGAGGACAATAAGGTCTATGGAAATGCTCTCCAGGCCTTTCAGCAAATGAAAAATCCAATCACCCATTGTTTTAAAAAAATGAATATAGAGGGACCAAATCAAATGCTGGAAGGAAATAGCAGAAGATATTCCCAGAGCTGGAATGAAATAAAATGATTCTGGAAAAGAAACCCCATCCAACATGTAAGATTCACTTCAGCTATAATTTCAGTGGAATTCACCCTTACCTGCCATGGTTGTAGAAGGTTTGGAAGATCTACCTTGTCTTCTCTTGGAATGACAACATGGCTAGATAAGGATGTGAATATATCCTGGAGGGCGTGTGCCACAGCATAGACTGTGTGGTAGATGTTGTAGCTCTCCGGGGACATTCCTTTCTCGGGCCAACCTGGGAGGAAGCCTGCCATGTTTCTTCTCACAAGGCCCCTTTTCCATGTCTTCCTTGACAATCTATAGTTGGAATCATGGAAGTCAAACATTTCTGACCAAATTGATTCAAGGGAATCATCTTGAATCAAAATAAGATCATGGAATTCAGATCTTTGGTTTCCCTGGATGGAGAAGGTTAGTGCTCCATGGAAGGGTTTGATGTCCCAGTATCTAAAAGTTGTGCTTAAGGTGAAACCCCACAAAGCTGTGGAGATCCAAACTTTCCCCAGAGGGGTTTGATTGGCTTCTTCAATGTTGGACAACATAAGAGGCAACAGAAGCATTGTGTCAAGATCCCCATAATAAATGAGCACCTTGCTTGTCCAGAGTGTAAGAAGAGCATCAAAACGCGAGAATACCTCATAAAAATCATTCACCTTGTCAATATGAATTTGTGGAATCTTAAATGTGAAGGCTACACAGATCCCACTCCTGAAGACCATTGTCTCAATGGTCTTCGTAAACCAATCTCCGCCATCATGTTTTGGGGCAACGAGTCCAATCCATGTCCACTGAAAATACAGAAGCAGCTTCATGATCCCCACATACTGTGGGGTTTCCTTTGGGCTCATCCAGAAAGAGGAAGGGAACTGGGCTTTATCACTCATAATGTGGTTAACAAAGCCATAAGTGAGCTAGTGAGAAAAAGAATCAACACTTAGTGCTGAAAATAGCATTCAAAGTCTCTTTAAAAAAAAAAAATCTGAAATAGCTTTAGCCTCTCTGTGAAGTCTGATCAAAGGCCATTCAAAAGTCCATCTCCCTGAATTAATTCATCTTTACTTAGAAGAATTTATTTTTATTTTATTCATCAAATCTTAAAACTGCCCATCTCCCGCACAGACGGATTTTGGGTGGTGTACAAATCAAATATTGAAATGTAAAAAGTGTATATAAAATTTAATTTTTTTATCTTAAAAAAGAATTTAGCTGTCCAGTTTAGTTCTGGGCTCCTTATTCCCAGATCCCATAAGGACCACTGGTCTTCTAAATCTTTTGAGTATATCTGCATCAGATTTCACTACCAGAATATAATTAATAGTTATAATGGATTGTTTTTCAGAATAGTTTTCATTGCTATTTGGTTTTTTAAATTCTAATATATGTTTGATGTCTTGTAGCAGTAGCTCCAGAATAATAAATAATATATTTCATGTTAGAGTATCACACAGAAACATAATGTCCATCTGTCTTCCATTTTTAAATGCTTAAAATGATTTTCAAAAATCCATATTAACTTGCTATATATTTACAATAATTTTCAAACAATTTGCATAATGTCAAGTTTAGAATTGAGAAAGTAACAAAAGGCAATCTTATATTCAAACCCCAGTTGCTTATTATTGTTTTTCTGAAGTTTTAAAATTGGAATTGCTTTGCCTTTCTGTCTACTGGTCTGAACTGTGTCTTTAATTCTGTGAAATGTATCATATCTCATACAGGTACGTGTTTTATATGAAAACAATGACACATTATTTTTTACGATGTAAAAAAGATGTTGAGACTCTAGAAAGAGTGCAGAGAAGAGCAACAAAGATGATTAGAGGACTGGAGGCTAAAACACATGAAGAATGGTTGCAGGAACTGGGTATGTCTAGTTTAATGAAAAGAAGGACTAGGGGAGACATGCTAGCAGTGTTCCAATATCTCAGGGGCTGCCACAGAGAAGAGGGAGTCAAGCTATTCTCCAAACACCTGAGGGTAGGACAAGAAGCAGTGGGTGGAAACCAATCAAGGAGAGAAGCAATTTAGAACGAAGGAGAAATTTCCTGACAGTTAGAACAATTAATCAATGGAACAACTTGCCTCCAGAAGTTGTGAATGCCCCAACACTGGAAATTTTTAAGATGATGTTGGATAATCATTTGTCTGAAGTGGTATAGGGTTTCCTGCCTGGGCAGGGGGTTGGACTAGAAGACCTCCAAGGTCTCTTCCAACTCTGTTATTCTATTCTATTCCTAGTAAATGCATTTTTGTATATGGTCACTTTTACAAATGATCTTCTGTAATCACATATTTTTTGCATATTTCCCCAGTCTATACATTTCTATGCATATGTTTATTGAAATATTTAACTTTTTTAATACCAAATTTAATTTGCCCAAAAAAAATATTAACATTTAAAGCCCACTCCAGTTTCCATATAGCTTCATGGCATGCAAAATATAAAAACTGAGAGCATAAATGATACATTCTTCTCTTCCATATTTCTGATATTGCTTTAAATATATATTTATATCACCTAAGTTGTATAGAGGATGTTTATGGAAGTTGTCTGAAAATATGTAATAAATAATACCCAAAGGAAATTTAGAAAACATTCGGAAAGCAAATCTATAAAGTAGAAATTATTTTCCTCCATTGTTCTTCAAAAGAACAATTCATGCTATTTCCATCCTTTCTTCTTTCTTGGGCCTCACTGAACGAGACACAAGAGGAGCCCTCAGAGGTCCATTCTATATGGACTTCCTTCTTCAGTCAGAAGTCCAGAACCACCAGTCAAATTCTATCCATTCATATTCTTATATATCACAATTTATTTGTGCCAAACTTCAATAAAAGGCTCCCAAACCGAAGAAAAGAACTGACACACTTTACATTGTTCACACAATGTCCTTTTTCAAATTTTTGCAGAGTTGATGGGAGTGGTTCCCCTCAAAAGTGTGGACTTGTTCATACCTGAGGGATCTTGTAAATGCTTAACATGGTAGCCATCTGAAAGAAGGTTTCAAAGTCCCCTCCTTGAATCACAGCCAAGAGACTGTCTTCCCTTCCACACTTGAAATTAGGGACCATCCCATGACTAGAAGAAAATATATCTATGGTGGCTTCATAGGTTGTCCTTGTGCTGAAACAATTTTCATAGATGCTGTAGCCGAGAGTAATATTGGGCAACAGCAGGGAGTTTTGGTTGATCTCCTCAATGGCTATTAAGATGGCAAAGATATGTTGAAAGTTTCTTTCCAGTAACCTAGAATAAAAGTTAAACTGGACATCAGCCCATTTAAATGCTATTTCTTAAGCTTGCTCTTTCAACTAAAAATCTCATTGTCCTGAACATTTCAAAGGAATTGCTCCTTCAAAAGCTTTTAACCCATCCACTTGAATCCCAGATAAGATAGCTCCAACATTACTGGAGAAAACATCACACTAGAAGATGACAGTTTTTTTAAAAAAAAATCAGCATTCCTGAAATCTCAATAAAAAGCAAAGTGTGGACAGCAACTTTCCAAGAACAGGTGTCAAAAAACAGCATTGCGTGTGGAAATAAGGGCCTTTAGCTGGTTGATGAAGTGCTCTCAAGTTGCTGTCAACTCTTAATGACTACATACCTTATGATTTATCCACTGGCTCATATTTCACTAAAATCCTCATGTGAACTTTGGTGTTTCCTCTCTTCACTTTGTAACATCTCTCATATTTTAAAGCACTTTATTTTTCCCAAAATTGGGAATCTAAGAGTATGCTACTGCTAGTATAAAAAAACAACCTACATTGCTAATTCCACTAAGGAGGAACTAAATTGGAGAAGACAAATTGAAAGCTAACTTACGGGAAAAAGTCTCTGGAAGGGTCAGATCTGAAAGTGTGTGTTGGATACACAGCTATCCTGGTGGGTATGACTCCAGCAATGAGGTAATCTCCCCATTGATAATAGTTATAAGGATACATTTTTAGCATTGACTGACCTGGTCTTTGAGTTGTTACTGCCTCAAAGTTCAAATAAAACAGTAATAGCAGAACTATCATCTTTTTTTAAAAAAAAAAAAAAACACTGACTTTGTAGAAGGCTTACCTTTAGTACTTAAAAAGATATTTCTGAATTTTAGGAGAGTTGATCCTACATGTTTCCTAATTTATGGGAATCCAAAGCTGGAATCATAGTAACTATTGGTATAATTATCTACCACACATTTTCTGGATTTGCTGAAGAAATTATTAGTGATTTTAAATACCATCAACTTCATCATCCGAAGTGACACCTGAAAACCTTCAAAGTTCTAGGCATTAGGGACAAATAACAACACTGGCAATTATAGTGATTTTAATAATTACAATATAAATGTTATCATCTCCAGAAATTGTACACATGCATGACAGCTGCAGGTATGTGTGCACAGCAGGAGAAAACATGTTTGCCAAAGTTCATCTGAGTCCTGTTATGCTTCATTATGAAACTCCGAAGGGATTGTAAACTTTGCCAAGAACTTTGTTAGAAAGAAGAATGCCAGTTTGGGCTACTGGTTAAGGGGCTGGCCTGGAAACCAGAAGAGTGTGAGTTCTAGTCCCACCATAGGCATGAAAGCCGGCTGGGTGACTTTGAGCCAGTCACTGTCTTTCTAACTACCTACCTACCTCACAGAGTGGTTGATGTGGGAAAAAATAGGAGGAGGAAGAAGTATTGAGTATATTGTTTGGTGCCTTGAGTTATTTATAAAAATAATAATGGTGGCATATGTAACAGTAACAGAGTTGGAAGGGACTTTGGAGGTCATCTAGTCCAACCCCCTGCTCACGCAGGAGATCTATACTAGGGATTCAAATTGCCAAACTGCCGACCTTTTTGACCAACAAGCTCAGCATCTTGGCCACTGAGCCACCTAGCCAGGTGACCAGAGTAAATATAAACGATAAGTAAAGTAGTATGGTTACTACCTGACAGTTAGAACAACCTGCCTGCAGAAGTTGTGAATGCTCCAACACTGGAAGTTTTTAAGAAGAGATTGGATAACCATTTGTCTGAAGTGGTGTAGGGTTTCCTGCCTGGGCAGGGGATTGGACTAGAAGACCTCCAAGGTCCCTTCCAACTCTGTTATTCTATTCTATTCTAAATAAAAACATGTCCAAGGATGTTCAGTACATCCACCTTGTTGCTCACTCTTCTTCTTACCTTTTTTCCTCCAGCATACTTTTGCATCATACGGAGGGAAAAGACCAAAAACAAACAAATAAACCCCAATATGGATCCTCCATTGCTGGGTTATTCATCATGCCTGCCTCCGTTCCCCCTTTGAAACCACAGCCTGTGCTTTGCCAGATCAGTTTCTTCTGCCTCTTCTGCAGTTTTCAATTTAATGTCAGCATGATGAAAGTAAACATTCTGAGGCCATGCTTTTCAGACTTCGCAACCTGAAGATGTGTGGACTTCAACTCCCAGAATTCTCCAGCCAGCTATGGTTGAGAAAGATTTTAGGGGTTTTAGTCCATCACAAGTCTAGTACAAGTCATAAAATCCAAAAATCTTGATTTCACAGGTGGAACATGAATCCAGGGCTCTCCCATAAAAACAAAAAACTAAACAAATGCCAACGTTTCCCCAAAAGTTACTTATACAGAATACACAATAACAAAGCTGGAAGGGACCTTGAAGGTCTTCTAGTCCAACCCCCTACTCAGGCAGGAAACCCTACACTACATCAGACAAATGGTTGTCCAATCTCTTCTTTAAAAATTCCACTGTTGGAGCACCCACAATTTCTGGAGGCAAGTTATTCCACTGATTAATTGTTCTGTCAGGAAATTTCTCCTTAGTTCTAGGTTGCTTCTCTCCTTGATTAGTTTCCACCCATTGCTTCTTGTCCTGCCCTCAGGTGCTTTGGAGAATAGTTTGACTCTCTCTTCTTTGTGGCAGCCCCTGAGATATTGGAACACTGCTATCATGTCTCCCCTAGTCCTTCTTTTCATTAAACTAGACATACCCAATTCCAGCAACCATTCTTTGTATGTTTTAGCTTCCAGTCCCCTAATCACCTTGGTTGCTCTTCTCTGCACTCTTTCTAGCATCTCAACATCTTTTTTACATTGTGGCAGTCAAAGCTGGATGCACTTTATTTTTAAAAGTAGCTCATTCCTCAGAACCATCCAGAAAAATCTGCATGTTACTAAGCTCTTTTTTAAAAATTGCTCAGTTTTATGAAAACATAGCAGTTGTTAACAGCAGCTGAATGAGATGCACACCATGATTCTATAATAAGAAAGTTTCCTGAAAAGAAAAAGAAGAAGTGAAAGACAGAAAAAAGATAAGTTAAAAAAACCAATATTTCTCAACTCCAGAAGTTGAGCTCAACTGGAAACTTCATGAGCTCAACTGGAAACTAACATGTCAAGATGCTGCTACTTTTCTTCATTATAAATTCTTAAATATGTATCATTACAATTCAAATGCTGACTTAAACTAGGCCATATGGAACCACCTTGTCACTCGATCAGAACAAAGCTAAGTCAAATAATAACTTAATATCAGGTACAAGTAACCAGAAACTGGAGCTGAGTTCAAAGTACTGTATCACAAGATTATTACATGCTACCTGTACACCTGAATCTGATCTACTAATGGTCAAGGCAAATTGGCTTGAGATAAAAGTCAACAGAATTCATGGGGGACCTAGATTTAGTATTTTCTGGGAGCACAGCACCTCCAAACTGATGACGTATTTGACACCCCCGCCCTTTGGGCTGGAAAGAGCAAAGGACCGGCCCCCAGTTCCTCTAGGGACCTCCCGAGCTCCATTTTTGGCTGTGATGGCCTCCTGTATCCCTCTGCCAACAAAAACAAAGCTCAGGGAGGGGGCTCCATTTTCGGTGTCAGAGAGCTGCAGGAGGCCATCCCAGCCGAAAATGGAGCTCAGGATCCTGTTTTCACTGGCAGAGCACTCAGGCCACAGGCGTCCATGCCATGCCTACCCCCCCCCCCCGCCCCGGTCAAACACAACCCTGATACAGCCTTCAATGAAATAGAGTATATATGTATATATTTGCACCAATGAACCGAAAATGTATTGAATGTATAATAAAAATCAAATTAAAAAGAAAAAAGAAATAGAGTTTGATTCCCCTGGTCTATTGTATAATGCTGGACTTTTATGAGAATAAGGGAAAGAAAGAGAGAGATCTCTGCACTCTTATTTGTTTAGCAAAAATTGCTGAATTGGTAAAAGAGTCACCTGATCTGCAAGATGAGTAGCAACTAAGTTTGATCAATAAATTAAATAAATAAAATAAATAGATGGGGGCAGAGCCAGTCAGAGGTGGTATTTACTGGTTCTTTGAGCTACTCAAAATTTCCGCTACCGGTTCTCCGGAACTGATCAGAACCTGCTAAATACCATCTCTGGCACAAACTCAAATTGGTTCGGCTTTAACTTTGCCAGCCAGGAATTTTGTAATCTTAACTTAGAAACCAATAGTTGGGTACACACATTGACAAAAACCTACTCACATCCCAATGAGTTTGTGCCAGAGGTGGTATTCAGCAGGTTCTGACCAGTTCTGGAGAACCGATAGCGGAAATTTTGAGTAATTTGGAGAACTGGTAAATACCACCTCTGACTCGCCCCGCCCTCATCTATTCTCTGCCTCCTCAGTCTCAGATGATCGGGAGGGAATGTTTTTGAAAGAACGTCACTGTAAGGAGGCTGATATCGAAACACAGTTTTAAAGCGATTGTTTTGCTTTAATTCAATCCCCTCATAAAGGAAGTATGAAGAAAAGAGAAAAACAGAGACAGGAAAGCAGCATGTGGTTGGCACAGAAAGGAAGTAGACAGCCCCCTCACTAAAACATTCCAAAAATAGGAATCTTCCATCAAAACGCTTTTGTTTTTAAAGGGCAACCTATGCCCTTCAGTCTTGTGACCAGAGGCCAAAGGACTAAATGTTTATAAGGGCCCATTATTAAGGAACAAGATGCTTGGCCTGAATATAAACTCATCTTAGGTCATGTCTCCCCTTGTCCAGTATCACACCAAAATGTACCCTGGCAACTACTTTGCTTTGTCTCCATAACAGAATTAGAAGGGACCTTGGAGGTCTTCTGGTCCAGCTTTCTGTTCAGGCAGGAGACCCTCTACCATTACAGACAAATTATTGTCTAATCTCTTCTTTAAAATCTCCAGTGTTGGATAACTCACAACTTCTGAAGGCAAGTTGTTCCTCTGAATAATTGTTCTCACAGTTAGGAAATTTCTCTTTAATCCGAAGTTGGTTCGCTCCTTGATGAGTTGCCCTCCATTGCTTCTTGTCCTGCTTTCAGGTGCTTTGGAGAATAGGTTGGATCTAACTGCTATCTTTTCATCCCCCTATGACAGTGATGGCTAACCTTTTTGCCATCGAGTGCCAAAAGCAGGGGGAGCCCGGGGGGTTGCGCATGTGTGTGCCCACACCCATAATTCTATGTGCCCTGCCCCATGCACATTCACGCATGCCCCCCCCGCACTCCCCCCATTTTTGGCATGCGATGGCACGGTGGGCCACCAAACTTCCAGTGGGACTGGAAGGGCCTGCGGAGGGCCTGCAGAGGGGAAGGCCATTTCCGCCCTCTGCAGGCTCCTAGAAAGCCTCTGGAGCCTGGGGAGAGTGAAAAATGGGCCTTCCAGTCCCACCGGAAGTCGAGAAACAAGCTATTTCCAGCCTCCGGAGGGCCTCCGGGGGGGTGGGGAAGGCCGTTTTCATCCTCCCCAGGCTCCTAGAAAGGCTCTGGAGCCTGGGGAGAGTGAAAAATGAGCCTTCCTCCATCCCCCCACCCGGGGCCCTCCAGAGGCCGGAAACAGTGTTTCCTGACTTCCGGTGGGCCCAGAAAACCAGAAAATCAGCTGGCCAGCACACGTATGCATGCCAGAACTCAGCTCGTGTGCCCACCAATATGGCTCCACCATAGGTTCGCCATCACGGCCCTATGAGATGGGTTTAAGTTACTCTTAGTTGTACTGGTGTTAAAGTAATATTTCCTCTATTATTCCAGCATCCAACCACAACTGCAAGGCATGTAAAATTTATCATAATTGGCTACTCATTACATGTATTCCCCAAGTTACAACCGTTCATTTAACGATGGTTCAAAGTTATGCTGGACTTAGAAAAAGCAAATTATGGCCTGTACTCTTAATTGACTGTTGCACCACCTATAATCAGGTGATCACAATTCAGGCAATTGGCAACCAGCTTGCACTTACAACTGGTGGCAGTGTCCTGTGGTCACACAAACATGATCTGCAGCCTGTTTTGCTAATTTCCAGCAAAAAAATGTCCATGGGGGGAATTTGATTTACCTAACGACTGCAGTGATTCATTAAGATGATGTAAAAATCATCATAAAATCTTTACTTACAACAATGACTTACAGTGGAAATTTTGGTCCCAATTGTGATCAAAAGTTGAGAGCTACCTGTTTATCAGAGGCAAAGTCAGATGATCAGTAGTGGATGGGATCAGAAAAGCATGGGGTCATTTCAGGCTAACCCAGACACAGATATTCAATCAAGGAATGATAAATAGCACATAAACTCAGCAGTAGCAGAAAGTCTGATTCAGAAAATGTATAGCAAAATACATATTGTGATAAGTTACATCTTCATACCTGCTTTATTAATTTTACCCAAGATTTATGCTGCCTACAACGCTGAGTAGCTTGCACCATAAAACCCATCATTCTCATTATCTTCATCTAGTATAGAATAACAGAGTTGGAAGGGACCTTAGAGGTCTTCTAGTCCTACCCCCTGCTTAGGCAGGAAACCCTACATCACTTCAGACAAATGGTTATCCAACATCTTCTTAAAAATGTCCAGTGTTGGAGCATTCACAACTTCTGGAGGAAAGTTGTTCCACTGATTAATTGTTCTAACTGTCAGGAAATTTCTCCTTAGTTCCAAGTTAGGCTTCTCTCCTTGATTAGTTTCCACCCATTGCTTCTTGTCCTGCCCCCAGGTGCTTTGGAGAATAGGTTGATTCCCTCTTCTTTGTGGCAACTCGTGAGATATTGGAACACTGCTAGCATGTCTCCCCTCGTCCTTCTTTTCATTAAACTAGACATACACAGTTCCTGCAACCGTTCTTCATATGTTTTAGCCTCCAGTCCTCTAATCATCTTTGTTGCTCTTCTCTGCACTCTTTCTAGAGTCTCAACATCTTTTTTACATCTTGGCGAACAAAACAAAAAACTCATGGCAAGTATCCCCGAAAATTAAGTTACTTGAATTTCTTTCATATGTGTTTAGAATCTTTACATCAGGATTACAGCAATGTTTCTCAACCTTGGTCAAATGAAGAAGTGTGGATTTCAATTTCTAGAATTCCCCAGCCAGCATATAGTGGCTAGGAAATTCTGAGTTCCACACCTCTACAAGTGGCTGAGGTTGAGAAACACTGAGTTAAGGTATTCTATCAAAAAATTCTGAATTTTCACCCAAAATGACGTTGATCACTCCCTCCTTAAAAAAATAAAACATTTATAAAAAATGGTAAAATCATTTTAACATTAAATCCATTAAAGACAGTGTAATAAGATAAAAGAACATACCAAAATCTGGCAAGTCTATGTGATGTTAGGAAGAAGTTAGGGTTCCCCCATCTGGTTGCTTAAAAGAAATTGTCTATGGAGCTCTGTATGTTATTACTTGAATGATCTGTCCATCCAAACCTAGCAGGCTTTATTTGTATATCTATTGTTCCTATTGTGTCAAAGTTAAAATAAGAATTTTTATACTGGGGTACACATTTGTAACAGATTTCATATTTCTCTTAAAGTTTTTTAAAATGTTCGAATAGCACAAACACTACAGGGAAAAATTCACAGAAAAAAAGGCATGAAATATTGCAGTCTAAACTGGCTCTTTAATGTACTGCTCCATTTTCAGTGAAATTAAGAAGAATTCTCAATGGATAATTACTGGTAGTTTCATTGGTATGCATTCATAATCCAATGGATGCCTTACTTCCCAATAGCACAAGATTCACTGAGAAGCACTTCACGATGGAATATATTCTGAAACTATTACTTTCTTATTTTCACCAGTGGGTGCTCTTTAGTACTCAAATGAAGCTGCAATCCAGATATGTACCGCTTCGGAAGGAGGATGCAGTCTAGTAGCCCAGCATTGGAAGCCAAAATGGAGAAGATCTGCACGGCTGTTATGTACTTTCTCTTAATACTCAAATAACTTGGCATGAAGGACACTCAAACTTTGCAAAAGACCAGCATACTGAAGGTAATTGCCTTGGCTTCATTGAAACCACCTGGCAATTCCATGGCTAGGAAAGCCACAGTGAAACAGATGGCTCCCTGAATGCCCACGCAACCTTCCATAAATACTGTAGCTACTTCAGCTGACTGCTAGTTCAGCAGATCAGCGGATCAAATCTCACTGGTCAAGGTTGACTCAGCCTTCCATCCTTCCGAGGTGGGTAAAATAAGGACCCAGATTGTTGGGGGCCATATGCTATTTAGTATACTGTCTTTGGTGTAAGCCGCCCAGAGTCCTCGGAGAGTGGGCGGCATAGAAATATGACTAATAAAATAATAAATAATAAATAAGCAAGGGCAACGTAAGACATAGTGACAGATCTTTTATTGCATTGCAACACCAGCTGTTCAATCTGGGATCAAGTGTCAAGTTCTGGGAAGGGAAGTGTGATGGATTGTAGTGAAGAGGTGGAATCCCAGGAGGGGAGGGGGTGCCTTCCAGAGAAGTAAGAGGCAACTTGGCCCAGGTATCATGTGTGAAAAAGAGGACGAAAACAATCCCTCCCTAATAGTTCATAGAGTATATTGTACATGCAGATAGTAGAGTCCTCACTCTCAAGATTTTGTCTATAGGTGTGAGACAATAAAGACTCTTAGTTTTGGACCTGATCGGAGGAGAAATTCCAGTTCAAGCCACACAGATGAATAATGAAAGTGCAATGGCCATTAACAAATTCTTCCCCGGTCATTTCTTCTATTCTGTTTCCTGGCTTTGCAGTTCATGAATGCCAACATCACAGTCAGAGCAGAGAGAGAGAAACTGAAAAGATGATGCTAAATGGCAAATCACTGTCTAAGACCAGCCAATATAGAAAGGAAGACAAGCAGGAAAGCAGGAGGATGTAGGTAAGCTTTCGGTTGGTGCTTTGACTCAAGGGTGTGTCTAGAAATTTGATGAAGATTCTCAAATTCAGAATTGTAAGTTGACTTCAGCACAGGACGTAGGAACTTGAAGTGGTTCTCAGAGTTTCTTCATAGGCTGCTAAGAAAATCTGATCTATACTGATCAATACCGTTCTTGAATTTAGAACCCTCATGACAACACTCATGCTTTAGAGCAGTGTTTCTCAACCTTGGAAGCTTGAAGATGGGTGGACTTCAAGCTACCAAGGTTGAGAAACACTGCTTTAGAGCATTCATGACAGTCTCACAACTCACAAAGCTTTCAAGTTGCCATAAGCAGGAGGGGGAGGGAACTGACGGAGCTGCCTGATTGCCCTAACTCAATGGTCGGCAAACTACGGCTCAAGAGCCACATGTGGCTCTTTGGCCCCTTGAGTGTGGCTCTTCCACACTCGTGATGCCCTGGCCGGCTGTGGCTGAGCCGGGAGTGTGCGCACACACAGGGAGACCCTCCTCAAGCAAGTACCAAAGCTCAGGAAAGGTGCGCGCAGGGTGGGTGACGGCTTGCTTAAGGAGGGTCTCCCCATGTGTGCACATGCTCCCGGTTCAGCCACAGCCGGCCAGGGCATCACGAGAGTGGGAGGAGGAGAGTGCAGGAGAGAAGATGCCCTGTATCTACCTTTGCGCCACATTTGCACGTAAGGCAGTCTTTGCTTCCTGCTGCTTCAGGCTGGAGTTCGCACCCTCCGCACTCAGCCAAAGAGCTGCCGGGTGTGGGGGATGAAACAGCAAGGCGATGGCCAGAGGAGGGGGAGGAGGAGGACAGTCACCCGAAGGGAGGGGGAGAGATACAGAGAGAGAGAGAGAGATGGGGGGAGAGAGAGAGAGAGACATAGAGACACATACAGAGTGATACATAGAGAGGGGTGAGAGAGGGGAAGACAGGGAGAGATACAGAAGGAGAGAGATATGGGGGAGAGGGGGGAAATAGGAAGAGGGGGAGAGAGACAGAATAGTTTTGTGGCTGGGTAGGCGTGGCTGGGGGGTCATGTGACTAGGTGAGTGAGTGACATCAAGTTGGCCACGCCCACCCAGGTTTTTTGGCTCCAGTGTGTGTTTTTTTTTTTCTATGGGAAACGGGTCCAAGTGGCTCTTTGAGTGTTTAAGTTTGCCGACCCCTGCCCTAACTGAAACTACATTCCACAAATGCCTTTCTATAGATTGTGTCCTAGGTTACCGGAGTCAGCAGGAGAGCTGTGGGTTTCACAGCCCGCCAACATGGTCAATTGGAGAATGTGATTTATGACATGCCCAGGGAGGAGGGGGAAGACAAGGTCATGGGGGACCATAAATTTACACAAGGTCAGCTCTAACTGTCTGTGAAGTTTCCAAAAGATGCCCTAATTAATTCATGAGCCACGAGCCAAACTTCAAAAGAAATACAGTCATTTATTAGGAGCACCATTCTGGCAATACTCTGATGCAGTCAGAACTGACCTCACGTAAATTTATGGTCCCCCGTGACCCTGTCTCCCCCTCTCCTCCTCCCTGAGCATGTCATAAATCACATTCTCCAATTGACCACATCTATATGAACTCACTGGAGAAGAGCCTAATGCTGGGAAAGATTGAGGGCAAAAGAAGAAAGGGACGACAGAGAATGAGGTGGCTGGATGGAGTCACTGAAGCAGTAGGGGTGAGCATACCAGGGGATGGTAGAGGACAGGAAGCCCTGGAGGAATGTTGTCCATGGGGTCACGATGGGTCGGATACGACTTCTAACTAACAACAAATAAAACAAATAGCCAGCAGATGGCACCATTGAGATGATCACGGAGTTGGACTTGGTGAGTGCCTGGAGATAATTTTGCATTGGATTTCTGTACTTTGAGTAGCTCTGAAAGCCTATTAGCTTATTAGCCCAATGGACAGCAAGGCAAGAGCTAAATCAATAATCCATCAATCTATTAATTCACATAATCAAGTGTTGAACCAAATTGACAAAAAGATAAAGTGTTTTATTGGGTTGACTTAAGGGAGTTCCCACTTCTCTTCCACAGAAACATCATGTTCACAATTAAAACTATGATTTGACAGGTGCATATGAGGATTAAAAAGCTTAAACAAATGCTCCAATCAGTAGGTTCATAGCAGAATTGATGGATATTAACACATGAAAGAAGGTATTGCCTGTCTACCATACTACCATCACACAAATGTGTGCAGTTACTTCGTGGTATATGTTTAGTCTAGTGGTTAAGACCTCAGGCTAGACACCAGGAGACTGTGAGTTGTAGTCCCACTTTAGTATGAAAGCCAGCTAGCTGATTTTGGACCAGTCATCCTCCCTCAGCCCAATTTACCTCACAGGGTTGTTGTTGTGGGGAAAATAGGAGGAGGGAGTATTAGGCATGTTCACTGTCTTGAGTTATGGTAGAAATAATAAAGGCAGGATACTAACTAACTAACTAACTAACTAATGAACGAACGAACTAACTAACTAACTAACTATGGCTTCTAACTGATATCTATGTTTCCTAGCGTGATTTCCTAAAAATTATCTGAGTGAAGACATTGTATAATAGCTATAGTGAGCAAAATTCCAAACAGAAGAATCTTAATGTGGTTCAGAAGAGTTATCTTCTATGCCAGTGGTCACCAACCGGTGGTCCACAGACTACTGGTCATCTGTGAGAAAATTTTGGTGGTGCGCAACACACCTGGGTGGAGGAGCTGCTCTGGAATGAGCAATGGCCAGTCCTATGACTAGAGCTCTGGAATATGGGACTGGCCAGGTATTTTGCGGTGGGGATGTAAATCTCCACTGTAGAGGGAAGTTCGTGCAACTTGCAACTTTGCAGGCAGCCCTCGCTGGCCGGAATGAGGTAATGGTGCAAGTGGGGGGTGCAGGCAGGCCGAAGCAACAGGTGGCGGGAACCCTGGGCTGTTTATTCCCTCTGCTACAGCTTCCTGTCGGCTGAACCCACCAGTGGCTGTCCCTGCCTCTCGCCCTCCCTTCCGAGTCACTCCTCGCCTGGCAAGGGAAGGGCGGGGATTATAGAGATTCCCTCCATATTCCAGAGTGGGAGCTGGATCTCACGGCCATTTCTTCCCACCCTTGTTGGTGTTCCGCGCACCTCGGTCTCTCGGGGAGATGCTTGACTTCCTCTCAGCCCCAAGACACTGGCTGGCCCATGAGATGGGAGACAGAAGGAGAATGAGAGAGAGAGAGGAGAAAGAGACAGAGAGAGGAGAAAGAGACAGAGAGAGAATGAGTGGGGAAGAGAGAGAAAGAGAGAGAGAGAGAGAGAGAGAAAGGAAGAGAGAGATGAGAGAGAGAAAGAGGGGGAAGAGATAAGAAAGAGAGAGAGGGAGAGAGAAAGAGACAGAGAATGAAAGAGAGAGAGAGAAAAAAGAAAGAAAGAACAGAGAGACAATCAGAGAGAATGAGAGAGAATCAGAATGAGACAAAGAAAGAGAGAGAGAATGAAAGAAAAAGAGAGAAAGAGACAGAGAATGAAAGAGAGAAAGAGACAGAATGAAAGAGAGAGAATGAGAGAGAGAAAGAAAGAGACGGAATCAGAGAGAGAATGAGAGAGATTGAGTGGGAGAGAGGGGGAGACAGAATGAGAGAGAAAGTGGGAGAGAGAGAAAGAGAGAGGAGAGAGACAGAAAGAGAGAGGGGAAGAGAGAGAGAAACAGAGAGAGAGAATGAGAGAGAGAGGCAGAGAGAGAAAGACAGAATGAAAGAGAATGAGACACACAGAGAGAATGAGGGAGACAGAGAGTGAGAGAGAGAGAGGATGAAAGAGAGAGGATGACAGAGAGAGAGAGAGAGAGAGAGAGAGAGAGAGAGAGAGAGAGAGAGAGAGAGAGAGAGACTGAGAGAATCAGAGAGAGAATGAAAGAGAATGAGTGGAAGAGAGAGAGAATGAGAGGGGGGAAGAGAGAGGGAGAAAGAGAGAATGAGAGAGAAAGAGTGGAGAGAGAGAGAGAAAGAGAGGGGGGGAGAGAGAGAGAAAGAGAGAGATGAAGTGTCTGAAGGACCCCATCCCATCACTGGGAGTCCAGGCGCTTCAGTAAGCAGTGCACTGGATTAGTATTAGTGGTCTGCGGGATTTAAAATTATGAACTTGGTGCTCCTTGAGGTCCAAAAGGTTGGGGACCCCTGTTCTATGGCATTAAATCCTGGTATTTTGTAAGCCCCATTGGTTGAATGAGACCATGGGAAAGCTAAAATTATTTTGATTGAGATCAAGCTATAATAACAGAGTCTTGCAAATCTGATTTGGCTGAACCTCCTCCTCCTCCTCCTCCTCATAGTTCAGTGAAGTAGGGAACTGTCTGAATTCCTTCTAAATGTTATCTTCCTGTTCTTATATTATCTGCATGTTGCTGACTTTAAAACTATTTCAGTCCTTTTTTTGCGTAGACAATAGCTTCTGCATAACCTCATCAAAGTAATCTTCCTTACTTTATATAAATTTCAAAATATTCAGAGGTTCAGGGCAGAAGGTATTATTATTATTATTATTATTAATAATAATAATAATAATAATAATAATAATAATAATAATAATAATAATAATTTGATTTGTATATCGCCCTACTCCTGAAGGACTCAGGGCAGTGAACAGCCAAACAATAAAATACATAGATACAAAAAATTTAAAAAACCAGATAAAATCGAATTAAATAGTTTTGGCCCTGACAAATTAAAACACCCCAATAATTTAAAACAAATTAAAATTTACATATTAAAAAAAAGGGAAAGGATTAGGCCAAGCCCGCCTGGTGGAATAAAAAGGTCTTCACAGTGCGGCGGAAGGTGCGCAGGTCCGGGATCCTTCGTATCTCCGGGGGGAGCTCATTCTAGACAGTAGGTGCCCCCACAGAGAAGGCCCTCCCCCTTTTTGTTGAATTTATAATGACTCACCACAGATACGCAATGCTATCACAGCTCCTACTAATAGGCTGATCACAACACATCCAGCCCCAGTAATGATCCAACGATAACAACAATATCTCAGCGGACGATCTACAAAACTACCCAAGGATAATGTTGGAAGACATATCCATGTGGTTCAGTTCCAAGCTGGGAGGAAGACACTGGAAACATGGAAGCTAATTGGAAAGGTGGTTTAATGGTGAAGCAGAAACACATGTTTGTGGTTTTGGTGCAGCTGAATATATGGAGTTGATTAAGAGTCGGGGTATTTATACCTTCTCTTGGGCTTTGCACTTGAACTTCCTGTTCCTGTGCAAGAACATATATTCTATTGGCTGTTGTTAGACTCCCATGGAGCCATGTACAAATCCTAGGAGTTTATCTGAGCTAAGCTTGGTTGAAGTTTGGTTGATACAATGAAGGGGCTTGTTGGGAAATTCCTGTTGTGGCTGAGGGATAATCCTGCCTTTGTTCAGACCTTTCTGTGGGGAATTTGTTTATGGTGTGGTGTAGTGCATGGTCTGGTCTGGTGTATGGTGAGATGTGGGTGTGGTGTGTGAAATGTGTGGCATATGGTGTGTGTGTGTGTGTGTGCGCATGATGTGGTGTGGCGTGGCGTGGCGTCGCATAGTATATATGGTGTGAGATGTGAGTGTGGTGAGGTGTGAGTGTGGTAGGTGGTGTGTGGTGAGGGGTTTGTGTGTGTAGGGTGTGTGTGGTGAGGTGTGGTGAGGTGTGTGGGGTGTGGGGTGGTATGTGATGTAGTGGGTGGTATGGAGTGGAGTGGAGTATAGTCTACAGACTAATATAGTATAGCATGGCACAACACAACATAATGTAACATAACACAACCTACAGACCTGGACCTTCTTTTCAATCTCCAGTACAAATATTGTATTATCTTGGTCTAACCCTGGGTTTCTCAATCTTGGCAATTTTAAGATGTCTAGATGTCAACTCCCAGAATTCCCTAACCAATATGCAGGGAATTCTGGGAGTTGAAGTCCAAACATCTAAAGTTGCCAAGATTAAAATTTTGGTCTAACCTGCTTAAAGATCTCACATCCACCCCTCTTTTTATGGGCATATAACTCTTCTTTCATATCCTCCTGAAACTCTGTCAATGGTAGCTGACCAAAGACATCTCTGTGAATAAGGGATGACAATTACTGTGTAGATAAAAGTGAGACTATGGGGAGAGACTATTCCTTAGATTATTCCTTGTATTACTTCAGAAACATTTGCAGCCATCATAAAACATTCTCTTAATATGAACCTTGGTTTCATTCTGTCTTTTCCCTCACGCTTCAAAAGGTCTTCATGCTTCACTCCCCCCTTACATCTTCCAGTGAGCCCACTTTGTCTTTCTTCATTTTAAACAAGGGTGTCTGCAAGGAATTATTTTTTTTTTAAAAAAAAATCAAGATAGTAGTCATCTAAGTATGATCAAAGATCGGTTTGTTATGTGTGTTACACTATTATGGCCACCATCTTTTTCATTCATTCATTTTGTTAAAAGGCAGATTTTTATTTTTTAGGCCTATCCTTCTTATCCAATCCACCTGAAAATCATTCTTGTAGTCATTTCTGTCTTTTTAAACATTTATTATTATTATTTTTTTATTTTATCATATTTGTATACCGCCCTACTCCCGGAGGACTCAGGTCAGTGAACAGCCAAGATAAAAATACAAAGAACATACAAAAGTTAAAAACTATTAAAAATAGATTAAATAATTTGGGCTCAAAAAACAAATTTAAGACATCCAATTTATCTAAAATCATTTAAAACCCAATTTATTTATTTTTTATTGAAAAAGTTTTACAAATACAATTTTTCCCATTCCCCCCCCTTTCCCTCCCTAACCCTCCCTAACCCTCCCCTGCCCCCATGACTTCCCCAAGATGAAATCCAAATCCAAATCATATTGTATCATACTTTACCGCCCATCTATTCTACCCCCTGTGTACTATACATTTCTACATGACATTCAACTATTCTATCCCCTATATACTATACATTTCTACACAACATTCAGCTAAAAGCTATCTGGTACTTCCTAGTTTGATATTTATTCTGCACATAATCTATCCATTTCTTCCACTCCCATGCATAGGTCTCTTGAGTCCGGTCTTTTAAGTATGCTGATATCTTCGCCATTTCTGCAAAACTGGCCACCTTCAAAGTCCATTCTTCAATAGTAGGCATAACATCCCTTTTCCAATATTGACCAATCAGTAACCTAGCTGCTGTCACCATATACAATATCAATTTTGTTTCACCCAGTGAAAAGTCCTTAACTATACCCAATAAAAACAATTGAGGAGAAAATTGGAGTTTTTTCTTCAGAACATTTTGCATAACCCACCAAATTTTTATCCAAAAAGCCTTCACTTTCTTGCAAGTCCACCATATATGATAATATGTAGCATCTAAACAATCACATCTCCAACATTTTGGTTGAACATTAGGATACATGTACGACAATTTCTTAGTATCTAAATGCCATCTATAAAACATTTTGTACAAATTTTCCCTCAAATTCTGTGACTGCATAAATTTAACATTCTGGACCCATATTTTTTCCCATGTTTCCATCATAACTGGTTCTGCAAAGTTTTGTGCCCATTTTATCATACAATCTTTAATCAATTCATTTTCTGAATCTCTTTCTAGCAAAACGTTATAAACCCTCTTGATATGCATTGGGCCTTTCTCTTTTATCTGTTTTACCAATTCTTCTTCATGCAACATTAAACCAGTTTTTTGATCTTCTTTCCATCTCAATTGAAGTTGATTATACTGTAACCAAGTTAAATTGATCCCTTCTTCCAACAGTGTATTTAATGTCTTTAGTTGCCATCTGCCCCCATCATTAAAAAGTACTTCCTTGTATAACCCCCCACCCCGAGTGACTTTATATTTATATTCCATATAATATGACCAAGATCCAACCACAACGGTATTTTATAATCCCATTTGAACTGGTGCTTCTTCCATACTCTCATCAAGGAGTTTCTGAGTATATGGCTGTTGAATACTTTATCCACTTTATTTTCGTAAAATAAATATGCATGCCAACCAAGTTCAAGGTCATAACTTTCTATATTCAATATTCCAGTCTTTGTCCTTCCAAACCAATCACTTGCTTGTGTCAATGCTGCTGCTTCATAGTACAGTCGTAGGTTTGGAAGTTTAAGGCCACCCCTTTCACGAACATCTTGCATAATTTTCAGTTTAATGCTCAGCTTTTTCTCATTCCAAACAAACTTATTCACTCCTTTTTTGCCATTCCATCAGCTGTTTATCACTTTTAAGCAGCAGAATCATTTGAAACAAAAATAAAAATCTAGGTAGAACGTTCATCTTAACTGCTACTATTCTTCCAAGTAAAGACAGCTGCAGGTTTTTCCAGGTTTCCATATCCTTTTGTACCTTTCGCCACAACACCTCATAATTATTTTGAAACAATTTTATATTTGAATCTGCAACTTGGACTCCTAGATATCTCACCTTTGGTACTATTTCAAGTAGTACCAAAGGTACTTTGGTACAGTAGTGCCTTCCTTTCAAGTTAAAACCCAATTTAAAAGGGAGAGTTAGGCCAGATCAGCCTGTTGGAATAAAAACGTTTTTAGGGCGCGGCGGAAGATGTGTAAGTCTTGGATCCTCCGTATCTCCGGGGGGAGCTTGTTCCAGATGGCAGGTGCCCCCACAGAGAAGGCTCTCCCCCTGGGGGCCACCAGTCAACATTGTTTGGCCGACGGCACCCTGAGGAGCCCCTCTCTATGGGAACAAACTGGTCAGTGAGAGGCTACCGGTGGCAGAAGGCGGTCTCGTAAGTACCCTGGTCCTGAGCCATGGAGCGCTCTAAAGGTGGTAACCAAAACCTTGAAGCGCACCCGGAAGACCACCAGGAGCCAGTGCAGCTCGCGCAGGAGGGCGGTCACATGGGAGCGCCACGTCGCTCCCGTCACCACCCGCGCGGCCGTATTCTGGACCAGTTGGAGCCTCCGGGTGCTCCTCAAGGGGAGCCCCATGTAGAGAGCATTGCAATAGTCCAGGCGTGAGGTGACAAGGGCGTGAGTGACCATGCGTAACGAGTCCCGATCCAGAAAGAGACGCAACTGGTGAATCAGGCGAACCTGATAAAAAGTCCTCCTGGCCACAGCCGCCATATGCTCTTCTAAAGACAGCCGTGAGTCCAGGAGGATGCCCAAGTTGCGAACCCCATCTGTGGGGGCCAACGACTCGCCCCCAATAGTCAGTGATGGTGCCAACTGACTATATCAGGACGTCGGAAACCACAGCCACTCGGTCTTGGATGGGTTGAGCCTGAGCCTATTCCTCCCCATCCAGATCCGTACGGCCTCCAGGCACCGGGACATCACCTCGAGGGCATCATTGGGGTGGTCTGGGGTGGAGATGTACAGCTGGGTGTCATCAGCATACTGATGGTACTTCACCCCAAAACCATGGATGATCTCACCCAGTGGCTTCACATAAATGTTGAACAGAAGGGGCGAGAGGACCAATCCTTGTGGCACCCCACATACAAGGGGCCTCGGGGTCGACCTCTGCCCCCCTGTCAACACAGACTGCGACCGGTCGGAGAGAAAGGAGAAGAATCACTGTAAAACAGTGCCCCCAACCCCCAACCCTTCCAACCGGTGCAGCATGATACCATGGTATCATGGTATCATAGCAATAAACATTGCTATGTGTGACTTTACTGTCCTCTTGTAACAGTATGCTCAGCCTGCTCCTTGGACCATTCTAACAAGTGTGTCTTTTATTGTATTTGACAGTATCATCAATGGAATCCAGATTGAAAGCACAGAGATGGGTCTTCCCCAAAAACTTTCAAGAGAAACATTGGGAGTTTGGGATATGGGAAGGTAATGGAGGTAGTTTCAGTAGATCGTTGCTAACAGGAAAACTCTGCAAAGCCCAATTCTTAATGTCAGATAATTATCTGAAACAGTGCCACTGAACCACACTGTCTATACTGGAAGGATGGTTTTGTGTTTATACTTTCCCTCTATTTTGTCTAAGGGACTGAAGGGGGAGTGGCTTAGCCACCCTATAAATATGACCCCCTTTACCCACACACACATGGTAGACAAAGAGGAGACACACAGGAGAAAAGAGAGAAGAAAGGTTTATGCTCTAGGCACATTTACCTCAGAAATAAATAAAGACCAAGATACAATGTTCTGTGATTTAAAATGTAAATAGTTTATTGATTTTAAATAAACAAAGTTTTTCTTGATAAAAGAAATCTGGCTTAATTGTAGCTGCTGGGACATTCCAAGATCTTATTGACCTCTACAACCTAAACTAAAAACTTTTATAACAAATTGGTAGCAAGAGGCTGGTTGTGGTTTAATGATCTTTAGCAAGCTAACATATGTCATCTAAAATAAAAGGGGTCACTAAAAAGAAAATTACTTGGACCCGGGTATTAATCCCCGGTATTAACCAGAGCCCGGAGGATTCAGATGGCTAGCCAGCATCAAGAAAACTGCGAAACAAACGCGACCAGCAGAACAGATCGTTTTGACAGCTCTGATGAAGAAGCTAAAGAATATGATGAAAAAGGAGCCAGTGGGCAAATTGCAGGATACAGGTCTGTAGCCACAAGTCCTGAAAGGCCCCTAATTGACTTTTCCTCTCACTATGAGGAAAATACTGGCAAAGTAACAGCAGAAGAAAACCCTTATGATCTTCTGCTTGAAGCAACTCCTGACCCCAAAGAAGCAGCAAAGTCCAGATACAGTATCCTAAAGGCTTTAACTGAGGAAAATGACTTAAATGAATCCCTCGCTAATCTCTTCATAACAAAGAGGCTATCTGACCTCCAAAAATCAAGAGATATGTTGAAGGCAATAAAAACAAATGCCTCAATTACCTCAGAGACTCCTGTGAGCCATTATGCCAGAGAAAAGGCGGCAAATTTTTTTCTGTCAGAACCTGCCCCTTTAAATTTTCTGACAGAACCTGCATCAGCTAAGCAGAAAAACAAAATGGCAGCTTCACCACTTCCTGTTGTCACAGGATCCAAAATGGCGATGCCCATGAGCCACCAACAGGCCAAAGGCCTAACAACTAGTACAAACCCCATTAATAAAAAACAGCTAATGGGAGCAACGAATTACGAGCTGCCACCAACAGCAGTGGGACTGCCAACCCTGACTATCCCATGCATGCTGCAGAGGCAACCAACATGACCACCCAGCCAAACAACCCAGGGGCAAACTAGTTTACATGAAGCCATAAACTCTCTGGTCACCGCTTGCAGCGCCGTAGTAAAAACTTTTAAAAATACGGCTGAGGCTGCAACCCTGGCTATCCAACGTGATGTGCACGGCGCACGCAATCCTGAGGCATACTGCCCACCACCGCAGCAAGAATCACCGGCCCAGATGTTCTTCGGAGGACGTCTGGCTGAGATCCTCACACATATGGCTGATCCTCTTCTGCCGATGACAGCGTGCCAGCCAGCATCTTCCATCCGAGGTCTTCGCCCTCCAACAGGCTTGCCAGCTTCAGAGCTCTTCACCTGCTGTCCCGCGCCGATCGACAGGCCCTGGGAATCTTCCGAGGCCTCCTCGTCGCACCTTCGAGGACTCCGGACCCAACCAGCTTTTCCTGATGATCTTCAGGCCTTTCCGGCCCAATCCAGTAGACTGGAACCCCCGCCGCAGCCTTCTTTGGGAGCCCAAAGGAAGACGTCTTCCCCAATTGAGCTCCAGCCAGGACTGAGACTTGCACAGCCGCATTGCACTGAGGACCTCGCACATGCGCAGTGTGAAAAACCTCTAAAAACAGCATTTCTTACAGCTATTCCTATGCCTGCTATAGGGAGTGTTGACATTCAGCACTCTGGTCAGCAATGGCTGCCAGAAAAGCCTGAAAATAATAATTTAATGCATTTTTTGACTCCTGCTTTGCCACAGGGGTTCAAAACATTACAATTAAATGGGGAGAACCATCTGGACTGGTGCAAGCAGGTCCAGGTGGTGCTCATGAAGCAAAATTGTTTATATATGTTAACTAACCCACCTGCCATCCCCTGGTCAGCTGAGGATGAACAGGTGCACACAAAGGTTTATAGCATACTACTAGAAGCCATCAACACAGCTCTATACCCTAGTATACCTGATGGTCTCACAGTCCAACAAGTATGGACTAAATTAAATAATCTCTTTCGTAGTACAAATATGGGCACCACAACAAGGTTATCAATAAATTTTTATGGGACAAAACTCAAACCAGGCAGCAATATGAGTGAGCATATTGCAAAATTAAAAGGGATGAGGGCTGATTTAATTCAATGTGGCCACAATGTATCAGAGGAATCTTTAGTTAGCATAATGCTCAGCTCTCTGGATGATAGCTGGGATACACTTATTACAACTATTGATGGTTTGGCTCCAGAACTCCTAAATATGGAATATCTTTCTGGACACCTCATAGATGAGGATAGGCGATGTAAGGATCATGCTCCATATCAACAAAGAAACCAAAGACCCATTAGGAGACCAAATAATAATTATGACAGGGCCAATACGGTTCCCAAATGTCATAGCTGTGGCACACAAGGGCACTTCAAAAATGAATGCCCCAAAAACAATAGTTATAAGTCAACTAGCAAGAAACAACATAAGAAAAGCTATCACAAGGGAAATAACCATAAAGATAGTGGTAGAGCCCACCAAGTTAATATTATCCCTTATTTGAATAATGAAGAGATTAAGAACAACTTACATAATTATTGGATGATTGATTCTGGGGCAAGTAAGCACATAGCTTCCAATAGAAACCTCTTCAAAAGCCTCCAGAATAAAATATCTAATGTAAAAGTTGCCACAGGTGCCAATGTACTTGTTGAAGGAGTGGGAACAGTTTATATTGACGGGATTGGCGATATTGAGGGAGTACTGTTTGTACCACAGATAACCAATAACTTGCTGAGTAGCACAAAGTTATGTAGGGAAAATGGTATTAATATTAAACTCAAGGGAACTGGTGGTTATGTGACAAAACAAAATGTTATTGTTGCTAGTTTAAAACTGTTTAATGATTTGCCATACCTAATCCCACTTATTAAACCCAAGGCTCTAGAGCAGTGGAGCAACGGGCAGAAGGAAGCCAGAGTGCAGATAGATGAAATGACTACCCAAAATGTTATTGAATCTCAAACATCTCAAGGTAACAAAAAGTCAGTGACAAAGTGCCCTCTAAGGGAAAACTACTTCATAGTAAGTACGTTCATATCTTACACAGAAAGTTAGGGCACTTCAGTTTCCAGGTAATTGACAAGATGCCCCTATTTACTGAGGGTTTAGACCTTAAAAAATGTAAAGCACACCTAGACTGTGCTATCTGCAAAGAAGCTAAAAGTAAGGAAGCAAATAGGCCCAAAATTGCGAAATGCCATGCCAACAGCATGTTTCAGCTGGTCCATATGGACATAGTTGGCCCTTTTTCGGCCTCTTTGGGCAGGAAGCATTTCTTCCTAACGATTGTCAATGACCATACTCGCTACGGCTACGTTTATACAATGAGAGACAAAGCCGAAGCCTTCGAGAAATTCAAAAGCTTCTATAATTTAGTCAAAACTCAACATAAAGTAAATGTTGCTGAATTACAGACCGACCGTGGCGCGGAATTTATATCCACCAAATTCCAAAACTGGATTGAAAGCAAGGGCATAAAGCACCACAAACGGCACCTTTTTCCGCCTTTCAAAATGGCTTCATTGAACGACATAATGGCTTGTTGCAAACTATAATGAACTGTTTAAAGCGGATGCTACGTTAAGCAGAGCCTTCTGGGGAGAAGCCGTCCTCTGCACTAATTATATAATTAATAGAACATGGTCAAAAATTCTCAACCAAACCCCATATTACATGTTGTATGGGCGAAAACCCAAATTATCCCATCTAAGAATTTTCGGTACACATGCCTGGGTGAATGTCCCTAAACAACTAAAAAGAAAAGGGGGACCAAATTCAAAGAAAATGATATTCATAGGGTATGTCCCTGGCACAAAAGCATATAAGTTCTTAGATGATGATAATAAAGTTGTTGTCTCCAGGTCAGCCAACTTCGAATAAGATGAAAGCTGGGGGAGAATTCATTGTAATGACACCAATGTCTACTTCAAAGATGAAGAAAACATTCTGCCTATCACGCCTATAAATGATGATGGTGAACAGCAACAGCAACCGTCACCGGGAGTGCAACACAATGAAAGAAACTCATCTGACACTCCACCTGAACCAGAAGCACTATCTGAAGAATCATCTCCATCCAGTGTCCCATCTTCACCTCAACATCACTACACAAAGGAAAGATCTTCAACTTCCCCATGTGCCCAAGGCAAAAAACCTCTAAGATCTGAGAGGATTTATAATGCTGACACGTCATCACAAGAAGAAGACGAAGGTGAAAGGCACCAAGTAAGACGGTCCAAAAGAGTAAACAAAGGGATCCCTCCACAGAAGTATGAAGGGGTTATCGCTTCTATCAACTCTGTGACCATGGTGCTTATGAACTGAAGATGTTCTTCAACTCAATGAAGAAGAGCAAGCAAGATGGAAAGAAGCCATGCTTTGTGAAATGAACAGCCTTAAGCAAATGCAAGTATACATACCTGCCAAGGTACTCAAAGGCAAAAGGGCTATCGGGATAAGATGGGTTTTTAGAGCTAAACCCATGCCAGGTAACAAACTGTTATACAAGGCCCGATTAGTGGCCAAAGGGTACACCCAAAGGTACCCGGACAATTACCTGGACACTTATTCACCAACAGTCAGAGCCGAAATGGTAAAAGCTGCCTTAACAACTGCAGCGGCCTTAGGTGAAAAAGTTTTTCAATTTGACGTCCAGACAGCATATCTGCATGCTGATCTGAAAGAGGACATTTATGTCAAGGAGCCACCCAGTTTTGAAAGAAAAGAGGGCAAAACTTGGAAACTACAAAAGAGTCTATATGGTCTCCGACAATCAGGTCTTATGTGGTATGAACACTTCACCAAATTACTGAGGTCAATAGGTTTCACCACCTCTCCAGCTGATCAATGCCTGTTTACAAAAAGGGCACACAATATTTTTGAAAAAATATTAGTCTACGTGGATGACTTCCTTTACATAGGGCCAAACAAAGCCACATGCGATAAATTTGCAGAAATTGTAGGGAGAAAATTTACTTTAAAATCTCTAGGTCAAGTAGATAGATACTTGGGCGTTCACATAAGTCAAACTGAGAAGGGGTTTAGCCTTTTGCAATAATAATAATAATAATAATAATAATAATAATAATAATAATAATAATAATAATAATTGAATTAATTGAAAGGAGCAATATGGAAAACAGAAGAACAAACTGCTGACATACTTACAAAGCCCTTGGCTACGGATCAGCATCTATATTTGTGTAAGAAGTTATGTTTGTCATTTTAATTGCATGTATATGTAATTTTGACTTTGGTTGACAGTATAGTTCACTGTCAGAAGGGGAATTGTCAGATAATTATCTGAAACAGTGCCACTGAACCACACTGTCTATACTGGAAGGATGGTTTTGTGTTTATACTTTCCCTCCATTTTGTCTAAGGGACTGAAGGGGGAGTGGCTTAGCCACCCTATAAATATGATCCCCTTTACCCACACATACATTGAGAGACACAGAGGAGACACACAGGAGAAAAGAGAGAAGAAAGGTTTATGCTCTAGGCACATTTACCTCAGAAATAAATAAAGACCAAGAGACAATGTTCTGTGATTTAAAATGTAAATAGTTTATTGATTTTAAATGAACAAAAGTTTTTCTTGATAAAAGAAATCTGGCTTAATTGTAGCTGCTGGAACATTCCAAGATCTTATTGACCTCTACAACCTAAACTAAAAACTTTTCTAACACTTAATGCTATGAATTTCTGCTAACCATTGCCCTAACCCTACCTTTCCAAACCATGGATGTTTTTACAGCATCCAGGCTAAACTGGTTTCTCCATATCAGGATATATTAAAATAATTTTGACTGCAATACCTAGAATATCAAACCTGCCCATTTATTAAATTTGAGGAGCTCAGCTCTATGAAAAAGATATGTGAGTCATTAGGTTATAGCAAAATTTGGCAGAATTCCTGTTTCTTTTATTTGTTTTTCCATATTGCATCAAATTCTTATGTTGTTGTGAAAATAAAAGGATTTTTATCCTAAGAATTCAAACAGTATTTATTAAGAGGTTTTTTTTGAGGGAGCGGGATTAATTAAAAGCCTGTCTCAAATCAAAATATAACAAATTACACCTGGCAATTTATTATTTTAACAGCAAGAGTGATGTGGGTTTTAGTTGTCTCCTTATTTGTCTTCCAAGTTCCCACCAGTCAGTCTCTGAAAGGACAATGGATGCTTCTGGAAGGTTCTCTGGTGCAGCTTGCCATCATTTGCCCAGGCTTTAAAGAGAAGTCTTGATTGATTCCTGAGAAAAATAAACACACAACCGTTATTCTGAAGCCACCAAAACGGTAGCTAGGTTTTCAAATGGTGCCTTTGAGATATGGATGCCATTTTCAAAGAGGTTCAACCTAAGTGGCAGCCTTCATAGTAGGCCAGTTCAAGACACAGGCAAAGCAGAGATTACAGGATGCTCTTCTCTGTAGTAAGATAATTTTATTTATTTTTGTTTATTATATGTATCTCACCTTTATTATTTTTACAAATAACCCAAGGTGGAGAACATTCCCCACACACCTTCCTCCTCCTATTTTCACAACAACAACCATGTGAGGTGAGTTGGGCTGAGAAAGAGTGACTAGTCTAAAATCTGCCTATTTAGTATAAGGGGAACATAGAGCACCTTAGATGGATTTTTGAGATTAAGGCACCAGACTAAATGTTATCAGACCGTGAGTTCTAATTCTACCCTTCTGACTTTCATGCCTTAAGTAGGATTAGAACTCACAGTCTCCTGATGTCTAGCCTGGTGCCTTAACCTTAACCTTAATAGTCCACCTAAGGTGCTCTGTATTCCCCTTATACTAAACATGGTGGGGTTTGTGGAATCAGAATGCAGGACCCAAAGCAAGTAATCAAGGCTCACTGCAGTATTTACTATTAATAGTGTGCACTGGAGAAATTCCCTTCAGCTACTCGACTTTGATAATCAAAGAAAGTAGAATACAACAAAAATTAAAAATAGAATAACAACAACCCAGAAATAATAAAATGGTGCAGGAACTTATTGAAATGATTAAAATGATTCATATATCACTGAAAACAGAATTAAATGAAATGATTATAATGCTGCATGGAAAAATTAAACCGGATGAACCAGCAATCACATTAGAACACACTCAAGTGGATAAAGAAATTACTAATGAGAAGCAAGAAAATGAGATTGAAGATAAAGACAAAGACAAGGAAAAAGATATTAATTAATAAAAAATTAAATGATCATGTGGGTACTAATAATGAAAAGAAGAGGAGAATTGGGAGAAAAGAGATAAATTTAGCAATAGAGGTGAACTTTAAAGATTACATTGGGATTAACAATGATAAAAATAGAAAGGGTGGAAAGAGATAAGGAGAGAAAAAAGGGGGGAATAGGAAAAACAAAAAAAACTTAAATGATTATACTGGGATTAACAGTGGGAAAATAAGAAAGGAAAAAGGGATGGAGTGTAATGGGAAATACAGGGCAAAACAGAAGAGTTCAGGATTTTAACATGGAAAAAAAGATGGAGAAAAAGAAGAAAAGAAAAAAGAAAATGGGAGAACAGGAGAAAGAAAGAAAGAATTGATGGAAAGGGAAAAGGGAAATATGCTGTATACAGTTAGAATCAAAAATGAATTGAAGTAAGATTTTTAGATATAATGAATTTTAGAAAATGCAACAATTGAGATTGTAATACTTGGAATGTATTTAATTGTAATAAATTAAGCTGAAAATTAATTTTGTTTCAATTAAGTATAAAGCAATGGAAAATTATCATTGATTTATAAATTAACTAAAATAAGATTTAGAAATACAAATAAGTTTAATATATGAGATTGTAATATTTGGAATATCTTTAACTATAACTATGGAAACTGTAATAATTGGAACATTTTTAATTGTAATTTTGGAATTTAAGTAAAAAATTGGAAATTATATCGTATTATGAATTAATTAGATTTACAGCTTAATTAGAAGTGAAGATATTGTTGAAAAGGTATAAATATATATATCTGAAAAAGCAATTGAAAATTGGATTTAAGATTTAAGAAAATGTACTGTGCAAAGTAACTTGGTTTACTGTTTAATAAGAACAGATCACATATATATTTGAAAAAGCAATGGAAAAGAAATGAATGATTGTAACATTATATATTTAAGTGACTTTTAGTAAGATATTGGATTGTAATATTGAAGTTGACAAAGAAAAGTATTTGTGATTAGAAAAAGGGAATCTAGGGAAATATGGGGAATTACATTAGGTTGAGAAATTTTAAAATTAAGGGTTTTAACTTGGAGAAAAAAAGGGAAAAAATTGAATTTGATTAAGATTAGAGATTAGGGCGAGGGTAACATTGGTTAATAAAAATTAGAGAGAAAGATTATTATGGCAAAGAGTGAAATATATAAATTGTGTTGGAGATGATCTAAAACTGTATAAATATGTGACTCAGCCGATACTCTGTTCAGAAAAAAATGCATTGTATGTTTATGTCTTTGTGTAAAAAATAAAAAAACTTTTGCAAAAAGAAAAAAAGAAAATCGAGGGAGGAACTCTTGCAGAGAAAAGGATGCTGTCAAGCTTGTCTCAGCTTGGATGTTTAGAAAAGAAGGACCCCCAAATCCATTTGTAGCAAAAGGGATACTTTTACTAAAATCAAGTGGTTACAGCGCAAGAAAAGCTGGATCTGAGTATTCCTGTGCAAAGCCTGCCTTTTCCCCTTCTCCCAGGTCCTCCCATCTTGACCAGTTTTAAGAGTTCAATAATATTAGGAGTTTTGGTAACAGCGTTAAGGTTTGATGCCTCTTTGGTTCACATTCCATTCCATTCTCAAGCTCATGTTTTTGGAGCAGCCGGCCTGTTCCAGATTGACACCTCTGGTTTCTGTCATTCTGTCATCCCTCTTCCCTACGTCCCCATTCTCCCCTCCCTGTATTTTATGGCAGAATGCCAGCAAAGTAGGCTGAAGCTATTACGATGGCAGACCGGACAGATTCACTCATATTTATACATTTCAAAATGGAGGGGGATTTTTATGCATGCATACACATTGGTAATTAATAACCTTACTGATCTCAAGTTACTTCCTCTCCTTCTGTTACCTAGAGAGGACAATGATCTTAGTTAGAAGAAATATTTGCATCTTGAGATCCAGGGGTGCCAATGGGAATGTTCTGATAACATTTATCGCTGGGCTACAAGGAGACATTCCCAATGTCTCCATTTGTCTATTAAATAGTCTCATTCATATGAAAACTGATTTCCCCCACAGGCTGAATTTCACTCTCATGCTTTCTCTTTCTCAGCACTGTGTAATCTTCTCTGTAAGTTACTCTTGGTGGCTCATTGCTTCCTTCCCTATGCCCAAGGTCTGTATTACTTTATTTGTTTATTTATTTATTTATCAAACTTATATGCTGCCCTCTCTTCGAAAAGGACTCAGGGCGGCTCACAGGGCGTTTCCTAGGAGTCGCCAACCGACACTGTTTATGCTGAGATCTAGAGGTTTCTCCAGGTTCCTCTTCCACAAAGGCCATTGGCATCGGCTTGGAGAGCTTCCATTTCTCACAGTGAAGCTGAACCACAAAAGTGCTACTTAAAAATGGTTTGAAATGCTGATGTGAAATTACTATTTAGGAAGAAGTCTAGTCCCCTTCTGAAATCATCCATCTTGATCCCAATTGCCAGCCATTACTACAACCAAGCACTGGATTCCTACCTGATGTCTACTTCCTAGTTCAATGAAACCTTTGGACTGCTCTGCAGAACAAAAAAAAAAAAATGAAATATCAAGATAAGGTGTACATCTTATCACTAAAGAATCTGAATCTAGAAGTAAGATTCTAAGGATTCCATGATTCATGGCATAATATATATATACAGTATATTAAATATATATCAAAATATTATTGTTTGTCACATGGTCAGCCAGATGTTTAGACTGGATCTGACATTTTTTGTCCACCTACTCTGTCCTTCCAAAAAAGCTGGGATGGGTAGATATTTTTTGATGGTATTAAAGTTATTGCAGGATGTAAGCTATTCCAAATAAAGCTGCCTTTTGCAATTGACTGACAGGGATTTTGTTAATGACGATGGTGGTCAAGAGGTGATCCAGATGTTTTGGGATTCGTTATTGTTGTTGCTGTTCTTATCTTTATGTGAGCAACTAAGGCTTACTTAGAGGACATTACTAGAGACCCAACTCTTGGGACATCATGAAATATGTTTGCTCTACAAAATTTATCACTAGCATTACAAAATTGTAATCAAATGAATATGTTTCAGCAAAGAGTGGCAATAAAATCAATTTTTAGAGATTGTTCTATGAGTGAAATGGGCGATCTCTATATTTGATATATAAATGATTTTTTAAAATATCTTTTTCATCAACCGCTACTCCCTTCCAAAGGCAGAACTAATAGCTGAACTTACGTGTCTCTTCAGCCTTTGAAAAAAGGCTCTTTAAAAAATCACAGTGCTCTATCACCCTTTCCTGGAATGGCTCAGTACTAAGAAGGAAGAAATTCTGCTCTGTGGCATTATAGAGTGGCCACTTATCCTTGCTGGCTGCTGACCCAGTGGGATTCCTAAGGAGGAAGAAAAGGATATTGATGGAAACAAATCAAGGGGAGAAACAACCTAGAAAAAAGGAGAAATTTCCTGACAGAACAATTGATCAGAGGAACAGCTTTGCCTTCAGAAGCTATGAGTGCTTCATCGCTGGAGGTTTCTAGGAAGAAATTGGACAGCCACTTGTCCAGAATGTAATAGGGTCTTCTGCTTCAGTAGGAGGTTGGATTAGAAGACCTCCAAGGTCCCTTCCAACTCTGTTATTCTGATGTAGCTCTTTTCCAAAGCGACTGGTTTTGACTTGAGAAACTACAGCCAAGGGGAACTCCCAAAGGGGACTTTGAGGGAGGGGTGGAATTTGGCACTGAAAAAAGTGACTTACAACTGGTCCTTGCACTTACAACTATTCCAGCATCTCACGGTCACGTGATCAAAATTTGGCTGCTTGGCAACTGGCATGTATTTCCAATGGCTGCAATGTCCCAGGGTCACATGATCACCATTTGCAACCTTCCCAGCTGATTTTCAACAAGCAAAGTCAGTGGAGGAAACTGGATTCACATAATCATATATTGTACTTAACAATTGCAGTTATTTGCTTAATAACTGTGGTAAGAAAGATTTTAAAATTGGGTATGAGCCCCAGCCCTGTGGAATGAACTGCCCCCGGAAATTCGTAAGATCTCCGACCTCCGGGTGTTTCGCTGCGCATTGAAGACCCTGTTGTTCCGCCAAGCCGGACTATCAACACAATAGTTTTAAATTGGGTATTTAAATTTATTGGGGTTTTAAATTTGAGCCACCTATTTAATTATTTTAAATTTTATACTGTTGCTTTGTCTGTATTTTTAAATAGGCTGTACACCGCCCTGAGTCCTTCGGGAGAAGGGCGGTATAGAAATAAAATTATTATTATTATTATTATTATTATTATTATTATTATTATTATTATTATTATTCACTTAACAACTGTCTTGCTTTGCAACAGAAATTCTAGTCCCAACTGTGGTCGTAAATCATGAACTACTTGTATTAACACAACCTGTAACCATACCCAAACTAATAGTGTGCATTACTTTATGGTTGCATTACTTTAGATATAAAGTGCATTTGTTGAATGGAAAGGCTTTCTTTGGATTTAAAATACTGGTACAAATTTTTGAAATAAAGTGAACCACTTACCCAGTTCTGGCAAACTCTGCCCAGTAGTGCATCATCTTATGGCTTAGTCTGGCTTCAGCCTCTGTGTATGTTTGATTGACGGACAGCACTGATTCAAGGGTTCCAAAAACAAAAGGAACTTCAGCACCGTGAGTTGCCCCAATCCATTCAGGCCAAACTGACCATGAAGGGTGATGTGCGAATAAATAGGCATATACAGGGCTCCCAGTTTTCCTAATATTTCTTGTAGTTTCAATCAATGGACATGCAATGATCCGATCTGTATAGAAGTGGGACATAGCGGAGCGGTATTTTGCTGGGCCGTGATTTCCTTCACTGTACCTCAGTGCAATAGTCCGAATAAAATCTTCAGTTGCATTTGGCACCAACAGCTGTATCCCTTTCAGAAGCTGCTCCTGATTGATGAGATTTTGGGTGGTGTTAGGGAAAACATAGGGGACCAATGAAGCCGCTTCATCAGAGGTTTCACCTATGAGGACAGGTTTGACCTGAATTTGCCCCTCCTCCATGAGCTTTTCTGGATCACCAAACACAAACTCCCCATTTGTGGTTGGCCTGAAGGGAAAATTCAAAAGGAAGCCACCTTTCAAGAACAGAGCTATTTCATGCCGAATAAGTTCAGAAACATTTTTTGTTTGCAGACAATGCACTATGTTGCTATTATTGTCCTCGAAACAACCTAGTAGATGAACAAATTCCAGTGATTTGTGTTTGGCTTCCTCAGGAGACCTCAAAGCCCAATAGGCATTGGCTGTTCCACTCTGGATCACCGCTTGGGCAAAAAGGTCCTGGCTTTTTGGTGCAAGAAGATGGAAATTCACAGAAGATCCTCCAGCACTGTGGCCCAAAATGGTCACCAGAGAAGGATCTCCCCCAAAGGCAGCTGCATTCTTTTTTATCCACTTCAGGGCCAGCTGTTGGTCCCATAAACCGAGGTTCCCTGGAGCAGCTGGTGGCAAGTACAGAAAGCCCAGGGCTCCCAGGCGATAATTGATGGTGACTACAATGACGTTCTCAGTGGCAGCCAAAGGTGCCCCATTGAACATGTCCAGAGAAGATGCACCAATTAAATATCCCCCTCCGTGTATCGAGACCAAAACAGGGACTGGTGAAGAAGGTTGTGGCTGTGGCACCCAGATGTTGAGGGAAAGGCAATCTTCTGACAGTGGTGTTTTAGGAAACCATATCTCTGCTTCAGGGATATCCCGGGAAATAAATTGAGAACAGGAATTGCCAAAACTGGTGGCTTCCAATGTTTGCTTCCATGGCGGATGTGGAAGAGGTTTCTGGAAACGCAACTTCCCCAGGGGAGGCTCAGCATAAGGAATGCCTAGATAGGCTGTCACAGACCCAAGGCCAACCAGGACCTGCTTGCCTTTAATAGGGCCACTGCTGGTTCTGACCACTGTGTCTTCTTTAGAAGCAGAACTGGAGGCTAATGGAAAGGGAAGGAGGAGGAGGAGGAGGCAGCACAAGAGAGACGGACATAGCAGACAAGGCATTGCAACTGTAGGATGAGTTGCTGGACCTGGAAAAAGTTACAACCAATATGAGATTCTTCCAATACTGTATTAACCCACCTTATGCCAATTCATGAATACTTTATTGTGATGGTGGGGCTCCTTTTTTGCTGAGGACACCAATGGTGAGCAGGGAATGACTTAGTCAACTTTGCCCTTCTCCATGATGTATCTCCAATGTTCTAGAAAAACCGCTTAGAACTCTTGATTACTGATCCCCTTGCTCAGTGAATGGGCAGTTTTACACTGAATTGCTAGTAGATCTTCTCCAGAGTTCCCAATACAGTGTTGTTAGATATTATCTGTGTTCTAACTTTCTAACTCATTCCAGAATCCTATTCTGGAACTGGGTGTACTAAGCCCTATCTTGTAAATTATGGTTAAGATATAACTGAAATAAATAACAATATAAAATTACCCCAAATCAACATTTTTACTGCTCCAATCTTGTTTTAAATCCACCTACCATGTCAAGCCAGAAGAGTCACTGAAACCTAGGATTACGAAGGTAAGGGTGCAATCTTTTGGGAATGTTGTGCAATAAAATTCCTGAGAAAAACCAGTTATGCTAAGAATGGCAAAAAGCAAAATTGTAAAGCATCAGAAAAAAAATGGAGACAGCTCATCTATAAAAGGCTATAAATCAGTGTTTCTCAATCTTAGCAACTTTAAGATGTGTGGACTTCAAGTCCCAGAATTTTGGGAATTAAAGTCCACACATCTTAAAGTTGCCAAGGTTGAGAAATAATGAAAAAAAGAAAAAGTCAGGTACAACTGAAAAGACAAAGAGCTGTATAGTCAGCAATATTAGAGCCAAGCAAAGTAGAAATAATACCTCCCGTGATGTATCCAGTACAATTGCACTTTACTTTAGGAAATGCAATTCTATCAGCAACTACCTAGACGAGGAATATCCCACTGATTTTTGATGGGTCTTATTGCTAGATAAAGATGGTAGAAATTTGCAAACACATATCTGAACCTAGAAGAAATGACAGCCCAGTATGGGCTTTCTCTTCACTGCTTTTCTTTCCCACTCTTGTTCTCTGTGTCTCAAACTCTAGCTGGCATTTCCTACTATGGCTGAAGAAATTGTTGTCTCTTTATGTATGTTTAGCCTGGAGTAGAACTAACTAGCCTAAATCGAATTAACCAGCGAGATAAAAAAACAAAGAAATTCTAGTCCCTTTCCTAAAAAGCCTGAGTGGCGTAGGAGGCTACTAAGACAGCATTTAACATCCAGCTGCCTGCAATTACTGCGAGTTCAATTCTCACCAGGCTCAAGGTCGACTCAGCCTTCCATCCTTTCTAAGGTGGGTAAAATGAGGACCCGGTTTGTGGGGGCAATAAGCTAACTTTGTATAAAACAAACAAAAGTATGAAGGCTATTGCTTAACGCATTGTAAGCTGCCCTGAGTCTCCGGAGAAGGGCGGCATATAAAAATGAATATATTTAAAAAAAATTAAATTAAAAATCATCTTCTAATTCTCTGAAAAAACTGTTTTTAAAAAATTCTGCAGACTTACTCCCTTGTCAAATTTAACGGGACTATTTGTTATTTGAAAAAATAAAGCTTCAAAGATGACCAGGCTGTATCCTGCTCACTCAAAAAAAAAAAAAAAAAAAAAAAAAGATCACGAAAAGAGCAACTTTATATATTGCAGGAAGCTGCATTGACTGTTATGTATTGAAATGAGTAATGGAAACTAGTTGCTGAAGTTCCCACTCAGGTCCGCTATTGAAGCAGGAAAATACTTTAAGCTGATTGGTTGACCGGCTGACAAGTCTCCTATAAAAGGAGCACTATCAGCCAGTCTGTTGTTGTTTTTTTCATATGAGCTGAATAAAACGAGCTTTGCTAAAAGTCACTCTGGCCTCGTTTCCATTCTCACCCCGAATTTACCAACTGGATTCTGTCCACAACGGGGGAGGAAGCTGAAAGTATTCCAATATCAAAGACATGGAAAAAACAGAGAACTTCCTTCAAATGGGATGAGAGAACTCCAGCACAAAGGACAGTCACTATCTCTGCTATGCAACCTGCAGCCTTGAAAAGAGCCATTACAACATCTGTCCAGATTTCAAAGCAACTAAAGAACCTGAAAGGAAATAACAGAAACCTGAGGTGACCCTAAATTGGATGACTCTAAAAATGTAGGACAGACAGCATCACCACCAGATAGATTTGCAACTGGCTGACCAACTGCACTCAGCAGGTATCATGAACAATTGTGGGAGCTAGGTAGGTCTAGTGGCTAGCCTATTCGAAAGAAGGATTAGAGGGGACATGATAGCTATCTTCCAATACTTGAAGGCTGTCACAAAGAAAACCCATTCAAGCAGTAGTGGGTTCCTCCCGGTTCGGCCCGGTTCTCCGGAGCCGGTAGCAGTGATATGATGTCACCGAACCGGTTCTGCCCCCCCTGCCCCCCGCGTCTCCCCACCTCCTGCGCCCCCACCCCTCCCGCATTATTCTTACGTTTTATTTGGCCCACCCCCAATCTATTGCTGCCTCCTGAGTCCCAGCTGGTGGCTAGAGGGAAAAAAACTGTTTAAACTCTTGCCACGGGGCTTCAAAGGGCCGCCCTACAGCTGATCAGAGTTAAAAGAAAACAAATGGGTAGACGGGTGCCTGCAAAAAAACATGAGTAGATCAGTGCCTGCAAAAAATAAATGGGTAGATCGGTACAGCTCTGCAAGCAGTTAAAAGCCTGCTAGACCAGTACCTCTGCTAAATCCTAAAGAATTGTCACATGACCATCAAGCCACACCCACAAAATAAGCCACGCCCACAGAACCGGTAGTGAAATAATTAGAACCCACCCCTGCATTCAAGCCATAATTCAGTTAGTGAGTCTTAGGCAAAAAGGTACTTACAGAAGACATTCATCTTGTTCGCTTGTAGATTATCAGTGGCAATGCTTGGAAGAAGATTTAATGATGCTACGTAAAGTGCTCAAAACACTTTGATTCACATGTCAAGGTGATGCATTGGAGAATGCTTTTATACGCTAACCTTCTCACCTACAATTATACATAAAACAAGGAACAAGAAAATCACCTCTTTTGGATTTACACTCATGAGAAACACACATGAAAGAAACATATCAGTCTTGTCATTACATATCCAAATATCCTCTTGCAATAATCTAAATAGTTTTAAAAAATGGATTGAGCAAGCTGGCGAGGAATTCTGGGAGTTAAAAGTCCACACATTTTAAAGTTGCCAAGATTGTGAAACACTGATCTTATAGGAACCTTTCTCAACCTTTTTATCCTGGAGGAACCCTTGTAATAAATTTCAAGTCTGCATAAAGATCACAAAAATATAAAAACATTGCAATACAGTTAAGTTCTAACCTAGATAAAACATGTTTTACAAGAGCATAGCAACAGGCTAGCAGCTAAATTACAGCACTTAAAAATGTCCATCGGAGTGAGCAATAGCATAGTGCAATGTGCAAAGTTTTTTTTAAAAAAAAACAGATTTACAGTATTTTTTTTCTGTCACTTGTAGAATCTCTGAGTCTGAGGAATTCCAGTTGAGAAAGGCTGCAATGTTAATATCCTATGAATTCCCTCCAAACTCCCCCTTCAATTTTCAGATTGGGATTATTCGAAAGTAAACTTAGCATATCGATAAGGGTCAAAATTATACATCTGTTCCAATACCCTCCAAATATGCTTTGCAAACTTTAATATAGGAAATACAGAACAATTTTGATTTAAATCTGACATGATTCAAGAGAGGTCCTACAATATATTTCTAACTGTGTCCATAGTGGGCTTTGAATTTAATTGCTTGGATTCTTTAGAAAAATAGAGGTCATATGGCCAATCAGAAAAAAAATGATAAATTGATGGCACATAATTAATCAATAAATCAATATGGGGATTCCTCCAAATCTATACATCTACCGTGGTTCCCCAAAAATAAGACAGGGTCTTATTTTCTTTTGACCCCCGATATATGGCCTTGGCCTTATTATCAGGGGGTCTTATCCCTAAACCTTGGCCCTGCAGCGTCGACCAGCTGCTTTGCCGGTGCTGTTCAGACCACTGCCTCCAGCAATCGTGGCAGCTTTTTCGTTGTTTCCCCATGCAAACAGCACAAGGTGAGGAGGCAAAGTGGGGGGAGAAGGGGGGAATATGCCTCACACGCACCTGTCATCCATGTAGATGTTCTTCTCCTCCTGGGCGGCAGCAGCACATTCAGCTACCCAAAACTGGCTTGCTGATCTTGGCTGGCGAGGGGGAGTGACGGATGGGGAGGGGTAGGGAAGGAAGGAAATGGAATGGTGTGTTTTGGCACTCCTCTTTCCGCCTACAGTCCGACAAAGTGTGCGAGCAGGTTAGTGTGTCTTCAGTAGGATTCTACTTTTTTATTTTTTTTCATATAAAGTGCACTGTGAACAGAACATGGTCAGACTGCTCTCCCCTGTCTTAACTTTGGCTGCCTCCACCACATGCAGAGGAAGATGTCAAATTTTTCTTCTCACCGAAAGGCCCTTTTCTTTCTACAAAGGGAACTCTGTTCTTGCAAAGGTGCCATGATTTTAACTCTCGAAGCCCCTTGCTGAAGCTCCTTTCTTTGATGGCGTGAGCCACTGCCTCTGCGGCGGGCTTTCACCGTGGCCCTTGGACCTAGAACTCTGATTGGGAGCGCCTGGCCCATCTCTCTCTCGCATCACCTTTCCAGGAAATGGGTCTCCATCCCGGACTGCCGTGCCTGCCAAGCAGGCCCTTCATCCCCACGCAGGCCCCACGTGAGCCACTGGGAGGCTGCATGGAGACGCGTTGGGGGGAGGGTGTGAGATTGCTCTCCCCTGTCTTAAATTTGGCTGTCTCCACCACACACAGGCCCAATTTCAAGGACCTGGCATCTTTCTTTCAGGATCATCTGTAACCTCCACTAGCTCCCATCAGCCCAATGGAAGGGGAAGGGTGGAATGCTTCAATGGGCAAGGAAAGTTGGCACGCTCCTGAGCAGAAACCCCTGGGTGGGATGTCCCTCCCAGTGGCTGGTCCACATAGTGTGGCTTCACGAGAAAAGAAGAGGCAGACATGGGCCTCTTTCTGGAGGCGTTGAGGGCCCGCTTTGAGGATGGCTTTCATACACAACAAGTGGAGGGGGAGCTAATGTCCGTGAAACGAGACCAGCCAGCAAAGGAGTATGTTCTTGAGTTCTACCCACTTGCTGGTAAGCTGCGGGAATGGCCAGAGTGCCTTCTGGTTCACCAGTTCGGAGCGGGGCTGGACCATGAAATCTGCCAGGCCTGTGTGTACAGGGACCTTCCGCCCCGACTCCAAGAGTGGTTCCGGGCGGCTGACGAGCTGGACACTGGGTTATGGGAATTCCAGCCATGGGGGAGGTCAGCCATCCACTCCACTGCCTCGCCCTCCAAGACTGCCGTCACTGCAACAACCATTGCCCATTGTGACGGGTACAGCCATGCATAGAGGTCCAGGTGGTTTATGGCTTGGCTGAGGAATAAAGCCACCTGGTTGGGGTTGCCATCGAAGGAGACTTGCATGGTTGGGGGTCCCTATGCCACCTATGGAGGCCACCAGCCTGGGGCCCAAGCAATTCCTGGGGGCCACAGGGCATTGCCCCAAAGCTGGCGCAGGAGGGGCTGGCTGTTGGAGTCCCAAGTGAAGCCCCTGCCCGAGACCCAGCAAGCCCCGCTGTGGGTTGCAACATGTGTGGCGCATTCAGGGGTGTCAGATGAGGTCAGCCAAGCAGGACCCCTGGGCACATAGGTCAGATTGGGATGGCCCATGGGAGCATCTGGCGGCGTGGTCTAGTCATAACTTCAGGCTTCCCAGATGGAAGCGAGTCTCTGCTTGGGTCCCCAGCTTCCAGGCCTGCCACGACACCATCTGCTCTGGGCTCACCTCCTGTGGTTGCCAAGATGGAGCATCCCAGAAACTAGCCTCCCCGAAACGCTCACGCAACACATCCATAGTGCTACTACCAGGGGTGGTAGAGTAACTCCACTTGCTGTCTTCATCCCCTGTTAGGCGTCCCTCCCTCCCCCATGCAATGGGGACCCTGGACATGGAAGCATTGGAAGTCTTGGCCCAGAAGTACTGGTGGCTACCGAACTATGCCACCATTCTCCCTGTCCAGTCCCAGAGCCCACCTGGGCATCCACCCGGCTGCACCCTGGCACAGTCCTCCCGCACCTTTGGCCTCACAGCTGGCTGAGCACACTCCCCCGGTATCCTCAGATGTTAGATCCTCTGCCTCCACTGCGGCCTCCACCTCCGGTACCTCCAACAGGGTTTCTTCCACTGTAACCAAACCCAGCCACTCCACCAAACTCTGAGAACAAGCCAAAGGGCAAGGTGAAAAAGGAGCAGTGCTGACTTTCTCTCAGCCTGGCAGGGTAGGCCTGACAGGAAAGAAACAAGGCAAACATGAGTCAACCACAACTGCAGCAAAACTTGGTTTTACTTCCTATAAACAGGCCCAGCCCAGAACACGGCGAGATGGCTTCATTTAAGTCCATGTAAAGTCCGCGCCAGGAGCGTCTGCCTTCCAGCACTACTTTTCATCTGTGGGCCCCAACCCCCAATCACCCAGTGGCCACACCCCCAGTAGCCAAAATCTGGCTCTGCACTCCAGCATCCTGCCAGCCCAGCCACCATGGAGGCCACCCTGATGGTGCCCCACACCATTGTCCTCCGAAACAGCTCCATTTGCAAAGAGCCACCCAGGTCAGAGCCGGAGGCATCAGCTGGGAGGAGGCGGCTCGGTGGCCACAGGGAATCAGCTGAAAGGTGCAGGAGTTGTCTATCGCAGCCCATGTGCATCCACCGCATGCCGTGAGTGCCGGAACGCTACACCCACCACTGCTTCATCCACCGCTGTTCCTGCTGCTTCGGCCGCCACTACTCTGGTCATGTTGCACACACACGCACGCATAGGTATGGCGAGCCCTTGGACTTGCCTCAACATTCTTACAGAAGCGAAATAGCAAGTATTTATTTATTTATTTATTTATTTGTCAATAAGTACAAGGAAACAATTAACAGTATAGACATAGACATGGACACATGGCACAAATAAAAGGATATAAATAGGCAAAACATAGCCATGAACACATAGAATGATTACATATAAATGGGGACAGTAGGACAGGGATGGTAGGCATGCTGGTGTGCTTATGCACCAGTATAAGTTATTATTACGTCCCAAGGATTTACAAAAACCAGAGTTGAAAAGGCAAAACACAAGGAAATGAAGTGGGGGAAGGAGGTGTAGGGGAAAAAATCCCTTAGAACAGTACAATATTACCAGAAAAGAAGTGTCAAACTTGCATCATCACGGCGGTGTCACGTGACATATTGGGACATTTTCCTCCTTCACTAAAGCGGGCATGGGCATGGCCAATGCGTGCCGTATCCAGCCCACTGGCTGGGAGTTTGACAGCCCTGCCTTAGAGCACTAGATTCTTACTTATCAAGTTTGGCAATTGGACCAGGTTACAGGCAGTCCTTGATTTACAACTATTTGTTTAATTCAATTTTGACCATTCAAAATTACAACAGCACTGAAAAAAGAGACTTTTCCACACGTAGGACTGTTCCATCATTACATGTTCAAAATTCAGAGGCTTTATGATTCATGATGGTTGCAGTTTCAAAGGTATCCTTTGGCTACCTTCTGACAAGCAAAGTCACTCTATCTATAATCATCAGCTGCATGTATTTTGGACCTGGTAGTTCTGATTTGTCAGATTTGCCAATTAAATCTTTGTTGCAGCTGTGTTACTGGCCATTTTCTTTTATTCTGTTGCAGTCTTCTTTTTGTTGCTGTAATTTGCTCTTATTTGTTATATTTGGCTATGACTGACTGTTTATGCTGCTGCTGTACACTTGGATGCAGTCACTGGGCCCATTACCTGTTAGAAATTCTGTTTACGTATAGCACCACAGAGCAAACAAAGAATACAGTCACCATGCGCTTTACTGCTCAACTGTAACAGGAAACAGGAAACTCTACTTAAAACAAAAGAGCATAGAGTATATATCATAGATCCAAACTTGTAAACACTGCCATCTACTGACTGAATGCTATTGTAGTTATTGCATAAAAATACATTCCAACAATGAATTCCAACAGTTATGGATAATTCCAACTGCTGAGATCTGCAAGCCCAAGATAAGAAAACTGTACATCAAGTGTCGGGGGGGGGGGCAGGGAAGTACAGTAATCCTCAACTTACAACCATTCATTTAACAAATGTTCGAAGTTTCACTTATGTCACTGAAAAAAGTGACATAAAATTGGTACTCACACTTAGGACCCTTACAGCATCCTCACAGTCACATGATCAATATTCAGATGCTTGGCAATTGGCATATATTTAAGAGGATTGTAGCATCCTGGGGTCACATGATGACCATTTGCGACCTGCCCAGCCAGCTTCCAACAAGCAAAGTCAATGGGGGGAAGCTGCATTTGCTTAATGACCACATGATTCCCTTAGCTGCAGTGATTTGCTTAACAACCATGGCAAAAAGATTGTAAAATTAGGCATGAGTCACTTAACAGCTGCCTTGCTTTACAATGGAAATTCTGGTCCCAGTTGTGATCCTAAATCAAGGACTATCTGTAGCTAAAATCTTGTCTCCTCTAATAATTTGGAATCCAAAGGCAAAGCCACTTTGTCCCATTTTTCTTGGGAAATCCAAATTCTTATAAATCTGGAAATTGTTGAAGGAAGAGAAACAGCTCTTTTTTGTTTCTGACACCATGGCTCATTAAGCTGACAAGGTGTGTTGAACAATTATCATCATCATCATCACACAGGGAATTTCCCAGCAGGAATCTGTAGATTAATCTTCCATACTCTTCACCTACACTGTAGAAAGGAGTGTTGCAGGAAGCTACACCAGGGGTATCAAACTCAAGGCCCCCAGGCCGGATCCAGCCCACAGGGTGCTTCAATCTGGCCCATGGGGCTGGCCTGGAAATAGCAAAGGACTAGCCCGTGGTCCCCTCCCTCCCAGCTGGCCCATGGAGAACAACAATGCTGATCCGACCCTCCAAAAAATCCAGTTTGACACCCCTGATCTACACTAGTCAGCAAAAGCCGTTGATATTTTGGTATAGATCTTCTTCTTCCTGTTCTTTTCATAGGTGCACAAACCACAAAGTCAAAATGCTCCTGGTGTTTCATATTCAGACTCTAAGTATATCAACTTTAAATTCTCACCATCTACATGAACCATCATAAATCTTTGCCCCAGTCAAGTATCAAGATGTTCTTCTTCTGTGCAAGAATTCTTGCACAGAACTTCTTCCTGGGACATAAAATGGCTGCTGGGACCTGCTTGGCTGGTTCAGATGTAATGTTGCAACTTGGGCATTTGCTATTTCATCATGTTTTCTATACGAATGTAAGAAAGAATAGTTTCTCATGCTATATACTATATACTATTCTTCCAAGCATAGAATTCTTGGTACCAAACCTGATGCCATCATTCAAGATGGTTTGAAAAGAGGTCAAACACCGTCTTTAAATAAACCTTCTGTATTTATTTAAAAAATAAATTATTTATTTATTTATTTATTTATCAAATGTAGAATCTGCTCATCTCCCTCACAGCTCTGTATTCGAAACTTAGTACGGAAAGTTGGGAGGAGGAACTAGGAAGAAGGAAATGGATTGATAGGATCTCCTTCCATATAACACTGATCTCAGCCTATATAATGTTGAAAACATCTGTCACAGTGGTGGGTTCCTCACAGTTCAGCCAAGCCGGTAGTGGTGACGGTATGACGTCACCGAACTGGTTCTGCCCCCCCTGCCCCCCGCCCCCCACCCACCTCCCGCATTATTCTTACCTTTTATTTGGCCCCACCCCCAATCTATTGCTGCCTCCTGAGTCCCAGCTGATGGGCTATAAGGGAAAAATACTGTTTAAACTCTTGCCGTGGGGCTTCAAAGGGCCGCCCTACAGCTGATCAGTGGTAAATGGCAGTTTGGTGGTAGACTGGTGACTCCAAAAACAAATGAGTAGACTGGTGCCTGCAAAAATAAATGGGTAGACCAATGCCTGCAAAAACACATGAGTAGACTAGTGCCTGCAAAAATATATGGGTAGACCAGTGCCTGCAAAAATAAATGGGTAGACCGGTACAGCTCTGCAAGCAGTTAAAAGCCTGGTAGACCAGTACCTCTGCTAAATCCTAAAGAATTGTCACATGACCATCCAGCTATGCCCACAAAATAAGCCACGCCCACAGAACCGGTAGTAAAAAAATTTAGAACCCACCTCTGATCTGTCATCAATTTGCAACATAGCTTTCATTTTCAGGTACTCAGAGATAGCAATACCAATAGCGCTTAGACTTGTATACCACTTCACAGTGCTTTACAGCTCTCTCTGAGCAGTTTACAGAGTCAGCCTATTGCCCCCAATGATCTGGGTCCTCAGTTTACCCACCTCGGAAGAATGGAAGGCTGAGTCAATGTTGAGCCTGGTGAGATTTGAACTGCCAAGCTGCTGGCAGCCGGTGATCAGCAGTAGTAGCTTGCAGTACTGCACTCCAACCACTGCACCACTACAGCTCTTCACAATGAATTTAAGATGAACTTAAACTATGAACTCTGGGAGCAATAGGGCAGGTCCATGACCTTAAACCCCTGATTGGAAAAAGTATCTGAATGGTTTCTGTCAGGGGTGAAATCTAAAAATTTTCCCTACCGGTTCTGTGGGCGTGGCTTAATTGGTGGGTGTGGCTTGGTGGTCAGGTGACCCGGTGGGCGTGGCCAATAATAATAAATAACATAAATAATAAATTTATAAATAATAAATAGAACACAAAACAATAAGAAGGACCAAAAACCAACTTTTACACTTTACACACACACAACACAACTGACTCACACACAATGTAAAAACAGCTGCACTTGACCCAAATTGGTCCCTGCAACAAGCAGGAACCTCACACAGCCACAAAAAGCTCAAAAACCAACTTTTACACTTTACATAAACACAACACAACACAACACAACTGACTCACACACAATATAAAAGCAGCTGCACTTGACCCAAAATGGCCCCTGCAACAAGTAGGAACCTCACACCGCCACAAAAAGCTCAAAAACCAACTTTTACACTTTTTCCACACAAAATGCCACATACAGCTTTGTGAGATTTTGTATGTTTGTGTAGTTAGAGTGAAACACTACAGAAACACACCAAATCTCAGAAAGCTGCACAAATATTTTATTTTATTATTGTATTTTATTTATATTTTTAGATAAAAGCAGCTACATTTAAAACTTCCTTAACTTTAAATTACTATGTCTAAAAAAAAATAAAACTCCTTAAAAAAAAACCCAATTAATTTTTTTTAAAGCTCCCCCCCAAAAAACAAACCCCAGTTACTTACTGAAGGATATAATAAGGATATAATAAATAATACTAGAACATGATATACTGGTATACTAGATTCTGTAACCATTAGGTTCCTGTAATACATATACGCCTTTGTATTTGTGCCACATATATTATGTCTTTATATTTGTATCTCCTGTAACAAACATATTCTGTCATTAGGCCTCTGTAATGTATCTGATATTTGTCAAACATATGTTCCCGCCATTTGAGCTGCACCCATATCAATCTTCTTCCTGTTTTTCTTGTGCCATCTAAGAGCATGGTACGTATCTCAGTTGGAACTGCAGACATCATCCGGGAGATAATTTACACTTCAGTCCTCCTTTCCCAGCCAGTCACCTGACCTCTTCTTTAAGAGTTGTGGTGAATTCCTGGGGTTATACGCATTACAACAGGCTGAGAAGGGGAACCAGAAGTGATGAGTACATGCCAATTTACTGGAGTGACGTTGGATCAGGAGTTGCCTTGGTTGCCAGCTGCTTCCTGGGTTCAACTCCAAGTGCTAATTGTCAGTGATTCCATATAGATTCATGTGTGTCTGTGTAGTCACCAGTTACACTCAGACTGAAGAATCCCCATCTGACCATGTGAAAAAGTGAAAAAGTGAGCAAGCAAGAAAGGAAGCTAGGTAGGATTCTGCAGGATTTTTGAATAACTAGACCAGGGGTGTCAAACTCGATTTCATTGAGGGCCTCATCAGGATTGTGTTTGACCTCGGGGGCCGGGTTGGGTGTGGCCAGGGTGGGTGTGGCCACCTCAATATCGCTCCTGTTGGGGGCACCTGTGGTGGCCAAGTGCTAAAACAGGACTTGCCTCAGACCCTCCCTAACTCTCATTATAATCTCCTTCCTTCCTTCCTTCCTTCCTTCCTTCCTTCCTTCCTTCCTTCCTTCCTTCCTCCCTCCCTCCCTCCCTCTCTCCCTCCCTCCCTCCCTCCCTCCCTCTTCTTCTTTTTCCTTCCCTCTTCATTCTCCTTTCTTCTTCCTTCCCATCTTTCCTTCTTTTTCTTTTTCTTTCCTCTTTCTCTTTCTCCTTTCCTGAGGAAACATTCCTACTTTTGTTTTGTTTTTAGTTGTTTTGCTAGCCCTCTGCCAGTGAAAACGGAGCCTGGGAGGGCTGCGCTTAGCTTCCCTGGGCCCATTTTTGGCCGTGATGCAGCTTTCTGCCAGCAAAAACGGAGCCCAGGAGGGCTGTGCGTTGCTGCCCCGGGCCCCATTTTCGGCCGCAACAGCCTCCTGCAGCCCTCTGCCAGCAAAAACAGAGTTCCATTTTCACTGGCAGAGGTACTGCAGGCCGGTCCGTTTCCAAGGCGGCCCCGCAGGCCAGATTGAAGCACCCTGTCAGCTGGATCCAGCCTGTGGGCCTTGAGTTTGACACCCCTGAGCTAGGGGATTCTGCAGTCAAAAACCCATGTGGCTTCCACTTCATTGGCAATGCAGAAGGTTCTGAAGACCAGGTCATTCTCCCTAGTAGACAATTCTTAAATTCTTTCAAGATTTAAAGAACACTGTATTCTGCTCAGAAAATAGTAACTGGTACATGGAACAAATCTTCTAGTGCAATTCTGATGGGATCTTAATACTATGCACCAGATATAGTACCTGGGGTTCAGCCTATCTTGAATGTACTTTTATCTTCAGCTTCCTGGATCTGAAAGCAGCAGCAGTGACAATTGCTCAGGTAATTCTAGAATACTTTATGCAAGCATTCCCGACTATCAGAACTTTTAATAATAAATCACACCTTGGGTCCTTGGAAATTGTAGTGCACTCCATGTGGGATATTTGAAATCTCCAATCGGAGCAACTGATACAAACCAAACATCCGGAGGACATCAGGTGGAAGAAAGCTATTTTAATGAAATAGTGCATAGTGGCAAGTTTTAGTCATGCAAGACCTTTTTTGATAATGTGTCCTTTTTAGTCTTTCCATGCTTTCCAACAATTTTTACAATTCATGGCATCCAGTAGTTTTCCCAGAATATTTATGTGGCTCAAACACTGGGACTACAATTGCAGGAAAACGTTTGACCATCTGTCCGCCAACTGAAGCTCCGCAGAGGATGGGTGATGCAACAGGACAATGACACAAAGCATACAAGTAATTCAACCAAAAAATGGCTTCAACAGCACAGAATACGCCTTCTGGAGTGGCTCAGTCAGAGTCCTGACGTCAACCCGATTGAAATGCTGTGGCATGACCTTAAGAGAGCAATTCACACCAGACATCCCAAGAATATTGCTACACTGAAACAGTTTTGTGAAGAGGAATGGTCCAAAATTACTCCAGATCGTTGTGCAGGTCTGATCTGCAACTACAGGAAACATTGGTTGAGATTATTGCTGCCAAAGGAGGGTCAACCAGTTATTAAGTCCAAAGATTCACATACTTTTTCCTCCCTAAAAACTCCCAAAACACAATTCGTGCTCATCAATTGGCACTTTATGTTTAGGAAAGTCTTTGTACTATTCATAATATGTGCATGCCAGCTGGCTGAATTAGTTCACCTGGTAGGCAGATCTATGGTAAATATCCCACCTCTTCCCAGAAAGGATTTCAACATCACATTGTTAGTTTCTCCAAATTATATAATATGATAATCAATCATTTAAATATTGGCTTATTTGCGTAGCTAATCTTCCCCTCATGGAGAAGAGATTTCATCAAACTGAATGTTGCAATCATACCACTGTTGTCCTAAATGGGCAAAAACAGTTACAGGTAGTCCTCGACTTACAACAGTTTATTTAGGGACCATTCAAAGTTACAAGGCTACTGAAAAAATGACTTATGACCGTTTTTCACACTTAAGATGGTTGCAGTATCCATCGTTGGAGCACACCACTCCTGCTCAGACCTCCAGTTAAGTGCCACCTTTCAGCCTGTCTGGGTGCTGTTCAGCTGATCAACCTGACTCTCTGGTGTTTTCAAATGCCCCTGTTCCAGGTATCCTCCCCACCCCCCACCCGGCTACATTAATTTCCAACTTATTTAATTACATGAAGACATTTGTAATTGGTGGGTTGGAAAAATAGTCTGGACATAATTTACTTGGTCAGTAAAGCATTTGATAAAGTAGACCACAGCCTACATCTAGTTAGGATAGAAAAATGTGGGATAGACAGCATCACCACCACCAGAGGGCTTCGTAACTGGCTGACCAATCATACTCAACACACAGTCCTCAATGGAATTATATTTACATGGAGGGAAGTGCGAAGTGGGTTATTCCGAAGGTTTGCAAAGGTCACTGCTGCAAATCATCAGTATTTCTTCTGCAAAAGGTGCTGTTGCAGGTAGTCCTCAACGTACAACAGTTCCTTTACTGAACGTTCAAAGTTAACAACAGCAGTGAAAAATGTGATTTATGACTTGTTTTTCCCAGTTGCAACCTTTGCAGCATCCCCATGATCATGTGATGAAAATTCAGGTGTTTGACAACTGGTTCATATTTATGACGGTTGCCATGTCCCAAGGTCACATGATCATTTTTTGTGAATTTCTGATAGGCAAAGTCAATAAGGAAGCCAGATTCACTTAATGACCAAGTTACTAACTTATCAACTGCAGTGATTCACTTAACAACTGAGACAAGAAAAGTTGTAAAATGAGGCAAAACTCACTTAACAACATCTTGCTTAACAACAGAAAGTTTGAGCTCAATTATGGTCATAAGTCAAGGACTACCTGTACTTCGAGATTGTATCTGGCTTTAATTACCAGTGTATATTAAGCAGCTGCTGCAGTATATTCAGCAAAGCTGCTGTCCTTGATATCCATGCTCTTAAAATCAAATTTTTATCAATGTCACCTTCGTGGCAGATCAAAGGTTCAGCCTCAGATAATGGTGTGCAGTCAAAATCCAACAACCAGTCTGATGGATCCATTACCACTGCTGCCTCACACTGCTACCTGCAGAACAGCTGAGCAGTACGCTAGGCATTGTAACTCAGCTCTGCATTCAACCAGGTTACAAAATCTTCAACCAACTCACAAGATTTAACAATTGGCTCCAGTGGTGGGTTCCTCCCAGTTCGGCCTGGTTCGGCTGAGCCGGTAGCGGTGACGACATGACGTCACCGAACCGGTTCTCTTTGTCCGGGAGTTGGGCCCTCCCGCCCGCCTCCGTGTTATTCCTATCTTATATTTCTTTATTTTTAGCCCAGCTGATAGGTGCGGCTGAGTGGATTGCCACACCTCAGCTGGGAATATTGCTAAGGTGCTTGCGCGGAGCGCATGTTTGGCGCACATGTGAATGAAGCGAGCATGCATGCGGCAATCGCGCGCAAAGCCCGTGCACGAAGAGAACCGGTAGTAAAGCCGGTTAGAACCCACCACTGATTGGCTCTCATGGAACCAGACAAATTGACTCCAGCACACCACTAGCCTCAGATTTCCAGTACAAATCACCACAATTAAGACAACCAGATTACTCCAGCTCCTCCTTCAATCAAATCCTTTTAAAACAAAGGGAAGAATGCAACAGACGTCTGTGAACTAAGTATCCCGAAACAACTGGAGCACCACTCGAACACCATTGGCGTTGACAAATTCACCATCAGTCAATTGCAAAAGGCAGCTTTACTTGGAACAGCTTCCATCCTGCGACGATATCTGTCACACCGTCAAACATCCAGTTCTGCCAATCCCAGGCCCTTGGTAAGGACCACAATGCCGAAACCAGTCTGAACATCTGGCTGACTGTGCAATGATCAATAACAACAACAACAACATCAGGTGATGCATGAATTGAAGAGATCATTGTATCATCATTTCTTAAGTGAGTTTTGCCCCATTTTAAGAGGTTCTTTTTGAGGGAGTGGGATTAATTAATTTGTTATATCATGATTTGTCTCAAATCAAGATATAACAAATTACTCCAAGAAATTTATTATTTTAACAGCAAAAGTGATGCGGGTTTTAGTTGTCTCCTTAAGTTCCCACCAGTCAGTTTCCGAAAGGACAATTTCTGCTAACCATTGCCCTAACCCTACCTTTCCAAACCATGGATGTTTTTACAGCATCCAGGCTAAACTGGTTTCTCCATATCAGGATATATTCAAATAATTTTGACTGCAATACCTAGAATATCAAACCTGCCCATTTATTAAATTTGAGGAGCTCAGCTCTATGAAAAAGATATGTGAGTCATTAGGTTATAGCAAAATTTGGCAGAATTCCTGTTTCCTTTATTTGTTTTTCCATATCGCATCAAGTTCTTATGTTGTTGTGAAAATAAAAGGATTTTTATCCTAAGAATTCAAACAGTATTTATTAAGAGGTTTTTTTTTTTTGAGGGAGCGGGATTAATTAAAAGCCTGTCTCAAATCAAAATATAACAAATTACACCTGGCAATTTATTATTTTAACAGCAAAAGTGATGTGGGTTTTAGTTGTCTCCTTATTTGTCTTCCAAATTCCCACCAGTCAGTCTCTGAAAGGACAATGGATGCTTCTGGAAGGTTCTCTGGTGCAGCTTGTCATCATTTCACCAGGCTTTAAAGATAAGTCTTGATTGATTCCTGAGAGAAATAAATACACAACCATTATTCTGAAGCCAACAAAACTGTAGCTAGGTTTTCAAATGGTGCCTTTGAGATATGGATGCTATTTTCAAAGGGGTTCAACCTAAGTGGCAGCCCTTCATAGTAGGCCAGTTCAAGACACAGACAAAGCAGAGATTACAGGATGCTCTTCTCTGTAGTAAAGTGGAATAAGATAATTTTATTAATCTTTGTTTATTATATGCATCTCACCTTTATTATTTTTACAAATAACCCAAGGTGGAGAACATTCCCCACACTCCTTCCTCCTCCTATTTTCACAACAACAACAACCCTGTGAGGTGAGTTGGGCTGAGAAAGAGTGACTAGTCTAAAATCTGCCTATTTAGTATAAGGGGAACATAGAGCACCTTAGATGGATTTTTGAGATTAAGGCACCAGACTAAATGTTATCTCACAGTCTCCTGATGTTTAGCCTGGTGCCTTAACCTTAACCTTAATAGTCCACCTAAGGTGCTCTGTATTCCCCTTATACTAAACATGGTGGGGTTTGTGGAATCAGAATGCAGGACCCAAAGCAAGTAATCAAGGCTCACTGCAGTATTTACTATTAATAGTGTGCACTGGAGAAATTCCCTTCAGAAAATCGAGGGAAGATTCTACTGGAAGCATCATGGCGAGACAGTCGGGGAATAGTGGGCTCTGATGAGCCTTGCGAAATCCTGGGCTGACAAGAGATCTTTGGACCAGATCTGTCTTGTAGGATGGAGAAGAAAGAGAGGCACCTCGCACGACCAAGAGGAACAGGCAAGTTCCTCGGATGTCAGCGGAAACTCTTTTAATCAGCAGCGGGGGTGGCGGCCATTGCGGCCGTCATTAACCTGAGGCAACTGGATCAAGTTTTGAGCAGGAGCGGTGATTTCAACAGAGTATTGAAGCCGGGTGAGTGATTGCCAGTTCATAGGCAAAAAAGGAAGATTTTTAAATTTGTTAAGGGTGCCCCAGCAAAGTGACAGTGGCTAATGGGCATGGGGGCAATGAAGGAAGAAGAGTAAAGCCAAAGTTTAAAGTGGCAAAGCCCAAAAAGAAAATTGATTTTTGGACTAAAGTGTGTGGAGATAATTTAAAAATTAGAAGAAAAAACCCCCATAATAGGCGTAAAGAGGATTGGAAAGAATTTAAGAAGATTTCTCTTGATTGTTGAAGAAAGAACAAAGAGAAACTTAAAATTAAAGCCCTGTAATAGAAGATTTTTTCTTTAAAAAAGAAAAAAACCGATTTTGGGATTTGGATTTGGATTCTAAATTGATTTGGGAAAATACAAAATAAAAAAGAAGAGAAAAATTGGTAGATTGGTAACGTGGATTTTAAACAAAATGGATACTTTTTTAGGCTGTTGATTGGCATTATGGATTGGAGAGAGACATCTATAGGCAGAAAAAGAACACTACAACATTGAACTTTTTCTTTGATGACAAGAGAAGGACTTTTGTAGTGATAAAAGCGGTGGGAACTTTTAAGGAGGGTTTGTTTGTCTGCAAGTACTCGACATTGATAATCAAAGAAGGTGGATTACAACAAAAATTAAAATTAGAACAACAACAACCCAGAAATAATAAAATGGCACAGGAACTTATTGAAATGATTGAAATAGGGGAAAAAGAAGAAAAGAAAAAAAGAAAATGGGAGAACAGGAGAAAAAAAGAAATAATTGATGGAAAGGGAAAAGAGAAATATGCTGTATACAGTTAGAATCAAAAATGAATTGAAGTAAGATTTTTAGATATAATGAATTTTAGAAAATGCAACAGTTGAGATTGTAATACTTGGAATGTATTTAATTGTAATAAATTAAGCTGAAAATTAATTTTGTTTAAATTAAGTATAAAGCAATGGAAAATTACCTTGATTAATAAATGAACTAAAATAAGGTTTGGAAATACAAATAAGTTTAATATATGAGATTGTAATATTTGGAATATCTTTAACTGTAAGTATGGAAACTGTAATAATTGGATCATTTTTAATTGTAATTTTGGAATTTAAGTAAAAAATTGGAAATTATATTGTATTATAAATTAATTAGATTTACAGCTTAATTAGAAGTGAAGATATTGTTGAAAAGGTATAAATATATATATTTGAAAAAGCAATTGAAAATTGGATTTAAGATTTAAGAAAATATACTGTGCAAAGTAATTTGGTTTACTGTTTAATAAGAACAGATCACATATATATTTGAAAAAGCAATGGAAAAGAAATGAATGATTGTAACATTATATATTTAAGTGACTTTTAGTAAGATATTGGATTGTAATATTGAAGTTGACAAAGAAAAGTATTTGTGATTAGAAACAGGGAATCTAGGGAAATATGGGGAATTACATTAGGTTGTGAGATTTTAAAGTTAAGAGTTTTAACTTGGAGAAAAAAAGGGAAAAATGAATTTGATTAAGATTAGAGATTAGGGCGAGGGTAACATTGGTTAATAAAAATTAGAGAGAAAGATTATTATGGCAAAAAGTGAAATATATAAATTGTGTTGGAGATTATCTAACACTGTATAAATATGTGACTTGGCCAATACTCTGTTCAGAAAAAATGCATTGTATGTTTGTTTATGTCTTTGTGTAAAAAATAAAAAAACTTTTGCAAAAAGAAAAAAAGAAAAATGAGGGAGGAACTCTTGCAGAGAAAAGGATGCTGTCAAGCTTGACTCAGATTGGATGTTTACAAAAAAAAGACCCTCAAATCCATTTGTAGCAAAAGGGATACTTTTACTAAAGTCAAGTGGTTACAGCGCAAGAAAAGCTGGATCTGAGTATTCCTGTGCAAAGCCTGCCATTTCCCTTTCTCCCAGGTCCTCCCATCTTGACCAGTTTTAAGAGTTCAATAATATTAGGAGTTTTGGTAACAGCTTTAAGGTTTGGTGCCTCTTTGGTTCACATTCCATTCCATTCTCGAGCTCATGTTGTTGGAGCAGCCGGCCTGTTCCAGATTGACACCTCTGGTTTCTGTCATCCTGTCATCCCTCTTCCCTACGTCCCCATTCTCCCGCTCCCCGTATTTTATGGCAGGATGCCAGCAAAGTAGGCTGAAGCCATTACGATGGCAGACTGGACATTTTCACTCATATTTATACATTTCAAAATGGAGGGGGATTTTTATGCATGCATACACATTGGTAATTAATAACCTAACTGATCTCAAGTTACTTCCTCTCCTTCTGTTACCTAGAGAGGACAATGGTCTTAGTTAAAAGAAATATTTGCATCTTGAGATTCAGAGGTGCCCATGGGAATGTTCTGATAACATTTATCCCTGGGCTACAAGGACACATTCCCAATGTCTCCATTTGTCTATTAAATAGTCTCATTCATATGAAAACTGATTTGAGTTTCATTCTCATGCTTTCTCTTTCTCAGCACTGTGTAATCTTCTCTGTAAGTTACTCTTGGCGGCTCATTGCTTCCTTCCCTATGCCCAAGGTCTGTATTACTTTATTTGTTTATTTATTTGTTTATTTATTTATTTATCAAACTTATATGCCGCCCTCTCTCCGAAAAGGCGGCTCACAGCAATAAAACACATAAAATACAATATTAAAATGTTAAAAACCATTAAAACTCCCCTTAAAACCCCATCAGTCCAATCCGGACTGGCGAAATAACCATGTTTTGAGGTCAAGGCGGAAGGAGCGAAGATCAGGGGCCATCCGTAGCCCCAGGGGGAGTTGATTCCATAAGGTAGGTGTGCCCACAGAGAAAGCCAGTTCCCTAGGAGTCGCCAACCAACACTGTTTATGCTGAGATCTAGAGGTTTCTCCAGGTTCCTCTTCCACAAAGGCCATTGGCGTCAGCTTGGAGAGCTTCCATTTCTTACAGTGAAGCTCAGCCACAAAAGTGCTACTTAAAAATGGTTTGAAATGCCGATGTGAAATTACTATTTAGGAAGAAGTCTAGTCCCCTTCTGAAATCATCCATCTTGATCCCAATTGCCGGCCGTTACTACAACCAAGCATTGGATTCCTACCTGATGTCTACTTCCTAGTTCGATGAAACTTTTGGACTGCTCTGCAGAACAAAGAAAAATGAAATATCAAGATAAGGTGTACATCTTATCACTAAAGAATCTGAATCTAGAAGTAGGATTCTGAGGATTCCATGATTCATTGCATTATATATATATTGCAGGATGTAAGCTATTCCAAATAAAGCTGCCTTTTGCAATTGACTGACAGGGATTTTGTTAATGACAATGGTGGTCAAGAGGTGATCCAGATGTTTTGGGATTCGTTATTGTTGTTGTTGTTCTTATCTTTATGTGAGCAACTAAGGCTTACTTAGAGGACATTACTAGAGACCCAACTCTTAGGACATCATGAAATATGCTTGCTGTACAAAATTTATCACTAGCATTACAAAATTGCAATTAAATGAATATGTTTCAGCAAAGAGTGGCAATAAAATCAATTTTTAGAGATTGCTCTATGAGTGAAATGGGCGATCTCTATATTTGATATATAAATGATTTTTTAAAATATCTTTTTCATCAACCGCTACTCCCTTCCAAGGCAGAACTAATAGCTGAACTTACGTGTCTCTTCAGCCTTTGAAAAAAGGCTCTTTAAAAAATCACAGTGCTCTATCACCCTTTCCTGGAATGGCTCAGTATTAAGAAGGAAGAAATTCTGCTCTGTGGCATTATAGAGTGGCCACTCATCCTTGCTGGCTGCTGACCCAGTGGGATTCCTAAGGAGGAAGAAAAGGACATTGATGGAAACTAATCAAGGGGAGAAACAACCTAGAAATAAGGAGAAATTTCCTGACAGAACAATTGATCAGAGGAACAGCTTTGCCTTCAGAAGCTATGAGTGCTTCATCGCTGGAGGTTTTTAAGAAGAGATTGGACAGCCACTTATCCAGAATGTAATAGGGTCTTCTGCTTCAGTAGGAGGTTGGATTAGAAGACCTCCAAGGTCCCTTCCAACTCTGTTATTCTGATGTAGCTCTTTTCCAAAGCGACTGGTTTTGACTTGAGAAACTACAACCAAGGGGAACTCCAAAGGGGACTTGGAGGGAGGGGTGGAGTTTGGCACTGAAAAAAGTGACTTACAACTGGTCCTTGCACTTACAACTATTCCAGCATCCTCACAGTCACGTGATCAAAATTTGGCTGCTTGGCAACTGGCATGTATTTCCAATGGCTACAATGTCCCAGGGTCACATGATCACCATTTGCAACCTTCCCAGCTGATTTTCAACAAACAAAGTCAGTGGAGGAAACTGGATTCACATAATCATATATTGTACTTAACAATTGCATCACTCTCTCCTTCGCCTTGACCTTCAAACCGCTGCACCCCGCCGCAGGGAGGCGGAACCGATGAGATGGTACCGCCCCAGGCGCCTGATGGAACCTGATAGGTTCCAGATGGAGCTTGGGCCAATCCCTGAGGTCCTGGCTCATGCCTCGACTGGAGACCTAGTGGCCGCCTGGGATAGGGCGGCAGCTGGAGCTCTGGATCAAGTCGTGCCTTTGCGGCCTCTGACCCGGCGCTGATCTCACCTGGCTCCTTGGTTTACTGAGGAGCTGAGGGAGATGAAGCGCCGGAAAAGACGCCTAGAGAATAGTTGGAGGGCCAGTCATACTGAATCTGACCGGACACTGGTAAGATCTCATATTAAGAATTACCTAGTGGCGATAAAAGCAGCGAAATGCACTTATCTTGCTGCTCTTATTGCGTCATCAGATAACCGCCCGGCCGCCCTGTTTAGGGTGACCCACTCCCTGCTCCACCAGGAAGCGAGGGAGGAGCCCTTGGAGGGAAGAGCCGAGGATTTTGTTCAGTATCTGTATGACAAAATCACTCAGATTCGGGAAGATCTGGACTCCGACTGGGTAGATCCAGCGGGGATGATATAGGCAGGTCCTGAGAATGTTATCTGGGATGAGTTTGATTCTGTGACCCCTGAGGACATGGACAGGATTCTGGGTAGACTGAATGCGACCACATGTTTGTTGGACCCGTGCCCCTCCTGGTTAGTGCTGGCTCCCCGGGAGGTGACGCGAGGCTGGCTCCAGGGGATTATAAATGCTTCATTGAGCGAGGGTGTCTTCCCCGCCGCCTTGAAAGAGGCGGTGGTGAGACCTCTCCTCAAGAAGCCTTCCCTGGACCTGGCAATATTGGCTAATTATCGTCCAGTCTCCAACCTTCGCTTTGTGGCGAAGGTTGTTGAGAGTGTGGTGGAACGACAGTTTCCCCAGTACCTGGATGAAACAACGTATCTAGATCCGTTCCAGTCAGGTTTCAGGCCTGGGTACAGCACGGAAACGGCATTGGTCGCGTTGGTGGATGATCTCTGGTGGGCTCGGGACAGAGGTTGTTCCTCTGTCCTGGTCCTATTAGATCTCTCAGCGGCTTTTGATACCATCGACCATGGTATCATGCTGCACCAGTTGGAAGAGTTGGGGGTGGGAGGCACCGTATTACGGTGGTTCTCCTCCTTTCTCTCCGACTGGTCGCAGTCTGTGTTGACAGGGGGGCAGAGGTCGACCCCGAGGCCCCTTGTATGTGGGGTGCCACAAGGATTGGTACTCTCGCCCCTTCTGTTCAACATTTATGTGAAGCCGCTGGGTGAGATCATCTGTGGTTTTGGGGTGGAGTACCATCAGTATGCTGATGACACCCAGCTGTACATCTCCACCCCAGACCACCCCAACGATGCCCTTGAAGTGATGTCCCGGTGCCTGGAGGCCATACGGATCTGGATGGGGAGAAACAGGCTCAGACTCAACCCATCCAAGACCGAGTGGCTGTGGTTTCCGACGTCCCGATATAGTCAGCTGGTGCCATCGCTGACTATTGGGGGCGAAGCATTGGCCCCCACGGAAAGGGCTCGCAACTTGGGTGTCTTCCTGGATTCATGGCTGTCTTTAGAAGAGCACTTGACGGCCGTGACCGGGAGGATTTTTCATCAGGTCCGCCTGATCCGCCAGTTGCGTCCCTTTCTGGATCGGGACTCGTTACGCACGGTCAATCATGCCCTCATCACCTCCCGTCTGGACTATTGTAACGCTCTCTACATGGGGCTCCCCTTGAGGAGCACTCGGAGGCTCCAACTGGTGCAGAGTGCGGCCGTGCGGGTGGTGATGGGAGCGACGTGGCGCTCCCATGTAACGCCTCTCCTGCGTGAGCTGCACTGGCTCCCGGTGGTCTTCCGAGTGCGCTTCAAGGTTTTGGTTATCACCTTCAGAGCGCTCCATGGCTTAGGACCTGGCTATTTGCAGGACCACCTGCTACCACCAATAGCCTCCCACCTACCAGTACGCTCCCATAGAGAGGGGCTCCTCCGGGTGCCGTTGGCCAAACAATGTCGACTGGCAGCCCCCAGGGGGAGAGCCTTCTCTGTGGAGCCACCTACTATCTGGAACGAGCTCCCCCCGAGATACGGAGAATTCCAGATCTGCGTATCTTCCGTCGCTCGCTTAAGACGTTCCTATTCCAGCAAGCTGGCCTGACCTAAACTTTTCCTCTTTTTAAATGGGAATTTTAAACTTGGTTTTAAATTATTGGGGTTTTAAAATGGTTCAGCCAAATTTATTTAATTTGTTTTATCTCTATTTTAAATTTTGTATTTATATGTTTTATTTTATGGCTGTTCACCGCCCTGAGTCCTTCGGGAGTAGGGCGGTATACAAATTTAATAAAATGAAAATGAAAATGAAAATGAAAATGAAAATGAAAATGAAAATGAAAATGAAAATGAAAATGAAAATGAAATGAAATAACTGTGGTAAGAAAGATTTTAAAATTGGATATGATTCACTTAACAACTGTCTTGCTTAGCAACAGAAATTCTAGTCCCAACTGTGGTCGTAAATCATGAACTACTTGTATTAACACAACCTGTAACCATACTCAAAGGAATAGTGTGCATTACTTTATGGCTGCATTACTTTAGATATAAAGTGCATTTGTTGAATGGAAAGGCTTTCTTTGGATTTAAAATACTGGTACAAATTTTTGAAATAAAGTGAACCACTTACCCAGTTCTGGCAAACTCTGCCCAGTAGTGCATCATCTTATGGCTCAGTCTGGCTTCAGCCTCTGTGTATGTTTGATTGACGGACACCACTGATTCAAGGGTTCCAAAAACAAAAGGAACTTCAGCACCGTGAGTTGCCCCAATCCATTCAGGCCAAACTGACCATGAAGGGCGATGTGCGAATAAATAGGCATATACAGGGCTCCCACTTTTCCTAATATTTCTTGTAGTTTCAATCAATGGACATGCAATGATCCGATCTGTATAGAAGTGGGACATAGCGGAGCGGTATTTTGCTGGGCCGTGATTTCCTTCACTGTACCTCAGTGCAATAGTCCGAATAAAATCTTCAGTTGAATTTGGCACCAACATTCTTATCCCTTTCAGAAGCTGCTCCTGATTGATGAGATTGTGGGTGGTGTTAGGGAAAACAGTGTGGACAAATGAAGCCACTTCATCAGAGGTTTCACCTATGAGGACTGGTTTGGCCTGAAATTTCCCCTCCTCCATGAGCTTTTCTGGATCACCAAGCACAAACTCCCCATTTGTGGTTGGCCTGAAGGGAAAATTCAAAAGGAAGCCACCTTTCAAGGACAGAGCTATTTCATGCCGAATAAGTTCAGAAACATTTTTTGATTGCAGGCAATGCACTATGTTGCTATTATTGTCCGTCAAACAACCTAGCAGATGAGCAAATTCCAGTGATTTTTGTTTGGCTTCCTCAGGAGATCTCAAAGCCCAATAGGCATTGGCTGTTCCGCTCTGGATCACCGCTTGGGCAAAAAGGTCCTGGCTTTTTGGTGCAAGAAGATGGAAATTCACAGAAGATCCTCCAGCACTGTGGCCCAAAATGGTCACCCGGGAAGGATCTCCCCCAAAGGCAGCTGCATTCTCTTTTACCCACTTCAGGGCCAGCTGTTGGTCCCATAAGCCTAGGTTCCCTGGAGCAGCTGGTGGCAAGTACAGAAAGCCCAGGGCTCCCAAGCGATAATTGATGGTGACTACAATGACGTTCTCAGTGGCAGCCAAGGATGCCCCACTGAACATGTCCAGAGAAGATGCACCCATTAAATATCCCCCTCCGTGTATTGAGACCAAAACAGGGACTGGTGAAGAAGGTTGTGGGTGTGGCACCCAGATGTTGAGGGAAAGGCAATTTTCTGACAGTGGTGTTTTAGGAGACCATATCTCTGCTTCAGGGATATCCCGGGAAATAAATTGTGAACAGGAATTGCCAAAACTGGTGGCTTCCAATGTTTGCTTCCATGGCGGATGTAGAAGAGGTTTCTGGAAACGCAACTTCCCCAGGGGAGGCTCAGCATAAGGAATGCCTAGATAGGCTGTCACAGACCCAAGGCCAGCCAGGACGTGCTTGCCCTTAATGGGGCCACTGCTGGTTCTGACCACTGTGTCTCCTTTAGAAGCAGAACTGGAGGCTAATGGAAAGGGGATGAGGAGGAGGAGGCAGCACAAGAGAGACGGGCATAGCAGACAAGGCATTGCAACTGTAGGACGAGTTGCTGGACCTGGAAAAAGTTACAACCAATATGAGATTATTCCAATACTGTATTAACCCACCTTATGCCAATTCATGAATACTTTATTGTGATGGTGGGGCTCCTTTTTTGCTGAGGACACCAATGGCGAGCAGGGAATGACTTAGTCAACTTTGCCCTTCTCCATGATGTATCTCCAATGTTCTAGAAGAACCGCTTAGAACTCTTGATTACTGATCCCCTTGCTCAGTGAATGGGCAGTTTTACACTGAATTGCTAGTAGATCTTCTCCAGAGTTCCCAATACAGTGTTGTTAGATATTATCTGTGTTCTAACTTTCTAACTTATTCCAGAATCCTATTCTGGAACTGGGTGTACTAAGCCCTATCTTGTAAATTATGGTTAAGATATAACTGAAATAAATAACAATATAAAATTACCCCAAATCAACATTTTTACTGCTCCAATCTTGTTTTAAATCCACCTACCATGTCAAGCCAGAAGAGTCACTGAAACCTAGGATTACGAAGGTAAGGGTGCAATCTTTTGGGAATGTTGTGCAATAAAATTCCTGAGAAAAACCAGTTATGCTAAGAATGGCAAAAAGCAAAATTGTAAAGCATCAGAAAAAAAATGGAGACAGCTCATCTATAAAAGGCTATAAATCAGTGTTTCTCAATCTTAGCAACTTTAAGATGTGTGGACTTCAAGTCCCAGAATTTTGGGAATTAAAGTCCACACATCTTAAAGTTGCCAAGGTTGAGAAATAATGAAAAAAAGAAAAAGTCAGGTACAACTGAAAAGACAAAGAGCTGTATAGTCAGCAATATTAGAGCCAAGCAAAGTAGAAATAATACCTCCCGTGATGTATCCAGTACAATTGCACTTTACTTTAGGAAATGCAATTCTATCAGCAACTACCTAGACGAGGAATATCCCACTGATTTTTGATGGGTCTTATTGCTAGATAAAGATGGTAGAAATTTGCAAACACATATCTGAACCTAGAAGAAATGACAGCCCAGTATGGGCTTTCTCTTCACTGCTTTTCTTTCCCACTCTTGTTCTCTGTGTCTCAAACTCTAGCTGGCATTTCCTACTATGGCTGAAGAAATTGTTGTCTCTTTATGTATGTTTAGCCTGGAGTAGAACTAACTAGCCTAAATCGAATTAACCAGCGAGATAAAAAAACAAAGAAATTCTAGTCCCTTTCCTAAAAAGCCTGAGTGGCGTAGGAGGCTAATGCCTCCTACTAAGGCAGCATTTAACATCCAGCTGCCTGCAATTACTGCGAGTTCAATTCTCACCAGGCTCAAGGTCGACTCAGCCTTCCATCCTTTCTAAGGTGGGTAAAATGAGGACCCGGTTTGTGGGGGCAATAAGCTGACTGTATAAAATATACAAAAATATGAAGGCTATTGCTTAACACATTGTAAGCCGCCCTGAGTCTCCAGAGAAGGGCAGCATATAAAAATAAATACATTTTAAAAAAATTAAAAATCATCTTCTAATTCTCTGAAAAAACTGTTTTTAAAAAATTCTGCAGACTTATTCCCTTGTCAAATTTAACGGGACTATTTGTTATTTGAAAAAAGAAAGCTTCAAAGATGACCAGGCTGTATCCTGCTCACTCAAAAAAAAAAAAAAAAAAAAAAAAAGATCACGAAAAGAGCAACTTTATATATTGCAGGAAGCTGCATTGACTGTTATGTATTGAAATGAGTAATGGAAACTAGTTGCTGAAGTTCCCACTCAGGTCCGCTATTGAAGCAGGAAAATACTTTAAGCTGATTGGTTGACCGGCTGACAAGTCTCCTATAAAAGGAGCACTATCAGCCAGTCTGTTGTTGTTTTTTTCATATGAGCTGAATAAAACGAGCTTTGCTAAAAGTCACTCTGGCCTTGTTTCCATTCTCATCCCGAATTTACCAACTGGATTCTGTCCACAATGGGGGAGGAAGCTGAAAGTATTCCAATATCAAAGACATGGAAAAAACAGAGAACTTCCTTCAAATGGGATGAGAGAACTCCAGCGCAAAGGACAGTCACTATCTCTGCTATGCAACCTGCAGCCTTGAAAAGAGCCATTACAACTTCTGTCCAGATTTCAAAGCAACTAAAGAACCTGAAAGCAAATAACAGAAACCTGAGGTGACCCTAAATTGGATGACTCTAAAAATGTAGGACAGACATCATCACCACCAGATAGATTTGCAACTGGCTGACCAGCAGGTATCATGAACAATTATGGGAGCTAGGTAGGTCTAGTGGCTAGCCTATTCGAAAGAAGGATTAGAGGGGACATGATAGCTATCTTCCGATACTTGAAGGCTGTCACAAAGAAAACCCATTCAAGCAGTAGTGGGTTCCTCCCGGTTCGGCCCGGTTCTCCGGAGCCGGTAGCGGTGATATGATGTCACCGAACCGGTTCTGCCCCCCCTGCCCCCTGCGTCTCCCCACCTCCTGCGCCCCCACCCCTCCCGCATTATTCTTACGTTTTATTTGGCCCACCCCCAATCTATTGCTGCCTCCTGAGTCCCAGCTGGTAGCTAGAGGGAAAAAAACTGTTTAAACTCTTGCCACGGGGCTTCAAAGGGCCGCCCTACAGCTGATCAGAGTTAAAAGAAAACAAATGGGTAGACGGGTGCCTGCAAAAAAACATGAGTAGATCAGTGCCTGCAAAAAATAAATGGGTAGATCGGTACAGCTCTGCAAGCAGTTAAAAGCCTGCTAGACCAGTACCTCTGCTAAATCCTAAAGAATTGTCACATGACCATCAAGCCACACCCACAAAATAAGCCATGCCCACAGAACCGGTAGTAAAATAATTAGAACCCACCCCTGCATTCAAGCCATAATTCAGTTAGTGAGTCTTAGGCAAAAAGGTACTTACAGAAGACATTCATCTTGTTCGCTTGTAGATTATCAGTGGCAATGCTTGGAAGAAGATTTAATGATGCTACGTAAAGTGCTCAAAACACTTTGATTCACATGTCAAGGTGATGCATTGGAGAATGCTTTTATACGCTAACCTTCTCGCCTACAATTATACATAAAACAAGGAACAAGAAAATCACCTCTTTTGGATTTACACTCATGAGAAACACACATGAAAGAAACATATCAGTCTTGTCATTACATATCCAAATATCCTCTTGCAATAATCTAAATAGTTTTAAAAAATGGATTGAGCAAGCTGGCGAGGAATTCTGGGAGTTAAAAGTCCACACATTTTAAAGTTGCCAAGATTGTGAAACAGTGATCTTATATGAACCTTTCTCAACCTTTTTATCCTGGAGGAACCCTTGTAATAAATTTCAAGTCTGCATAAAGATCACAAAAATATAAAAACATTGCAATATAGTTAAGTTCTAACCTAGATAAAACATGTTTTACAAGAGCATAGCAACAGGCTAGCAGCTAAGTTACAGCACTTAAAAATGTCCATCCGAGTGAGCAATAGCATAGTGCAATGTGCAAAGTTTTTTTTTTAAAAAAAACAGATTTACAGTATTTTTTTTCTGTCACTTGTAGAATCTCTGAGTCTGAGGAATCCCAGTTGAGAAAGGCTGCAATGTTAATATCCTATGAATTCCCTCCAAACTCCCCCTTCAATTTTCAGATTGGGATTATTCGAAAGTAAACTTAGCATATCGATAAGGGTCAAAATTATACATCTGTTCCAATACCCTCCAAATATGCTTTGCAAACTTTAATATAGGAAATACAGAACAATTTTGATTTAAATCTGACATGATTCAAGAGAGGTCCTACAATATATTTCTAACTGTGTCCATAGTGGGCTTTGAATTTAATTGCTTGGATTCTTTAGAAAAATAGAGGTCATATGGCCAATCAGAAAAAAAATGATAAATTGATGGCACATAATTAATCAATAAATCAATATGGGGATTCCTCCAAATCTATACATCTACCGTGGTTCCCCAAAAATAAGACAGGGTCTTATTTTCTTTTGACCCCCGATATATGGCCTTGGCCTTATTATCAGGGGGTCTTATCCCTAAACCTTGGCCCTGCAGCGTCGACCAGCTGCTTTGCCGGTGCTGTTCAGACCACTGCCTCCAGCAATCGTGGCAGCTTTTTCGTTGTTTCCCCATGCAAACAGCACAAGGTGAGGAGGCAAAGTGGGGGGAGAAGGGGGGAATATGCCTCACACGCACCTGTCATCCATGTAGATGTTCTTCTCCTCCTGGGCGGCAGCAGCACATTCAGCTACCCAAAACTGGCTTGCTGATCTTGGCTGGCGAGGGGGAGTGACGGATGGGGAGGGGTAGGGAAGGAAGGAAATGGAATGGTGTGTTTTGGCACTCCTCTTTCCGCCTACAGTCCGACAAAGTGTGCGAGCAGGTTAGTGTGTCTTCAGTAGGATTCTACTTTTTTATTTTTTTTCATATAAAGTGCACTGTGAACAGAACATGGTCAGACTGCTCTCCCCTGTCTTAACTTTGGCTGCCTCCACCACATGCAGAGGAAGATGTCAAATTTTTCTTCTCACCGAAAGGCCCTTTTCTTTCTACAAAGGGAACTCTGTTCTTGCAAAGGTGCCATGATTTTAACTCTCGAAGCCCCTTGCTGAAGCTCCTTTCTTTGATGGCGTGAGCCACTGCCTCTGCGGCGGGCTTTCACCGTGGCCCTTGGACCTAGAACTCTGATTGGGAGCGCCTGGCCCATCTCTCTCTCGCATCACCTTTCCAGGAAATGGGTCTCCATCCCGGACTGCCGTGCCTGCCAAGCAGGCCCTTCATCCCCACGCAGGCCCCACGTGAGCCACTGGGAGGCTGCATGGAGACGCGTTGGGGGGAGGGTGTGAGATTGCTCTCCCCTGTCTTAAATTTGGCTGTCTCCACCACACACAGGCCCAATTTCAAGGACCTGGCATCTTTCTTTCGGGATCATCTGTAACCTCCACTAGCTCCCATCAGCCCAATGGAAGGGGAAGGGTGGAATGCTTCAATGGGCAAGGAAAGTTGGCACGCTCCTGAGCAGAAACCCCTGGGTGGGATGTCCCTCCCAATGGCTGGTCCACATAGTGTGGCTTCACGAGAAAAGAAGAGGCAGACATGGGCCTCTTTCTGGAGGCGTTGAGGGCCCGCTTTGAGGATGGCTTTCATACACAACAAGTGGAGGGGGAGCTAATGTCCGTGAAACGAGACCAGCCAGCAAAGGAGTATGTTCTTGAGTTCTACCCACTTGCTGGTAAGCTGCGGGAATGGCCAGAGTGCCTTCTGGTTCACCAGTTCGGAGCGGGGCTGGACCATGAAATCTGCCAGGCCTGTGTGTACAGGGACCTTCCGCCCCAACTCCAAGAGTGGTTCCGGGCGGCTGACGAGCTGGACACTGGGTTATGGGAATTCCAGCCATGGGGGAGGTCAGCCATCCACTCCACTGCCTCGCCCTCCAAGACTGCCGTCACTGCAACAACCATTGCCCATTGTGACGGGTACAGCCATGCATAGAGGTCCAGGTGGTTTATGGCTTGGCTGAGGAATAAAGCCACCTGGTTGGGGTTGCCATCGAAGGAGACTTGCATGGTTGGGGGCCCCTATGCCACCTATGGAGGCCACCAGCCTGGGGCCCAAGCAACTCCTGGGGGCCACAGGGCATTGCCCCAAAGCTGGCGCAGGAGGGGCTGGCTGTTGGAGTCCCAAGTGAAGCCCCTGCCCGAGACCCAGCAAGCCCCGCTGTGGGTTGCAACATGTGTGGCGCATTCAGGGGGGTCAGATGAGGTCAGCCAAGCAGGACCCCTGGGCACATAGGTCAGATTGGGATGGCCCATGGGAGCATCTGGCGGCGTGGTCTAGTCATAACTTCAGGCTTCCCAGATGGAAGCGAGTCTCTGCTTGGGTCCCCAGCTTCCAGGCCTGCCACGACACCATCTGCTCTGGGCTCACCTCCTGTGGTTGCCAAGATGGAGCATCCCAGAAACTAGCCTCCCCGAAACGCTCACGCAACACATCCATAGTGCTACTACCAGGGGTGGTAGAGTAACTCCACTTGCTGTCTTCATCCCCTGTTAGGCGTCCCTCCCTCCCCCATGCAATGGGGACCCTGGACATGGAAGCATTGGAAGTCTTGGCCCAGAAGTACTGGTGGCTACCGAACTATGCCACCATTCTCCCTGTCCAGTCCCAGAGCCCACCTGGGCATCCACCCGGCTGCACCCTGGCACAGTCCTCCCGCACCTTTGGCCTCACAGCTGGCTGAGCACACTCCCCCGGTATCCTCAGATGTTAGATCCTCTGCCTCCACTGCGGCCTCCACCTCCGGTACCTCCAACAGGGTTCCTTCCACTGTAACCAAACCCAGCCACTCCACCAAACTCTGAGAACAAGCCAAAGGGCAAGGTGAAAAAGGAGCAGTGCTGACTTTCTCTCAGCCTGGCAGGGTAGGCCTGACAGGAAAGAAACAAGGCAAACATGAGTCAACCACAACTGCAGCAAAACTTGGTTTTACTTCCTATAAACAGGCCCAGCCCAGAACACGGCGAGATGGCTTCATTTAAGTCCATGTAAAGTCCGCGCCAGGAGAGTCTGCCTTCCAGCACTACTTTTCATCTGTGGGCCCCAACCCCCAATCACCCAGTGGCCACACCCCCAGTAGCCAAAATCTGGCTCTGCACTCCAGCATCCTGCCAGCCCAGCCACCATGGAGGCCACCCTGATGGTGCCCCACACCATTGTCCTCCGAAACAGCTCCATTTGCAAAGAGCCACCCAGGTCAGAGCCGGAGGCATCAGCTGGGAGGAGGCGGCTCGGTGGCCACAGGGAATCAGCTGAAAGGTGCAGGAGTTGTCTATCACAGCCCATGTGCATCCACCGCATGCCGTGAGTGCAGGAACGCTACACCCACCACTGCTTCATCCACCGCTGTTCCTGCTGCTTCGGCCGCCACTACTCTGGTCATGTTGCACACACACGCACGCATAGGTATGGCGAGCCCTTGGACTTGCCTCAACATTCTTACAGAAGCGAAATAGCAAGTATTTATTTATTTATTTATTTATTTGTCAATAAGTACAAGGAAACAATTAACAGTATAGACATAGACATGGACACATGGCACAAATAAAAGGATATAAATAGGCAAAACATAGCCATGAACACATAGAATGATTACATATAAATGGGGACAGTAGGACAGGGATGGTAGGCATGCTGGTGTGCTTATGCACCAGTATAAGTTATTATTACGTCCCAAGGATTTACAAAAACCAGAGTTGAAAAGGCAAAACACAAGGAAATGAAGTGGGGGAAGGAGGTGTAGGGGAAAAAATCCCTTAGAACAGTACAATATTACCAGAAAAGAAGTGTCAAACTTGCATCATCACGGCGGTGTCACGTGACATATTGGGACATTTTCCTCCTTCACTAAAGCGGGCATGGGCATGGCCAATGCGTGCCGTATCCAGCCCACTGGCTGGGAGTTTGACAGCCCTGCCTTAGAGCACTAGATTCTTACTTATCAAGTTTGGCAATTGGACCAGGTTACAGGCAGTCCTTGATTTACAACTATTTGTTTAATTCAATTTTGACCATTCAAAATTACAACAGCACTGAAAAAAGAGACTTTTCCACACGTAGGACTGTTCCATCATTACATGTTCAAAATTCAGAGGCTTTATGATTCATGATGGTTGCAGTTTCAAAGGTATCCTTTGGCTACCTTCTGACAAGCAAAGTCACTCTATCTATAATCATCAGCTGCATGTATTTTGGACCTGGTAGTTCTGATTTTTCAGATTTGCCAATTAAATCTTTGTTGCAGCTGTGTTACTGGCCATTTTCTTTTATTCTGTTGCAGTCTTCTTTTTGTTGCTGTAATTTGCTCTTATTTGTTATATTTGGCTATGACTGACTGTTTATGCTGCTGCTGTACACTTGGATGCAGTCACTGGGCCCATTACCTGTTAGAAATTCTGTTTACGTATAGCACCACAGAGCAAACAAAGAATACAGTCACCATGCGCTTTACTGCTCAACTGTAACAGGAAACAGGAAACTCTACTTAAAACAAAAGAGCATAGAGTATATATCATAGATCCAAACTTGTAAACACTGCCATCTACTGACTGAATGCTATTGTAGTTATTGCATAAAAATACATTCCAACAATGAATTCCAACAGTTATGGATAATTCCAACTGCTGAGATCTGCAAGCCCAAGATAAGAAAACTGTACATCAAGTGTCGGGGGGGGGGGCAGGGAAGTACAGTAATCCTCAACTTACAACCATTCATTTAACAAATGTTCGAAGTTTCACTTATGTCACTGAAAAAAGTGACATAAAATTGGTACTCACACTTAGGACCCTTACAGCATCCTCACAGTCACATGATCAATATTCAGATGCTTGGCAATTGGCATATATTTAAGAGGATTGTAGCATCCTGGGGTCACATGATGACCATTTGCGACCTGCCCAGCCAGCTTCCAACAAGCAAAGTCAATGGGGGGAAGCTGCATTTGCTTAATGACCACATGATTCCCTTAGCTGCAGTGATTTGCTTAACAACCATGGCAAAAAGATTGTAAAATTAGGCATGAGTCACTTAACAGCTGCCTTGCTTTACAATGGAAATTCTGGTCCCAGTTGTGATCCTAAATCAAGGACTATCTGTAGCTAAAATCTTGTCTCCTCTAATAATTTGGAATCCAAAGGCAAAGCCACTTTGTCCCATTTTTCTTGGGAAATCCAAATTCTTATAAATCTGGAAATTGTTGAAGGAAGAGAAACAGCTCTTTTTTGTTTCTGACACCATGGCTCATTAAGCTGACAAGGTGTGTTGAACAATTATCATCATCATCATCACACAGGGAATTTCCCAGCAGGAATCTGTAGATTAATCTTCCATACTCTTCACCTACACTGTAGAAAGGAGTGTTGCAGGAAGCTACACCAGGGGTATCAAACTCAAGGCCCCCAGGCCGGATCCAGCCCACAGGGTGCTTCAATCTGGCCCATGGGGCTGGCCTGGAAATAGCAAAGGACTAGCCCGTGGTCCCCTCCCTCCCAGCTGGCCCATGGAGAACAACAATGCTGATCCGACCCTCCAAAAAATCCAGTTTGACACCCCTGATCTACACTAGTCAGCAAAAGCCGTTGATATTTTGGTATAGATCTTCTTCTTCCTGTTCTTTTCATAGGTGCACAAACCACAAAGTCAAAATGCTCCTGGTGTTTCATATTCAGACTCTAATTATATCAACTTTAAATTCTCACCATCTACATGAACCATCATAAATCTTTGCCCCAGGCAAGTATCAAGATGTTCTTCTTCTGTGCAAGAATTCTTGCACAGAACTTCTTCCTGGGACATAAAATGGCTGCTGGGACCTGCTTGGCTGGTTCAGATGTAATGTTGCAACTTGGGCATTTGCTATTTCATCATGTTTTCTATACGAATGTAAGAAAGAATAGTTTCTCATGCTATATACTATATACTATTCTTCCAAGCATAGAATTCTTGGTACCAAACCTGATGCCATCATTCAAGATGGTTTGAAAAGAGGTCAAACACCGTCTTTAAATAAACCTTCTGTATTTATTTAAAAAATAAATTATTTATTTATTTATTTATTTATCAAATGTAGAATCTGCTCATCTCCCTCACAGCTCTGTATTCGAAACTTAGTACGGAAAGTTGGGAGGAGGAACTAGGAAGAAGGAAATGGATTGATAGGATCTCCTTCCATATAACACTGATCTCAGCCTATATAATGTTGAAAACATCTGTCACAGTGGTGGGTTCCTCACAGTTCAGCCAAGCCGGTAGTGGTGACGATATGACGTCACCGAACTGGTTCTGCCCCCCCTGCCCCCCCGCCCCCCACCCACCTCCCGCATTATTCTTACCTTTTATTTGGCCCCACCCCCAATCTATTGCTGCCTCCTGAGTCCCAGCTGATGGGCTATAAGGGAAAAATACTGTTTAAACTCTTGCCGTGGGGCTTCAAAGGGCCGCCCTACAGCTGATCAGTGGTAAATGGCAGTTTGGTGGTAGACTGGTGACTCCAAAAACAAATGAGTAGACTGGTGCCTGCAAAAATAAATGGGTAGACCAATGCCTGCAAAAATACATGAGTAGACTAGTGCCTGCAAAAATATATGGGTAGACCAGTGCCTGCAAAAATAAATGGGTAGACCGGTACAGCTCTGCAAGCAGTTAAAAGCCTGGTAGACCAGTACCTCTGCTAAATCCTAAAGAATTGTCACATGACCATCCAGCTATGCCCACAAAATAAGCCACGCCCACAGAACTGGTAGTAAAAAAATTTAGAACCCACCTCTGATCTGTCATCAATTTGCAACATAGCTTTCATTTTCAGGTACTCAGAGATAGCAATACCAATAGCGCTTAGACTTGTATACCACTTCACAGTGCTTTACAGCTCTCTCTGAGCAGTTTACAGAGTCAGCCTATTGCCCCCAATGATCTGGGTCCTCAGTTTACCCACCTCGGAAGAATGGAAGGCTGAGTCAATGTTGAGCCTGGTGAGATTTGAACTGCCAAGCTGCTGGCAGCCGGTGATCAGCAGTAGTAGCTTGCAGTACTGCACTCCAACCACTGCACCACTACAGCTCTTCACAATGAATTTAAGATGAACTTAAACTATGAACTCTGGGAGCAATAGGGCAGGTCCATGACCTTAAACCCCGGATTGGAAAAAGTATCTGAATGGTTTCTGTCAGGGGTGAAATCTAAAAATTTTCCCTACCGGTTCTGTGGGCGTGGCTTAATTGGTGGGTGTGGCTTGGTGGTCAGGTGACCCGGTGGGCATGGCCAATAATAATAAATAACATAAATAATAAATTTATAAATAATAAATAGAACACAAAACAATAAGAAGGACCAAAAACCAACTTTTACACTTTACACACACACAACACAACTGACTCACACACAATGTAAAAACAGCTGCACTTGACCCAAATTGGTCCCTGCAACAAGCAGGAACCTCACACAGCCACAAAAAGCTCAAAAACCAACTTTTACACTTTACATAAACACAACACAACACAACACAACTGACTCACACACAATATAAAAGCAGCTGCACTTGACCCAAAATGGCCCCTGCAACAAGTAGGAACCTCACACCGCCACAAAAAGCTCAAAAACCAACTTTTACACTTTTTCCACACAAAATGCCACATACAGCTTTGTGAGATTTTGTATGTTTGTGTAGTTAGAGTGAAACACTACAGAAACACACCAAATCTCAGAAAGCTGCACAAATATTTTATTTTATTATTGTATTTTATTTATATTTTTAGATAAAAGCAGCTAAATTTAAAACTTCCTTAACTTTAAATTACTATGTCTAAAAAAAAATAAAACTCCTTAAAAAAAAACCCAATTAATTTTTTTTAAAGCTCCCCCCCAAAAAACAAACCCCAGTTACTTACTGAAGGATATAATAAGGATATAATAAATAATACTAGAACATGATATACTGGTATACTAGATTCTGTAACCATTAGGTTCCTGTAATACATATACGCCTTTGTATTTGTGCCACATATATTATGTCTTTATATTTGTATCTCCTGTAACAAACATATTCTGTCATTAGGCCTCTGTAATGTATCTGATATTTGTCAAACATATGTTCCCGCCATTTGAGCTGCACCCATATCAATCTTCTTCCTGTTTTTCTTGTGCCATCTAAGAGCATGGTACGTATCTCAGTTGGAACTGCAGACATCATCCGGGAGATAATTTACACTTCAGTCCTCCTTTCCCAGCCAGTCACCTGACCTCTTCTTTAAGAGTTGTGGTGAATTCCTGGGGTTATACGCATTACAACAGGCTGAGAAGGGGAACCAGAAGTGATGAGTACATGCCAATTTACTGGAGTGACGTTGGATCAGGAGTTGCCTTGGTTGCCAGCTGCTTCCTGGGTTCAACTCCAAGTGCTAATTGTCAGTGATTCCATATAGATTCATGTGTGTCTGTGTAGTCACCAGTTACACTCAGACTGAAGAATCCCCATCTGACCATGTGAAAAAGTGAAAAAGTGAGCAAGCAAGAAAGGAAGCTAGGTAGGATTCTGCAGGATTTTTGAATAACTAGACCAGGGGTGTCAAACTCGATTTCATTGAGGGCCTCATCAGGATTGTGTTTGACCTCGGGGGCCGGGTTGGGTGTGGCCAGGGTGGGTGTGGCCACCTCAATATCGCTCCTGTTGGGGGCACCTGTGGTGGCCAAGTGCTAAAACAGGACTTGCCTCAGACCCTCCCTAACTCTCATTATAATCTCCTTCCTTCCTTCCTTCCTTCCTTCCTTCCTTCCTTCCTTCCTTCCTTCCTTCCTCCCTCCCTCCCTCCCTCTCTCCCTCCCTCCCTCCCTCCCTCTTCTTCTTTTTCCTTCCCTCTTCATTCTCCTTTCTTCTTCCTTCCCATCTTTCCTTCTTTTTCTTTTTCTTTCCTCTTTCTCTTTCTCCTTTCCTGAGGAAACATTCCTACTTTTGTTTTGTTTTTAGTTGTTTTGCTAGCCCTCTGCCAGTGAAAACGGAGCCTGGGAGGGCTGCGCTTAGCTTCCCTGGGCCCATTTTTGGCCGTGATGCAGCTTTCTGCCAGCAAAAACGGAGCCCAGGAGGGCTGTGCGTTGCTGCCCCGGGCCCCATTTTCGGCCGCAACAACCTCCTGCAGCCCTCTGCCAGCAAAAACAGAGTTCCATTTTCACTGGCAGAGGTACCGCAGGCCGGTCCGTTTCCAAGGCGGCCCCGCAGGCCAGATTGAAGCACCCTGTCAGCTGGATCCAGCCTGTGGGCCTTGAGTTTGACACCCCTGAGCTAGGGGATTCTGCAGTCAAAAACCCATGTGGCTTCCACTTCATTGGCAATGCAGAAAGTTCTGAAGACCAGGTCATTCTCCCTAGTAGACAATTCTTAAATTCTTTCAAGATTTAAAGAACACTGTATTCTGCTCAGAAAATAATAACTGGTACATGGAACAAATCTTCTAGTGCAATTCTGATGGGATCTTAATACTATGCACCAGATATAGTACCTGGGGTTTAGCCTATCTTGAATGTACTTTTATCTTCAGTTTCCTGGATCTGAAAGCAGCAGCAGTGACAATTGCTCAGGTAATTCTAGAATACTTTATGCAAGCATTCCCGACTATCAGAACTTTTAATAATAAATCACACCTTGGGTCCTTGGAAATTGTAGTGCACTCCATGTGGGATATTTGAAATCTCCAATCGGAGCAACTGATACAAACCAAACATCCGGAGGACATCAGGTGGAAAAAAGCTATTTTAATGAAATAGTGCATAGTGGCAAGTTTTAGTCATGCAAGACCTTTTTTGATATTGTGTCCTTTTTAGTCTTTCCATGCTTTCCAACAATTTTTACAATTCATGGCATCCAGTAGTTTTCCCAGAATATTTATGTGGCTCAAACAGTGGGACTACAATTGAATTCCTCTAAAAACTCCCAAAACACAATTCGTGCTCATCCATTGGCACTTTATGTTTAGGAAAGTCTTTGTACTATTCATAATATGTGCATGCCAGCTGGCTGAGTTAGTTCACCTGGTAGGCAGATCTATGGTAAATATCCCACCTCTTCCCAGAAAGGATTTCAACATCACATTGTTAGTTTCTCCAAATTATATCTCTGGTGTTTTCAAATGCCCCTGTTCCAGGTATCCTCCCCACCCCACACCCGGCTCCATTAATTTCCAACTTATTTAATTACATGAAGACATTTGTAATTGGTGGGTTGGGAAAATAGTCTGGACATAATTTACTTGGTCAGTAAAGCATTTGATAAAGTAGACCACAGCCTACATCTAGTTAGGATAGAAAAATATGGGATAGACAGCATCACCACCACCAGAGGGCTTCGTAACTGGCTGACCAATCATACTCAACACACAGTCCTCAATGGAATTATATTTACATGGAGGGAAGCGCGAAGTGGGTTATTCCGAAGGTTTGCAAAGGTCACTGCTGCAAATCATCAGTATTTCTTCTGCAAAAGGTGCTGTTGCAGGTAGTCCTCAACGTACAACAGTTCCTTTACTGAACGTTCAAAGTTAACAATAGCAGTGAAAAATGTGATTTATGACTTGTTTTTCCCAGTTGCAACCTTTGCAGCATCCCCATGATCATGTGATGAAAATTCAGGTGTTTGACAACTGGTTCATATTTATGACGGTTGCCGTGTCCCAAGGTCACATGATCATTTTTTGTGAATTTCTGATAGGCAAAGTCAATAAGGAAGCCAGATTCACTTAATGACCAAGTTACTAACTTATCAACTGCAGTGATTCACTTAACAACTGAGACAAGAAAAGTTGTAAAATGAGGCAAAACTCACTTAACAACATCTTGCTTAACAACAGAAAGTTTGAGCTCAATTATGGTCATAAGTCAAGGACTACTTGTACTTCGAGATTGTATCTGGCTTTAATTACCAGTGTATATTAAGCAGCTGCTGCAGTATATTCACCAAAGCTGCTGTCCTTGATATCCATGCTCTTAAAATCAAATTTTTATCAATGTCACCTTCGTGCCAGATTAAAGGTTCAGCCTCAGATAATGGTGTGCAGTCAAAATCCAACAACCAGTCTGATGGATCCATTACCACTGCTGCCTCACACTGCTAGCTGCAGAACAGCTGATTAGTACGCTAGGCATTGTAACTCAGCTCTGCATTCAACCAGGTTACAAAATCTTCAACCAACTCACAAGATTTAACAATTGGCTCCAGTGGTGGGTTCCTCCCAGTTCGGCCTGGTTCGGCTGAGCCGGTAGCAGTGACGACATGACGTCACCGAACCGGTTCTCTTTGTCCGGGAGTTGGGCCCTCCCGTCCGCCTCCGTGTTATTCCTATCTTATATTTCTTTATTTTTAGCCCAGCTGATAGGTGCGGCTGAGTGGATTGCCACACCTCAGCTGGGAATATTGCTAAGGTGCTTGCGCGGAGCGCAAGTTTGGCGCACATGTGAATGACGCGAGCATGCATGCGGCAATCGCGCGCAAAGCCCGTGCACGAAGAGAACCAGTAGTAAAGCCGGTTAGAACCCACCACTGATTGGCTCTCATGGAACCAGACAAATTGACTCCAGCACACCACTAGCCTCAGATTTCCAGTACAAATCACCACAATTAAGACAACCAGATTACTCCAGCTCCTCCTTCAATCAAATCCTTTTAAAACAAAGGGAAGAATGCAACAGACGTCTGTGAACTAAGTATCCCGAAACAACTGGAGCACCACTTGAACACCATTGGCACTGATAAATTCACCATCAGTCAATTGCAAAATGCAGCTTTACTTGGAGCAGCTTCCATCCTGCGATGATATCTGTCACACCGTCAAACATCCAGTTCTGCCAATCCCAGGCCCTTGGTAAGGACCACAATGCCAAACCCAGCCTGAACATCTGGCTGACTGTGCAATGATCAATAATAACAACAACAATATCAGGTGATGCATGAATTGAAGAGATCATTGTATCATCATTTCTTAAGTGAGTTAATTAATTAAAAGCCTGTCTCAAATCAAAAGTATGAAGGGTATTGCTTAAATGGGACTCCCCTTGAGGAGCACCCGGAGGCTCCAACTGGTCCAGAATGCGGCCGCGCGGGTGGTGACGGGAGCGACGTGGCGCTCCCATGTGACCCCCCTCCTGCGCAAGCTGCACTGGCTCCCAGTGGTCTTCCGGGTGCGCTTCAAGGTTTTGGTTACCACCTTTAGAGCGCTCCATGGCTCAGGACCAGGGTATTTACGAGACCGCCTTCTGCCACCAGTAGCCTCTCACCGACCAGTTCGCTCCCATAGAGAGGGGCTCCTCAGGGTGCCGTCAGCCAAACAATGTCGACTGGCGTCCCCCACCTGAATGAGATGTTTTGTTTCTTTAGCTCAGTCACCAAAAATCCAAATTTCTTTCTGTCTTTTAACATCTTAGGTGGCAACTCTTTATATATCCAGATCTTTCTTCCATTCAGTTGTAGAGTAGAATTAAAGGATTTTTGCACAATATCATTTCTTATTCCTTTATCTGTAAAGTAAATCACCACATCTCTAGGCAATTGCCTTTGCTTTGCAATCCAAGAATTTACTCTATAGGCCTTGTCAATCTTACAAGATACCTCCTCAGGATGAACCTTTAAAATCCCGGCCAGAACTTCAGCAAATATTTTTCTTAAATCATCTCTATTATTTTCCTGTAAGCCTCTCATTCTAACCGCAAATTCCGTGAGCCTGTATTGCATCATTGTAACTTCTTTTTCAATCTCTTGCTTTACATTTTCTGCATTGTAAGTCTCGTGATCAACTTCCTTTTTAGACTTTACTTCTAAGCTATTGTCTTGAATATTTATCAAATCATTTTCAATTCTTTGTATTTTATTATTCAAATTATAAATCTTATCATCAACTTCCTCCATTTTAGACTCTAATAACTTGATATTTGTATTCATCTTTATAACTATTTCTGAAAAAGCGTTAGTTACTGTTACAATCTTTCGTTGCAAATTATCATACTTTTGTTGTATCAATTCTTTAATTTCCTGCCTAAATTTTTCAAGATTCTGGTTCACAATCTCGTCATGTCTTGCCATTTCCGCCAGAACAAATTCTTTTACATTAAACCCACTCTTCTGAGTCTGCAAGTTCAAAACTTGTTCACATAATTGTAAATGGGGGAACACCCCCCCCCGCTGCTTGTTTGTCTGGCTTTGTTAGTTTTAACACCATCCTGCCACACAGACAAACTCTTTTTAAAGAAAGAAGTCTTCTCTCCAAACAAAGTCAATATCAAATCTCCAAGAAGAAAGAAACTTAAAATAGAAAATTTTCTTCTCAATTCTAGCCAGCACTGTTTATTCTGCTACTTTGTAGCTTGTTACGGAAGGACTTTCGCTTTCGGCTTTTTTCTTCTCAAGCCTCAGCAGTCGCCATTTTAAACTTTTTTTTCCTTCACTTAAGATCGCTTATAAAATCATTAAGAATACTTGTGATTTAGGGTCCCAAGTCCAAATCTCATCCTCTTTAATTAAACAATCTGTTGATTTTCGTTGAGAGGCTTGGTCTCGTCGCCTGGCTCTGCAAAAGGCAGAGTTCTCCCGAAGCCCGGAGCAGCGGTGAAGAAAATAGGGAGCCTCATCCTGCTTCGTCCCCAAGAGTAAAGCAAAAACTCTGGGGACTTCACAGAGGGCTCTACCTGCCCTCGCCGGCTCTGTCTCACATTTCCTTAAGGAAATGGAGTTTTTCGAGCTGCCTTTCAGGTGTAAAGGCGGCTCTTTACGGGCGACAGGGCTGGCGGTCCCAGGAGACCGTCTGACAGCGACGGAAGCCCTTAAATTTGTTTTTTGAGCCCAAATTATTTAATCTATTTTTAATAGTTTTTAACTTTTGTATGTTATTTGTATTTTTATCTTGGCTGTTCACCACCCTGAGTCCTCTGGGAGTAAGGTGGTATACAAATATGATAAAATAAAATAAATAAATAATAAAATAAAAGCATTGTAAGCCTCCCTGAGTCTCCGGAGAAGGGTGGCATATAAAATCAAACTAATAATAATAATAAATCAAGATATAACAAATTACTCCTAGCAATTTATTATTTTAACAGCAAAAGTGATGTGGGTTTTAGTTGTCTCCTTATTTGTCTTCCAAGTTCCCACCAGTCAGTCTCTGAAAGGACAATGGATGCTTCTGGAAGGTTCTCTGGTGAAGCTTGTCATCATTTGCCCAGGCTTTAAAGATAAGTCTTGATTGATTCCTGAGAGAAATAAACACACAACTGTTATTCTGAAACCACCAAAACTGTAACTAGGTTTTCAAATGGTGCCTTTGAGATATGGATGCCATTTTCAAAGAGGTTAAACCTAAGTGGCAGCCCTTCATAGTAGACCAGTTTAAGACACAGGCAAAGCAGAGATTCCAGGATGCTCTTCTCTGTAGTAAGGTAGAATAAGATAATTTTATTTATTTTTGTTTATTATATGTATCTCGCCTTTATTATTTTTACAAATAATCCAAGGTGGAAAACATACCCCACACTCCTTCCTCCTCCAATTTTCCCAACAACAGCAACCCTGTGAGATAAATTGGGCTGAGAGAGAGTGACTAGTCTAAAATCAGCCTATTTATTATAAGGGGACCACAGAGTACCTTAAATGGATTTTTGAGATTAGGGCACCAGACTAAATGTTATCAGACTGTGAGTTCTAATCCTACCTTTTTGGCTTTCATGACTAAGGTAGGATTAGAACTCACAGTCTCCTGATGTCTAGCCTGGTGTCTTAATCTTAACCTTAAAAGTCCACCTAAGGTGCAGCTTAGGGTTGCCAGGTGTCCAACATTTGAGCGGACAGTCCACTTTTTTCACATTATGTTCACTATTTTTTTTCACAAAATAGTGGACATTTTTTTAATTAAAAAGCTTTATGATGAAATGGTACGTAATCTAAAGCTGTACAGTCTAAGAGAATAAGGATAGGAGAATCGCTTTTTGTCTTTTTTTCATGTTAGAATGAGACAAAGATCGAATGCTCATTGCAATAATCACATTTTACACAACAGCGCAAAAAATGCATTAAAGCAGTTATCTTTTGATATCGAAAATGTAGTGCTGAAGGTTTTTGCTGAATTTTCGAATTCTGCGAAGAAACGAGAAGAGTTGAAATCATTTTTTGAGTTTTGCGAGTCAGAATTCCATGAAGTTTTGCGCTATGTTCCAACACATTGGTTAAGTTTGTTTAAAGCAGTTGAAAGACTTCTTTTAAACTGGATACCTTTAAAATCATATTTTATTTCTCTTGGATCTGATGAATGCCATAAGGTTATCTGGAACCTTATTTCGAATCAGGAAAATGAACTCGCAAAGGACGATGAACCAACAATTGCAGAATTGTATTTATATTTCACGCACTTCTTCATGTCAATAATGCAAGACACCCTACTGAAGCTGGAAAGCAAGAAAATTCTTGCATGTGATCTTCACATTATCATATGTAAGCTGCGTGATTCTTTGCAGAAAAAAATACGATGAGCAGTTTTTTGGAATGAAAGTTTTATTTGCCTTACGTAAAAAACATTTGCCTGAGAATGCCATGCAAAAGTTCAAGAAAGAAGCCATCATCGTGTATCAAAGAGCCATTGCGTACCTAGAAAAGTGGTATAATTTCACCGATTCAGTATATGAGAGACTAAGTTGTTTCAATCTAATTGATCGCAATAATCCTCCAACTTTAGAAGAAATGACGAACATCTGGTTATTATCACCATGGCGAGAAGAACTTCCACCCAACACTGTCTTCGATGAAATTTCTGCCTTAGAAGAAGTTTATGTTCATCTGCAGGGCGATTCATCCCTTGATAAGTGGACATACTTTTTCAAGAAAGAGCCAGCTCCGAGTTTACTGAAACTGTTCCAGTATTGTGCATCAATTCCGATATCAAATGCAAACGTTGAACGAATTTTCAGCGTCATGGGAAATTTGTGGACTGACGAACGTAACCGATTGCTTGTACCATCAGTTCAAAATGAACTTTGTATATTTTTTAATATTTCTCAACATTGTACTGAAATTAAAGAATTATTCCTTAAATACAAAGAATTGATCAAAGCTGCGCAGTCAAATAAAAAATACACACAACAGCAAAGTAAAATGTAATTTAATGTAATTTTAAAATGTAAAATGTAATTTTACATATTATTATAATATATTTGATGTTTTGAATTTTAAGTAAAGTTTTGAAGTGATTATTTTAATCACTTTAATAACATTTTAAAATGTTTGTAAGAAAATATATAATTTAATTGTATTTTTTTTTTGTTTTTTTACTACTTAACACCCCCACCCCCCTGCTTGTCCGCTATTTTTTGGAAGCAGACCTGGCAACCCTAAAGGTGCTCTGTATTTCCCTTATACTAAACATGGAGGGGTTTGTGGCATCAAAATGCAAGACCCAAAGTACGCAATCAAGGTTCGCTGCAGTATTTACTGTTAATTTACTCCAGTGTGCACTGGAGAAATTCCCTTGAAAAAATAGTGGGAGGAACTCTTGCAGAGAAAAGGATGCTTTCAGGCTTGTCCCAGCTTGGATGTTTAGGAAAGAAAGACCCTCGAATCCATTTGTAGCAAAAGGGACACTTTTACTAAAGTCAAGTGGTTACAGCGCAAGAAAAGTTGGATCTGAGTATTCCTACGCAAACCTTTTCCCCTTCTCCCAGGTCCTCCCATCTTGACCAGATTTAAGACTCAAATAATATTAGGAGTTTTGGTAACAGTGTTAAGGTTTGGTGGAGTTTCACATTCCATTCCATTCTCATGCTCACGTTCTTGGATCAACCAGTCTGTTGCAGATTGACACCTCTGGTTTCTGTTATTCTGTCATCTCCCTTCCCTACGTCCCCATTCTCCTCCTCCCCGCATTTTATTGCAGGATGCCAGTGAAGTAGGCTGAGGACATTATTTATTTATATGTTTGTTTGTTTGTCAAACATGTACAAGATAATAAGTATAGGTATGAACATAAACATGAACAAAGGAAGTAAATACAGATAAATAGAGACAATAAGACAGGGATGGTAGGCACACTGGTGCACTTATGCACGCCCCCTTTATGGACATTTTAAGAATGGAGTGAGATCCACGGTAGACAGTTTAAGGTTGAAGCTATGAGGGTTAGAGGCTATAACAAGGGAGTCGGGTAGAGCATTCCAAGCATTGACCACTCTGTTGCTGAAGTCGTATTTTCTGCAATCGAGTTTGGAGCTGTTTACCTTGTATTTGTATCTATTGTTTGCCCGTGTATTATTGTTGTTGAAGCTGAAGAAGTCATTGACAGGTAAGATGTTGTAGCAGACAATTTTGTGTACTGTGCTTAGATCATAGCCCAGGTGGCGCAGTTCCAGATTGTCCAAGCCCAAAATTTCAAGTCTGGTGGCATATGGAATTCTATTGTGAGTAGAGGACATTATGATGGCAGACCTGACAAATTCACTCATATTTATACATTTCAAAATGCAGGGGGATTTATATGCATGCATATACTTTGGTAATTAATAATCTAACTGCTCTCAAATTCCTTCCTGCCCTTCTATTACCTAGAGAGGACAATGGTCTTAGTTAGAAGAAGTATTTGCATCTTGAGATTCAGGGATGCCTATGGGAATGTTCTGATAATGTTTATCACTGGACTACAAGGACACATTCCCAAAGTCTCAATTTGTCTATTAAATAGTTCCATTCATATGAAAACTGATTTCCCCCACAGGCTGAATTTCATTCTCATGCTTTCTCTTTCTCAGCACTGTGTAACCTTCTCTGTAAGTTACTCTTGGTGGCTCATTCCTTCCTTCCCTATGCCCAAGATCTCTGTTTGTTTATGCTGAGATCGAGAGGTTCCTCCAGGTTCCTCTTCCACAAAGGCCATTGGCATCAGCTTGGAGAGCTTCCATTTCACACAGTGAAGCTGAGCCACAAAAGTGCTACTTAAAAATGGTTTGAAATGCTGATGTGAAATTACTATTTAGAAAGAAGTCTAGTCCCCTTCTGAAATCATCCATCTTGTTCCCAATTGCCAGGCATTATTACAACCAAGCACTGAATTCCTACCTGCTGTCTTCTTCCTAGTCCGATGAAACAGAATCACCTTTGGACTGCTCTGCAGAACAAAGAAAAACAAAATATCAAGATAAGGTGTACATCTTATCACTAAAGAATCTGAATCTAGAAGTAGGATTCTAAGGATTCCATGATGCATGGCAATAATATATATTTATTAAATATATATCAAAATATTATTGTTTGTCACATGGACAGCCAGATGTTTAGACTTGATCTGACATTTTTTGTCCACCTACTCTGTCCTTCCCAAAAAGCTGGGATGGGCAGATATTTTTTGATGGCATTAAAGTTATCATTGCAGAATGTAAGCTATTCCAAATAAAGTTGCCTTTTGCAATTGACTGAGAGGGATTTTGTCAATGACGATGGTGGTCAAGAAGTGATCCAAATGTTTAGGGATTCGTTATTGTTGTTGTGGTTATCTTTATGTGAGCAACTAAGGCTTACTTAGAGGACATTACTAGAGACTCAACTCTTGGGATGTCATGAAATATGCTTGCTCTACAAAATTTATCACTAATATTACAAAATTGCCCAGTGTAAAATCAAATGAGTATGTTTCAGCAAAGAGTGGCAATAAAATCAATTTTTAGAGTTTGCTCTATGAGTGAGATGGGTGATCTCTATATTTCATATATAAATGATTTTTTAAAATGTTGAGGTAGAAAACGTATCCAGAGGTACTCTTCCTGCTCTTGATGTCTCCTGCCCAATCGGCATCTGCGTAGCATGATAGTTTGGGTTCAGTGGATGAGTCAGGTTCGAGGCATAGGTAGGCATCAGCACTGTATTTTAGATACCTGAGTACCTTTTTGATGGCATCCCAGTGGTATGTAGTGGGTTGACTGACATGCCTGGATAATAGGTTGACAGCTAATGCGATATTGGGTCTTGTCCAGTTAGCTATATACAGTAATGATCTTATGGTGGACCTGTACAATTTGTTGTCTGTGAAGGGCTCCATTTCATTATACATGTTCTTTAGGAAATCCGGCTGCATGGGGATTTCACTGGGTTTGGCTTCTGACATGTTGCATCTGTGTAGCAACTCTACTATCTTCTCCTTTTGGGAGAGTCTGAAACCTTTACTTATAATGATTATGTGAACTCCTAAGTATTTGTCTACTGTTCCCAGTGATTTAAGTGAAAAGTGTTTTCTTAGTTCTGTGGCAAAGCTATTGCATTTGGTCTTTTGTTTCCCTATGTATAATATGTCGTCTACGTAAACGAGGACACTTTCAATTGAGTCATTTTCTCTTTTTATGAAAAAGCACTTGTCTGCTGATGTGGCTATAAAGCCCATTGAGTTGAGGACTCTGGCTAGGCAGTCATACCACCTTTTGCCGGATTGTCTGAGTCCGTATAAGCTTTTGTTTAAGAACCATGTGTTACCTTCTTCAACATCTATTCCCGGTGGGGCCCTGACATAAAGTCTTTTGTCTAGTTCAGCATGCAGGTATGCTGTTTCTACATCGAATTGATATACCCCTAGCCCCAGGATGGAAGCTATCACTAGGGCGCTCTTTTTTTTTTTTTTTTTTTATTTAAAACAGTACATCAAACAAAAAAAAATAGTCAAACAAATGATCGCGACAGAAACTTTACATGATATTTACACTTTCTACGGTATGTAGGCTTCAGTCAAATTTAACAAATATTAAACATAGTCCTGGTTATATTTGACTTTTTGGGTGTCACTAGGGCGCTCTTGACACTCTCGGCCCTGACTGTGGGAGAATAGGTGTCTGTGTAGTCATCGGGATATTTTTGAGCAAAGCCCTGGGCTACCAGTCTTGCTTTGTACAGTGCCTTGTTATCCTCTAGGTTTTTGATCTTGTATACCCACTTGGTCCCAATTGGTTTTTTATTTTCTGGTACCGTGGCTGGTGTGTATCCTTATAGGTCTTTGAGGCTCCTCATCTCCTTTGCCATAGCCTGTTCCCATTTTTCTCTCTCTTCTTGGGGAAGCTTTAGTATGTCTTCATATGAGCTGGGAGTAGTGTTGCTCGTCTGTATGGACATGATGTAGTCCTCGGACCTCTTTGGCATTTTGTTTCTGTTTGTTCTGACCAGTCTGTCAGGTGGCATGTCTGTATCATGTAGGCACTTGGCTTCTTTATCTGTGAGTTTGTCAAGACTGAGTGTGGGGTGCCCTTCCTTCCATTCCCCAATTTTGACGCCATGGTGTTTGGATCCATGAGCTCTGAGTTCACTGGTTTTGTTTGCGTCCTGGTCTCTTTCTCTTTGTCTGCATTTGGGTATGTTCCCCCCAAAGAAAATGTAATTGGAATGTAATTTTGACCAGTTGGAATGTTCATGGAAATCTACAGACTGTGACACCACGAATTTGTTGTTGCTGTCTATAAATCTGTAGCCTTTTGTCCCTGGTTCATACCCCATGAATCTTAGTCTCTTGGAGACCTTGTCTCCTTTTCTTCTTAACTGTCTGGGAATATGAACATCTGCTGGGACACCAAACACGTGTAGGTGGTTTAGGTTGGGCTTCCTTTGGTACATCATCTCATACGGTGTTTTGTTGATTATGCTGGACCACAGCCTGTTTAAGGTATAATTTGAATAATGGAGGGCTTCTGACCAGAAGGTTTGGCCCATGCCTGCATCCTCTAGGATACATCTCATCATGGTTTGGAGCATGCCATTTTTACATTCCACCACTCCGTTCTGGAAGGCAGAAAAGGGTGAAGAAGTGGAGTATAATATGCCGCATTCCTTCAGCCATTTTGAAAAGTCTCTGGCCATGAATTCAGAACTGCGGTCCATCATTACCTGTTTGACTCTTGTATTATGTTGAACCTCTACCCTTTTATAGAATTCCTTGAACCTTTGGAATGCCTCCTTTTTGTGTTTAAGTGTGTATACGAAACCATAGCGGCTATAGTTGTCTAAAATGGTTAGGAAAAACCTCTCCTTGTACCTGATGGATGGCTTTAGTGGTCCTACCGGGTCCATGTGTATTAATTGAAAAGTGGAGTCAGTGGTTCGCCCTGATTTCTTTGGCCTTGGCTTAACCTTGATTTTTGAACATTTACAGACAGAAAACTCGAGATAGTTTTCACAATTCTTTACTTTCAAACCTTCAGTACATTCAAACATTTTTTTCACAACTGGGAACCCTATGTGGCCTAGTCTTCTATGGAGGAGGTGAGCACAATTGTCATGATTGGGCTTCCCCATGGAGATTGTGTCTCTACCGGGTGATTTGCATTTGGTGGTTTCCTGGTTGACCCCCTCTGCTCCTCCTTTTTCTATTTCCTCACCAGATATGTTTACATTTACACACCTTTGATCACCCTCGTTAGGTATGAAGTATGGTAGGCCACCATGTATTGTTATTTCTCCAATGTTTTCTCCTTTACTGGACATGTACACCCTGCCTTCCCTGAATATCACCTTGGTGTCTGTGTCTCAGGTTAATTTTGTGGTGGCTAATACATTGTATGGTATTTCTGGTGCAAACAGCACCCCCTCTATTTCTCCTATCCCTGGGATGTGCACACTCCCCTTTCCCATTACTCTGGTGCTGCTCTGGTTGGCCACTTTTATTTCAAAGTCCACTTTGATGAAGGAGATGAATAATTTGGCATTGTATGTGGTGTGGTTGGTGGCTCCTGAGTCTATGAGCCACACATTCTCCCTTACTTCCTGACTGAGAGTTGATTCCCCGTATCTGAAACCGTATATGGGTCCCGTGTTGCTGTCCCAGGAGCTATCTCTGCACTCACTGCTTCGTTTGGGGTTGGGGGATCACCCCCGCCCTCGTTCCTTGATGGGTCTGTGGTCCAGTGAGTGCCTCCCCTGGTATCTTTTCCCAGATTCAGGGCTCTCTCTACATTCATTGTACCCCCTATCTCTGTTATTTCTGGGGCAATCCCTTTTGAAATGGTTCCTGGAACCTCATGAGAAACATTCTGGGATACTATTTATTCTGTCCTGGAACTCAACTCTTTTTACTGGTCTGGGGTCCCTTCTTGATAGGTGGCGGTCCCTTCTTAAATTATCCTCAGCAATTAAACGGTTGGTGAGAGTATCTAATGACATGTGCCCTATGCTGAGGCTGTCTAACTGTGTGACAAAATTGTCCCAGCTGGAATCAAGCGAGTTTATGGCCTCCCCTCTCTGTAGCAATTCAGCCCTGGTGGCATTGAGTTTTAATAAGTGTTCACTCATGGGCACCCCTGGTCTGAGTCTGGCAGAGTGAAATTCTCTTGATATTCTTGTAGTGGTGGCTCTGCTCCTGCTGTAGAATAAACCATAAAGTTTCTGCATAACTTTGTATACAGTCAGGTGACTGCTTATACTGGGGTACATGGTGGGTGAGATACTCGCTAACAACAAACAAAATGCTTTATGGTGCATACAGTCTATTTCAAAAGACCATGGTTTCTTGGGTGGTTTGGAAATTTAAAAAAGTACATTTTCCCTCATAAATACTATTTAGAGTTGTTGGCTCCACTCTAGGAGGTTTTTTCCATCTAATTGGAGCTTTGGGAAATTATTTGGTAAGGTCCCTGAATTGTGGGAATTATTACTTACAAAAGGTCCATGGTCCTGGATGTGAGAGAATTCACAATAAGGCGTTGGTATACTTGCAGCTAGGTTGAAAAAATAGGCAGTCATTTTTTTTCTTCACTCTCAGCAAGGGAAGACTGAGCATGCACGAAGCTCATTCTCTGCTGGAAGTCGCCAGGTGAGGAGCTCACAGCCGCGGCTCCTGGAGCTAGGCCCAGGCCTGCCAGGGGAAGTTCGGACTCACCCCTGGGAGCCCGGGACTAGTCAGCAGAAGCTTGGAATTGGTCCTGGGTTTCTGAATCATCAGCGAGCGTCAGCAGGTGGCCCGAGATCTCGTGGTTGTCAGGTGGGGCCTCCAGGAGATCGGCTGGTCGGTGAGTGCGGCGGTCGACTCCGGTCCATAGAAGTTGGTCGTATGTCGAGGAGGGAAGCCAGGAGGAGGCTGCAGTGCTGGTGAGTAGATTGCTTGTACTTTGGGCCTCGGCTCTTGCATTGGTGGCTGTGCTGCCGGTTGGTTCGCAGTGCGCCATGATGCCGTTGTGTCGGTAGCAGATGGGAGTGTCTTGCTGGTGGCTGGAGTTGTGCTACCTTGGGGTGTTGCTGTGTCAGCGTGTGTTAGAGCGTTCCCTCTGGTTACGGGTGTCCATTCAGTGCACGGAGGGAATGTAGGCGGCCTGTAAGCGGGGCCGAATGCCGTAGTGAAGGTCTCGATGACCTTTTCTATTTTGAGTTCGGTAGGCGAGCTCCTATTGGCTTGATTCCATCCCTCTTCATTATTTTTAGATGGTCCCTTATTTATTTTGGGTTCGGGGCCCGTTCACGCCAAAGAATTTGAATGCAGGCCTCCCATTGGTTGCTGGCCATTCAAAGATGGCCACCGTGAAAAAGGCACAAAAATGGATTCGGCTGGGTCTGGGGTGCCTGGTTGAGGTGGTCCCTCTCTTACCGGAGTGATAATTCCTTGCATTGATTCCGGGACTCCGATCACTGCTTCACAGTTCTTGAGTAGACTCTGGAGGATCGTGATGAGGTCTTTGTTAGTGGCAGGCATTTCCATTATTTTTAGTATGACTAGCCTGAGGCCATCTATCTCTTGCGATGTGTCCTTTTGATTATCATTTGCTGCTTCTCGTTGTTTCTCATTCCTGGATGGTGTGTCCAGATCGATGGTCTGTTCATTCTCTGTCAGGGTAACTCTTGGCATGGCACCTCCGGGTGTCAGTTGTGCAGCCATTTGTCTGGTAAAAGCTCTGGTATTTATTCTGTTCTTCTTTGCAGAATATACAGCTTGTTCAGACATTATTTGGAATTATGGGCAACCATTCTCTGCTACCATTCTGTTAGGTTGATGGATCTAGCCCAATAACTCATGGTACAAAGTAATTGTTTCTGCTAACCTGTTTATTTATAGGCTTACAATATGTCTTCAAATGTACAATACGAACTGCCCTCGTGCCCATGTGGGCAGTCTTATATACCCAGGGGGAGGAGTAAAGGTAAGGTGGGGTCAAGGGGGTGATGGGTATTGCAGTGGTGTTAACCCTTGCTGGACCATAGACTAGTAGGAGTAAGTGTGGGTTAGACATTTTATCTGACAAAAAATATCTTTTTCATCAACCACTACTCTCTTCCAAAGACAGAACTAATAGCTGAACTTACGTGTCTCTTCAGCCTTTGAAAAAAGGCTCTTTAAAAAAATCACAGTGCTCTTTCACCCTTTCCTGGAATGGCTCAGTATTAAGAAGGAAGAAATTCTGCTCTGTGGCATTATAGAGTGGCCACTCATCCTTGCTGGCTGCTGACCCAGTGGGATTCCTAAGGAGGAAGAAAAGGACATTGATGGAAACTAATCAAGAGGAAAACCTACCTAGAAATAAGGAGAAATTTCCTGACAGTGAGAACAATTGATCAGTGGAACAGCTTGCCTTCAGAAGTTATGAGTGCTTCATCGCTGGAGGTTTTTAAGAAGAGATTGGACAGCAACTTTTCCAGAGTGGAATAAGGTCTCCTGCTTGAGCAGGAGGTTGGACTAGCAGACCTCCGAAGTCCCTTTCAACTCTGTTATTCTGATGTAGCTCTTTTCCGAAGAGACTGGTTTTGACTTGAGAAACTACAACCAAGGGGACTTTGAGTGAGGGGTGGAGTTTGGCTTGGTGAAATCTTTTGTGTCTCCTCTTTGCTGATCCAAACCTAAGTCAGCTCCTCATAGACTCTTGGATCTCAATCCATCCCCCCATTCCTCACACCCTGGGCACCCTCCATCCTGTGAGTTTCTCCTTCACTACTTACTCCCTTGCAAGCCTTTCCTCATTCTCTTAATGGTAGCGTAATGCTCTGTTTCTTATCTCCCTTTTGCCTTCTTTATTCCACTTGGAGAAATAATGTACCCAGAATATGTGTGATACCACTGAACTCATAAAAGAACAATTATCTATAAGTGACATTATTAAGAATACTTTAAAAATTAAGGGCTGTTTCCAGTATAGGTAGTCCTTGACTTATAACTATTCATTTAACGTCCATTCAAGGTTACAATGGCACTGAAAAAAGTGACTTACAACTGGTCCTTGCACTTATGATTCACTTAACAACTGTCTTGCTTAGCAACAGAAATTCTAGTCCCAACTGTGGTTGTAAATGATGAGCTACTTGTATTAACACAACCTGTAAACCTATGCAAAGGAATAGCATGCATTACTTTATGGCTTCATTCCTTTAGATATAAAGTGTATTTGTTGAATGGAAAGGCTTTCTTTGGATTTAAAATACAAATTTATAGAAATAAAGTGAACCACTTACCCAGTTCTGGCAAACTCTGCCCAGTAGTGCATCATCTTACGGCTCAGTCTGGCTTCATCCTCTGTGTATGTTTGATTGAAAGGCAGCGTTGATTCAAGAATTCCAAAAACAAAAGGAACTTCATCACTATGAGATGCCCCAATCCATTCAGGCCAAACTGACCATGAAGGGCGATGTGCGAATAAATAGGCATATACAGGACTCCCACTTTTCCTGATATTTCCTGCAGCTTCCCTCAATGGACATGCAATGATCCGATCTGTATAGAAGTGGGACAGAACAGAGCGATATTTTGCTGGGCCGTGATTTCCTTCACTGTACTTCAGTGCAATAGTCCAAATAAAATCTTCAGTTGCATTTGGCACCAACATTCTTATCCCTTTCAGAAGCTGCTCCCAATTGATGAGATTGTGGGTGGTGTTAGGGAAAACAGTATGGACAAATCTGGCCGCTTCATCAGAGGTTTCACCTATGAGGACTGGTTTGGCCTGAAATTGCCCCTCCTCCATGAGCTTTTCTGGATCACCAAGCAAAAACTCCCCATCTATGATTGGCTTGAAGGGAAAATTTGCAAGGAGGCCTTTGAAGGACATAGCTATTTCATGCCGAATAAGTTCAGAAACATTTTTTGTTTGCAGACAATGCTCTATGCTGATGACATTGTCCTCGGAGCAACCTAGCAGATGAACAAATTCCAGAGATAACAGTTTGGCTTCCTCACGAGACCTCAAAGCCCAATAGGCATTGGCTGTTCCACTCTGGATCACCACTTGGGCAAAAAGGTCCTGGCTTTTTGGTGCGAGAAGATGGAAATTCACAGAAGATCCTCCAGCACTCTGGCCAAAAATGGTCACCCGAGAAGGATCTCCCCCAAAGGCAGCTGCATTCTCTTTTACCCACTTCAGGGCCAGCTGTTGGTCCCATAAACCTAGGTTCCCTGGAGCAGCTGGTGGCAAGTACAGAAAGCCCAGGGCTCCCAAGCGATAATTGATGGTGACCACAATGACATTCTCAGTGGCAGCCAAGGATGCCCCATTGAACATGTCCATAGAAGATGTGCCGAATGCATAACTCCCTCCGTGTATCCAGACCAAAACAGGGACTGGTGAAGAAGGTTGTGGGTGTGGAACCCAGATGTTGAGGGAAAGACAATCTTCTGACAGTGGTGTTTTAGGAGACCATATATCTGCTTCAGGCACATCCTGGAAAATAAATTGAGGGCAGGAATTGCCAAAACTGGTGGCTTCCAGTGTTTGTTTCCATGGCTGATGTGGAAGAGGTTTCTGGAAACGCAACTTCCCCAGGGGAGGCTTAGCATAAGGAATGCCTAGATAGGCTGTCACAGACCCAAGGCCAGCCAGGACCTGCTTGCCCTTAATAGGGCCACTGCTGGTTATGACCACTGTGTCCCCATTAGAAGCAGAACTGGAGGCTAATGCAAAGGGAAGGAGGAGGAGGAGGCAGCACAAGAGAGACGGGCAGAGTAGACAAGGCATTGCAACAGTAGGACGAGTCGGTGGACCTGGAAAGAGTTACAACCAATATGAGATTATTCCATACTGTATAAACCCATTTTATGCCAATTCATGAATACTTTATTGTGATGGTGGGGCTCCTTTTTTGCTGAGGTCACCAATGGTGAGCAGGGAATGATTTAGTCAACTTTGCCCTTCTCCATGATGTATCTCCAATGTTCTAGAAGAACCACTTAGAACTCTTGATTATTGATCCCCTTGCTCAGTGAATGGACAGTTTTACACTGAATTGCTAGTAGATCTTCTCCAGAGTTCCCAATACAGGGTTGTTATATATTATCTGTGTTCTCACTTTCTAACTTATTCCAGAATCCTATTCTGGAACTGTGTGTACTAAGCCCTATCTTGTAAATTATGGTTAAGATATAATTGAAATAAATAACAATGTAAAATTACCCCAAATCAACATTTTTACTGCTCCAATCTTGTTTTAAATCCACAGACCATGTCAAGCCAGAAGAGTCACCGAAACCTAGGATTATGAAGGTAAGGGTACCCTCTTTTGGGAATGTTGCGCAATAAAATTCCTTAGAAATTCCTGAGAAAAACCGGTTATGCTAAGAATGGCAAAAAGCAAAATTGTAAAGCATCAGAAGAAAATAGAGAGCTAATGTATAAAAGGCTATAAATCAGTGTTTCTCAATCTTAGCAACTTTAAGATCTGTGGACTTCAAATGCAAGAATTTTGGGAGTTAAAGGCCACACATCTTAAAGTCGCCAAGGTTGAGAAATAATGTTATAAAAAGTCAGGTACAACTGAAAAGATAAAGAGCAAACTTTCAACTTCTCCTCTGAACCCAGTAACTCAGGTTTTCTAATCACCATGGGATTTCCTATTTTCTTTCACACAAAGGCTAGCCTCAGAAATATAGTTTAGAACAAATGCATTCCCCTAATCCAGGAGTGCCCAACTCACTACCAGGCCTTGAGCCTTTTGGAACTGGGCCATGGAGGTGGCAGGTGAGTGTGTGAGCGTGCACCCATCCCCACTCACGTGAGCAGCATGCCCTGAAAGCAAATAATAGATACCTAATGACTCTAAAAATGTAGGACATGCCTTGGAGAAGCGCATTATTGCCTCTGCTTTATGCTGCCTACCTTCAAAAGAGCCTTGATAGTACAGTGGTTTAGTGCACCCTGTTATTAACACAGCTGCCTACAATTTCTGCTGGTTCGAATCTCTCCAAGGCTCAAGGTTGACTCAGCCTTCCATCCTTTCTAAGGTAGGTGAAATGAGGACCCAGTTTGTGGGGGCAATAAGCTGACTTTGTATAAAATATACAAAAGAATGAAGGCTATTGCTTAACACATTGTAAGCCGCCCTGAGTCTCCAGAGAAGGGCGGCATATAAATCAATTTAAAAAAAAAAAAAAAAGGGCCCAACATTTTATCACACAATGGCAGGGTTGCTGCAAAATTGTAACTTTGACCAGAATAACAGTTGGAAGGGACCTTAGAGTATTCTAGTCCAACCCCCTGCTCAAGAAAGAAATCCTACTGAAGGGACATAATAATAGTAGAATAGGTAGAATTACTGGGACATAATAATAACTTGCTATTTTACTTCTGTAAGAATTGCTTTGTTCCTGTAAAAATTAGAATTGCCTCTGCCATTTGCTTCTACCAGTGATCTAACTTTGGTTATCTTGCTTTTGTGTACAACTCAGTACCTGGTGTGGGGTATGTCATGGCCTGGCAGGGTTACATCAGGCAAATACCTGTGTTGCTAAGCATCCAGCCCCTCTGTTGCTAAGCACTCAGCCCCCCAGTTCCTTGCTGCACAGCCAATGTAGGGCTAAAAGGAAGCCATGGGCCAGGGGGCCAGAATTGGGTACTAAGCTGATGTCTCTGAAGGTATAAAAGGACACTATACCTTCCGCAAGGTGTGGCCTTTCACTGTATGCTCTTTGTTTGTATGTTGTAGAATGGTCTACCCAGCTCTTTGCTTTGATCAAAAATAAAATCTAATATTTTTTTCAAGCCTCTTCTTGAGTCTCTCTCTTTGGCATTCTGGTGAGTCAAATACATTTTGGGACCTTACACTATAACTTTTCAGACAAATGGTTGTCCAATCTCGTCTAATAAACCTCCATTGTTGGAGCACCCACAACTTCTGGAGCAAGTCATTCCACTGATTAATTCTGTTAGGAAATTTCTCCTTTGTTCTAAGTAGTTGAAGGCAGCACGAGTCATAACTCCCTTTGACCATCACCTTCATAATTGCAAATGGTTACTGAGTAAGTGATGGTTAAGGGAGGTCATATGAACCAGCAAAGACTTTGTGACAAACCTAACTTACTAGTTTATAGTATGCTCTTTTCTTATTACTACAAATATTAGAAATGTGTCAAGACATTAATTTAATTATAACCCATCTCATTACCACTTGATTAAATGGCAACTGATTTTTAAATGATAAAAGGTTATTAAATCTTGAAATCTAATCATGGAATAATAATAATAATACAGTTGTGATTTCACATTGTGGTGAAATAATAATAACAACAACAACAACAACAACAACAACAACAACATTTCAAAATGCAACAAACAAAGAATGATTAACAGCTGGCTGAACATACTTGATAATAAAAGATCCAGAAAAGGTCACAGAACCAAGCAACTATCGCCCAATTACTTCTCTGCCAACAATATTCAAACTTTTTACAAGAGTACTGGCAAATTCAGTATTCAATCATCTGATGGAAAACAGTTTGTACCTAGTAGAACAAAAAGAAAATGACAAAAAATCAAGAGGAACAAAAGATCAGCTGCTCATTGACAAAATGGTACTAAAAATGCAAAACGAAGAAGAACAAATTTAAAAAAGGCGTGAATAGATTACAAGAAAGCATTTGACACATTACCCCACAGCTGGATTAACGTCTGTCTGGAAAACTTTGGAATCAGCAAAAATATTTGTACATTTTTGAAAGCAAACTGGAAAACAGTTCTAACAGTAAATGGGGAGAACATTGGCGAAGTCAATATCAGACAAGGAATCTTCCAAGGGGACTCACTTTCGCCACTACTGTTCAACATCACATTAATTCCACTGACAATAATCCTATGAAACACAAAACTGGGCTACCAAATCTCAAGCCAACATGGCAAGATAAACCATCTACTATACATGGATGACTTAAAACTGTATGCAAAAAGCCCCACTGAACTTGAATCAATACTCAACACAGTAATATCGCTGTAGGAGACACCAGAGTCGAAGAAAAAGAACTGGAAAAAATCATGAAATATCACAACCTGGCCATTGAAACTACACAGCTATGGATGAAACATGTAACAGTGATACCCATTTTCATTGGGGCACTTGGTACCATGTCCAAGAATTTTACAAAACACATCAAGAAATTGCAGCTTCCTGCAATAACACCAGCAGAATTGCAAAAAACGGTGCTACTCGGAACATCATACATTTTAAGAAGATATTTGGTTGATACTTAGGACGCTGGCAGCAACCCGTATCAACCATTAGCACCTTTCAATTGTATTTGTGACACATTTTTAAATGTTCAGTTGACTGAGTTTCATGTTTAATGAATAAAAGAAATAATAATAATAATAATAATAATAATAATAATAATAATAATAATAATAATAATGTGTTGTCCCGATTGTAATTGGAGCCCTTGGAGCAATACCCAAAGGGCTACCCCGCTATTTAGAAATTCTAAATTTGCCGGACTTGAACATTTTGACTCTACAAAAAACCACCTTACTCGGAACAGCTTACATCCTCCGACGATACCTTAACAGTTCCTAAGTCCTTCGTTAGGACTCGAGCTGCTGAGCTATTAACCAGCCTCAAAGGCTGTGAATCTCACTAAAGATTAACTAATAATAATAATAATAATAATAATAATAATAATAATAATAATAATAGACAAATTCACCATCAGTCAATTGCAAAAGGCAGCTTTACTCGAAGCAGCTGACATCCTGTGACGATACCTCTAACATCATAAAACATCAGTATCTGCCTATCCCAGGTCCTTAGGAAGGACTTGATAAGTGGACAAAAATGCCAAATCCAGTCTGAACATCTGACTAACTGTGCGATGAACCAGTAATAAAAAGTGTCTAATCCAGCCTAAATATTCACCTGACTATGCTTTGAGCCATAATATATTAAATAATACATTCCATTCAAGCCATAATTCAGTTAGTGAGTCTTAGGCAAAAAGGTACTTACAGAAGACATTAAACATGTTGGCTTGTAGACTGTCAATGGCAATGCTTAGAAGAAGATTTAATGATGCTACAACATTAGCAGCTATGTAAAGTGCTCAAAACACTGCGATTCACAAGTCGAGAGGATGCATTGGAGAATGCTTTTATACTCTAACCTTCTCGCCTACACTTTTATCCTCCCCGCCCATTCTAATTATATATAAAACAAGGAACAAGGAAATAAATTATTTTGCATTAACACTCATGAGGAAGCCACATGAAAAGAACATATCCAATGGTGGGATTCAAATAATTTAACAACTGGTTCTCTTCCCTAATGACCAGCTGGGTAGGCATGGCTTGGTAGTCATATGACCATGTGGGTGTGGCCAATTCAACATCGCTCATGTCAATGGGCGCTTCACCTTAGCTGTTACAATGTAATAAGGGTTAACCAGAGAGGCAGTTTCTGTAAGCAGAATAAAGATAATAAAGATTAGGCTAGAAACAACACCAGAATGTTTCCTTCCTGCCTTCCTTACAGGATTAGCCCTGTAAAGTAGAAAAAAACAAAATAAGATTTTTTCCAACAACCGGTTCTCCAAACTGTTTAGAAAGTTAGCAACCGGTTCTCTCGAATAGGTACGAACTAGTTGAATTAGTATAGTTTATTGAATAGCCCGAAGGCCTTTTCAAACAAAACAGAAAAGAAAAAGGGAAAAAGATAAAACAGTTACAAAAATAGCAATCTAAAAATATATGATAGATGACATTAAAATTTTACCATATCAAATTTCAATAGCTAAGTTGCCAAGACTAGAAGACTAGATAACCCAAATAGGATAGCTCCTCTCTAACTGAGCTCATCTTTCTTACAATCAATAAAATTTTCCTTGATATAACTGGCTCGTATTGCCGTCAACCTTTTAAGGTATCGAGTGATCGCTCTTACCAGGGGAGGAGAGTCAGCCCTCAACAGAAATGCTAATTTTTGGCTTATATTCCAGTGGGGAAATTTATTTATAATTGGGGACAGATATTGATTTCTAACTTCCTGATAGAGACTACATTCGAATATTATATGCGCCGTGTCCTCCACGACGTTTACCCCACATATGCATATTCTTTTGTCATATGGGATTTTCCGATAACGGCCGAATCGAACGTTAGTATCTAGAAGTTCGAATCTAAACTTAACAAATAACTGTCTCTCCACTGATGGCATTTCTAAATATAAATACTTTTCCAGGGTGAAAGTTGTTTTAACTGCTGTCAGCAGTTTAAGGGAATGATTAGTTGAAAGGGTTGCCATATCCATTTGCCCATGTATATCTTTAATCCGTTGTTTAACTTGGTTCAGTGTGTCACACAATGGGAACCCTACGCCATATCGAACTAGTTGAATCCCACCACTGAACATATCAGTTCTGAGAATTATTCAGGAATTTTAAATGCTGCTTATACATCTGGAAAGGGACTCAGTGGCTCAGTGGCTAAGACACTGAGCTTGTCAATCAAAAGGTCAGCAATTCAGCGGTTCGAATCCCTAGTGCCACGTAACGGGGTGAGCTCCCGTTACTTGTCCCAGCTTCTGCCAACCTAGCAGTTCGAAAGCACATAAAAATGCAAGTAGAAAAATAGGAACCATCTTTGGTGGGAAGGTAACAGTGTTTTGTGCGCCTTTGGCATTGAGTCATGCTGGCCACATGACCATGGAGACATCTTCGGACAGCGCTGGCTCTTCAGCTTTGAAATGGAGATGAGCACCGCCCTGTAGAGTTGGGAGCGACTAGCACATATGTGCGAGAAGAACCTTTACCTTTACCTTTTTTATACATCTGGACCTAATTGTAAAATGAAAATAAGTTTCAGTTGATTATCCTGTCATTTCACATCCAAATTCCTCTTGCAATAATCTAAATAATTTTAAAAAATTGATTGAGCAAGTTGGCGAGGAATTCTGGGAGTTAAAAGTCCACACATTTTAAAGTTGCCAAGATTGTGAAACACTGATCTTATAGGAACCTTTCTCAACCTTTTTATCCTGGAGGAACCCTTATAGTAAATTTCAAGTCTTAAGGAACCCCTGCATAAAGATCACAAAAATATAAAAACATTGCAATACAGTTAACTTCTAACCTAGATAAAACATGTTTTACAAGAGCATAGCAACAGGCTAGCAGCTAAGTTACAGCACTTAAAAATGTCCATCGGGGTGAACAATAGCATAGTACGATGTGCAAGGTTTTTTTAAAAAAATCAGATTTACAGTGGGTTTTTTTCTGTCACAATCTCTTATTGAATCTCTGGGTCTGAGGAATCTCAGCTGAGAAAGGTTGCAGTATTAATATCCTATGAATTCCCTCCAAACGCCCCCTTCAATTTTCAGATTGGGATTATTTGAAAGTAAATTTAGTATATTGATAAGGGTCAAAGTTATGCATCTGTTCTAGGGGTGAAATCCAGCAGGTTCTGACAGGTTCTGGAGAACTAGTAGCGGAAATGTTGAGTAGTTTGGAGAACCAGCAAATACCACTCTGCCTGGCCCCAGAGTAGGGAGTAAATAGGGATTTTGCAATATCCTTCCCCTGGAGTGGGGTGGGAATGGAGATTTTGCAGTATCCTTCCCTTGCCATGCCCACCAAGCTACGCCCACAGAACCGGTAATAAAAAAAATGGAATTTCACCACTGATCTGCTCCAATACCCTCCAAATATGTTTTGCAAACTTTAATATAGGAAATACAGAACAATTCTGATTAAAATCTGACGTGATTCAAGAGAGGTCATACAATATATTTCTAACTGTGTCCATAGTGGGCTTTGAACTTAATTGCTTGGATTCTTTATAAAAATAGAGGTCATACTGGTATATATGTCAATCAGAAAAAAATGAATGATGGAAAGATATAAAAAATTCAGTTATTCTGCTATCGTTACTTGCGTTTGCTTCAGAAGTTTATAGTGAACCCTGAAAGAGAGAGATTTGGGGTCGGGCGAAAAAAAGGATTATGTCAAAAGTGGGATTTGAACTCATACCTCCATTCGGAGACCAGAACACCCAACACTGGGAAAGGAGCGAGCCTTGAGTCTGGCGCCTTAGACCACTCAGCCATCCTGACATCTGGAGAAATGGTCTTCTGAAAGTAGTTAGCTAATTGTTCCCATGCTAATTCATTTGTGTAAGTGTTCCAGATCTCCTGTAATTTGGAGGCGCTCCCCTTCCTTGTTACAAGGCGTCGCCTTTTGGATATTATGGGGGCGGGGGAGGCAGCGTCTATGTTGCACAAACCAAATCCAGCGTCTATGTTGCACAAACCAAATTGTGAATCGTTGGAAGAAATATCCTTCTGGGTTCAGTTCCAAGAGTGGAAAAAGACACTGGATTCATGGAAGTTGCTTGGAAAGAAAGTTTATTGATGAATAGGATCACATGGCTTGAGTTCCTGAGCAGGATCACCTGCTTGAGTTCCTGAGCAGGATCACATGGCTTGAGTTCCTGAGCTGGATCACATGGCTTGAGTTCCTGAGCTGGATCACTTGGCTTGAGTTCCTGAGCTGGATCACATGGCTTGAGTTCCTGAGCAGAAAAAGGAATGAGATGCTGAGAGTGCCTTGGTTTTATGCCCTCTGTTGGGTTTTGAATTTGAGCTTGTGTTCTGATTGGTTGTCAGACTCCCATGGCACCATGCAGAGGCAACTCTATAGTCTGTCCCGAGTCCCAAGCTTGATTGAGCCTTGCTGGATGATGCAATCTCCCCAGGTGCCATTTGGTGAATTCTGTTGCTAGATGGGTAGAGGGCTATTTGTTGGATCTTGGCTGAGGGGAATTCCTACTATGGCTTAATGGCCCATTGACAAAGGGGGTGAGTGGGCTGAGTTTCTGCCTCACTTTTAGGGGAAATATTCTGCCCTTTTAATATTTCCTAAAATCTCTCATTTTCCTAGGAGAGGGGTGGGTGCTAACTTCCTACAGAACAAAAGGGGGGAAACGTGCAGCCTGGCTTTGGTGCTCTTTGAGTTTGATTGTTTCCTTGCAAATGTTCCATTACCCAACTAGGTAATATCCTCCTCCACAAGTTACTCTTTTCATGCATTCAAATTATGTTTATACTTTTACCTGTTATCTTATATATGCTTGACAAATAAATAAATAAATAAATTTAAAAAAGCAAGTGATAACACTGTTGATGTCACCTACTTGGGTAATGAAATGTCTGCAGGAAAACAACCAAGCTCAGAGAGCACCGAGGACTCTTCATTTCAACTCTGAGCTATAAATATTCTCCTTTATTGATACCTACAGTATTTATGGACTAGGGGGCACGATGGCTCAGCAGTTAAAGAAGCTGGGTTTGTCAGCTGGAAAGTCAACAGTCCAAATTCGAGTCCTGAGCACTGTACAATGAGGTGAGTTCCTTTTACTTGCCCCAGCCTCTGCCCACTTAGTTTGAAAGCATGCAAATGCAAGTAGATAAATAGGTACCATTCCAGTGGGAAGGTAACAGCGTTCCATGCACTTTAACATACAATCATGCTGGCCATATGATCATGGAAGTATCTTTGGACACGGCTAAGAAACGGAGATAAGCACTGTACCCTAGAGTCCGACACAACTGGACAGGGGAAAATTTTACCTTTTTTTATGGACTAAGACACAAGATACTACCTTGACTATGAAAGCTCAGCTGCCAGCCCATCACTCAATCACATATCTTGAGGCCAGCAGTTCTCTATATGCTGCTGGCAACACTTGGTCTCAAACTTTCAGCTCTGGCTCCATCATGTGTGGGTCAAAGGGAGTGTTCTCCGTGAAGGAATATTGGCACAGGGAATTCTAGACCCTTCCTTCTCTTATCTGTATCCCCTTATGTAACTTAACATTACTACTACTACTACTATTACTACTACTACTACTACTACTATTACTAAAGAGATGGGTTTCAGCAGGTTCTGACCAGTTCTGGAGAACCGGTAGTGGAAATTTTGAGTAGTTTGGAAAACCGGTAGTAAAAATTCTGACTGGCCCCACCCCCATCTATTCTCATCTCCCAAGTCCCAGCTGATCAGGAAGAAGTGGGGATTTTGCAGTAACCTTCCCCTGGATTGGGGACAGAATGGAGATTTTACAGTATCCTTCCCCTGCCATGCCCACCAAGCCACGCCCACAGAACCGGTAGTAATTATCCGAACTACTCAAAATTTCCCCTACCGGTTCTCCAGAACTGGTCAGAACTTGTTGAATACCACCTCTGTGGTGGGGTTAGGAGATGAGTAGTACATAGATATATATGAAAAACCAAGATGAAACATCTCAGTTCTAACAGATTAATGCTTTGAGGGATGGCTTACAAATCTTTCTCAGCTGAAGGCTGCATTTGACTTTTGAGAGAAACGTAGGGGAGAGGAATATAAAAGAATGTAGATAGAGACCAAACCAACAGCATGTTTTAATTCACACTGAAACACTTACATTATGCTCATATTTATTTCCTGTAATTCTGGCGGGAAGGAGAGAGGGTTAGTTTGCAGCAAGTTATCTCAAGACATCTCAAGGAAGATTCCAATGGTACACAGAAGAATTCATGATGCCATCACACGCTCACTGGCAATGGAATCCTGAGCCAGGAAGGGTCCCATGGCCACAAATTGGACTAATTCTTTCTGTCACTGCTTTGTCACAAGGCAAGAAACAGAAGATGGAGCAACCACTTACCATTCCTTTCCCAACCAGTCATCTGACCTCTTCTTCAAGGTCAGATGGTGGTGAATTCCTGGGGCTACTGAGAAGAGGAACCAGATGGAAAGAGCATGAATAGCTGGATCTCTGCCGGAATAAGGCTGGAAAAAAAATCTAATTACCTCGTGATTATCCTCAGATCAGAATTGGCCTACAGAATCCCAGTTGTCTATAATTGATTATTATTAAGGGAAATCTTAACTGGTATTTTATTTATTTATTTGTCAAGCATCTATGAGAAAATTATAAGTATAAACATAACATATAAACATATAAGCAGTGGTGGGATTCTGCCGGTTCTAGGGGATTCGGCCGAACCCTTTGTTAAATTGCTGGCTTGTCCTGCCCCTTGCCCCGCCCCTCCGCACAACTATTTATTGCCAATAAATAGTGGTGGGCGAGGGGTGGGCGAGCCAGCAATTTAACAAACGGTTCGGTGTTTTTTTGTAATTTTATTGGCCCGCGGAGCTTCAGCTTAGGCTAATTAGCCCTTGATTAGATCGGCTTCCGACTCTCGGCTGATTTGGTCTCAGCTGTTTTGCTCAGGGCTCTGCTGCTTGCTTGCAAAGAGTGCTGATTTTTTTCCCCTAGCTATGCTGAAAAACGAAACTGAAACTAAAGCAGGCTGTTGGCTTTGCTGCAACGTTGGAAAATTAGGCAGGCAGATTTCTTTTCTTTTTCCTCACCAAAAAAGGTAGGTGCAAACAATGGGAAATTTAGGGGGAAAGAGGAGAGTTCAAGATTTTAAAACACAAAAGAAAAAAAGCTCTATTTAACTAGGGAATTGTAATAATTGAGATACTATTAATTGTATATTGTGTTGAAAGCAGAAATGGTTAAGTTGTGGTTTGGAGGAATATATGGGGGAAATTATTTGGTTTATTATTATTATTGGTAAATATAATTAATTGATTTGTAAGAAATTGGATTGCATGGAAATAATTGGAATATTCATGTTCATATTGATTAATATACAAAAAAGGTAATTATATAACTAATTGATTTATATTAAAATGTTGAATTTATATTAAACAACTGTAATATTATATAATTAACCAATATGAGGATGGATATAAAAATAGATGACAATGGGAAGGAGTATAATATAGAATAGAAGGGAAAAATTGAATTTGATTAAGATTAGAGATGAGGATGAAGGGTAATATTGGTTTTTTACAAAAATAGATGAAGAATAAATATGGCAAAAAGGAAATATAGAAATTGTAAATTTAATTGAAATGACTAAACACTGTTTAAATTTGTGAACCGGCCAAATACTCTGTTCAAAGAAAATACATTGTATGTTTGTATGTGTGTTTCTAATTATTGTTATTTATTCATAATTGTTCTGTTTTATTCTTTAAAGTTTAACAATTCATTCTTTATCTTAATATCTATATATGTGTTTGGTGTTGGCTTTCTTCCCTTTCATCTTTTTTATTGTACAGCAATCTTTCTCCTCAAACCTACCACCTCTCTCTTTTCTTTCCTTCTTACTTTCTCTTCCTCCCCCTCTTCTTCTCCTCCCTACTTCCTCTTCCTTTCTCCTTCTCCTCCTCTCTTCCTCCCTCTCTTACCCTCACTCCTACTCTAATTTCCTTTCCCTTCCTTCATCCCTCTCTATTGCTGTATCCTTTTATGCATATGGACTACTCAGAGGGCTGAAAAAGTTATTTTTGACTGGTCCTCGCACTTTTGACCAGTCCTCGAATTTACGACTGTCCTCACATTTTACGTTTTTGCCCTATCTTGTCACCATGATGAAGAGAAGCAGTTGTGAAATGAGTGACATGGTTGTTAAGAATGCCGCAACGGGCATAAATGTGAGGATGGTCATAAGTGCGAGGACTGGTCAAAAGTGCGAGGACCAGTCAGAAATGACGTTTTTAAGCCCTCTGTAGTCCCTATGCAGATAGCCACACCCACCAGTCACATGACCAGCTAGCCACGCCCACCCAGTCACATGACCACCAAGCCACACACCCCAACTAAGTCACGCCCACAGAACCAGTTGTTAAAAAATTGAATCCCACCACTGCATATAAGTATAAACAGATATAAGTATAAACATAAGAAATGAGTATGAATAAATGGGGTCAGTAGGATCTTAGGAATGGGGTGAGGTCCATGGCAGACAGTTTAAGGTTAAAGTTTTGGGGGTGTGAAGATGTAACCACAGAGTCAGTTAGTGCATTCCACTGATTCCAGGCATTGACTACTCTGTAGCTGAAGTCGTATTTGCTGCAATCAAGTTTGGAATGGTTTACTATGAAAGTTATTAAAGTTGGTTTTGTCAAAGCATTAAATCCTCATAGTTTTAGAAAAGACCTCTAGTATTTTGAATACGTTTAGCTAAAGTATTTATTTTGACCAAAGCAGTGTTTTATTTTACTGGGTTAAATTTATACTTACACAATACTTTCTGGTGAGAATTATTTTATTTATTTATTCATTCATTCATTAGATTTGTTTGGCGCCCATCTCACTTTGAGGGGAGATTTTGAGTCTCTTTTCCCCTGCTTATTAAGCTGAATAAAGGATTTCAAGACTGAATAACAGCAGGCAGCATTTGCACACAGAAGGCAGCATTTCCAATCTTCCATAATCAGATCTGCTCAGGAAGGGCATGATAGTTACCATGATACGCAAACATTGACCTCCCTGTAAACAACATTCCTGGTTTTGCTGTCTGGCTGGTGGATGACCAGGCTGTCACGTGAACTGACTCTGGAACATGCCACATAGAACTGACCATGGGAGAAACAGTCACTCCTCAGATGCACACCAGCCACTTTCAAAATCTGTCCCTGTGCCTTATTGATGGTGATGGTATAACACACCTTATCGGGAAATTGTAGATGTTTGAACTCAAAGTGGTAGTCTGATGAGATCAGAGCAGTGGTGAGTTGCCCCCGGTTCGGTCCAGTTCGCAAGAACCTGTAGTAAAACCGGCAGGAGGCCCTGTTCACCGCCCTGGATGTTGTCATCAGCAATCTGCACATGTGCAGAAGCTTCTGCGTGCGATCCCATTGCGGACCAGTAGTAAAGGTAAGTAGAACCCACCCCTGGATCAGAGGAATTCAGGATATGAAAACAGTTTCTCCCTGACTGACACCTGTGAAAATCATGGCTTCGATTATGTGTTTGTATAGAGTCTTCACCTGAAGCCTGGTGCCATTGCATAGTTTTGGAGGGGTTAGACTGTGTAACAGCATGATTGGAGTGCCAACCTTGAGGTAGAGGACATGAGGTGGTAATCCTGGTGAGTTGAGAATGTGCAAGAACTCCACAAGGTAATGTACAGCATCCTCAACCTCCATTACCGAGTCCACAGATTCATACTTCATATGCTCAGTGGACAGCTTCTCCAGCAGAAAGTTGTTGATGCTGTTGGCTGAGTCGTTTGTTGGAGTGAGAATAGCTCTTTCTCTCAGCCATGAAACACAATCCACTCCAGCCTGATGAATGTTGAGGTATATTCTGTCAGTCAAGCTGACCAGATCTCTCACAACATTGCAAAGGTTACTTGGAATAGTTATTCTTCCCTCCTCTTCCAAAAGCTTGCCATCACCAATATCAAGTAATAAGTTAAAGAACTCTTCTGCCCTCAAATCACGTTGAAGGTGGACACGCGTGTTAACTCTCAAGGACAGGACCTTGACATTAGGCCATAAGATGGACGACTTGAGACAGGCCTTGACTTCATCTGCACATGTTCCTCGTGGCACAACAGGCAACGTCTGTCTGAAGTCACCAGCCAAAAGCACCATAACTCCCCCTCAAAGACAGTTGCTGCCCCTAATGTCCTGGAGCATCCTATTTAGAGCCTCAATACCTCCTTTGTGAGTCATAGTGCATTCATCCCACAGGATAACTGTGGCTTCGTGTTAATTTAAGGCAACTGGCATTTGGAACAGAGTTCTTTTCAGGTAGGGAGGGGGAGTAGAATGTTACTAATCCAGTGGTGGGTTGCCCCCCCGGTTTGGACCGGTTCTATAGAACCTGTAGTAAAACCGCACGGAGGCTCCGCCCACTGACCCTGACATCATCAGAAGCGAAAACCAGTAGTAAAGGTAAGTAGAATCCACCCCTGTACTAATACTAATAATATAATTATTATGGTCACCAATTATAAAAGATGTGGCTCTTCAAACCTAGAAGTAAACCATTCCAGAGAGCAAAACTCAAACATCTTTCCACCTCTGTGTAAAATAGATCGTTTTAACAGGCCGTGTTCAGTGGTGGGATTCAAGTAATTTAACAACCGGTTCTCTGCCCTAATGATTTCTTCAAACAACCAGTTTGCCAAACTGATCAGAAAGTTAACAACTGGTTCTCCCGAAGTGGCGAGAACTGGCTGAATCCCACCACTGGCTGTGTTGTTATCTAGAGTTGGTAAGTGTCCCTTCATAGTGATTTTCAGGTACCAAGGGGGGGAAAGACTATGAATTCCTGCTCTGAAGAAATTACAATTTGAAAAAACATACTGGGAGTGGCATTCATTTAATAAGAGACTGTATATTGCAGAGAAAGAGATAGTGGTCAGGCTCACGAGAATAATATATTTTCTGTTTGCAAAATAGCTTTTAAACTTGCCCGTTTTTTTCCTGACCAGAGTTAGTAACTATCGTGTCTTGTGATGCACAGGAAATAAGAACTGCCGTTCCAAAATGTGTGGTTTGAGCCAATGTAGCAAAAAGAAAAAAGATCTGAGGTATTTCAGCAACTGTGAACTCTTTAGAATCTCTCCATGACTGTAAAAAAGTAAAGAAAGATCTGAAAAACAGCTGCTCTATTCTGGTCAATGCAGGTCTGGCTTCCTAAATGCAATACGGCTTTGCCAGATGTAATATAACATGGTTAAGCAGCCCTAACACATCCCTTGTCTGGTGTTCTGTTACATTAGGACTGCAATCCTCAAAATGTCCAATTAACAGAGTTTTTGTGCAACTGTTTTGTTCTTGATCCAAACCAGGGGTGAAATGAGCCTTGGTAGTACAGTGGTCTAAAGCACCCTGTTATTAAGACCAGCTGCCTGCAATTACTGCAGGTTCAAATCTCGCCAGGTTCAAGGTTGACTCAGCCTTCCATCCTTTCTAAGGTAGGTAAATTGAGGACCCAGTTGTGGGGGCAATAAGCTGACTTTGTATAAAATATACAAAAGGATGAAGGCTATTGCTTAGAGCATTGCTTAGTGCATTGTAAGCCGCCCTGAGTCTCTGGAGAAGGGCGGCATATAAATCAATTTTTTTAAAAAAAAATGCTACCAGTTCGCTCCAGTTCAGGTGAACCGGTAGCAGCGACAACACGTGGTTTGGTGAACCGGTAGCGGTGGCAGCATGAGGCTCCGCCTACCCACCCATATGTCATTACTTCCTGGTTTTAACCAGGAAGTGACCTGTTTTTGACCCTCTGTGCATGCGCAGAAGGCTTTGTGCATGCACAAAGGGTCCAAAATCAGATGTGAAGATGGCACGCATGCACGAGCAGAGCAAGCACTTCCAAACTGGTAGGGAAGGTAAATAAATTTCACCCCTGATCCAAACCATCATCCAACTGTAGAGTTGGAATCCCAGGGCCTGTTGAACTACAACTCCCAGCATTCCTTGCCTTTGGCCATGCTGATGGAGTTTGTGAGAAGTGATTGGACATCAATTTGAAAGTTTCTTCTCCAGATTTATTACAGTTGAGGGCCTCCAAATATTCTTCACTTTTGCTTTTTCAATTTGTCTCCGTTCTGCTTGTAAGAATAAAAGTTTTTTCTCACAACTTCCTTTTTTCTTAAAACATAGAGAACTTGACAACAAACCAACACTGAAATAAAAAGCAAACTCACATGCAAGGCCAATGATAGCTTGGACAGTGTGCTAGACTTCAGGAAAATAGAAAAACATCCAGAATCAGGACAGAGCCAGGAAAATAGCTGTATCGGAAAACTGAAAATCTGTGATTCTGGGAAAATTGAACTCAGTATGGCCAGTGGTGGGATTCAAATAATTTAACAACCGGTTTTCTGCCCTAATGACCAGCTGGGTAGGCATGGCTCCATAATCATGTGACCGTGTGGGCATGGTCAAGTCAACGTCACTCAGGTCGATGGGTGCTTTGCCTTAGCTGTTACAATGTAACAAAAGTTAACCAGAGAGGCAGTTTCTATGAGCAGGGCAATAAAGATTAGGCTAGAAACAACACCAGAATGTTTCCTTCCTGCCTTCTTTACAGGATTAGCCCCGTACACCGGTTCTCTGAACTGCTTAGAAAGTTAACAACCGGCTCTCCCGAATAGGTGTGAACTGGCTGAATCCCACCACTGAATATGGCCTTTTCCCCTCCCAAAATTCCCAGTTGTCAAGGTTTCCACTGCCTTCTTCACTCTTCACAATTCTTGTGTTTAGCTGCACTATAAATATTGTTCTGCATGTCAACTTTAAAGGAGAGAGTTGTACACACAGCTCTTGCTTGGTTAAGATTGTGCAGCAAATGTAAACATGGAGAATAACTAAAATAGCAATGATGATCGAAAGACAAGGTTGCATCAATCTCCGTTTGTCAAGGACTGCTTTTCAAGGACTTCCTAAATGGGCCTTAGAAATACACATCTGGTTTTAGTTGTGAAGAACATGGCTAGGCTACACAATGGAAGTTGCATAAGATGTTGCAACACTTTCTCTAGGGGGTGAGGATGGATGAGATAGCATTAGCATTTGAAGGGGGGATTTCAGAAATAGACAAATAACAGCCACTCGTACTCAGTGGGCACATCATACTGGGTGGATGAAAATGGGGAGGGTGAAAATGAGAAAAGAAGAGAGCAGATGAAACGGCATGCTCTGGATTGGGGCATGGTTGCCATCCTGGGCTTCTATAGTTTCTTTTGGGTGGGTGGGTGCAGAGGAGTCCCACCTGTTGAACCTCCTGGCCTGTTACTGGAGATCACAAACATAAAAAAGGACCGAAAAAATGAACTTTTAATCTTAGTTTCCTTTGTAAATTGCAACAGTGACTCTTAGCTTCATTTGCACTGCCGTCTGGAAACCACCTAAAGAAGAACATATTTTATTAAACTCATATTCTCTTAGAGATTTTCCTCCTTTCAGCGTAGGAGCACATAACCACAGCTGTACATGGGCAGAGAAAATATAGTTAACATTTAGGAGAAGTAATAGTAGTGTAGATCAACAACACTTCCGTTACTCATATGCGGGCGTATTAAGAACACCTCACTTCCACCTAGCCCATCTATTTTGGATTGCAGTTGACCATGGATACCGGTCTGGTCTATGCAGACATCAAATGTTCTGAAGATTCCTCATCCAGAAGAAGTTCAAATTTAATTGTTGTTCAACAGGCAGGTAAGTTCATTTATAGGCAACATACTTTGAAAGGTCTTCCATTTCAGACTTTTTAAATATACCGACTATAAGTAAAAGCCCACACAGCCAGAAAGGAGTAGGGAAAAGAGGTGCAGATAAGGAACCCAGATTCAAGTTGTCACTTGTCTGCAAAGCTCACTTGTTGACTTTGAGCCAGTCACAATATTTCCCCGGTTAATTTCTCCCCAAAGATTGTTGCTGTGCAGATAACAGAGGGGTGGCCCACTACATATGTGTATTTAGCTTGTAGAAAAACCATATAATGCAATATTGATTGTAATCACAGACGCAAGTACAATATCTGAAATATTGCACGCAAGACTGGCTCTGCTTTGTTGCATCTTCTCATAGAGAGAACAGAAGGAAGTTCTTTGCATTGGATGTCCTCCAGGCTACCTTTGCTCCCAAGTAATTGTACAAAAGTTAATCACAGCTTAGGGACCCTTGATGAACCCAGTGACACAGAGCATTGCAGACCTCGGCACTTTCAAAAAAACCTGGTTGCATTGTTCAGCCATGTATGAAACATGAGGGATCATTGGTAATGTGGATTTCTAAAAAATCTTGTAGGAATGCAACGGGGACTAAGTATCGAGTACAATTTGAAGAGAGTTCTGTGTTTGTTAGCTTTGTGCTAAAAGATAGGCGGATTTTATTTTCCTTGTGGTTTTACAGATAAAATTCTAAGAGCTGCCAAAGGTTACCATTTATGTGGCTTGGAACTATAGATTGTTCTAAATGTCTCTTCTTCATCCACCCACGCCTACCTCACACAAGAACTTTTGGTCGAAAGGCAGTTCAGTAGGGATCTTCCTCTCTGTCTTCTGAGGAAGATAGAGAGCCTTTCTTGTTCTTTTACTTTAATCTCTTGTCAGTTCAAAAATCGGTTCTCCACTGCTTTCATTACAATTGTTTCACATGTGCTTATTTATGCCTATGAAGATTTTCAGTCATCCAGGTCCTGGTAGTCCCAAAGGTGCTTTTTCAAGAGGCAACTGGACTTTCTGGTTTATTTTTTTCTTAGAAGACATTTCTATTCTCATCCAAGAAGCTTCTTCAGCTCTGTCTGGATAGTGGGGAATGGAAGGATTTATACTCCTTACCTTGGAACAGTTCCAAGAAGGCTCCACACCCATTTGGACCACTCAGGTGACCCTGATGACACAGATAAACCCCCAGGTAGCCTTAACAACTCATTAAAAGAATGCAAATGACCAGCTGTCTGCAAGGAGTATAAATCCTTCCATTCCCCACCATCCAGTCAGCACTGAAGAAGCTTCTTGGATGAGAAGTGAAACATCTTCAAAGAAAAAAAATTCCAGAAAGTCCAGTTGCCTCTTGAAAAAGCACCTTTGGGACATGTGCTTATTTAGTTATTAAATTTATATACTGCCGATTGTAATCTTGAGCAACTCTTCTTGTATATTTATTATGATTAGATTAGGTTATTTGAGAAACTATCTCCCATAGTTTCCGCTTCTCCAGTAAGATCATACAGAGTGAGTGTACTTCAGATGCCTTTGATTAAACAGCATCAGGGTTCTGGGAAGTAAATCTTTGTCATCCATAGCGTCTGTCTTCTAGAACAGGGGTGTCAAACTGGCGGCCCATGGGCTGGATGTGTCACGAGCAGGCCACGCCCACCCCGCTCCGCAAAAGGAAAAAATGTCGCAATATGTCACGTGATGGCAAGTTTGACACCCATATTCTAGAACATCATTATCCAAGAGACTGATATGGTTCCTACCTTGATAATATACCCCTGAAAATCTGTTTGTTCTTCCAAATAGCACTAGTACTTATATGCCTTCCATCGTGCTTTACAGCACTCTCTGGATGGTTTCTACACTGTGTGCACAATTATTAGGAAAGTTGTATTTTGGAGGATTAACTTTATTATTGAACAACTACAGTGTTCTTGATCAATCCAAAACATTACTGAACCTCAAACTTCAAGAAAGTAAAAGTGAGGTTTTTGCCTTTCTTAGGAGAATATGTGTGCATAAGTATTGGGCAACTATTAGTGTGCAGAATTATTATGCAACTAAATGAAAAAACAAAAATTTGCCCATCTCACTCATTTATTTGCATCTATTAAAGTGAGAATAAACAAACAACTCAAAATGTACAAATAAATATTTCTGACATTTCAACAACAACAAAAAAAAATCAGTGACCAATATAGCCGCCTTTCTTTTCAATAACAGTCATAAGTCTTCCATTCATAGTGTCTGTCAGTTTCTTGATCTGTTGATGATCAACTTTTTCTGCAGCAGCAACCACAACCTCCCAGACACTGTTCAGAGAGGTGTAATGTTTCCTTCACTGTAAACCTCTCATTTAAGAAGGGGCCACAAGTTCCCAATAGGGTTTAGATCAGGTGAGGAACGGGGCCATGTCATTCTTCTTTCATCTGCCGCGCGGGGGATTATGGGGGCGACGAGGCGCTCCCATGTGACACCTCTCCTGCGCGAGCTGCACTGGCTTCCGGTGGTCTTCCGGGTGCGCTTCAAGGTGTTGGTGACCACCTTTAAAGCGCTCCATGGCTTAGGGCCGGGGTACTTACGAGACCGCCTTCTGCCACCAATAGCCTCCCACCGGCCAGTACGCTCTCACAGAGTGGGCCTCCTCAGGGTGCCGTCTGCCAGACAATGTCGGCTGGCGACCCCCAGGGGGAGAGCCTTCTCTGTGACGGCGCCCACCCTCTGGAACAACCTTCCCCCAGAGTTGGGTACAATAACAGACCTCCGGATTTTTCGTCGGGCCCTGAAAACCTATTTATTTCAACTAGCTGGGCTGGCTTGAGTTAAATTTTAAATTTTAAATTGATTTTAAATTGGGTTGTTTTAATTTACGGCCAAATATTTAATTATTTTAATACTGTTTTTAAATTTTGTATGCTCTGTTTTTACCTTGGCTGTGCACCGTCCTGAGTCCTATTTGGAGAAGGGCGGTATAGAAATTTAATAAATAATAATAATAATAATAATAATAATAATAATAATAATAATCTTTAAGGCCTTAACTGGCTAGTCACCCAATGGAGTATTTCGATGCATGCAATGGAGCATTGTCCTGCATAAAAATCATGATCTTCTTGAAAGATGCAGACTTTTTCCTGTACCACTTGAAGAAAGTGTCTTCTAAAAACTGGCAGTAGGTTTGGGAGTTAATTTTGAGTCCATCTTCAACCCAAAAAAAGTCCAGCTAGCTCATCTTTAATAGTACCAGTCCATACCAGTACCCCTCCTCCACCTTGCTGGTGTCTGAATCGAAGTGGAGCTCTGTGCCCATTACTGATTCAGCCACGGGCCCATCCATCTGGTCCGTCAAGAGTCACTCTCATCTCATCAGTCCATAAAACCTTTGAAAAATCTGTCTTCAGATATTTCTTGGCCCAGTCTTGCTGTTCCAACTTATGTGTCTTGTTCAGTAGTGGTCGGGTTTCAGCCTTCCTTACCTTGGCCATGTCTCTGAGCGCTGAATACCTTGTACTTCTGGGCACTCCGGATAGGTTGCAGTTCTGGAATAAGATGCCACTGGAGGATAATGGGTTCCTGGTAGCTTCATGTTTGATTCTTCTCAAATCTTTGGCAGTTAATGCATCTTTTTTTCTCAACACGTTTCTTGCGACCCTGTTGACTATTCGCAACAAAACGTTTGCTGAGCTTGTCGATTGAAAGGTCAGCAATTCAGCAGTTCGAATCCCTAGTGCCACATAATGGGGTGAGCTCCTGTTACTTGTCCCAGCTTCTGCCAACCTAGCAGTTCGAAAGCACGTAGAAAAATAGGGACCACTTTGGTGCGAAGGTAACAGTGCTCTGTGCACCTTCGGTGTTTTAGTCATGCTGGCCATATGACCACGGAGATGTCTTCGGACAGCACTGGCTCTTCAGCTTTGAAACAGAGATGAGCATCACCCCCTAGACCCAGAAACAAATAGCACGCATCTGCGGGGGAACCTTTACCTTTACCTAATAAACTGTTAATGTAGATTATACTTGCTTGGAATGAAAAGGGAGGTTTCTTTTACTATTTTTTTTTTCTTTTTCCTCTCTCTTTTCTTTTTTCTGTACTTTTTAATTTTTTCTGTAGTTGTCTAAGTTTTACTCGTATAAAATAATCTTTAAGACAATTATTGGGGGGGAAAGAAATTTGACTATAGCCAGTACCATTGTTTGAAAATTTATTTATTCTAATATATTTTACATCCTTGCTACTTGTGTTTCCCCAAAAATATGACCTAGTCTTATATTTTTTTGAACCCCGAAATAAGCGCTTGGCCTTATTTTGGGGGAGGTCTTATTATTTTGGGGCGCATGGAGCAAGATGGGGCTCCTCTTGCCGTCTTACCTGATTACCAGCTCTGCATTTAAATATTTTCAGGGAGGGCTTATTTTGTGGGGGGAGGCTTATTTTAGCACATGCGCTCAAAAGCCCAATTGGGCTTATTATCAGGGGATGTCTTATTTTCAGGGGAACAGGGTATTTATTACACAGCAATGTACAACTAACATTTAAATTTAACTATAATTTCAACTGGGAAACTGTGAGTATCTTAAACCCAGCCAAGTCTAAAAACTCTAGGGAATTCCTGGAAGCTTGGCATTCAGCAATCAACAAGCACATAAACATAAACAACATTTGTACACCATTCAAAAGAGAAGTCAAAAAGCTAAAAATGGAACATTATCTCCTCAGGCTGCAATCAAGATACAGATAAACAGGGATTAACAACAGAATTAACATCACACCAATAATCAAGCAGTAAACAATACCCCAATTAAGGAATGACTAACTCAGATAAACAATCAAGCCTTAAACAACAGCTTAATCAAGAAACTAGCAAGAAGAGAATAATATTCCCACAACACTGACGGGGCAAGCATCTGTATATAGTCAGAGAGCAAATCCCATTCCTTTCAGCACTGATGATGTTACCTACTTCAGTAATGAAATGTCTGCAAGAAAACAATCAAGCTCAGAGAGCACCAAGAACTCAACAATTCAACCCTGAGCTGCAAATATTCTTTTCTATCGGCAACATCTGGATTAAATAAAATGAATTAAAAGCATTTTTTCAAAAATACAGGACAAAATGCAGTCTGCTGGGGAATACATAAAACAAAACCAAGTTTTTTAAATTGGCTCAGGACCTGGGTACTTGCGGGACCGCCTACTACCACCAATAGCCTCCCACCGGCGGGTACGCTCCCATAGAGAGGGGCTCCTCCAGGTGCCATCGGCCAAACAATGTCGACTGGCGGCCCCCAGGGGGAGAGCCTTCTCTGTGGGGGCACCTACTATTTGGAACGAGCTCCCCCTGGAGATACGGAGGATCCCAGATCTGCGCACCTTCCGCTGCGCTCTAAAGATCTTTTTATTTCACCAGGTGGGCCTGGCCTAACTTTCTCCCTCTTTTTAAACATTTTTAATATTTTTAAATATTTTTTAGTATTTTAAATATTCAAAGTTTAAATTTGTTTTAAATTGATTGGGGTTTTAAATCTGTCTGGGCCAAACTATTTAATTCAATTTTATCTCTGCTTTTTAAATTTTGTATGTATGTATTTTATTGTTGTCTGTTCACCGCCCTGAGTCCTTCGGGAGTAGGGCGGTATATAAATCAAATAAAAGTAAAGTAAAAGTAAAGTAAATTATATTTTTATTCATTAAATAAAAAAGCAAAAATGAAGAAAAGGGAAACAAATGCATATACATATGGATATGCCAAGTTTTTAACACAGATTGGGGTGAAAAGGGGACAGAGTAGTAACAAAGAAGACATGCCTCCAGGTGGGAAAAACAATAAAATCTATTAAAACATCCTACAATACATACTTTTAAAGGTGGGTGGCAAAATGGGGGGGGGGAGCTTGTAACATTCAGAAAGGGAATTTGGAATAAGGAAGTGAAAGTTTATTTAGCAAAGGCTTGAAATATCACATGTGGACAACGGAAGGTCAAGGAGAACATGTTGAGCTGAGGGATTCAATAACTTGTCTTTCTAATATGACTTTGTTATTATTTAGTAGAAGTGTCAGGTGATCTGCAAAATACATAAGATAAAAGCTCTGATCCACTTACGTTACAGTAACATTCCAAATGTTTTTGTTTGAATTTTGCAGATCACAGAATATGCCATCATTGGCATTGGATTGTTCTATGGCTTTCCTGCACTGGGAATGTTCTCTTGATGGTGGCTGTGATACTAATGGGGGTGTCTGGTAAGTATTATAGGAGGAGAGAGCATGAGAAAGCTCCATAAGTAAGAATCAAATGTACTGAGCAGACACCAAAACATTCAAGGATTAAAAGCATCCCTTCTCATAGAAGCATAAATAAGACAGGTCCAGGTTTTTACACACACACACACACACACACACACACACACACTGGACCCAGCCCTATAGCATCTGTTAAAACTTGTCTCCACCCCACTCAAGTTAAGGAGAATCCTAGGTTGCATCAACAGAGAGATAGTATCAAGAACACATGGAGTATTATGACCATTTTATACTGCATTAGTAATACCATACCTGTAATACTAAGGTGACCAATCATCCTTCTTTAGGGAGGACAGTCCTTCTTTTGTAAGTTCTGTCCTCTCTTGAAAAGTGTCCTCCTACATGTCCTCCTTTTCGATATTTGAAGACTAATCTGTAAATCTCCATATTCGATCAATGCCGATCCAATCTGTTGCATGTGATGTGACATATTTGTATTGGACATGACGATTCGTCAAGGCTCGGTACAGTGCGGCAAGACGCGATTATGAGACACATGCGCTCTGCACAGGAGAATTGTTTTGAGAGAGTCCTCCGCAAGCAAGAGTGAGCCGCGCACAAGTGGCTTTGTTTACTTCTTACCGAAACACGACATGACACACATGCACATGTCCTCCTCATTGTAAAAAAGTTGGTCACCTTAGTAATACTGGGTCTAGTTTTGGACATCACAATATAAAAAATATGTTGAAACTCTAGATGGAGTGCAGAGAAGAGCAACAAAGATGATTAAGGGACTGGAGGCTAAAACGTACAATGATCAGTTTCAGGAACTGGTATGTCTCATCTAACAAAGAGAAGGACTTGATCGTTTTCCGATATCTGAGGGGCTGCAAGAGAAGAGGGGGTTGACCTATTCTCCAAAAGCACCTGGGGACAGGACAATAAGTAATGGATGGAAGCTCATCAATGAGAGATCCAACCTAGAATTAAGAAGAAATCTCATGACAGTGAGACAGTGGAATGGCTCCCCTTTAGAACTTGATCCATCTCTGTAGGCTTTTAAGAAGAGATTGCACAGCCACTTGTCTAAAATGATATAGGGTCTCCTTCTTGAGCATGAGGTTGGACTAGAAGACCTCCAAAGTCCTTCCAACTCTGTTATTCTATTCTAAACTGAATTGATTCTGAGTGTTGTTTGTTGTTTGTTTGTTGTTTATTAAATTTGTATACCGCCCTACTCCCGAAGGACTCAGGGCGGTGAACAGCCATAAGATAAAACATATAGATACAAAATTTAAAATAGAGATAAAACTAATTAAATAAATTTGGCTGAACCATTTTAAAACCCCAATAGATTAAAACCAAATTTAAAATTTAAAAATTTAAAAATTTAAAATACCATTTAAAAGAGGAAAAGTGGCCACAGGTGGGAGAATTCAGACAGAAATCAGTGACCCAATAAATAACATTGTTTACATTCAAGTCTCAAAGATAATATAGCTGCCATTCAGACTAGTAGGATGAGATAAATAATGAGAAGGCTATCCAGGTGGGATTATTAAAAATATTCCAATGTCATGTTGTAATTTGCACCTTGTTTACCTCTTTTTCATTGTTTGCAGGCTTAATACATTTAGGTTGAAGCTTCAAAGTGATTTGATTGCTTTAAATGAGCCAGGTTTTTGGCCACAACAATGTAAAACGGGGCAATCTCATCTTAATATTAGACCCTCCTTGCAGACAATCCTCTCAGCCTTTCTCCTAGATCCGTGGTGGCGAACCTATGGCACACGTGTCAGAGGTAGCACGCAGAGCCCTCTCTGCTGGCACGCGTGCCATCGCCCCAGGTCAGATCTCTGTGGCATTTCTTTCGTGAGCTTCTATTTCCCTGCAAACAACGCTCATGAAAGAAAAAGATCTTACCTCTTGCCATGCTGCCGGTGTTGGGATGCCCTGCCTCCCACCAGCCAACTGGTCTTTGGGTCTCTGCTGCGCATGCGTGCATGTCCGTCGGGGGTGAAATCTAAAATTTTTTGCTACTGGTTCTGTGGGCGTGGCTTAATTCATGGGCGGGGCTTGGTGGTAAGGTGACTGGGCGGGTGTGGCCAAGTCAATGTCACTTCTTTGCCCTTTTTTAACCTACAAAACACAACACAACACAACTGGCTCACCCACAATGTAAAAGCAGCTGTGCTAGACTCAAAATGGCCCCGCAACAAGCAGGAACCTCACACAGCCACAAAAAGCCCAAAAAAACAACTTTCACACTTTACACACACACAACACAACACAACACAACTGGCTCACCCACAATGTAAAAGCAGCTGTGCTAGACCCAAAATGACCCCTGCAACAAGCAGGAACCTCACACAGCCACAAAAAGCCCCAAAAACCAACTTTCACACTTTACACACACAAAATTCCACATACAGCTTTGTGAGATTTTGTATATTTGTGAAGTTAGAGTGAAACACTACAGAAACACACTAAATCTCACAAAGCTGCACAAATATTATTTTATTTTAATTTATTTTTATTTTTATATAAAAGCAGCTAAATTTAAAACTTCCTAAACTTTAAATGGCTAGGTCTAAAATAAGAACAACTAAAAAAACCCCAAATTAACTATTTTTTTTAAAGCTCCCAAAGGGGGAAAAAACTTACCCAATAGAACAGGGGTCTCCAACCTTGGCAACTTTAAGACTTGTGGACTTCAACTCCCAGAATTCCTCATCCAGCTTTGCTGGGAGTTGAAGTCCACAAGTCTAGGCAGGAAGGCAGGCAGGCAGAAAAAGCTGCTCACCGATGAGCTTGATTGCAGGCAGGGAGATTCAGTTGCTTGCTGATGCATGGATTGCAATCGTCATGCGATCAGCAGCTAAGGTAAGCAAGCTGGAGGCTGGGAGGCAGGGGAGAAAAAAAGAAAGTTTTTTTCTTTTACATGGCTCTGGCGATCCAAGCTGAGTTGCCTGATTAGCAGGCAACTCAGCTGGGATGTCAGAACTTGGCTGGTCAGAGCCATTTAAAAGGAAAAAAAGGCTCTGATGATCGCGGGGCTCAGCTGGGCATGGGGGGGCGGGGGCAGGGATTTTTGCTACCGGTTCTCCGAACTGCCTGCCACCATCGCTACCTACTCGCCCGAGCTGGTCCGAACCGGGAGCATTTCACCCCTGATGTCCGTGCATGTGTGCATTCGCACATGCACGCCTTTCAGTTTGGGCATACACGTGTGCAATTTGGGCGCTCGGGGTCTAAAAGCTTCACCATCACTGTCCTAGTCCAGGGGTGGGCAAATATGGCCCTTTTACAACCTGTGGACTTCAACTCCCAGAATTCCTGAGACAGCCAAGCTGGCTCAGGAATTCTGAGAGTTGAAGTCCACAGGTCATAAAGGGGCCATATTTGCCCACCCCTGTCCTAGTCCATCATCTTTTTCCTCAGGCACTCATCTTGATTAGTAAAGAGGTCAGGAGAATGCAAACAATTGCATGGTGTTTTGTGGTGTCTCAGTTCGTTTAATTAAGAAATTGTCCCAAGTGAAAATACTAAAGAGCGGCAGTTTGGTGTAGTGGTGAAGGCATCAGGCTAGAAGCCAAAAGATAGTGAGTTCTAATCCCCCCCTTAGACATGAAACCCAGCTGGGTGACTTTGGGACACTCACTCTGTCTCGGCCCAACCCACTCACAGGGTGTTTGTTGTGGGGAAAATGGGAGAAGGAAGAAAAGAAGTATTGTGTGTGTTCACTGCCTTGAGTTATTTATAATAATAATAAAAGCAGGATATCAATAAACTAATAAAGCTTGTGAGAGTCTATCAAAAAGTGCTAAATGGAGCCTTAGTACTGATTGAATATTATTATGAATCCCTAGCAGAATCCAGATGGGACTCTCTCTTTATCCAGAATACAATATCTGTGATACTGTGCAGTTTTAATTATGTAACTATAATTCTGGCTTAATGTTTTATAGGCCTGGGCTGCGGTTTCTCAGCAGCAACAAACAGAAGCTCACAAAACTCCCAGGAAATGACTGTAATTTCAAATGCACATCAATGCAAACAAGATGAAAACAAAACAAATAGAGAATTAGAAAAACTCAGGACTTGTCTAAGGCAACATTTGTGTGAGGCTACAAATGCATTTACAGGTAACTCTTTTATCTGTCTGTCTATCTATCTATCTATCTATCTATCTATCTATCTATCTATCTATCTACTTCATCAAGCATGTATTAGATAACAGATATAAGTATAAACATGATTATAAATACATGAAATGGATACGAATAAATGCGGACAGTAGGACAGGGATGGTAGGCACACTGGTGCATTTATGCGCACCCCTTAAAGACCTCTTAGGAATGGGGTGAGGTCGACAGTAGACAGTCTAAGGTTAAAGTTTGGGGGGATTGGGGAAGAAACCACAGAGTCAGGTAGTGCATTCCAGGGATTGACCACTCTGTTACTGAAGTCACATTTTCTGCAATCAAGTTTGGAGCAGTTTGCCTTGAGTTTGTATCTATTGTGTGCTCATGTATTGTTGTGGTTGAAGCTGAAGTTTTCATTGACAGGTAGGACATTGTAGCAAATAAGTTTTTGTACTATGCTTACGTCGGACCGAAGACAGTGAAGTTCTAAGTTGTCTAAGCCCAAAATTTCAAGTCTGGTGGCATAAGGTATTCTGTTTAGAGCAGAGGAGTGGAGGACTCTTCTCGTGAAATATCTCTGGACACGTTCAATTGTATTAATGTCCGATATGCAGTGTGGGATCCAGACAGATGAGCTGTATTCAAGAATTGGTCTAGCAAAAATTTTGTATGCCCTAGTTTACAGTTCAATATTACTGAAATGTCCCCATGACCCTTGTTATAATTTCTCAGAAATTTTTATCCCCCAAATATATCTATCACCTCTTATTGATTGTTGAACTTCGTTTCTAGAATGCCCATTTCCCTCAAGGAGGCATCATCTACCTACTTTTCTTTTTCCCCTGAACTCTAACAGCTTTTTGTGTATGTGCTTCCTCTTTCTCGGGACTACATGCTATCCAATTCAAGCTGACTAGGATCTACTAACATTTAGGCAGCAATAAACTGATAAGCCTTGAGGGAGTCACCAAACACAGAAAGAGAAACAGAGGGAAGGAGAGAAATCTCATAGCGATGTTGATGCAGTTCAGAGTCCATGATTCTGAAGATGAAGTGGAAGAAATCAATAGGGCTTAATCTGCCTTTCTAGCCCCATAGACCATCCCCAGTAGTGAGGGATCCAGAGTTGGGTTTCAGCAGGTTCTGACCAATTCTGGAGAACCGGTAGCAGAAATTTTGAGTAGTTCAGAGAATTGGTAGTAAAAATTCTGACTGCCCCCCCCCATCTATTCTCTGCCTCCCGAGTCCCAGCTGATCGGGAGGAAATGGGGATTTTGCAGTAACCTTCCCCTAGAGTGGGGTGGGAATGAAGTTTTACAGTATCCTTCCCCTGGAGTGGGATGGGAATGGAGATTTTACAGTATCCTTCCCAGGAGTGAAATGCTCTCAGTTCGGACTGGATCGGGTGATCCGGTAGCGATTGTGGCAGATGGTTCGGAGAACCGGTAGTGATGGCGGCGTGAGGCTCCGCCCACCTGCCTGGGTGTCATTACTTACTGCTTTTAAAAGGTAAAAAAAGTCTCAGATGATCCACGCCACAGCTCTGATTGTCAGAGCCTTTTTTTATTTTTATTTTTTTTATTTATTTTATTTTATTTGTATGCCGCCCTATCTCCATAGGACTCAGGGCGGCTCACAACAATTAAAATCAAAACCAGATAAAAACATATTAAAATACAGTTAACGTATGTTAAAACTCATTAAAATAATCAAACTTCATCAGTCCAGGCTAGACGATTTAAACAGCCATGTCTTTAGTTTGCGGCAGAAAGTGCGAAGGTCAGGGGCCAACCGGAGCCCCAGGGGGAGTTGATTCCAAAGGGTGGGCGTGGCCACAGAAAAAGCTCTACCTCTGGGGGCCGCCAGCCGACATTGTCTAGCCGACAGCACTCTGAGTAGGCCCTCCCTGTGAGAACACACCGGGCGATGGGAAGCCATTGCTGGTTGCAGATGGTCCGACAAATATCCTGGGCGTAAGCCATGTAGGGCTTTATAGGTCATCACCAGCACCTTGAATCTCACCCGGAGGGCAACCAGCAACCAATGCAAGTCACACAGGAGAGGTGTAACATGGGAGTATCGGGACCCTCCCATCACAACCCACGCGGCCGCATCTGTACTGGTTGAAGCCTCCGAATGGTCTTCAAAGGCAGCCCCAAGTAGAGAGTATTGCAGTAGTCAAGTTGGGAGGTGACTAGCGCATGAATACCTGTCTCCCACCAGCCCTGACAGGGCGTCAAGTAGCCTGTGCAGGGCCATTATTATGCAGCTGGGAGACAGGTACGCAATCAACAGGCCCAACTGCCCTTGCTGGCCCCATCTCATAAGAAGGGCCTCACACCCATCTATCTGAGGAACAGTGACCTCCCACAGACTAAAGGCCTCCCGAATAACAACCGCCACCCGCCCTCCCCTACCCTGGGCCCTCGGCTGGTGTCGCACCCGGAAACCTGGTGGGCAGAGTTCTGTCAGAGGGACACTTCCCTCTGAGCCCAACCAGGTTTCTGTAATGCAAGCCAGGTCTGTGTTTTCTTCCTCAATCAACTCACGAATGAGGGGAGTTTTGTTAACCACAGACCTGGCATTAAAATAGACCAGCCTGAGTCCAGTGATCCCCACTCCCAAACCCCCAGGAAGTCGGCTGGAACCAAGAGGGTCGGAGCACATCACCGCTCGAAGAGAGCAAGGACGAGCTCCCAGATTAAGATACGGCCCTCAGTTCCTCCATCTGCCTCCATTCCCCAACGCATCCGGGATCAGAGCTCCAACCTTTCCCCCCGTGGCATCCAGGAACCCCAGCCCTGCTCCAACCCCACCGCTACCAATCCATGGCCTGGACTGCCATTGGTCTGGAGGAGCCCCCCCCCACCAGCAACCTGCCGGAAGTCAGAACCCTCCCCCCTCCCCAATCCCTCTAAAAACTTAAGTAAAAAGCTATACAAAGCCCCCTTATTAAAACCCCTAAAACCAGTATGCCACCTCTCGGGATCCCAAGACCCGTCATTAAGGTAGATCTTAGACAGGCCAGCAGGCCACTCCCAGGAATGAGGGGCATTCCTCAGGGCAACCAAATCTGCGCTCGCATATGTCAAAACCGTCTTTAGTCATAGAAGTGGGTATGCCCATGGCGAGTGGCGGCATGACCAAATCCACCCCAGCAGTAGGAACCTTCATCCCCAGGCACCCTCTCACGGCAGCCGGGAATGACCAAAGATGATAATCCTCACCACCCTCTCACCGCAGCAAGGTCCCTATATCTGCTGGGCGACCACTCGAGGTGGGAACCACCAGTTCTTACTGCCCCCTCACTGCAGTATGGCTCGGTCCTGGAAAAAGAAGTCCACAGCCAACCTCTCACAGTGGCGGGCATCAGCACCTCAGGGACTGACCATTTCAAGGCTGAGAAAGAGAAAGTCCAGGGCATTCGATGACACTTCCAGCCCGGGCGGCTGCAGCATAAGGTCCAGGGGCAAAAGGGCGATAGCGATGGCAAGTCCAGGCATAGCCCTCAACCGCCAAAGTCCCCCAGACCCCACCCCAGCCCCTTCAGCTGGTAAAGCCGGCCTCCAGCACACCAACAGTAGTGATGGTAATAGGGACAAGCCAGCTGCAGAGCCCAAGGCCCAAAAACACTGGCTCACGATGACAACAAGGCAACAAGGCACGACCCTGGCGCAGAGCTCTTCCTAGCTCTCCCGGCTCAGTATCTTTCAGCATCTCTCCTACCAAGCCCCATCGGGGAGAGCGTCTCATCTGGCCCGCCATCTGTCCGCTGTCACCTCCTCGACTCACACAGCTGACTCACAGCGAAGAAAGCTGCCACCCAAACGGCCCCCACAGATCATCATAGACTGCCAGGCTCCACTCCACTCCACTCCACTCCACTCGCCGGGCTGTCCCATGGGGGAACTTCTGCCGCATTGCCACATTGCCGCATTGCTGGCGGCCTCCCAGCCGTTCGCCAGCTTGCCCAGCAGATTCACGGCGAAAGCCGCCCAAAGCCACCGTCCAAAGCCACCGCCGACCACCGGACTGCCACTCGTCCCTCGCCGCTCCCCGGAGCCCATCGGACTCGTCAGGGTCCCATGGAAGGGGCTTCTGAGGGTCTGCCGGGCCTGCCCAAGCCCCAGGTACCTCTTAATCAGCCATGCCGGGGGTCGAAGCCAAAAGACCTCCCAGAACCCCCATATTTCACCTGAGCTGACCCACTCCCAGCAGAGGCTCAGCAAACTGTGGCAGCCATTTCCAAGCAGCTTTTACAAGCATTTTTTTTTACAACCTATTCACCTGAAAAGTGATTCCATTGCAAACCTGTAGTAAAGGTAAGTAGAACCCACCCATGGATTTCACACTTGAAAATACAAACCTTATGCACAGAGATGGAAGGAAATATGAATTCCCATAATGGAGAAATGGATCTTGAAATTAATGGACCTGGAGGAGATGGCAAAATTGAGTACTTCGATTGAAGTTAACAGCCTGACTGCTTTTCTTTCTATATGGAAACCATTTTGGGGGGTTTTTGCTTGATAAAGAGAAAAATGAAGTTTTGACTTTGAGATCTGGCAATTAGATATGTTAGTTGATTGGTGCCTATATTTTTATAGTTTTGTTTCTTTTTCTTCTTCTGTTAAACTAAAAGAAGAGTGTATTGTATTATATTGAAAAACCTTGGTGGCGCAGCAGACTAAAGTGCTGTTAATTAGCACTTAGCTGCCAGCTGCCTGCAATTACTGCGAGTTCAAATCTCACCAGGCTCAAGGTTGACTCAGCCTTCCATCCTTCTGAGGTAGGTAAAATAAGGACCCGGATTGTGGGGGCAATAAGATGACTTTGTATAAAAAAGAACACCGTTTGGGGGGGCCAAAAAGCCCTACTAAGCAGGTATATACAAAAGTATGAAGGCTATTGCTTAATGTATTGTAAGCTGTCCTGAGTCTCTGGAGAAGGGCGGCATATAAATCGAACCAATAAATAAATAAATCGAACCAATAAATAAATAAATAAATAAATTATATATATATATATATATATATATATATATATATATATATATATATATAAAACTGGATCCCAGAGGTGGGTTTCAAAATTTTTTTACTGCCGGTTCTGTGGGTGTGGCTTAGTGGGCGTGACATGGCTTGGTGGGTGTGGCTTGGTGGGCATGGCAGGGGAAGGATACTGTAAAATCAACATTCCCTCCCCACTCCAGGGGAAGGTTACTGTAAAATCCCCATTTCCTCCTGATCAGCTGGGACTTGGGAGGCAGAGAATAGATGGGGGCGGGGCCAGTCAGAAATTTTACTACTGGTTCTCTGAATTACTCAAAATTTCCGCTACTGGTTCTCCAGAACTGGTCAGAACCTGCTGAAACCCACCTCTGCTGCATCCACAATGAAGAGAGTTGGAAGTAACCTTTTTTTAATGTTATTTTTGGTGTGTCTTTTCTTATGTCACTTCTGAAATTTTTCCTGTTGTTCCCCTCCCCCATCTTTCCTTTTTTGTTGTTATATTTTAACCCTTTTATAAAATTTAATAACATTCTTTTAAAAAAGGAAATACTAACCTATGCAAACCATGAAATTGAATGAATGAGTGAATGAATGACCTTAACCCAGTAAAAAAATCCCCTCCTTACCTTTCCAAGTGATTTTAAAGCTTGAAATATACCTGTAGAGTTGATTACAAACATGATTTTTAAAAGAAAATATTTGTTTTCTTTCCTAGAGAATGCATCCTGCAGTGTGTGCCCTGTGAAATGGCTTCCGTACGAAAATAAATGCTACTGGTTTTCTACTTCAAGTTTGTCCTGGAACCAAAGCTACGTGGATTGTGTGGCAAAAAGATCTCAACTATTGGTGATTTCTAATACTGGAGAGCAGGTAAAAGAATTTCTTGCTGGTTAAGAATCCATTGCTTTCTTACTTTTTCTATTTTTAATTTTAAATAAAAAGATTTCACTGGTTGGACTAGCGTTTACCAGCAGGTTTCAGGTGATACTTCAGAACACTGGTGTCAAACTCGCCGCGTCACGTTGATGTCACGTGTCATATCGTGAGTTTTTTGCCTTTGTGGAGGTGGGATGGGTGTGGCCTGTACTCCATATTTTTCTATCTCAAGGATAAGTAGATGGGGCAAAATCCACCTGTTAAGAGTTCCCCACCACATCAGAGGCGCAACTGGCAAAAAGTCAGAGAGCTGTTTGGGCAGTTAATTAATTTGGACGAATTTAGAATAGAATAGAATAGAATAGAATAGAATAGAATAGAATAGAATAGAGTAGAGTAGAGTAGGGTAGGGTAGGGTAGGGTAGGGTAGGGTAGGGTAGGGTAGGGTAGGGTAGGGTAGAATAGAATAGAATAGAATAGAATAGAATAGAATAGAATAGAATAGAATAGAATAGGAGTTGGAACGGACCTTGGAGGTCTTTTAGTCCAATCCCTGCTCAGGCAGGAAACCCTATACCAGTGATGACTAACCTTTTTGCTGTTGTATGCCAAAAGCGGGGGTCGCAAGGGGGGGTCGCGAGTGTATGTGCCCACACCCATAATTCAGTACCCCCCCCCGCTTACCCCGCTTTTGGCACGTGACAGCAAAAAGGTTACCGGTGAGCCCAGTAGGCACGTTTTTCACCCTTCCCCAGGCTGTGGGAAGGGTGAAGTCTGTGGAGGGCGAAAATGGCCTTCACCCCCCACCCGGAGGCCCTCTGGAAGCCAGAAACAACCTCTTTCCCGACTTGCAGAAGGCTCGAAAATTAGCTGCCCGGCGTGCACTTGCGTGCTGCAGCTGAGCTAGGGCAACACTCGCGTGCCCACAGATATGGCTCTGTGTGCCACAGGTGGCACGCGTGCCATAGGTTCGCCATCATGGCCCTATACCCTTTGAGACAAATGGTTGTCCAATTTCTTCTTTAAAACTTCCAGTATTGGAGCATTCACAACTTCTGGAGGGAAGTTGTTCCACTGGTTAATTATTCTAACTATCAGGAAATTTCTCCTTAGTTCTAGGTTGCTTCTCTCCTTGATTAGTTTCCACCCATTGCTCCTTGTCCTGCCTTCAGGTGCTTTGGAGAATAGTTTGACTCCCTCTTCTTTGTGGCAGCCCCTGAAATATTGGAACACTGCTATCATGTTGTCCCTAGTCCTTCTTTTCATCAGACTAGACATACCCAGTTCCAGCAACTGTTCGTCATATGTTTTGGCCTCCAGTCCCCTAACCATCTTTGTTGCTCTTCTCTGCACTCTTTCTAGAATCTCAACATCTTTTTTATATCGTGGCAATCACAACTGGATGCAGTATTCCAACTGTGGCCTTACCAGGGCATTATAAAGTGGTATTAACACTTCATGCGATCTTGATTCTATCCCTCTGTTAATGCAGTTTAGGATTGTATTGGCTTTTTTGGCAACTGCAGCACTCTGCTAGTTCATATTTAAATGATTGTCCACTAGGACTCCAAGATCCCTCTCACAGTTACTACTATTGAGCTAGGTACCACCTATGCTGTACCTGTACATTTTGTTTTTCTTGCCTAAATGTAGAACCTTACTTTTTTCACCATTGAATTTCATTTTGTTAGATAGGGCCCAATGTTCAAGTCTTTAACACAATCTCAGTGATAGGACATGGTGAGGGATACCAAGAGCCATTCTTGTAATGAAAATTAAATGATATTTTATAGAAGTTCATCCAGGACACAATACAGAATATGAATATATGGATTGGGCTCAAGTTCAATTTGCCAGAGAAGAAGTGGATGTGGGTTAATGGCTCACCATTAAACCAAACACAGTGAGTATTCAAATATCCATGGAAGGAAACCTCTGTAATGTAGTCTTTTTTGTAGAATAAAGTAAAAAAAAGAGAAGTATTTATAATACAGATACCTAGAGTCACTATGGATGTCTAGAAGCATCTTAAAGAGATTATAGGGTCAGCTTTCACTTCATCAATGAAGGAACCACATCAGTAGAACTGTGAAGAAGCTATGCCTAAAATAGGATCCATGGCTTCATTTCATTATTTTGGCTTTTTGCTGCTGTTAGAAATTCTTTCTGTATTCATTCACTTTGCATGCTGCCCAATTCCCAATTACTAGGGCAAAGCGGGGGAGGGGGCTCACAAATAAAACTCTGGTTAGCGCTCTTTCTGAGAGTCATTGAGGCCACCTGGAGGTTTATCTATGCTCTCATGGTCACCTGAAGGATGCAAATGAGTGCAGAGCCTTCTTGGAACTGTTGAAAGGACTGTGTTGTAAACAGGAGATAGATGGTGTCATATCAGTGGTGGGTTCCTCCCAGTTCGGCCAGGCCGGTAGCGGTGATGATATGATGTCACCGAACCAGTTCTCTTTGTTCGGGAGCTGTGCTATCACAGAAATGCAGCCATTTTCTAGGCAGACACATTGAATTGTAGGCACTCCAAAAATGGCAGCTGTTTCTAGGATTGAGTCGGAGAGTCCAGCAATGGAATAATTTGCTCTATGTTCCCAATGCAAGCTCCAGAAAGTTCCACAATGCTCCTCAAGCCATGAGGTGACCTGAGTGTGAGTGACCGTCTGAATAGCCTCTTGAAGGTGAAGCTTAATGAAAATGACTATTAGTAATAGTGGAGAGTTTGATTGTATAAAGGAAAAAGATCAGGATAAGAATCATCCTCTATTTCTTTCAGCCCGTACTCTAGAGCTTGGTCTCAGTGAATGAGGCCTGCTTCTTACAGAGAACAATGTTTTGCAATGCCTTTAAAAAAAGGTTAAATATTACTATTAATTTGACAAACAAAAACATTTGTAGAAAAGATGCAGAATCCTTTCCTCATGATAATCCCACATAAAAGATCAGAGTAAGAGATGGAAGCCTCCTCCACAGGCCTAGTTTGCCCCAATATGGGAAGAGCCATCCTCTATTCCTTGAGGAAGATCGCCCAATATTGTCTTCAACCTGCCCTTCACAAAGGACACCTCCATTACTTTTTATTTTGCATCAAAAAAAAATCTGTTTTTACGACTCCTGCTGGCACAAATGGTGTCAAGTGGTCCAACTGCAATACAGGTAGTCCTTGACAGTTCATTTTGTTACTGTTATAACCAAGTTACAACTGCACTGAAAAAAGGCACTTTGACTGTTTTTCACACACCATTGCAGCATCCCCATGGTCATGTGATTAAAATCCAGCCAGTTGGCAACTAGCTCATGTTTATGACGATTACGGTGTCCCCCGGGTCATGTGACCACCTTTTGCAACCCTCTAACAAGCAAACTCAATGGAGAAAGCAGATTCACTTTACCACCATGTTACTATCTTAAGAACTGCAGTGATTCACTTTAGCAAAAAAAGGTCATAAAATTAGGCATTAACAAATGTCTCATTTAGCAACAGAACTTTTGGACTCAATTGTTGTCGTAAGTTGAGGACTACCTGTACTTCATTTCATTGTAGGCAATGCCTCTGTACCTGGAGAACACCTTGACTTTGTGACTTTCCAGACCAATGTTTTTCATATGGCAAGATAAACTGGATCCAGAAGCAAGTTACAAACCCATAGTGACTTTTAATGATTTCAGAGAGCCAGTTTGATCTAGCTGTTAAGGCACCAGATTAGAAACCAGGAGACTGTGAGTTCTAGTCCCTCCTTAGGCATGAAAGCCGGCTAGGCAACATTGAGCCAGTCACTCTCTCAGCCCAGCTCACTTCATTCACAGGGTTCTTGTTGTGGGGAAAATAAGGAATTGAAGGAGTATTGTATATGTTTGCTGCCTCGCGTTACCTATCAAGTAATAAAGGCAGGATAAGAGTCTAATGATATTTTGCTTCCAAAGCTTATTGCAGTTCCAACAACGCAAAAGTCTCTGATTTACTAAATGTAGCATATTTATAGAGGCCTCACCTTCCCTACCCGTTACCATTTTGCATGTTTGTGTGCCTTTATGTGTGTTTGTGTATGAGTGTATGTATGGGGGGGGGGGAGGCTGTAAAAGGCAGGTGTTTCTGTTGATGGAACAGGTGGCTCTTGTTTACCCTTTTTCCTAAACTGAAAGTACTTTTCTCTTTCCCTTCATAGATCTCAACCCTTAATGGCTGACTGTGGTGCTATAGGAAAGAAGGGAATTGTCGCCGATATGTGCAATTCAGAACTTTACTGGATTTGTCAGAAACTCTCGGTATTCATCTGAGGATTTGCATGCAGAATTAAAAATACCCCCCACCCCTTCTCCCTGTAAATGTTGGCTACCTTTTTCAGCAATGGCTGTTCCACCCCAGAGCAAAGAGATGCTATCTGAAGAAACATCTGCTAAATCCTTATACCAGCCTGTTTAGATGAGAAAAGAAGCTTAAAGAGAAGTGACATCTAAATGAAGAAGATTTTGTGGCATCCCCAGCCCATTAAAAAAAAATTGAGCCCATAAAAAACACCTAGGCACAGTTCTATTATATTACTTTAAAAACAGAGTTCAATAAATGAAATGGATTAAGTTATACTTGCATTTTTAAATATAACCTGTCAAATGAAAAAGAAACCTATGGTTACTTTTAGAGATGTTATAGTTGTTTCTACTGTATCTATTTTTATGCCTCCCAATGCACATCTTCAGTTTCAGATTTATAATTTCCGTCTTTCTTATTCTTGCCCCGTTGATTTCTGAGACGGAGAAGACTTCACCGTGGACTGGCCTGTTCAGTCAAGCTGAGCAACACTGGACTCTTAACTCCCCATCATTTCTCCCCATTAGCTATCCATGAAAACTAGGATTCTCAATTATTGTAGCTCATCCCTTTAATAAAATAAAATTACCACAATACAGATAGTCCTGGAATTGCATTCATTTAACAAATGTTTGAAGTTTTAACAGTGCTGAAAAAAGTGGCTTATGACCGGTCTTCACATGTATGACCATTGCAGCATCCCCATGCTCACGTGATCAAAATCTGGGCACTTGGCAACCAGCATATTGCAGTGTCAGATTGTCTTAACAAGCATGGCGATTTGCTTAACAACCATGACAACAAATGGTTGTAAAGTCAGATGCGAATCACTTATTGACATTGTTTAGTGATTGAATTCCAGTCGCAATTCTGGTCATAAGTTGAGGTCTACTTGTAATTCCTTTGCAGCACAGAATCTCTTTGAAGAAGCATGGATATACCACCTGGAAACTATATGTCATAAATGTCACACATTTAATATGTAGGAATCTATTTTTTGTGTCAACTGCCTCCTCCCAAGAATCACTCCATCTTTAACATCTGTAACACGATAGTGCTGCAAGGGAGGGGAAACTTCCTAATTTTTTGAAACCATATTGATGTGTGGGGGCCTAGAGCTGAAGATGCTCGCCTCCCACTTGGAAGGTTGAGAGTTCAGTTCCTAAGTAGCAGTGGATGTTTCTCTCCCAGGGCGTAAAGAGAAAATTTCTGCTGCAAATTCCACGTAGGAAGATATCAGGAAACACATCCAGCCAGTAAATACTCAGTTTCATTCAGTTGCTCCAACTGTAACTTGAACAAAGAGATTATAGGGTTATAAAAAGAAGAAAAGAAATGCTGGTCAAAATATCTTGAAGATCTAGGAACCTGCTAGTGTTCAGGCCAGCTGAGTTAAGATAGACCATATTTATTTCTTTATTTATTTATTGGTTCGATTTATATGCTGCCCTTCTCCAGAGACCCAGGGTGGCTTACAATGCGTTAAGCAATAGCCTTCATACTTTTGTATATACCTGCTTAGTAGGGCTTTTGGGGGCCCCTAAGCAGTGTTCTTTTTTATACAAAGTCAGCTTATTGCCCCCACAATCCGGGTCCTCATTTTACCTATCTTGGAAGGATGGAAGGCTGAGTCAACCTTGAGCCTGGTGAGATTTGAACTCGCAGTAATTGCAGGCAGCTGGTGCTACTTAACAGCACTTTAGACCGCTGCGCCACCAAGGCTCTTTAATAGAGTTTAATAGAGTTTAATAAAGTTCACAGATGCGAAAAAATGGTAGACAAAAGGACTGTAGAAAGAATACAGGTCTCTGCAGTGGATTGTTGTAGGTTGTCTAACTTAAGGATCACAGGAAAGAATCAGTGGTGGGATTCAGCCAGTTGGCACCACTTCGGGAGAACCGGTTGTTAACTTTCTGAGCAGTTTGGTGAACTGGTTGTTGGAGGAAATCATTAAGGCAGAGAATCAGTTGTTATATTATTTGAATCCCACCACTAGAAAGGATCTTTCAGGGAGCTCAACGTAAATCTTCTAACGAACAGATGGATTCGTTAAGCGGCAGGGATGCGGTGAGAGTCATAAATTTTAACTTGCGGACAACAAAAAGACAAAGCCGTTTCAAAAGGAACTATGGTAAACATACATTTTTAGATAAGATGTAACTGTTCTTGCACCATTCCTCCTGTTTTTCACAACAAAATTCCAACCACTCCAGATGGCTTGGCCTGATTTACAGTACAGGTAGTCCTCAGCTTACGACCATAGTTGAACCCAAAATTTCTGCTGCTAAGCAAGACAGTTGTAGAGTTTCCTCCCTATTTTATGACCTTTCCTGCCAGAGTTGTTAAGGGAACCACTGCAGTTGCTAAAACAAATAACACCATTAAGTGAATCTGGCTTCCCCATTGACTTTGCTTGATAGAAGGTCGCAAAAGGTGGGTCATATGATCCCAGGACATTGCAAATGTCCTAAATACGAACCAGTTGCCAAGTATCTGAATTTTGATCATGTGACCATGGGGATTCTGCAATGGTTGTTAAGTGGGAAAAATGGTCCAAAGTCACTTTTTTCAGTGCTGTTATGACTTTGAACAGTCACTAAACAAATTGTTGTAAATCGAGGATTACCTATTCCACAAAAGGTATTAGAGCAGGGGTGATGAGACCACGTGGTCAATTACATCATCATGCTATTGAAGCCCTGCTCTGGACTAACTCTTCTCTGTTAGCCACAGGTAGAATATACTGCCAAACCACTTCTGGAAATGCTGCCCAGAAAACGGCATATGCTTATCCCTAAAGTCAAAACTGGCTCAACAGTGGACATGTACATTTATAAGAATCCATCGAAGCTAATACATTTAAAATAAATAAATTGAATGTATCATACCTGAACACCCTGATTTTAAAAAAACCACTCTGCTTGGAACAGCCTATATCCGTGATGGCGAACCTATGGCACACGTGCCAAAGGTGGTACGTGGAGCCATATCTGTGGGCACGCGAGCATTGCCCTAACTCAGCTCCAGTGCGCATGCGCGTGCCAGCCAATTATTGGGCCTTCTGGGCTCACCGGAAGTCAGGAAATGGGCTGTTTCCGGCTTCTGGAGGGGCTGTGGGCGGGGAAGGCCGTTTCGCCCTCCCCAGGCTCCAAGAAAGCCTCTGGAGCCTGGGAACGGTGAAAAATGGGCCTACCAGGCTGTGCCATCGCGTGCCAAAAGTGAGGGAAGCACAGGGGGGGTCTTGTACGCATGGCACATTGAATTATGGATGTGGGCACGTGCGCACGCAGCCCCCCCGCATTGCCCCTGCTTTTGGCACGCAACAGCAAAAAAATTAGACATCACTGGCCTATTCTTAGTTGCCATATTAACGTTTCTAATCATTTTAGTTAGGACTTGAGTTTTTGAGTTTCCACCAGTCTTAAACTGTGAATCTAACTGTACATTACTCACACATAATAATGGAAATAGAACAACTGTGGCAAAAGAAAGTAAAGGGAAGTGCCAATAGTATTAGGTGGCTTGGATGCAATCCCAAAACAACTAGAGCACCACATTGGCACTGACAAAATCACCCTAGGTCAGGGGTTGGCAACCTTAAGTACTCAAAGAGCCACAAAGGTCCTAACCGGAAGCCCACCATTCAATTCTGGAGCTGACCGGAAGTCCGGTTCCCACATCATAGAGTCTCCTCCTAGCACGGCGTTCTTTTTCCTCTACCGGTCCTAACCAGAAGCCCTATCAACTGTGGAACCGACTGGCAACAGGGAGCCGCAACAGAGGGATGAAAGAGCCACATGTGGCTCCAGAGCCACGGGTTGCTGACCCCTGCCCTAGGCCAATTGAAAAAGGCAGCTTTACTTAGAACATTCTGTGAGGATACTTGTAACACCATCAATTCACATCTGCCTATCCCAGGTCCTTGGGATGGACTCAATGGGTGAATAAAAATGCCAAATCCAGTCTGAACATCTGAGTGACTGTGTGACAAAACATAATAATAAATCATAACCAATCATAACACCTGCTATATACTGTACCAACATGACACGAAAAGGAGGAAATATATTGTGATATCACAAGACAACCCTGGCATTTTCTATTTATAGTCCAATGCTGGTCTCAGGTATGTAAGCCATGGGGTTTGCATCGTGACATCATATTGCCTATTTCACCATATGCCTCCCATGCGTCCCCCTCGATACTTCTGATATTGCCTTTTTTCTCTAACCTTGAGGTCACACATTGTCTGTCTGTTTCAACCCAAGTTACAGATTCAGACTTGGTTAATCAAAAGCCCTGGAAACTAAGAAACAAATTGGACACTGTACTCAGGGCATTTAATAGATAACTTGGACATGTTATCTAAGGTGGGGTCTGACCAGGGGTGAAATGCTCTCGGTTTGAACCGGATCATCCGATCTGGAAGCAAGGGTGGTGGGTGGTTCAGAGAACCGGTAGCAAAAATCCCTCCCCCCCCCACCCGGCATGCCCAGCTGAGCCATGCAATCATCAGAGGCTTTTTTTTTTAATTTTTAAAAGCATTTTTTCTACAACCTCTTCGGCTGAAAAAAATGCTTTTAAAAGTAAATAAAAAAGCCTCTGATGATCGTGCGGCTCATCTGGGATCCTCAGAGGCTTTTAAAAGAAAAAAAAAGCCTCTGCCGATCAGGCAAGTCATCTGGGATCGTCAGAGGCTTTTAAAAGCATTTTTTTTTCCTACACCCTCTTCGGCATGCCCTGCTAAACCATCTGGATTTGGCCAGACTCATGCAATATGGACAACATTGAACTGAATTCAACAGTAGTGTCAACATTCTGACTAACGAACCCAAGCAAATCAGAACGCCGAGATTTAGATCTCTCTCAAAGAACTGCTTTATTGGGCACATCATATAGGCACCATTAAATGTAAAACCAACTCTAAATATTTCCCACTATTTCAGTATCATTAAAGTAGCAAATGATCCCCTCCCCAAGTATCACAGGTCATTGTCCAGTTGGGTTCATTGGTGGGCTCCTTAGGCACTCCTCTAATTCATCCAACATCTGTGGAGATGAACTTGGTTCCCACGAGAGAGAGAGAGAGGTAGATGTCATGGGTGCAACACAGATGGGGCTTCAATCCCACCAGCCAGCTACCATTCTTTCACTTACACACTCCAGACACTCCTTGAAGATTCCAACCTTTTCAATCAGAATAAAGCTTGGAGGTCTTCTAATCCAACCCCTCAGCTCAAACCGGAGACCTTATACCATCTCAGACAAGTGACTGTCCAGTCTCTTCTTAAAAGCCGCTAGTGATGAAGCACCCACAACTTAACCTGTTCCACTGGTTAATTGTCCTCGCTGTTAGGAAGTTTCTCCTTTGATTAGTTTCCAACCATTGTTTCTTGTGCTGCCCACTGGTGCTTTGGAAAATAAATTAACCCCCTCCCTCCCCCCCCCCCGCCCAGTCTTCTTTGTGACATTTCAGGAAAGTCCCGTTTTAATGTCTGTACTAATGAGCCTGGGGAATTCTTAGTTAATTTGCAGGGAATTCTTAGTAAATTTGCAGTGACTCAGCATGTGGACAGATAACAGCAGGCAGAAATAGATAAGAAAGTTAGAAAAACTTTGGTTTTTATTTAAACGAAATGCACGACAATTAGTGCATTCGCCGCAGTTGTGATAAAATTTGTGGATAATAAATAGCTGCAAACTGAATAGAAGCGAGCTGTTGTGATAGGACTGCATAAATCACAAATGGTATTATAGGATTCAGCAGCAGTACAGTTTCCACATCCTGGGGAAAAAATGATTCCTCTCCATTCCACATCAGTCCAACTTCATGTGAAAGGCTTTGTCCTTTGTGGAATTGAACTGGCAGGAGCACTGAGCTGAATAGCGCTGAACCCTATACCATGGATGACAGACTCACCACGTCACATTGCCATCACGTGATGTTTTGCAACGTTTCCCCCATTCATGGAACTGGAGTGGGTGTGGCCTGTGCGTGACGTATCTGGCTCACAGGGTACCAGTTTGACACCCCTGCCCTATACCCTTTCAGACAAATGGTTGTCCAACATCATCTTAAAAATCTCCAGTGATGAAGCACCCACAACTTCTGGAGGCAAGTTGTTCCACTGATTAATTGTTCTAACTGTCACGAAATTTCTTAGTTTCTAGGTTGGTTCTTTCCTTGATCAGTTTCCATCCATTGCCTCTTGTCCTGCCCTCAGGTGCTTTGGAGAATAGCTTGAGTCCCTCTTCTTTGTGGCAACCCCTGAGATATTGGAAGGCTGCTGTCATGTCACACCTAATCCTTCTTTTCATTAAACTAGACATGCCCAGTTCCTGCAACTGTGCTTCATATGTCTTAGCCTCCAGTCTCCTAATCATCTTTGTTGCTCTTCTCTGCACTCTTTCTAGAGCCTCCACATCTTTGTTAATATAGTGGCAACCAAAATTGGATGCAGTATTCCAAGTGTGGCCTTACTAAGGCATTATAAAGTGGTATTAACACTTCATGCGATCTTGATTCTATCCCTTTGTTAATGCAGACTGTGTGTTGGTTTTTTAGCAGCTGCAGCACACTCCTGGCTCATATTTAAATGATTGTCCACTAGGACTCCAAGATCCTATTGTAATTACCAGTACTGAGCCAAGTACCATCCTATTCTATACTTGTGTATTTGGTTTATCTTGCCTAAATGTAGAAACATACTTTTTTCACCATTGAATTTCATTTTATTAGCTAAGGTCCAGTGTTCAAGTCTGTCAAGATCCTTTGGTATATGGAGCCTATCTTCTGGAGTGTTGGCTATTCCTGCCACCTTGGTGTTATCTGCAAATTGGTTGAGTTCACCTTTTTTTTTTTCAAAAAACCTTTATTAAAATTTAAAATATTAATACAAATACATCTGTAACAAAAATACATCCATGATAGTTGTACAATTCAACATCATTCCAACAGTACACAAATCTTAACTCTATTCATATATTCTCAGATATTCCTTCTTGATCAAATATATGTAAACACAATTTATGTCTTATATATTTCCTATTTTTATTTTCTATCCATTGATACCAGTTTTCCCAGGTTGAGTAATATTCCGAGTCTGACTTGTTATTTAATTCTATACTAGGTTTGTCCATTTCTGCACACTCAAAAATTTTCCGGATTATTACACAATCTGTCGGTGTAGTGGACATTTTCCAGGCTTGTGCGAGTACAATTCTTCCTGCTGTAATAATATGAATGATCAAATATTTAATCCTTTTAGGATATTTTCCCTTAATGATCCCCAGAAGAAACAGTTCAGGCTTCAATTCTATTTGGCAATGTGTAATTTCATTTAACCATTTTTTTATTTTAATCCAGTATTTTTTGATTTCTGGGCAAAGCTACCATACATGACAAAAGGTACCTTGTGGTTGAGTTCACCTTCTATTCCCTGGTCCTAATCATTGGTGAAGTTGTTGAAGAGTACTGGGTCTAAGCCAAGTGGAAACAAAGCTATTATTGAACTGCAGCTCTATTCTAGCCCGGGAAAGGTAAATAAGGTAGAACAGGGAAGTCATCACAGACCACAGCTGTGATATAAGAATATCTGCAAGAGGGACCTAAAGGCCCTGGGAATGGACATTAACAACTGGGAAACCTTGACCTCCAATCGTTCAGCTTGGAGGCTAAAGACGCAGCATGGCCTTCTCCAATTCGAAGAGACACTTGTTTGGCAGGCTGAGGCAAAGATGCAGTCCCGGAACCAGCGAAATCTGGGGGCTGGGCAGGGGACAGAATGTATCTGCTCTCAGTGTGGAAGGGATCGCCTCTCTCGAATTGGCCTTTTTAGTCACACCAGATGCTGTTTTAGGACCTCTTTCCAGAACACCATACCATAGACTGAAGGATGCCAATGAAGTCTATTTGGCTTAGTCATTAAATGAACAACTGAAGGCAAACATACATGTCTGAGGATAATGTTCCAAGATCCAATCTGGGTTGGTCACTGGGACCAGAGGTTTAGTGTTCTGAGCTTCCAGACTCACACTGGAGCCCATTCCCAGGGTTAGGGTTAGTGACTGGCCCAATTTGGATCTTGCAATTAGATGAATGCAATTAGATGACTATCAGAATACAGACAGTCCTCAATTTACGACTATCTGTATTCTGAATATGCAGAAAATACCTGCTTGAGATAAAGAGAATTATAGTGTTGTTGGCATAAAGCAGCAAATAAATTAGGCTAAAATTTTGGTAAGCAGGCGATGCTGCATAGGTAACACATGAGCCACGACACACATGCAAAAATTAAGTAGTGGCAAGAATGCCCAAAGGTGCTTTTTCAAGAGGCAACTAAACTTTCTTGCTTTTTCTTTGAACACCTTTCACTTCTCATCCAAGAAGCTTCTTCAGCTCTGACAGGATGGTGGGGAATGGAAGAAAAAGAAAAACCAGAAAGTCCAGTTGCCTCTTGAAAAAGCACTTTTGGTATAACCATGATCTGGATGATTTAGAATCTCCATAGACAAGTGCTGAGAATGCAACCTTGTTTAATACTTTTTGCGGTTGGAATTGAATGCAAGTGGTGCAACCTCAGGACCATCTTTTATTCATGTCTGATTAGATTTTATATCTCTCACATCCATTCCACATTCAGCTGGGGATGTCAATGTTTGGAGTAGACCTAATGAAGAGATTTCTATTTACACTTTAAAGCTTCTTCCTGTTATTTAAGCAAGCTGCTCTAGTTCAGGCCTCATGATCCCAAAGATAAATATTCAAAAACAAGAGGTTGGAGATTAAACCTTGTGACCATGAAATGTATTTACTCTTCAGGAACCAGCTAATTCTGAAGAAGAGTTCTGTAGAACTCCAAGCTTGTCCATTTTGAGATCTGCTCCAATTAAAGGCATTGTCCAGATATAGATTTTGTCTCTGCTATTTTTCCTTACATCAACATTGGTATTTATTTGTTTATTTATTTATTTATTTTATTAGATTTTTATACCGCCCTTCTCCCACTAGACTCCCAGTGGGTTATTACTTTGGGGGCACTAGTTAGCCTATAAAACAAGGGGCTGCACACTACTTGGCCTTGGATTAGGAAATTTACAGGCTTGGGGGTGAAGGGAGAGAACTCCAGGGCTGTGTTTACCAACCTCGCTAACTTTAAGATGTGTGGATTTCAATTCTCAGAATTCCCCAGCCAGCCCCGGGGGCTGAGAAATTCTGGGAAACTGAACTCCACACTTCTTAAAATTGACACGGTTGGGAAACAGTGCTCTAGGATAAGAGCCTGGTGGCACCGTGGACTAAGTGCTGTTAAAGTAGCACTTAGTTGCCAGCTGCCTGCAATTACTGCAATTAAGGTCATAAAATGGGGAGGAAACTCTACAACTGTCTTGCTTAGCAGCAGAAATTTTGGGTTCAACTATGGTCGTAAACTGAGGACTACCTGTACTGTAAATCAGGCCAAGCCATCTGGAGTAGTTGGAATTTTGTTGTGAAAAACAGGAGGAATGGTGCAAGAACATCTTATCTAAAAATGTATGTTTACCATAGTTCCTTTTGAAACGGCTTCGTCTTTTTGCTGTCCGCAAGTTAAAATTTATGACTCTCACTGCACCCCTGCCATTTAACGAATCCATCTGTTCGTTATAAGATAGGAAATTCTGGTTTATGTTGAGCTCCCTGAAAGATCCTTTCCAGTGGTGGGATTCAAATAATATAACAACTGATTCTCTGCCTTAATGATTTCCTCCAACAACCAGTTCACCAAAGTGCTCAGAAAGTTAACAACCGGTTCTCCCGAAGTGGTGCCAACTGGCTGAATCCCACCACTGATTCTTTCCCTGTGATCCTTAAGTTAGACAACCTACAACAATCCACTGCAGAGACCTGTATTCTTTCTACAGTCCTTTTGTCTACCATTTTTTCGCATCTGTGAACTTTATTAAACTCTATTAAACTCTATTAAAGAGCCTTGGTGGCGCAGCGGTCTAAAGTGCTGTTAAGTAGCACCAGCTGCCTGCAATTACTGCGAGTTCAAATCTCACCAGGCTCAAGGTTGACTCAGCCTTCCATCCTTTCGAAGTAGGCAAAATGAGGACCCGGATTGTGGGGGCAATAAACTGACTTTGTATAAAAAAGAACACTGCTTAGGGGCCCCCAAAAGCCCTACTAAGCAAGTATATACAAAAGTATGAAGGCTATTGCTTAATGCATTGTAAGCGGCTCTGAATCTCTGGAGAAGGGTGGCATATAAATCGAACCAATAAATAAATAAATAGAATCATAGAACACAGAATCACAGGGTTGGAAGGGCTCTCAAAGGTCTTCTAGTCCAATAGAATACCTTATGCCACCAGACTTAAAATTTTGGGCTTAGACAACTTAGAACTACGCTGCTTTCGCTCTGACCTAAGCGTAGTACATAAAATTATCTGCTACAACGTCCTACCTGTCAATGAATACTTCAGCTTCAATCACAATAATACACGAGCACACAATAGATACAAACTCAAGGTAAACCGTTCCAAACTCGATTGCAGAAAATATGACTTCAGCAAGAGTGGTCAATGCTTGGAATGCTCTGCCCGACTCTGTGGTTTCATCCCCAAACCCACAAAATTTTAATTTTAGACTGTCTACTGTCGACCTCACCCCATTCCTAAGAGGTCTGTAAGGGGCGTGCATAAGAGCACCAAGGTGCCTGCCTTCCCTGTCCTAATGTCCCCTTTTATTCGTATCCATTTCATGTATTCATAATCATGTTTATACTTTTATCTGTTATCTTACATACGCTTGACAAATAAATAGAATGGAATGGAACGGAACAGAGTTGGAAGGGACCTTGGAGGTCTTCTAGTCCAACCCCCTGCCCAGGCAGGAAACCCTACATCACTTCAGACAAATGGTTATCCAACATCTTAAAAATGTCCAGTGTTGGAGCATTCACATCTAGATTGGCTCTCTCTTTAACACGCTTCCACCCGTTCCTTCTTGTCCAGTCCTCTGCTGCTTCGTGGAATAAACCTAAAGCGTCTTCCTACAGAAATTTTAATAGGTGGGGCGGGGCCTAGACGTCGCCCTCCGTTCCAGGATTTGGCAGGCTCCAGTTTGCTCTTTCGGTGCCGAGTCCGCTAACTATTATATGCAGGCTCAGCGGGGGAGAGAAAATCCCTCGGGCGCTGCACGCTCAGGTGAGGAAGGCTCTGGGTATGCCGGGAATGGGGGAAACTTCCCTGGAGGTTCTCGGAAAGCCAGCCCTGCTCTTGACGCCTTGCTGTCTGGGCTATTGGCGAAGGGTTTTCCCCGCGTTTTCTTCCTCTGCGCTTCACGGTGTGGCGCCAATCTTTTCATTCAGGGGTGAGAAGAAGAGAAAGGCAAAGCAGCGTAGAGAACTCCCGTCCCCGACCGATTATTGGTAGCCGCGTTAACCGCTCTCTCACTTCTGCTGAGGTGGTTCAGGAGCTGTAAACAAGCAGCAGCTGCGGAGGGGTTGCCAGGTGTCGACCGAAGGAAGGAAGGAAGAGGCAGGTTACCTTGGTAGCACGGACAGCTGCAAGATGTGGAGGTTTGGCGGTTTGAGAGTAAATACTGTGGAAGGAGCGGCACCTGTCGGGACCTGGGGGCGAGGGGGAAGAGAGGATGAGGCTCCTGGCTGTAGCTTAATAAGACTGAACGGACTGACGGTAGAATAGTTGGAGCTCCCGGATCTGCGCGTTTCATGGTTGACTGACTCTCATTCGGGTTGGCCGCCTCCCTTTGAGGCTGGTGCAGAAGCCTTCCTTCCTTCCTCTTTGCCTGAGGGTCAATCGCTTTCCAACAACAACAGCTTTGCGGTATGGAGTAAATTCACGCAGGGGTCCTCCGGATTTGGCGGTTTTATTTTGCAAGCAGCGGGTTCGGGTCACACACTCGTGCTGCTAGCGCTGTTAAGGACACGTGCAATGCGAGGATTACGAGGACTGCTTGGTTGCGTTTTGGTGAGTACGTGTGTTTTCTAATCTTGCCATAATTTTCATGCTATGGGAGGCAGAGCTCCCGCGCTTTTGTGGCTGTTGGGCTGTGGAGGAAAAATTGTTCTTAAAACTTTTGTTAATAGTGCTATTGAGCTCTTCAGTTCAAAAGAGAAGAAAAGACACTAAAGAGAGGAAGTAGAAAGTGCAGAAAAGGTAGGAAGGAAAGATATAAATGATTTCTCCCTTCATCATAAATATAAAGGTTTGAACAAAGATCTCTTCTTCCCATATCTCATCTCTTTATAAAGACTATAAGGACTCTTCTTGTGCAATATTTCTGGACCCGCTCAATTAACACACTTGGGCGGGTCCAGAAATATTTCACAAAAAGTCCTCCACTGCTCTGCTCCTAACAAAATACCCTATGCCACCAGACTTGAAATTCTGGGTTTAGAAAATTTAGAACTACACCACCTTCGGTCTGACCTAAGCATAGCTCATAAAATGATTTGCTACAATGTCCTACCTGTCAATGACTACTTCAGCTTCAACCACAACAATACACAAGCACACAATAGATACAAACTTAAGGTAAACTGCACCAAACTCGATTGCAGAAAATACGACTTTAGCGACAGAGTGGTGAATGCCTGGAATGCACTACCAGACTCTGTGGTCTCATCCCAAAACCCCAAAAACTTTAACCTAAAACCTCACCCCATTCCTAAGAGGTCTGTAAGGGGCGTGTGTAAGAGTACCAGCGTGCCTACCCTCCCTGTCCTAATGTTCCCTTTAATTGTATTCATTTTATGTATTCAATTCATGCTTATATATATTATCTAATATGTACTCAACTAAATAAATAAAAAAAAATAAAGAAACCATAAAACCTTCTCAGCAAAAATTATCGAGCTCTACCAGGTATAAGGTATCTATTTTAACTTTGATTAAATAAAACTTTACATTCCTTTTATTTTCAAACATCTTGATGCTTAATCCCTTCAATGTCCTAGATTTCTTGATTTATTTTTATGGTTTTACTTATGGAAATTTCTCCTTAGTTCTAGGTTGGTTCTCTCCTTCATTAGCTTCTACCCATTGCTTCTTGTCCTGCCTTCAGGTGCTTTGGAAACTGGACAAAAATTGTCCAGGCGGATAGGATCCAGTGATGGTTTTGTTTTTTTTAAGGAGGGGGCAAACCAGGGCTTAAAATCATGCAGAAATGTCCCCTCCTCTAATGATGTATTAATCACTGTCTGGACCCATCCACTAGTCACTATCCTGGAGGCTTTCACCATCCAGGAGGGACAAAGATTAATTGACAGGTGGTGGCACTGATATCATCAAGGTTCCCAGATAACAGGGCAAGACTTCTCACACAGGCTTTCTCCATGCATGGTCCCAATTGGAAATGAATTCGAGTGACTTTGTCCATCAGGTGCTGAACAAACTCCTCTGCCTAAGCCGAGCACCCCTCGGGCCGAGGTCAGGGCCAAGCACCCCTGACCTAGGACTGAATGGGTGACCTGAAACAGGGCCTGTGGGCAGCACTCTGAGGACTCAATAAGAGAAATTCTTATTGGTGGGTGTGGCTTAGTGAGCATGGCAGGGGAAGGATTGGGTGAAATGTAAAAAATGTTTGCTACTAGTTCTGTGGGCATGGCTTGGTCATGTGACCAAGTGGGCATGCCATCACTCACTGTTGGAGCCAGGAGCTGCACATTTTGAAGCACATTCTGCCCTTCTGAAGCCCCCAACGCTTTGAGTTTCCTTCCGCCACCCAAGCGAACATCGGAGCCTTCTCATGCCTTGCTCTTCATCCCGGAGGGCTGCACATCCCCCCCGCCAATCCTCCATACAAACCGCCCGCCCCGTTTCTGCAAAGGCAGAGCCCCCCCCTTCCCCCCATGTAGGGCGATCCAAAGAGGGGAGGGGGATGCTGCAGAAAAGGCAGCCTTCCACCCATGCTGGCTCTGCGGGGCTTGGGGCTCCAAAGCAGTCCATTGGATTCCCACCCAGCCACCTGCCTTTGGGAACCTGCGGAGTCCAGCGCTCCGGGGGAAGAAGGCTCAGCCGCGGTGCATTAAAGAGATGCGGAAGCCGCCGTCGGGGCAGCAGTCCCCCACATAAGGAGCGGGCCAGGCCCGGCCAGGCCACCACAGAACCTGCTGTGCTTTCCCTTCAGCCTGGGCAGTGGTACAGGTAGATGCAGCTCCAGCTGAGGCCATCCTGCGCCTCCGCAGCAAGAGGCGCGCCAGGGCCTCCTTGCCCGCCTTTGTCGCCTCTATGCGCTGCGTGTAGAAGGGGTCATCACCACCGCTCTCACCAGCCTCCCATCCCACCTGGCTGCAGAGTGCAGACGTCCGCCTGCCCAAAGCAACCCCGCTGCCGTTCACTTTTCTTTCACGGTGAAATTCTCAATTTAAATCATAATTTTTAAAGAGCAACTGTCATCTCTGCCCCGCAGCAGCTCCTCCTCTGACCTGCTGTTTTCTCACCAACAGTCCCAATTGCAGAATATACAGCCTCATGCTACATAACTAAGCTCTGTTTCATGCTGAATAAATTATTAATGTATCTTAAATAGAAGATTATCTTTAGAGAGATTTTTACTCCAAAAGCATTTTATTAAAATAAATTTGATTTTAAAAAATCCAATTTAAATTTTTTAAAAATCTGATTTTTATCCACCCTGGTCTTGAGTCAGGCCAGTTATAATCTGAGATAGGCCAATGTCCACCATGGTGGCTATGAACTCCTGGGCTGCTTCAGAGGCAGCACCCAGGGATGGCAGATTGAAATCCCCCAGAATCATAAATCTGGGGAACTCCACAGCCAGCCCCAAGATCGTCTCCAACCGCTCAGGCAGAGAGATTGCTGCATAGCAGGGAGGCTGGGATCTAATCCCGTGAGCCCAACTTCAGGAGCAGGGTCTCACAACCAGAGATTTGTGGCGCAAGGCCCCTGAAGGCCAATAAAGACTCCATGATAACCACTGCCATCCCACCTCACCCCACCTTCCCTTGGGATCTTGCCTGGTGCCAAACTAAAGCTTGACTAGGTGGCTCAGTGGCTAAGACACTGAGCTTGTCAATCAGAAAGGTTGGTAGTTCGGGGGTTCAAATCAGGGATGAAAGGCTTCTGGTTCGGACTGGATCACCCAATCCAGTAGCGATGGAGGCGGGTGGTTTGGAGAACCGGTACCAAAAGTCCCTGCTCCCCCACTCCATACCCAGCTGACCGCGCGATCATTAGAGGCTTTTTTTCTTTTAAAAGCCTCTGCTGATCAGGCAACTCAGCTTGGATCATCAGAGGCATTTTTCTTTTAAATGCCTCTGCCGATCAGGCAACTCAGCTGGGATCGTCAGGCCCTTTTGAAAGCATTTTTTTACAACCTCTTCACCGAAGAGGTTGTAGAAAAAATGGTTTTAAAAGTTTAAAAAAATGGCCACGCCCACCCAGTCACATTACCCCCCTCCACCACCAAGCCACGCCCACAGAACCGGTAGTAACAAATTTTAGATTTCACCACTGGTTCGAATCCCTAGTACAGCTCTCGAATCCCTAGTACAACTCTCCTGCAAAAATAAGCCTGACTGATATAATCAGCTGCTTTGTGAGGAGGCTGGCATAGCATGAAATTTTTTAAAAAATGCATTTCTCATGTTTTCCACCCATTTAAAATGTGTTCCACCTACACTCTGAAATATTTAGGGGTAACAAAAGCCTTTTTGAGAAGGCGTTTGGCTTAAATCTAGTTTGCATTCTGTTTTCAGTCATCACAGAGAAAACAGAGGAAAATGTTGATAATATCCACAAGATATTATGGCTCACATGGGTTTATTGTTAATCACAATGGGTTTATTGTTAAAGATTATGGGGTGGGGAGGGGAATTTGCAAGCCAAATTCCTCTAGGCCAGAGGTCAGCAATCTGCAGCTCTGGAGCTGCATGTGGCTCTTTCATCCCTCTGCTGTGGCTCCCTGTTGCTGGTTGGCTCCACGATGGATAGGGCTTTCGGTTAGGACAGGACGCCATGCTACGAGGAAACTCTATGGTGGGGGAACCGGACTTCTGGCTCCAGAATTGAACAGGGGCTTCGGGTTAGGACCTTTGTGGCCCTTTGAGTGTTTAAGGTTGCTGCCCCCTGCTCTAGGCAAACAAGGCAACTCTTCTCCTTTTGTGTGTTTGTGTGGATTTTCTATCATTGTGCATCCTGCTCCTTGGGATATACAGGACTGATTCATTAATTTATTTCCAGAGAGTATGGTTCTTAATGAAACAATGAGGAGAAGGCTGGTCTGAAATTTAAATTGGTGGTGACCCACAGTTTTCATTTGTTGATCTTTGGAATAGCTGCACACCATCTCACTCAGAGGATCATCTGAAGGGTGAAACTGGAAGGGGAAGATCAGGTAGGTGAATTATTTCAGGTAGATGACTACTTGAAGAAAAGGTAGAGCATGAAAATTAAGAGATATACCGTGTTTCCCTAAAAAAATAAGACCTATCCCAAATATAAGCCCTAGACCAGTGATGGCTAACCTTTTTGCCACCGCGTGCCAAAAGCGGGGGGGGGGAGCACGTGGCAGTTGTGTGTGCGCGTGCCCTCACACATAATTCAATGTGCTGCCCCTGCACATGAGCGTATGAACCCCCCCACCGCTCTCCCCGCTTTTAGCATGTGATGGCCTGGTGGTCCAGACCCTTTCTAGGAGCCTGGGGAGGGCGAAAATGGCCTTCCCAGCCCCCAACGGAGGCCCTCCAGAGGCCAGAAATGTCCTGTTTCCCAACTTCCGGTGGACCCAGAAGGCCCAAAAATCAGCTGGTCGGCGCGCACATGCGCACCGGAGCTGAGCTAGGACAACACTCACATGCCCACCAATATGGCTCCACATGCCACCTGTGGCATGTATGCCATAGGTTTGCCATCATGGCTCTAGACTGCCTTTTATGTGTGTGCCTAATATAAGCCCTACCCCCAAAATAAACCCTAGTGAAGGAGGGTGGGCTTGGCCAGCATAGGTAATGAGCGCGTAATGAGCCAATGATGTCTGGTAGCAGCCGCAGCCCACTCAGCACAGGTGAGTTGATTACCTGTGCGAGCAGCAGGCGGAAACGGGAAGTGGGGGGTGGCAGGCAATCCTGACGTGCCACTGAGCGTCGGTGGGCCAGAGCGGCAGGCAGCATGAGGCTCGTCTTCATACGGCGATACAGGCAGTAGGCAGAGGCAGAAGGGGAAGGCCGGCAATTCGGATGTGCCACGCGAACCGCAAGAAAGCCAAGCAGTGGTGGGCCAGAGCAGCAGTATCTTTTCTATAGTAATACCTCACTAATACATTCCAGTGCAGGAATGATTAATACCAATTTCTTTTCTTTCCATACAGTCTGAATCCTGATTTTTTTGGTGTGGGGGATGGGATGACCACAGAAAGCTTGAAAGATGTCGGGAAAAATTACAGGTGAGGCCTTCAGATCTTTCTTCCATCTAGCTGAGAATTGCAGAAAGCAGGAGAAAAGCCCTAGAGTACTAATGAAGTCAGAGGAAAAACTCTTCATTGATTCTATGGCTAAAAACATTGGTTTCTATTCTAAGCAGAGGAATCGCAATAAGTAAGGCAGGCATGAGTTGAAAAAGCAAATTTGAATGGGCCAAAGTTTTGATCTGCAACTTTTGGAGATGACTGGACTGAAGCTAGAATTAAGGAGAATTGGTAAGAGAACTGGCTACCAGTAGGATTGTTTTCTTCAGTCATCCTTGGTTCTTCTGATAAGAGGTGTACTGGGAGCAAACACTCAAATTCCAACCAACCAGGAAGACCATTTGAGAGGACTCTGCCAGATAATCTTCTAAGCTTTAAGAGGCTCATTGAGTAAATCAGAGAGTTTCATACCTGGGATTCTATGGGAAATGTCAGTTTCAGACATAATTCAGCAATATACATACCTCCTTGTACAAAAGCAAGAAGGTCTTCCAATGTGCACCACAAAAGCAGTGGAAATACCCCAGATCCACGCCCAATTTTGTCCTATGACATGGGTGCTACCCCCTAATACGATCACCTAAAATGTTGCAGTTCTGCCAGTGAACATTCAGTGCTTCAGAATTTTGGGATCTTTATGGGTTTCAGCTACTTAAAATATTTCTTTAAATTGTTTTGACCGGGAAAGAGGGAGCCCTGGTTGGGTATTGTGGGCAGCATCTTCTCAATAGCAAAACTAAACCATATCTCTATTTATTTTCATTCTTGGGACATTCTGTCTTTCTTTAGGGGATGGAGATTCTGGATGTTGTGATAATCTGACTCCTGAGGTGACAACTGAATCTTCTGCTCGAAGGTCTGATGCAAAGAGGGCAAGAAATGCTGGTAAAAATAAAGGCTAATACCTGCCTGGGCAGCTTTGTAATCTTGGAGGGGGAAGTAATAAAACACAGTGGGTGGAGCTGGGCCACACAAAGGTTAAAAAAAACAGGATCCTTTATCTTTTTTTCCCCTGGCTTTGAAGAGAGGAAATTGAGGCTGTTCCTCTTTTTGAAAAGAAAAACTTCAGACAAAGCCAATTTTAAGCTAACCTCTGGTCAGTTTCCCACGTCAGTATTTCCCATTTTCAGGAGAGAAACCCTGCCACTGACTTTGGGCAGTTGGGTTTGGAGGGGAAAATCCAGATCAGCCATCTGAAGAGGAAGAAATTGATGTCAATATCTTTCTCTCAAAGAAAAAGATCTGGTTAATTGATGTTGGAGAAGATGAGGAGGTTGTGTTGGAATGCTCTGTTTTTCACGGTGCTTTTCTGTGCAATGTGGTTTCTCTTCTAAATATTCCTTCAAGTGCCTGTACTTCTCTTTTCCTCTTCCTCAGTTGTTTCCCATAACAAGTTGTGTCGCTATGCAGCTGAGGTTCCTTAGAACTGCTTTGCAGAGGGCAAGCACCTTTGCAGAGAATGTTTTTCTGGTACCTTTTTCTGGGACATTTATACTAGCTTTTAGCAAGGCAAAGTAGAGGTAAACTTAAATCCAAGTATGTTACTTAGAACTGCAAGGATGCCTCCTTTGCTGGGAAACACCTCTTAAGGAAAGCCTTCAAGGCAGAGCTGGGGCCTATGAATATCACTGTGCATTAGCCGAAGGAAGTGTGGAATATTTATATTATAAAAAAGATGTTGAGACTCTAGAAAAAATGCAGAGAAGAGCAACCAAGATGATTAGGGGGCTGGAGACTGAAACATATGAAGAACAGTTACAGGAACTGGGCATGGCTAGTCTAGTGAAGAGAAGGACCAGGGGAGTCATGATAGCAGTCTTCCAATATTTGAGGGGCTGCCACAAAGGGGTCAAGCTATTTTCCAAAGCACCTGAAGGCCAGACAAGGAATAATGGAGGGAAACTGGTGAAGAAGTTATTCAATCTAGAAATAAGGAGAAATGTTCTGACAGTGAGAATAATCAGCCAATGGAAGAGCTTGCCTTCGGAAGTTGTGGGAGCTTCAACACTGGAGACTTTCAAGAAAAGATTGAACTGCCATCTGTCAGAAATGGTGTAGGGTCTCCTGCTTGGGCAGGCGGTTGGACCAGCTGACCTACAAGGTCCCTTCCAACTCTGATTATCTGTAATCTGCCACTGCCTCTAACAAGGATTCCTCAGTAGCACATTAAAAATATTTGATTGCGTGTGATAAACCTTGTATTTACATTCAGACATGCCCTTGTAGAAAATCAGAGGCCAGGTATTTGCTCTAATCAAAGATGTCTGTCTCGCTCTTGCAGAGAGCTTTATTTTTTATACAGTTTTTACAGGCAGATAAAAAGGCAGGCAAGCAACAGTGTTCTAATTGGCAAATCCTCCTCCCTGTTCACCCGCTCAGAAGAAGGTCAGATAACACCGATCAGAGCAAGAATGAGATTAACCAGGAAGAAGAAGAATGACACCAAAAACAGAAGCAGTTTGCTGCATTTGATCCAATGTCATTCTTCAATCCCTACATCCCACTCTTTTTTATTTCGCTTGTGAAGCCATCCTCTTATGAGGGGCCAGAAAAAAGACGTTATTATCAGAAGAGGAATCTCTTTGCAGTTGCTTATATAAGGCATGACTTTGAGACAGTGTAGGAAGGGATTTAAAGCAAAATGCAGTTATACATATATTACAAAAGGAAGAAATACACTGAACAAAACAGCATCCTCCAATTAAAATAACACAAATGATAGGCCAAACTATACAAAATTTTAAGTTGATGCTGAATGTTTCTTGACTCATCTAAAATGTTACTCAAATTAGTAAAGTTTTGAATTACTACAGCAGGGATACATACAGAGATTAAACATGTAGAAAGCAAATTTTCCATATTATAAACTTCAGACAAACAAAAGGCATCCGTTTTTGTGATGTTTGCAAGCTGCACCCATAAGTTTTGTTTCAAGCGAATGTTTGGATGATATGGCAGCTGCTGATGCCAAAGTACAGTTATTAACAATCAAACACAAACAAATTATGGCTACAGAATTGGCAGTTAAAACCGCAAAAAATGGCAGTGCACAAATTCTCGGGTGTTTGTTCTATTTGTTGCTGCTGCAGTACTGCCTGCGCTTTGGTGCTCAAATTCTTCACATCTCCCCATGTCACTGGATGACTGACACGACAGGATCAGATTGGTGTAGAGTCACCGTTGCCATCTCTGGGATAGGATTCAGGGGTTGGTGCCACGACATCCTTGGCTGGACGAAAACAACATGCTAGAACCCACAAAGGCCCTGTAGGTGTAAACACAGCAGCATAGCCACGCCCCCAAGTAATTAAAGGGACCAGTCCTAACCATGTTTTGTCTATAATATACCAGAGGAGGAGGCAAACTTGTTTTTTGTTGAAAATACCTCTGATAAGCAGTCGAATTAGAAATTGAAAAATTCAATTGATTTAAGGTAAATAAAACTTTCGTAACCTGTTGTGTTACCCATGACAAATTTGAGCAAAAGAGAGCCCTCTTTTTTTTTTTATTTGTTTGTGAAAGCAGTCCTTAAAGGACCTATTAGCACATTCCAGAATGGCTTGACCCGTGGAATTATAGGGAAGACCATGAGTAAGAACAATATTCCAGGTTGTACAAAATTGCAAAAAAGCCTGTGAAGAATAGGAAGGCCCATTATCTGTTTTTAAAGAAGAGGGCTTACCCAAAGCCGTAATGGCTGAAAAAAGATGAGAAATAACACGATTAACTGTTTCCCCTCATTGAGGCGTAGCCCAAATTGCTCCAGAATAGGTATCAATAGATAAATGAATATATTTCCAAGGAGCCAAAGAGGGAACATGGGTAACATCCATTTGCCATAAATTGATTAGAAGTGAGACCACGGGGATTAACTCCCGTGTCCCCTGAGGGGGATGCCCCAGAACATTGGGGACAGGATGAAACTATTTGCTTAGCTTGCTCTAGTGGAATGTGGCAAGCTTGTGCCAGTCCCCTGGCATTTTGATGGAAAAAAGAATGACTAAAAAATGGGTCTTGTAAACAAAGTAGGTAAAACATAAACAGCAGCATCAGCATGACTGTTGCCTTCAGAAAGAGGCCCAGGAAGGGATGAATGACTGCGTATGTGAGAGACAAAATACAAATGCTTCCGGTCTTGTAGTAATTGCTGTAAAGTGAGAAATAGGGCCATAAAATTGGAGTCAATCCTGGGCGTGATATATGCACCTGGAAGATTAAAAATAAGTTGACACACATACTGAGAGTCAGAGATCAGATTAAAAGGCTGTTGAGAAAAAGTATCAAAAGCTAAGATAACAGCAGACAATTCTGAATGTTGAAATGAACTGCACTGCAGGGTAGGACACTTTCCAAATATCGTCATGAGGATCCTTGTAAGCAATCGCTCCTCTCGTTCGTCCTCCATCAGAAAAAAACAGTAAGAACTTGTGATAGTGGAGAAGGAGAAAGCAATGGGCGAACAGGAAAGGAGGAAGTCATTTAACAAGTAAACCTAGGATCTTTAGGCAGATGATATGAAATACAACCAACATAATCAGTTAATGCACACTGAAGAGATAAATTATTCTGAAAATAAAAGTGAAAGTCAGATTTTGAGATAGGAAGAACAATATTTATTAAATCAGTTCCATTTCTTCGACAGGCTCGAGTACGCCCCAAGATTATAATTTCAGCAATGGCTTGGATAAAGGGTAAAACATTTTTAGATGGTAATGAGACAAATAAAGCCATTCAATACAATATACTTTTTGCTGTTCTAAAACTCCCAATATTCCTGTGGGTAGTTTACTAGTAGGAAATATTAACAGAGATAACTGACAATCTCTATGAGGGATTCGATCCACAAACTGAGTATTCAAGATGTTATTAATTTTCTCAACTGTAGCAAATACTACAGATGGAACTATAATTATATCTCCAGGCTTTTTTCCTTTAGTCAATAATTCAAATAATGGACTAAGTAAATGCGTAGGTAGAGAAAAATATGGGCGGACCCAATTAATAGTACCCAGCAATTGTTGCAAATTTACTAAGGAAATAACTTTGGGTAAATTTAGACAAGGAAAAGCCAGAGCAGAAAAAACCTGCAACATTTTATGTCCTAGATACAGTAAGGAAAGTACAGCTGTATTTTTTCTGGGGCAATTTGCAATCCATAGACACATAAATCATTTTGTATTTCAGAAAGCCAGTTAGATTGTATTTTTGGCGCTCCAATTAAAATGTCATCCATACGATGATATACCAGGGTTTTGATCCCTGATGAAAGAGAGGGCGAGATGTTAGAGACATGCCCCCCCATTTGGATTTTTACACTGTTTTAAAATAACCAGGTTTTCCACAATTGTAACACTTTCCTTGAGGTTTGCTGCCTGGTGATAAAGCAGCTGATAACAAATTAGTTTGCTAAGAAGATGTTCTTATATCTTGACATGCTTTAATCTTATCTGCCAAATCAGGATCTTTTCCCAGCCCAACAATTGCTCTTCGGTGTTCAGAAGTGGCCTTGTCTTTAGCCTTTTGCCTGATGTTAGAGAAGGCTTGTTGAGGCTTTCCAGAAACAGGCACTTTTCCGAAGGCTCGATAAGCACATTCAGAAGAAACTTGCAAAGTTGCAGCCGGTGGACAAACAAAAAGCATATCAGCAATTTCTTCTATATTCCCTCCCCCACTTTTCTAACTGTTTCTCTAAAATCTGCCTAATGAGAGTGTAACTAGCTCCTTCAGAAGGAGCTGATGGTTCAATTAAAGATGGTTTTGGGGTGACAATTTTAACTTTTATCATAATCGGGTGGAGGGCTTGTAGTTAATTGTTGCCCTTCCAAAGCATCAGAGCCATATTTTTCTATTGCTTGATGGCATTGATACCACTGATGTAATATTTGCACTGAAGACCTAGGTTCAAGATGTAAAGCATGTCCTATCTTTGTTCTATCTCGTAAACAAGGTGTCCCCTGTTCCGGATAAAAGAGACAACGTTTCCCTATCTCAACTACCAGTTTCCTTATGTCAGTCTCGCACGTCGTCACGCCAGACTTGTGCAATAGAAATCTAAGTTCCCGCACATGAGCTTTCTGATATTGAGACAGATTGCAACCCATACTCACCATTAGGGATCCACGTAGGATGAAGATATCAGGGGTCTATATCCAGACGACAATGAGTATGTTCGGCTGTTGCTTCCCGCGAAGGACCGTCCCTGCTTTAGGTGCCAGATGTAGAAAATCAGAGGCCAGGTATTTGCTCAAAGATGTATTTCTCGCTCTCGCAGAGAGCTTTATTTTTTATACAGATTTTACAGGCAGACAAAAAGTCAGGCAAGCAACAGTGTTCTAACTGACAAATCCTCCCTGTTCACCCGCTCAGAAGAAGGTCAGATAACACAGACCAGAGCAAGAATGAGATCATCCAGGAAGAAGAAGAATGACAACAGAAGCAGTTTGCTGCATTCGGCCCAATGTCATTCTTCAATCCCTACATGCCATGTCTTGTTTTATTGTCTCATTCATGAATCTATCTTTCTTTCTTTCTTTCTTTCTTTCTTTCTTTCTTTCTTTCTTTCTTTCTTTCTTTCTTTCTTTCTTTTTTTTTGCATTACATTTGGCAGCTGACGTTTGTTTTTGTTTTGCTTTGCCTATTTTTCCAGCTCCTTCCTCTCGCGTGTGTTCATTGTTGTCAACCTCCTTCCCACGTTGCCTTATGGAAAAATATTTGCAATTGTGGAAAACAGTTACTGGAAATAGTATTTTGGGATATTACATTTTTGGACATGACATTCTACAAAGGGGTTGCCAGCCTTTCTTTCTGGCAGGACAGTTGGGCATTTATAAGTGGTGGGATTTAGATTAAATTTGTGCCTCCCACGATTATGAGAAAGATGGAGGATCTTAGACACTCCTGATCCACTTGATCTGTTCTGTGGGGAAAGAAACCTGAAAGCCACACACAACAGAAAACAAGGCTGTGTTTTCTGGTCTCCTTTGAGTCACACTAACTGCTGCCTTCTGTCTTTCCTTGTGGAGGGAAGGGTGATTCAGGGTTTATTTGTGGCAGAATCGGCGGCTGCCAATCAGACCAAAAACTTGAATTGTCAACACATGGAAATACATCAGACTTTTCCAACCAAAAGTCCAAATATTTACAACTTCCTTTCCTAAATTCCCCTGCCTTACAGTTTCATATGCCAGCTGCACCACACAAAACTGAAGATTCCAAGTTCTAACATACAGAACACGAAAACTGTTCATACAAACTACAGCCAGTTGTTTCTGGTAAATGGTCTCTGACATTAAGAGTAGCTGATCCTTTCCCTCTGTCTGTCTGTCCATCTGTTTGTCTTAATACGCCATAGTGTCTGCCTGTCCTACATAGCCACTTAGAGTATGACTACAACCTGGGCAGCTTACAAGGCAACAAAAACAAAACAATCACAATAAAATCTTGAACTTCATCTCCTGATATTTTCCTGTCTTGTTTTTCAGATCGCATACTTAAGTACATTTCAGACAAAAAAATCATTATAGCAGCTGTTATTCTGATAATTGTTTTGATTATCGTTATAATTTCATTGGCTGGTAAGTAGTGAGACATTTCTATTTAACTTTGTCCATAGTTATTGTTTACATCAAGATTGCTACATGCATTTAAACCACAGAACGATTTGGAGGGAAGTTGGCAGCTGTGTGTGGGTTTGTCAAATCAGTAAAAATGATGCTTTCTGCAGTGCAATTGAAGCTAGGACTTCTGCGGGTCCTGTGTCAAATGTTTCCTTCATATCCACAAAGGGAAGAATTTTATTGCATTGCTGTGATTGCCATCTTTTTTGGCACTCTTACAAATGCTCCAGGAAGGAAATACTGTTATATGAAAGGTAGGACAAACCCAATGCAGATGGATGGGGGAAGGAGGAAGAAAGAAGAGAGCATGATCCAACATAAATTAGCATTTGATTCCATAATTCCTTTCATTTTTGACCATTTCTCTTCTGGTTTTATCACACGCACTCAACCATTCCATTTCCACTGTAGCTTTTTTGAGAGGTTTTAAAGTGGTGCCATCAAGTCAGTTTTTGACTCCTGGCAACTGCCTGGACATAATTTTTGTATGACTTGTGTTTTATTGTGGCTGTGCACTGCCCTGAGTCCTTCAGGAGAAGGGCGGTATATAAATCCAATAAACCTGAACCTGAACCTGACATGTCCCTGCAGTTTTCATGGCAGCATTTTGGAAATGGTTTGTCCCTGCCTCTTCCTCGTTCATAGGACTAAAAAATCACCATAACAGAAGAGGCACCCCTAAGTCCCATCAGAAGACAAAGTTTCAAAGAACACACAACAAAATCAGAACTACACTTTTATACGCAAGCCACTTCAATTTGATGTTCATTCCTTGCAACATCATGTAGCCTCTCTCCCTCCTTTTTACCAGCATTTGCACTCTTAAAGTCTCTTCATCCATTTTACATCTGTAATAAAAATTCTATCAAGGTATACCTATTTATCTACTAGCTCTAATTTTTGGCCATTAAATATATAACCTACAGCCATTCACTCAATTTTCCCTGTCAAAAAAACATACCAAATACATTCCTTTTTAGAGCCATAGTGTTCATTGCTTCATACAATCCATGCAACATTCACTGCCAATTATTCAGACTTTGAGCCACAGCTGGGGTATTCATCTGTGTATAAAAATTCACTCACTCTAATCTCAACACACAGTTCCTACCCATCTACCCATAATGCATTTAACACAGCATCTTTATATTTTTCCCTACTCAAATGTAGTGCCATTTACAAAATGTCTATTTATTCTCATAAGTATTTCATTCCCTTCATAAACAACTCTTAACTGCCTTCAGCAGCCATCTTCCATTTTCATGCAAAGCGTTCCATAATTCACTTTATACCATTTCTGTAAATTGAGAAATATGCAATGAACTTGCTTTTTACACGTTCATATTTATCTAAATGACTTGCTGAAGAGTGAAAATCTGGTCTGTTTATCTTCTGCCTGGCATAAAACAATACTGCTCTTTCTTAAAAAAATTGGTACCTTTTAATTGATCAGAAATCTGCCAGATGTCAGTGTTCCAAGTAACGCATCCACTGAAAGCAGAACTCCAAAGCAGGTAGATTCCTCAAAGAACAGTTTATTGGATACATCATATTGGCACAACTGGGGAAAACCGACTCTGAAAGTTCCCGTGGTTTTCACCTAATTAACAAATGGAAGTCCCCCCCCCCCAAAGTCATGAGTCACTTTGTCCAATAGAGGTGCTGGCTGGTTGCTTGGTTATTCTATTCCTCTTTCCAGCCACCTGTTGAAATGTCCTTGGTTCCCACAGGAAAACTTTCTGTTTTGACCACAAAACTCCAACTATCTATTCCCACCCCCACCATCTTGTGCCAACCCTGAAGCCATAAAGATGGTCTCAGCCAGGTTTGCTTCAGAATTGACACCAAATGCTTTCCCAGATTACTTAATTAATTCTGGTAACTCTCACAGTTGCTAGCTCTCCCCTTAGATAGAACAATATAGATACTCCTCGCTTAGCGATACCAACTTGTTCAGGCATCTCAATTGCTCAGGTGCCACAATTGTTAAGTGGAAAGTCATGTGACTGCGACTGTGCTTACGATTTTTCTTTAGCATCCTATTGCTTGACACTACAGCATCTGAAGGAGGAGCTGGCTAAGCCCAAACAGCAGGGAAGTTTTCTGGAACAAAGGAAACCCAAGGAAGCAATGAATGTAAAAGGGCAAATCGACTCTAGGGGGCAGTGCTCGTCTCCGTTTCATAGCTCCCTCAGTGTTGTCCAAAGATATCTCCCTCATGTGGCCTGCATGACTATACATTGAGGCACATGGAATGCTGTTATCTTCCTACCAAAGTGGTACCTATTTTTCTACTCACATTTGCATGCTTTCGAACTGCTAGGTGGGCAGGAGCTGGGGCTAGTAATGGGAGCTCACCCTATTTCATGGTGCTCGGGTCTTGAATCTGGACTGTCAGCTTTCCAGATGACAAGCTCAGCATCTTTAACTGCTGACCTTAATGCACCTGTATTTTTTTTTTTAATTTGATTTATATGCCACCCTTCTCCGGAGACTCAGGGCGGCTTACAATGCGTTAAGCAATAGCCTTCATTCTTTTGTATATTTTATACAAAGTCAGCTTATTGCCCCCACAAACTGGGTCCTCATTTCACCTACCTTAGAAAGGATGGAAGGCTGAGTCAATCTTGAGCCTTGGAGAGATTCAAACCAGCAGAAATTGCAGGCAGCTGTGTTAATAACAGGGTGCATTAAACCACTGTACTATCAAGGCTCTTTTAAATAAATGCAAGCTAAGATCTCTAAATTGGGGACTATCTTGCAACCCAGTAAACAGTTATTTGCATCAGGTAGGAGGTACAAGAAGTGGACTGATACATATTCAGGATGCAAATCTAAAATTACATTATAAAGTTGTGTATGTATTTGTGTATATATACATATAGTGTGTGTGTGTTTGTTTACACACACGTTCTGCAATTGTTCAAAGTTATGACTGCTCTAAATACGGAGATATGCGACCAGTCCTTGAAGTTATGGCTGTCACAGCATTCCCAGCGTCACATAATAGCAATTTGGGCACTGGGCAATTTGCACATGTTTACAAAGATCACAGAGATCCACAGTCACATGATCATCATTGGTGACCTTCACAGCCAGATTCTGTAGAGCAAAGTTAATGGGGAAGCAAACAGGAAGTTGCAAGTCGCGGCCACATAACCTTGCACTTGATGAGCTGTGAATATTTGCTTAACAACTGCAACCAGAATTGCCAGCCCCAAATGTGGTTGGTAAATGAGGACTACCTGTATTTACAGGTTAACTCACTTGGTTTCCTTAAACCCTGGAATTACCATTTAAATGAGGTAGCTTAGTATTAACTATTCAAACTTTGGTGTCAGAATTGTAGTTAATTGTGAGCTCTATTTGTCCATTTTGTTTTATTTCCAGCTAAAGAGACAAAAACGTCTTGTCCATCTTGTCATTCCCTTGCAAGCCAAAGTGCTGCCTGCCCAGATTTCTGGATTGGATACAGAGGAAAATGTTTCTATGTATCAAAAGATGAAAAGAATTGGACTCTCAGTTTAAAGACCTGTTCTTCATTTAATGCCTCCTTGGCTGTGATTGATAGTCAGAAAGAATTGGTAAGGAATAATTAGACATCATGATTAATTCCATAATTGTCCCAAGATTCACAAATGTAAAAAGCAGTCGTATTATATTTGTTATATTTATTACCTATATATTGCTAAAACTCTTCATGCTTACCTGTTCATCTGTTTGTACCCTCAAGTATTACACTGCAACAATTTTTGAATCAAGATACCTAAAATTTGCTAACTTGTCTTGACATGTTTTGTTTTTATATATGTGTGCTTCTTTTTTGTGTTCTTTTTAAAGACAAATTGGTTAATAAAAATTATTTTAATTTTTTTTTAAAAAAGCTAATTTAAGGAACGTGTAAAAATTTCACCAGCAATTACTCCTGTGGAATTGAAATTTCTGCTATGTCCGGACCAGTTTTATTCACAAAGTTATGGCCTTTGCTCACACGGTTGTGGTTTCTGGTGTTCCTTGCCAGCTTTCCACAAGCAAAATCAATGGGGAAGCCAGCAGGAAGTTAGAAGTTTCCCCCAGTACCACTGCTTTTTTGCCTACTCATGGACATTCAGATTAATCACTTTAGCTAAATAAATACATTGACCTATTATTGAAGTTCATTTGCCACTACAATTATTTTTTTATTTGTGTGTGTGCATTTATTTGGTGCATTTATTTGCACCAAATTTGGACTGCATTTATTTTCTCAGAAAAATGAATAAACAGGTCATAAGTTTGTCAAGTTATTTATTATTATTCTCTGTTCACAATAATGTGAAATCACAACTGCCCATTCTTTAGCTGATTTATACATGCATATAAAGCAGTAGTGAAATCCAAATTTTTTTACTACTGGTTCTGTGGGCGTGGCTGATGGGTGTGGTGTGGCTTGCTGGGCGTGGCAGGGGAAGGATACTGCAAAATCCCCATTCCCTCCCCACTCCTGGGGGAAGGATATTGCAAAATCTTCATTCCCACCCCACTCCTGGGGAAAGGATATTGCAAAATCTTCATTCCCACCCCACTCGGGGGCCAGCCAGAGGTGGCATTTGCCGGTTCTCCAAACTACTCAAAATTTCTGCTACTGGTTCTCCACAACCTGCTGGATTTCACCCCTAATATAAAGATCTTTCCACGAACCTAGGACTGATGGCTAACCTTTTTGCCATTGTGTGCCAGGTTGGGGGGTGGGGGAGATGTGCGCGCGTGCCTACACCCATAATTCTATGCGCCCTGCCCCCGCGCATGCGCGCATGACACACACCCAACGCTCCCCACGCTCCTGGCACGCGATGGCATGGTAGGTCCATTTTTTGCTCTCCCCAGCCTCCAGAACCTTTCTAGGAGTCATGGGAGGGCAAAAACTGCCTTCCCCACCCCCTCCAGAGGCCCTCCAGAGATTGAAAACCACCTGTTTGCCAACTTCTGGTCCCACCTAAGTGGAGCTCGCGTGCCCACCGATACGGCTATGCTTGCCACCTGTGGCACGCGTGCCATAGGTTCGCCATCATGGACCTAGGATGTTGTCAGTATAGTATATATGCAGATCGAAGCAGTGTGGCCCAGGGGTGGTATTCACTTACCTTTGCTACCGGTTATTATTATTATTATTATTATTATTATTATTATTATTATTATTAATAATCATATTTCTATGCCACCCATTCTCCGAGGACTCTGGGTGGCTTACAACAATCGACAGTATACTAAATAGCATATTGCCCCCAACAATCTGGGTCCTCATTTTACCCACCTCAGAAGGATGGAAGGCTGAGTCAACCTTGAACCTGTGAGATTTGATCTGCTGAACTAGCAGTCAGCTGAAGTAGCTGCAGTACAGCACTCTAACCACTGCGCCACCTCGGTTCACAAATGTATTCGCATGCACCATCTCCGCGCATGCGCAGAGAGTCAAAAACGTCAATAAATGGGACATGATGATGTCCGGGCAGGTGGGCGGGGCCTCCTGCAGTCACCACTATAGGTTTGGCCAAACCGAATAGAACCAGCTGAATACCACCACTGGTGTGGCCTTTTGTAATTGACAGATCCTCCCAGAGAAGTCAATCTAAGTGATCACTAAGTGTCAATATCAGCCTGAATGCACATAACCAAATAAATACATTAGCTGCATAAAAGCTGCCTAAATTTTGTTTTATCTTACTGAGTTATTAATATTAATTATTCAGCACCCGACACATGAGGGGGGCCACACGCCTGATCTTGTTTTTGTCTCGGAGCAGTGGCGGGTGGAGTTCGGTGGGGGACTGACTGCTATTGATCCCCTGTCATGGACCGACCACCTTCTCTGGCTAGGCTTCCAGTATGCCACCCCTCCTCGCTGGGAAGCGGAACCGACCATCTGGTTCTGCCCCAGGTGCCTGATGGACCTGGAGAGGTTCCAGACGGAGTTGGGATGATGCCTCTCTCCCACGCCCCGGTCACGATCCTGGTGGATGCCTGGGATGAGGCCGCTGCCGGGGCTCTGGACCGGGTCGTGCCTTTGCGGCCTCTCACTCGTCGCAGATCCCGGTTGGCCCCTTGGTTTACTGAGGAGCTCCGGGGGATGAAGTGATGTAGGAGGGGCCTAGAGAGCAGTTAGAGGGCCAGTCGTTCCGAATCTGACCGGTCACAATTAAGATCATTTACACGGGCCTATCTGGTGGAATTGGCGACGGCGAAACGTCGCTATTTCTCTGATGTCATCGCGTCCGCAGAGAATCGCCCAGCCACCCTGTTTTGGGTGTCCCACTCCCTCTTGAATCAGAGGGCGGGGAAAACCCTATGCGAGGACGAGCTGAGGAGTTTGGCCAGTATCTGGTGGACAAAATCGCTCAGATTCGGGACGGCTTGGACTCTGACTGGACAGAGTCAGACGGTGAGGAAGTGGCGGGTCTTGTGCTTTAGGAAGAGTTTGATCCTGTTACCCCAGACGAAGTGGACAGGATCATGGGGAAGTTGAGTGCGGCCATATGTGTACTGGACCCGTCCCCCTCCTGGCTGGTTTATTCATCTTGGGAGGTGGCACGTGGCTGGATCCAGGCGGTGATAGCTTCTTTAGAGGAGGGTAGCTTTCCTGCCGCCTTGAAGGAGGCGGTGGTGAGGCCCCTCCTCAAAAAGCCTGTCCTGGATCCAGCTGTTTTGAGCAACTTTCGTCCGGTCTCCAACCGTTGCTTCCTTGCGAAGGTTGTTGAGACTGTGGTGGCACATCAGCTCCCGGTAGCCGTGGATGAAACGGAGTACCTTGATCCGTACCAATTGGGTTTCAGGCCCGGATACAGCACAGAGACAGCATTGGTCGCACTGGTGGATGATCTCTGGAGGACTCGGGACAGAGGTTATTCCTCTGTTCTGGTCCTATTAGATCTTTCAGCGGCTTTCGATACCATCGACCATGGTATCCTGCTGCGGTGCCTCAAGGGGTTGGGAGTGGGAGGCACCGTTTTACGGTGGTTCTCCTCTTACCTCTCGGGTCGGATGCAAGCTGTGTTGGCAGGAGGGCAGAGATCGACCATGAGGCCCCTCAACTGTGGGGTGCCTCAAGGGTCAGTTCTCTCACCCCTTCTGTTCAACATTTATATGAAACCGCTGGGGGAGATCATCCGTGGTTTCGGGGTGGGGTGTCATCAGTATGCTGATGATACCCAGCTTTTTATATCCACCCTGAACCAGCCCAATGATGCCCTCAACGTGATGTCCCGGTGCCTGGAAGCAGTACGGATCTGGATGGGGAGGAACAGGCTTTGGCTCAACCCTGCCAAGACTGAGTGGCTGTGGATACCGGCATCTCGGTTCAAAGGAGAAATTCCATCGCTGGCTATAGGGGGTGAAATTTTGCCCCCTGTAGACAGGGCATGCAACTTGGGTGTTCTCCTGGATTCACAGTTGAGCTTAGAAGATCATATAACAACCGTGACCAGGGGGGCATATGCCCAGATTCGTCTGGTCTGCCAGTTGCGCTCCTATTTGGACCGAGATGCCCTACGCACAGTTACTCATGCGCTAGTTACCTCACGCGTTGACTACTGTAATGCTCTCTACATGGGGCTGCCCCTGAGGACCACTCGGAGGCTTCAACTGGTACAGAATGCAGCCGCGTGGATTGTGATGGGAGGGTCCCGATACTCCCATGTTACACCCCTCCTGCGCGACTTGCATTGGTTGCCGGTTGCCCTCCGGGTGAGATTCAAGGTGTTGGTGATGACCTATAAAGCCCTACATGGCTTAGGCCCAGGATATTTGGCGGACCATCTGCTGCAAGCAACAGCTGCCCATCGCCCGGTGCGTTCTCACAGGGAGGGCCTACTCCGGGTGCCGTCAGCTAGACAGTGTTGGCTGGCGACCCCCAGGGGTAGAGCTTTCTCTGTAGGCACGCCCACCCTTTGGAATCAACTTCCTCTGGGGCTCCAGTTGGCTCCTGACCTTCGCACCTTCCGCCGTGAATTAAAAACATGGTTGTTTACATTGCCCAGCCTGGACTGAGAGGGTTTTTAGATTTGGGGTTTTTAAATATAAATTATATATTATGTATTTTATATTTTTAACTGGTTGTTTTATTGTTGTGAGCTGCCCTGAGTCCTCGGAGATAGGGCGGCATATAAATTTTATTAAATAAATAAATTATTAAATAAATTAATAAATATTTAAGGAGGGGTATCATTATGAGTAAGCGAAACTCATATATTCTTGCTGAATCCTGTGCAATACATTGAAAGTTAATTTAAATTTAAACATACATTTCTACTGAAACCTGTGCAATACACTTATGTTAAATTTAAATTTAAATACAGAGACATGTACATCATTGCAGTACAGAGCTTAAATTAATGGACCTCTTATAGCGGACTTTTTAGAAACCTCCCTAAAATAATGGACAATCCCATTGTATCTGAAATAGTTCTGACAAGGCAGTTACATATACATTAATTTTACCTTAATTTTACGATTTTATACAAATGAAATAATTTGACACAAATGAGATATATATATATATATATATTCAATAGACAGTCAATAGACTTCTATGCCAGTTAGTCTGCTGAATGGGGATTTTATTATATATTATTTCCCTTCTAGGAATTTTGGGCAAAAATTTTCAAACCCTTCCATTACTGGTTTGGTCTCTCAAGAGAAAACAAGATCTGGAAATGGTCTAATGGCACAGAATTTAAAAATCAGTAAGTATGTTTTATTTGTTTATAGGACTTAATAGAGCTATTTACCTATTCAAAGTATTTATAGTTAGTACACTTCAGCTTGAGTGGCTGAAAGAATAATAAGAATCGAGATAATTTTTGGCTAAGCTTCTCTCCCCAACATATAAGACACAGAAAGGGGAGGAAAAAAGAAGAAATTGTTCAGGCAATAGTATGTAACGTTTGGTGGGCCAGGTGAGATAGATTGAGAAGTTCAGGATGAATGAGTGATGCATCATCTCCAAGAGCAGATGCATCTGGTGCTAATTTTTTATATTTTTGTATGTAGGGAGGAAGAGCTCATAAAATTGGAGTTTTCCCTGAAAGGCAATATCTATAAGGCAGGGTTCTTAAACCTGACAATTTTTAAGATGTTGAAATCCACACCTCTTAACATGGCCAAGGTTGAGAGACACTGTTCTAAAGTATTAACAAGGTAATAGTAAAATGGCAAATGGGAGTTTATGAATTAAGGATCGTACTGGATGTACGTGTGATGTATCATACTACCTCTGATCTGATTCAAATCCTTCATACAAAATGTTGTCACAGCCTCCTTTGAAAAAAGAAACTTACTTGGAAAGCAAACAAATCAGGATGATTTGACAATTGAATTGGGTGAAGGGGTCTGATTTGATGAGTCAGAATTAGAACAGAGAGCTGGAAGGGACCTTGGAGGTCTTCTACTCCAGCCGCCTGCTCAAGTAGGAGCATCTATACCATTTCATTTTATTAAATTTTTTTCATTTTATTAAATTTGTATACTGCCCTACTCCCGAAGGACTCAGGGCGGTGAACAGCCATAATAAAACATATAAATACAAAATTTAAAAAAGAGATAAAACAAATTAAATAAATTTGGCTGACCATTTTAAAACCCCAATAATTTAAAACCAAATTTAAAATTTCCATTTAAAAGAGGAGAAGTTCAGGTCAGGCCGGCTTGTTGGAATAAGAACGTCTTAAGCGTGCGACGGAAGGTACGCAGATCCGGAATCCTCCGTATCTCGGGCGGGGGGGAGCTCGTTCCAGATAGTAGGTGCCCCCACAGAGAAGGCTCTCCCCCTGGGGGCCGCCAGTCGACATTGTTTGGCCGACGGCACCCGGAGGAGCCCCTCTCTATGGGAGCGTACTGGTCGGTGGGAGGCTATTGGTGGTAGCAGACGGTCTCGCAAATTTCAGATAAGTCACTGTCCAGTCTCTTCTTAAAAACCTCCAGTGTTGAAGCACTCACAATGTTTGAAGGCAGGCTGTTCCATTGGTTAATTGTCCTCATTGTTACAAAGTTTCTCCTTAATTTTAGGTTGCTTCTCTCCTTGATTAATTTCTATCTATTGTTTCTTGTCCTGTCCTCTGATGCTTTGGAAAAATAAATTGATCCCCTCTTCTTTGTGGCAGCCTCTCAAATACTGGAATACTACTATCATGTCCCGTCCCCACAGTCCTTTTTTTCTCCAGACTAACCAAACCCAATACAATACAATTTATTATTACAGTCTTAGACCAGAACAATATTACTAATATTTCACATGATCTTGATTCTATGCCTCTGTTTATACTACCCAGGATTGTATTAGCTTTCTTGGCTGTTGCTGCACATTGCTGGCTCATATTCAAATGATCATCCAAGGTCCCTCTCACTCTTACTGTTTTTGAGCCAGGTCTCGCCTAATCTGTACTTATACCTTTGATTTTTTTCCTGCCTAAATGTAAAGCTTTGCTTTTCTCCACATTAAAATTCATTTTGTTGTATAGGGCCCATTGTTCAAGTTTGTCAATAACTTTTTGGATCCTGAGGGCGTTGGCTATTCCTGCCAGTTTAGAATCATCTGCAAATTTGATGATTTTCCCTTCTATTCCCTCATCTAAGTCATTTATAAAGATACTAGCCGTACCAGGCCACATGTTGCTGTGGCCCAGTCTGGTGCTTCCGCTGGGCTAAAAGAGCGAGGCTGAAGTTCCAAACTCTCCACGAACATTTGGTGGGCATGGCCAACTCGATGTCACTCACTTTCATCAGTCACATGACAGCCCCTGAGCCACGCCTACCCAACTGGTTATTAGGGCAGAGAACCGGTTGCTAAAAAACAATGGGAACCACAAAATCCTCCCTCTCTGTCTCCCCCTCTCTCTTTGTATCTCTCTATGTCTCTCTCTCTCCCGTCTGTATCTCTCTCTGTCTCTCTCTCTCCCACCCTCTCTCTCTGTATCTCTATGTCTCTCTCTCCCTCCTCTCTGTATCTTTCTCTGTCTCTCTCTCTCCCACCCTCTCTCTCTGTATCTCTATGTCTCTCTCTCCCTCCTCTCTGTATCTTTCTCTGTCTCTCTCTCTCCCACCCTCTCTCTCTGTATCTCTATGTCTCTCTCTCCCTCCTCTCTGTATCTTTCTCTGTCTCTCTCTCTCCCACCCTCTCTCTCTGTATCTCTATGTCTCTCTCTCCCTCCTCTCTGTATCTTTCTCTGTCTCTCTCTCTCCCACCCTCTCTCTCTGTATCTCTATGTCTCTCTCTCCCTCCTCTCTGTATCTTTCTCTGTCTCTCTCTCTCCCACCCTCTCTCTCTGTATCTCTATGTCTCTCTCTCCCTCCTCTCTGTATCTTTCTCTGTCTCTCTCTCTACCGCCCTCTCTCTCTGTATCTCCGTATGTCTCTCTCTCTCTCCCTCCCCCTCGTCTCTCTGTATTTTTCTATATCTCTCTCTCCGTTTATCTCTGTCTCTGGCCCGGCCTCTTCTGCATCCCCCGCCATCACCCTTACCTTTTCAGGCAAGGCCTTCGCAGCTCTCCACACCACAGCAGAAACTTGGGGGGCCCCTCTGTCCTCCCTACAAAGATGTTCTCTGGGCCTCGACGGGCAGACGCATAGCAGGGAAGGGAAGGGGAGGGAAGGAGGGAGGGGGTGCGACAGGGGTTCGAGGCTGGTTTGGGGCTTCCCGCCTGAAGGAAGAAAGCAGAAAAGCCAGGAGCCACGCACACTCCTCTGGACCCCTGCTGCGCAGTTCTCCTCCCCCACCTGCCAAAGGCAAGGTAATGATTAAATCCCCAGCTCTTCCAGGCGAAACGAAGGAGGGCCGGCCATCCTCCCTCCTGCCTGTTTCCGCCCCTCGAAGCCTCCCTGGAGCCCCTTTTCTGCCAGAGACCAAAATTTTCATGTAGGCTCCATGAATTGCCAGAGCGCCCACCTGGGAATCAAAGGCGGCGCTAGTCAAAGGCGATCCCGAGGCTCCAGTTGCCTCCATCTCCCACTCACCGACCGGATTTGGATAGCACCGGTTAGTGGCTGGTCTTTCTGACCTCAGGGCCCATGGTAGCGCTAGGCCAGGCGAGGGATGGAGGGTTCCCGCTCGGCGGACCCAGGCAGCCTCATTGCCAGGTGTTCTTTGGAGGGAGCCCCGAGAGCGGATGGCAAGGGGGATGGGCAGCGGTGGCGGGCAAGGCTAGTTTGCGAGGCGGCTGGGGGAGGGGGAGGTCAGAGCCAGGCTCAGGCAGGCCCCACCCTGCCCTAGAAGCGCCGGCTGTGAGGGCTTCCCGGTGGGGAGCCAGCTGCCTACCTGCCAAGCCTGGTGGCAGAATATGGCCCTTGGGCATCTCTGCCTTCCAAATGCGGTTTCTTGGAAGCAATATGGAGCTTCCAAGCTTCAAGCTCCTAAATATAAGGAGCAGAAATCTGTTGAGCGTATTCAGGGCTGGGAGGCTGCCATGTTGGTTTTACATCCAGCAGATGGCGCTGTTTGTCAATGTCTTTCAATGCTTTCCAATGTTTTTCATGTTTTTACCTATCACAGGTGTGACATGTATATAATATAGGTATATAAAAACACGCCCGTAGTCGAATGCAACGTTGTGTCAAAATTTGAAAGCAATTAGTGAAGAACTTTCGAAGATGTGCAGTTATGTACAAACGGACATTTACATTTTTATTTATACACATTGAAGAGTATTGGGCCTAAAACAGAGCCTTGTGGTACTCCACTGCTTACTTCTCTCCATGTGGATGTAGTACTATTAAGGACGACTTGTTGAGTATAGTTTATCAGACAGCTACAAATCCATCTGGTGGTGATATTTTCTATTCCACTATTTTCTAACTTACCAAGAAGTAAATTGTGGTCTACTTTGTCAAATGCCTTATGAAATCTAAGTGTACGATGTCCATAGCATTTCGCTGGTCTACTAATTTAGTGACTTTATCAAAGAATGAAATAAGATTGGTTTGCCATGATCTGTTTTTAACAAACCTGTGCTGGCTACTAGTTATAACTTTATTTCCTTCCAGTTGTTTGCAGATCTAGTTTTTTTATTATTATTATCTTTTCCAGGATCTTCCCAGATACTGATGTTAGACTGATTGGTCTGTAGTTTCCTGGGTCTGTTTTTTCCCCTTTCTTGAAGATGGGAACCACATCACCCGTTTTCCAATCCTCAGGCACTTCCCCTGTGCTCCAGGATTTTTAGTACAATGGTTCTGAGATAACATCCTTCAGAACTCTGGGATGTAATCCAGTGGTGAAATGTAAAATTTGTTATTACCGGTTCTGTGGGCCTGGCTTGGTAGAGCGGGGTATAATGTGACTGGGTGGGCGTGGCCAACTTTTTTTTTTTAACTTTTAAAAGCATTTTTTCTTCAACCTTAAGAGGTTGCAGGAAAAAATGCTTTTAAAAGCCTCTGACGATCAGGCAACTCATCTGGGATCGTCAGAGGCTTTTAAAAGCATTTTTTCTATAACCTCTCTGGCTGAAGAGGTTGTAGAAAAAAATGCTTTTAAAAGCCTCTGACGATCCCAGATGAGCCGCACGATCATCAGAGGATTTTTTTTTTACTTTTAAAAGCATTTTTTCGGCCAAAGAGGTTGTAGAAAAAATGCTTTTAAAAGTTTTTAAAAACCCTCTGATGATTACGCAGCTCAGCTGGGCATGGGGGGGGGGCAGGGATTTTTGCTACCGGTTCTCCAAACCACCCGCCACCATCACTACCGGATCGAGCGATCCGGTCCAAACCGGGAGCATTTCACCCCGATGTAATTCATCAGGTCCCGGTGATTTATATTCATCAAGATCAGACAGTGACAGTGAGAAGAATCAACCAATGGAACAGAAGTTGCCTTCGGAAGTTGTGGGAGCTTCATCACTTGAGACTTTCAAGAAAAGATTGGATTGCCATTTGTCAGAAATGGTATAGGGTCTCCTGCTTGAGCGGGGGGTTGGATTAGATGACATATAAGGTCCCTTCCAACTCTGTTAATCTGTTAAAGACAGGGTTCTCTTATCATTTTCTTGCTTATTTTAACTTTTATTTCTAGTCTGTCTTTCACAGTTATGTTTTTGATAGGTTGACCTATAGTTTTCTTTTGGGAGAAGAGTGATGCAAAGAATGAGTTCAGCAGCTCTGCTTTCTCTCTACTGCCTGTTTCTTCTGTGCTATCTTCTCTTTTAGCAGACTGACTGTTTCCTTGACTTTTTTCTTGTTATTTATGTGTTGAAAGAAACTTTCTTTAATTATCTTTGACTTTTATTTATTGCAAGTCTTTGTTTATTCTGAGCCTTTGCTTTCCTGACTTTATCTTTGCAGATTCAGGCTAACTGCTGATATTTTGCCTTAGTTTTATTTTATTTATTAAATTTATATCCCGCCCTTCTCCCCGAAGGGACTCAGGGCGGTGAACAGCCGAGAATTAAAATAACATGCAATATAAAAGTTAAAATAATTAAAAATAAATTAAATTAAACGGCCACCCCAATTTAAAATCCCTAGCAATACAATTAAAAACCCCTAAAACCTATTCAGGCCAGGCCGGCTTGCTGAAATAAAAATGTCTTCAGGGCCTTACGGAAAGTGCGGAGATCCAGAATCAGCCATATTCCGGGAAGTAGCTCGTTCCAGAGGGCGGGTGCTCCCACAGAGAAGGCCCTCCCCCTGGGGGCCGCCAACCGACATTGCTTGACCGACAGCACCCTGAGGAGGCCCTCTCTGTGAGAGCGTATTGGCCGGTGGGAGGTTATCGGTAGCAGCAGGTGGTCTCGTAAATACCCTGGCCCTAAGCCATGGAGCGCTTTAAAGGTGAGAACCAACACCTTGAAGCACACCCGGAAGACCACCGGAGGCCAATGCAGCTCGCGGAGAGGTGCTATATGGGAGCGCCATGTCGCTCCCGTGATCACCTGCGCAGCCGCATTCTGGACCAGCTGGAGCCTCCGGGTGCTCCTCAAGGGGAGCCCCATGTAGAGAGCGTTAGCGTAGTCCAGGCGAGAAGTGACAAGAGCATGAGTGACTGTGCATAAGGAATCCCGACTCAGAAAGGGGCGCAACTGGCATATCAGGCGAACCTGATAAAAAGCCCCCCTGGCCATGGCCGTCATATGCTCTTCTATGGCATCCCGATATAGTCAGTTGACTCCATCGCTGACTATTGGGGGCGAGTCTCTGGCCCCCTCGGAGAGGGCGCGCAATCTGGGAGTCCTCCTGGATAGGCAGCTGTCCTTGGAGGAACATCTGACGGCTGTTACCAGGGGGACCTTTTATCAGGTTCGCCTGATTCGCCAGTTGCGGCCCTTTCTTGATCGGGATTCCTTGTGCACAGTCACTCATGCCCTCGTCACCTCTCGCCTTGACTACTGCAACACTCTCTACATGGGGCTCCCCTTGAAGAGCACCCGGAGGCTCCAGCTGGTCCAGAATGCAGCAGCGCGGGTAGTGATGGGAGCAACATGGCGCTCCCATGTAACACCGCTCCTGCGCGAGCTGCACTGGCTCCCGGTGGTCTTCCGGGTGCGCTTCAAGGTGTTGGTTATCACCTTTAAAGCGCTCCATGGCATAGGGCCTAGCTATCTCCGAGACCGCCTGCTGCTACCAATGACCTCCCATCGACCCGTGCGCTCCCACAGAGAGGGCCTCCTCAGGGTGCCATCAGCCAAACAATGTAGGCTGGTGGCCCCCAGGGGGAGGGCCTTCTCTGTGGGGGCTCCCACTCTCTGGAATCAGTTGCCCCCGGAGATAAGGAGAATCCATGACCTCAATGCCTTCCGTCGTTCCCTGAAAACCCATCTTTTCCAGCAAGCCGGGTTGGCTTAGAAGAAATTTTTAAATTTTAAATTTTTTAATTAGTTTGTTATTCTTAACTTTCGGCCCAAATCTATATATATTTTTAAATGTTTTAATATTTGTATTCTATGTTTTTTATCTTGGCTGTACACCGCCCTGAGTCCTCAGGGAGAAGGGCGGTATATAAATTGGAAATTAAATTAAATTAAATTAAATTAAAGACAGCCGTGTGTCCAGGAGGACGCCCAAATTGCGAGCCCCCTCTGTGGGGGTCAATAACTCGCCCCCAATAGCCAGCGATGGTGCCAGCTGGCTATATCGGGATGCCGGCATCCACAGCCACTCGGTCTTGGGAGGGTTGAGTCGAAGCCTGTTCCTCCCCATCCAGACCCGCACGGCCTCCAGACACTGGGACATCACTTCAAGGGCATCGTTGGGGTGGTTTGGGGTGGAGATGTACAGCTGAGTGTCATCAGCGTACAGATGGCATCGCACCCCAAATCCACGGATGATCTCACCCAGCAGCTTCACATAAATGTTGAACAGGAGTGGCGAGAGGACTGACCCTTGTGGCAACCCACAAACAAGGCGCCTCGAGGTCGACCTCTGCCCCCCTGCCAACACAGACTACGACCGGTCAGAGAGATAGGAGGAGAACCACCGCAACACGGTGCCTCCCACTCCCAATCCCTCCAGCCAGTGCAGTATGATACCATGGTCGATGGTATCAAAAGCCGCTGAGAGATCTAATAGGACCAGAACAGAGGAACAACCCCTGTTCCGAGCCCTCCAGAGATCATCAACCAACGCGACCAATGCCGTTTCCGTGCTGTACCCAGGCCTGAAGCCGGACTGGCATGGGTCTAGATAAACGATTTCATCCAGGTACTGTGGGAGCTGTTGCGCAACCACACTCTCAACAACCTTCGCAATAAAGCGAAGGTTGGAGACAGGACGGTAGTTAGCATAACAGCCGGATCCAGAGAAGGCTTCTTAAGGAGGGGCCTCACCACCGCCTCTTTCAAAACAGGCGGCAGTTATTTATGTGTCCCTCTTTCCATTTTTTTGTACTTCTCCTTCTAAACTCCTTTCAGTTTATCAGTTTATCATGTATTATATGACACAGAGAAACAACACAATCTAGTTTGGATGTAGCTGCTGTTGTGGCCGCAGAGCTGGCAGAAGATTTGGACAGTGAGGAGGTTGGGGAGGAATGTGGGCCAGTCCTGGAGTCTGGAATAGGCTCGGATAAGGGCTCTTGAGTCAGAGACAGAGAGGGAGCTAAAGCCATCTGGTAGTTCTTTGCTGCCTCCAGAGTCTCTGGAGTCTGACATCAGTGAGGCAGAAGAACAGCTTCAGCCTGTTCCCAATGTGCACATGTGCAGAGCTGCCAGAAGACAGGAACAATTAAGAAAACAGGGTCGACTTGGGAGTAAGGCTTGGAGATGATTGGCCCCTCCCATAAGACATAAAAGGGAAGTGAATGGGATGTGAGCTTTTGCAGGAAGCAATTAGTTCATCTGGTCGGTAAAAGCTTTGGAAAAGCTCTGTTTGACTCTATGCTAAGTTTGGCCTTGCCTTGCGTGTGGCAATTAGTTCTCTGGCAGCATTCCAAGGGAGATAAGGTGAGTATTTGTAAACACTCCCCTGATAGACTATTTGAGAAGCCTTTTGGACTGGGAATGACAATAATTCACAGCCCTTTGGATAAAAGAGGTTTGCTGGGGCTAGGATTGTGCTGTATACTTTCTAAGGAAGCCTAGGTCAGAACAGCTGCCATGTTACAACTAGCAAATCATTTATATTTGTCAAGTGAGATTTTGCTCCTCTCTGAAGCTGAGAACATGACCACTGTATGCTGTACAAACGATGCTTTGTGTTCTGGGTTTGTGTGCCTGTGTATGCATATTATTTTTACTTTTTCTCTATGTTCTGTAAAGCTGGGAATCTTCTTGAAAGGATCATTCCTGCAACATTGATTACAGTTACGATTGCCATGCAGATAGTAATTCCTTGTCCTTGTCCTTTTTTTTTTTTTTTTTTTGCAGGTTTCCAGTGCGAGCAGAAGGCTTCTGTGCCTATGTAAATGAAAAAGGGGCCAGTAGTACCATATGCTCCATGGAGAAACTTTTTCTCTGCAGCCAGCCAGAAAATTGTAAGAAGCCTGGATGAGACAATCTCAGCAAAAAAAATAAAATGTAGTAAATAAATAAAAATGTAGAAAAAATGGATCTTATTTTAAAAAACAGAACGTAGCCTCACAAGGGTAAATAATAAAAATTATTCCACAGTGGTGTCAACTTTTCCCACCCCACTCCAGGGGAAGGATACTGCAAAATCTCCATTCCCACCCACCTCCAGGGGAAGGATACTGCAAAATCTCCATTCCCTCCCCTCATGGGAGAAGGATACTGCAAAATCTCCATTCCCTCACCACTCCAGGGGAAGGATACTGCAAAATCCCCATTCCCTCCCCACTCCTGGGGGAAGGATATTACAAAATCTGCATTCCCACCCCACTCGAGCCAGCCAGAGGTGGTATTTGCTGGTTCTCCAACCTACTCAAAATTTCCGCTACCGGTTCTCCAGAACCTGTCAGAACCTGCTGAATTTCACCCCTGCCCCCACCTCACATCAACAAGGGTAGGACTTCTTGGGGCGGGGGAGGGTGAAAGCGCTAGTCAGCCTATAACTAGTGGGGTGGCTGCAGATTAATTGGCTTTAAATTGTTCCAAGTGGGGTTAGAATGTATTCGTGGAGAAGGCGCGAATAAAGGGAGAGCGCTCTGGGGCAGCATATGCCAAGCTTGCCAACCTTAAGAAAGGCGGGCCTGGGACGTTCTGGGAATTGAAATCCCAAATCTTGACAAAATTGGGAAGCGCAACTCGAGGGGGAATGTTGCCCTTCTGTTGCGAAAGCGAAAGGAAAAAAGGAGGAGATTGGAGGATTACATTTTGCAAATGACGTGAACTCAGCGATTCTGGGAATGGGAGAGGGAGGGAGTATGATTATGAGTATGATTTAGGCTCAACACTGCAAAATTCGGGGAGAGGAAAGAAGGTCTCGGGCGCTGCACGCTCAGGTGGGGAAGGGGGCTCGACTCTGGGTCTGACGGGATGGGAGGTGGGGAAGCTCCCCTCGCCGTCGTCGGAAAGCCAGCCCCACTTTTGGCGGTGGAGGCCAGGCGCGGGGGATTTCCCTGCTCCATTATGCGGCTGCGCTCTTTATGGACAGGTCGGAACAAAGGAAAGACGAAAACGTTTTCCAAAGGTCCCTCGCCGAGCAATTCTTTTTCCTGCCAGCCGCGTTAAGCACTGTGCACGATCTGCTGCAGGAGACCTAGAATTAAAAAAAAAAAAAAAATGGGCAGCGCAATTGGTAGGAAAGGAGGGGCGGGTTACATTTTTTAGGCCGAAGAGCCCCAAGGCTTCGAGGCCTAACATCGTATTTCGCGGCGGTGTCGCAGCGGGGCTGCACGGCCTCCTTTGAGGCTTGTGCAAAAGCCTGTCCGTCCTTTAGCTGGCTGGGAAATTCCGGGAGTTGAAGTCCTCCAGGCTTCAAGTTGCCAAGGTTGGAGACCCCTTTAGCGTGAGGGTTAATCCTCGGGGTTTATTTCCAGCAATAACTTCGAGGTGGAGAAATTTAAGAGTTCGTGTAGGGGTTCTCTGGGTTTGGGGATTGTATTTTGCAAGCAGCGGGTGTTGCACTAAGTTGCGCCTGCTAAGGATACCTGTAATGCAATGATTAGTAGAACTAGCTTAGTACATTTTCTCTACTGTTGTGATGAGGCTCGTGCTGTATGAAGCACACGGTAAAAGCTTTTTGCGACTTGGGCCATGAAAGAAAACTCGTTTTCCTTAAAACACTTTTGTAATAATGTTATGGAACATAGCAGTTAAAGCGATAATTAATACAAAGTAAATAAAATAAAATAAAAAGAGGCATTAGAATGTGCAAGGAAGGAAGGAAATGTTTAAAGAAAAGACTTCAGCTTTATAAACTATAGTTTTAATAATGAAAGGATTAGCGCATACACAGTGTAACCTAATTCAGCTTTTTTTAATTGCTGTTGAGAGACGCTCCAGCCTAACTACCGTGCCAACTGCATTAGATAAGACTTCTAGGCGAATTGCCAAGCTTAGCCTAGCAAAGAAACTTTTTGTGAAAAGTAAAAAGTGGATTCTGCCAAGTAACCTTGCTTTTAACTTGAAATGTGGTTACAGCATTCCCTAACAAAGCTCTGATTTATATGCCAGAAAATGTATTTCTTTCCCCTTCTAAAATCTATTGTTTTCAGAGCACTGAGAAAAATAGTGAAATTCTCATGATATGAAATTATGTTATTATAGAAATGACCTTCTGTACAAGCTATGTGAGCTATAAGATGTTTGGAAAAGTTTTTTTGGCACGTGCTTTTCTCTCTGCCTACTCTGTTAAGGTGAGAGACAAAAAGGCTGTCCAGTCTTTTTGCTTTCTGCAGGAAAAAAAAACTGATTATCAGTAACCTCCTGTTCAGAGTTTCATTGGAATTATCAGATTCTGAGCTGAATTCAAAAACCTTAAAATAACTTATCACTTTCTCTACTGTTTCAATGAAAAATTTCCCCATATCTCACTTAATTTCTGTAAACAAATCCTTACAGCATCGTTGGTCAGTCCTGGTCAGCAAAAGTATTATTATGGATAACATACATTCTAACCTTACTCAAAGCTTTGTAGTCCCAATTTAAGGTTGTGGTGTATAAACCCTTTAATATATTGCCCATTTAAATATTGTTCCACTTTTAAAGAAACAGGTTTTTCCCTTCTTAGCCAAGACATTTGTTTGTCATATGAGAACTTGCTTTTTTGGTAGCTACACGGTATTCTGAAAGTTCTTGAATACATTTGCAAGTTTTAAGAAAGAGACAAACCCAGCTGGCAAAGAGTAAAGTAACCCATAAATTTGCCACTAGCAGAATATTTTCTATGTTTCTAAGTGAGAAATTGGTTAAGTGAATTTTGCCCCATTTTGTGACTTTTCTTACCACATTTGTTCAGTGATTCATTGCAGTTAAGTTAGTTACACAGTTAAGTGAATCTGGTTTCCCCATTGATTTTGCTTGTCAGAAGGTTGCAAACGGTGATCCCATGACCCCCGGACACTGCAACCTTCATAAATATGACCCAGTTGTCAAGAATCCGAATGTAAATCATGACCATAGGGATGCCGCAGAAATTTATGAAAATTATGACAAATTAACTGAGCAAATTAGGAAAGATTTGGAAAACTGGACAAAGTTGCAGATTTCATGGATGGGAAGAGTGGCAGTAATAAAAATGAACATCTTGCCCAAAATTTTATTCCTCTTCCAGACTATTCCGATAAAAATGGGGAAAAATTTTTTTGACTTATTAAATAGATTAACTACAAAATTTATTTGGCAAGGAAAGAAGCCTAGAATTAGGTCAAAAGTATTACAAGATACCCAAGAGAGAGAGGAGGAGCTGCCCTCCCAGATTGGGAGACCTACTATCAAGCAGCAGGATTAGTTTGGATAAAGGAGTGGATGGAATTGGAAAATAAAAGGCTGCTAACATTTGAAGGACATATCTAACTATAGGGTGGCACTCATATATATGGGGAGGAAAACAAAATATTTATGGATACTTTAAAAGGCACACAATTAGGAATTCTTTACTAATAATTTGGAATAAAATTAAAAAACAGCATTATATACAAATCCCGTCTTGGATTTCCCCAGAGGAAACTTTAACATATCCAAATTTAGTAGACTGGACAAAATTAATTAGGTATAGAGACATAATAACCAAGAGGGGAATATTAAAAACTAGAAACGAATTGGAACTGGACTTAGGAAGAGAAGTGCAATGGTGGACATATCTGCAGATAAATTCGAAGTACACAGAGAATATAAAAAAAGATCAAGTTCGACTAGAAGAAACAGACTTAGATAAAATCATACTAGGGAATGATCGAAAAGTAATAAGTAGACTATACAAGTGTTAGATCGGCGCAGGGAAAAGAATACGCGAGCAGCGAGGTCCGTTCAGCACTTTAATAGTGAGAATGAGAACAGCCGGGGGCGCTGCCAGGCTCGCCTTATAAAGAGAGCCGGCAGGCACCCCAGCGAATGACAGAACTTTAAAACTCCTGCCGGTGGAGTTTTAAAGCCAATCCGGCGGCATGATCATATATGGACATAACAAGTTTCTAATTCGGTATAAAATGGAAGAGGAAACAGTGAAAGGCACAATGATCAAATGGGCACAAAACATTAACCATGTGATAGAACTAGAGAAATGGGAGAGAATGTGGAAAACGAACATGAAACTAACAATTGTGACGGCATACAAGGAAAACCAGATGAAAATGTTTTATAGATGGCACCTCCCACCGGCCAGAATTGCGAAAATGTTCCCCACCAACTCCCTGAAATGCAAGACTAGCTACGGAACATACTATCATCAATGGTGGACCTGCAGAATGGCACAAAAATTCTGGAAGAAAATCAAAACTTGGATAGTAGAAATAATTCAGAATCCAATTGAGGGAAAACTGGAACAATTTCTGTTAGGAATTTTAATAAACAATTATACTAAACAAATACGGTATCTTATATTGCATATATTGACTGCAGCACGTATTGTATACACACAATATTGGAACAAGGAAACACTACCAATGGAAAAGGATTTAATTAAAAAAATTCTAGAATGTGCAGAATTAGATAAATTAAAGAAATTAAGGGGAACGAAGAATCAAAGTATTTTAAGGTTTGGAGTAGATGGTATGAATGGTTGAAACATAAGGAAATAAGTTAATTGAATGAAGAAAGGAAGGGGAAAATGTGTATGATCTTTTGTTAGTGAAGAAGAAATGATATAAGGTAGAAAATGAACTTCAAATAAGTTTATACTTAAATATTTATAAATATTGATGTATAGAAAGAGCAGACCACTGTATAGCTGAAAAGAAAAGTAATATTTTTCCTTTTTTGTGTTATTTTTTGGCGTATGTATATGTTTGATTTTTAATGTGTTTTTAATGTGTTTAAAATAAAAAAAACATTATTAAAAAAAAGAGAACTTGCTTTTTTGGCAGCTACACAGTAGATAGCGTATTCTGAAAGTCCTTGAATACATTTGCAAGTTTTAAGAAAGATACAACCCCAGCTGGCAAAGAGTAAGGTAACCCATAAATTTGCCACTAGCAGAATATTTTCTATGTTTCTAAGTGAGAAATTAGTTAACTGAGTTTTGCTCCATTTTATGACTCTTCTTACCACATTTGTTCAGTGATTCATTGCAGTTGTTAAGTTAGTTACACTGTTAAGTGAATCTGGTTTCCCCATTGATTTTGCTTGTCAGAAGGTTGCAAATAGTGATCCCATGACTCTGGGACACTGCAACCTTCATAAATATGACCCAGTTGTCAAGAATCCGAATGTAAATCGTGACCATGGGGATGCCACAACAGTCATAAGTGTGAAAAATGGTCATAAGTCACTTTTTTCAGTGCCGTTATATTTTAGAATGATTAGTAAACAAAAGGTGGTAAATTGAGGACTACCTGTAAATGCTTTTTGCTTTGCCTGAATTTACTTGGTGTTTTGTATTTCCAGGTGGGCAAAGAAGTCCCCTTTGCAAAGGTAAAATTCTGTCTTTCAAATTGAAGTTTTTATCTGTTTCACGCCAAACTCTGGATGCCTGAGTTTCAATGCAACAGCCCTACATTATTCCATTTTAGGAAGATTAAGATAGATCTGTTATTGATTTTACTGTTTTAAATATTTGTAACTTCCTTTTTGCATCCTGTTAGAATTCTCCCAAACACCTTCCATGCATGCTTTACAAACAGATCTCTCTGTTTTTTTAATCATCCCTCCTGTCAACTTTGTGTTGACTAGAGAACGGGGTACCTGAAGGATCACTGTTTTTCCAAAGTTTCTATATACCCAGTTAGATCAAATAGGACCGGCATATTACAGATCCATCAACCAAAGAATGTCAGCTAAAGAGGACTAGGAAAATAAGTTTTTTTCTACAGCAGCCTTTGCTCTGTGGAATCCTCTCTTCCGAGTTTAAAATGGCCCTAACTCTATTAGCCTTCCATAAAACTTTTAAAACCTGGTTATGCTCCTGAGTCTGGGGCAGTGGTGGGTTGCTACCGGGTCTCCCCAGTTCTTGCGAACCGGTAGTGGAAATTCTGAGTAGTTCGGAGAACCGGTAAATACCACCTCTGCCTGGCCCTGCCCTCAATCTATTTGCTACCTCCCGAATCCCAACTGATCGGCTAGAAGGAAAAAAACTGTTTAAACTCTTGCTGCAGCGCTTCAAAGGGCCGCCGTACAGCTGATCAGTGGTAAAAGGCAGTGTGGTGGTAGACCGGAACGCTCCAAAAACAAATAGGTAGATCGGTACCTCTCTGCAAGCAGTTAAAAGCCTCGTAGACCAGTACCTCTGCTAAATCCTAAAGAATTGTCACATGACCAAACCACGCCCACAAAATAAGCCACGCCCACAGAACTGGTAGTAAAAAAATTTAGAACCCACCCCTGGTCTAGGGCATACTACATGCACCAAGGCCCCTCCCTCCTGGCTATATTGTTAACAGGCCAGATGTCTTGCTTTGTATATACTCAAATTAAATGGTTTTAATGTTTTTTATTGTTTTAATGGTGTTTTTTTTTACTGTTCTTGTTTTAAAATTTTATAAAATAAGTTTTAATTATAATATGTTTTTGAATTGGGAACCGTCCAGAGTCAGCTGAGATGGGCATCTATAGAAATCAAATAAATAATAAACAAACAAATAAATACAGGGTTCTTTGAACAGTCACAGATGCAGTTTTCACACACACTAAAAATTGAATATGTATTTTATAATTACATTGTGTGCTTATGTTTATTCTTTTCAAGTAACATGATGTAGTTTTCACTATTCCTACATCATTTGAAGAGATGGGTAACCCCTACGGCAGAGGATCACTAGTATTGTTAGTACAGAGTGTATCTAAGGCAGTAGTGTACTGTCACATGATCTATCTATATTTGTAAAATATACTCCCCTTCTATGTGTATTTTAATTTGGTCTTTGACCGCAATAAAAGCTTACTTACTTACATCATTTGTTTTCAGCATTTGTGCGGGCGGTGGAGGGGAATGGACATAATATTTTAAACTTTAAAGCATTCTTAGTTTTCATGTTTTATCATATTAGTTTCATAAACATCTCCAAAGTCTTCCTTCGATCATTCCATTTCTTCTATTCCATTCTAAATTGTTTCATTACTTTTATATTTATTTTCATTTGCTGTTTTAAGCGCTGCTTAATTTTCCTTATCCACTATTTCTACCACAATCCTGTGTTTCTCTGCTTTTTTTTAGTCTTAATTGTTTTCTTTTACCATATTTCTGCAACTGCCTTTTCTTCCTATGTACTGTATATATTATGCAATATCTCTGTCAACTTCATTTCTTGCATCATTCTTAAATGCATTTTTCTAATCCAAAGCCTTGTCATACTTTCTAAAAAACATAATGTGATAAGTATGGCTATATATCTATATGATTATCTGGAGCTCTTAGGCTTAGATTGTATATATATTTGATATATAAATACCCTTCATTATGATGCCAATGTTTTCTCAATATTACTGAGAGTTTCAGATAAGATAACTAATTGTTATAGTCATTAATTACAACTAATTACTTACAATTAATTACCTCACTTAAAAAGTCATTTCTGTTCATCCATTTATAATTTTTACATGTACATTGTACGGTATTCCAGGTTCAGATCATTGCAAATCCAGTTAAAGCATTTCAGATACTTAATATGAGAAAGATGCTTGCAGTTGGACTAAACAAATGCTGGGATGGATAAGTCAAAATATATTTCATACAACCAGGTGTGAGTTTTTCTTGTCTAAAGCTGCCTTCCCCAATCCAGTACCAAAGAGATGATTTGGATATCAGCTCTCATAACCTCTGGCCATTCCAGTCAATAAGATTGAAGTGAATGGCAGCACACTGAAGTTAAGGAGTTTAAGAAAGTACTTTGGTTACAGTAATATATCAATATAATGTATATCTCAATTAATATATATCAATGAAAAAAATCCTGTGCAGGAATGACTAATACCAAATTCTTTTCTTTCCATACCATCTGAACCCTGATATATATATAGTAACTCAGAAAGCTTGGAAGATGCCAGAAATATTTACAGGTGAGGCATTCAGATCTTTCTTACGCTTACTTGAGAACTACAGGAAGCAGGAGAAAAGCCCCAGGGCACTGATAAAATCAGAGGAGAAAACTCTTATTGATTATATAGCTAAAAACGTTGGTTTCCATGCTTAGTGGGGGAATAACAAAAAGTAAGGCAAGCATGAGTTGAAAAAGCAAACTTGGGGGAAAGTTTTGATCTGAATATCTGGAGATGACTGGATTCAAGATAGAATTGGGGAAAACTAGTAAGATAATTGGTTACCTGTAGGATTGTTTTCTTCAGTCATTCCTGCTTCTTATGGTGAGAACTGTACTGGAACCAAATACTCTTAAAATTAATGAACCAGGAAGAGCATCTGAGAGGACTCTTCCAGATGACCTTCTAAGCTTTAAGAGGCTCATTGAGTAAGTCAGAGAGTTTCGCAGCTGGGATTCTATGTGGAGTGTCAGTTTCAGATAGAATTCAGCAAAATACATACCTGCTTGTGCAAAAGCAAGGAAACCTTCCAATGTGCACCTCAAAATCAGTGGAAATACCCCAGGTCTAGGTCCGAATTTGTCCTATGGCATGGTTACCACCCCCTAATATAATCATCTGAAATCTTGCAAAATGATCAACTCATATGAGATTTTTGCAAGTCCCATTGAGTTCCTCCTGTGAATATTCCGCAGTGCAAGATTTGGGGATTTTCAGCTATTTAAAATATTTATTTAAATTGTTTTGTCTGAGAGGGAACCCTGATTGGGTATTGGGGGGGAGAGGGGGTCCAGCGTCTTCTCCATAGCAAAACTAGACCATAACTTTATGTACTGTCTTTTTGCCTTTTGATATTAGCTGAAGTTTCTGATAATTGTCATTGCTTGACTCCTGAGATCACAAGTACGTCTCCTGGAAACTCTGATGCTGAGAATGAGAGGAATGCTGGTAAAAACAAAGGTAGGCACCTGCCTGGGATCCTATGTAATCTTGCAGATTACTTCTGCCTGGCCCCACCCCCAATCTATTTGCTGCCTTCCGAGTCCCAGCTGATCGGCTAGAAGGAAAAAAACACACCCACAGAACCAGTAGTAAAAAATTTTAGAACCCATCCCTGGTCTAGGGCATACTACATGCCTCAAGGCTCCCCCTCCTGGCTATATTGTTAACAGGCCAGATATCTTGCTTTTTATATGCTCAAATTAGACGTTTTTAATGTTTTTTTTAATTTTTAATGTTTTTTTTTACTGTTCTTCTTTTAAAATATTTTTAAGTTTTAATTATAATATGTTTTTGAATTGTGAACTGTCCAGAGTCAGCTGAGATGGGCATCTATAGAAATCAAATAAATAATAAACAAACAAATAAATATGGGGTTCTCTGAACAGTCACAGATGCAGTCTGATTTAAGGCCAACATGGTAGCTTTGATGAGTTTCAGGGGTGAAATCCAGCAGGTTCTGACAGGTTCCAGAGAACCGGTAGCGGAAATTTTGAGTAGTTCAGAGAACCGGCAAAAGCCACCTCTGGCTGGCCCCAGAGTGGGATGGGAATGGACATTTTGCAATATCCTTCCCCCAGGAGTGGGGAAGGGAATGGGGATTTTGCAGTATCCTTCCCCTGGAGTGGGGTGGAAATGGAGATTTTGCAATATCCTTCCCCTGCCATACCCACCAAGCCATGCCCACAGAACCGGTAGTTTAAAAAATTGGATTTCACCACTGGTGAGTTTCCCTCATAATCTTCAGGACAGAAACCCTGCCCCTGACTTGGCTATTAGGGTGGGAGACAGAAGTCCAGATCATCCCTCCAAGGGGGAAGGAATTGATGTTAATGCCTTCTTCTCAAAGAACAAGATTCAGTTAACTGCTGTAAATGTTGTTGGAGAAGATAGCAGTACCTCTTAGATTTACAGACCGCTTCATAGTGCTTTACAGCTCTCTCTAAACAGTTTTTACAAAGTCAGCATATTTCCCCCTAACAATCTGGGTCCTCGTTTTACCGACCTCAGAAGGATGGAAAGCTGAGTCAACCTTGAGCCGGTGAGACTCGAACTGCTGTCTAGCCGGCAGTCAGCAGAAGTAGCTTGCAGTACTGCATTCTAACCACTGCACCACCACAGTCTTAATGAGTAGGTTGGGATGGCATGTTCTGTTTTTCACTGCTGTCCTTTATGCTAGAGATCCCCAACACCTGGGTTGCAAACCACACTGCTCCATGGCGCGTCAGAAACTGGGTCCTGCAAATGAGCGAAGCCCCATCTGCTGGTTTGAAAGGGGTTAAAGAAGCCATCTTTGTCAAAATTCAACAGCCCTCTCTCAATGGAGGGGGAGGGCTACAACATCATCTTATCTCCAATAAGACTTCCAATAACTCTCCACACCCATTTGTACCACTCAGGTAACCCTGAAGGCACAGATAAACCACCAGATAATCTTAACAACCTGCTAAAAGAATGCCAGTGACCATCTGTCTGCAAGGAATATAAATCCTTCCATTCCCCACAATCTAGTCAGCTGAAGAAGATTGTTGGATGAGAAGCAAAGCTTCTTCAAAGAAAAACCAGAAAGTCCAGTTGCCTCTTGAAAAAGCACCTTTGGGAGTGGTGGGATTGAGATTGTGTCTCCCACAACTACGTATAAGAAGGATGGAGGCAGGGATGAAATGTAAAATTTGTTACTACCGGTTCTGTGGGCGTGGCTTGGTGTTGGGGGGGGGGTAATATGTCTGGTTGGGCGTGGCCAACTTTTTTTTTTTTAACTTTTCAAAGCATCTTTTCTAATGCTGTAAAAAGCCTCTGCTGATCAGGCAACTCAGCTGGGATCATCAGAGACTTTTCAAAGCATTTTTTTAACCACCTCTTCGCCCAAGAGGTTGAGGAAAAAAATGCTTTGAAAAGTCTCTGACGATCCCAGCTGAGCAGCGCGATCATCAGAGGCTTTTTTTTTTTACTTTTAAAAGCATTTTTTTGTTGGAAGAGGTTATAGAAAAAATGCTTTTAAAAGTAAAAAAAAAATGATTGTGATTGTGTGGCTCAGCTGGGGGAGTGCGCAGGGATTTTTGCTACCGGTTCTCCAAACCACCTACCGCCATCGCTACCGGATCGGGTGATCCTGTCTGAACCGGGAGCATTTCACCCCTGGATGGAGGATGTAAGCCATTCCAGATCTACTTTAATTGCAGAAACCAGAGTACTATCTACTGAACATTAGGCCAGATAATATAGGCACAAATATATGGTGTCTGTGTGTATTTATCACCACGTCAGCAAGAATATGTTTCGCCCAACATTGGAAGGGGAAAGACCTGCCGGCTGAAGATTTGATTCTGGAGAAAATTTTGGATTATGCGGAAGCCGACAGACTGACTAAAGCATTGCGAGATCAAAAGGACTCCGTATATTTCCAATGTTGGAACAAATGGTATGTTTGGTTGAACAACAGACACCCAAAAAGTCAAGTATAACCAGGACTATGTTTAATTTTTGTTAAATTTGACTGAAGCCTACATACCGTAGAAAGTGTAAATATTATGTAAAGTTTCTGTCGCGATCGTTTGTCTATTCCTTTTTTGTTTGATGTACTGTTTTAAATAAATAAATTTTAAAAAAAAAGAAAAGAAAAGTCTCTGACGATCCCAGCTGAGCAGCGCGATCATCAGAGGCTTTTTTTTTTTACTTTTAAAAGCATTTTTTTGTTGGAAGAGGTTATAGAAAAAATGCTTTTAAAAGTAAAAAAAAAAAATGATTGTGATTGTGTGGCTCAGCTGGGGGTGTGCGCAGGGATTTTTGCTACCGGTTCTCCAAACCACCCACCGCCATCGCTACCGGATTGGGTGATCCTGTCTGAACCGGGAGCATTTCACCCCTGGATGGAGGATGTAAGCCATTCCAGATCTACTTTAATTGTTCTGTGAAGAAAGAAATATGAAGGCCACACACAACAGACACCAAGGCTGTGCTTCTGTGCTCCTTGGGAGTCACACTAACTGTTTCTTCATCCTTTCCTTATAGAGCAGGAATGGGGAATTCTGGGAGTCCACAAGTCATAAAAGGGCCATAGTTCCCCACCTCGGTTTATGGAGGGAGAGAGGAGGAGATGAGGGACATTCAGGGTTTATCTTGATGGGATCAACAGCTGCAAGTCAGATAACAAAGTCCAATTTGCTATGCTATAGTCTGACTACAACCCTGAGTGGTTTATGAGACAATAAAAACATTTTAAAAATCTAAACAGCCTTAATGAAATCATGAACATCTCCTAATATTTTCCTGTCTATTTTTCAGGGGTCATACACAAGGGCCAAAAATTCGCTGTAGCTGTAGCTGTAGCTGTTGTAATCGCAATTTTGATCGCTGTTATAATTTTATTGTCTGGTAAGTAATGATACATTTCTGCTTAACTTTCTCCATAGTTTTGTTGCTTCTGTGGTTATCATTTAAATGAAATCATGCATGAATTTAAACCACAGAACAATTGAATTGGAAGGAAATAGCAACTGGGGGTGAGGTGTGTCAAATGAGTCAAGATGAAAATTGCCGCAGTGCCGTTGAAAGTTGGACTTTGTACATGTGTCAAATGTTGCCTGGAAGGAATTTGATTGCGCTGCTGTGATTGCCATCTGGACTTCTTTATTTTTATTTTTTTGGGGGGTGGGGGACTCTCACAAATGTCCCAAGAAGGGAAGATTGTTATGTGGCAAGCAAAAGCAGTTACAGAGTGAATGGAGAGGAGGAAGGAAGACTGCACAATCCAACATAAACAAATTTTCATTTGGACTGTTTTATCACACACACTCAAGTAATCCATTCTTAGTGTAGCTTTTTTAAGAAGTTCTTTTATTGTGCCTTTCTGCCAGTCTTAACTCCAACAACTGCCAGGACAAATTTCTGCAGTTTTCCTGGCAAAATTTTGGAAGTAGCTTGCCCCTGTCTCCACCTCTTTCCTTGAGCTAAGAGAAAATGACTGGCCCAAGGTCCTCCAGTTTTGTTTTGTTTTTTAATTTGATTTATATGCCACCCTTCTCCGGAGACTCAGGGCAGCTTACAATGCGTTAAGCAATAGACTTCATCCTTTCGTATATTTATACAAAGTCAGCTGATTGCCCCCACAAACTGGGTCCTCAATTTACCTACCTTAGAAAGGATGGAAGCCTGAGTCAACCTTGAGCCTGGGGAGATTCGAACATGCAGTAATTGCAGGCAGCTGGATGTTAATAACAGGCTATTAGTCTGCTGCGCCACCAGGCTCTATTGGCTTTGTGCCTAAGGCAGAACTAGAATTCACAGTCTCTCAGTTTTTAGTCTGATGTCTTAACCGCTACATCAAATTTGGTATTTTCTTATGATAGCTAATCTACTTTTATGTTTCTCCTGACGTGCTGAACTCTCACTTCCATATTTAATATTTTTTTAAGCAGTGCTACCCAAACCTGGGTAAATTACCCAATTGGCCCCCTGTTTAAAAAGTTTGAGGACCCCTAGTGTAGGGTCTCCTGCTTGGGTGGAGGGTTGGAAGGGACCTTGATCTACAAGGTCCCTTCCAACTCTGTTAATCTAATCTAATCTAAATCCAGCCTATCTTGAATTTGATTGACTTTTATCTATTGTCAATTTGTTTTGACTGTTGGTAGTTCAGATTCTTGTAGAGAATCTACATGCAATCTATATGCAATAAAGAGAATCTACATTCAATCATGCAATAAACGTATATTCATTTGAAGCACCTTGGCTTCTCATTTTCGCCACTTAACACTAGCTGTATTTACTCACTTGGTTTCCTTAAACCCTGGAATTGCAGTTTAAATGAAGCAGATTAATACTGACTATTCAAACCATGTTGTCAGAATTGAGGTTAATTGTGAGCTCTGTGATTTGTCCATTTTGATTTTCTTTTCCAGTTTACAGCACAAAACCGTGTTTGCCATGCCTTTCCACTGTAAGTGCTGCCTGCCCAGATTTCTGGATTGGATACAGAGGAAAATGTTTCTACGTATCAAAAGAAGAAAGGAATTGGTCTCTCAGTTTAAAGACTTGTTCTTCATTTAATGCATCCTTGGCTGTGATTGATACACAGAAGGAATTGGTAAGGAATAATTAGACATCATTATTAATTGGACAGTTGTCCTGGCATTCACATGTGTAAAAAACAGTCTTATTGTATTTGTTCTTATTATCTGTATACTACTAAAATTCTCATTCTGTTTGTCTGTTTATAACCTCGAGGTACCCAAACGTTATATTATATTGCAACAAGATACTTAAAATCAGCTAACTTAGAGAATGGGTAGAAAAGTCTGGAAACCATTGATCATAATGAAGTTATCCATTCTGTCCTGTTTGACTTTTGGCAATTCTATGGACCAGGTCTCCATATCTTCCAATCTTGCATTTTCCTTTGCATTTTTGTATGTTCCAGCTGGTGTCAGCTTTGTTGGTGTCCAGCCACCATATTTTTGGACAGTCTAATTTCCTTTTATCGCTAACTCTTCCACTCGTAATAGTTTTCTCCAGTGATTTCTCACACATTTTATTTATTTATTTATTTGCAAGTATTTATATGCCGCCCTTCTCCCGAAAGGACTCAGGGCAGCGAACACAGGTAAAACAAAAAACAGATAAAAACATATAATAAAAACCCAATTAAAACCAGTTAAGATCGAATGATAATAAGTAATAACACCCAAGAATCTAAATCAGCCCATTTGTTGGAATAGCCAAGTCTTCAGGCCCCGACGGAAGGAACGGAGATCAGGTGCCGTCCGGAGCTCGGTGGGTAACTCATTCCAGAGGGCAGGGGCGCCCACAGGGAACGCCCTACCCCTGGACATCGCCAGACGACATTGTCTGGTCAACGGTACCCTGAGGAGAGCAGCCCTGTGGGAGTGGACAAGACGGTGGGAGTCAGGAAGGAGATGGTCCTGCAAGTATCCTGGACCTAAGCCATGACCAAAGTAAGTGAGATGCAGTTTCATAATCTTGCCTTCCAGTGCCATGTCTGGTATTATGCGCACCAATATTTGCTTGTTAGTCACCTTTGTTGTCCAAGGAATATGCAGGAGCCTTCTACAGCACCAGACCTCCAAAGGTATATCATATCACAGGTATTGCCCAGTCTTCTTGTGCCAGTTGAGTATATGATTTACTGTTTCTTCTGTCTGTGTAATCTGAAATTGGAATCGTTGGACAATTTTTCAATTCTGGCCTTGATTGCGTTATTTATTTTATTTATTTTATTTATTAGATTTTTTATACCGCCCCCTCTCCCGAAGGAGAACCTGCACAGTTCTGATCATTGTAAGTGTACATATGTCATGGCATTTTGATGTTTTTTTCTAAAGATTTCATGGCTGCCCTAGCAATTGCTAGCCTGCCATGCATTTTTTGAATGGTGGTTCCTTTCCTTAAATGCAGAAACTATCCACCATTTCAGTATTTTCCCTGTTAATTCTACAGTTTGCTATTCTACCTCTTGTCATAAATTTGGTCTTTATGGAACATTTATTATTATTGATAAGGTTTGTCACACATTCAGCCTGATATTCAGACTAGATATTATGACCCAGGTTGTCAAGGGAAGGCAGGCCTCTAAAGAGTCCTTTATTACTCTATGTCCATGATGGCAAGGTGGCACATGTAGCCATATAGCTCCGACGCACGCCAGCTGATTTTCAGGCCTTCTGGGCCTACCAGAAGTAGGGAAACAGGCTGTTTCCTGCCTCCAGAGGGCCTCGGGGCGTGGTGGGGAAGGCCCGTTTTTTGCTGTCCCCAGCCTCCAGAGCCTCTCTAGGAGTCTGGGGAGGGCGAAAACAGCCTTCCCCACCCCACCCCCAGAGGTCCTCCAGAAGCCAAAAATGGCCCATTTGTCAACTTCCGATGGGACCTTCTCTGAGCTTGCCTGCGCTCCACTCTCTGTGCCAGTGGTGGGTTCCTCCCAGTTTGGCCCGGTTCTCCCGAGCTGGTAGCGGTGACGATATGACGTCACCGAACCGATTCTGCCCATCCCACGCCCCCCCACCCCCTGCATTATTCTTACCTTTTATTTGGCCCCACCCCCAATCTATTGCTGCCTCCTGAGTCCCAACTGATGGCTAGAGGGAAAAAAACTGTTTAAACTCTTGCCGCGGGGCTTCAAAGGGCTGCCCTACAGCTGATCAGTGTTAAAAGAAAACAAATGGGTAGACCAGGGCCTGCAAAAAATAAATGGGTAGATCGGTTCATCTCTGCAAGCAGTTAAAAGCCTGGTAGACCAGTACCTCTGCTAAATCCTAAAGAATTGTCACATGACCATCAAGCCACGCCCACAAAATAAGCCATGCCCACAGAACCAGTAGTAAAAAAATTTAGAACCCACCCCTGCTCTGTGCCCTTGGATCGAGTGGGGGAGGCAGCTGTTCCTCATCAGAGGGGATCAGTTGCCTATCAGCACCACTGCCTGTTGGCAGCCAATCCTTCCCTGTGTCTGTGAGAGCAAGTAGCTCTCTTGTCTGGTCGACCACCTCCCTCAATGTCTGGGGGGCCTGGGACAGCATGGTTCCTCAGCCCCTGGCCTCTTCAAACATGCCATCCCCATTGGCTGGTCCCGGTTCCAGCTCCTGCTCCTTTGAACTGGGTTCTGTTGGGGCCATGTCACTAGATATGGCATTTTTATCTACCTATGAAGTCCTTTCCAAGGGCCTAGGATAGATAGATATTGATGTTTTATGGTGTTAGAGGTATCATCACAGGATGTAAGCCGTTCTGAATAAAGCTGCCTTCGGCAATTGACTGATAGTGATCTGGACAATGTTGATGGTATTCAAGTGGTGCTCCAGTTATTTTGGGATTGCGCTCAAGGTGCCTATCACTATTGGTGTTACCTTTTATTATTATTACATTTTTGTGCTATCCATCTCAAGGTTTGAGACAACTCAGAGAAGCTTAAAATGTGATAAAACACACAATATCTCATCTTCTCATATTTCAAAGGCCAGTGGCCAAGACAAAAAAGGCTTTTCTCCTGGATCCCATCAGCTGAAATTCTTTGGCTGATGGGATCTGCAGTGGGGCCCCTTTTGCCAGAACAAATGGAGTGCGTGAATCCCATTGGGGAAAGACTGTTCTGCAGATATCCTGGACCCATGTCATAGGTGGCTTTCATAGGAGGCTTTAAAGGTGATAACAGATACCTTGAATTGCACCCAGAAGCAAATTGGCAGGCAATGTAACTTGCAATAACAATGGTATTACATGTGCCATTCTAGGAGTGTCCAAAACTACCCATGCTGTTGCGTTCTGGAAGGGTGCAGTTAGCACACAACACAAAATTGTGCCCTGAGTCTCAGGAGAAGGGCAGCATATAAATCAAATTTTTTAAAAAAAAAATGTGTGAAAGTTTTCCTAACCAGGGCTGCCACATCCTCTTTGAGCAGGAGTTGTGAGTCTAAGAGAACCTCCAAGTTACACACAGGGTTTGCTTGGGCTACATCCAGAACTGAAGATAACAAACATCCAGATCCTGAGGCTCTACATACCCACAGCCACTTTGTCTTGTCAGGGTTCAGCTGAAGCCTGTTCTCCCTCATCTAGGTCCTCCCAGCCTCTAGGGTTTAGGCCCTGCGAAAGGGCAGCCACAGCATCACTTGGATCATCAAGGATAACAATGTAAAACTGAGTATCATCAGCATACTGGCGGTAATTCATCCTGTGGAGTTGGATGATCTCACTCAGTGGTTTCATATAGATGTTTAAAAAAGGAGCAGAGTGTACTGGGCACTGTGACATCCCACAAAGGAGTAACCACAGGCTGGACCTCCCACCTGCTCTCAACACTGATTGGAACTGGCCTTTGAGAAAGGAACTGAATTAGTGCAATACTGCATCGCCCAACCACTGGAACTGTCACGAGTGTTTTCAGGATTGCTGTGGCTACTTGATCAGTCACAAACAGTATGGTTTCAATCAAGCCATCTCCTGTTTGCAATTACCTGCAAGCCTTCCCTGCCCTAATTAATTGCAGGTTAACTCCCCATATAAGCAAGGACCTTTTCGCTTGCTACTTGGGCCTAAACACTGTTTAGGCCTAGATGCAGAGCTCAGTGCAACGTTACAGAAGGGAGGAGAACACAGATAAGGACTCCAGACGCTGTTGCAGAGATACTCCTACGGATGCTTGCCTTTTGCTGTTTTGAAGCACGCAAGCCATCATCAGAACTGCTGCTGCTGGACATTCTTCCTCCCACAAGCTTCAAGCTACGTTTGCTGATTGAAATTGTTTTTTCTTCAGGTGACTTTTTTAGCTGTGAAGTTTATGCTGCCGCCATTCTACTACCTCGATGATGTATCGACACCGAAGCTGCTTATTGTCATGTTAACCTTTTTCTCTTGTGAACTGTTTCGGTATTGTGGAGAGGAATCTAGGGAGATAGCCTGGCTTCACATAACCAAGATAAGACTTTATTACTGATGTGCCTTTTTAAAGACATAGTGCTTTTTAAATGTTTTAAAGTAAATTATATTTTTACAGAAGACGCCTCTGTCAGATTTATTTCAGTCCTAGTGTGTTGCTCATGAGCTGGTTCACGGTCCGGGGTACCCCTCAACCCCACTCCATAACAGGGACTGTCAATGCTGATGGGCCAGGAGAGGGCACATATCCACGATCTTATCCAGGGTTTGGCTGCTCTCTGATTCCAGTTTGCGACCAGAGTCTTCACAGGAGCATGCAGCAGCCGCCCTGGGTATCTCCCCATCTCTTTTTGAAACCCTAGCAGGTCTATCAGTCACCAACGGCAGAGCAGTCCAGAGCAGAATAGGTTCAGCCACCCTCTGGAGGAGGGCAGCGTAAGAGAATCTCAAGGCCACCAAGGCATGATCTGATCACGACGAGAGAGAATACTGACAGATCCCTCACCAGGTCACATTGCCACTCCTCTAACAAGATCATATCCAGAATAGGACCACTGGCTTGAGTTGGGTTGTGGATGACCTGAATGTGCCCATGGCCATTATGGTGGCCATGAACTCTCAAGCTGCTTCAAGGCCAAACCCAGAGACAGCAAATTGAAGTGTCCCAGAACTGTAAGCCTAGGGAACTCCACTGCCAACCAGCAGCTCAGGCAGGGAGGTTGCTACGCAACTTCCTCACACACCTCAACAGCCTACACCCCAAAATACAGTTTACCATGGAAACAGAAGTGAACAACCAACTTCCCTTCCTGGATGTCTTAGTCTACAAAAAATCCAATGGCTCCCTAGGACACACCATCTACCAGAAGAAAACACACACAAACCGCTATCTGCACGCACTCTCACACCACCACCCAGCACAGATCAACTCTGTAGCCAAGACACTCATCTCCAGAACAAAACGTTTAGCTGACGAACAACACCTAAAAACCAAACTACACACTCTCACTAACGTACTAACATCCAATGGATTCCAAAGAAATAAGATTACCAACCTAATCCAAAAAGAAACCCCCACTAAAATCCAAGACAGAGAACAAGAAAACGGCAAAGCCCTCCTCCTGTACATAAAAGGCACCACAGACAGAATCAGCAAGATCCTCCACAAACACAACATCAAGACAGCATTCTGCACAAACCGAAAAATATCCACAATCCTAAGAAACCCCAAAGACAAAATTGAGTTAGAAAATCAAGGAGTATATGAAATCCCATGCACCGCCTGCCTCACCACATACATCGGACAAACCAACAGAAGAATAAGTGCACGCATTGAAAAACACAAGAACTCAGTCAGAAAAGAGGAACTAACTTCTTCCCTGGTCCAACACCTCAAAGCCACAGGACATGATATTGACTTTAAAAAGACCAGAACTATCGCCAAAACTGAACACTTTAACAACAGAATAATCAGAGAAGCCATCGAGATAGAAAAACGTCCACACAGCATGAATAAACGAGATGATACCTCCCGCCTACCAGCCATTTGGAAACCCGCCCTTATTGACAAATGAGTCCCTAACACAAAGAATGACACCAGACCCACACTCACGAGAGCCACACAGGATGTAACCACCACACATCCATGCAGAAAGCAGACTCAAACCCACACTGATGATGAGGCATGACCGCGGACCAGAAGCCAGACCACAGCTGCATCATTAGCCCCTTTAAACCCCTCCAATCCATACATGAAGCAGACTGACACCCACCATGAAGAGGTAGCATGGCCACGAACACGAAGCCAAACAACAGCAACGCAGCTCACCAGGTCAAATCCCCCTGCTACTCAGACTAACCCGAGCACAACCAAACCCACACCTAAACAGAACACACACCCATCCAATCAGAGCACAGCCAACCCCCCATCCAATCAGAGCACAGCCAAACCCCCACCCAATCAGAACACACCTCCACCCAATCAGAACACAGCCAAGCTCTCACCCAATCAGTTCACACCCCCACTGGCAGTTAAAAGGAAGAAACAGCTGCAATCACACACATTGCTCCTAGAAGCACGAAGCCGAAGACACCAGCCTGAAGATGATGAATGAGGCTTCGTCGAAACATTGCCAAGAAACCTCCAATTTTACGTGGGAGAAAACCCAAATAACCAAAGACCTACATACAAACACCCGCGAAAACCTCAGAAAACATATCTATATCTATCTATATCTATATATATATCCCTATCTATCTATCTATCTATCTATCTATCTGTCTATCTCAAATATATTTTACTGATAAAGAAATAAGGGGAATGGTATAGATCTGTTTCAAGCTTCTTAGCTCTCATCAGCCAGCCTTACCCTTACTTGGATTCGAACCTGGGCTGCCTGCATGTTAGGCAGTTGTATTAACCGCTGTATGTATGTATGTATGTATGTATGTATGTATGCATATATATATATATATGTTTTTCTTCTAGCCAGGTTTTCCCTACGTAGCCATGGTTTTTTTGTAGCTCCAGCTCAGTAGAATCTCATCTACTTGGTTCTGGGCTTTTTTCCTTTCTAACAGGAAAGGAAAAAAGCCCAGAACCGAGTAGATGAGATTCTACTGAGCTGGAGCTACAAAAAAAACCTTGGCTACGTAGGGAAAACCGGCTAGAAGAAAAACACACATAAACCCTACGAAGAAGTAAGAAAATTGATACTGTACCTTTACAGGGAGGATATGGGTGTGGCCTACTGATGACAGCTAACGAGCTAGAAATGGATCTATTTAGGTCTCCCACCTAGCAGTTAGAGCTTGCTAGGTGTTAGAAAGGAAAAAAGCCCAGAACCGAGTAGATGAGATTCTACTGAGCTGGAGCTACAAAAAAACCTTGGCTACGTAAACTAAGTTGTTCTACAGCCCTGGTTCTGTGAAATCTCATTCACAAGTTTCTGGGCCTTTTTTCTGCTGACAAACTGCAACTCTGTGTTGCTCTCTGGGAGACTCAGATAGCTATTTCTGCCTATTAAGGCGTCATCAGTGAGCCACACCCACTTCTCAGATATCCTCCCTGTAAAGGTACAATGTATACACATATACATACACACACACACACAGGTAGTCCTCAATTTACAACCGTTTAAAGTTACAATCGACCTGAAAAAGAGGATTTACCAACCAAATTTGAAGTTCCAATAGTCAGGCCATCATGGCCATGTGACCAAACTTCAGATGCTCAGAAACCAGGCCAAATTTATGGCTCTTTGTAATGTATCACAGTCAGATGATTGTGACTGTGCACTTCCATTTTTCGGTAAAACTGCCCATTGTGAGTCACTGCTTTGCTTAATAACAATGGCATTAGTTTAATGACTGCAGTGATTCACTTAACAACTGCCACCAGAAAGGTTGAAAAGTTGAGTTTTAACTCACTTTACAACAGTTACGATGTACGACCATAATGGACAGGGTCCATTACAGTATGTTAAGATCTACCTTAAAGACTCTGCGCTCTCAAGTCTATAGCCCTGGGAAAGACTAAAGGAAAAAGAAAAAGAGGATGACAACCAGTAAGACATATGGTCAATTACAGCAGCAACTGATTTACCTTTGGAAGACCTGAAAGACCAGGTTGGGGACAGGTCCTCTGAGAAAGGTGAAATCTATGTGATCGGTTAGAGTCAACTTCAACTTGATGGGACATAACCAAATAAAGACATACTATCTACATAAAACTTGGCATGAATAAACAATTGCTACCAACCTGTCTTCCATTGAGGACCTGTATACTGCACGAGTCAAAAAAGAAGGCTGTGAAAATATTTACAGACCCCTCGCATCCTGAACATAAACTGTTTCAACTCCTACCCTCAAAACGACGCTATAGAGCACTGCACACCAGAACAACTAGACACAAAAACAGTTTTTCCCCGAACGCCATCACTCTGCTAAATAAATAATTCCCTCAACACTGTCAAACTAAGTACTAAGTCTGCACTGCTATTAATCTTCTCATCGTTCCCACCACCCATCTCCTTCCACTTATGACTGTATGACTGTAACTTGGTTGCTTGTATCCTTAATGATTTATATTGATATTGTTTCCTGATTGCTTATTTGTACCCTATGACCATCATTAAGTGTTGTACCGTATGGTTCTTGGTGAACGTATCTTTTCTTTTTATGTACTCCGAGAGCGTATGCACCAAGACAAATTCTTTGTGTGTCCAATCACACTTGGCCAATAAAAAGTTTCGTTTTGTTATCATGATGAGCTATTAATACTAATAAACGGCGGTGACGTCAGCGGGTTAGGGACGAAAGGAACGGCTCTCCGTTCTCCAAGTCCCTAATATCTCCGATTTAGGAGCCGATTTAGGCACTATTGACCTCGGAGAGGTCAATAGAAAAAAGGGGAAACTCCGAGGACCTCGGGGAGGACAGCAATCCCCCCGAAGGTTCAGGAAATCCCCCTTAATCCTGATCGGGGAAAAACCAGCCGCTCCGGCTGGCCAGGAACGTTGACAGCTGACTAAGAGGGAAGCGAAAATCAAATAAAGAAGACTTCGGTGGAAAGATCGGGAAGAAAAAGAGCTCAAAAGGTATATTTTTACAATCCATAACGTGAGAATTGAAAGCGGAAGAAGATAAAACTCCAACTAAGAGGCGAATTCTCGCTAGATAAGCGGCGACTGAGAAATAAGCGGAGACGGACTCCATCTTGACAGTGACAGCGCACAAATTAACAACCGGCGAAATCGGAGGAAATCCAGGGGAAACTGAGGAGGAGAAAGTGATCCCAGAGAAGCTTGGACTTTCGATATTTTGCTACAGAGGAGAGGAGAGGCGGAATTTAAGGAGAGAAAGGATATATTTGATAGACTTTGCCCTTTGTGGAGGTGACAACGAGGCAAGTAACAAGCAGCTGATACCGGAAGAGAGAGTGGCAGAAAACTTTGTTTAAAGTGGAAGCTAGTAACTTTTGGAGTTAAATCAAAATAACCTAAGTGGAATATTTCTCTTTGGATTTTTGGACTTTTGGACTTTGGAGATTTGGAGATTTGGACGAAAATTTGGACAGTACTTAGATATTGGGACTTGGACTATCTTTTCTTTTTTATCTTTTTTCTTTTTGAAAGGTGGACATTCTGGAGTTTTGGAGTTTTGGTGGACATTGGACATTCAATTTAAAAGTATTGGGACATTAGTCTTTGGAAGTAAATAGACAATAAATAAGAAGGATACAAACTTGAAAAAAAAAAGAGTGATCTGGAAGAAGAAGAAATAACAGTAAAGTATAATCAATTGTATTAAAAGCTATAACGAATTAGTGATTAATAAGCACAAAAAGTATTAATATTTAATCTACTGTTTTTGAAATCTCATATTTAACCTTATATACTACATATATAATTGTTGATTTAGTTACATATTTACTTTAAACATATATTTTTTTTATTGCAAAAGTTTTACAATTACATTTTCACCCCCTTTTTCCCCCCCCTACCCCCCCCAAACTTCCCAACCTCCCCAGCCCGCCCTAACCCTCCCCTCCCCCCAGACTTCCTAGTATGCTCATGTCAGATAAAAGGAAAAAACCCTCCTTTGTATATAAAACTTGAACCCCTCCCTCCCCCTTACAAATTTTCATCTTCATTACATTAACCTATTTCTATCTTGGTATATCATTTTCAGATAAATTTTCATCCTGATTACCTTAAAAATATTTCTATCATAATGTAACATTTTCTAACAAGTTTTCATCCTTAACCTTAAAATATTTCTATCTTAATATAACATTTTCTAACAAATTTTTATCCTCAACCCTAAAATGTTTCTATCTTATATAACATTTTTAAATAAAGGCTATTTGATACTTCCTAGTTTGATATTTATGCTGAACATAATTTATCCACTTCTTCCATTCCCATTCATAAGTCTCTTGAGAACAATCTTTTAAATATGCTGAAATCTTCGCCATCTCCGCAAAACTGGCCATCTTCAAAGTCCATTCCTCAATCGAAGGCAGCGCTTCATTTTTCCAATATTTACCTATCAACAATCTTGCTGCAGTTATCATGTACAATATCATTTTTGTTTCCCCCAATGTAAAACCCTTAACTATACCCAATAAAAACAGTTGTGGAGAAAATTGAATTTTTCTCTTCAAAACATTCTGCATGACCCACCAAATTTTTACCCAAAAAGCCTTAACTTTCTTACAGGTCCACCAAACGTGATAATATGTAGCGTCTAAGCAGTCACATCTCCAACATTTAGGCTGGGCACTAGGGTACATACACGACAATTTTTTTGGATCTAAATGCCATCTATAAAACATTTTATAGAAATTTTCCCGCAGATTCTGCGACTGTGTAAATTTAACATTCTGAACCCAAATTTTTTCCCACGTTTCCAACATCACTGGTTCCTCAAAATTTTGTGCCCACTTAACCATGCAGTCTTCAACCAGTTCAGTTTCTGAATCCCTTTCTAACAAAACATTATAAAGTCTTTTAATATGCATTGGGCCTTTCTCTTTTATATGTCTAACTAATTCTTCCTCATACATCATAATACCAGTTTTTTGGTCCTCTTTCCATCTCAATTGCAATTGATTATATTGTAACCAAGTTAAATTAATCCCTTCAGCCAACAATGTCTGTAATGTCTTCAGCTGCCATCTGCCCGCATCTGTAAAAAGAACCTCTTTATATAAAAACCCCCCGAGTGACATTATATTTGTATTCCACAAGGTATGACCAAGATCCAGCCATAGCGGTATTTTATAATTCCAGTTGTTTCGGTGCTTCTTCCAAACTCTCAGCAAAGAATCTCTAAGTATATGGCTTTTAAATACTTTATCCACTTTGCTGTCATAAAATAAGTAAGCGTGCCATCCAAATTCCAAATCAAAACTTTCTGCATTCAATATTCCAGTCTTTTTTCCTCCAAACCAATCACTTACTAAAGTCAAAGCTGTTGCATCATAATATAATTGTAGGTTTGGAAGTTTAAGACCACCCCTTTCTGGGATGTCTTGCATAATTTTCATTTTTACTCTTGGTTTTTTCTCGTTCCAGACAAATTTGTTGATACCAGTTTGCCATGCTTTTAGTTGTTTATCATTTTTGAGCACCGGAATCATTTGAAACAAAAAAAGAAATCTTGGCAAAATGTTCATCTTAACTGCTGCTATTCTTCCAAGTAAAGACAGCTGCAGTTTTTTCCAAATCTCCATATCTTTTTGCACCTCTCGCCACAACACCTCATAGTTATTTTGAAACAATTTCATATTTGATTCTGCAACCTGAACTCCTAGATATTTTACCTTTGGTACAATCTCAAAACCTGCCCTCCTTTCTAACTCCAGTTTACGATCTTGTGTCATATTTTTAACTACCATCTTAGTTTTTCTCTGATTCAATCTGAAACCTGAAACTTTACCAAAGTCTTGTATAATGTCCTTCATCTGGATTATCGATTCCATTGGCTGTGTTAGGGTAACAACCAGATCGTCTGCAAATGCCTTTATTCTGTAATCCTCTTGCCTTATCATTATACCTTTCAATGTGTTAGAATCCCTTATTGTATTTAACAAGACTTCTAGTGTTAAAATGAACAACAATGGGGACAGTGGACATCCCTGTCTTGTACCTTTTTCAATTTTAAACTCTGTTGTCAAACTTCCATTGATAATGGTCTGTGCCTTTTGCTCTTGATAAATTGCTGAGACCGCCTGTATATATTGGTCCCCAAAGTCCATCTTTTTTAATGTCTTTAATAGAAAATTCCAATCCACTCTATCAAAGGCCTTCTCTGCATCCAGAAAGACCAGCACTGCAGGGATCTGTTTATTCTTCTCAAGATATTCCAATAAGTCTATTACTTGCCTTACATTGTCCTTCATGTGCCTACCCTCAATAAATCCCGCTTGGTCATGATGAATCACCTTTTGAATTACTGGCATCAGTCTGTTGGCTAATACTTTTGCGTAAATTTTATAATCCGTATTCAAAAGAGATATTGGTCTGTAATTCTCCGGTTTTTTGGGACCTGCTTGCTCTTTTGGTATCAAAGAAATATAAGCTGTAGTCCACGATGGAGGTACTTTTCCCCCTTGTTGTATGTTGCAAAATAAGTCTCTGAGTTGTTCCACCATTTCTGCCTGTAAAGTTTTATAATACACTGCTGTCAGACCATCCGTTCCAGGAGCTTTGGCTATTTTTAATTGTTTTATTGCTGCTATTATCTCCTCCTATGTTATGGGATAATCCATTCTTTCCTTTTGTTGTTCAGTGATTTTTGTAACTCTTTTATTGTCCAAATATTTTTCTATAAGTCCATTCTGCACCTCCTCTCTGTCATATAGTTTAGTGTAATATTGAAGAAAGGCTTCTTTTATTAAATTCTGTTGAAAAACTTCTTTCCCCCCAATATCAACACTATCAATAGTCCGTATGCTTTGTTTCTTCCTTAATGTGTAAGCCAACCACCTGCCTGGTTTATTAGCATTGCAGAATGTATTATGCTTCGCATATTGTAAGTTTGTTGCAACTTGTTCCGCTATAAGCATTTGGAATTGGTCTTTCAGAAGTTTTATAACACTAAGTATTCTTTCATCTGTTGGGTTTTTAATAAGTAACTGTTCTTTGTCCTTTATTTCTGCTTCCAATTCAAGTCTTTTCTTTTGTCGAATCCGCTTATGTTTAGAGTTCATATATATAAGCACCCCTCTCATATAAGCTTTGCTTGCGTCCCACACAATTTCCATTGGGGTGCCTTTGTTCAAGTTCATTTCAAAAAACTCTTTCAGATGCTTTTTAAGTTCTATTATATTTTTCTCATATCTAAACAAGTTTTCATTTAATCTCCAAGAACGTCTCTCATTCTTAGATGTCTCAATTTCTATCCAGACTGGACTGTGATCAGTCAAGGTTCTTGGCAGAATCTTTGTTCTTTTTGTCCTAACAAGTAAGTCATCAGACAACAAAATAAAATCAATCCTGGAAAAGGATCTATGTCTGTCAGAAAAGAAAGTATAGTCCAGTTCTTTTGGGTTATGTATTCTCCAAATATCTTTTAATTCCAGGTCTTCTTTCATATCAAAAAAAGTCTGTGGTAATCTAATTCTTGATTTTGCCAAAGTCTTTTTATCTAATTTAGAGTCAATTACTCCATTCCAGTCTCCCATAATTAAAATAGATCTATAATCCCATTGAAGTATTTTAGTATGCAGCATTTTATAAAAATAGTCCTGTTGTTGATTAGGAGCATAAATTCCTATCAGAAGAATTTGACTATTAGCAGAAAGTAATTCAATTGCTACAAACCTACCATCTTGATCAGCTTCTATAAGTTTGGCTGTTAATTTTTTGTTTACATAAATAACCACACCATTCTTTTTTTGGTTAGTTGAGGATATAAAATGTGTTCCTAATTTGGAATTTTTCAAATAGTTTTGATCTTGAACTGTAATATGCGTTTCTTGTAAACAAATTATATCATTATTATGTTGTTTTAAATATGCAAATATTTTCTTCCTTTTTTGTGTTGCATTCAACCCATTCACATTCCAAGATAAACATTTAATCATCCTTATTCTCCTTCTGGAGCGAAGCGCAGAACCTTAGGATGTCATCTGAGATCCTCTGTCCTGCTTTTCCCACAGCCCCAGCCTTGTCTTGACTCTCCTGCTGTAACTTTTCTTTAAGTTCCTTGGCTTTTGCTCGAGTTATACGCTGATCCTTAACTTCAGCCGCCCAAGCCAGCTCCGAGATTGGAGAAGGTTCCAGCAAAGGCTCATCCAAAAAGCCTCCTTCAGCACCCTTCAGCTCTGCTAATTCCTGCTTAGATTGTTGTTCTTTAATCTCCAAAACTATAGATGTGCGTGGGGATGGAGTTCTTTCTTTAAAGATGTCATTATAAAATTGCTCCGCCTTCTCCACAGTATTCAGACGGTGTTTCTCTCCCTTATATCTCAAAATTATGCCAGTTGGGGCGTCCCAACGAAATGGGATTTGATTATTCTGCAGTTCTTTAACAAGAAAACCATACTCTTTTCTAGATTTCAACATCTTGGGTGGGAGCTCCTTGTAAACTGTAATCTTGGATCCACTCACTTGCACAGAAGTGAGAAAAGATTTTTGCAAAATGTCATTTCTTATTGCTCTATCTGTAAAATATATGACCACATCTCTAGGCAGTTGTCTTTGTCTGGCCACCCACGAGTTAACTCTATAGATTTTATCTATTTTGCAAAAAACCATCTCAGGTTCAACTTTTAAAATCACAGCTAGGGCTTCAGCACAGATCTGTCTCAAATCTTGTCTCTCCTCTTCTCTAATTCCTCGAAGCCTTATAGCAAATTCCATTGCACGAAATTGCATCATAACAATATCATTCTCAACTCTCTGCATCTTGTCATCAACATCAAAAAATTTATGATCATTATTTTTCATCTTAGCATTAAACATATATTTATATTATATTTATATATTTATATTAACTTCAGTGCTATATTTTATCTTGGTAGTTAAATATCACATTGTTTTTGTATGTTTAATTTTGAAAAATTATATTAGACAGATTAATTGAATCTAGGACTGTAATTAAGAGTAATTGATTTGGTAAATAGTAATTAATAATAAGTTTAAATAAGATAGTAAGTAATTAATTATAAGGATAGTTAATTGATGAATTGCTGAAGTATTAGACTTTTCCCTCACTCCCTCCCTTTATATTTTACCCCCACGTTTAGAGAGTAATATAGGCAAAATAGCCATCAAGAATTGAAGAACTCTGTAAAATATTGAAAAGTGAAAGAAAGAACTTATAGATAAATTTATAAATTTATATATAGACAGTGATAGTGTGATAAGGAAATTCACCCTAGTTGTTTATCTCCCTGGGATTATCGGGATTACTGAAAGCCACTATTCTAACATAAATACTAAAAGAAATATAATAGCCCAAATAGTAATCAGTATATGAAAATCTGGGAGAAGATAACAAAAGAAATACTAATGGCAACTACAACTTCAACAACAATTACTAAGCTGAGTAAGAAAATACCATCAAACCAGATGATACTCACAGCCTCTCCAGCACAACAGAAAATAGCGGAATCTACGGAAAAAGATAAAGCATCCCCCACTCTTAGTATGCAAAACATCCATTCAGTACTAACGATGATCCAGGAAGGAATGAATAAAATGCAAGAGACCATAGCCCACAACCATGAAGAGACAAGGAAAAATCACGAGGAACTTAGGACGGATGTGGGGGAGATAAAGGATAATATTAGGAACATGGATGAGAAGATAGGAAAGATACAACACAAAATAGAGGAAAATGAACAGAGGATTTATAAGGCGGAGGAGAGAATAGAACATACGAATAAGAGAATGGAGAAGATGGAATACAACTAAGCAGCCATAAATAAAGACCTAGAGGACACCGTATCATATCTTGAGATGGAGAAGGCATCCTTCTATTTGAGGTTTCAGAATGTAGAAGAGCAAAAGGAGGAGGATCTAGGAGAAATCATGACTGAGATATTTTCAGAAGTGACCCAGAGGGACAAGGAGGAGATTCGAAGTGGAATAGACGAAATCTATAGGGTTCACACGAATTACGCCCGGAGAAATAAGTTACCAAAAGAAATACACATTAGATTCACAAAAAAATCGTTAAAAGAAGAGATCTATAGGAAAATGAGAGAGGAAACAGCTATGTATAAGGGAAAAGAAATTTTAACCCTCAAACAGATACCAAAAAGGACAAGGGACCAAAGAAGGAACTACAACTTCTTAACGGCGCAGTTGAATAAATTTAGAATAAAGTTCCGCTGGCTAATACCGGAGGGCCTACTAATCTCCTGGGAAGACAAAAAATACAGAATTGATAATGTAGAAAAAGCACAGGATTTCTTTGACCAACACTTCGTGCTGGAGGAGGAGCAGGAGAGCAGAGAAGAAGAGAGACTTAAGAGGCAAGAGGAACAGCGGACAGAGAAAGAAGAAAGAGACCAGGAAGAGGGGAGAAGATTGGAAAGAGAAAGAATGGAGAGAGAGGGAGCGAGGGAAAAGACGCAAATGATTACTAGAAATACAAAAAGACTGCAAACAACGAATAGATAAATAAAGAGAGATGGAAGGAGAGCTAAAACTTATTTCAATCAATATAAACGGACTTAACTCACCAGCTAAAAGAAAGCAGACATTCACAAAACTTCAAAAGCTAGAAATAGATATCATAACACTCCAAGAGGTACATATCAAAAGACAGCATCAAAAACTATTGGACAACCAAAGATTAGGAAGGCTATATGCAGCTCTAGGAGACCAAAAGAAGAGAGGAGTCATAATATATGTAAAGAAACACCTAAAAACAAAACAAATTTATGCAGATACAGAAGGACGTATCTTAATAATAGAAATACAAACAGGATCCAAAACAATATTATTAATATCCATATATGCACCCAACGGAAACCAAAATGATTTTTTTAAAAAGCTACATAATATAATTAAAGACCTGGAATATGAAACTATCTGCATGGTAGGAGATTTCAATGCAATCATGGACATAGAAAAAGACTATCGGAGTAACAAACAAAGTAAAACCAGAAAGAAAACTCTACCGGAACCTTTCAAAGACATGATCAATGAATTACACCTACATGACGTATGGAGAGAGGCAAACACGCAAACAAAACAGTACACATACTATTCGAACCCACACCAGTCATGGTCTAGGATTGATATGGCCTGGATGACTTCAGACCTCAGAGAGGAGATAAAAAATATCGAAATAGCAGTGAACACCTGGGCAGACCATAACCCCAGTAAAATAGTATGGAAAGGACATCGAAAGCAAAGGAGGTGGATGATGGATACGGGAATAATAAAAGATAAGGAATACATACAGATGATTGAGAAAGAGGTTAAAATGTTCCTACAAATAAATACTAAAGAACAGACATCGCTTCAAAACCTTTGGGACACAATTAAAGCATACATAAGAGGCCTTACAATTGCGTACATAGCTAAAAAAAATAAAGAGAAACAACAGTTAAGGAATAAGTTGTTAGAACAAATTACAATATATATAAATTAGAATTGCAGAAAGAGCCCCATAACAAAACAATAATAGAAAAATTAAACCTTACTAAACATAGAATCAATCTGATTACACAGACAGAAATTGCTCAGAAAATCAAACTAGCAAAACAGAAACATTTTGAGTATGCAAATAAAACGGGGCGCTGGTTAGCGTATAAATTGAAAAAAGAAAAAGAAAGGAGAACAATATTTCAATTACAGGACGAAACAGGACAAATATACCATACCAATATAGACAAAAAACGCATAGTCAAAGATTTTTTTTCAAAGTCTCTATAAGAAAGAAGAGATTCGGGATGAAGACATTAAGGAATATTTATGTAAAACAAATATCACAAAACTAGAGGAGTCCCATAGAGAAGCACTAAATAGACCAATTACGATGTCTGAGCTGGTGGAAGCAAGGAAAAAGCAAAAAAACAATAAGGTTCCAGGTCCGGACGGAATACCAACGGAGTTTTATAAAAACTGTCAAAATGCAATGGACGAACTGTTACTCCAAGTCCTCAATGATGCATTATTAGAAGCAGAAATTCCCAAATCCTGGACTGAAACCATCATCACACTTATCCCCAAAGAAGACACAGACCCCACGCAAGTCAAAAATTACAGGCCGATTTCATTGCTCAATGCAGATTATAAACTCTTCATGTTGGTTATATCACATAGACTGAAAACAATTATTTATAAATATATACATACAGATCAGAACGGTTTTGTCCCAAGAAGGCAGATCAAAAATAACATAAGAACAATTATCAACGTCCTGGAATATTATGAGAAAAGAATTGATAAACAAGTAGCCCTAATCTTTCTAGACGCCCAAAAGGCTTTTGACAATCTAAATTGGAACTTTCTCATATTGCAACTAGAAACTATGGAATTCGGTGCCAAATTTTTACATATGATTAGAAAAATATACTCCCTTCAAACGGCCAAAATTATGATTAATGGAGATATGACTGAAAATGTGGATATACAAAAGGGTGTGAGACAGGGTTTCCCTTTATCCCCACTACTGTTTATAATTTCATTGGAAATATTATTGAGTGAAGTTAGGAAAGATGCAGAAATAAAAGGTTTGAGAACACGGAAAGAAGAGTACAAATTGCAAGCCTTCGCTGACGATGTGGTGTTTATAATGGAGCAACCGGAAATAACAGGAACCAAACTCTTAGCGAAGATAGAGGAATACGGAAAAGTCGCAGGGTTTAAAATTAACAAACAAAAAACTAAAGTATTAACAAAGAATTTGACAAAGGCACAGGAGACAAAACTCGAAGACAAATTAGGAATACAAATTGTAAAGAGAGTAAAGTATCTAGGAATTTGGCTTACTGCAAAAGCAATAACAATTAGAGAAGACAATTATAACAAATTAATGAAACAAATTAGAAAAGATCTGGAAACGTGGAACAAATTACAACTGTCATTTTTGGGGAAAATTGCATCTATAAAAATGAATATATTGCCTAGATTACTTTACCTCTTTCAAGTAACCCCAATCTGGCCAGGAAAGAACTTTTTTAAGGACCTTAATAAAATAATAACAAAATTTATTTGGAATGGGAAAAGGGCCAGAATCAAAATAAAGTGTATGCAAGACATTCGGGAAAAAGGAGGTTTAGGCCTACCAGACTGGGAGTTATATTATAAAGCAGCATCGCTAAACTGGATAAGGGACTGGATAGACCTTAAGAATAAAAGAATGCTATCACTAGAGGGCTTTGAATTACAACGCGGATGGCACGCCTTTTTGTGGGAGGGAAAGGACAAGCTCCACGGATATTTCCAGCAACATATTATCAGAGAATCATTGTACAAAACATGGCAAGAGATTAGAAAACATTATACCAAAATCCCACGATGGCTATCGACAATGGAAGCACTAATATATCCTAATGCCATGGATATAAAGAAAATGAGGACCTATAAAGAACTACTGAACAGTGAAGGAGAATTACAAACAAGACAAGAATTACAAAATCAGGGTATAGACATTGATTGGTGGCCATACATGCAAATAGAATCAAGATATAAAACTGATCGGGCACAATTTGGATTCCAAAATGAACCAAATGAACTGGATAAAATACTACAAAGTACAGATGAGAAAATGATTACCAAAATTTATAAGTACCTACTAAAATACAAATTAGAAGAGGAAGTTGTCAAAGAGAATATGATAACATGGGCCAAAAATATAGGATATACTATAGAATTGGATAAGTGGGAGAATTTGTGGAAGATAAATTATAAGATGACACTGTCCATACCCTACAAGGAAAACCTTTACAAGATGTTCTACCGATGGCACCTTCCACCGGCGCGCCTAGCCAAGATGTTCCCAAATACATCTCCGTTGTGCTGGAAATGTAAATCACAGAAAGGGACTTATTATCATCTCTGGTGGTCATGCCGTAAGGCAAAACAATACTGGCAGCAAATTAAAACAATGATTGAAGAAATCACGAAACAAAAACTTGAAATGAGGCCGGAAACCTTTTTATTGGGAATAATTACAGCAAAATATACCAAAGAAATAAAATATCTGATCATCCATATCCTCACAGCAGCACGTATACTCTTTGCCCAACATTGGAAATCCGAACAGTTACCTACTGAAGATAAAATAATAGCTAAAATTACAGAATGTGCAGAATTAGATAAGCTCACAAAAGAAATACAAGAGAAAGACGATACTGATTACTACTTAGTATGGCAAAGATGGTACAGCTGGCTGGAGGCAAAAATAGGAATATAAAGATAATTTTCGACTATTTAATAGAAAGGCATAGAAGTAAATATGGAGTCAAATATATATATACATATTTAACCATGTAAACAGGTGACTGTAGATATTGATACAAATAGAAAGACGAAAAATAACCCACCGTGGTAGTAACTTCTAAGAGTCAGTCATTGGACTGAATTGATGTTTGTTTGTTTTGTATGTTGTTTTAATGTATTGCTTTTTCTTTAATAAAAAATTATAAAAAAAAATACTAATAAATATTTACATATCTGTAGCTCAGGTGTAGGATGAGGGTAAAGGTTTGTTCTCCAAATTGTGGGTTAGTTTCCGAATGTTTCATTACCAAGCTAGGTAAGCGTTCCAAATTAGGCTCTCTTCAAGCGCTGACATAGAACAGTAGCTTGATTTATTGCTGAGATGAACTTTTACCTAGTCTTTGTATGTTACAGATAGGGTTTCCTGGGAGACGAAGAGGGGGGCACATTCCTGTGAAAAGAACGTGCTGGGATGTAGAGATGGATTTGCATGATGGCCAATGAGACATTGGGGTTGGAGTGCGGAAGAGGAGGGGGTTGGAAGGAGGGGCCAGTTTGGCTGCAAAATGAATCAGAAATGTTGGACTCTGCTATTCTTAAAATAAAAGTGATTCATTAGAGAGCTTGCGCTTGAGAATGAAGTTTTTTTCAAGATAGCACCGAAACCTGACAGTTACCTAATCTGCTAACGAAACATTTGGAAACCAACCCACAAGCTCTGAGAACGAACCTTCATCCTCGGACTTTAAATTGTTTGGAATGGCCTTATAACCCTTCCCAGATTGATGGGCAGCAACAATTGCTTCTCTATGATCATTGCTGATGTCTTCTCTCTTTGGCATTGTGTTAGCACACATCTTAGTATTGGAGGCCTACAATTTCCCTTTTACAGAGGTATAAATGCTGATGATCAATTGATCAAGGGCACTTCATTAGCAGCACCTGCCTGCTCCTTAGCCACTTCATACCTATGGAAGCAGTAGGGATGTACAGTATTTTTTTTTATATATACATGGCTTCTCCATGTTGGCTTTTTTTTTTTTTTTTGTAAAATAAATGATGGCATGGTGTAATAAGTCATGTGTTGTTTTTCATGTGAGGTTGTATTTACCTGATTTTTACTTTGTCCTGATACATAAAACCACAGCACTCCGAGGATGTACTTACTTTTTCATATGACTGTATACATCAGTTTAATTAATATGTTAATATTATCTTAATTTTGTGTTCTTATACAAATAAAATAATTCAACACAAATGATGCATTTTAGTATTAAACAGATAGTTAAAATTAGCAGACTCTTTCTCCAATTAGTGTGCTAAACTAGGATTTACTGTACATTTTTTCCTTTTTAGGATTTTTGGCTGGAAATTTTCCATCCCTTACATTATTGGTTTGGTCTCTCAAGGGAAATTAAACAGGCCTGGAAATGGTACAATGGTACAGAGTTTAAAAACCAGTAAGTATGTTGTATTTGTTTATTATTTATACAGCTATTTTCCTTTCCGAAGCATTTATAAACATTACACTTCAGGTTGAGCGGCTGAAAGAATAAGAAGAATTAAGAATAAGAAATAAGAATAAGAATTTTTGGCTGCGCTTCTTTCCCCCCAAAATAAGACACAGAAATGGGAAGAAAAAGAAGAGAATTGTTCGGGCAATAGAATGTAATATCTGGTGGTTTCCGCACTGTTGGCCAGTTGTGATGGACAGATGTTCAGGATGGCTGAGATGATACACCACCTTCAAGAGCAGATGGGTCTGATGCAGAAGTGGGCTGCTGCCAGTTCGCACCGGTTTGGGCGTTCCAGTTGTTAAGATTCTGCGCAGTTCGGCGAACAGCAAATGCCACCACTGGCTGGCCCCACCCACCCCACCCCTCCTAATCACTCCTTATCTCGCCTCGCCTGCCTAGGCCGGTGCCTAGAATCACGCATGAGGCATAGCTGCTGCTGCTCTCTGGTTCCCTCGCCTCGATCATGTGGCCCAGCTGAACTCTGCCTGGTGAGTCTTCTTTTGCTTCACACCCAGCTGCCTCCCATGCAATCCCGGCAGCCCAGCTTGCTTGCCTGCATTCTCTGCGGCCTCCCACACAGCCCAGCTACCTGCCTGTCTGGTGAGCCTTCCTTTGCCTGTTTGCCAGCACGAACGGTCTGTTACAGGGGCTTCCTAGGGCTCCCCCGGCTTATTACAAGCTGAAATGCATGATCCCTAGGCCCAATCCGCCCTCCCCACCCCATTTCCCATGGCTTTACTGTACTTACTTTTTGAAGAGGCTGAGCCACATGGCAAAGAAGCCAAAGTCTTTTATTCAGAAGCCGGTGAAGCTGTAAGAATGTGAGATGTAAGGAAAACAGCTTTCCCCATTTGAATAAAAGTCTTCAGCTTCTCTGCCATAAGGGCCTGCAGGTGTTGTGACCTAGGCTCACTTAATCATTACAAGACACAATTTAGTCTTAAACAAGCCTATTTTATTATAACAGCTGGGAATTACTTCATTCCCAGCTTAGTCCAAATTAATTCCAAAACAAGTCCTTCAGAAAAAGTCCTTCAGTGTATCACAAACCTTTCTTGGCCTTTCTTGGCAAAGCTCCACGAAGTTCAGAAACAAGAGATGCTGACTGGAAACAGATTTAGCAATGTTGCAGCCCCGAATCTTTTTTTTTTTTTTTGAACTATTACCATCTGGCAGACGGTACAGGATAATAAAACAAATAGGCTGAAAAACAGCTTCTATCCTAGAGCATAGAACTATGAACTATGTTGAATTCTACTGTATCGTGCAATATTAATGCAATATTGGGTTTTCAATTCCATTGTGTCGAATGTGAAGGATGTATGTGTTTTTTTTATTTAGTTTTCTTATGTATGATGTACACTAAAGATGGCATCTAATTTTGAAGATGGTACAATGACAGAGTTAACTTAAACTTAACTCTATTAAGAAGGTAATAGTGAAATGGTAAATGCATACATGTTAAAGATCAATTGTGTATATTTGTGTTCTATCAACTATCCCTGATCTGATTCATATCTCTCATTCAGAATGTTGACTCAGCCTTTTTTTGGAAAGGATGTTTATTTGAATATCAACCAAATCATCAAATCAGAATGATTTGGCAATTGGATTGGGAGAAGGTATTTGATTTAGAGATTTGAACAGATGGCCTTCAAATTGAATGATTTAATCAAATAATAAAAGACAGAAACTGGTAGTATACAGAGGGAGAGTTCCTAGTGTTAAAATCCAGTGTATGAATGTATTGCTCACAATTCTGATTCTACACTTCATATTCTGTAAGTCTAAAAAAGGAACCAAATGGCACCATTTATTTCTGTTCAAGTTATTTGTCATATTTTACAGTCAGGTCAGGTGCTTGAAGAGTTAATGAATCTGAAATTAGATATATGCTAAAGACTTTAGCAAGTCTATAGCATTTGGAATTTGAATTGCAAAGTGTGGATCTGAAATTTCAACTCAAAATTTCAGTGTTTTAGTGCATTACTTCAGAGGTGCCAGGAATGTGCCTAACTTTCCAGTTGATCACTGAAATTTTGAACCAAAATTTTATTTTTGTGCTTTATGCTTCAAAGACCAAATGCTGTAGACTTTATGTACTTTTTCACAGATACCTAACAACAAAATCCATATGTGCTTCCTCTATTATTTATTTATTTTATTTATTTTTATTTTATTCAATTTCTATACCGCCCTTCTCCCGAAGGACTCAGGACGGTGAACAGCCAGAAGATAAAACACAGAAATACAAAATTTAAAATGAATTAAATAATTTAGGCTGAATTTTAAAATACCCCATAATTAAAATTTATGTTTAAAATTTAAATTTAAAAGAGGAGAAGATTTAGGCCAGGCCAGCTTGATGAAATAAAAGCATCTTAAGCGCGCGACGGAAGGTGCGAAGATCCGGGATCCTCCGTATCTCCGGGGGGAGCTCGTTCCAGATCGTGGGTGCCTCCACAGAGAAGGCTCTCCCCCTAGGGGCCGCCAGTCAACATTGTTTGGCCGATGGCACCCGGAGGAGCCCCTCTCTATGGGAGCATACTGGCCGGTGGGAGGCTATTGGTGGTAGCAGGCGGTCCCATAGATAACCAGGTCCTAAGCCATGGAGCGCTTTAAAGGTGGTAACCAAAACCTTGAAGCGCACTCGGAAGACCACCGGGAGCCAGTGCAGCTCACGCAGGAGAGGTGTTACATGGGAGTTCCATGTTGCTCCCATAACCACCCGCGCGGCCGCACTCTGTGCCAGTTGGAGCCTCCGAGTGCACCTCAACGGGAGCCCCATGTAGAGAGCGTTACAATAGTCCAGACGAGAGGTGACGAGGGCATGAGTGACTGTGTGTAGGGAGTCCCGATCTAGAAAGGGACGCAACTGGTGGATCAGGCGAACCTGATGAAAAATCCTCCCGGTCACAGCCGTCAAGTGCTCTTCTAAAGACAGCCGTGAATCCAGGAGGACGCCCAAGTTGCGAGCCCTTTCCGTGGGGACCAATGATTCACCCCCAATAGTCAGCGATGGCACCAGCTGACTATATCGGGATATCGGAAACCACAGCCACTCGGTCTTGGATGGGTTGAGCCTGAGCCTGTTCCTCCCCATCCAGATCCGTACGGCCTCCAGGCACCGGGACATCACTTCAAGGGCATCGTTGGGGTGGTCCGGGGTGGAGATGTACAGCTGGGTGTCGTCAGCGTACTGGTGGTACTTCACCCCGAAACCCCGGATGAACTTGCCCAACAGCTTTACATAAATGTTGAACAAAAGGGGCGAGAGGAATGATCCCTGTGGCACCCCATATATGAGGGGCCTCGGGGTCAACCTCTGCCCCCCTGTCAACACAGACTGCGACCGATCAGAGAGAAAGGAGAACCACTGTAATACGGTGCCTCGCACCCCCAACTCTTCCAACCGGTGCAGCATGATACCATGGTCGATGGTATCAAAAGCCGTTGAGAGATCTAACAGGACCAAGACAGGAGCAACCCCTGTCCCGAGCCCTCCAGAGATCATCAACCAACGCGACCAATGCCGTTTCTGTGCTGTACCCAGGCCTGAAACCCGACTGGAACGGATCTAGATACGACGTTTCATCCAGGTACTGGGGAAGCTGTCGCGCAACCACACTCTCAACAACCTTCGCAACGAAGCGAAGGTTGGAGACTGGACGATAATTAGCCAATACTGCCGGGTCCAGGGAAGGCTTCTTGAGGAGAGGCCTCACCACTGCCTCCTTCAAGGCGGCAGGGAAGGTACCCTCACCCAATGAAGCATTTATAATCCCCTGGAGGCAGCCTCGCGTCACCTCCCGGGAAGCCAGTACTAACTAGGAGGGACACGGGTCCAACAAACATGTGGTTGCGTTCAGTCTACCCAGAATCCTGTCCACGTCGTCTGGGGTCACAGGATCAAACTCGTCCGAGATAACATTCTCAAGACCTGCCTCCGTCACCCTCGCTGGACCTACCCAGTCGGAGTCCAGACTTACCCGAATCTGAGTGATTTTTTCATGCAGATATTGAACAAAGTCCTCGGCTCTTCCCTCCAAGGGGTCTTCCCACGCTTCCCGGTGGAGCAGGGAGCGGGTCACCCTAAACAGGGCAGCCGGGCGATTATCTGATGACGCAATAAGAGCAGCAAAATGGGTACATTTTGCTGCTTTTATCGCCACTAGGTAATTCTTAATATGAGATCTTACCAGTGTCCGGTCTGATTCAGAAAGACTAGCCCTCCAACTACTCTCTAGGTGTCTTTTCTGGCGCTTCATCTCCCTCAGCTCCTCGGTAAACCAAGGAGCCAGGTGAGAACGGCGCTGGGTCAGAGGCCGCAAAGGCACGACTCGATCCAGAGCTCCAGTGGCCGCTCTATCCCAAGCGGCCACTAGGTCTCCAGCCGAGGCGTGTGCAAGATCCTCAGGGATTGGCCCAAGCTCCATCTGGAACCTATCAGGTTCCATCAGGTGCCTGGGGCAGTACCATCTTACCGGTTCCACCTCCCTGCGGCGGGGTACCACGCTTCGAAGGTCAAGGCGAAGGAAAGAGTGATCCGACCATGACAAGGGCTCAGTGACTATGTCCCCTATTTCAAGATCACTCAACCACTGTCCAGAGACAAAAACCAGGTCCAGTGTGTTTCCCCCCCTGTGCGTAGGGCCATGAATTAGCTGGGTCAGGTCCATGGCCGTCATGGAAGCCATGAACTCCCGAGCCACCTCAGATGCCTCACCCGTGGACGGCAGATTAAAATCCCCCATGACCATAAGTCTGGGGGTATCAACCGCCACCGCAGCAATAACATTGAGTAGCTCGGGCAGGGCTGCTGCCATGTGGCAGGGAGCCAGGTACGTGATCAACAAGCCCATCTGAACCCCATGACCCCACTTCACAAGGAGGGACTCACAACCGGCCTTCTGAGGAACAGTGGTCTCCCTCGGCCTAAGACCTTCTCTAATAATAACCGCTACTCCCCCGCCCCTCCCCTGAGGCCTTGGCTGATGGAATGCGTGGAAGCCTGGTGGGCACATTTCTACCAGAGGGACCCCTCCCTCTGGGCCCAACCACGTCTCCGTAATACCCGCCAGGTCCGCTCCCCCCTCCTGAATAAGATCACAAATGAGGGGGGCTTTATTTACTACAGACCTGGTGTTGCACAACATCAGTTGAAGGCCCAGGCCCTGAGGATCTGTGCAACCTGGAAAACGAGTAGAACTTTGGGGGCCGGAGCACCCTACCGCTTGAAGACAGCGGATGCGTGCTCCCTTAACATGATATGGCCCCCTGCTCCCGCCATATCTACCCATCCCACTCACAGTACCAATGATGGAAACACAGTCTGGACAAGCTTGACCCCCCCTATTACCCCCGGATTCCCCCCCGCCCCCCGCCGCACATCCCGGCCTGGCCCGACCCTCCCCTAAGTGGGTTATCCTCCAAACCCACGACCCTAGTTCCTGTCCAACCCCCCTCCCCCTCCCCAAACCCCTTAAAAGTTTAGACAGAGACAGTTTTAAAAAACCCCGCAGCCCCCTCTTTGTGGCATGCCACCTCTCGGGGTTCCAAAGCCCGTCATCGAGGTAGGCCCTTGATGGAGTGGAGGGCCAAGCCTGCGAGAGGGGGGAGTCTCGCAGACCAAGAATCTCTGCCGCTGAGTACATCTTAGCCAAACGGGTAGCACGACCATATCCTAAGGGTCTATAAAGGACCAGGGGAGAAGACGAAGAAATGGGAAATCTCAGAAACATATTTACAGGACCAAGTCCACTGTCCCCTTACAACAGGGGACGAAGTCCAGGACCAAAACGACCACAATCCAAGGGGGGCAATAGATCCTACCACCCTATCACGGTGGTTAGGTCAGCTGGTCAGCCTCCTCTTGTGGTGAGATGGCAGCAATGAACCAATGAAACAGGCAGCGTCTGGGGGTCAGGACCAAAAACCGCCCTCTCACGGCGGTTGGTCCGTTGGTCAAATCCCCTCCGCTGACAAAGTACATATATGTGGAATCATCCCGGTTCAGACCCCAGGGGCCCCGACATCCAGGCCACCCTCTCACAGTGGTCAACTGATGTCCAGCCCCCTCAGCCGATGGGAGGCAGCAATGTACCGTCCTTCCATTTCAGATGAAATAGCCCTCTCCATAGTCAGGGGGGTTTAGATGGTATGAGCATAGCCAGGTGAGTCCCACGGGCTAACAGCTGGTGCAATTGGGCCCGGTCTTAAAGGGAATGCTGGAGGAGAGAGAAATGGGGCCAAAAAGTGGGGCAGTTGTCTCAAGCCCCAGCCCTCGCACAACCACAGTTTGAGGCCTCAACCCTGGTTGCAAGTCTCCTACTCTGTTGTTTTGTTTCGTTGCGTTGCCCCCCCCACACCAGCTCCAGTTCCAAGGGGGGGAGGGTCGCCACCGTCCTCCTGTTGTTCCATTGCCACCCCCGTCTCCAACTCCGGGGGGGGGGAGGGTTGCCAGCGCCCTTGATGTTTCGTTCCCCCCCTCCAACTCCGGGGGGGAGAGTTGCCAGCGCCCTTGATGTTTCGTTTTCTCCCCCCCCCTGCTCCAACTCCAAGCGGGGGTTGCCAGCACCCTCCGTGTCATCGTCGCCGGCACCAAACAAGCCTGGCGGCGTCCCAAAGATCTTCAGGGGTGCCCGACACGTCATAAAGTTCTTTGGGCCACCCCTCTCGCCATTCCAATATCCAGGCGGCCTCCGGCTGCAGAAAACGCCGCCGGCGCCCAGCTGAGCTGCCCGCCGCTCCCGACATCGCTCTCCCTCGCTGCTCAGTCACGGAGGGAGAAAAAACCCTCTCCGTGCTGCCAGGGAGCTCCCCTAACCGGTCCTGGGGTCTCAGATCTCCAAAACGACCCCCGAAGGACCCAAAAGATAGGTCGGCGCCCCGTCAGATTGCGATCTCAGCGGGCGCCGCCATCTTGGACATGCGCAAATCAAGATGTTCTATATTTAATAGCTCAGATTACTAAATGGGAAATATATGGAAACCAAATACCATACCCAAATTTCTATTATTTAGGAAGTGCTGACAGCTTGCAATATTCATATTTAAAATGTTCACTGAATTCTGAGAACAATTCATGGAAGTTACCATATTTTTCAGAGTATAAGACGCACCTTTCCCCCCCCCCCCTAAAAGGGGGTGAAAATTTAGGTGCGTTTTATACACCGAATGTAGCCCAGTCCACCCACTGGCCCCCACCCTTTGGCCTCTGCCTCCCAGCAGTTATCTCCTTGCAGCAAGCAGCAAGAAGAAACAGCTCCTTTCAGCTTCAGCACTACCTAATTAGCACAAGTTGATTGGATCGGCCTCCCAACTCTCAGCTGTTTTGCTCTGAATTGTTGTGCCCGGTCCTCTGCTGCTTGCTGCAAGGGGGTAAATTGCTAGGAACAGATTTTTTTTCTTGTGCTAATCAAGCTATGCTGAAAACGAAAATGAAAGTAAAGCAGGCTATTTGCTGTTTGCTGCAATGAGGCAAAATTGCTGGGAGGCAGAGGCAGATTTCTTTTTCTTGTTTTCCTCACCAAAAAAGGTAGATGCGTTTTATAGTCCGGTGCGTCTTATACTCCAAAAAATACGGTACTTCATGAAGGTTTGGCTAATTGTCTCTTAGGTTCTAGATATCCCTAATGAATTTTAAATGTTCTGGAATCTCTTCTAATAACAGACATTAGAAATAATGATCTAGTGCATTCTGAAAGTGCAGTGTTGGCAGATGTTCCCTATTCCCTAAAGATGGGAACATTCATGGAAGGATCATTTTTGCAGGGTTCATTGAAATAGTGACTCCTTGTCCTTTTTCAGGTTTGCAGTGCGAGGAGAAGGTTTCTGTGCTTACATGGACGGAAAAGGGGCCAGCAGTACCATATGCTCCATGGAGAAACGTTTTATCTGCAGCCGGCCAGAAAGTTGTAGCAAGTCTGGATAATGCAACCTCATCGAAAGAAGGGAGCTCGTCAGGGCCGGATTTAGATGAAAAGAGGCCCTAGGCTATTCCATTTATGAGGCCCTTTCACCAGTGGTGGGATTCAATTTTTTTAACAACAGGTTCTGTGGGCATGGCTTAGTTGGGGGTGTGGCTTGGCAATCATGTGACGGTGGGTGTGGCTAGCTGGTCACGTGACTGTGTAGGCGTGGGTAGCTCATCATGTGACCGGGTGGGCGTGGCTATGTGCATAGACTTTTTTCAGAGGGCTGAAAAAAGTCATTTCTGACTGGGCCTCGCACTTTTGACCGGTCCTCACACTTATGACCATCCTCACATTTATGCCCGTGCAGCTTTCTTAACAACCATGTCACTCATTTCACAACTGCTTTTCTTCACCATGGTGACAAGATAGGGCAAAAACGTAAAATGTGAGGACAGTCGTAAGTTCGAGGACTGGTCAAAAGTGCGAGGATCAGTCAAAAATAACTTTTTCAGCCCTCTGAGTAGTCCATATGCACAAAAGGACTACCCAGAGGGCTGAAAAAAGTCATTTCTGACAGGTCCTCGCACTTTTGACCGGTCCTCACACTTATGACCATCCTCACATTTATTCCCGTGCAGCTTTCTTAACAACCATGTCATTCATTTCACAACTGCTTCTCTTCACCATGGTGACAAGATAGGGCAAAAACGTAAAATGTGAGGACAGTCGTAAATTCGAGGACTGGTCAAAAGTGCGAGGACCAGTCAGAAATAATTTTTTCAGCCCTCTGAGTAGTCCATATGCACAAAAGAGGGCTGAAAAAAGTGATTTCTGACAGGTCCTCGCACTTTTGACCGGTCCTCATACTTATGACCATCCTCACATTTATTCCCGTGCAGCTTTCTTAACAGCCATGTCACTCATTTCACAACTGCTTCTCTTCACCATGGTGACAAGATAGGGCAAAAACGTAAAATGTGAGGACAGTCGTAAGTTTGAGGACTGGTCAAAAGTGTGAGGACCAGTCAAAAATAACTTTTTCAGCCCTCTGAGTAGTCCATATGCACAAAAGAGGGCTGAAAAAAGTGATTTCTGACAGGTCCTTGCACTTTTGATCGGTCCTCACACTTATGACCATCCTCACATTTATTCCCGTGCAGCTTTCTTAACAGCCATGTCACTCATTTCACAACTGCTTCTCTTCACCATGGTGACAAGATAGGGCAAAAACGTAAAATGTGAGGACAGTTGTAAGTTCGAGGACTGGTCAAAAGTGCGAGGACCAGTCAGAAATAACTTTTTCAGCCCTCTGAGTAGTCCATATGCATAAAAGGATACAGCAATAGAGAGGGATGAAGGAAGGGAAGTGAAATTAGAGTAGGAGGGAGGGTAAGAGAGGGAGGAAGAGAGGAGGAGAAGGAGAAAGGAAGAGGAAGTAGGGAGGAGAAGAAGAGGGGGAGGAAGAGAAAGTAAGAAGGAAAGAAAAGAGAGAGGTGGTAGGTTTGAGGAGAAAGATTGCTATACAATAAAAAAGATGAAAGGGAAGAAAGCCAACTCCAAACAAATATAAAGATATTAAGATAAAGAATGAATTGTTAAACTTTAAAGAATAAAAGAGAACAAATAGCAATAAATAACAATAATTAGAAACACACATACAAACATACAATGTATTTTCTTTGAACAGAGTATTTGGCCGGTTCACAAATTTAAACAGTGTTTAGTCATTTCAATTAAATTTACAATTTCTATATTTCCTTTTTGCCATATTTATTCCTCATCTATTTTTGTAAAAAACCAATATTACCCTTCATCCTCATCTCTAATCTTAATCAAATTCAATTTTTCCCTTCTATTCTATATTATACCCCTTCCCATTGTCATCTATTTTTATATCCATCCTCACATTGGTTAATTATGTAATATTAGTTGTTTAATATAAATTCAACATTTTAATATAAATCAATTAGTTATATAACTACCTTTTTGTATATTAATCAATATGAACATGAATATTACAATTATTTCCATGCAATCCAATTTCTTACAAATCCATTAATTATATTTACCAATAATAATAAACCAAATAATTTCCCCCATATATTCCTCCAAACCACAACTTAACCATTTCTGCTTTCAGAAATATACAATTAATAGTATCTCAATTATTACAATTCCCTAGTTAAATAGAGCTTTTTTTCTTTTGTGTTTTAAAATCTCCTCTTTTTCCCTAAATTTCCCGTTGTTTGCACCTACCTTTTTTGGTGAGGAAAAAGAAAAGAAATCTGCCTGCCTAATTTTCCAACGTGCAAAGCCAACAGCCTGCTTTACTTTCTCTTTCGTTTCTCAGCATAGTTAGGGGGAAAAAAAATCTGCACTCTTTCCAAGCAAGCAAAAGAGCCCTGAGCAAAACAGCTGAGAGCAAATCAGTTGGGGGTCCGGAGCCGATCTAAGCAAGGGCTAATTAGCCTCTGCTGAAGCTCCGCGGGCCAATAAAATTACAAAAAAAACACCGAACCCTTTGTTAAATTGCTGGCTCCCCCTCCCCTCGCCCACCACTATTTATTGGCAATAAATAGTGGTGCGGAGGGGCAGGGCAAGCCAGCAATTTAACAAAGGGTTCGGCTGCACCACTGGCTCTAGGGCGGCCCTTTGAAGCCCCGCAGCAAGAATTTGCAGTTTTTTTTTCCTCTAGCCATCGGAGGCAGCAATAGATGGGGAGTGGGCGGGGTAAGCGAACGGCCGGCGATCCAACAGAGCAGAGAGTGAGAGTGAGCGAAGGCTGGAAGCTGCTTTCTCCATCCGGAGCCGGTGGGGAACCACGTGGCAGCCCACGTGGATCCCAGGCAGCGGAACTCAGGCTAGGGAAGGGGTGGGCAATTGTGGCTCTTTTACAACCTGTGGCCTTCAACTCCCAGAATTCCTGAGACAGCCAAGCTGTCTCAGGAATTCTGGAAGTTGAAGTCCACAGGTTGTAAAAGAGCCACAATTGCCCACCCCTGGCTACGGTAGGCTGGTGCCGCGCGGGTGGGAGGCGAGGGGCGGGCGAGCCAGCAATTTAACAAAGGGCTCGGCCGAACCCCCTAGAACCCCCAGAATCCCACCAGTGTGTAGGCCCCTCTTGATCTTGAGGCCCTAGGCTGAAGCCTAGTTAGCCTATAGGAAAATCCGGCCCTGGAGCTCATGGCTTGACCGGAATTTATTGGAGAAGCATGTTTGTATATAATGTCTCCTGTCACACCCAGATTTGTTAGTTGCTACCTCGACTTTAGTTGTAATCCTGAGGATCCATCTTCAGATCCTAGCTTAAGAAAATGGTTCTGTTTCTTATCTGAGTCTAGGACAAGTAGCTGTGGGTGACTGGCGCACCACAGGACAATTCAATGCAAGATTAACACAAGGGAGAGAGAGAAGTGAATTGCAACAGGCCTTGTCTTGTTTTAAGTTTGAACCTTCTTCTTTAAGTTTGAAGTTGTCGAGGCTGGAGTGAGCTGCATTTCTACTTGTCTCTCTCTTGAGTTATCCGATGTTGAATTGTTGCACAGCAAGTTGAAGGTGGTCAATGGTGAGTTGACATATATTGTGTCTTCTGGGCAATTTCACCTTTCCCTGATACTTCCATGTATCCCACTAATTCTCACTGTGCTACATTTTTTTTATCTGTATAAAACTCTTTCTACATTATCTTCTAAGAAGCTGAGAGTTAACATCAAGAGAGGCAGCTGACTGGATGGGGCTATTTTGTCCCAGCAGAAAACTGACTCATTTCATCTATTGCAACTCAAGAATTTAATTTTTGCTTTTCTGAGCAAATTGCTCCCAAGCTCTCTGCACTTACATCTGCTCATAGCTTTGGGAGAAAGAATTTCTTTCTTTTTATGTGACGCTAATTTTTATTTATACACTTTTTTCACCGTAGCAAATGTAAAGTTACATGTAAATAGTATGTTACAATCCTCATTATGAGCCCTTCCTAAAAACCTTTTTATCTAACTTGCATTTTAATTCAACACTTATTTCTTGACTACCTGACTTATTTTAATGATCACTTCGTACAATCTGTAATTTTAAGATACTTTATTTTCATATTTTATTTTATTCACTATCCTATTGCAGGGATGGGCAAATGTGGCTCTTTTACAACCTGTGGACTTCAACTCCCAGAATTCCTGAGATGGCTGTCCACAGGTTGTAAAAGAGACACATTTGCCCATCCCTGTCCTATTGGATTTGTTATTCGACCAGCTTCTATATTACATTACTACTGTAAAGTTTGCCTTGAACCGAGATTGCTTCCTGTTGACTTCATGGACACATTCATGCAGGTTGTGTATCAGGACTATGGTAGCGATTTGTCTTCTTCCAGGGTGTTACAATCTGTGCCGATTGGCCTGGATCCCTAATGGTGGCTTGTCATACTGAAGGTGGTTAATGCGCTGAGGAAAGATTCTGCCTCTACACTCTGCCTTACTCCTTTCCTTGCCATCTTTGTTAACTTTAAAGTTTAAAGTCAATATTATTTTTATAATAATAATATTATTATATTATTATTATATTAATATTATTTGTATTTTTAATCTTGATGTTTGATTATTGTTTGATGTAGTTGGCGTTTAAATTATATAAATAATAAACCTAGAATTCTTGCATTTCCTGCACTAAACAATATTTTGAATTTTATTTGAGAGAGGAGAGGTGTTAACATGGCATCTGCCTGCAACTCATTAAAGCAGCTGCTTCCATTTTCAGCACTGCAAAACAAAGCATATCCAAAGCACTGCATAAGTGAAATTTTCACCCCATGTAAAGAAAAACAAAAATGAGGACACATTTTGAAATCCAGGTCGTAGCCTCACAAAGGTGAATGATGAGAATTAGCATGGAGCAGTGGTTCAGATGTTGAATTCTGGGTGAGATATCCCAGTTCAAATCCAACCTCCATTACGGAAGTTCACGATAGGAGCCTCACTCTAAGCCCAACATTGTTCACATGCGTGTTACTGGGAAGATTTGAAGGAAAAACCTTTATATAAACTGCCTTTCCAGAATGAAAAGATGCTTTGCAATCTGATACTGTTATCTTCATAATTAAATAACATAAAAATATAGGAAGAACTCAACTGTGTTAAACTTATGCAAGGCATTGAAGTCCCCCAAGCATTCAGGTCAGCGGAGGTGTTGGGGGGGGGGGAGATGTGAGCTCTGCTACTATTGATGTTTACTAGTTAATAGTTTATCTTTAGGCATGTTTTTTGGGGGGTGGAGGGGGGTGGTTATATTTTAGATGGTTGGTTGTTTTTAATCTTGTAAGACACCCAAAGTCATTTATATGAAAGGTGTAGCTATATTAATGATTAAAATAAATGGATCAGATTGGAAGGCCAGCTACTGTAATCAATTGCTTTGTTTCCCCGGATGCTTCAACGAAGCTCACCTTTCATGATAGACTAGAAGGAGCCTACAGGTAATCCTTGTTAGGAAATTACTGGTTGGGTTGGCAATATATAAACCATCAATATATGTTTGTATCAAAACTGTATTGTATAGCTTTAAGACTTTTTCTGTATTGCATCATACTGTGTCCTGATTGGCTCTGTAGCCAATGTCCTTAAGAGGGAGCTAGAAACATGGCTTATTCTCTCTGCTGCTTTTTGCTGTTCTTGCTACAGTTTGCGAAACCAGAAGAACTGTGTATGACTAAGATGTATGGTAAGAAGACCTTGTTATTGGAATATCTCTGGACTGACATTTTGACTATCTACTGCTTTATCTGTGTATGATCTGGACTGTATATTGGACTTTGCTTTACTTTTTCCTAAAAGTAAATTATATCACAACTCAGTGTATCTGTGTGTTGATTGTGCTTATTCATAACTACTCTCAGCTGTTTTCATGTGCACACCCTTGCTACTCAAGGGTTACTCTGCATATTTCTTAACAATCCTTAATACAATTCATTTAGTGACTGTTCAAAGTTAAAATGGCCCTGAAAAAAGTGATTTATGACTTCAGTAAGGCATTTGACAAAATAGATCACAACCTATTTCTTGGTAAAACAAAAAAGGGTGGGGTAGACAATATCACCACTAAATGGATTTGCAACTGGCTGGCCAACCCTACTCAGTGTAATCTACACTACATTACATCTAAGTGGTCTTCCAGGTGCGCTTCAAGGTGTTGATTATCACCTTTAAAGCGCTCCATGGCATAGGACCTAATTATCTTCGAGACCGCCTGCTGCTACCAACGGCCTCCCATCAACCTGTGCGCTCCCACAGAGAGGGCCTCCTCAGGGTGCCATCAGCCAAACAATGTAGGCTGGTGACCCCCAGGGGGAGGGCCTTCTCTGTGGGGGCACCTACCCTCTGCAATCAGCTGCCCCCAGAGATAAGGAGAATCCAAGACCTCGGTGCCTTCCGCCGTGCCCTTAAAACCTTCTTTTTCCAGCAAGCCAGGCTGGCCTAACACTTTTTAAAATGTTTTTAATTGTCTGTTATTGTTTTTAATCATGGGGCCAAATTTATATATATCTTTTTAATTGTATTTTAATGCTAGTTTATGTTTTTACTTGGCTGTTCACCGCCCTGAGTCCTCAGAGAGAAGGGCAGTATACAAATTTTAAAATAAAATAAAATAAAATAAATAAATGGAGGGAAGTATGCAACAGAGTACCCCAAGGCTCTGCCTTAGTCCAGAACTCTTCAGCATCTTCATAATGGTTTGTTTGTTTATATTTTTGTCATGTTTAGTGTATATTGGAGGTGTTGATCTTTTGAGAGCTGCAGGCAATGAAATTTCATTTTAATGTATGCCGATTAGAGTACATTTAAAATGACAAAAGTTATTCTAAGTCTTAAGTCTAATTTAGATGAGAAGGGTATGAGGAGAACTCATACATTTGCAGTCGATAGCAAGCTGAGGGGAATAACTTCCAAAGATAGGCTCAAGCTAAGCAGTTGTTGGAACTAGGTATATTTAGTCTAACCAAGAGAAGAATTAGGGGTGACATGACAGCAGTCTTCCAATACTTGTGGGATTGTCACAGAGAAAACGGGATCAATGTATTCTCTAAAGCACGTGAGAGAGGAGAAGTAATAGGTGGAAGATTATCAAAGAGAGATCCAACCTAGAATTAAGGAGAAATTTCCTAACAGTGATAACAATACTAGTGGAACAGCTTGGTTTCAGAAGTTGTAGGTACTCCATCACTGGAGGTTTTCAAGAAGAGATTGAACAGCCATTTGTCTGGAATGGTATAGGGTCTCCTTGAGCAGGGGGTTGGACTAGGTGATCTCTAAGGCTCCCTTCCAACTGTTATTCTATGTTCTAATTTCAGGGGAATCGGGTGGCATGCCAACTGCATAGCATCCTGTCTTGCTTTCAGCCCAACTCAGTCAGTCATGATGTGTAAAGTGAGATATTTCAGAACAAGGAGCTAATTCTAGACTTTTAAAAGGTAAAGGTTTCCCTGCCAGTCATGTTCAACTATAGAGGTGGTGCTCATCTCCGATTAATAGTCAAAGAGACAGTGCTGTCCAAAGACACGTGTGGTCATGTGGCTGGCATGACTATATGCTACAGGAGCACAGAATGCAGTTACTTTCCTACCGAAGTGGTACCTATTTATCTACTTGCATTTACATGGGAGCTCATCCCATCATGCAGTGTTTTGGTCTTAGCCTGCCAACCTTCTGATTGACAAGCCCAGCATCTTAACCGCTCAGTCACTGCGTCGCTAATTATAGACCTTAGTGGTGGGCAAACTTTTGGTGGCTGAGAACCACACTTAACATTTGGGAAACACCCAAAGACTGAAGTGTTGATACTAATGAGTAGAAATAAGATTTTGTGTCAGACCTGCCACAACTTAAAGCTCTTAAGTAGAAACGATCCTTAGCTCCACTTGATGAGAAAGCTTTAGTTTTATTAGAGATCAAGGCAGGAGTGAAATCTACTTACCTTCCCTACCGGTTCGGAAGTGCACCAGGAAGTAATGATGATTGGACAGGTGAGCGGAGCCTTGCACTGCCATCACGACCGGTTCTCAGAACCACCTGCCGCCATCACTACCAGTTCAACTGAACTGGTCCGGACCAGTAGCATTTCACCCCTGGATCAAGCGTATTGCAGTAATGCAAAACCAGAACTAAGAATCACACGCCAAAATCACCAAATTCTACTTTCCCCTCAACTGCCCCTCGCTGCTCATCTCATAATCAATCATGCAAGATGTTTTCTTAATGGTCAGCCTGAGCACAGGTTGGTATGCAGCTCCCTCCTTCCAGCTGGACAACCTTGGAGCAGAGTTTCAAGTTTTCCCCAACCATCCCCCTCCACAAAGTTTACGGCAGGCTGTCATCGCATGACAGCAAAGCACAAGCGAACATAAGGCGGCAACTGACATTTTGGCTTTCCTAAAGCCAAAAGGGGAAAACATTTGGGGGGGGTGCTTTTTTGGGCAATGGGGGTTTAAAGACTGAGGCGAGGCAGGTTTCAAAACTAACAGAGTTTGTTTGTTTCCCGCCAAAAGCACCAGCAACGGCTTATGATCTGTAATTAAAGTAAAGGAACGGCCATACAGGTAATCTTGGAAGCGTTTTATGGCTGCAACAGCAGCCAACGTTTCCTTATCGATCTGGACGTAACTTCATTCTGTAGAGGAGAGGGTCCTTGAATAGAATACAATGGGGACAGCTTCTATGTCGAAGGGGGAGGCCTCAACGACCAGAACCAGGGGTAGGCTGTTGGTGTATTGCACCAGGACAGCTTTAGATGTTAAAGGCCGCAAAAGCGGCGGCTTCTCGTGGGCTCCAGGACCAGGGAGTCTTCTTGTCCAAGAGCCTATGCAATGGCTCTGCCACTGTGACTTTATGTGGCAAGAAGACGCTATAAAAGTTTAGGAGACCTAAGAAGGCCTGCAATTCGGTTCTGTTAGTAGGGGTTGGTGCCCTTTTGATGGTGGTGACTTTGGAAGGTGTGGATGCCAGTGGCATTGATTAGATACCCCAAGAATTCCACTCGGGGCACCCCAATCCTGCACTTTTGTTTTTATTTATTTATTTATTGGTTCAATTTATATGCCGCCCTTCTCTGGAGACTCAGGGCGGCTTACAATGTGTTAAGCAATAGCCTTCATACTTTTGTATATACTTGCTTAGTAGGGCTTTCGTGCCCCCACCCCAAGCAGTGTTCTTTTTATACAAAGTCAGCTTATTGCCCCCACAATCCGGGTCCTCATTTTACCTACCTCAAAAGGATGGAAGGCTGAGTCAACCTTGAGCCTGGCGAGATTTGAACTTGCAGTAATTGCAGGCAGCTGGCAGCTAAGTGCTACTTAACAGCACTTTAGTCTGCTGCGTCACCAAGTCTCTTTTTTCAGTTTGAGGCCAACCGCTTGGAAACGGCGTAGGACTGCCCTTAATTTGTGCTATAGTTCAGCCTGGTTGGCGGAGCTGGCGGCAGACTCGGACAGTGAGGAGGTTGGGGAGGAACATGGGCCAGTCCTGGAGTCTCGGGAAGACTCTGATGAGTGCTCTGCATCGGAGGCAGAGATGGGGCCAGGACTGTCCAACAGTTATCAGCTACCTTCGGAGTCGGAGATACGTGAGGCTGAAGAACAGCTGGAGCCTGTTCCCGATGTGCGCGTGCGCAGAGCTGTCAGAAGGGAAGAGTTAAGGAACAGAGGTTGTCTCGGGAGTAAAGGCACAAGGGGGATGCTGAATGGCCCCTGCCACAGAGAATAAATAGGAGCAAAAGGGGAGTGGTGTTTGCAGGAGACAATTAGTTCATTAGTGTGAAGATTTGCTTATCTGCGTTGGTGCCTCACAGAGACTCCTTGCCAAGTATTTCCTTGTACAGCGTTAGGCCTGGAAGCTATCGGCCTGGCAACTAGCCAACGACTGATAAGGTCTGTGGTTGCAATTCACCCTTGAAAGACTGTTTGCCGGGATTTTACTGGATGTGAATGCTAGCAATTCACATTAGCCAAATAAAATGGGTATTTTTTCGGGACAAGGGGTCTGTTTCGTGATTTGGTGAAGCCAGAACACTTTCCACTGACGCTGCGCTTAAGAGTGAGGCTTTGAGTAAGGGAAGCATTATGAGTTTTTATGACAGGATGGATTCGAATTGGGATCTCTCACCCAGAATTCATCATCTAAACCAGCTGTCTCTGACCTTTTCAGCTTTGCAGACTGGTGGGGGAGGAGGGGGGGGGAGAAGGTATGGTTTCACGTGAGCAGTGGGTGAGCACGCACATGTGCGGCTCTATTTGCATAAGCAGGGGGCACGCGGCCACTGCTCACCCAAAACACGCACTCTCACCTAGTGCATGTGCAAATGGAGCTATGCACGTGTGCGTGCTTTCCCACCATTTCCGTGGCCCAGTTCTGAATGGGCTGCGGCCCGGGAATTGGGGGAACCCCTGATCTGAACCAATGCTCCATGCTAATTCTCGTCATTTACCCTTGTGAAGCCTTTTGTTTTTGTTTTATTCTGGGTGAACATTAACAGTGCTTTGGATATATATTTTGCAATGCTGGAAATGGAAGCAGCTACTTTAATGAGTGCGGGTAGATGCCATGTTAGGACTTCTACACCTTCCACATGAAATGCAAAACACTCTCTGGTGCAGGAAACACAAGCAGTGTTTATTATATATCAGTCATATCAAACATCAAACAATGAAAACACATTAAAATAATAGCCACATTAAAATAGCTTAAATATTAATCAAAATGGCAAGACAAACGGAGGGAGCTAGGCACAAACGGGAGCAAGGCCAAACGGAGTAGAGGTAGAAGGTTCTTCCTACAAATCTTCTGAGAAACACTAGTGTCAGTTATGCTGAGTTCAGAGTGAAGCTCCCCTCATGAGCTTCCATTCACGGAGGTTGGATTTTAACTAGGATCTCCTACACAAAATTCAATATCTGAACCACTGCTCCATGCTAATTCTCATTATTTGTCCCTTTTGCGGCTATGACATGGATTTTAAAATGTGTTCTCATTTTTTGTTTTTAACACTGGGTGAACATTTAAGATTTACAGTACTTTGGGTATGGCTTTGCAATGTTGGAAATAGAAGCAGCTACTTTAATGAGGTGCAAGCAGATGCCATGTTAGCACTTCTACACCTTCCATGTGAAATCCAAAACGCTCTCTGATGCAGGAACTATAAGCATTCCAGAATTATTACTGAATTTATATGCTGCCCATCAGTGATGGGTTGCTACTGGTTCGCTCCGGATCGGGCAAACCGGTAGCAGCAGGAGGCTCTGCCCACCCACCCGACGTCTCTGCGCATGCATAGAAGCATTGCACACTCAAGCATGCACTCAAGCGGGAGGAGTAGGGGAGCTCACGCATGCGCGTGCCCACACCCATAATTCAATGTCCCCTTCGTGCCCCACCTCACCCTGCGCTCCCCCTGCTTTTGGCACGTGATAGCAAAAAGGTTACTGGTGGGCCTGGCAGGCCCATTTTTTGCCCTCACCAGACACCAGGTTTTTTGAGTCTGGGGAGGGAGGAAATGGCCTCCCCCCCAAGATGCCCTCTGGAGGTCGGAAACAGCCTGTTTCCTGATTTCCAGTGGAACTGGAAGGCCTGTTTTTCACTCTCTCCAGGCTCCACAGGCTTTCTTGGAGCCTGGGGAGGGTGAAAACGGCCTTTCCCCCACCCACCCACCCAGAGGCCCTCCCGAGGCCAGAAACGGCTTCCGGTAGGACCGGAAGGCCCGAAAATCAGCTGGCTGGAGCGTGCATGAGTGCTGGAGCTGAGCTAGGGCAATGCTCACATGCCCAGAGATATGGCTCCGTGCTCCACTTGTGGCACGTGTGCGATAGGTTCACCATCACAGCTATAGAGCACTGCACACCAGAACAACTAGACACAAGAACAGTTTTTACCCAAATACCATCATCACTTTGCTAAACAAATAATTCCCTCAACCCTGTCAAACTATTCACTAAGTCTGAACTATTATTTTCTCATCGTTCCTATTACCCATCTCCTCCCACTTATGACTGTATGACTGTAAATTGTAGCCGTACCCTTACAATTTATATTGATTGTTTCCTAGTATGATTTGATTGCTTATTTGTACCCTATGACTATCATTAAGTATTGTACCTTATGATTCTTAATGAATGTATCTTTTCTTTTTATGTACACTAAGAACATATGCACCAAGGACAAATTCCGTGCGTGTCCAATCACACTTAGTTAATAAAGAATTGCATTGTATTGTATTGTAAATGGTGATCACATGACCCCAGGAGAGTACAACTCTCAGAAATAAATGTCAGTTGCCAAGCACCTGAATTCTGATCACATGACCATGGGGAATATTGCAACAGTTGTGTCAAAACCGTTCATAAGTCACTTTTTTCAGTACCGTTGCAATTTCAAACTGTGACTAAATGAATGGTTGTAAGTTGAGGACTATTTTATTTTTACACATATACAGTATTTCTGCTGTATGGATATTGGCTAACTGATTTAATCATTTCTGGGACTTACAGTATGCTACCCTCGCCCGCGAGCTTAGCTCTCATCCCAAAATTTAGCAGAGGCCATATAGATGATATATAGACTTCCCCTTAAAAGAAATCTCTGTGTTTAAAGATCATTGAAGGGCGTGTGGAATGACTATAAATAAACATTATTCCTTTTACGACTTTGCCATCTGGAGAGTCAAGAGACTTCTGTAAACTCAATGGAATATACTCTTGATAGAATAGAAATAGAAATATAGAATAGAATAGAACAGAACAGAAGAATAGAATAGAACAATGAAGCAATTTTGAAAGTGATTGTAATAATACTCTTCTATTTTTCCACCTACTTTTCTTGAAAAACGTGCAATCTGCAGCAGAATCTGAGGGGCTGTAAAACTATCTTAAGTTCTGATTGACACCTAACAGCAATAACTCTTTTAGCAGTTTTTTGTTTGTTTGTTTTTGCTTTAATTTATATGCCGCCCTTTTCCAGAGACTCAGGGCGGCTTACAATGCGTTAAGCAATAGCCTTCATACTTTTGTATATTTATACAAAAGTCAGCTTATTGCCCCCACAATCTGGGTCCTCATTTTACCTACCTTAGAACGGATGGAAGGCTGAGTCAACCTTGAGCCTGGTGAGATTTGAACTTGCAGTAATTGCAAGCAGATGTTAATAACAGTGCTTTAGTCCACTGTACTACATGCTCTTAATAGGCAGTTCTTAGCAATCCCAGTGGTCTTCCGGGTGCATTTCAAGGTGTTGGTTCTCACCTTTAAAGCGCTCCATGGCATAGGGCCGGGATACCTGCGAGACCGCCTGCTACTACTGATAACCTCCCACCGGCCAGTACACTCGCACAGAGAGGGCCTTCTCAGGGTGCCGTTGGCCAAGCAATGTTGGCTGGTGGCCCCCAGGAGGAGAGCCTTCTCTGTGGGGGCACCCAACCTGTGGAATGAACTACCTCCTGGAATACGACTAACCCCAGACCTCTGCGCTTTCCGAAAGGCCCTGAAGACTTATTTATTCCAACAAGCTGGCCTAGCTTAAATGGTTTTAAGGGGGGTTTTAAATTTTCGATTTTATTGATTCTGGGTTTTAAATTGGGAACTTTTCGATTTTGCAGATCTGGGATTTTAAATTGGAAATGCCGATGATTTAATTTATTGTAGTTTTTTCTTTTGTACTATATGTGTTTTAAGTTGGCTGTCCACCGCCCTGAGTCCCCCTGGGGAGAAGAGCAGTATATAAGTTGAATAAATAAATAAATATTTTTTTAAAAAAAATTTGATTTATATGCTGCCCTTCTCCGGAGACTCAGGGCAGCTTACAATGTGCTCAGCAATAGCCTTCATCCTTTTGTATATTTATACAGTCAGCTTATTGCCCCCACAATCTGGGTCCTCAATTTACCTACCTTAGAAAGGATGGAAGGCCGAGTCAACCTTGAGCCTTGGCGAGATTCGAACCTGCAGTAATTGCAGGCAGCTGGTCTTAATAACCAACTTAATAACAGGGTGCCTTAGACCACTGTACCACCAAGGCTCAAATCTGCATCCGCCTTTTATTTTTTTATTTATTTTGTGGTTTTAAAGGCATCCTCCCCTCTTTCTCCTGTAGAAACTTTATCTTTGGAGGAAGAGAAATTGCCTTCTTCCCACGGCATTAGATTTATCAGTGCAGATTGCCGAGGGGGTAAAGAGGAAAATAAGGAGACTTACTTGCTATAGAATTGTGCTGAAATAAATCCTTGTTTCAGCTATCTAGAGATTGCTGACATTTTTGAAATGTTCAAAATGCTTGGAATTTTCTGTTTGTGGCATCTCAGGCTTGTTTTTATCTCTGGGTCCTTTTTTTGTTCCTGTTTCAGAGCTTTGCTGCCTCCCATCATTAGGAGGCATTCAGTGCAGTTAAAACTCCAGGCTCTAAAATACTGGCTAGAAATAGCAATAGCACTTAAGACTTGTATACTGCTTCAATTCTAAAGCAAAAATTACTAAAAACTAATTCAGATTAATGTTATTTAAATACAATTCTTGAAAGAGCCTTGATGGTACAGTGGTTTAATGCACCCTGTTATTAACACAGCTGCCTGCAATTTCTGCTGGTTCGAATCTCCAAGGCTCAAGGTTGACTCAGCCTTCCATCCTTTCTAAGGTAGGTGAAAGGAGGACCCAGTTTGTGGGGGCAATAAGCTGACTTTGTATAAAATATACAAAAAGAATGAAGGCTATTGCTTAACGCATTGTAAGCCGCCCTGAGTCTCCGGAGAAGGGCGGCATATAAATCAAATTTTAAAAAAAAAATTAAATATTTTAGCTTTAAAGAAAAGCTCAGATAAAAAATTAAGACACCCCCTCCCCCCCGAGATGCTGTCACTCAATGGCCATATTGCTCTGCCCTCCCCCCCATATTTCTCCCAGCCAGGAGCTCTCCTTCATTCCAGCCTTGCTGTAACTTTCTGGCCGGCTGCAGAGAAAACGTTTCTCCATGGAGCATACGGTACTACTGGCCCCTTTTCCATTCAGATATGCACAGAAGCCTTCTCCTCGCACTGGAAACCTGCAAAAAGAACAAGGAATTACCGTACTATCTGCATGGGCAGAAATTAGCACTGCAGAAATGAACCTTCCAGAAAGATTGCCAGCTTTAGAATACAGGGAACATCAGCCAACAGATGTTACATACTATTCCCCTGAGAACTTTTCTTCTCTTTTCCTCCCCTTTCAGTGCCTTATTTTTTGCAGAGATAAAGGTAAAGGTTCCCCTCACACGTGTGCCAGTCGTTCCCGACTCTAGGAGGCGGTGGTCATCTCCGTTTGAAAGCTGAAGAGCCAGCACTGTCCGAAGACGTCTCCGTGGTCATGTGGCTGGCATGATTAAACGCCAAAGGCACACAGAACACTGTTAGCTTCCCACCAAAGGTCGTCCCTATTTTTCTACTTGCATTTTTTTTTTTTTACGTGCTTTTGAACTGCTAGGTTGGCAGAAGCTGGGACAAGTAACAGGAACTCACCCTGTTATGAGGCACTAGGGATTCGAACTGCTGAACTGCCGACCTCTCGATTAACAAGCTCAGTGTCTTAGCCACTGAGCCACTGCATCCCTCCTTTTTACAGAGATATTTTACTTTACAAAGATAGCCTTAAATTACCCTCCTTTTTATTATTGTTTCAGCCACTGAAACTGAAGTATGATGTATGTAAATACTTTGAATAGTTAGATAGCTCTATAGATCCTAAAAACAAAGAAATAAAACCTTACTTACTGATTTTTAAACTCTGTGCCATTGGACCATTTCCAGATCTGGTTAACTTTTCTTGAGAGACCAAACCAGTAATGAGAGGAACGGAAAATATCCACCCAAAAATCCTAGGAGAAGGGAGATAATGTATAGTAAAATCCTCATTTAAAAGACTAATTGGAGGAAGAAAGTCTAAGAAATTAATCATGATTCCTTACCAATTCCTTCTGAGTATCAATCACTGCCAAGGATGCATTAAATGAAGAACAGGTTGTTAAACTGAGAGACCAATTCCTTTCTTCTTTTGATACATAAAGACATTTTCCATGGTATCTAATCCAGGAATCTGGGCAGGCAACACTTACAAGGGGACGGCAAGGCAAACATGTTTCTGTCTTTTTAACTAGAAGTAAAGCAAAATAGACAAATTATAGAACTCACAAGCAACTACAGTTCTGAAAACAAGATTTAATATTAAGGTTCTTCACTTAAATTGTCCCAGCTTCTGCCAACCTAGCAGTTCGAAAGCACATAAAAAAATGCAAGTAGAAAAATAAGGACCACCTTTGGTGGGAAGGTAAGAGTGTTCCGTGCGCCTTTGGCATTGAGTCATGCCAGCCACATGACCACAGAGACGTCTTTGGACAGTGCTGGCTCTTCGGCTTTGAAGCGGAGATGAGCACCGCCCCCTAGAGTCGGGAATGATTAGCACATATGTGGAGGGGAACCTTTATCTTTACTAGTCCTGGGTTAGACACAAAACCCAGTTGAGTTACCTTAGGCCAGTGACTTGCACTCAGACCTTAAGAAGGAGGAGGCAGGGGCAAACCATTTCCAAAATCTTTCCCCAAAAAACGTGTTTTTGACTGTTGCAGCATTCCCTTGGTCACACGATCAAAATTCAGATGCTTGGCAACTGGTTCATATTTAAGATGGTTGCAGTCAGTGGTGAAATCTAAAATTTGTTACTACTGGTTCTGTGGGCGTGGCTTGGGGGGGTAATGTGACTGGGTTGGCGTGGCCAATTTTTTTTTTTTTTACTTTTAAAACCATTTTTTCTACCTCTGCAACGAAGAGGTTGTAAAAAAATGTTTTCAAAAGGCTCTGACGATCCCAGCTGAGCTGCCTGATCGGCAGAGGCTTTTTTTCTTTTAAATGCCTCTGACGATCAGGCAACTCAGCTTGGATCGTCAGAGGCTTTTAAAAGAAAAAAAAGCTTCTGCTGATCAGGCAACTCAGCTTGGATCGTCAGAGGCATTTAAAAGAAAAAAAGGGGTTTTTTTTCTTTTAAATGCCTCTGACAAGCCAAGCTGAGTTGCCTGATCATCAGAGGCTTTTTTTTTTACTTTTAAAAGCATTTTTTCAGCAGAAGAGGTTGTAAAAAAAATGCTTTTAAAAGTTAAAAAAAGCCTGTGATGATTGTGTGGCTCAGCTGGGCATGGGAGGGGGGCAGGAATTTTTGCTACCGGTTCTCCGAACCACCCACCTCCATCGCTACCGGATCGGGCAATCCGGTCCGAACCGGGAGCATTTCACCCCTGGTTGCAGTGTCCTGGGGTCATACGATCAGCTCTTGCCATCCTTCTGGCAAGCAAAGTCAATGGGGAAGCTAAATTCACTTAACAAGCACATTACTACCATAACTTAACAACTGCAATGATTTGCTTAACAACTGTGGCAAGAAAGGTCGTAAAATGGGGCAAAACTCAATTTAACAAATGCCTCACTTAAGAACATAAATTTGGGGCTCAATGGTGGTCGTAAGTTGAGAACGACTGTATTTGGGCTTCTGCGATAAGACAAGAGAAATGGTCAAGAATGAAAAGGCATTAAAATCAAATGCAAGTTTGTTTATGTTGGATCATGTTATCTTCTTCCTGTTTCCCCAGAGCCATGGTGGCGCAGTGGTTCGAATGCAGTATTGCAGGCTGATTCTGACCACTGCTAGGAGTTCGATTCTGACCCTCCGAAGGTTGACTGAGGTTTCCATCCTTCCAAGGTGGGTAAAATGAGGACCCAGATTGTTGGGGGCAATAGGCTGACTCTGTAAACCGCTTAAGAGAAGGCCATAAAAGCATTATGAAACGGTATGCAAGTCTAAGTGCTATTGCTATTGCTATTTCTATGTTGGCTTGTCTTAACTTTCACATAGCAATCTTCCCTTCCTGGGGCATTTGTGAGTGTCAAAAATGTCCAGAGGCAATGATAACAGTGCAATCACTTTCTTGCTTTTTTTGAATATACAGGCAACATTTGACACGCCTTACAAAGACACTCTAACACTCTTCCGTAAGGCACTGAAGACCTGGCTCTGCCAGCAGGCCCACAGAACCTAGATGGGGAACCCAGATGGAGGCTTGTGTGGTGTTGTTGCTGGGGTGAGGGGCTTTTATATTATTTTATTAATTTGTTTTTCATTAGTTTTGCTTTCTTCTCTTATCCTAGGTTTTTGTATGCATTTTTGATAGTGATAGTGGATGTGATTTCACTGAGCTATGGCTGCAATTTGACAAACTTGGTTTACATAGGAAAATACCCTGTTGAAAAATGTATGTATGTATGTATGTATATGATGATTTTATATTCCTGTAAGCCGCCTTGCCAAGTGTGAATAAGTGACAATATAAATTTTCTAAATAAATAAATAAATAATCTGGGTTCAACTGACTGGCACAAAAATAATTTTGATTTATTTATTGATTGATTGATTTTATTGATTGATTGATTTTATTTTATTTTATTTTTTATTTTATTTTATTTTGAATTTGTATACCGCCCTTCTCCCTGAGGACTCAGGGCGGTGAACTGCCAAGTAAAAACATCAAATACAAATATTAAAATAGAGTTAGAAATATATATAAATTTGGCCCCATTAATTAAAACGATAAACAAAACAATTAAAAACACTTAAAAAGAATTAGGCCAGCCCGGTTTGTTGAAAAAGGAAGGTTTTAAGGGCACGGCGGAAGGCACTGAGGTCATGGATTCTTCTTATCTCTGGGGGCAACTGATTCCAGAGGGTAGGTGCCCCCACAGAGAAGGCCCTCCCCCTGGGGGTCACCAGCCTGCATTGTTTGGCTGATGGCACCCCGAGGAGGCCCTCTCTGGGAGAGCGCATGGGTCAATGGGAGGTTGTCGGTGGCAGCAGGCGGTCTCGAAGATAGCTAGGCCCTATGCCATGGAGCGCTTTAAAGGTGATAACAACACCTTGAAGCGCACCCGGAAGACCACCAGGAGCCAGTGCAGCTCACGCAGGAGCGGTGTTACATGGGAGCGCTACACTGCTCCCGTCACTACCCGCGCTGCTGCGTTCTGGACCAGTTGGAGCCTCCGGGTGCTCTTCAAGGGGAGCCACTTCAAAGGGCCGCAACTGGCGAATCAGGCGAACCTGACAAAAGCTCCCCCTGGTTACAGCCGTCAGATGTTCCTCCAAGGACAGCTGCGTATCCAGGAGGACTCCCAGATTGCGAGCCCTCTCTGTGGGGGCCAAAGACTCACCCCCAATAGTCAGTGATGGAGTCAACTGACTATATCGGGATGCCGGGAACCACAGCCACTCAGTCTTGGAAGGGTTGAGCTTGAGCCTGATTGATTGATTATTGAAATATAAGTATGAAGCCTATTGCTTAATGCATTGTAAGCTGCCCTGAGTCTCCAGAGAAGGGCGGCATATAAATCAAATTTATATATATATATATATATATATATATATATATATATATATGTATGTATGTATGTATGTATGTATGTATGTATGTATGTATGTATATATATATATATATATATATATATATATATATATATATATATTTGACACTCTTTACTCCTGGTTGCTGATACTTCCTTCCGTATCATTCTGTGGCTTAAATGTAATCATTCATGCATGGGATGATCTTGATTTAAACAATAATAACAACAAAACAAAGGAGAAAGTTAAATAGAAATCTCTCCTTACTTACCAGCCAATGAAATGATAATAATGATCAAAGCTGCAATTACAACAACCGCTCCTACGGTGAATAGTTTGTCTGAAATGCACTTAGGTATGAGAGCTGAAAAACAGACAGAAAAATATTAGGACGTGAAGTTATGATTTTATTTATATTATTTATTCTTTTGACAGACTAAATTAGTAGACCTATGAAATGCTGTGGACATAGTATATTTAGACTTCAGCAAGGCATTTGAGAAAGTAGACCACTGCCTACTTCTCGGTAAACTAGAAAAATGTGGGATAGACGGCATCACCGCCAGATGCATTTCTGTTGTTAAGTGAAACATTTATTAAGTGAATTTGCCCCATTTTATGACTTGGCTCTGGAGTGGCTAATAGCCTACATCCTTCTCACATTTGTGGGAGACACACAGTCAATCTCAATCCCATCTCTCTTAAATGCTGAACAGCCCTGCCAGAAGAAAAAGCTGGCAACAATTGTAATCCAAGTCCTAAAATGTAATATGACAATGTATATAGTTCAGGTATAGAACAGCAGAATGGAAAATAAAGCACGCCATCCCAACTTCCTCATCTTCTCCAAAAGCATTACAAAAATTAACCAGATCTTGTTCTTTGAGATAAAGGTATCAACATCAATTCCTTCTTCCCCTTTGCATGGATGATCTGGACTTCCCTCTCAAACTCTAATGGCCAAAAGTCAATAGCAGGATTTTTGCCCTGGAAATACCTATTAAGGTGATGTAAAGAACTCACAAAAGGTAGTGTTGGCCCTAAAGTCAGTTTTGTGTGAAAGTCTGTAGAGATTCTCAGTCATCTAGGTCATGGTTGTCCCAAAGGTGCTTTTTTTGGACTTTCTTATTTTATCTTTGAAGACATTTCGCTTCTCATCCAAGAAGCTTCTTCAGCTCTGGATAATGAAGAATGGAAGCAAGGAATATAAATCCTTCCATTCCCCATCATCCTGTCAGAGATGAAGAAGCTTCTTGATGAGAAGCAAAACGTCTTCAAACAAAAAACAAGAAAGTCCAGTTGCCTCCTGAAAAAGCACCTTTGGGACAGTTTTGTGTGACGTTTTTCTTCTTAAAAGAACGCACAGACCCAAAGTCTTCTCCATAAAACCAGGGGAGAAAGAATAAAGAATCCTAATTTTTACTTAAGTGTGGCACAGCTCCAACCACTTCAACATTTTCCCCTCAAAGGGACCTGGGCAAGTGTTCACCTTTGTTGTGGCCAGCATTTCTTGCATTCTTTCCATCACAGCTTCCAGGAGAAGATGTAGTTGTCATCTCAGGAGTCAAACAATCACAGTATTGAGAAACTCCTTCTACCAATACTGGAAGGCAGAAGACAATACATGGAAGATGTAGTTGTCACCTCAGGAATCAAATGATCACAACACCCCAGAATCTCTTTCTGCCCCTAAAGGAAGGCAAGACCCCCCAAGAATGGTCTAGTTTTGCTCTTGGGAAGACACTGCCCCCAATAACCCAAATAGGGTTCTGTATCTTTCTCAAGTCAAAACAATTTAAAGAAATACTTTACGTAGCTGAAACTCATAAGATCCCCAAATCCTGCACTGCTGAAAGTTCACAGGCAGAACTTAAGGTGACTGCCAAAAACTTCATGAGTGTTGATCATTTTGCAACATTTCATATTAGGAAGTGGTGCCCATGTCAAAGGACAAAATGGGGCCTAGATCTGGGATATTTCCATTGCTATTTTGGGGGACATATTGGAAGACCTTCTTGCTTTTGCACAAGAAGGTATGTATGATCTTCTAAGCTTTAAGATCATCACGCATAGATCAGTAGTGGGATTCAAAAATTTGTACTACTGGTTCTGTGGGTGTGGCTTGGTGGGCGTGGCATGGCATGGCTTGGTGGGCGTGGCAGGGGAAGGTTACTGTAAAATCTCCATTCCCACCCCACTCCAGCGGAAGGTTATTGCAAAATCCCCATTTCCTCCCGATCAGCTGGGACTTGGGAGGCAGAGAATAGATGGGGCGGGGCCAGTCAGAGGTGGTATTTAACAGTTTAACTACTCAAAATTTCCACTACCAGTTCTCCAGAACTGGTCAGAACCTGCTGAAACCCACCTCTGACATAGATCATCTGGAAGAGTCCTCTCAAATGCTCTTCCTAGTTTACCAGATTTAGAATATTTGTTTCCAATACAGCTCTTATATCATAAGAGCGAAGGATGACTGAAGGAAACAATCCTGCTGGTAACCAGTTCTCTTACCAGTTTTCTCAAGTTCTAACTTGAACCTAGTCATCTCCAGATATTGCAAATCAAAATTTTTGCCCATCCAAGTTTGCTCTTTCAATTCATGCCTGCCTTGCATCTTTTGTGATTCCTTTGCTTAGAATAGACAGCAAACTTTTTAGCCATAGAATTAATTAAGAGTTTTCCTCTGATTTCATCAGTATTCTAGGACTTTTCTCTTGCTTTCTGTAGTTCTGAGATAGGTGAAAGAAAGATCTGAATGCCTCACCTTTAATTTCTTCTGGCATCTTCTAAGCTGTCTGTTTAAAAAAAAAAAACAGGATTCAGACTGCATGGAAAGGAGAGAAATTGGTATCACTCATTCCTGCGTGCACTATTTTTGACATATTTAAGATTTAATATAAAGATTAAATGGAAAGACCAACTAATAACAGCAGATATCAAAATCAGCCTCAGTATCAGTGGTGGAATTCAAATTTTTTTACTATCGGTTCTGTGGGTATAGCTTGGTGGGTGTGGCTTGATCGGCGTGGCAGGGGAAGGTTACTGCAAAATCTCCATTCCCACCCCACTCTGGGGCCAGCCAGAAGTGGTATTTGCCTACTCAAAATTTCCGCTACCGGTTTTCCAGAACCTGCTGAATAGCAGTAATGTCAACGAACAAATGGTAGTATTGGACAGCTTTTGCCTTGTAGGATCAATTATTAATAGCAAAGGAACAAGGAGTCAAGAAATTAGATACACAACAGTGCTTGGCAAAAAAGACATGAAGCTCCTATAAAAATAAAACAAGAAATCAATTTCTAAAAGGAGCCTTGGTAGTACAGTCTAAAGCACCCTGTTATTAAGACCAGCTGCCTGCAATTACTGCAGGTTCGAATCTCGCCAGGCTCAAGGTTGACTCAGCCTTCCATCCTTTCTAAGGTAGGTAAAATGAGGACCCAGATTGTGGGGGCAATAAGCTGACTTTGTATAAATATACAAAAGGATGAAGGCTATTGCTTAGTACATTGTGAGCCTCCCTGAGTCTCCGGAGAAGGGCGGCATATAAATCAAATTTAAAAAAAAAACATTATTTGGGGAGATTAAGCATGAAGATTGTTAAAATTAAAAGTAAAGTTCGTTTATTTGATTAAAGTTAGAGTACATGTTATCTTTGGTAATCTTTAATGGATTTTTGCTAACTTGACTAAGTGAAGAGGTTTTAAAGATGTGTTTATAGAAAAAGAGATGAGATACAGGAAGAAGAGATATATGGGAAGAAGACAGGGGTGGGCAGCTGGGGGTTCGGGAAAACATCTAGCTAAGATTCTGTGCAGTTCAGAGAACCCACAAATCCCACTCCTGGCTGGCCCCACCCACCCCTCCCAGGAGTCCCCATGCAGCCTGTTTTGGATGCAGGTAAGTGCAGGGCATGTGCGGCGTATCGGGGAGAGCGGAAAACGGGCCTACCGGAAATTGGGGAAGACCTCCAGAGGGCTTCCGGAGCCTGAGGAGGCCGTTTTTGCCCTCCCAGAGGCTCAAAGAAAGCCTCCAGAGCCCAGGTAAGGCAAAAATGCCCCCACCCACACTGGTGCAGGAGGCCAACTAGGCCACGCCCACCATGGCCACGCCCACCCAGCAACCAGGCAGAGAACCCCTTGCTAAAATTTTGAAGCCCACCCCTGGAAGAAGACATATTTGGCTGAAATGTTAGAGGCGATAATTTATTAAAACTGTTTATACTTATTATGGAGAAGGAAGTAATTTTTTCCCATATTTTCTTTCTTCCTTCATTCTCTGCACTTTCTACTTCCTTTTTATTTATTTATTTTACTTTGGTTTTAGTTCTTATGGGTTTAACTGTAACGTTCAATAAAATTATCACAAAAGCTTTTAAAGAAAACCTATTTTTCCTCCATTGCAGTGGGAGTCCTCACAATCGAAAAGCCCTCACAGTCACAAAGCCCTCAGTCACAAAAAGTGCTGTGTTTCTTCATGCTGCCCACAGCAGGAATCTCATCACCAGGCTAGAAAACACACCTACTCACCATAATGTACTAAACGAGTCCTACTAATAATTCCACCACAATATCCTTAGCACACGTGTGATCCAAATTAGTGCACACCTTGCTTGCAAAATAAAGCCCCCAAACACGCAGGACCCCTGCACAAACTATAGTCTCTTCGAAGCAAAGCTGTTGTCAGATGTGCCTCCTTTCAGTACTCAAGAAAGAAAAAACCCGACTCCATTTTCATAGAGAAAGGTACTTTTACTGAGTATGAACTGAATGCAACCAAAGAAAAGCAAGGTGTGAAAATTACATATAGAAAGCATCCCTAAAACCCTTCCTCCAACCGTCCAGTCAGGATTATCCAATCCACATTCCCCCCAAAGATCATGTGGGGGGCATCCTCCTGGTATGCCACGACAGTTATCAGCTTCAAAGAAAACGCTGAAGAAAACTTTCTCTTCTCTTGTCCACCAGCTCACTTCCCCCCTCCCAGACATTCCAATAGCTCCCCGCTCCCCGTTACAATGGCAGCTGAGCAAGCAAGTAAAGAAAAAGTGAAGGCAAAGGAGTCTGGCATGCTTCTGCACAAGCCTCAAAAGGAGGGGGGGGGCATGCAACTGCACCGAGTCTCAGCCATGAAATGCACGTAGTCCTCGACTTACAACTGTTTATTTAGTGAACATTCAAAGTTACAACAGCATTGAAAAAAGTATAACTGTTTTTCACACTTATGACGATTGCAGCATCCCCACAATCACATGATCAAAATTGAGACATTTGAGAACTGACGTTTATGATGACTACAGTGTCCTGTGGGGTGTGTGTGTGTGATAGGAGCCTGAGTGGCGTAGGAGGCTAATGCCTCCTAAAGGCAGCATTTAACATCCAGCTGCCTGCAATTACTGCGAGTTCAATTCTCCCCAGGCTCAAGGTCGACTCAGCCTTCCATCCTTTCTAAGGTGGGTAAATTGAGGACCCAGTTTGTGCGGGCAATAAGCTGACTTTGTATAAATATACAAAAAGTATGAAGGCTATTGCTTAACGCACTGTAAGCTGCCCTGAGTCTCCAGAGAAGGGCGGCATATAAATCAAATTTAATATATGTATGTGTGTGTGTGTGTGTGTGTGTGTGTGTGTGTGTGTCTAATGATGCAGCTGCGGTCTGGCTTCTGGTCCTTGGTCGTACCTCCAATCCATACATGAAGCAGACTGACACCCACCATGAAGAGCTCGCACGCCACAAACACGAAGCCAAAGAACAACAACGCAGCTCACCAGCTCAAATCCCCCTGCAACTCAGACTAAGCTGAGTACAACCAAGCCCCCCACCCAAACAGAACACAGCCCCAGCCAATCAGAGCACAACCAACCCCCCATCCAATCAGAGCACAGCCAAGCCCCTAACCAATCAGAACACACCTCCATCCAATCAGAACACAGCCAAGTTCCCACCCAATCAGCTCACACCCCCACTAGCAGTTAAAAGGAAGAGACAGCTGCGATCTCACATTGCTCCTGGAAGCACAAAGCCGAGAATACCAGCCTGAAGATGACGAATGAGACTTCGTCGAAACATCGCCAAGACACTTCCAATTTTACGTGGGAGAAGACCCGAATAACCAAAGACCTACATACACACACACACACACATATATATGTTTTCTCAGGTTTTTGCGGGTGTTTGTATGTAGGTCTTTGGTTATTCGGGTCTTCTCCCACGTAAAATTGGAAGTGTCTTGGCGACGTTTCGACGAAGTCTCATTCGTCATCTTCAGGCTGGTGACCCGAATAACCAAAGACCTACATATATATATATATATATATATATATATATATATATATATATATATATATATATATATATATATATATATATATATAATCCTCTTCTGCAACCTTCTGACAAGTCAACGGGGAAGGCAGATTCACAATGATTGTGATACTAACAACTGCGGTGATTCGCTTTACAATTGTGGCAAGAAAGGTCGTAAAATGGGGCAAAACTCACTTAACAAATGTTTCATTTAGCGACAGAAATGCTGGGCTCAATTATGGCCTAAACCAAGGACTGCCTGTATGCCCAAATCTGGGAGACCCAACTGCTGTCCAGGCAGCCCGTTCAGTTTTGTTAGGCTGCAGCCAGGAGCCCACCCACACCTGAATGCTTATCACGCCTCTTCCACAATATTTGTTCCAGGCAAGAAGCAACCGCTTGGCCTCCACATTATGCAAAGTAACCCACCCCTCCCTTCTTTCCTGTTGCGCTGAGCCCAAAAGCTGGCAGCCCTTTAGAGCTGCTTTTTTCCACTCTTTGCATATTGCCTGCAGATTACAAGGCAGTTAACACAGGTAGAAAGAGAGAGAGAGAAAAAAAAATCGATAGGTAAACTTATTTTACCTATCGATTTTTTGACCAACCGCACTCAATGTGTAGTCCTCAATGGAACTGCATCTACACGGAGAGAAGTATGCAGTGGAGTATCCCAGGGCTCTGTTTTAGGCCCAGTGCTCTTCAACATCTTCATCAATGACTTGGACGAGGGGATAGATGGGGAACTCATCAAATTTGCAGATGACACCAAGCTGGCAGGAATAGCCAACACTCCAGAAGATAGGCTCAAGATACAGAAGGATCTTGACAGACTTGAACATTGGGTGCTATCTAACAAAACGAAATCCAAAAGTGAAAAAAGCAGGTTTCTACATTTAGGCAAAAAAACCCAAAATGCACAGATACAGTATATGTGGTACCTTGCTCAATAGTAGTAACTGTGAGAGGGATCTTGGAGTCCTAGTGGACAACCATTTAGATATGAGCCAGCAGCATGCAGCGACTGCCAAAAAGGCCAACACAGTTCTGGGCTGCATAAACAGAGGAATAGAATCAAGATTACGTGAAGTGTTAATACCTCTTTGTAAGGCCACACTTGGAATACAGCATCCAGTTTTGGTCGCCACAATGTAAAAAAGATGTGGATACTCTAGAAAGAGTGCAGAGAAGAGCAACAAAGATGATTAGGGGACTGGAGGCTAAAACATATGAAGAATGGTTGCAGGAACTGGGTATGTCTAGTTTAATGAAAAGAAGGACTAGGGGAGACATGATAGCCGTGTTCCGATATCTCAGGGGCTGCCGCAAAGAAGCGGGAGTCAAGCTATTCTCCAAAGCACCTGAGGGTAGGACAAGAAACAATGGGTGGAAACTAATCAAGGAGAGAAGCAACTTAGAACTAAGGAGGAATTTCCTGACAGTTAGAACAATTAACCAGTTGAACAACCTGCCTGCAGAAGTTGTGAATGCTCCAACACTGGAAATTTTAAAGATGATGTTGGATAACCATTTGTCTGAAGTGGTGTAGGATTTCCTGCCTGGGCAGGGGGTTGGACTAGAAGACCTCCAAGGTCCCTTCCAACTCTGGTATTCTATTTCTATTTGCCTCTCCCTTGTCCTGGTTTGTGCCTAAAAAGGCTCAATCACCATGTAGAGTGCAGTCAAAAAACCATGGGGAAATCTCCGATAGCCCTGACAGCAGTTGCCTCTGCCGCCAAGAGCGGGACTGGCCTTCTGCGGACTGTGAGGAAAGCCAGATTCACTTAACAACCATATTACTAACTTAACAACGGCAGTGATACACTTAACAAATGTGGTAAGAAGTCTTAAAATGGGACAAAACTCAAAACAAATTTCTCACTTAGCAACATAAATTTTGGGCTCAATTGTGGTCGTAAATTGAGGGCTACCTGTATTAAGAGAGTCAAGTTCTTTTATAGGATATAGAAACAAATGATGTCTTTAATACATCAGAAAACAAGTGACAATAAATAATAAAAGACACCAATTATATGTGTGACTTGAACAGTAGAAAACACTGATTCTAGAAAACTGTGTTTCACTGAAAACAAGACCTCTCCCGAAAATAAGCCCTAGCTTTTTATGTGTGCACCTAATATAAGCCCTACCCACCTACCACCACCCCCCCGCAAAGGTTACCTCAGGACCTCTGCAGCCAGGCCAGTCCCCACTCAGCAACCTTCCCCCACTCATTCAAGGACCTAGCTGCCCACCCACCTCTTCTCTTTCACTCCCCTTCCAAGCTGGACACCCATGCTAGGGAGGATGGGTGGGGGAGGCTCAGTTGACTTACCCAGTCCCCCTCCACCGTGTTGGAGCCAGGGGGAGTGACAGCAACAGCCGTGTCCACCACTGGAGAGGCTTTCTTCGGTCCTGACCGCCCATGCTTCAGCCCGCAGATTACTTGCCCAGCAGCAGCCTCCTCCTCCTTTCCCTCCGTCAACTCTCCTGTGGTTTGCACCGTGATGGGGTGGCACAAGCCTCCCCAGCCATCTCCCCCTGCCTACCAGACACCTGCTGAAGCTGCCCATCTGTACCCTCTCAACATCTGCTTGCCCACTGCCCTAGGTTTACAGGGCTGCCCAAAGCAGTGCCGGTGGAATGCACCTTCAGGCCAGGAGAGTGGCGTGGATAGTTGGGGGAAGCTGAATGACCAGGCAGCGCAAACCTCCCCTGCTGTCTCCCTCTGCCTACCACACTCTTTCCTTTTGCAAACAGACAAAGCTTCCAGTCTCTGTCAGTTCTGTTGGGGGAAAAAGTTTTGGGGTGCCTATGGGGCGCTTGGGAATGGAGCAAATTCACTCCATTCCCAAGTGCCCCATTAGTAAGCAGATGAAGCTTTTACTCTCCGTCAGTTCTCCGTCCAGGTAAAAAGTGTTTGGGCGTCTATGGAGAAACATGGGTAATATTCCAAAAGTGGCAAATTTATGGGTTAATTTATTCTTTGGCAGCTGGGTTTTTTATCTTTTTCTTCCTTTCTTTTTTTTTTTTATATGCCGCTCTTCTCCGGAGACTCAGGGCGGCTTACAATGTGTTAAGCAATAGCCTTCATACTTTTGTATATTTATATAAAGTCAGCTTATTGCCCCCACAATCTGGGTCCTCATTTTACCTACCTTAGAAAGTATGGAAGGCTGAGTCAACCTTGAGCCTGGCAAGATTCGAACTTACAGTAATTGCAGACAGCTGGTGTTAATCACAATGTTATCAGTCTGCTGAGCCACCAGGCCCGGTGGCTTAAAACTCGCAAACCTATTCAGGAACATTCAGAATACGCTGTCTATTGTGTAGTTGCCCAAAATGTAAGCCCTCATATGACAAAAAAATGTCCTTGGCTAAGAAGGGAAAAACATGTTTCCTTAAAGTTAAAAAAAACCCATGCCGTGTTAAAAGTGCTAATATCACCTTTTAAAATGCTAATAATACAGTCTCAAGTTTGAGACAATCTGATTCCGAGTACCTGTGACCTATAACAAAGGCTGTTTCGTGGAAAAGAAAAATCAGTAAATCACATCAAACATGACTTAACAATTGAGCAAAGAATCTATGTTGCTAAGTTAGGAATTTGTTAAATGAGTTTTGTCCTACTTTACGACTTTTTTGCCATATTTGTTAACTGAATCACTGCAGTTGTTAAATTACTAACATGGTTGTTAAGTAAATCTGGCTTCCCCATTGGCTTTGCTTGTCAGAAGGTTGCAAAAGTGGATCACATGATCCCAGGGCATTGCAACTGGCATGTGAGTTTGTTGCCCAGCATCTGAATTTTGATCCTATGACCATGGGGATGCTGCCACGATTGTAAGTGTGGGAAATGGTCATAAGTCACTTTTTTCAGTGCTTTTGTAACTTTGAATGATCACTAAACAGACTGTTGTAAATCTGTGTATCTACAGCAGGATCTATACTATACAATCCACTGAAGACTCAAATCCAACAATATTTAAATGGACAATATTAAAGGGTTTATGCAACCATAAGTAAGACACTTAAATTGGGACTACAAAGCCCTGCATAAGTTTAAAATAGATGTTATCCATAGTAAATCTTAATAGCCTTTCTGATCAGGACTGAACAACGATGCTGTAAGGTTCTGCATACAGAAAAGAGGTGAAATATGGGGAGATCTTCTGCTGAAATAGTAGAGAAAGTGATTAAGTTATTAAAATTATATTATTTATTTATAAAGTTGAAGTTATTTCTTTAAACATTTCCATCCTTGCTTGCACATTTTAATTTCTCTTTTTACTTTGTGTAGTTCCTATGCTTTTAACTGCTATGTTCCATAACATTATTGCAAAAATGTTTTAAGGAAAACGAGTTTTCCTTCCTGGCCCAAGTCGCAAAAAGCTTTTACCGTGTGCTTCATACAGCACGAGCCTCATCACAACAGTAGAGAAAATGTACTAAGCTAGTTCTACTAATCACTGCATTACAGGTATCCTTAGCAGGCGCAACTTAGTGCAACACCCGCTGCTTGCAAAATACAATCCCCAAACCCAGAGAACCCCTACACGAACTCTTAAATTTCTCCACCTCGAAGTTATTGCTGGAAATAAACCCCGAGGATTAACCCTCATGCTAAAGGTCTCCAACCTTGGCAACTTGAAGTCTGGAGAATTCCCCAGCCAACTAAAGGACGGACAGGCTTTTGCACAAGCCTCAAAGGAGGCCGTGCAGCCCCGCCGCGAAATACGATCTGTTAGACTTTCAAAGCCTTGGGGCTCTTCGCCTTAAAAAAGGTAACCCGCCCCTCCTTTCCTACCAATTGCGCTGCCCATTTTTTTTTTTTTTATTCTAGGTCTCCTGCAGCAGATTGTGCACAGTGCTTAACGCGGCTGGCAGGAAAAAGAATAGCTCGGCGAGGGAGCTTTGGAAAACTTTTTCGTCTTTCCCTTGTTCCGACCTGTCCATATAGAGGCGCGGCTGCATAATGGAGTCGAGAAATCCCCCGCGCCTGGCGGCAGCAGCTGCCTCCACCACCAAAAGTGGGGCTGGCTTTCCGAGGACGGCGAGGAGAGGTTCCCCACCCCTCACCCCCATTTCCCCAGGGGAAATCCAAGACGGGATTTGTATATAATGCTGTTTTTTAATTTTATTCCAAATTATTAGTAAAGAATGCCTAATTGTGTGCCTTCTAAAGTATCCATAAATATTTTGTTTTCCTCCTCATAAATATGAGTGCCACACTATAGTTAGATCATGTCCCTTTAGCACAGCGGTTCTCAACCTGGGGGTCGCGACCCCTTTGGGGGTCGAACGGCCATTTCACAGGGGTCGCCAAAGCCCTCTCTCGCCCCCCCCACGCCTTCACTCCCCCTCACCCTCTGCCTCTGTTGGATCGCCCGGTCGCCGTTCGCTTACCCCACCCACTCCCAATCTATTGCTGCCTCCGGAGTCCCAGCTGGTGGCTTGAGGGAAAAAAAACTTTAAATTCTTGCCGTGGGGCTTCAAAGAGCTAGCTGCAAAGAGGTAAATTCCTGGAGCAAATTTTTTTCCCCCTAGCTATGCTGAGAAGGGAAATTGAAACTAACGTGACAAAATGAGGCAGAGAGATTTCTTTTTCTTTTTCCTCACCAAAAAAGGTAGGTGCAAAACTGCAAACAATGGGAAATTTTGGGCAAAAGAGGAGAGTTCAAGATTTTAAAACACAAAAGAAAAAAAGCTCTATTTAACTAGGGAATTGTAATAATTGAGATACTATTAATAATTGTATATTGTGTTGAAAGCAGAAATGGTTAAGTTGTGGTTTGGAGGAATATATGGGGGAAATTATTTAGTTTATTATTATTGGTAAATATAATTAATTGATTTGTAAGAAATTGGATTGCATGGAAATAATTGGAATATTCATGTTCATATTGATTAATATACAAAAAAGATAATTATATAACTAATTGATTTATATTAAAATGTTGAATTTGTATTAAACAACTGTATTACATAATTAACCAATGTGAGGATGGATATAAAAATAGATGACAATGCGAAGGGGTGTAATATAGAATAGAAGGGAAAATTGAATTTGATTAAGATTAGAGATGAGGATGAAGGGTAATATTGGTTTTTTTAAAAAACAGATGAGGAATAAATATGGTAAAAAGGAAATATGGAAATTGTAACTTTAATTGAAATGACTAAATACTGTGTTGGAAGAAATATCCTTCTGGGTTCTGCTCCAAGTGGGGAAAAAGACACTGGAAACATGGAGACTATTTGGAAAGATGTTTTAATGGTGGACAGGATCACATGGCTTGATGGGGCCCATTGTGTTAGTTTCTGTTGTTATTGTGTTGCAAATGTCCTTTGACAAAGGATTGACTTTCTGCCTCTGGCCCATTAACAAAGGGTGGGGGGCAGGAAGGTGGGAGCTGCTTTGTCTGTAAAATATGCTTCTCCATTTCTCATCCAGGGAAATATAATATTCTGCCTTTTTAATATTTCCCAAAATATTTCATTCTTCTAGGAAAGGGGTGGGTGCTAACCTCCTACAACTGTTTAAATTTGTGGACCGGCCAAATACTCTGTTCAAAGAAAATACGTTGTATGTTTGTATGTGTGTTTCTAATTATTGCTATTTATTCCTATTTGTTCTCTTTTATTCTTTAAAGTTTAACAAATCATTCTTTATCTTAATATCTTTATATTTGTTTGGGGTTGGCTTTCTTCCCTTTCATCTTTTTTATTGTACAGCAATCTTTCTCCTCAAACCTACCACCTCTGTCTTTTCTTTCCTTCTTACTTTCTCTTCCCCCCTTCTTCTTCTTCCTACTTCCTCTTCCTTTCTCCTTCCCCTCCTCTCTTCCTCCCTCTCTTACCCTCACTCCTACTCTAATTTCCCTTCCCTTCCTTCATCCCTTTCTATTGCTGTATCCTTTTATGCATACGGACTACTCAGAGGGCTGAAAAAGTTATTTTTGACTGGTCCTCGCACTTTTGACCAGTCCTCGAACTTACGACTGTCCTCACATTTTACGTTTTTTGCCCTATCTTATACCATGTTGAAGAGAAGCAGTTGTGAAATGAGTGACACGGTTTTTAAGAATGGTACAATGGGCATAAATGATGACCAGTCATAACTGCGAAGACCGGTCAAAAGTGCGAGGACCTGTCAGAAATCACATTTTTCAGCCCTCTGGGTAGTCCTTTTGTGCACAGGGACTACTCAGAGGGCTGAAAAAGTTATTTTTGACTGGTCCTCGCACTTTTGACCAGTCCTCGAATTTATGACTGTCCTCACATTTTACGTTTTTTGCCCTATCTTATACCATGTTCAAGAGAAGCAGTTGTGAAATGAGTGACATGGTTGTTAAGAATGCTGCACAGGCATAAATGTGAGGATGGTCATAAGTGTGAGGACCAGTCAAAAGTGTGAGGACCTGTCAGAAATGACTTTTTTCAGCCCTCTGAGTAGTCCCTATACACATAGCCATGGCCACCTGTCACATGACCAGCTAGCCTTGCCCACCCAGTCACATGACCGCCAAGCCACGCCCACAAAATAAGCCACGCCCACAGAACCGGTAGTAAAAAAAATTTAGAACCCACCCCTGGTTGGGGGTCACCACAACATGAGGAACTGTATTAAAGGGTCGCGGCATTTGGAAGGTTGAGAACCACTGCTTTAGCAGCCTTTTATTTTCCAATTCCATCCACTCCTTTATCCAAACTAATCCTGCTGCTTGATAGTAGGTCTCCCAATCTGGGACGGCGCTCCTCCTCTCTCTCTCGGGTATCTTGTAATACTTTTAACCTAATTCTAGGCTTCTTTCCTTGCCAAATAAATGTTGTAGTTAATCTAATAAGTCAAAAAAAAATTCCCCATTTTTATCGGAATAGTCTGGAAGAGGAATAAAATTTTGGGCAAGATGTTCATTTTTATTACTGCCACTCTTCCCATCCATGAAATCTGCAACTTTGTCCAGGTTTCCAAATCTTTCCTAATTTGCTGTGTTAATCTGTTAAAATTTTCATAAATTTCTGCGGCATCCCTATGGTCACGATTTACATTCGGATTCTTGACAACTGGGTCATATTTATGAAAGTTGCAGTGTCCCAGAGTCATGGGATCACCGTTTGCAACCTTCTGACAAGCAAAATCAATGGGGAAACCAGATTCACTTAACTGTGTAACTAACTTAACAACTGCAATGAATCACTGAACAAATGTGGTAAGAAAAGTCATAAAATGGAGCAAAACTCAGTTAACTAATTTCTCACTTAGAAACATAGAAAATATTCTGCTAGTGGCAAATTTATGGGTTACCTTACTCTTTGCCAGCTGTGTTTGTCTTTTTCTTAAAACTTGCAAATGTATTCAAGGACTTTCAGAATACTACTGTGTAGCTGCCAAAAAAGCAAGTTCTCATATGACAAACAAATGCCTTGGCTAAGAAGGGAAAAACATGTTTTGTGGAACAATATTTAAATGGGCAATATATTAACGGGTTTATTCACCACAGTCTTAAATTGGGACTACAAAACCTTGAGTAAGGTTAAAATGTATGTTATCCATAATAATACTTTTGCTGACCAGGACTGACCAACGATGCTGTAAGGATTTGTTTACAGAAATTAAGTGAGATATGGGGAAATTTTCCATTGAAACAGTAGAGAAAGTGATAAGTTATTGTAAGGTTTTTGAATTCAGCTCAGAATCTGATAATTCCAATGAAACTCTCAACAGGAGGTTACTGATAATCAGTTTTTTTTTCTGCAGAAAGCAAAAAGACTGGACAGCCTTTTTGTCTCTCACCTTAACAGAGTAGGCAGAGAGAAAAGCGCGTGCCAAAAAAACTTTTCCAAACATCTTATAGCTCACATAGCTTGTACAGAAGGTCATTTCTATAGTAACATAATTTCATATCATGAGAATTTCACCATTTTTCTCAGTGCTCTGAAAACAATAGATTTTAGAAGGGGAAAGAAATACATTTTCTGGCATATAAATCAGAGCTTTGTTAGGGAATGCTGTAACCACATTTCAAGTTAAAAGCAAGGTTACTTGGCAGAATCCACTTTTTACTTTTCACAAAAAGTTTCTTTGCTAGGCTAAGCTTGGCAATTAGCCTAGAAGTCTTATCTAATGCAGTTGGCACAGTAATTTAGGCTGGAGCTTCTCTCAACAGCAGTTAACAAAAGCTGAATTAGGTTACACTCTGTGTATGCTCTAATCCTTTCATTACTAAAACTATAGTTTATAAAGCTGAAGTCTTTTCTTTAAACATTTCCTTCCTTCTTTGCACATTCTAATGCCTCTTTTTATTTTATTTTATTTACTTTGTATTAATTATCTCTTTAACTGCTATGTTCCATAACATTATTACAAAAGTGTTTTAAGGAAAACGAGTTTTCTTTCATGGCCCAAGTCGCAAAAAGCTTTTACCGTGTGCTTCATACAGCACGAGCCTCATCACAACAGTAGAGAAAATGTACTAAGCTAGTTCTACTAATCATTGCATTACAGGTATCCTTAGCAGGCGCAACTTAGTGCAACACCCGCTGCTTGCAAAATACAATCCCCAAACCCAGAGAACCCCTACACGAACTCTTACATTTCTCCACCTCGAAGTTATTGCTGGAAATAAACCCCGAGGATTAACCCTCACGCTAAAGGAGTCTCCAACTTTGGCAACTTGAAGCCTGGAGGACTTCAACTCCCGGAATTTCCCAGCCAGCTAAAGGACGGACAGGCTTTTGCACAAGCCTCAAAGGAGGCCGTGCAGCCCCGCTGCGACACCGCCGCGAAATACGATCTGTTAGGCCTCGAAGCCTTGGGGCTCTTCGCCTTAAAAATGTAACCCGCCCCTCCTTTCCTACCAATTGCGCTGCCCATTTTTTTTTGTTTTTTAATTCTAGGTCTCCTGCAGCAGATCGTGCACAGTGCTTAACGGGCTGGCAGGAAAAAGAATTGCTCGGCGAGGGAACTTTGGAAAACTTTTTCGTCTTTCCCTTGTTCCGACCTCCCCATAAAGAGGCGCGGCCGCATAATGGAGCCGGGAAATCCCGAGCTTGGCGGCGGCAGCTGCCTCCACCGCCAAAATTGGGGCTGGCTTTCCGAGGACGGCGAGGGGAGCTTCCCCACCTCCCATCCCGTTAGAGCCAGAGCCGAGCGCCCTTCCCCACCTGAACATGCAGCGCCCGAGAGCTTCTTTCCTCTTCTCACGTTTTGCAGTGTTGAGCCTAAATCATACTCATAATCATAATCATACTCCCTCCCTCTCCCATTCCCAGAGTCGCTGAGTTCACGTCATTTGCAAAATGTAATCCTCCAATCTCCTCCTTTTTTCCTTTCGCTTTCGCAACAGAAGGGCAACATTCCCCCTCGAGTTGCGCTTCCCAATTTTGTCAAGATTTGGGATTTCAGTTCCCAGAATATCCCAGGCCCTCCTTTCTTAAGGTTGCCAAGCTTGGCAAATGCTGCCCCAGAGCGCTCTTCTTTTATTCGTGTTTTCTCCACGAATACATTCTAACCCCACTTGGAACAATTTAAAGCCAATTAATCTGCAGCCACCCCACTAGTTATAGGCTGACTAGTGCTTTCACCCTCCCCCCCCCAAGAAGTCCTACCCTTGTTTTTTTTTTTATTATAAAAGTTTTACAGTTACATTTTCACCCCATTTTCACCCCCCTAACCCACCCCAAACTCCCCAACCCCCCCTCCCCCCCGGACTTCCATAGAATATCATTATCCCCTATATAAAAACCTTGAGCCCCCCCAACCCCCATATCATTTTTCATCTTCACATAGTTCAACTATTTCTATCTTAATATAATATAATACTATCAATGAAAAGCTATTTGATACTTCCTAGTTTGATATTTGTTCTGCACATAATCTATCCACTTTTTCCATCCACATTCATAAGTCTCATGTGAGCGATCTTTTAAGTATGCTGAAATCTTCGCCATCTCCGCGAAACTGGCCATCTTCAAAATCCATTCTTCTACAGTGGGCAGAGCTTCATTTTTCCAATATTTACCTATCAACAATCTCGCTGCTGTAATCATATACAAAATCAACTTTGTTTCATCCACTGTAAAACCCTTAACTATACCCAATAAAAGCAATTGTGGAGAAAATTGGATTTTTTTCTTTAAAACATTCTGCATGACCCACCAGATTTTTATCCAAAAAGCCTTAACTTTCTTACAAGTCCACCAAATATGATAATATGTAGCATCTATACAATCACACCTCCAACATTTTGGCTGAACATTAGGGTACATACACGACAATTTCTTAGGATCTAAATGCCATCTATAAAACATTTTGTAAAAATTTTCCCTCAAATTCTGCGACTGTGTAAATTTAACATTCTGAACCCAGATTTTTTCCCATGTTTCCAACATCACTGGTTCTTCAAAATTTTGTGCCCACTTAATCATACAATCTTTAACTAATTCAGTTTCTGAATCCCTTTCTAACAAAACATTATAAAGCCTTTTAATATGCATTGGACCTTTCTCTTTTATATGTCTAACCAATTTTTCCTCGTGCAACATAATACCAGTTCTTTGGTCCTCTTTCCATCTCAATTGCAATTGATTATATTGTAGCCAAGTTAAATTAATCCCTTCAGCCAACAGTGTCTGTAGTGTCTTCAGCTGCCATCTGCCCGCATCTGTAAAAAGAACCTCTTTGTATAAAAACCCCCCGAGTGACATTATATTTGTATTCCACATGATATGACCAAGATCCAGCCATAACGGTATTTTGTAATCCCATTTGAGTCGGTGCTTCTTCCATACTCTCATCAAAGAATCTCTGAATATATGGCTTTTAAATACTTTATCCACTTTATTATCATAAAATAAGTAAGCATGCCATCCAAATTCCAAATCAAACCTTTCTGCATTCAATATTCCAGTCTTTTTCCCTCCAAACCAATCACTTGTTAAAGTCAAAGCTGCTGCATCATAATATAGTTGTAGGTTTGGAAGTTTAAGGCCTCCCCTTTCTGGAGCATCTTGCATGATTTTCAATTTCACTCTCGGTTTTTTCTCATTCCAGACAAATTTATTCACTCCAGTTTGCCAGACTTTTAATTGTTTATCACTTTTAAGCACCGGAATCATTTGAAACAAAAAAAGAAATCTTGGCAAAATGTTCATCTTAACTGCTGCTATTCTTCCAAGTAAAGACAGCTGCAGTTTTTTCCAAGTTTCCATATCTTTCTCCGCCTCTCGCCACAACACCTCATAATTATTTTGAAACAGTTTCATGTTTGATTCTGCAACCTGAACTCCTAGATATTTAACCTTTGATACAATCTCAAAACCTGCCTTATTTTCAAGTTTGTGTCGTTGATCTTGTGTCATATTTTTAACTATCATCTTAGTTTTTTTCCGATTCAATCTAAAACCTGATACTGTACCATAATCTTGGATAATGTCTTTCATCTGGATTATTGATTCTATCGGCTGTGCTAGGGTAACAACCAGATCATCTGCAAATGCCCTTATTCTGTAATCCTCCTGCCTTATCACTATACCTTTCAAAGTCCTACCCTTGTTGATGTGAGGTGGGGGTGAGGTAAAGAGCAAATAAAGAATAATGTAGATAAAAGAAATAATGTGAATAAAATAGGAATCATTCAGAGTCAGATATATGGGCTCTGGGGGACCCTCTCTATTCATATTATTATAAGGGGAAGACATGCTTGGATACATGAACTCTGAGAGACTCTATCTATTCACATTATTATAAGAGAGGAAAGTGCTTTTTGGAAATTACATTAACAAACAGTTAAACCCCTTTAAGTGATAATATATCTTCTGATACCTAGATGTCATGGAAAGGACTGCTATATGGAAAAACATCTGAGTGACTTGACTGTGAATGACACAAAGACCTATATGTTACAAAGAGTTACTTAATCTAATGAATTTACCCAAGGACAGTAGTAACTCTCCCATTAGCGACTCTGAGCACTTAAGAAAAGTTGTGTGGCTAAGATAATTTTGTAAACTAAGATTAATGCTTTAAGTAATTAGATGAACTTATTAACAAGTGAATGTAACCATAGAAGGAAAATTGGATGTATGATCTCATGATTAACCATATATGGAAAATGTATGATCTCACTGAATCCTTTGTCTTAGAAATGTATAAAAACCATTGTATCAGAGTTCTTTCTTTGTTCAAAGCTTCAGGTACAAATCTGGCTCTGAACCTTGCGCAATAAACTGTCTCTGACTGGCCTGGGAATGTTTTTTAGTCCTTCCATTCCACTACAGGGGCAGGGGTGAAATTCAGCAGGTTCTGACAGGTTCTGGAGAACCGGTAGCGGAAATTTTGAGTAGGTTGGAGAACCAGCAAATACCACCTCTGGCTGGCCCCAGAGTGGGGTGGGAATGGAGATTTTGTAATATCCTTCCCCCAGGAGTGGGGAGGGAATGGGGATTTTGCCATATCCTTCCCCCAGGAGTGGGGAGGGAATGGGGATTTTGCAGTATCCTTACCCTGGAGTGGGGTGGGAATGGAGATTTTGCAGTATCCTTCCCCTGGAGTGGGGTGAGAAAGGTTAACATCACTGTGGAATGATAATTTTTATTATTTACCCTTGTGAGGGATTTTGCCATATCCTTCCCCCAGGAGTGGGGAGGGAATGGGGATTTTGCAGTATCCTTCCCCTGGAGTGGTGAGGGAATGGAGATTTTGCAGTATTGTTCCCCCAGGACTGGGGAGGGAGTGGGGATTTTGCAGTATCCTTCCCCTGGAGTGGTGAGGGAATGGAGATTTTGCAGTATCCTTCCCCCAGGACTGGGGAGGGAGGGGGGATTTTGCAGTATCCTTCCCCTGGAGTGGGGAGGGAATGGAGATTTTGCAATATCCTTCCCATGGAGTTCTTCCTCTCCTCGCGTTTTGCAACGTTGAGCCTAAATTATACTCCTCTTCCCCCCCCCACCTCCCAGGGTCGCTGAGTCCTTTGCAAAACCACCTCCCTCTGTAACTCCTCCTCCAATTCCCGCCGCTTTCCCTTTCGCAACTGAAGCGAATTCCCCTTCAAGTTGTGCTTCCCAATTTTGTCAAAATTTGGGATTTCAGTTCCCAGAACCACCCAGGCCCTCCTTTCTTAAAGTTGGCAAAGGCTGCCCCAGAACACTCTCCCTTTATTCCTGCCTTCTCCACGAATACATTTGACCCCACTTGGAACAATTTAAAGCCAATTAGTCTGCAGCCCCCCCTCCTCCCAGTTATAGGCTGGCTAGTGACTCACACACCCCCATGGTGATGGAGAGGAAAAAAAGCAAAGACAAAATCTATTCGTGGGCAATACCTTCTATGGGGCCAACTCTAAGAACTGGCAAACTTGTTCTTTTAGGAAGCCAAATGAAAGCATCCCAGGCAGGTGGCCATTTAAACTCTTCACTAACCCTCTCAAGGAACCACTTTGGTAGTCAGAACCCAGAGCTCCCCTTCCCCAGCTGAGCGTGCAGCGCCCGAGGGTTTCTTATCACTCCCCGCATTTTGCACTGTTGAGCCTAAATGACAGCCGGCCAGGCTCTCTGGCAAAAGAGCAAGGTGGAGCCCGACATTTGCAAAACAACCGCCCTCTCTTTCTTGTAGCCATTGCCTCTCCCAATCAAATCGGTGTGGCCGGTTACAAAAAGGAAGTGACTTTGTCCGCAAGGCAAACCCCAAACCTATTGCGCAAAAAACAACAACAAAAAACCCATAGAAACAAAGCTGATGATTCCGCGACTAACTTTTAAGATGGCTGGATTTCAACTCCCAAAATTCCTCGGAAGTTGAAAGGCTGCCGCCCTGTGTTCTTTCTGTACTAAGCTGCTTGGTCTTGTCTCTACTTGTAGATTTGACCTCATTTAATACGATCCAAGACCAATTAGTGTGCAAGCTCCTACTGAGAGGCTGACTAGTGCCCCCCACCCCCACAGGTTGCCAGGTCTGCTTCCAAAAAATAGCGGACAAGCGGGCGGGGGGTGTTTAAGTAATGAAAAAATTAAAAAAATATTACAATTAAATTATATATTTTCTTACAAACATTTTAACGTATTAAAATAATCACTTCAAAACTACTTAAAATTCAAAACATCAAATATAATAATATGTAAAATATTAAATTACATTTTACTTTGCTGTCGGGTGTATTTTTTATTTGACTGCGCAGCTTTGATCAATTCTTTGTGTTTAAGGAATAATTCTTTAATTTCAGTACAACGTTGAGAAATGTTAAAAAATATACAAAGTTCACTTCGAACTGATGGTACAAGCAGTCGGTTACGTTCGTCAGTCCACAAATTTCCCATGATGCTGAAAATTCGTTCAACGTTTTCATTTGATACCGGAATTGATGCACAATACTGGAACAGATTCAGTAAACTCGGAGCTGGCTCTTTCTTGAAAAAGTACGTCCACTTATCAAGGGATGAATCGCCCTGCAGATGAACATAAACTTGGTGTATTTGCACACTCCTCTCTTTCGTTTTAAAGAATTTGAAATCTCGCCGCTGTCACTCTCATCACTCAACGCTATTTTAGGTCAGTTGACACAAGCTACAATACATTTTAAAAATGTGAACTGTACATAATTTTATAATATATTTTTATTTTAATCTCATCATTAATTTTTTCAGAGAATCGAGTTCAATGGATATTCAATCTTTGTCTCATTCTAACTTATGAAAAAAAAAGACAAAACGCGATTCTCCTATCCTTATTCTCTTAGACTGTACAGCTTTAGATTACATACCATTTCATCATAAAGCTTTTGAATAAAAAAAATATTGTTTTCTAGTGTCTTGACCTTGAACACCCATTTGGTCCCTATTGGTTTTTTGTTCTCTGGTGCTTGAGCTGGTGAGTATACTCGCAGGTCCCTAAGACTCTCCTTTTCCCTTTCCATGGCTTGTTTCCATTTTTCTTTCTCTTCCTGGGGAAGGTCGAGCATCTCTTCATAGGAACTGGGTGTGATATTGCCTGTATGTATAGACATGACGTAATCTTCAAATCTCTTTGGTATTTTGTTTCTACTCGTTCTGATTGGTTTGTCAGGAGGTGTGTCTGTTTCATGCGGGTACTTGGCTTCTTTGTTAGTGAGGCTATCTAAATTCAAAGTGGGATGCTCTTCCTTCCATTCCTCGGCCCTTAATTCGTGGTGTTTGGGCCTGTGTGTTAGGGTTATGGTTTCTTTTGCTTTTTCAGTGATTGATTCCTCATTCCTTTGTTTATCTGAGTGCGTATCCCCACCAAGAAAAATGTCGTTGCAATGAAGCTTTGACCAATTTGAATGTTCATGAAAGTCCACAGATCTAGACACAATAAACTTGGTATTGCAATCCACGAACTTGAAACCTTTTGTTCCTGGTTCATACCCCATGAATCTTAGTGTTTTAGATATCTTTTCTCCTTTCTTTCTTAATTGTCTGGGGATATGAACATCCTCTGGGACACCAAATATATGCAGGTGAGCTAGGTTAGGTTTTCTCTTATACATTATCTCATAAGGGATTTATTAATTGAACTTGACCACAATCTGTTCAGTGTATAGTTGGAGTAATGCAATGCCTCTGACCAGAATGATTGGCTCATCCCTGCGTCTTCTAGGACACATCTCACCATTGTTTGGAGCATGCCATTTTTACGTTCTATGACTCCATTTTGAAAGGGGGGGAAAAGGTGAGTTTGAGTCCTGCTGTGGGGTCAGTCTGTAGGCGGTCGATGTCCTGTGCTTGTCGCGGAAGTATGTCGCTTTTCTGGGGAGTGGCAGGGTGGGTGCTTCGGTGCCGATGGTCACTCTGATGCCCCTCTTGCTTTCGGAGGTTTCTTTGCGGCTTGTGGCTGGCGCGGGAGGCTGGAACTTGGAGCCAAAAGCTGCCGCTAGAGTCTTGATGGCTCTCTCTATCTTGAGCTTGGTAGGCGAGCTCCTGTTGCTTTGGATTTGTTCCTCACAGTTGTCTTCGGGATGTTCCTCGTTTGTTTTGGGGCTCTGGCTGTTCCGCGCCATTGAGTTTGAATCCCGGCCCCCATTGGTTGTTGGCCATTCCAAGATGGCACCAGGAAAAGGGCGCAAAAATGGGTTCGGCTAGCTCTGGGTCGTCTGACTGTGCTGGCCTGTCCCTTACCGGAGTGGTAGTTCCTTGCATCAGCTCTGGGGCCTCGATCGCTGCTCCGTGGCTCCCGAGAAGGCTTTGGAGGTTCGCGATGAGGTTTTCTTCCCTGGTAGGCGTCTCCATTAATTTCAGTATTGATAGCCTTAGTTCATCTCCTCTCTGCGATGCTTCCTGTTCGCGATCACTTGCTTTCTCTTGTTGTCTCTCGTTCCTGGGCAGTGAGTTCAGATCGCCATCCTGCTCACTCTAAGTCGGTGTGGCTCTTGCTGTGGCACCTCTGGGTGTCAGTTGTGCAGCCATTTGTCGAGTGAAAGCTCTTGTGTTTATTCTGTTCTTCTTTTCAGAATAAACAGTTGGATCAGTCATTATTCAGAGTTATGGGTAACCATCCTCTGCTACCATTCTGTGAGAATGATGGATCTAACCCAATAACTCATAAGACACAAATATATCTTCTTTTAGTTTCTTTATTGCAGGACTGAACTAGTCTGGGCCCATTCAGTTGATAACCACTGACCTTTGTCCTTCTCTTACAGGTACACATCTGGAACTGCTGGATGGCCTCGTGGTGGGACCTCTTATACCCAGGGGGAGGAGTCAGAGGTAAGGTGGAATGATGGGATATGTGGTTGTGTTAACCCTTGCAGGACTATGAGGGCATGTGATACGAATGGGTTAGACATTTAACTTGACAATAAAGCTTAAAAATTGTGACTGTTTTCCTAGCCATGGTACTATAGCTGCAATCTGTAGTAAATCCTTGATTTTCAAGGAGCACAGTGGGGAAAAAAATGAGATTAAGATTTCACATAAAACAACCAAACTAATTTATTTATTTATAATTTATTTATAATTTAATTTCTATACCGCCCTTCTCTCAAAGGACTCGGGGCGGTGTACAGCCAATTAAAAGCACAATATATACAAACATCAAATTTAAAAATAATTAAAAATATTAAACAATTTCGGCCCGGAATTAAAACCCAAAAATTTAAAACACCCAATATAAAATCATTTACATAGATAGCCCGGCCTGGCGGAACAGTAGGGTTTTAAGATCGCAGCGAAACACACAGAGGTCGGAGATCTTACGTATTTCTGGGGGCAGTTTGTTCCACAGGGCAGGAGCACCCACAGAGTAGGCCCTCCCCCTGGGTGTCATAACTTGGCCATTGGCACCCTGAGGAGCCCCTCTCTGTGGGAGCGAACTGGCCGGTGGGAGGCTACTGGTGGCAGAAGTCGGTCTCGAAGGTACCCAGGTCCTATGCCATAATAAAAAGAAGGTACCGAAACCTGCCTAGTACTGACAATAAAGATAGCAAAGTGATGGGTAGGTGATCCTGCCTTTTAGGATCAAGGTTCAACCATGAATAATAAAGGAACAAGCAGTCAAGAAATGAGCCACAGAATAGATATTTGAATGCTGGGATGTATCTATAGTGGAGATTGAATAATATGTATCATGCTGAATGTGGCTGAAGCATATTAAAGCCATAAAAATAAAACAGATGGTTAAAAATAAAAGGAATGTAAAATTTTATTTAACCAAGGTTTAAAATAGATATCTTATTCCTGGTAACCATTTGTGGACTTTTGGTGACCAGGACTTAATTACAAGGTTTTAAGGGTTTCTTTACAGATAAAGAGATGAGATACAGGAAGAAGCTTCTCCACCAAGCCCATTAGTTGAAATGTTAGACAACTTCATACTTGTTATGAAGGGGAAGATATCATTTCTTTATATATTTCCTTCCTTCCCTGGATTTTCTACCTCCTATTTTTTTCAGTTTCTATTTAGTTCTTATCTTTTTAAATGTAGAGTTCAATAAAATTGTTACAAAAGAGTTTTAAGGACAGCGATTTTTCATCCATAGTCCAATAGCAATAGCACTGAGACTTATATACCGCTTTACAGCCCTCTCTAAGTGATTTACAGAGCCAGCCTATTGCCCCCAACAATCTAGCTCCTCATTTTACCCACCTTGGAAGGATGGAAGGCTGAGTCAACTTTGAGCCTGGTGAGATTCGATCTGCCAAATTGCAGGCCGCTGGCAGTTAGCAGAACTGTCTTGCAGTGCTGCATTCTAACCACTGCAATAGTCATAAAGCGCTTTTGCTATGCTGCTTCATGCCGCCCATTGCATGAAAGTTATCAACAAGTCGCCACAGCGATTTGATTTGAATGACTGAGAGTCATCCATGAAACAAGCACAATGCTTAACAGCAGGGGTGTCAAACTCATAGCCTGGGGGCCAGATCTGGCCCGTGGGGTGCTTAGATCTGGCCTGCGGGGCCACCCTGGAAACAGCAAAAGACTGGCCCGCTGTGCCTCTGCCAGGGAAAACAGAGCTTGGGAGGGCCACATGCAGCCCTCTTGGGCTCCATTTTCGCTGGCAGAGGGTTGCAGGAGGCTGTCGCAGCCGGAAACAGAGATCGGGAGCCTGTTTTTGCTGGTAGAGCTCTCGGTCCATCAAAGGAATATTCATGACAATAAAATCACCTTCATCTTTTAAGCACACACATCAGGGGTTCTAAAATTTTTTACTACCGGTTCTGTGGGCATGACTTATTTTGTGGGCATGGCTTGATGGTCATGTGGCAATTATTTAGGATTTAGCAGAGGTACTGGTCTACCAGGCTTTTAACTGTGTGCAGAGCTGTACCGATCTACCCATTTATTTTTGCAGGCACTGATCTACTCATGTATTTTTGCAGGCACCGGTCTACCCATTTATTTTTGCAGGCACTGGTCTACTCATTTGTTTTCTTTTAACACTGATCAGCTGTTGGGCGGCCCTTTGAAGCCCCGTGGCAAGAGTTTAAACAGTTTTTTTCCCTCTAGCCATCAGCTGGGGCTCAGGAGGCAGCAATAGATTGGTGGGACCAAATAAAAGGTAAGAATAACGCGGGAGTGGGTGGTTGGGGGGTGGGGGGGAGAACCGGTTCGGTGACATCATATCGTCACTGCTACCGGCTCGGCAGACCCAGGCCAAACTGGGAGGAACCCACCAGTGGCACACATCCTACACACCCAACAAAATCACTGGAGCAAATTACAAGCATAAGAAATGCAAAGAGGCTGCATCTTTCACTGATTCAGTGGAATTACTGACTTAATCTCCATAAAGCACCAAAGGGCAGGAGAAAAAATAATGGGTGCTTGGAAACTCATTAAAGAGTGATGCTAGAAGTAATGAGAAATTAAGTGAGAATTAATAAGTGAAACAACTTGCCTCCAGAAGTTGTAAGTGCTCCAATACTGGATGTTTTAAGAAGAGATTGGACAGCCATTTGTCTGAAAAGATACAGGTCTTCCTGCCTAAGCAGGATGTTGGACTAGTAGACTTCCAAGGACTCTTTCAACTCTGTTATTCTGACAGTAAGAACAATTGCCTCCCAGAGTTGTGGGTACTCCACTACTGGAGGTCTTCAAAAGAAGTCTAGACAATCATTTGACAGGGATGGAATAAGATCTCCTTGCCTTGAGCTGGGCGTTGGATTAGAGAGGAGAGGGTCAATCTATTTTCCAAAGCACCTGAAGGCCAGAAAAGGAATAATGGATGGAAACTGATCAAGGAGAGATTCAACTTGGAAATAAGGAGAAATTTTCAGACAGAGAGAGCAATCAACCCATGGAGCAGAAGTTGCCTTCGGGAGTTGTGGGAGCTTCATCACTGGAGACTTTCAAGAAAAGACTGGACTGCCATTTGTCAGAAATGGTGTAGGGTCTCCTACTTGAGTGGTGTTGGACTAGATGACCTATAAGATCTCTTCCAACTCTGTCAATCTGTTAGAAGACCTTTGAGATCCCTTTCAGCCCTATGATTTAGTGGTTCCGTGATTCCAGAATCTAGAGCAGTTTCCCAACCTTGTCAATTTTAAGGTGTGGAATTCAGTTCCCAGAATTCCTCAGCCAGCATGAGGGAGTTGAAATCCACCCCTCCTTTGGCCAGCCACCTATGAGAATGTCCTTGATTCCCACAGGAAAACTTTATTGTTTTGTCTAGCAAACCCCATCTAATTATTTGCCCCCTCCCGCTGTTGTGTGGCAACCCTGAAGCCTCCAAAGAGCCTTGGTGGCGCAGCAGACTAAAGTGCTATTAACTAGCACCAGCTGCCTGCAATTACTGCAAGTTCAAATCTCACCAGGCTCAAGGTTGACTCAGCCTTCCATCCTTTCGAGGTAGGTAAAATGAGAACCTGGATTGTGGGGGCAAGAAGCTGACTTTATATAAAAAAGAACACGGCTTAGGGTGGGGCCGAAAGCCCTACTAAGCAGGTATATACAAAAGTATGAAAGCTATTGCTTAATGCATTGTAAGCCGCCCTGAGTCTTCGGAGAAGGGCGGCATATAAATTGAACTAATAAATAAATAAATAAATAAATAAATAAATAAATAAATAAGATGGGCTCAGCCAGGTTCATTTCAGGGTTGACATCTAGTTTATCAAGTACTTAGGAGGCGGGGGCTTGGAAGCACAAACAAACAAAGCCAATGACTTAATAGCCAGCCATCAACACCCCAATCAACATCTAAAAAGCCACATACAACATAAATACAACACAGAGAACAGCCTAAAGCACACACTCTTCAAGAACTTCCTTGAAGATGGGTTCCAGCACGAGTCCAAAAGCTTGGAAGACTAAACCTCTGGTCTCAGTGACTGGTCTAGATTGGGTCCTGCAACATTATCCTGGAACACATATATTTCCCTTCATTTGTGAGTCATAAGTCACTTTATCCAGTGCCGTTGTAACTTCAAATGGTCACTAAATGAATTGTTGTAAATCAAGGACTCTCTGTAGATTAGGAACATTACAGCTTTGTTAAACTAGGATCCAACTAAAGTTGATATGGTAAGCATCAAGATTGGGTGTGCCAGGAGAGACTGAATGTGCCAGGAGACACTACATACACACATGTGCTTCTCCAATGAATTGAGATAAGACAGGAGGTCTCCTCTTTTGAGGTGGTTGTGTCATCCATTGTTGCCACAACTTTCTGGCTGGCTGCAGAGAAAATGCTTCTCCATGGAGCATATGGTACTATCAGCCCCTTTTCCATTTATATATGCACAGAAACCTTCTCCTCGCACTGGAAACCTGCAAAAAGCACAAGTAATTACTATGTTAGTGGTGACTGAGGGAAGAAATTAGCATTGTAGGAATAATCCTTCCAGGAGGATTACCAGCTTGAGAGCACAGGAAACATCAGCCAACACCGTGCCTTCAGGATGCACTCAGTGAAAAGCTAAGTCCAAGAGAGAGAGGGAGGGGAAGAGAAGAGAAGGGAAGGGAAGGGAAGGGAGGAGAAGAGGAGAGGAGAGGAGAGGAGAGGAGAGGAGAGGAGAGGAGAGGAGAGGAGAGAAGAGAAGAGAAGAGAAGAGAAGAGAAGAGAAGAGAAGAGAAGAAGAGAAAAGTATAAAGTGTATGTTTTGAAGTACAGTGTAAAGTGTAAAAGTAAAATTTTGGTTCAAAATTTCAGTGATCAATTAGAGCAGCGGTGTCAAACTCGTGGCCCATGGGCCGGATGCGTCATGCGCTGGCCATGCCCATCTCTGGTTTAGCAAAGGAAAAAGAAGTTGTGATATGTCACATGATGATGATGTGAGTTTGACACCCTTGAACTAGAGGTTTAAGTACATTCCTAGCACAGTTGAAGTACTGCCCTGAATCACTGAAATTTTGAATGGAAATTTCAGATTCACACTTTTCAATTCAAATTCCAAATGGTGTAGATTTGCTAAAGTGTTAGACATATATGCCTAATTTCAGATGTATTAGATTTTTAAGCATCTGACACTCCTGATAAATAGCCTTAAAACATGACAGATAACTTCAACAGAAATGAATGGTGCCACTTGGTTCTTTTACAGATGGAAGAATATGAAGTCTGGAAGTAGAATTGTGGATAATACCCTCCCAGAGTGGATTTTAACACTCTCCCTTTCTATCCTACTGATTTCTCTCTTTTATGTGCATATGCCGGCTATTTAATTAAGACCCTTGATTTGAAAACTATTTGATCAAATTGCCAAATCAGATCCCTTCTCCCAATCCAATTGTCTATTAGCTTAATTTGATCATTTGGTTACTTTTCCAATAAACATCCTTTCCAAAGAAGTTTGAATCAACATTCTGAATTATGGATATGAAATAGATCAGGGATAGTTGATATATCACACAGTTGATCTTTAACATGTACACATTTCCCATTTCCCTATTGTTAATAGAGTGGTGTTTCTCAAACTTGGCAAATTTACAAGGTATGGATTCTCAAAATTCACCAGGCAACCAGGAATTCTGGAAGTCCACTCACTTTAAAGATGTCAGGTTTGAGGAATCTTATCTTATAGAAAGTGCCTTTCAAGAAGAAGAAAAAAAAGCAAACTGTAAGTTTATGACAGATTGGGCTGTCTCGCCCCTGCTTACAAAAATAACAAAATTGGCAGGAGAACTATCTGCTCTTGGAGGTGGTGTATCATCTCAGCCATTCTGAACTTCTCAGTCCATCACAGCTGGCTAGCAGTGCATGGACCGCCAGATGTTACATACTATTGCCTGAGCAGTTGTTTTTTTCCTTTTTTCTCCCGTTTCTGTGTCTTATTTTTAGGGAGAGATGCTTAGTCAAAAATGATCCCAATTGTTATTATTCCTTCAGCCACTCTGACTGAAGCCTAATGCATATAAATGTTTCAAATGGGTAAATAGCTCTGTACGTTCTGCAAACAAATAAATAAAACCATACTTACTGATTTTTAAACTTTGTGCCATTGGACCATTTCCAGACCTGGTTAACTTCTCTTGAGAGATCAAACCAGTAATGAAAGGGACCTAATATACCCACCCAAAAATCCTAGGAGAAAGGAAATAATGTATAGTAAACTCCTCATTTAATACGCTAATTTTGGAAAGAAAATGTTATTTTTTTACTGTCTATTAAGTGTCAAAATACATCAATTGCCTCAATTTATTTCTTTTGTACAAAATCATAATCAACTAAAGTAAAGGTAAGGTATGTGTAAATGCCTTGTCAGCACTATTTCAGACAGAGTGGGCTTGTCCATTATTTGAGGGAGATAGTGACATAGAAATAGGTCTGTTGTATCCAAAGTCCACTAAAAGGAGGTCTATTAAATTAAGCTTTTTGCTTGATATACAGTACACATATCTGTTTTTAAATTTAAGATGCATTGGACAGAATTCAACACGAATATATTAGTTTTTGTTACTCATAATGGTAGCCCTCCTCAAATATTTCTTAATATTAATAACTCATCAAGATAACAAAAATATTTATGGCAGCTCTTATGCAAATAATATATTTAGCAATAGCACTTAGACTTGTATACCACTTCATAGTGCTTTACAGTCCTCTCTAAGCAGTTTACAGAGTCAACATATTGCCCCCCCCCCAACAATCTGGGTCCTCATTTTACCAACCTCGGAAAGATGGAAGGCTGAGTCAACCTTGAGCCTGGTGAGATTCGATCTGCCAAACTGCTGGCAGCCAATGATCAGCAGAAGTAGCCTGCAATACTGCACTCTAACCACTGCGCCACCACAGCTCTTATTTGGTTATTTGCCATCAAGTTAATGTCAACTCTTACTGATTACATAGATTTCACCTTCTCTTGGAGGACTTGTCCCCAACGTGGTCTTTCAGGTCTTCCAATTGACCATATGCCTTATTGTTGGTCATCCTCTTTTTCTCATTCCTTTGCCCTTTCCCACAGTTATAGACTTAAGAGAGCAGAGTCTTTTAAAATAGTCCTCGATATTCAACAGTAGCAGAGCCTGCCCGTTGTACGTCATAACGGTCATAAAACAATTTTATGACCTTTTTTTTTTTTTGCAGCGCTCATTAAGCAAAGCACAGTAGTCATTAAGCGAATCACTGAAGTCATTAAGCTAATGCCACAGTTGTTAAGCAAATCTATGATTCACTATGGGTGTGGTTTTGCCAAAATCTGGAAGTGCCAGTTTTTTGCAAAAGCATCATAAAACATGGTCATGTCACTGCGGTACATTGCAAGATTGTGTTGCCGAGCACCTAAAGCTTGGTCACATTATTGTGGAGGGTGCACGACAATTGGAAGTTTCAATCTGGGTCATAAGTCCCCTTTTTCGGGTCATTTGTAACTTCAAATGGTCATAAGTCAAGGACTACCTGTATATAAAGGGTTCAAAATGTAATCCTGATCACAAGGAAAGCTGAATTGGAAGAAGATGACTCTGGTTTAATAACTGGAGAAGAACTGCAGCAATAACTTGTACTATGCTGTTGAAGGATGGAAGTCTGAGTCAACCTTCAGCCTGATGGGATTCGAACTGCCAAATTGCAGTCAGCAGTCAGTCAACAGAAGTAGCCTGCAGTACTGCACTCTAACCACTGCACCACCATGGCTCATGCAAGCAGCTTCTTCACAGCAGAAAACCAAGTTTTTTAAAAAAAAAAAATTCTCAAGCAGACCTTACGTCATGCCTTCTATGCCTTAAGGACCTTATTTTCACTATTTATCTTTATTGATTAAGAGATCTTTTTTTGGTCACAGTGTTAGTCCTTTTTGAAGAGTGCACCATTTTAGAGACATTATTAGTATTAAATAACCAGAGAGGGAATGCCCGTGATGAGCTAAAATATAAAAGTCTGGAATACGTTTTTCCTTTAAGCTATTTTTGAAAAAAAATAAAAATAAGCATTTCAAATTTTACGGCATAAAATTTGGCCTTGCTTTACAAATCTGCCATTTTTGTTTGATAATGTGATAACGCTGAGGTGTTTGTTGTGGGAGAATGAAAGTTTCTAATTGTCGCTGAGTCTGATTGGCTAAGATACAACTTCAGACTTGCAAGTGATCTGCTCTTTGACCACAAGAGGAAGTCAAAGATTATAAAACTGTGTTTGACTTTATTGCATTTCATAATAAACAAGATGAACATCTGTTCACAACCACAACAAAGGTGGCAGCCACACTAGCTCTACTTCATGAGAAGCAATTTTGAGCAATGCTCAAATAAAATAATTCAAGCAATCCAAGTGACAGAAATAAAGATTGTTACTCTAGTGAGGCAAGCAAATGCAGAAACTTGTCAAACCATTGAGGAGGCTCTACAAGTTGATTTTTAAAAAATACAGAATGGACATCAAGAGTATTCATTACATTAGTGGAACTACAAGAGCTGCAGGTAAGACCTCTAGCCATAAGAGAAAATGTTCTGGATCTCCATTTCAAATTTAAATTAAAGAGCGAAAGTTAGTGCATGTGAGGCGAAAGTTAGGCGTGATCAAAATGAACATTAAATGTTAGGCCGATCGTATTTTTTTTTCTTACCCAATGCTAGATGGTCCCATCACAATCTAAGAATAGTACATATCATAAATATGTACTATTTGTACATATTTATGATATAAGTGGAAACTAATCAAGGAGAGAAGCAAGTTAGAACAAAGGAGAAATTTCCTGACAGTTGGAAGAATTAATAAAGTGGAACAATTTGCCTCCAGAAGTTGTGAATGCTCCAACACTGGAAATTTTTAAGAAGATGCTGGATAACCATTTGTCTGAAGTGGTGTAGGGTTTCCTGCCTGGGCAGGGGGTTGACTTCCAAGCAGTGGTGAGATTCAAGTAATTTAACAACCGGTTCTCTGCCCTAATAATTTCTCCCAAACAACCAGTTTGCCAAACAGCTCAGAAAGTTAACAACCAGTTCTCCCGAAGTGGTGCAAACTGGCTGAATCCCACCACTGCCTCCAAGGTCCCTTCCAACTCTGTTATTCTATTCTATTCTATTCTATTCTATTCTATTCTATTCTATTCTATTCTATTCTATTCTATTCTATTCTATTCCATTCCATTCCATTCCATTCCATTCTAAATAAAAAATAATAATTGTAGTGGTAAATGAACTTCAATAGTAAGTCAATATTTACTTAACTAAACAGATTAATTAGAATGGGAAAAAGGGAGTGGGAGTGACTGCCAACTTTCTGCTGGCTTCCTCACTGACTTTGCTCATGGGAAGCTGACAGGGAGTGTCGAAAGTAATGATCATGTGACCATAGGGTCCCTACAAAGGACACAGCTTTGTTAATAAAACAATTTCAATTCCACAGGAGTAATGGCTGCCAGATTTTTTATGCAGTCTTTTAGGTTAGTGGATTTTAGGTAGCGTGATTCAAAAATGTTTTGTTACCATTAGTTTGTAAAGCTGCCTGGAGCAGCTTAACACAGATAGAAAGAGGTACTGTTATGCAGCAGTAGGACTCTTAAGGAGTAGTGGAAAGAGCAGTAGAAGGAGGTCTAGTAGAAGCGAGAAAGCGTGGAGTAATGAGTAGTGAGTAGTAGCCTTTGAGTGCTTGTGTTTGTGTGTTGTGTTGGCTGTCTTGGGTTTTGAAGCCCACAGATTTGGGTATACATGAAAGAATAATAGATAATTGATTCAAAAATTGTTACGGTATAATATACCATTTGAGCTAACTTGACAAATAGACAAACACAATGAAAGTTTTAGTAGTAAATGGATAATAAATATAATATGACTGCTTTTTGTATTTGTGAATGCCAGGACAACAATGTAGTTGTTCATGATGTCTTCTTATTCCTTACCAATTCGTTCTGACTACCAATCACAGCCAAGGATGCATTAAACGAGGAACAGGTTATTAAACTGAGAGACCAATTCGTTTCTTCTTTTGATACATAGAAACATTTTTCTCTATATCCAATCCAGAAATCTGGGCAGGCAGCACCTTGGCTTTCAGAGGTATGACAAAGTGGACATGTTTCTGATTTTTTAACTGGAAGTAAAACAAAAAACACAAATCATACAGCTCACAATTAACTACAGTTCTGACAACAAAGTTGAATAGTTAATATCATATTAAGCTATCTTACATAAATTGGAATTTGTGTATACAAATATGTTTATAATGTAATTACATTATAAGGTATTTACAATGTAATTATAAGAGCCCTGGTGGTTAAAGTGCAATGTTGCAGGCTAACTCTGCCCACAGCCTGGAGTTCAATTATGATGGGGTTCAAATCCCAAAGATGCTTTTTCAAAAGGCAACTGGATTTTCTTTGTTTTGGTTTTTTTCCTTTTGAAAATGTTTCGCTTCTCATCCGAGAAGCATCTTCAGTTTTGACTGAATGATGGGGAATGGAAGGATTTGCAGCCCTTGGAGTCATCTGCTTGTTAGCACTTTGAAGATCAATCATTGGCTCTCAGAGATGCTCATCAGATGTTTACCTTTGGGATTGGCTGACATCTTGGCTTCCTAGCTTCCTCTTTATATAGTTCTCATTGTATGCTTTGGGATAGTTAATGTCAACTCTGAAGGTGGCCTGATGGAGGCCATTTTGAGGCTCCAGTGTTGCCACAATAGAGAGGGATAGGGAGGGTGGACTAGAGGTAGCTGGGATTTTGTAGCCAAAACAAAATAGTTTCCCCTGTGAACCAAGGACATTCCCACAGGTGGCTAAATAAAGGAGGAGTGATGTTACCAAGCAACTGGATTACACCCTGATTGGACCATGTGACTGTTTTGGGAAAGGAGAAAAACTTTTACTTTTAATTAGGTGAAAACTGTGGGAACATTTAGAGTCAGTTTCCAACAGCCTGTGCCAATATGATATATCCAATAAAACTATTTTTTGAGGAACCTACCTGCCTCAGAGTTCTGTTTGCTATGGGTGTATTACTTGGAACCCTGACAGTTAAGCTGTCTCTCTCAAAAGCCAGATGCTAGAGTAATGGCACAAACGTCCTGCTAAACAGGATCTAAAGTATTTTATGGCCTTATAACAGCAATAACATGAGAGCTATGACTCCATGGGATTCAGTGTCTCAGAGGGGGGAAATGATGGATGGGTACTTACATTGAAGTCAGGATATTTCTTCAAGTTTGATGCAGTCAGTTTACCAGAAAGCCCAGCAATTTTGTGATTTTCAGTTTTTTAACTGGAAGTACTGCAATTCTATATTTATGGTTGTATATTAGCTGGGGTCACACTCTTGCAAATTTACATCTCCCTGTGTGGCTTGGGTAATGGGTTGGTATATATCATTACCCAATGAAAAGCCATTTTTAGCCAATTTGGGGGAAATTATCCAGGTTTGGGAAGCACTAAAATTAAATAACCAAATTAACTTACTTATTTGTTTGTTTCTTTGATAGATTTCTATAGCCACCCATTTTAGCAAATGACTCTAGGCAGCTCACAATTCAAAACATATATTACAATTAAAACCTTAACAACATTTTAAACAATAAAAAACAGTAAAACAGTAAAAATACTGCACACCAGAACAACTAGACACAAGAACAGTTTTTCCCCAAATGCCATCACTCTGCTAAACAAATAATTCTCTCAATACTATCAAACTATTTACTAAGTCTGCATTACTATTAATCTTCTCATCGTTCCCACCCCCCATCTCCTTCCACTTATGACTGTATGACTGTAACTTTGTTGCTTGTATCCTTACGATTTATATTGATATTGTTTCTGGATTGCTTATTTGTACCCTATGACTATCATTAAGTGTTGTACCTTATGATTCTTGATGAACGTATCTTTTCTTTTATGTACACTGAGAGCGAATGCACCAAGACAAATTCCTTGTGTGTCCAATCACACTTGGCCAATAAAAAATTCTAATTCTAAAACTTGAAAATGACTAATTCAAAGTACATACAAAGCAAGATATCTGGTCTGTTAACACTCTAGCCAAGAGGCTGGGCCCTTGGCGCATGTAGCACCCCAAGCTCGGGAGCATAGAAAGGCTTTTAAAGCTTTGCAGAAGGCTAACAGTGTTAGGGCCATGGAATACGGAATATGAAAATGGAGTTGAGTATATCAGCAGAAACCTAAATGAAGACTAGCTACAGTAGGAAAAGATCCAGTTTGGGGTAGCAGTTAAGGCATCAAGCTAGAATATGGGAGTCTGTAGGTCCCAGTCCTGTCTTAGGCATAAAGTCAGCTGGGTGATCTTGGGCCAGTCCCTCTCCCTTGGCTCTAGAAAGAAGAGGGAAGGGCAAACCATTTCTCAAATCTCCCCCAAGATAACCTCAGGGATTTGTCTAGGCAGTTGCCAGAATCAAGGCACTCAAGAAGACCACACACATATACACACAAAGCTATAGAAGAAATGGAACACTTGAGTGGATGTCATAAAACTAGAAGATAAATGGTCAAGAATGAAATTTATCAAATCAAATGCAGATTTGTTTGCTGGATTATGCTATCTTCGTTCCCTTCTATAGGCTTGTGCTACCTCATTAACATAACAATCTTTGCTTCCAGGGCATTTGTAAGAGTAGCAAAAAAGCCCAGATGGCAATTACAGGAGTGCAATAATATTCCTTCCTTTTGGGATACACAGGCAACATGTACAAAAAGTCTGGATTTCAATTACACGGCAGCAAATTTCATCTTCACTTGTTTGACACATCCCACCCCAGCTACCTCCTTCCAAATCATTATGTGATTTACATGTATGTGGTGATCTTGATTTAAACAACAACAAAACAGGACAATGTTAAATAGAAATTTCTCATTACTTACCAGCCAATGAAATTATGACAATACTCAAAACGACGATCACAATAATAGCTACTATAATAATAATCTTTTTGTCTGAAATGTACTTATGTATGAGAGCTGAAAAACAGAGGAAAATATTAGGAGGTGAATTTCATGCTTTTATTGTGATAGCTTAGAATTTTTTGTTGGTTTTGTTGTCTTGTAAGCTGCCCAGGTTGTAGTCACACTGTAGCATACCGACAGACAGACAGTTTTAATGCTCTTTAAGGTAGGAGACTGCACATTTACTCCAAATGACTGGCTGTAATGTGTATGAACAGTTTTTGTATCCTGTATCATAGAACTATCTTCTTCCAGCTTTGTATGAAAGTAGGAAGTCCAAAATATCTGGAAAATGTTTGGTTAGTGAAGGTGTGCACTTGCATTTGTTGACAGTTAACGTTTGTGGTCTGGTTTGCAGCTGCTGATCCCACCCCAGATAAACCCTGAACGTCCCTCATCTCCCTCCCCCACCCTCAACAAGGAACGACTGAAGAAGGCAGTCAAGAGCACCTCCATGGAGCCCAGAAGCACAGCCTTGGCATCTGTTGTGTGTGGCCATCAGATTTCTTTCCCCACAGAACAGATTAAGTGGGTCTGGAATGGCTTAGATCCTCCATCTTTCTCATAGTCGTGGGAGACTCAAAGTCAATCTCAATCCCAACACTCTTAAATGCCCAACAGCCTGCCAGAAGAAAAAGCTGGCAATACTTGTGAAAGTGTCCTGTCCAAATCCTTTAATTTAATATCACAAAATACAGTTCAAGTGCTCCCTGCAGAACAGCACAGTGAAAAATAGAGCATGCCACCCCAACCTCCTCATTTTCTCCAACAGCATTATAGCAATTAACCAGATCTTGTTCTTTGAGACAAAGAACAAATATCCATTTCTTCCCTCTCAGATGGCTGACCTGGACTTTTCTCTCCAACCCTAATGGCCAAAAGTCAGTGGCAGGATTTTGGTTTGGTCCTGGAAATGGGAAATGCTCACCAAGGTGACATGGGAAATTCACCCAAAGTACAATATTGCCCTACAGTTGGCTTTGTGGGAATTTTTTCTTTTTGAAAAGAGGAACACTCCCAAGTGTCAGCATTCCGAGTAACACACCCATTGAAAACAGAACTCTGAGGCAGATAGATTCCTCAAAGAACATGTTTATTGGATACATCATATCGGCATACTTGGTGAAAACCAACTCTAACAGTTCCTGCGGTTTTCACCTAATTAAAAGAGTAAAATCCCCCCTCCCAGGTGTCATCGGTCATATTGTCCAATTAGGATGGATGGCAGGCTCGTTTCCTCCTTCAACAGCCACCTGTTACAATGACCTTGGTTTCCACAGGAAAACTTTTTGTTTTGACCGTTAACCGCAGTGGTGGGTTTCAAATTTTTTTACTACCGGTTCTGTGGGTGTGGCTTGGTGGGCGTAGCATGGCTTGGTGGGCGTGACAGGGGAAGGATACTGCAAAATCTCCATTCCCTCCCCACTCCAGGGGAAGGTTATTGCAAAATCCCCATTCCTCCCGATCAGCTGGGACTCGGGAGGCAGAGAATAGATGGGGGTGGGGCCAGTCAGAATTGGTATTTACCGGTTCTAAGAACTGCTCAAAATTTCCACTACCATTTCTCCAGAACTGGTCAGAACCTGCTGAAACCCACCTCTGGTTAACCGGGCTATCTATTCCCCCCCCTCCCTTCCTCCTCTCAGGCTTCGTGTCAACTATGAGGCAGCACAAGATGGCTTCAGCCAGGTTCACTTCAGAGTTGACACCAAGTTCTTCTCAAAACCAGGGAAAAGAGTGGTCCTGTTTCTTACATAAGTGTAGCCCAGCTCCACCCACTTTTGCTCCATTACACACATACCCCATAAAGATTACAAAGCATGTGTCTACCTTTGTTTTTACCAGCATTTCTTGTAGGTTTTGCATCAGAGTTTCCAAGAGCAGATTCAGTTGTCTCCTTAGAAGTCAATTGCTCACTACATCCAGAATCTCTTTCTGCCCCTAAAAGAATGCAGAAGACCCCAAGTAAGACAATACACAGAGATGTGGTCTACTTTTGTTATTAGGAAGATGCTGCCCACAATTCCCAACTAGGGCTTCTTCCTTCTCAGTCCAAAAAATCATAATAATTAAAGAAATATTTTAAATAGCTGAAACTTCACCAGACCCTCAAATCTTGCAAGGCTGATCATTCAGAGGCAGAACTCAAGATAACTTCCAAAAATCTTAGGAGTTGATAATCTTGCAAAATTTCAGGTAATAATATGTGAGGGGGCGGGGGGTGCCCTTGAGATAGGATAATACAAAAGTCTAGATCTGGGGTATTTCCATCGCTCTTGTGGTGCATATTAGAAGACCTTGTTTTTATATAAACAGATAATATAGTATATTGCTGCAGGTCCCATCCCCAAGGGAGATACACCTGGTGGGACCCAGAAGAAGGGCCTTCTCTGTGGTGGCTCCCTCTTTCTGGAACATCATCCCCCTCCCCAGAGATTAGAACAGCCCCCACTCTAATACTCTTCCGGAAGGTGCTGAAGACCTGGTTCTGCCAGAGGGCCTGGGGAATCCAGAGCGGGATGGAGCCCATTGAATGGCTCGTGTGTGATGTGCTGTTGCTGGGGCAGGGAGTGATTTTATTATATTATATTAATTTATTTGATTCTTTTTTATTAGTTTTATTGTTTGAAATGAGGTTTTATATTCTGTAAGCCGCCTTGAGTAGCCATGGGCGAATAGGCAGCAATATAAATTCAATAAATAAATAAAAATCAAATAAATATTGCTGAATTCTATCTGAAACCAATATTCCACACAGAATCCCAGATGTGATCGTTAAAGAGCCTCTCTCCATTTTAGGAGATCATCTGGAAGAGTCCTTTCAGATGGTCTTCCTGGTTCATCAGCTTTTGAGTATTTGCTCCCAATATAGCTCTTGCTATAAGAACCAAGGCTGACTGGAGAAAACAATCCTACTGGTAACCTGTTCTCTTGCCAGTTTCTCTCTAATTCTATCTTGAGTCCAATCATCTCCAAATATTGCAGATCAAAACTTTGGCCCATCCAAATTTGCTTTTTCAACTCATGCCTGTCTTACATCTTCTGATTCCTCTGCTTAGAATAGAGAGCAATGTTTTTAGTCATAGAATCAGTTCTATGGAGATTCTCAGTCATCCAGGTCATGGTTGTCCCAAAGGTGCTTTTTCAGGAGGCAACTGGAGTTCTTTGGTTTTTCCTTGAAGATGTTTCTCTTCTCATCCAAGAAGCTTCCCCGCCATCCAGTCAAAACTGAAGAAGCTTCTTGGATGAGAAGTGAAACATCTTCAGAGAAAAAAACAAGGAAGTCCAGTTGCCTCATGAAAAAGCCCCTTTGGGACCTAGAATCAAGGAAGACTTTTCCTTTGACTTCATCATTACCCTAGTGCTTTCCTCCTGCTTTCTTTAGTTCTCAGCTAGGGGAAAGAATGATCTGAATGCCTCACCTTTCATTTCTCCTGGCATCTTCCAAGCTGTCTGGGTTACCAAAATAAATAAATACATACATAATCAGGATTCAGACTGCATGGAAAGAAAATAAATTAATGTTACTTATTTCTGCACGCAATATCGTTGACATATTTCTGTAGAGAAGATGTTCCCTTAAATTACTCTTCTTCAAAGTGCTGCCCTCCACTTGAATCTTATTGACTGGAATGGCCAGAGGTGTTGTGGTCCGCCAGCAGCCTGCGGAGCTGGTAGCGGAGTTGGACAGTGAGTAGGTTGGGGAGGAACATGGGCCAGTCCTGGAGTCTGGGGAAGGCCCGGACAAGGGCTCTGCGTCGGAGGCAGTGATAGGGCCAGGGCCATCTGGGAGTGATGCGTGGACTCCGGAGTCCCCAGAGTCAGACAGCAGAGAGGCAGAGGAACCGGAGGAGCCTGTTCCTAGTGTACGCATGCGCAGAAGGCAAGAGCAGCTAAAGCAAAAGGGATGACTCGGGAGTAAGGTCAGGAGATGATTGGCCCCTCTCATAAGGCTTAAAAGAGAAACAAAGGATTGGGCCTTTTTGCAGGAAAGCAATGTTGCTAACTCTGTTTCCAGTCGGCGTCTCTTGTTTGTTTCTGAACTTCATGGGGCTTTGCCAAGTAAGGTCTTTGGCAGGGTGTCAAAGAAGATAAAGGTTGGAGATTATCCCAAAGGACTTCTTCCGAAGGATTTGTTTTACAACTAATTGGGACTCAGCTGGGAATGAATGTAATTCTCAGCTGTTATAATAAAATAGGTTTATTTGAGACTAGTTGTGTCTTGTAATGACTCAGTAAGCCTAGGTCACAACAAGAGGTTGTGAGATCTGTTATCCAATATATCTCTTAAGTACCAGATTGAGGAAGGCAGCTTTAGACAATAAAAAGTCACATCTGGTTGTATGAAATGTATCTATCCATCCCAGCATTTGTTTAGTCCAGCTGCAAACATCTAAGGTCTTTCCCACATCAATTACAGGTAGTCCTCAACTTACAACAGTTCATTTAGTAACCATTCAAAGTTACAATAGTACTGGGAAAAGTGACCTATGACCATTTTTCACACCAATGACCACTGTAGCATCCTCATGGTTACGTGATCAAAATTCAGACTCTTAGCAACTGATTCATATTTATGACAGTTGCAGTGTCCCAGGGTCATGTGATAGCAATAGCACTTAGACTTATATATTGCTTCATAGTGCTTTGCAGCCCTCTCTAAATGGTTTACAGAGCCCGCATACTGCCCCCAACAATCTGGGTCCTCATTTTAATGACTTCGGAAAGATGGAAGGCTGAGTCAACCTTGAGCCTGGTGAGGTTCAAACTGTCAAACTGCAGGCAGCCGGCAGGCAGCAGAAGTAGCCTGCAGTACTGCACTCTAACCACTGCTCCACCGTGGCTCATATGTTCCTCTTTCATGACCTTCTGGCAAGCAAAGTTAATGGGGAAGCCGGATTCACTTAACAACCATGTTACTAACTTAACAACCACGGTGATTCACTTAACAACTGTGTCAAGAAAGGTCATAAAATGGGGCAAAACTCACTTAACAAATGTCTCACTTAGCAACAGAAGTTTTGGGCTCAATTATGGTCATAAGTCAAGGACTACCTGTATCTCACATGGATTAACTAGATTTGCAATGCTCTGAACCTGGAATATTGTCCATGTAAAAATTAGGAACGGATAGACTCAATGTATTTTAAATGAGGCAGACCAGTGGTGGGTTGCTACCAGTTCACACCAGATCGGGCGAACCGGTAGCAGTGGGAAGCTCCGCCCACCCACACGGATGCTTCTGCACATGTGCAGAAGCGCCGTGCGCATGAGGGAACTGGTAGCGACGGGATTTGGAACCCGCCCCTGAGGCAGACATATACAAATTAATTACCTTGACAGTTATATAATTTATCTGGAACTCTTTGTGAAATTGAGATAAAAAAATGGAGCTCAAAATCAAGAGTATTTATATTTCAAATGCATATACAACCTAATCTTAAGAGCTATATATTTATCACATCATTTCTTTTTTAGGAAGTATGAAAAACAATGCTCAATGGAATGATGAAGGGAAAAGAGGCTATCGATCAGGAAAATGCATATAAGAGAATGAAGCAAGAAATCAAGGTGAGAGACAGATATTGCATGTGTAAATAAAAATAAATGACAGCTGTGCAAACACATGGTGTAGGAAAGCAAAGAATAGGTAAGACTACAAAAAGAGGAACAACAAAGATTGTGATGGAAATAAATTGTTTCAGAAATGGATAAGAAGGGCTAAAGAAAGAAAACCACCTATATATATACATACATACATACATACATACACACACACACACACACACCACACACACACACACACACACACACACACATATATATATATATATATATATATATATATATATGTTGCTCACATTGCTCCTAGAAGCACGAAGCCGAGAACACCAGCCTGAAGATGACGAATGAGACTTCGTCGAAACGTTGCCAAGACACCTCCAATTTTACGTGGGAGAAAACCCGAATAACCAAAGACCTACATACAAACACCCGCGAAAACCTCAGAATATATATATATATATATATATATATATATATATATATATATATATATATATATATATATATATATATATATATATATTTGTTTATGTAAGTTTTCACGGGTATGTATGTGTGTATAGTTGATATTTCGGGTTTCTTCCCGTGTAATTGTGGATATATCCCTAAAAGGGTAGAAGCGACGTTTCGACAGAATCCCATTTTGTTAGTACAAAATGACTGCTGACATAAGCCTGATGATGGCAGATGGGATTCTGTCGAAACGTCGCTTCTACCCTTTTAGGGATATATCCACAATTACATGGGAAGAAACCCGAAATATCAACTATACACACACATACACACACACACAACACACACACACACACACACACACACACACACACACACACACATATATATATATATATATATATATATATATATATACATATACATACATACATACATACATACATACATACATACATATATACATACATATCTCCTCCTGATGTCAAGTTTTCTCTTGATTTTAAAATTCCTTAGGAAAATTATATTTGTTGCTGTTGTCAGTTGTGAAATCATGTCCAACCCATCACAACTCCATGGAGAACGTTCCTCAGGCCTTCCTGTCCTCTACCATCCTCTGGAGTCCATTTAAGCTCATGCCTACTGCTTCAGTGACTTCATCCAGCCACCTCATTCTCTGCCGTCCCCTTCTTCTTTTGTTCTCAATTGTTCCCAGCATTCGGCTCTTCTCCAGTGGGTCCTTCCTTCTCATTAGGTGGCCAAAGTATTTGAGAAAATTCTATATGTCACCACAACTTAATCCTTTATATTTAGTTATAATTTCTCTTCTATAATATGCTTCTTGTAATGGCAGACACAAAGGCATTTTTGGACACAATGTGTATTGATCCGTATTACCGTATCAATATGGCACACCTAACAAAATTATTTTTAAAATCTATATTGACCTTTACTTTATCACACCATAAGTAACCTGCCACCCAAAGTTTAAATCGTGTCTTTCTAACTCCAATAGCCTTTTATTTCTCAGCATTAAAGCTGCTGGCCTTTCATAAGGCTTAACAGTGTGATTTTTCCAAGCAATTAGGCAGAAATAAGCAGCAAGAGATAGTAAGTCTCTGATTTTCAAAGAGCACAATGAAAAAAATGAGATTGATATTTCATGTAAAAAAGACTAAACTAATGACAACAGGTATCCTAGCCAGTTTAGTATTGACAATGAAGACATCAAAGTGATGGATAGTTTCTGCCTTTTAGGATGAAGATCCAACCATTAACAATAAAGGGACAAGCAGTCAAGAAATGAGCCACAGACCAGAACTTGGTAAAGCAGCTACGAAGACCTCAGAATAAATATTTGGATGCTGGGATGTATCTATAGTGTGGAGATTGAATAATATGTATCATGCTGAAGCATATGTAAGTTCGAGGATATTATTTGAAGAGAAGAATCATCAGGATTATTAAACTTTTGTATTAAATCTCTGAATGAGCCAGTTTAGCATAGTGGATAGAAATGGGGAGATTGTGAGATCTGGTCCCATCTTAGCCATGAAGCTGGCTGGGTGACTTTGGATCCTCTCCCTCAGCCCAGAGGAGGAGGCAGAGGATGGGGGGCAGAAGTGGAGGCAGAGGTGTACGAAGAAGGGGAAGGGGAAGGGGAAGAAGGAGAAGGGGAAGGGGAAAGGGAAGGGGAAGAGGAAGAGGAAGAGGAAGGGGAGGGGGAGGGGGAGGAGAGGAGGAGGAGAGGAGGAGGAGGAGGAGGAGGAGGAGGAGGAGGAGGAGGAGGAGGAGGAGGAAATAGTAATAGTAATAGTAGCAGTAGTAGTAGTAGTCAAGGGCAAGCAATTTCCTAAAATCTTTCAAGAAAACTACAGGGATTTACATAGACAATCTCCAGAAATCAGTATGGACTTGAAAGCATGCATGCATACAGATACTATATTAGGAAGAAAAAAGCCCCCATCACCTTGGCCAGCTGGTATTCCAACACTGACTTTGGAATTTTTTCCCTTAACATTTAATCAGAATATGCCTACCGGTACCTATAACCACCATTTTGTGCTCTGCCCTCTATTTGTAGATTTTGCATTTCTTCCAAAGTCAGGTGCTGATGCTTGGTGATAATTTTAGACTGTCAGATACACACAAAGAATCAGGAGTCAGGACCATATGTTAGGTTGTAGTCCAGAGGATGTATTCCTCAAGCCTATACAAAAGAAACTAGCCAGCTAACGTTCAATATAAAATTGGCGCCAGATAAGCTTTAACAGAATTCAAAAGGTGTTGGACTTAGACCTTAGAATGAGCGCTTCCAGCTCTTTCATCTTTGTCCTACACACACAAAGCCCTATTGTATCTGCCTTCCACCAGCTGCTCCGGAGAAATGGTGAATTCCCCACTTCCTTTTTCAGACTTTTCACGGAAAGTTTGCCAAAATATTCCCAAGTGCTCCTCTCTTTCCGAGGGTGGGGGGATGGTTTGGGGACTTAACTTTTACTTTGGAGGACCTCAACAATGCTAGATCATTTCTTCCAATCTTCCTTTGTATATTGTTTCTTTTATTCTTCAAAGACCCTGTTTTTATGCACTGATTCCTCTGTCAGCAATACCGAACAAGTCAGGCTATAAGTATCAGGACATTAAAGAAATTTGCTAGGCTATCCCACCTCCTTTACATTGCAGCCATCAATTATCCACAAACTTCCACAATAGCAGTGAGAGCTCTATTGCCACGCATTTCATTTAAATGAAGAAATTTATAGCCTGTTTTCCTGACTTTCGTTTCCATTTTATTTCTGTCTGGTATTCACTATCCCCCACCTCCCTTCATATTTGTTCACCGCAAATCTAGTAAGAGTTACCTGCAGGTCTTAAAACTCATTAGCACGAAGATCAAAGAGGACCATTCCTGAAAAGGTTGAAGTCTTCCAGGGGTGTCTGAAATCTGTAGTGAGAGAAAGACTGAGCCAGGGCAGAATAGAACAGCACACAACAGCCAGGTGAGCCTGGATGGTTGGGTGTGGCCGGGTAGAAGCAGGTGGGTTGGTGAAAAGTAGTGGGAGTGGCTAGTTTACTGCGACTGATTTAGTGCAGCCAGTTGGTAAGGATGGGTGGATGTGACTGGATAGGTACCAATGGTTTGGTGCAGATGGGTCAGAACAAGTACACATACTGGCTAACTGGACATGGACACAACTCAGTGCCCACCAGCTCACCTCCACAAGCTGCCGATAGCCAGGCACGCGCACATGTGCACACATAGACACACACAGCACACTAAAAACCTGCCAACCATGCCCAGATTTGGGCAGAAGGACCTCTCTTTTATTATTATTTATTTATTATTTTATTAATTATATTTATATACCGCCCTTCTCCCAAAGGACTCAGGGCAGTGAACAGCCAAGATCAGATACATAAATATAAAAGTTAAAAGCAATTTAAAACCAAATTAAATACTTTGGCCCACAATTAAAAACATCCCATTAAAATCCAATTTAAAATTTAAAACCGTTAAAATTAGGCTAGCCCGGCTTGCTGGAATAACAAAGTCTTTAGGGCATGGCAGAAGGTGCGCAAGTCCGGGATCCTCCGTACCTCTGGAGGCAGCTCATTCCAGAGGGCAGGAGCCCCCGCTGAGAAGGCTCTCCCCCGGGGGGTCGCCAGTTGATATTGTCTGGCCGACGGCACCCCAAGGAGGCCCGCCCTGTGGGAGCATACTGGCCGGTGGGAGGCTGTCGGGTGCTCATGCACATACACACACACACCAGGGGTGGGTTCTAAATTTTTTTACTATCGGTTCTGTGGGTGTGGCTTATTTTGTGGGCGTGGCTTGATGGTCATGTGACAATTCTTTAGGATTTAGCAGAGGTACTAGTCTACCAGGCTTTTAACTGCTTGCAGAGCTGTACCGATCTACCCATTTATTTGTTGCAGGCACTGATGTACTCATGTATTTTTGCAGGCACTGGTCTACCCATTTATTTTTACAGGCACTGATCTACTCATGTATTTTTGCAGGCACTGGTCTACCCATTTATTTTTGCAGGCACCGGTCTACTCATTTGTTTTCTTTTAACACTGATCAGCTGTAGGGCGGCCCTTTGAAGCCCTGTGACAAGAGTTTAAACAGTTTTTTTTCCTTATAGCCCATCAGCTGGGACTCAGGAGGCAGCAATAGATTGGGGGTGGGGCCAAATAAAAGGTAAGAATAATGTGGGGGGGGCACAGGGGGCGCGGGGGGGCAGAACCAGTTTGGTGATGTCATATCGTCACTGCTACTGGCAGAACTGGGCGGAACCGGGAGGAACCCACCACTGGTCCCATGTTGTTAGTTGGTGTGACTTGTTTCACATTGACCCAGCCATGCTCACACAGTTGTACCCAGCTGGCCATGCATACTTGGCCATGCCACCTGGCTGCAGTGAGTCAATGCCGAGCTGGCTGAACCCACTCCTTCATGCCCACCCATCCATGTCTATCCGACCTGGCCACTGTGAGTCATCATAGACCCATGCCAGGGGGATTTGCCACTGAATGCTCTTTTTTTTTTTTACCTTTCTCCATAGTTACTCCTTGAGTCTTCTGTTCAGGGCAATTTCAAGTTGGATGCATATGAAAGCCTAGCTTTGCAGGGCATTCTAGGAGAATGAAAATGATACTTAATTCACACGGATATGGTGTTAATCATTGACATAAATGATTAACTGCCATTTCCCGCCTTGTCTTGGAGACAGGCGATTGAGAGATAAAAGGCACTAGCGGTTGGTTTTATTGCCATATGTTGCATGCGAGGTGTCCATATATGAAAAAAGTTATTAATATTGGAAACTAGTGTTTCTAGGAAAGAAAAAGTGCAGATGACAAACAGTGATCAGTCTCATTCGAGACAATGATGAATCCACATACAGATGGGAGTTTGAACAACTAGCCTCGTGGTGAGACCGGAAGAATCTGGAACTGAACACACTCAAAACCGTAGAAATGGTGGTAGACTTTAGGAGAAACCCTTCCATACTTCTATCTCTTACAATACTGGACAACACAGTATCAACAGTAGAGACCTTCACATTTCTAGGTTCTACCTTACCGCAAGATCTAAAATGGACAGCTAACATCAAAAACGTCATCAAAAAAGCACAACAAAGAATGTTCTTTCTGCGCCAACTCAGAAAGCTCAAACTGCAGAAGAGCTGCTGATTCAGTTCTACAGAGGAATTATTGAGTCTGTCATCTGCACCTCTGTAACTGTCTGGTTTGGTTCTGCAACCCAACAAGACAGACATAGACTTCAGAGGAAAACTATTGAGGACCTGTATACTGCACGAGTCAAAAAGAGGGCTGTGAAAATATTTACAGACCCCTCACATCCTGGATATAAACTGTTTCAACTCCTACCCTCAAAACGACACTATAGAACACTGCACACCAGAACAACTAGACACAAGAACAGGTTTTCCCGGAACGCCATCACTCTGCTAAACAAACAATTCCCTCAACACTGTCAAACTATTTACTAAGTCTGCACTACTATTAATCTTCTCATCGTTCCTATCACCCATCTCCTCCCACTAATGACTGTATGACTGTAACTTTGTTGCTTGTATCCTTACAATTTATATTGACTGTTTCCTAATATGATTTGATTGCTTATCTGTTCCCCATTAAGTGTTGTACCTTATGATTCTTGACGAATGCATCTTTTCTTTTATGTACACTGAGAGCGTATGCACCAAGTCAAATTCCTTTTGTGTCCAATCACACTTGGCCAATAAAATTCTATTCTATTCTATTCTATTCTATTCTATTCTATTCTATTCTATTCTATTCTATTCTATTCTTTCTTCAACAATGTTGTAACTTCAAATAGTTGTTAAACAAATGGTTGTAAGTCAAGGACTTGACTTTTTTATAATGGAGGAGGACAATAATTAAGTGGAAGACAATAACTAAGAATCCTAGTTTTCATGGCTAGCCAATTGGGAGGACTGATGGGGAATTACAGTCCAGTGTTTCTAACCTGATTTTATGAGCCTGTCCACAAACAAGCTTTTTCTGCCTCAGTAATTAACAGGGGAAGAATAAGAAAAATGGAAATTATAAATCTGAAAATGGAGATATTGTGGGAGGCATAAAAATAGAGGGAGTAAAAACAACTACAACATCATAAAATAAAAAGATTACCAATATGTACAAGTAAATGATGAAAGATTAAAATTATATATAAGTAAACAATATATTATTATGATTATTATTATGTTTAAGCAAAGAATATATTACTATCATGATTATCATTGGTTATCATTAGCAACATTATTATTAATATCAGTGTTTTTAACCAAATTGACTCAGACAATACACTGTTCTAATAAGCACTTACGTTGGTTAAAGAAAAAAAATGTATAAACAAAAAAACAACAATTACTACAACATCTCTAAAGTTTCTTTTTCATTTGACATGCTATATTTAAAAATGCAAGTATAATTTATTCTATTTCATTTATTGAACTCTATTTTTAAAGTAATATAATAGGAGTGCACACAGGCTTTTTTATGGGCTCAAATATTTGCTGGAGATGCCACAAAATCATATTCATTTAGAAGTCACTTCCTTTTATGCTCCTTTTCTCACCCACAACAGGTTGGTATAAGAATTTAGCAGTTGTTTCCTTAGACAGTTTCTCTTTGCTCTGGGGTGGCATAGCCATTGCTGAAAAAGACAGTCAACGTTTACGGGGTGGGGGGAGGATTTTGTTTTTAATTCTGCATGCAACTCCTCAGATGAATACAGCGAGTTTCTGACAAATCCAGTGAAGCTCTGCACTGCAGATATCAGAGGTAATTCCTTTCTTTCTTATAACACCGCAGTCAGCCGTTAAGGGTTGAGATCTATGAAGGGAAAGAAAAAGCACTTTCAGTTTGGGAAACGGTAAACTAATGCCACTTGTTTATCAACAGAAACACCTGCCTTCTACAACCCTCTCCCCACTCTTTGTCACTTCCACATACACACACACACATACATACACACAGAGAAACCTATGAGGAGGAGGGTGTGGGGTCTGGTGGGGTGGGAAGCAGGCACAAGGCTGCATAGACCCCAAGGGGCAGGAAGTGGAGTATGGGGTGTTTCAGATGGCGGAGCAGGCTTTGGGTGCTGAGAGCAGGCCTCCCCCCCCCCTCTCTCAATCTCTCTCTCTCTCTCTCTCTCTCTCTCTCTCTCTCTCTCTCTCTCTCTCTTTTACTTTGTTCTGCAAAGAATACTACATCCAAAATATTCCTTCCATGGTATTTGAATACTCACAGCATTTGGTTTAATGGTGAGCCATTGTCCCACATCCACTTCTCCTCTGGCAATCTGACTGTGAGCCCAATCCATGAATTCTTATCCTTGATTATGTCCTGGACAAATTTCTATAAAATATCATTTGATTTTTATTACAAGGATGACTGTTGGAATCCCTAATCATGTCCTATTACTGAAGTTGTGTTAAGTTCCTCCAAATGAATTGTGCCTCTGATGCAGTGGGGTACTTTGCCCCATTTGTTTATCCTTCAAGTAGAAAAGGATGGAATAGATGACAACTAAGCATCAAAGATCAATAGAAACAATCATGAGAGAAAGTCCCTAGTATGTATTCACTTGGCTGATGCCACTTTCTCTGAAGTATCACCTGAAACCTGCTGGAAAACCCTAGCCCGGCTACTGCAATCTTGCTAATTTAAAATGAAAAATAGAAAAAGTCAGAAAGTAATGGATTCTTCTCCTGCAACAAATTCTTTTACCTGCTCTCTTGTATTAGAAATCATTAACAGCTGAGATCCTTTTGCTGCACAGTCCCTGCCGCTTTGTTTCCAGGACAAGATTGAAGTAGAAAACCAGTAGCATTTATCCTCGTACAGAAGCCACGTCCTAGGACACACATTGCAGGATGCATTCTCTAAGAAAGGTAAATAAATCTTTTTAAAATTCACATTATTGAGTCTGCCTTTGTACCCCAATAACTGTCTGGCTTGTCACAGCAACCAAACAGGGCAGGTACAGACTTCAACAGATAGTTAGGACTGCAGAAAGAAATAACTGCAACCTGCCTGCCTTCCTGTCAAGGCGATTTGCTCTGCACTTTTGCTAGCAGCCAGACAACAGAGTGGGAGGAGGAATGATTGGAAGTTATGGATGGCTGGGAAGGAGTTGAGGAATTCATGTGCACCGTCTTACACCTCAAGGTCGAACGATGAGAGCCGAACAGACCAGTGGTGGGTTTCAAGTTTTTTTTACTACCGGTTCTGAGGGTGTGGCTTGGTGGCGTGGCTTGGTGGGCGTGGCAGGGGAAGGATACTGTAAAACCTCCATTCCCTCCCCAATCTAGTAGAAGGTTACTGCAAAATCCCCATTTCCTCCCGAACAGCTGGGCAGAGGCAGAGAATAGACAGGGGTGGGGCCAGTCAGAATTTTTACTACCGGTTCTCCAAACTATTCAAAAGTTCCGCTACTGGTTCTCCAGAACTGGTCAGAACCTGCTGAAACCCACCTCTGATCTATGACCTATCACCTGGTTGTTTATATGTACACTGAGAGCTTATGCCCCAGAGACAAATTCCTTGTGTGTCCAATCACTTGGCCAATAAAGAATACAGAAGAATAAAGAAAGGATTTGTAATCAAGTGTACTGGTGTTTTTCAAGCCCTTTACAATAATGCTATTTTGAAAGGTGAGAGAGGATCCCATTTAAAAACATGATCATTTTTATTGGTTAGGGTCATTTATTCATTCAATTTTAGTATCACTTTGAATAGGTTTGCATTTTAAATGAGAAATCATTGGGCCTATTTACAACTGTGAGGTGGTTAAAGGGGTCTGAAGTCCATGGCTTAGTGTGCCTGTAGGCATGGGGATCCTTAACCACTGGGCCTGCTCTGTGGGGCTAGAAAGGCAATTTAAGTCCTACCCTCCATTTCATCTTCAGAATCCTGGCCTTTGAACTGCATCAAAAGAGCCACGAGATTTCTCTCCCTGTTTCTCTTTCTGTGTTTGGTGATTCCCTCAAGGCTTAGCAGTTTATCACTGCCGAATTGTCAGTTAATTGTCAGTTAAGAAGGGATGCAGTAGCTCAGTGGCTAAGCACTGAGTTTGTCGATCAAAGGGTCGGCAGTTCAGTGGTTTGAATCCCTAGTGCCGCGTAACAGGATGAGCTCCCGTTACTTGTCCCAGCTTCTGCCAACCTAGCATATCGAAAGCACGTAAAAAAAAATGCAAGTAGAAAAATAGGGACCACCTTTGATGGGAAGTGTTAGATCGGCGCAGGAATGAAGACGTGACCAGCTCGTTACATGAGTAACTTTATTAAACAGCAACAGTAGCAAGACTGGCGTGCGCTGCCGGAGCTCTCCTTATATTCGCTCCGGCAGACGCACCGCCCCCTGACAGGGATTCAAACTTTCCCGCCCGGTGGCTGGCAGCCAATCCGGGCGGATGTCCTTATAAGGACATAACACTCCTCCCCCCTAGTCCAAAGAAAAAAACGTTCAATGTTCGTCAATAAACGTGACGTAGTCCTGCAGGTACGTAGGACGCCTAGGCACCCTACTTGACCTGCGCAGTCTCATTTCTCCCGTGTTCCCGCCCTGGACGGACGGGGTTTCTGTGGCTCCTGGATCCTTCCCCGGAACCGGGCTCGGTTCGGCTGGCGAGTGTGCGGGGTCACCCTCAGCGCCTCCGGCCGGACCGCAGACCTGGAATGGCTGGTTCTGGTGGTCTTCCTCCTGGCCTGTGGATCTTTCGCCTCGGCGGTGCTGTTCGGTTCCGACCCGGGAAGAGCGTCTGAGTCTCGGTAAGACCCCGGCTGTCACTTGCTCTTCCTCGGTCTCCCGGTGGCTGCGGTTCTGCTGTGGCCCGGCCCGCTGTGGTCTGGAGGGTGGTTCGGTCCGGTGCCCTTGGGTCCGGTCTGCCCGCTGTGAGTGGTGTTGGCTCGGGTAGCGGTGTCCGACCTTGCAGGGTTGGCGCAGGTCTCCTTGGCCGGGCAGGCGTTGGTCTTCCCCGTCGGGTTGGTGGTGGTCGACCTGGTCGGGGTGTCGTTGTGGGGATGCCTCCTCGGGTCGGTGGAGGTCTCCCCTGCCGGGTTGGCGCAGGCCTCCCTGGCCGGGTTGTTGTCGGCTTTCCCTTTCCCCTAGTCCCTGGTCTACCGCCAGTTGGTGGTTGGGGTCGTCTGGGTTGGGTTGTTGTTGCCGGGTTGTTTCTTGCATTGGGCGGGGGTCCCTCTCGCCGGGGAGTCGTGTGCCACCCTCGCCCATGTGCTGTGGTGTGCCCATCTGCGATGGTCCCCGGTCTACTCGCCTTGCGTTGAGGTCTCCCTGGTAGGGCTGCCGTGGGTTGCCTTCGCTGGTGGGGTGCGGTGCTTCCCTTCTGGGCAGGTCCTGGTCTACCTGCGGGCTGGGTCGGGGGTCCCTGGGCCTGTTGTGCTGGGTGCCCACCTGGCCGGGTTGGTGTTGCCATCCCCCGTGCGGTTGGCCCCGGTCTACCTCGCTGCACTGCCGACGTGACAGTGCCTGGTAGTGTGCTGGGCCGACCTCGTCGGGATGGCGTTGTTCTGCCTCGTAGGGGTGTGGTGGGCCTACCTCGTCTGGGTATGGTAGGTCTACCTCGCTGGGGTGTTGTGAGCCTACCTCGTCTGGGTGTTGTAGGCCTCCCTCGTCAGGCTGGTTTTCGTGTGCTCCCCCCCACCTTTTCCGGAGTTGGTCGATGTGACGTCTCATGACCTGTCCATCTTCCAACTCGACGGTGTAGGATTTGGGGCCGGTTGTGCTGGCAATCTTCCCTTTCAGCCACTTAGGAGAGCCGTTGAAATTCAGCACGAAAACTGAATTTCCTTTGCTGAAGGCGCGAAGCGGCCGGCTGGCGGTTGCGGTCACTTCCAGGCTGTATTGGGGGTGCAGCCGGTCCAAGGGTGACCTCAACCTTCTGCCCATGAGGAGTTCGGCCGGGCTCTTGTGGGTGGTGGCATGCGGCGTGATGTGCTGGGTGAGGAGGAAGTTGTCTATGCGTTCTTGCCAGTCTCCCGGGCCCATCTTGGTGAGGGCTTCATTTGTGAGCCGGACCATCCGTTCCGCTTGTCCGTTTCCGGCCGGCCTGTACGGAGCGGAGAGGGCATGGCGGATGCCCAGTCCTGCCAGGAAGGACTTCATGGCCAGGGATGTGAGCTGGGGGCCGTTGTCCGAGACCAGCACGTCCGGTAGTCCGTGTGTGGCAAACAGGCGGCGCAGGGCTCGGATCGTCGCTTCTGTTGTGGTAGATGCCATGGGTATCACCTCGAGCCACTTGGAGAAGGCATCTACCACGATGAGGAGGTGTCGCCCCTGCATCGGGCCCGCGAAGTCGATGTGGACCCTCGACCAGGGGTTGCTGGGGGTCTCCCAGTTCGTGACTTCCGATTGCGGCGGGGCGGACTTCTTGGCACGGGTCACATCTGGAGACCCATTGTTCGATGTCTCTGTCCAGTGAGGGCCACCAGACGTAACTCCGTGCCAGGGCCTTCATGCGGACGATGCCCGGGTGCCCGTTGTGCAGTGTCTCCAGCGTCCGCCGTTGTAGAGTGCTTGGGATCAGCACCCTGTCTCCCCATAGCAGACAGCCCTTTATGGTGGACAGCTCCGTCTGTTTCCTGGTGAACGGGCTGAACCTCTCTTCCGTCTGTTTCGATGGCCACCCCCTGAGGATCCAGGACCTTACTTGGCGGAGGGTGGGGTCTCTCTGGGTGTGCGCGGCCACATCTGCGGAGGAGACTGGACAGCTGGCGTCGTCATCTATGTGGAATAGATGGAGCGTGGGGGCTGGGTCTTCCACCGGGTTCTTCGATGGGCATCTGCTGAGTGCGTCGGCGTTTCCTATGGCTGTGCCTGGCTGGTGCACAAGCCTATAGGAGTAGCCGGCCAGGAAGATGGCCCATCTCGTCATCCGCGGGGACATGAAGGTCGGGGTGGGTTGGTCGCCTGCGAGGAGTCCCAGGAGTGGCTTGTGGTCAGTGACTATGGTGAAACGTCTTCCGTACAGGTATTCGTGGAAGCGCTTCACTCCTGCCACGATTGCCAGGGCTTCTTTGTCCAGCTGACTGTAGTTCCGCTCTGCGCCGGACATGGTTTTCGAGAAGTAGGCGATGGGGGCTTCCGTGCCGTTGGGCAGCTCGTGGCTGAGAACTGCCCCCACCCCGTATGGTGACGCGTCGCAGGTCAGCTTGATGGGGAGCGTCTCGCTGTATTGGATGAGGATGCTTTTGGACGTCAATAGTCCTTTGATGGCCCGGAACGCTGCTTCCTCTTCCTGGCCCCACTTCCAGGACGCCGATTTCCCCAGCAGGCGGTGGAGTGGCTCAGCAACTGTGGCTTTCTGTTTTAAGAAGATGGCGTAAAAGTTGAGCAACCCAAGGAAAGCCTGAAGCTCCGTTTTGTTTTTTGGGCTCGGTGCTTCATGGATTGCTTCCACTTTTGATTTGGTGGGGTGGATGCCCATGCTATCAATGAGATAGCCCAGGAACTCGACTTCCTGTACTCCTATGATGCACTTGTCCCGCCGGACTCTCAAACCCTTGGCCTTGAACCGCTGCAGGACAAGCCTGAGCCTTTCAAGGAGTTGGGCTCTTGAGTCCCCGGAGATGAGCACATCGTCGAAGTAAGGCACCACCCCTGGAACGCCTTGGAGCAGGCGTTCCATCATGGATTGGAAGATGCCGGGGGCAGCGCTGACTCCAAATTGGAGGCGGTTGCATTTGAATGCCCCCCTGTGCGTGACAATTGTTTGTGCCTCCGCCGTTTTTTCATCCACTGGCAGTTGCTGGTAAGCCTGGGCCAGGTCCAGTTTAGCGAATATTGAGCCAGATCCCAGGGAATGCAGCAGGTGTTGCACTACTGGGACTGGGTATGCGCTCTGTGCCAACGCCTTGTTGATGGTACAACGGTAGTCGGCGCAGATGCGCACAGACCCATCATGCTTCAGTGGGGTCACAATGGGGGTCTCCCATGAGGCATGATCGATCGGTTCCAGGACGCCCTGGGCGATCAGCTTATCCAGCTGTTCGTCTACTTTAGGCCGCAGGGCGAATGGGACTCGGCGGGGCTTGAGCCTAATTGGGGTGACTCCCTTATCCAGATTGAACGAGATTGGCCTCCCCACAAATTTCCCCAGCTTACCATCGAAGACTTCCTTGAACTCTTCGATGAGGTTGTCGAGTTCGTCCCTGCAAATTTGGTTGATGCCTTCGATTGAAAGCCCCAGCGGCTTGAACCACTCCACTCCTAGCAGGTTCGGTCGGCTGTCCTTTACGACGGTGATGGGGAGCTTGCCTTCGAACTGCTTGTAGGTGACTCGGATGTTGGCTCTTCCTAACACTCCGATGGGGTTTCCCCCAAAGTCGACGAGCTTGGAGTGTAGTGGCTTCAGCTCTCGCTCGGTGATGCTGGGTTGCAGGCGCTTCAACTGCTGCCAGTCCATGATGGAGTAGACCGAGCCGGAGTCTCCCTCCATTTTGCAGGGTGCTCCCTCCACGTGGATGGTCACGTGGAACTTGGTGGCATTGTCTGAGGTCGTGTGAGCGATGGTCGTCTGGTGGACCGCTCCGCTCCGGGGAAATTCCTCGTCTCTGCGTCTGGAAGGGCCAGAGGACCGTTTGGATGACCTCTGGTAATCCTTCCGATTCTCGCGGGGACGGTGGCTGGAGGGCTCTGGGGCTGGTTCCTCAGCTCTGCAAGCTTCGGCGATGTGACCCCTTCTGTTGCAGCGTCGGCAGGTCGCATCTCTCCACTTGCAGGTCGCTCTGGCATGGTCCCCTCTGCAGCTGGCGCAGCGCTCCCCCTTGTAGTTCCGTTGGGCGGTTTCCCGCCTTGGGGGTCTGGATACCTTGTGGACGGTGGATTCTCCCTCCGATTCAGATCCAGCTGTGGAATCCTCTGTTGACGATTGCGCTGTGGAGCGAATCTTGTGGACTCCCTTTGCTCTGCTTACTGCGGCGGCTGCTTTCTCCGAGATTTCGGATGCGGTGGCTTCCTCCACCACATCCTTGAGCACGAGCTTCTTTCTGCTCAGGAATTTCTTTTGGAGGCCCCTGTCCCTCATGCCGAAAACCACGCGGTCAGCGATGGCGTTGTCCACGTGGTCAAACTCACAGCTGGCTGCGATCTGGCGTAGGGCAGCCACGAATTCTTTGATGGTCTCACCTTCCTTCTGATCCCTCTGGTGGAAGGTGAAACGGTTCGCCACTGGTGTTCCCGTTGGGGCATAGTGGTCTTCCAGGATCTGCAGCAGGTCTGCCCATGGCACTTCCTCGATGTCTCATGGTGCTACGAGATCGATTGCCATGTCGAGGACTTCGGAGCCGCAGTTGGCCAGGAAGATGCCCTTCTTCCGGTCATCGTCGGCGTCCCTGATGTTGTTGCCTCTCAGGTAGTGCCGAAATTTGACCACGTAGGATTTCCACTTGTCCTTCCCTGGGCGGAAAGGAGCAAGGGCTGGCAAAGTGACTTCAGCGGATGCCATGCCTTTGGAAATGCCTACTGTGGTTCCAGGTGCCGGAGTCTTGGTTTGTTGGCTTGGTGCCACAAGGTTCGTTTCTTCTCTCTAGTCCTTCGTCGCCAGTGTTAGATCGGCGCAGGAATGAAGACGTGACCAGCTCGTTACATGAGTAACTTTATTAAACAGCAACAGTAGCAAGACTGGCGTGCGCTGCCGGAGCTCTCCTTATATTCGCTCCGGCAGACGCACCGCCCCCTGACAGGGATTCAAACTTTCCCGCCCGGTGGCTGGCAGCCAATCCGGGCGGATGTCCTTATAAGGACATAACAGGAAGGTAACAGCGTTCTGTGCGCCTTTGGCATTTAGTCATGCCGGCCACATGACCACGGAGATGTCTTCGGATACCGCTGGCTCTTTGGCTTTGAAACGGAAATGAGCACCGTCCCCTAGAGTCAGGAATGACTAGCACATATATGCAAGGGGAACCTTTACGTTTTTAATTGTCAGTAGATTCTACTCTACTTGAAGTAGATAGTTCTGAGAAAGAGGCAGGATAAGCACAAAGATCTATTAAAAGTTCAGGGGAAAAGTAGAAAATATGGTCATGATGAAAGAAAATGACAGACATATTGCGGGATAATAATTTCTGATAAATTATAACATGGGTCACAGGAAGGTTTGAGCTCAAAATAGATATTACCTGTAAATGCATTTGTAGTCTCACACAAATGCTGCCTTAGACAAGACCTGAATGCTTGTAATTGACTATTTGTTTTACTTTCAAGGTGATTGCACTGATGTGTATTTGAAATTCTAGTCATTTCCTCTGGGTTTTGTGGGCTTCTGTTTAGTGGTGTTGAGGAACTGCATCCCAGGCCTATAAAAGAATTAACCAGAATTATAGTACAATTAAATAATTAGAACTGTACAGTATCTCTGATGCTGTACCAATATGTTCTGCACCAATATGAGAATTGATTTTTCATCACTTTCCTAACTGAGGACGATCACTAAACAAAGCAGTCTCTAAACAGGGAATACCTGATTAGTAACGTGCCCCATTCTTCAGGATTGCAACAGACCAACTTCCTTTCTCATACAAACCTCACAATCCTGTTCATTCCTTTTCAGGTATAAAATGAACTCGGGTTTATTTTCAGCACATAGATTTTGATTCTTCTATTTTTTCCCTTTTCTCTTTTAAACAGAATAATGGAATAACAGAGTAGAAAGAGACCTTGGAGGTTTTCTAGTCCAACCTCCTGCTTGCTTGGGAGCAGTGGTGGGTTGCTACTGGTTCGACCTGGTTCGGGCAAACTGGTAGCAATGGCAATGGGAGGCTCCGCCCAGCTGCCCGGACGTCATCAAATACGCTCTGCTCTGTGAGCTAAGCAAGTACATGTGCACGATTGAACCGGTAGCAAAGGTAAGTGAAACCCACCACTGCTCAGGAGACCCTATTCCATTTGTGACAAGTGGCTGTCCAGTCTTTTCTTAAAAGCCTCCAGTGATAAGAACTTCTAACGTCATCTTGTTCCACTGTCGGGAAATTTTTTCTTAGTTCTAGGTTGAATCTCTCCTTCATCCTTTGTGTCTTGTCTTGCCTTCAGGCGCTTTGGAAAATAGATGGATCCCCTCTTCTTTGTGGCAGTCCCTCAAAAATTGGAATGCTGCTATCATGATACCCCGGGTCTTTCTTTTCACTACACTAGCCATAGACAATTGCTGCGACTGTTCTTCATATGTTTTAGTCTTCAGGCTCTAATCAGTTTGTCAACCAGTTACAGGTCCATCTGGTGGTGATGCTGTATATCCCACATTTTTCTAGCTTACCAAGGAGTAGGTTGTAGTCTACTTTGATTTGTTGATAATTGTCCATTGAATTGAACGAATATGGTTAGGCTTATAAGATCAGAATAACAAAGTTGGAAGGGACCTTGGTGGTTTTCTAGTCCAATCACCTGGTCAAGCAGGAGATCTTATTCCATTTTGAACAAATGGTTGTCCAATCTCTTCTAAAAACCTGACAACTTCTGAAGGTAAGCGGTTCCGCCAATTAATTGTTCTAACTGTCAGGAAATTCCTCCTTATTTGTAGGTTGGTTCCATTCATTGCTTCTTGTGCTGCCTTCAAATTGAAAATAGGTTGTCACATCCCTAGTCCTTCTTTGGATTAAAGTAGACATATCCAACTTCTGCACCTGTTCTTCATATGTTTTTTAATCTTCAGTCTCCTAGTTATCTTTGTTGCTCTTTTCTGTACTCTGTCTAGTCTCAACATCCTTTTCATATTGTGGTGAACAAAACTGATGCAGTATTCCAAGTGTGGTCTTACCAAGGCATTATAAAGTGGTACTAGAACTTCATGTGATCTTGATTCTATCCCTGTGTTCTGTCTCTTCTAGGACAGCATTGGTTTTTTTGGCAGCTGAAGCACACTGCTGGCTCACATTTAAGTGATTGTTCACTAGGTCTCCTTTATCCCTCTTACAGTTATTACTATTGAGCATTTCATTGGCATCCTTCAGTCTCAAGAGACTATGGTATCGTGCTCTGGAAAGAGGTCCTAAAACAGGATCTAGTGTGACTAAAAAGGCCAATTCGAGAGTGGCAACCCCTTCCACACTGAGGGCAGATACATTCTGTCCCCTGCCCAGCCCCCAGATTTCACTGGTTCCGGGACTGCCTCTTTGCCTCAGCCTGCAGAACAAGTGTCTCTTCGAATTGGAGAAGGCCATGCTGCTGCCAACTTGGTGTCTTCTGCAAATTTGATGAATTCTCCTTCTATCCCCCTTGTCTAAATTGTTTATGAAGATACTAAAAGCACTGGGCCTAAGGCAGAGCCTTGGGGCACCCCACTGCTTACTTCCCTGTATGTAGATTCAGTTCCATTAAAGACTACATATTGCATGTGATTTGTCAGCTACTTACTAATCCATCTAGTGGTGATGCTGTCTAAGCCACATTTTTTTAATCTTATCAAGTAGTGGGTTGTGGTCTACTTTATCAAATGCCTTACCCATGACCTGACCTGGGTAATGAAACTTCTGCAACAAAACAACCAAACCCAGAGAACACCAACGATCCCTAGGACTAGGGGAGACATGATAGCAGTGTTCCACTATCTCAGGGGCTGCCACAAAGAAGAGGGAGTCAAGCTATTCTCCAAAGCACCTGAGGGCAGGACAAGAAGCAATGGGTGGAAACTAATCAAGGGGAGACGCAACCTAGAACTAAGGAGAAATTTCCTGACAGAGCAATTAATCAGTAGAACAGCTTGCGTCCAGAAGTTGTAAAAGCTCCAACACTGGAAGTTTTTAAGAAGAGATTGGACAACCATTTGCCTGAAATAGGATAGGGTTTCCTGCCTAAGCAGGGGGTTGGACTAGAAGACCTCCAAGGTCCTTTCCAACTCTGTTATTCTATTCTATTTCATGCATGGTAGAGAAATATATCCAGTTTTTTTGCAAGCACTGAGGTCTGCAGTGCTCTGTCACTGAGAACACCAAGGCTTCCAAGCTGAGATTAACTTTTGTACGGTTACTTGGGAACAAAGGCAACTGCAAGACATCTAATGCAAAGAGCTTTCTTCTGTTTACTGTATGAGAAGATACAATAAATCAGATCCAGTTCTATGTGTAATATTTTGGATAGTGTAATTGCTTCTTTTACTATGATCATTATTACATGATATCATAGTGCTCCTCTACAATCTAAACGCAGCATATACAATATACTGGACCTCCCTCTGTTATCTGCACAGTCACAAATCCTCAGAGAGAAATTCAGGCAGGAAATATTGTGACTGGATTAAAGTCACTGAGGGATTTTTGCAGTCAAGCGGTAACTTAAATCTGGATCCTCATCTGCACCCCTACTGGCTACGTGGGCTTCTATTTTCACTTACACTGCTATTACAAAAACTGAAATGGAGTCTTTTTCAGAAAATGTGTCACTTTTCTCAGTCTGAGAGGCTGTCCTGAAATAAATGAACTTACCTGCCTGTTGAACAACATCTAATTTTGCTCTTCTTCTTCTGGGTGAGGGATCTTCAGAAGACTTGATGTTTTGATAAACTAGGTCAGCATCCATGGTCAACTGCAACCCAAAATAGATGGGCTATGTGTAAGTGAGACATTCTTAATATGCCTGCATACGACAAACGGAAGTGTTGTTGATCTGTGCTATCTAAGTATACAGTTGTGGTTATACAGTGAAAGGAGGAAAATCTCTGGGTCTATAGTTCTTCTGTAGTTGATTTCCAGGCAACAGTGCAAACGAAGGTAAGAAGCAATGTTCCAATTTACAAAGGAAGCTAAGATGATGGGACCTTGGAGGACTTCTAAGTCCAATACCTATACCCTATACCATTTTGTCACGAGTGTTTCCAGGATTGCTGTGGCTATCTGCCTACTCACAAACAGTATGGTTTTAATCAAGCCATCTACTGTTGCCAATTACCTGCAAGCCTTCCCCGCCCTGGATAATTGCAGGTTGACTCCTTACATAAGCAAGGACCTTTCGCTTGCTACTGGGGCCTAGTCTTCTAGGCCTAAATGCACAGCTCCTGCAGGAAGCTTGGGCAATGCCGCTGATGGGAGAAGAATGCAGATAAGGACTCCAGACGTCATTACAGAGAGACTCCCACGGATGCTTGCCTTTTGCTGTTTTGTAGCACGCAAGCTATCATCGGGACTGCTGTTGCTGGACCTTCTTCCTCCCACAAGCTTCAAACAATGTTTGCTGTTTGAACTGTTTTTACTTCAGGTGACTTTCAGCTGTGAGGCTCGTGCTGCCCTCGTTATGATTGCCTTGATGATGTATCGACGCCGAAGCTGCTTACCTTCATGCTAGCTTTATTCTTTTGTGAACTGTTTTCGGTATTGTGGAGAGGGATCTAGGGAGATAGCCTTGCCTCACATACCCAGACAAGACTTTGTTTTTAATGTGTTTTCATAAAGACATAGTGCTTTTTAAATGTTTTAAAGTAAATTATATTTTTACACAAGACGCCTCTGTTAGAATCATTTCCGTCTCAGTGTGTTTACTCATGAGCTGGTTCACGGTCCGGGGTACCCCTCAACCCCATTTCGTCACAGTTGGTAGCAGAGGATGGTTTAACGAACCTACGCTCATGTGGTAACGCGCTAGACTGGAATGTCTGCAGTTGAATAGATGTTGACTAGGGCAGCAGCAGCAGTAAAAAGTATGAAGTCACAAACTGGACTGTCTGGGGCTCAGGCCAAAAATGTTTTGGCTGAAAAACCCCAAACTCTAATTGATTTAGAGAATAGTGGAGCTGTAAGTTTTGGAGCAGAGGCCTCAACTTTTGAAGGGCCCAAGATAGTGAGTAAACCATCATCACCTAAAGAAGTAGAGACTGGAAGAACGCCACTTCAGGTCCTGAAAACAAATACAGAGGTGGATGATGAGTTTAGGAAGGCAATCCTTCAGCTTTTAGGTTTGCCCACAGTAAGTCAGAACCCGACTGCTGATTCTAGCGGATTATTAAAGAATCCAGCTGCGAAAGGAAAGAAAATCGAAGTCCTACAAAACACCGGATCGGTAAGAGACTTTCAATCTTTTCCTAAAACCCCCACCTCAGACCATAAGTGGAGAATGGGGGATAACAGACTGCCTGATTCGAATGTTCCTGCTTCTTTGTTAAACCAGCATGGCCAAGTTGATATTGTGCCACCTGCTGTAGAAGCCATCATAGATCAGGCCATAAAGACTTTAGCTCCCTTGATGACATCAGTGACTTCTGCTAAAAATTTAAGAGACTCTCATGTTGAGCGTAAGGTTGCAAGTGTGATAGAAACTTTGGCAACCATTTTAGGCGATGGTTTGCAGGCACCATCGGCTCAACAAATAGGAGCTGCACATACCAAAGCACCCCTGATGTCTGCGACTAATTCAGCGCACGCCACGAGTGGGATATATCCATCCGTGATGACATCGACATCCAGGACGGTTCCGGAGGCTGCCTCAACTGAAGATAGGAATTTGGGAGCGCGTCCAAAAATTCCTAGAGATGTGCACCAGAGAGGACCCTCAAGTTTTTGTGATCAAACCAGGATGAGCTTTGCATCCGCACAACCTGAAGTTTTAATCCCTCCCATTGGGGAGGAACGATTGTCAGAATGCCTGATGGAAGACACTGTGCTGTGTGCTTCCATTCCAATGCCTTATTGCCCGTTCCAGGATGGACCACATTTTGAACACCAATTAATGTCTGTTTCCATGTTTAATAATGTACAGGTCCTTCCTCCTAATTTTAAAAGTTTAAGTGTGGGTGGAGGAAATTTTAAGGAATGGGTTAAAAGTATTCAAGTAATTTTAATGAAAGAGAATGTTTTACCGTTGTTGTTAAAACCCCCACCTAGACCATGGTCCTTAGAAGTTGATCTTTTACATCATAAGGCCTTTTGTATTTTATTGATGTCCATTGACCCTGCACTATATCCCAGTATACCTAGTAACCTGACCGTAACAGAAGTTTGGGTGAAACTGCATAAGCTATTTTGTTCAAAAAGCTCCCATGTTACAAACAGAGTTTATAGGGAGTTCTATTCCGCAAGGTTGAAGGCGGGAGTAGATATTAATGAACACTTATGTGAGTTAAACAGGTTAAGGCAGGAATTGATGTTGAGGGGGGAAACAGTGTCTGAACAAACCCTCATTACTGTTATACTCAATTCCCTTGACCCTAGCTGGGATAATTTTATATCGCAACTGGATAATGTTAGTTGTAATAACTTATCTTTAGAAGTGTTATCTGGCAGATTGATTGCAGAAGATAACTTGCGAAAATGCAGGGCGGCTTTTCATAAAAAGGAAAAACCTTTAAGAAGGCCCGATAGTCCAGATAGAGCATATGCTATTGGAGAATGCTTCATTTGTGGTTCAAAGGAACATTATAGAAGGGATTGCCCACAAAATGTAAATGCTAGGGCAAGTGTAAAGACACCTTCTGATAATAAATGTAAAAGGAGGTCACTTCCTCCAGGCAGAAAGCCAAGTGGAGATGTTCCTAACCACAGAAGGGATAAAAAGCCGAATGAAGGCAACAAAGGGAACAAACCCAGGTTTAATGATGGCTCTGTAGGTATAGTGGAAACTACTGAGTCAGAGCTTACAAGGGAACAGCGAGAGCAACTATGGTTAATGGACAGTGGAGCCAGTAACCATGTTGTCAGTGACCGAAGGTTGTTTGTTAATATGAGAAGGCATCAATCCATGGTCAAAGTTGCAAACGGTAAAAAGGTCAATGTTGTTGGCATTGGAGATGTTTATATTCCTGGGATAGGAAAGATTCATGGAGCATTGTATGTACCAGAGATAGATCATAATTTGCTAAGCCTAATGAGGATATGTGAGAACCCCAGAATGGAGATTCTGTTCTCAGGAGGAATAGCTGTGATCAAAAACAACAAATGTGTGATTGGGGAGGTTTTGAAGATAGGTGGCTTGCCTTATTATTCCCCCAATACGAATGCTGAGACCTGCAGTGATAGCAATTATACTATCTCAATTGGTAGTAACAATGAATCACAGTTAGAACTAGGTGATGAGGATCAAGACTTTCACCAGAGGAAGCCTTGTAAAGACAAATGTAAAGTTAATAAAAAGTTTTTAAATTTTAACTTAGAGTCAGATAATAGGGAACCTGAAAATGCTAATGCAATTTCTATAGGAGAGCCATTGCACAATGAATGTGCTCACTTGATGCATCGCAGGCTAGGTCATGTGAGTTTTCCTATAGTGAAAAAGGTAACCGAACACTCAAGGGGAACCAAGATCAATGACTGTAACACATTCCTAGACTGTTCAATTTGTAGGAGTGCAAAGTTGAAGGTAAAATCTGCGCCCAAGAAGTCTCAGAGGTACTCTGAACACCCGTTTCAGCTCGTCCACATGGATTTGGTGGGTCCATTCGCACCTTCCGTGGGTAAGAGACGGTACTTTCTTACCATAGTAGACGACCATAGCAGATTTGGATTTGTTTTTCCCCTAATGTCCAAGAGTGAAACGTTGACTAAGTTTAAGGAATTTTGTAACTTAGTCCAGAACCAGCATAAGGTCAGAGTTAAGAAAATCTTAACTGACAGGGGTACTGAATTTAATTCCAGGCAGTTCTCCAGCTGGTTGAGGAGTAAGGGCATAGTCCACTTACGCACCGCGCCTTACTCTGCATTTCAAAATGGCGTCGCAGAACGACGCAATGGCGTGTTACAAACTATGATGCGGTGCGCCCTAGAGGATTCCAGATTAAACTTCGCGTATTGGGTAGAAGCAGTTAGATACGCGAATTACACCTTGAACCGAGTATGGTCTAGCGTAGTGCAGAAGACCCCATACGAGGTGCTATACGGCCATAAGCCTAGCTTGGCACACCTCCACGTTTTCGGAGCGATGGCCGATGTTCATGTCCCGAAGGAGCTCAGGAGAAAGGGAGACCCAATCTCTGTTAAATTGAGATTTGTTGGTTATGAGCAGGGCTCCAAGGCATTTAGGTTTGCCTACCCTAACGGGAAACTAATGATATCGAGGTCTGCCACCTTTCACGAAGGGGCCAATTGGAGTAAGATCCATGCCAATGAGATTCTTACTCAGAACCCTTCCCGTAGTTGTCATAGGCGAGCGGAGGATGTATCGGAGAACCTACCCGAGGATAGGGATACATCTGGTTCTGGGAAGCATGCATCCCAGGCACCCTTGAAAGGGGTATTGAAGCGTAAGATGGGGGTAGCCAGGAAGGATAGGCACCCAGCTTCTGAGACGCATAGTGATAGTCACGAGGTAGATGACTCATCGGACAACTCTGATGTCAGTGACTCTCCTAAAGGCAGACCAGTTAGGGTTACCAGGGGCAATAAGCCTAAGAGGTACAACGACTTTGTTACCTCAGTCAACCAGGTTTTGGCCACCCCTCAGAGATATGAGGATGTGTTGGCCTTACCTGACCATGAACGACAGAAATGGCTGGCTGCCATGGATACGGAATTAGACAGCCTGAGAAGGCTGGACGTATTCACGCCAACAAGATTGCCCAAGGACAAGAGGGTGATCGGCACCAGGTGGCTATTCAAACAAAAGCCCATTGAAGGTGGGGGTTTTGTCTATAAAGCGAGACTAGTAGCGCAGGGATTCTCGCAGAGATTCCCTGACGATTATGAGGACACCTTCTCGCCCACGGTGCGCCCTGAGAGCGTGAGAACAGCTCTCACCATCGCTACCATGCGAGGCGAACATGTGTATCAGTTCGATATTCAGACCGCGTACCTGCACGCCCAGTTAGACAAAGAGCTGTACGTGAGGATTCCTCAGGGAGTAAGCCATCGGGAAGATGATGTGTGGTTGTTGAATAAGAGCCTATACGGCTTAAAACAATCTGGTAAACGATGGTACGAGTGTCTCACAAAAAGCCTGAGAGAGATGGGCTTTTTACCATCGTCAGCTGACGAGTGTGTTTTTGTCAAGGAAGATCAGGACATTAGGGAAACAGTACTGTTGTACGTTGATGACATACTATATATTTGCAGATCAGAGAACAGGCATAAGAAGTTCTCTGAGGACCTAAGTAAGAGTTTCGCTCTAAAACCACTAGGTCACATTAGCAAATTTTTAGGGGTGCAATTCGTAAAAACCGAGAAGGGGTTTCGGCTTTCTCAGGAAGATAAGATTCAGGAATTGCTTAAAAAGTGTAGCATGGTAGAGGCGAAGCCATGTGATACCCCTATGGCAACAGATTTCCTTAAGAATATGTACACTGAGAGCACGGAGTTTGAGGATAAGACCCTTTACAAGTCCGTGATTGGGTCGTTGTTGTACATTGCAAATTGGACTAGACCGGACATCAGTCTAAGTGTAAATGTGTTATCTAGACATTCTGAACATCCTACACAGTACCATTGGAGCGGAATCAAACGACTCCTGAGATATTTAAAAGGTACTGTGAATTATTCATTGTTATTGGAACCAGAAGCAACTAGAGAATTAAGATTGAGTTGTTTTTCGGATGCCGATTGGGCAGGGGATGTTAGATCTAGAAAAAGTACCTCGGGGTACATTGTATACCTAAATAGTAGCCCCGTGTATTGGTACTCTGGGAAGCAGAAGTTAATTGCAACCTCCACAGCGGAAGCTGAGTATGTGAGTTTGTCCAAAGCTTCCAATAACCTAGTTTGGTTTGACGATCTTCTGGTAAGCTTATGGAGGCAGCCCATGCAACCTATAAAAGTCTATGAGGCAACATGGCTGCCATTAACATATCGGAAGCCGATGCTGTAGGCCAGAGATCACGCCATATTGATATACAAAACAAACATGTGAGGCAATTGGTGAAAACAGGTTTCATTAAGACTGTGTATTGTGAAACCAAGGAACAGGTAGCGGACGTGTTTACCAAACCACTGCCCCGTGACCAACACCTCTATCTCCTGGGTAAAATGTCAATGGCTATGTGAATGTACTTCCCATTGATGTATATATGTACCCAATGTAGAATGTATGTTTGTTAACGAGTCAAATAGCCGCAGAGAAGGGGATTGTCACGAGTGTTTCCAGGATTGCTGTGGCTATCTGCCTACTCACAAACAGTATGGTTTTAATCAAGCCATCTACTGTTGCCAATTACCTGCAAGCCTTCCCCGCCCTGGATAATTGCAGGTTGACTCCTTACATAAGCAAGGACCTTTCGCTTGCTACTGGGGCCTAGTCTTCTAGGCCTAAATGCACAGCTCCTGCAGGAAGCTTGGGCAATGCCGCTGATGGGAGAAGAATGCAGATAAGGACTCCAGACGTCATTACAGAGAGACTCCCACGGATGCTTGCCTTTTGCTGTTTTGTAGCACGCAAGCTATCATCGGGACTGCTGTTGCTGGACCTTCTTCCTCCCACAAGCTTCAAACAATGTTTGCTGTTTGAACTGTTTTTACTTCAGGTGACTTTCAGCTGTGAGGCTCGTGCTGCCCTCGTTATGATTGCCTTGATGATGTATCGACGCCGAAGCTGCTTACCTTCATGCTAGCTTTATTCTTTTGTGAACTGTTTTCGGTATTGTGGAGAGGGATCTAGGGAGATAGCCTTGCCTCACATACCCAGACAAGACTTTGTTTTTAATGTGTTTTCATAAAGACATAGTGCTTTTTAAATGTTTTAAAGTAAATTATATTTTTACACAAGACGCCTCTGTTAGAATCATTTCCGTCTCAGTGTGTTTACTCATGAGCTGGTTCACGGTCCGGGGTACCCCTCAACCCCATTTCGTCACACATTTCACACAAGGTTGGGAATCGTAAACACCCAATGCCCTCAAATTCTCCTATTTTTACTTGTGAAAGGTTTACAATCTCTCCTATGCCTCCACCCCTTTATTTTTACTTAAAGTCTTCTTTTTATTATGTGGGAAGGAGTTCATGTCCCAGCCTACAGTTCAGGGGTGCTTGACCCAGGGGTGAAATGTTCCTGGTTCGGACCGGATCGGGAGATCCGGTAGCGATTGTGGCAAATGGTTCGGAGAATTGGTAGTGATGGTGGTACGAGGCTCCGCCCACCCACCTAGGTGTCATTACTTCCTGGTTTTAACCAGGAAGTAGTGTGTTTTTTACCATCTGCACATGTGCAGGTTTTGTGCATGCGCAGAGGGCCTGCGCGCAAATGCGGCACGTGCATTTCCAAGCCTGTAAGGAAAGTAAATAGATTTCACCCCTGGCTTGACCTCTCTATATGCACCGGCCTTCCATGCAAGTGAGACCATCAACACAACTTAAATGGGAACTATCTTCTGGTTGTGAGAGCGACGTGACACTCTTATCCAAAACAGAAGTCCTTGCCAGGCCTGGAGAGTCAACAGGTGGGGCTACTCCCCATCAACCCAAAAGAAACTACATTTGCTAAGGACGCTTGCACAAAACCTCTGTTAATTGGATATTCTGAGAGCTGCAGTCCTCATGTAACTGGAGATCACCAGACAAGTGCTATGGCTGCTTAACCATATAATTTTACCTCTGACACAATCTATATTGGATTTAGGAGGCCAGCCCTGCATTGGTCACATTATGGCAGCCATCTTACAGCAGCTGTTTTTCAGATCTTTCTGTCAGTAATGAAGGGATACTAAAGAGTTATTTGGTCCTAGTTGCTGAAATACTTCAACTTTGAGGAGTGAGATATTATTTGCTGCATTGGCTCAAACCACACATTTTGGAATGACTGTTCTTATTTCCTGTGTATCAGAAAACAAGATAGCTACTAACTCTGGTCAGAATAAAAGGCAGTCTTAAAAGCTGTTTTGCAAACAGGAAATATATTATTCTCATAAGCATGACCACTGTCTCTTTTTCCTCAGCATGCAGTCTCTTATTAAATGAATGCACCACCTGGTATGGTTTTTCAGATTGCAATTTCTTCAGAGTAGGAACTCTTTTTTGTTTGTTTGTTTGTTTAGATTATGAGCATCTACAAACTCTATTTTGATAACAACATGGCCTGGTAAAAAGATCTATTTTACATAGAGGTGGAAAAATGTTTGAATTTTGCTCTCTGTAAGGGAAGACAGTTCCTTGAAAAGGAAAAAATGGTTTCCAATTTGTTTGCTTCTAGATTTGAAGACCCTAAATCTTTAATACTGGGTAGCCATAATAAATAGCATACTGCTGACTGTTGTTGAAAGCATAAAGCTTGTACACTCAAGGATGTTATTTGTTGCTTCAAAAGGAAAATAAAACACTGCAATGTGCACGTCTTCACAGGGAAATCCGTGAACCTAGTTTTGCCTGACTGAGAAAATAATGTCAATTTACATTTAGCTATTATTTGTAATCGCTTGAATAACATATTCATTAGGATACTGTGTAAAATATGGAGTAGTATATATGCATAGAATAGAATAGAATAGAATAGAATAGAATAGAATAGAATAGAATTTTTTATTGGCCAAGTGTAATTGGACACACAAGGAATTTGTCTTGGTGCATATGGTTTAATTTTAACATTAAAGTTACAGTTTATTTTGGACCATTTTCTTCATGTAAAATAAGAATATTAAAATAATAATGTAAAAATTAATAATAAAGCCAAATAATGTAATGAAAATAAAAGATACCCTTTTTCCTAGAGAAGGAAGCAGATCTGAAATGCAAAGACCTTGTCAAGACTTTGCCCACAAAAGCAAAATTTAAATCTTGCTTTCGTGGGCAAAGTCTTGATAAGGTCTTTGCAGTAGGGGAAACTAGTCAGTTTTCTACTGGGACAAAACAGGCCCATCCACTCAGCTGCCATTCTTCATGTAACACTTTGGGTAGATGACATAGGAGGAGCACAAAGGAGATGAAATTAATACACAAATACATAACACAGTGAGAAGCAGTGATATCACATGGACGTATCAGGGAAATTTAAAATTCTCCTGAAGGGACAATAGTTGGGGAACAGAATGGGTTTGTTAAGCTAAGATCTGAAGAGGGATCCTCAGGATTACAGCGAAAGTCCACATGACAAGTATCAAATTTGGATAAATTCTGGTCAAGCCAGGAGCTCCCCTATTTCAATGAAGTTGTGTTATCCAGTCTTGCTGCAACTTTCTGGCCGGCTGCAGAGAACATGTTTCTCCGTGGAGCATATGGTACTACTGGCCCATTTTCCATCTACATATGCACAGAAGCCTTCTCCCCACACTGGGAACTTGCACAAAGGATATGGAATTACTATCTGCATGGGCAGAAATTAGCATTGCAAAAATAATCCTTCCAAAATTATTCCCAGCTTTAGAGCACAGGGAACATCAGCGAACAATGTGCCTCCAGGATGCACTGGATCAACTTGATTCTGAAGTCTGGAGTTTATAGGATTTTTGCCCAAAAAATTTGAAAAATCTGAAGGACACATGACTAGGAAAACCTGGAATATACACAAATAAACACACACACACAGAGAAAACATCAATTTGAAGGCATCTCTTATACTAGAAAGAACTGTATAGCATATATCCTGAGATACACAAAGGTCTTGCTTGGCAAGCATAAATGACATGAAACATGAGAAGATTAGATTAGATTAGATTAGATTAGATTAGAAGATTAGAATTCTTTATTGGCTAAGTGTGATTGGACACACAAGGAATTTGTCTTTGGTGCATATGCTCTCGGTGTACATAAAAAGAAAAGATACATTCGTTAAGAATCATAAGGTACAACACTTAATGATAGTCATAGGATACAAATAAGCAAATCATACTAGGAAACAATATAAATCGTAAAGATACAGCAACAAGTTACAGTCATACAGTCATAAGTGGAAGGAGATGGGTGATAGGAACGATGAGAAGATTAATAGTAATGCAGACTTAGTGAATAGTTTGACAGCGTTGAGGGAATTATTTTTTAGCAGAGTGCTCTATAGTGTCGTTTTGAGGGTAGGAGTTGAAACAGTTTATGTCCAGGATGTGAGAGGTCTGTCAATATTTTCACAGCCCTCTTTTTGACTCCTGCAGTATACAGGTCCTCAATGGAAGGCAGTTTGGTATAATTGTTTTTTCTGCAGTTCTAATTATCCTCTGAAGCCTGTCTCTGTTTTGTTGTGTTAGATCTATTTCTAATTTCTGTTATTAGAAGAGAATTGATTATATTTAAACCACCAATGGTATCTAGAACTTGAAAGTTGACTAGCCAAAGTTTAATGAAACATAAGTATCTGGGTCAAGATCAAAACACAGGAATTGGAAGCATTCACTAAAGATATCAACTCTGTGGACAGATACATCAACTTCCCATAGGAAGATGTTAAGGAAAATAGTCTGGCCTTCTTGGACTCTGCAGTACACATTAAGGAAGACAGAGGCCTTAACATTGAAGTTTACAGAAAACCCCCATACACAGGTCAATATTTACATTTTGATTCCCACCACCCACTGGAGCACAAAATGGGAGTCATCAGAACCCTACACTGTCACTGCGTTATGTATTTGTCAGCCGAGCTTCCATCCTAAGACTTACGGTAGTCTGCCAGAGAACTTTATCACGTCTCTATAGCAACAGAGATAAGACTGTCTTGTGATTTCTGAGCTACTGCGCATGTTCAGGTTTAAGGAAGAAACTTCCTGATTTTCTTTTTCCTTTGTCCATCTGTGTTATAAAACAGCTGGTAACAATGTAGTTAGTAAGTTTGTTTTATTTCTTTATAATAAAATATTTCTTAGAATATATTTCGGGTTTTCTTTCTTTAAAGTATACAGCATGGAAAAACAAGATCCATCCATCTCTAATCAAGTGCAATTACCCCAGGGGAAGTATCGAAGCTGATTTACACTTGGACATACACCACTGAGCTGAAGGCCTGCCTACCAGCAAAGATGGGAAAGAAAAAGAACTAAAACACATCAAGGAAGCCCTCAGAACGTGTGGCTTTCCCAAGTGGGCCTTCATCACATCTCAAAAAAGACCCTACAGGAGCTCCTCCATAACAGACAAAGTGTCAAGCTCAAAGCACACTTATGCTGTTGCAACAATTTATCACTTCTCAACTTGCCAAGGAACTAGTGAGGAGAGAAGGGTCAGATGGAATGCAAGCTCTAGACTTCAAGAAGAGCCATGAGATGCAAGGACACATTGGCCAAAACCAGAGACTTTTTCTCATAACAAAATAATGACAATCAATTGGACAATATGACCTGCACTAATAGGGTGAGGGGGAAATCCATATTTTAATTATGTAGGTTTGCGCAGGAAATAGGTAGAGTGGGTTTTGCCTTCATCAGTGCTGAAATGATGTATTCAGTAAAGTTTCGCATTCAGACATCTGAAGGTCTCGAATGTGTTTGCTTTGGTTGGGTTCATCAGTCGAACCATTGACACAAGAGAACAATAAATGAAGCGACATTGTCATTCCATACATTGCAGGAATATCGGAAAAGCTCAGGAGGATCTTCAGCCAATACAACATACATGCACACTTCAAACTCAAGAATACACTAAGGCAGAAACTTGTCCACCCCAAGAATAAAACACCCAGACACAAACTGAGCAACATGGTATATGTAGTACAATGCAATGTGCCATGTGCAGATCTGTACATTGGGGAAACAAAACAACCACTTCATCAACGCATGGCACAACATAGAAGAACAAACCCACCTGGACTAGATTCAGCAGTCCATCTTCATTTTAAAAACAAAGGCCACTCTTTTGAACACACTAAAGTCCACATTTTGGACAGAGAGGACCGCTGGTTTGAAAGAGGGGTCAAAGAGGCCATCTATGTCAAAACTGAGCAGCCCTCTCTCAACAGAGGGGGAGGGATATGACATCATCTATCCCCAGTCTACAATACAGTCCTTTCAACAGTTCCAAGGCTCCATACCCATTTGCACCATTCAGGTGACCCTGAAGACACAGATAATCCTCCAGGTGACCTTAATGACTCACTAAGAGAATGCAAATGACCAGCTATCTGCAAGGATATACAGCCAATTCCCAAGTTATGAGCGTTCATTTAGCACCTGTTCGAAGTTATGAGATAAGCACCCCCTAATGTTTACGAGCAAGTACCAAAATTATGAATGTTGCAGCACCACGGCAGTTGTTCACCCTTATCAATGACTGCAGGTCTGCAACATTCACCCTATTCCCCCCCACCCCTGCTCCCCACAACTGCTTCCCCCTCCCATCCTGCCACGCTGGACTCACTTGCTTTACAAGATCTGTCTCTTCTCTGCTGCAGTTACTTTGCTTTTGAGGGAAAGGAGAGTAGATGGAAGCTCCTGAGTGCAATAATATCATGTGAGTTCAGGCACTCATCCTCTTTTGCAGAGACTGGGTGTCTGAACTCTCACAAGATCACGAACCACAGAAACTTTAATTCGTGGCCCAAAAAGTGTTTGCGGTGCTTGTCTCCTGCTCCTCCCCAACTCATTTCCACTACAACCAGGACATTTTTTTTCTGAGACGTAGACCTGACGGAAACTGCCCCAAAGACGCCTATGAGGCCATTGAAAATGGAGCAAATCCCTCTGTTTTGAAATGCTCCAAAGGCACCTATAAGGCCTTTGAAAAAATGGAGGGATTTGCTTTGTTTTGAAACGCCCCATAGGCCTTTAAAAATGGAGGGATTTGCTCCCTTTTGAAATACTGTAAAGACGCCTATGAGGCCTTTGAAAACGGAGCAAATCCTTCCACATTCCAGGGATTACCTGTATGATGTTTTTAATCAGTGGAATGGCTTGTCTCCAGAAGTTGTGGATGCTCCATCACTGGAGGTTTTCAAGAAGAGATTGGTCAGCCATTTGTCTGAAATGGTATAGGGTTTCCTTCTTGAGCAGTGGGGTTGGACTAGAAGACCTCCAAGATCCCTTCCATCTCTGTTATTCTGTATTTTGGATTACAGTAGCTTTTGCAGATCATTGAAGTTACAAAAACATCCAGTATAAATATGCTCAATAATTGCTGTAATTGTTGAATTTGTTCTATTTTACCAGTACATTAATCCTTGAACACAATCCCTAATGTCTTAGCAGCAATTAGGGCCCTCCAACCTGCTAATGGTTGCTTAAGGAGAAACATATGCCTTGAAGCAAGAATGCTGCTTGCCCATCTTGCATCCACACTTTAAGAAAACAAAGGAAGGCCGTAGTACACCCAGAAGTTGCTGGAGGAGTTTAATAAAGTATTTTCAGAATGGAGTATATCTATGACCAATATTTTAAATTTGGCATGGCATCCAATAAGTATTTTTCGAATAGCTATATTGTTATGTATTCTGTATCATAATTTTTTTGTCTTTTAATAACCCTGTAATCCCTTGCATCGGGGTGGAATCGGGGCAACTGAATGGACCTGAATGCTTATTGGCCGGATACACTTCCTGTCGCCAATGCAGAGTTCGCAGCAGTTATATACTCGCAGCAGATATATATATATACTTGTTCCCAGAGAGAGAAATATCAACCGCTATCTAGGATCGAACACACAGACCTGATTGTGAGGCGAGAGCTCCACCTGTAGGCCAGTGCACCACTCTTGTATTCTGATTGTTAAATGATTATATGTAAATATATAATCAATTATTTGGAAACTTAAAATCCATGCATGCCAAAAATATGAAGGGAAACTAAAATATGTCAGTGTTGAGGGAATACGGTTATTTAGGTGATAACTGACCTATTTTCAAAACAAGCGCACTTTGTACCCTGCCCCAAGATAACCTCAGCTAAAACACTCACTAAACTGTTTATTCAACATGTGTATAGGTTGCATGGCATTTCTGATCGCATTATTTTGGATAGGAGGGTACGATTCACTTCCCAGTTTTGGCGGGAATTTTTGAAGTTGTTAGGCCCTGCCCAGGGTCTAAGCTCCTCCCACCACCCTCAAATTAAAGAGGCCTGTGAACATGTGAACTCAGTTCTGGAACAATACCTTAGATCAGGGGTGAAATCCAGCAGGTTCTGACAGGTTCTGGAGAACCAGTAGCGGAAATTTTGAGTAGTTCGGAGAACCAGCAAATACTACCTCTGGCTGGCCCCAGAGTGGGGTGGGAATGGAGATTTTGCAATATCCTTCCCCTGAAGTGGGGTGGGAATGGAGATTTTGCAGTATCCTTCCCCTGCCATGCCCACCAAGCCACGCCCACCAAGCCACACCACACCCACCAAGCCACGCCCACAGAACCGGTAGTAAAAAAATTTGGATTTCACCACTGCCTTAGATGCTATGTAAACTACCAGCAAGACAATTGGGCTGACCTCCTGCCTTTCACAGAGGTAGCCTCAATCCATAGTAGCACTGGCTTCACCCCATTAAAAGTTGCTTATGATCAGGATTGTTTTATCCCTATACCTGAGAAGCCCCAGATCCCCTCCTTAGTAAATTGGATTGACCAGCTCCAGGGCATCTGGCCTGTCACCCGGAAAGCCCTGAATAAGGCACATCAGGCAAGAAACAGGCTGACTAGGAGGGTTAAACTGAAAGAATTCCAAGTAGGGGACAAGGTGTTCCTATCTACAAAGTACTTACAAACCACGCAGAAGTTTAAGAAACCGGGACCCAAGTATGTAGGCTCTTTCCCCATAGTCAGAATCATCAATCCAGTCATGGTGTAATTGCCTAAAACCCTTAGGCAGATCCACCCAATGTTTCATGTTAGCCTGCTCAAACCTGAGCGTATGTCCCCTCTTCGGCCTCCCCAGCCTACCCCACTTGTCCCTCTTCTCATAGAAGGGGAACAGCACTTTGAGGTCAAAGAAATCTTTGATTCAAGAAAACAGAGGGATAAAGTACAGTATATGGTGGCCTCGAAACATTTCCCTCCTTCACAATCTGAATGGGTGGACGCTCAACATGTTCGGGCTCCCAAACTCCTTCAACTGTTTCACCAAAAATATCCCAATAAGCCTTAATGTGCATGGATGTTCCTATGTTTTTCTCTTTTTCTATATCCTTTGTATCTTCTGTTTTCTCTTTAGGGCTAAAGCCTCTGTTGCAGGAGGGCCGAATGTCAGCCGGATCGCCAGCATGGGATTTGGCTGATGTATGCTTGCTATTGGCTGCCATAGTAACGGGGAGGGGGGGCATGGTATGTGGGATGGGAAAGCGAGCTGGAGTGAAGATGTACCCTGTGAACTGAATGGGAGTTTTGCTCTCATGATTTAATGCGCTGCTGCAAGGAATTGCTTACACCTTGTCAAAGCCAAACTCCAGATGGACGAAATATCTGACATTGAATCTTACACATACAAATGTTGGTTGTTGATTGGGCACTTGGCTTGTGACCCTGGACGGAGGGTTTTGAGGAATTATTCAATCTGTAACTTTCGTGCCTTTTGACTAAGATCTTGCTTGCTTTTGCTTCTATCAACTTCATATTCAGTAAAAGGTACTCTTGTTCAGTTCAGTGGAGTCAGAGGTTTTCTTTCTTGGGTATTGAAGGGAGGAGGTCTGACAGCTATCATGTCACCATGTGCTCCCAGGCCAGAGGGTGGGCCAGTGAGCAGCTGCAGCCGGCTCCCCTTGTCCCAGAGAAGAGCCAACTTCAGGATGTCTCTGCTAGCAGCCGGTCCCTTCTTCATATGGATTGCTTGGCAGCTTCACATGGGATTGCCCGCTTAGGCCAGGGCGACTTCAGGGAAGAGCCAGGGACGGCTCTGATGCTGCCATCTCCCACGTGTTGTCCTCCCTGCCACTGCTCTGGCCACAGTCTCAAAGATTGGGAGGGGCGCGTGGGAAGAGAAAAGGCAGCGAAACTTGCAAGAGCAGAGACGGGAGAACAAAGCAAGCAAGTGAAACTCAGCCTGCCGGCTGGCCTCTTTATTTCCTCTCACTCCCAAGGAAAGCTTTCTGGAACGGCAGTGGCAGCACATGTGGCTGCAAGAGGAAGAGAGGCCGGGTGAGACCCAGATGCTTTCCGGCTTCCCTTGTCACAGAAACATCAATCCCGCACTCTCCCCTCTTTGCTAGCAGCTGCCCTGTTTTTCACACAGGATCACCCACGAGGGAGGAGGAAGAGGGAGAAGTTTTAAGTTTAAGTTTATTAAAATTTATGTGCCTCCCTTCTCCTGGGGCGGCTCACAGCAATAAAATCACAGTAAAACAACAATAATAAATATGATTAAAATTAACAATTAAAATTCAGTTTAAAACCCACAATTAATTAAAACTCCCAGACCAGACTCAGCCAGTTTGCTTAAAGAGCCATGTCTTCAGGTCCTTACTGAAGGAACGGAGAAGGGGGCAGCCGCTAGCAGAGAGGAGAGAGTGCGGGGTTGATGCTTCTGTGACGAGGGGAGCCGGAAAGCGTCTGGATCTCACTCTCTTCCTCTCATAGCCACTTGTGCTGCTGCTGCCATTCCAGAGGGCTGCCTCGAGAGTGAGGGAGAATAAAGAGGCCAGCCAGCAGGCCGAAGGTTCACTTGCTTGCTTTGGTCTCCTATCTCCACTCTTGCAAGTTTCTCTGGCTTTTCTCTTCCCGCACGGCCCTCCTGATCTTTCAGATGGATCTTTCTCTTCTCTGAAGCGCCTCGCCAAATCTTGCTTGGGACACCTGCGGCATTTCGGGCAGGATGGCGAGGGGGGCTAGCGAAGCTTCCTGGAATACCACCTGGCATGGCAGGACTGACACGCATGGGGAGGGAGGGGAGCGCGCGAAAGATGGCAGTGTCCCCTGCCCTGCATGTCCCCACTGCCGCTCCCCACCTTTCTTGGGATGCTCACCTTTTGCTGCCCAGTTCTGGTGTGGCGGGAAAAGTTTAATTATAACATCTGGCCCCGGGGAACACACTGAGGGAGAGCTGGAGTGGCAAGATCCCTTCCAGGAGGCCCTCGTGATAAAGAGGGCCTGTCGCCCCTACTTTGCCTGTCAGGTGGCAGTGAGGCAATGTCATCAGCAGGAAACCCTCCCAACCTCTGGCCCTGTGGATGGTGCCTCTGCTGTGGACGGGTTTGCAGGGCGGTGGTGGGAGCAGGAGGTGGTTTTCCTCCTCCCCACTCAAGAAAAGGGGTTTTTTGGCTCAGCATTCTGAAAAAGCAGCATTGTAGATTTTAAGATCTCTTAATTGGAAAATGCAAGCACATCTCCTGTGCTCCCCTATCCTTCTTCCTAGGTTTCAGATTGAAGCTGTGAGAAAGGGGGGGGGAGGGAGGGCGAGACAGAAAGACAGGGAGACAGAAAGAGAAATGGACACAGAAACACACACAGAAACAGAGAAACACAGAGAAAGAAACAGAGACACAGAGAAAGATACATAGGGCGGGAGGGGGGAGAGTGATAGGGGGAGAGAGGGAGGGAGGGAGAGGGGGAGATAAATATACAGAAAGATCGGGAGAGATAGAGAGGCGGATATCTATCTATCTATCTATCTATCTATCTATCTATCTATCTATCTATCTATCTACAGAGAGAGGGAGAGAGGGGGATATCATTTGACATCATTTTAGATGTCAAAATGGTTTTGTGACTCCTGGTGGGTTTTTTTTAATAAAGTTTTTTTATTTCTTAACATTTATAAATTCCATCATCAATTAAACTGTGTCATCTGGGTACAAATAATTTGCATGATAATAATAGTTTACAACAATATTTATTATATTAATATTCATTCAATAAATGTAAAAATAATATTTACTTCTCTCACTTAACAAATCTTTTAACAACCGGTTCTCTGCCCTAATGACTGTGGGTAGGCGTGGCTAAGGGGGCATGTGACTGGGTGGGAATAGAATAGAATAGAATAGAATAGAATAGAATAGAATAGAATAGAATAGAATAGAATAGAATAGAATAGAATAGAATAGAATAGTTATGTATTGATACTTTTCAGCGGGAGTTTCAAACCTGCCTAAGTTTCTGATTGGCTGACAGTCCCTCCAGGATTGTATATAAGGAGGGCTGCAGTCCCTGAGTTTTTGCTGAAGTCTCACTGTATATTAAAGAGCTGTTGTTACTTGCTTGCTTGTGCCTCTCGTTATTCCCGAACCACTTCATTGGTGATGAAGGTGGGATAGAGGCCACAAGAAGCGAACCAGTGAGACCACGAGCTTCAGCTAGGCGACGAGGCGAACTACAGGAGGCATACCAAACATGTCTGCCTACGTTCCACCCAAGCCTTTTGATCCGGCCTGCGAAAAATGGGTCTCGTACCTAACGAGGTTTGAGTGCTCGCTTGAAGCCAGCGACATGCAGGGACTCTCTGCTAATCGGAAGAGAGCCCTCTTTCTAAGCCACTGCGGACCGGACGTGTTTGAGATGGCGGAGTCACTGTGTGAGCCAACGCCGGTCCAGACCGTTTCCTGGGATAGCCTGATGGCAACTCTCCGGGCTCACTACGCTCCCGTGCCCTCCAAGTTTGTGCAACGATACCAACTCAGACAGCGCGTTCAACGAGAGGGAGAACCGGTCAGTGCGTACATGGCAAGCCTGCATAAAGCCGCAACTCATTGCGACTATAGGGACTTGGACGATGCGTTGCTTGAGCAACTAATCTGTGATGTTCGTGACATAAGGCTACAACGGCGTCTGCTCGCCAAGCCTGATTTAACGCTTGCTGGAGCCCTAGACGAGGCCAGGGCTCATGAAGCTTCCACAAAAGCCGCAGAAACGCTGCAGCATCCGCTGACCAGCAAAGACACTCCCAAGTCTGCACCAGTGCACAGGGAAGACGCCGGATCCAGCTTGGAGTCCGAGTCAGATGAGGACGTCTTCCGAACAGAGCACCAGAGAAAAAACACAGGCAGCCCCCGGCGAAACTGCCCCAGCTGTGGCGGGCATCATGATAGACTGTCCTGCAAATACAGAGAGGCTATTTGCAGGCGTTGCGAGAAAAAAGGGCACTTGACGCGAGTCTGTAGAGCCATTCTGCCCAGAAAACACCAACCACGTGAGCGCCGCAGCCAACCAGATTCGACGCACCAGAAGCATCCAATGAGAGGAGGCGCGAAGAAACGGCGCGAATTTGAACCGCGAGATGGCCGCAGCATACACATAGACCAGGCCAGCACGGCAATCGAGGACAAAGTCAGCATGGTGGTCGAAATCAACGGCAAGCCATGCTTGATGGAGATCGACACCGGATCAGCTCTCTCCATAATGTCGTGGGCAACCCTAAAGACCATCCTGCCGTCGTTCCGGAAGGACCAGCTATCCAAGCAAAGACTGCGCATCCTAGACTACCAGGGGAACCGGGTTCCCCTCGAAGGCGTGGGCACGTTCCGAGTCACCTACGGAGACTTCGAAAAAGACTTGCCACTGACAATCGTCACAAAGCAGCTGCCTAGCCTTCTAGGCATGGGGTGGTTCTGAGCCCTCGGCATGGGTTTCACCGGCGTCCACCAAATGTCCGAGCCGTCACTGAAGGACAGCCTCCTGAACAAGTTCCAGGACGTCTTCGGGGACACGTTGGGCAAGTATGTGGGGACCCCTATCTCCCTAAATTTAGACCCCAACGTAGCCCAAATAAGACTTAAAGCTAGACGGGTGCCTTTCGCATTGAAACCAAAGATCGATGCGGAACTGGACAAATTGATTAAACAAGGGGTTTTGGTCCCCGTCGACCATGCGAAATGGGAGACCCCCATAGTAACCCCAGTAAAGTCTGACGGCTCAATCAGGATTTGCGCCGGCTACAAGTGCACGATCAACAAGGCTTTGCAGCCAAGCGCCTATCTGGTGCCGATCGTGCATCATCTACTACACTCCCTGGAGCCCGGAAAATTTTTTGCCAAATTAGACCTAGCTCAGGCCTATCAACAATTACCAGTCGACGACGCCACGGCAGAGACGCAGACAATTGTAACTCATAGGGGTGCATTCAAATGCACCAGGCTCCAGTTTGGGGTGAGTGTCGCACCCGGCCTATTTCAAAGCACCATGGAGCACCTCTTGCAAGGGCTCCCGGGGGTGGTGCCTTATTTCGACGACATTCTAGTCAGCACTCAGGAGAACGTCAGCTAGGGGACAGAGTGAGGAACGTCCTTTCCCGATTTAGAGAAGCGGGACTTAAATTGAAGAAAAATAAGTGCATGATCGCTGTCCCCTCTGTGGAATTTCTCGGGTACAGGGTGGATGGCACAGGCATCCACCCTACCGAAAGCAAAGTGAGAGCTATTAGGAGCGCACCAGCTCCCAAAACCAAAGCGGAGCTCCAAGCCTTCCTTGGACTGCTCAATTTCTATTCGATGTTCTTAAAGGACAAAGCTACCGTCGCAGATCCCCTACACAAACTATTGGGGAAGAATGTACCATGGGTTTGGGGGAAACCACAAGCAGCCGCTTTTCGGCGGTAAAGAGACTTCTATCTGAGGACAGTTTCCTAATCCAATACAACTCAGCGCTACCGCTCGTATTGGTTTGTGACGCCTCCCCCGTAGGAGTTGGTGCCGTCCTAGGCCATAGACTGCCGAATGGCCTAGAGGCGCCCATTGCGTTTTACTCTCGCACCCTGTCAAGCGCAGAGCGGAACTATAGTCAGTTGGACAGAGAGGCTCTGGCTGCAATTGTGGGGGTTAAAAAGTTCCACGAATACCTCTATGGCCGTCAATTCGAACTTGTGACTGACCACCGGCCCTTGCTGGGACTTTTGGCCGGTGATAAGCCCACCCCCGCTGCTCTGTCCCCACGTTTGACCAGGTGGGCCATTTTCCTGTTGGCCTACTCGTACCAACTTGTCCATCGACCCGGACGGACTTTGGGCCATGCAGACACCCTCAGCCGCTGCCCCCTACCCGACCTACTTGCCAACCCCACGCCAGAAGCCCCCGTCCTTCTGCTGGACGCTATGACTTTGGGACCTATCTCCTCTTGTGAGGTGGCAAAAGCCTCTGCTAGAGACCCTGTTATTCGTACTGTAATGGGTTGGGTCCTCAAGGGGTGGCCGGTCAAAGTGGATGGTGGGGAGTACCAAGATTATGTTAACAAACGTAACGAATTGTTTATGCAAGGGGGTTGCTTGTTGTGGGGTGACAGGGTGGTAGTACCAACGAAACTGAGAACGAGGGTTTTGGAATTACTGCATGAAGGGCACCCAGGCATTGTCAGAATTAAAAGCTTAGCCCGCACTTATGTCTGGTGGCCCAACATGGATCAAGTCATCTCTGAGTGGGTGGGGAAGTGCAGACCCTGCCAGGAATCTCGCCCCGATCCCCCGGTAGCGCCCATCCGAGAGTGGGAGAAACCAAAAGGGCCATGGGGGAGGATCCACATTGATTTTGCCGGCCCCTTTCATGGGCAAACATTTTTAATTGTAGTCGATGCCTTTTTGAAATGGCTCGAAATAATTCTAATGCCTTCAACCACAGCCGAAGCAGTCATCAAAGTCCTGAGGAAGTTATTTGCCACTCATGGCCTACCGGATACTCTGGTATCTGACAACGGCCCTCAATTCACAGCAACCCTGTTTGAGGGCTACCTGGCCGGACTGGGCATCCGCCTTGCCCTATCGGCCCCTTTCCACCCAGCTTCTAACGGATTGGCTGAACATTTTTTAAGAACGGCCAAAGAAGCATTGTCCAGGCTAGATAATGGGGACTGGCAGGCCAGGATAGACCAATTCTTAGCTGTCCAGCATGCCACACCATGCACGGCTACAGGGAGAAGCCCAGCCGAGCTCCTCATGGGCAGGAAGCTTCGGTGCATGTTAGACAGGCTTCACCCTAACTACTCGCACGAAAATTTCAAGGGAGAGACCACCGGACTAAGACAGTTTCAGGTTGGGTCCCTGGTGTTCGCTCACAATTATGCTAGCGGACCTCTATGGGTTGCAGGAACCATAGTGGGCATAACAGGCCCGAAATCATACACGGTAGACGTAGGGGTAGACAGACTCTGGAAGCGCCACATAAACCAACTTAGAAAAAGAATAGTCGGCGAAGCAAACATCAATTTAGACATCTCCGAACCTAACTACAACAACTTTCCCAAAACAGCTAACTCAAGCCCGGGTTCGAGAGAATACTTAGCTGACAAGCCCTGGTTCCAGCGCTGCCCCAGCGAGTCGCCACTCCCAACTGGGGATAACCACGCCCCAGACAAAATCCAGGAGGTTCCATTGGCGGAGCCGGGAGAGACAGAAAGTCCCTCTGACCAGCTCGACGCCCCACCAAACACTGAACTGCGCAGGTCAACTAGAACGAGAACTCGGCCAGGGCATCTGCGAGATTTTGTGTGTACTTATGTAAATATTTGAATGTTAGTGCCTTCTGGGAAGGGAGGGGTGTTATGTATTGATACTTTTCAGCAGGAGTTTCAAACCTGCCTAAGTTTCTGATTGGCTGACAGTCCCTCCAGGATTGTATATAAGGAGGGCTGCAGTCCCTGAGTTTTTGCTGAAGTCTCACTGTATATTAAAGAGCTGTTGTCACTTGCTTGCTTGTGCCTCTCGTTATTCCCGAACCACTTCAAGAATAGAATAGAATAGAATAGAATAGAATAGAATAGAATAGAATAGAATAGAATAGAATAGAATAGAATAGAATAGAATAGAATAGAATTTTTTATTGGCCAAGTGTGATTGGACGCACAAGGAATTTGTCTTGGTGCCTACGCTCTCAGTGTACATCAGTGGTTCTCAACCTTTTTTTGGCCATGCCCCACCTAAGCTTCTCTAAAATTCTGATGCCACCCCCCCCTCCCGACATATAATTCTTACTATTCAAAAAGAAACTCCTACTCACACAGAGGAAGCCTAAAAGGCCATTAACTTGGTTTAAACAAAGTTCCAAAGAACATGGCATCCATAAAAGAAAAATAAAAGAACAAAAAACAGTAGAACTACTGAGGAACTTAAAAAATAATAGTATGAAGGGATATTAAAAAAACAGCAAATAAAGTTTCAAAACATACAATAGAGAACTGAAATGCATAAATATAAAACAATTTTAATGAAAGTTTTTTCTGTAATACTTTGATCGTATTAATTACTATACATATTAAAATAAAGGTATCTAACAAATTCAAAATACAATTTGAGCTTACTTCAAGATCATATTTACAACACAATCTCACAATCTTAGGTCCTGGTTCTGTATCCTCACTTCTCCCAGTAGCCATCGACGTCTCCCCACAGAGCAGCTCTCCCTGCAACCACCCAGCAGCAAAACCCACAGGAAAGAGAGAGAGAGACTCTGCAGGCCCCATGATCCTTAGTGGGAACACATCTGATTGGCAGTTCCCCCCCCCCAAAAAAAAGCTGGGATATCCTTTTCAGACCAGGCCCTAGGAAATGCACTTTAACAAAGACAACAATAAGTAAATGAAACACATCTGTTTCATCACTAAAGGAAAATTAGCAGACTTTCAAAAATTCAGTTAATTCTGTTCTTGTCTCTAGTTGTTCTGATGTGCAGTGTTTTTACTGTTTTATTGCTTTTTATTGTTTAAAAGTGTCTAGTTGTTCTGATGTGCAGTGTTTTTACTGTTTTATTGCTTTTTATTGTTTAAGTGTCTAGTTGTTCTGATGTGCAGTGTTTTTACTGTTTTATTGCTTTTTATTGTTTAAGTGTCTAGTTGTTCTGATGTGCAGTGTTTTTACTGTTTTATTGCTTTTTATTGTTTAAGTGTCTAGTTGTTCTGATGTGCAGTGTTTTTACTGTTTTATTGCTTTTTATTGTTTAAAAGTGTCTAGTTGTTCTGATGTGCAGTGTTTTTACTGTTTTATTGCTTTTTATTGTTTAAGTGTCTAGTTGTTCTGATGTGCAGTGTTTTTACTGTTTTATTGCTTTTTATTGTTTAAAAGTGTCTAGTTGTTCTGATGTGCAGTGTTTTTACTGTTTTATTGCTTTTTATTGTTTAAAAGTGTCTAGTTGTTCTGATGTGCAGTGTTTTTACTGTTTTATTGCTTTTTATTGTTTAAAAGTGTCTAGTTGTTCTGATGTGCAGTGCTCTATAGCGTCATTTTGAGAGTAGGAGTTGAAACAGTTTATGTCCAGGATGCGAGGGGTCTGTAAATATTTTCGCAGCCCTCTTTTTGATTCGTGCAGTATACAGGTCCTCAATGGAAGGCAGGTTAGTAGCCATTGTTTTTTCTGCAGTTCTAATTATCCTCTGAAGTCTGTGTCTGTCTTGTTGGGTTGCAGAACCAAACCAGTTATAAAGGTGCAGATGACAGACTCAATAATTCCTCTGTAGAACTGTATCAGCAGCTCCTTGGGCAGCTTGAGCTTCCTGAGTTGGCACAGAAAGAACATTCTTTGTTGTGCTTTTTTTGATGAAGTTTTTGATGTTCGGTGTCCATCACTAAGCTACTTACTTACTAAGGTTTTATAAAGTGGTATTAATGCTTCAAGTAATTTTGATTCTATGCCTCTGTTTATACAACCCAGGATTCTATTAGGTTTTTTTTTTTGGCTGTCGCCACACACTGCTGGCTCATATTCAAGTAATCATCCACTAGGACTCCCAAGGTCCTTTTCACAGTTACTGTTTTTGAGCAAGGTCTCACCTAATCTGTACTCATACCGTTGGTTTTTTCTGGCCAAATGTTTTACATTTAAATCCATGTACAATTTATAGTTAATTCCATCTTTCCATTAGGATTTCAACTAAAATGTATTTGGCAAGTATCCAATCCAGATGTGTGATTGGAGGAGAGATACGGCACATGTGCTTCTCCAGTGAATTCCAATTAAGCCAGGAACTTCCATCTTTTGATGAGGTTATCTATCAAGCTTTGCGACAATCTTCTGGATAGCTGCAAAGAAAAAATTTCTCCACAGAGCACATGGTACTATCGGCCCCTTTTCCATTTACATAAGCACAGAAGCCTTCTCCTTTCACTGGAAACCTGCAAAAGAGGACAAGGGATTACTACCATATCTGCATGAACAGAAATTAGCATTGGAGGAAGGATCCTTTCATGAAGATTCCCAGCTTTAGAGCGTAGGGAACATCAGCCAACAATATGCCTACATGGTGCAGTGGATCATGTAGGATGGTGGATTATGAAGTCTGGAGTTTATAGAAGTTTTGTCCAATAAACATGTCTGAAGGATACATGACTGGGAAAAGCTGGTGTACATATAAATACACACATGCACAAACATAAAGCAGGAAGTATCCATTTTCAGGCATCTGGAACAACTCCATAGCACATGATGGTCATATCCTCAACTTCACAGAGGAGTAAAAGTCTTGCTTGACAAGCGTCAATGACATTGATAGTTGAAACATGGCAGCTTTTTCTACTTTCTGTTATTAGAAGAGATTCCAGAATGTTTTTAAACCATCAATGGGATCTAGAACCTGAGAGAGAGCCAGCCAACTCTTAGTGAAACTTATGTCTGTCTTAGAAATTATTTTCAAAACTTCCTTTACACGTTAAATCTGAATATTACAAGCTGTGAGCACTTCCTAAGTAATTTATTAAAGATATATTTGGTTTCCATATTTTTGCCCCAAGTCGTTTTGGATAGCGAGAGGGGCAGCATATAAATTAGAGAAATAAAGAAATTAGCTCAAATATAATATCTATTAATCTATATATATTATTATAAAATATAATAATCTGAGCTATTAAATGCTGAGGGAGCATATATGGGGTTTGTCAAACACATCAGGAAGTCTACAGCATTTGAATGTTGAAATATAAAGTGCAAAAGTAAAATTTTGGTTTCAAATTTCAGTGATCAAGGGGATCTTTAGGCAAGTTCCTAGCACCTCTGAAGTATTATGCTCAGCCATTGAAATTTTGAATTGAAATTTCAGGTGCATACTTTCTCTCTTTTATCTGCATATTCCAGTTATTTGATTAGGATATTTAATTTGAAGTCCATTTGATGGAATCTACAATCAGATCCCTTCACCCAATCCAATTGTCTAGTCAGCCTGATCTGATTACTTTTCAAATAAGTATGCTTTTCTAAAGGAAGCTGAGGAAACATTTTGAATTAAGATAACTTTTACTGTCATTTTTTTTAATGTGAGCATACCGATCCACATTAAAAGTGAAATTCTGTTTTGTATTCTCAAGAGAAAAAGTTTATCTATCCAAACACATTCATATGCCCCTGCTATATACATACATAAATATATACCATATCATATGTATGTATGTATGTGTGTATCAGTGGCGGGTTTCAAAATTTTTTACTACTGGTTCTGTGGGAGTGGCTTGATGGGCATGACATGGCTTGGTGGGCATGGCAGGGGAAGGATACTGCAAAATCCCCATTTCCTTCCCGATCAGCTGGAACTTGGAAGGCAGAGAATAGATGGGGGTGAGGCCAGTCAGAATTTTTACTACCGGTTCTCCGAACTACTCAAAATTTCTGCTACCGGTTCTCCAGAACTGGTCAGAACCTGCTGAAACCCACCTCTGGTATGTATGTATTTATACACACACACATACGTACACACATATAAACACACATATATACACACACATGTATATATTTATCACTGTCCATTTTGAATATGTAGCGGAAAGAGGAAACTTGAGAATTCACAAGATTGAGGATTTGAATCAGATTGGGGTGGCTGATACATCAACACAAAAAGTATGAACTTTAATACATACCCTCACATTTGCCATTTCACTACCATGTTTGCCTGAAAATACAACCTACCCCAAAACAAGCCCTAGCCCGATTTTCACATCTGCACCTAATATAAGCCCTACCACCCAAATATGCCCTAGTTAACCCCGGCCATTGTTTGGCCGGGGCCTATGTGTAAAAATCAAGCTAGGGCGGAGGAGGGGGGTTAGAACTGTTCCACATATCCTGCACCCACTTTCCTTAATAGCCAGGCCTCCCATGCCCTGACACCTGATGCGCTGCTGCTTGACTTCTTGTATGCCTGCTTCCGTCTGGATGCCACATGGCTCGTCGTGCCTGTCCCGCTGCCACAGCTCACGACAGAATGCCACAAGGCACGTCGCGCCAGTGCCAATGCTTGTGGCAGGACACTGCGTGGCTTGTTACATCTGTGGCGCTGCTTTTTTCATTTTTCCTCCCTTTTTGTGTCTTATTTTCGAGGAGAGACGCTTGATTCTTATTCTTTCAGCCACTCAAGCTTTAGTATGATGTGTATAAATGCATCAAATAGGTAAATAGCTGTGTAAGTTCTATAAATAGATGAAACATACTTACTGATTTGTAAACTCTGTACCATTGGGCCATTTCCAGACTTGATCTTTTCCTGAGAGTCCAAACCAGTGATCAGAATTTAACATATTTGCACAAAAGTCCTAGGAGAAAGGAAATAATGTATAATAAAATCCTCATTTAACACATTGATTTTCGAAAGCAAGTGTCTATTACTTTTTTACCATCTACTGAATGCCAAAATACACAATTTATGTCAAATGTATTTCATTTGTACAAGATCATAATCAACTAAGATAAAATTAATGCATATGTAACAGCCTTGTCAGAACTATTTCAGATACAGTGGGCTTGTCCATTATTTTGGGCAGATAGCTGCATAAAAATTGGGTCCATTGTGTACAAACTTCACTAAATGGAGGAATATTAAATCAAGCTTTTCAGTGCAATATATATCTGTAGTTAAATTTAAAGTGCATTACATAGGACTCAACAGGAATATATTAGTTTCTCTTACTCATAATGATATTCCTCCTTAAATATTTATTAATAACTCATCAAAATAATAAAAATGCTTATGGATGGCAGCTTTATGCAGATGATGTGTTTATTTGATTATGTTCCATTAAATTGATGTTGATTCTTCCTGATCATTTATAGACCTTCTCTAGGAGGGCCTGTCCCCAACCTGATCTTTCAGATCTTCTAATCGTAGACCAGTTGCTGCTGCAATTGCAATTGATCATACATCTTACAGCTGGTCATCCTCTTTTTCTCTTTCCTTTGACCTTACCCAGATCTATAAATTTATATAGTGTCCAAAATTTAAGCCTGGGTCACAAGGTAAGATGAATTAGAAGAAGATGAGTATGGTTTAATAACTGGAGGAAGAAGCATCAATATGTTATGCTAATGCTGATGACATTACCCAGATAGCCAAAAATGCAGGGTGAAATCCAGCAGGTTCTGGAGAACCGGTAGCAGAAATTTTGAGTAGTTTGGAGAACCAGCAAATACCACCTCTGGCTGGCCCCAGAATGGGGTGAGAATGGAGATTTTGCAATATCCTTCCCCCAGGAGTGGGGAGGGAATGGGGATTTTGCAGTATCCTTTCCCTGCCACGCCCACCAAGCCACACCACACCACGCCCGCCAAGCCACTTCCACAGAACTGGTAGTAAAAAAATTTGGATTTCACCACTGCAAAAAAGTGAAGGATCATCATGCTCTAAAATAAAAGTCAAGGGCTAAAGTGGAAAAAAATGACACAGAATGAAATTCTATATAAAGACGACCATGTAGAAGAACGACTGTTATAATTGAAAATGAAGATACCGAAGTAGTGGATAGTTTCTGCCTTTAAGACTCCACTAAGAACTACTGACCAAGAAATGCTCTGCAGACTAGTAATTGGTAGGGCAGCTGTGAAAGCTTTGGAAAAAAATATCAAGATACGTTGGCATGTCTAAGTTTACAAAAATCGCTCTGTGAAGGCAATTATGTTTATAACATAAACTGGTCGTGGTGGTTCCAGTGGTTATCAGCAGATTGAGTGCCATACCAAAAAAAAAAAAAACCTTAACAGCTGTGCACTGACATTTTCATCTGTCAATTACAAAAGGCCACACTGTTTGGATCCCTCTATATCAGGGGTGAAATCCAGCAGGTTCTGACAGGTTCTGGAGAACTGGTAGCGGAAATTTTGGGTAGTTCAGAGAACTGGCAAATACCACATCTGGCTGGCCCCAGAGTGGGGTGGGAATGGAGATTTTGCAATATTCTTCCCTCAGGAGTGGGGAGGGAATGGGGATTTTGCAGTATCCTTCCCCTGCCATGCCCACAAGTCACGCTCACCAAGCCCCGCCATGCTACTCCCACAGAACCAGTAGTAAAAAAAACCAGTGTTCTATATAGACAGTATACAGCACTACAAAATCCTGTGGTTCTTAGTAAGAGCTTGCTGCATATGAAGGCCAACACCAACTTAAAAACTGGCAGCTATGGCTTCACATTGTTGTGAATAGAAAATAATAACAATAAATAATTGGAACCATAAAACTGAGAAAGTTGCAGAAATTGCTCTGGGACTTTAGAATTCAAATAGAAAGGCACTTGCCAAAGAACACCCCAAATTTAATAACCTTCAATAAGAAAGACTACAAAGCATGGATAGTTGCAGTACCTGGAGGCAGCATAATAGAAGAGAAAGAAAAGGGGAGAATCAAAAAATATAAAGAATTTCAAATAGAAATAGAATGACTATGGGAAAAATAAAACAAACGTAGTACCAATAGTCACATGTGTTTTTGGTGCAATCCCAAAACAATTGGACCACAATTTAGCACCACTGGCATTCATAAAATCACCACCAGTAAATTGCAAAAGGCAATTTTAATGGGAACAGTTTACCGTATTTTTCGGAGTATAAGACGCACCTTCCCCCCCCCCAAAAGAGGCTGAAAATTTGGGTGCGTCTTAAACTCCAAATGTAGCTTTTTCGAAGCTTTTTTTCAGCCCTAACGATGCGCTAGTGAGTGAAGCATCTCTCTGCTTTGCTTGCTGCCTCTGACTCTCAGCTGTTCTTTAGAAGCTTTTTTTCAGCCCTAACTAACTGCTAGCCGAGTGAAGCGATCTCCTCGTGCTTTGCCTGCTTTTCTCACTGCTGCTTCCTCTCAGCTGTGCCTTAGAAGCTGGTTTTTTATCCCCGAGCAGGGGATAAAAAACCAGCAAACTAATGTGCTGAAGCTGAGACTAAGAATGCTAGCCAATGAATACTTGGTAGGCAGATTCCTCCCCACCCCTATTTTCCTCCCCCAAAACTAAGCTGCGTCTTATACTCCGGTGCGTCTTATACGCCGAAAAATACAGCATATCCTGCAACGACTTCTTTAACACCATAAAACACCAACAGCTGCCTATTCCTTGTCCTTGGGAAGAACTCGATAGATGGACAAAAATGCCAAATCCAGTCGAAACATCTTGCTGACTAAAAGAAACCAATAATGATAAATAACTGTGACCCATTGGGGTTGCTTTTTAAGAGAGAGTGAGGTGACAAAAATGAACATTAAATTTTAGATCGACCATTTTCATTTTTAACCCCAATGCTAGATAGTGACATCATATATCTAAGAGGGTTTATGTGTCATAAATAGAAAAATAATTGTAGTGAAAAATGAACTGCAATAACAAGTCATTATTTATTTAGCTAAACAGATTAATCAGAATGACCGTGGGCGGGCGGGCAAAAAAGCAGTGGTAGTGGGAAGAGACTTCCAACTCCCTGTTGGCTTCCCCATTGGCTTTGCTTGTGAGGAGCTGGCAGGGGACATTATAAATCATAATCACATGACCATGGAAAGGCTGCGAAGGACATAACTTTGTGAATAAAACAGGTCTGGACATGGTAAGATTTCACAGGAGTAACAGGTCCTGGATTTTTTACATATTCTCTAAATTAGAGGATTTAAAAGTACCTTGATTCAAAGCTTGTTCCAGTTTGATACACTTTTTCGGCTGAAGTAGTGTACAAACAGACAACAGATAAACTGCTTATTGTTTGAGTATTTATGAATGTCAAGACAATGATTGGATTTTACATACCTTGATTCAAAAATTGTTCCATTTGGGCTGACATGGGGGGGACAAACAGATAAATTCAATGACAGTTTAGTACTATATGGATAATAATAAATATAATTAATATTTTTTACTTTTTGTCCACTTATTCCTTACCAATTCCTTCTGTGTAGCAATCACAGCCAAGGAGGCATTAAATGAGGAACAGATGTTTGAACTTGTAGACCAATTTGCTGCTTCTTTTGATACATAGAAATACTTTCCTTAGTTTATAATCCAAGACTCTGGGCAGGCAAAACGTACACAGGGAGCACAAACTGGACAAGGTTTTTCTTCATAAGGTTTAACTAGAAATAAAACAAATTGGGCAAATATTAGAGCTCGTGATTAACTACAGTTCTGACGACAAAGTTTGAATAATCAGCATTAACCTAACTCCTTTAAATTGCAATTCAAGGACTTTTTTTAAAAAGAAAACCAAGTGAATTAACCTGTAAATACAGGTAGTCCTCACTACCTGTAGGAAGAGGAAAGGGAGGGGAGCCTCTCTAGGAGTCTCTGGAGGCTGGCGACAGCAAAAAACGTCACTTCCTGTCCCACCAGGAGTTGGGGAATGGGCCGTTTCGGGCCTCCGGAGGGCCTCTGACGGGGCAGGGAAGGCTGTTTTTGCCCTCCCCAGATGCATAGAGAGGATCTGGAATCAGGGAGAAAGAAAAACGGGCCTACCGGGCCATCGCATGCCAGGATGTGATAAGATGTACTGCAGATTGTAGAAAGTAAAATGAAGTAAGGATAGGTTATATAGGTAAGTAAAAGATATGACTTATGTATCTACTGATTTACTTTTAAAGACCCATTATATATATATATATATATATATATATATATATATATATATATATATATATATATATATCAATTTTCTTACTTCTTCATAGGGTCTATGTGTGTTTTTCTTCTAGCCAGGTTTTCCCTACGTAGCCAAGGTTTTTTTGTAGCTCCAGCTCAGTAGAATCTCATCTACTCGGTTCTGGGCTTTTTTCCTTTCTAACACCTAGCAAGCTCTGACTGCTAGGTGGGAGACCTAAATAGATAGATAGATATATACACACACACACACACACACACACACACACACACACACACACATTAAGAATGATATAAGTAAATATTTATGTGTAGTATTTTTCAAATTAAGATAAATAGGATATACCATGTAATTAAGTAGCAAAGATTATCTATATGCACATACATCTGTATTCTTATTTATTTTATTTTCCTATACTATGCAACCGGATGGACAAAAACTGTATTATTATAATTTCTTAACAATAAAAACATTAATTAAAAAAAAAAGAAATATGGGTGTGGGCACGCGCGCATGCGAACCTCCCCCACCCACCCCCTTCCTGGCACGCGATGGCAAAAAGGTTAGCCATCACTGGGCTAAGGCATCAAATTAGAAACTGGGAGATTTTGAGTTGCAATCCTGTCTTAGGCACAAAACTAGTTCGCTTCACTCTGTCTCAGGCCTAGAAAGATGAAAGAGCCAGGGACAAACCATTTCCAAAATTTTGCTATGAAATTTGCAGGGTTTGTCCAAGCAATTGCTAGGAGTCAAAGACTGACTTGATGGCACCACTTAAAACCTCTCAAAAATGTCACTCAATACCTGGGCACGTGTGATAAAACCAGAAGAGAAATGATCAAAACTGAAAGGTCATGGAACCAAATGCAAATTTGTTTGTTGGATTATACTACTTTTCTCTCTCCTCCCCCCTCCCCCCACCCCCCTGCTTCCATCTGCATTGGGTTTATCCTACCTTTCACATGGCAAACTTTCTGGAGTATTTGTGAGAGTGTCAAAAAGATGGCAAGCACAGCAATGTAATAAAGTTCTTCCCTTTGTGGATACGCAGGAAATATTTAACACACCTACAAAAATCCTAGCTTCAATTGCACTGCTGCAAGCATCATTTTTACTTATTTGACAAAGGTAAAGATAAAGGTTCTCTTCGCACATATGTGCTAGTCGTTCCTGACTCTAGGGGGCGGTGCTCATCTCTGTTTCAAAGCTGAAGAGAACCCGTCTCCGTGGTCATGTGGCCGGCATGACTAAATGCCAAAGGCACACAGAACGCTTTTTCTACTTGCATTTTTTTTAAAGTGCTTTCAAACTGCTAGGTTGGCAGAAGCTGGGAAAAGTAACAGGAGCTCGCCCCGTTACGCGGCACTAGGGATTTGAACCGCTGAACTGCCGACCTTTCGATTGACAAGCTCAGCATCTTAGCCACTGAGCCACCACATCAAAAACACACATACATAATTGCTACTTCCTTCCTTGGCTTACAACAATTCATTTAGTGACCGTTCAAAATTACAATGGCACTGAAAAAAATGACTTATGACCATTTTTCACACTTACAACTGTTGCAGTATCCCCATGGTCACATGATCAAAATTCAAATCCTCGACAACTGGTTCATATTTATGACAGTTGCAGTGTTCTGCAGTCATGTGATCAGTTTTTGCGACCTTCTGACAAGCAAAGTCAATGGGGAATCTACATTCACTTAACAGCCGTGTTACTAACTTAACACAATTATTTACTTAACATCCATGGCAAGAGAAGTCATAAAATGGAGTAAAACTCACTAAAGAAATGTTTCACTTAGCAACATTAATTTTGAGCTCAATTGTGGTTGTAACTCGAGGACTACCTGTAATTATTCATGCATGTGGTAATCTTGATGGAAACAATAACAACAACTATGGATAAAGTTAAATAGAAATTTCTCATTGCTTACCAGCCAATACGATTATAGTGATAATCAAAGAGATGTTCAGGATAGAAGATGCTATAATCCATTTATTGTCTAAAATCCATTTAGGTATGAGAGCTGAAAAACAGACAGGAAAATATCAGGAGATGAAGTTCAAAATTTTATTGTGGCTGTTTATTTATTTATTTTATTGTCTTGAAAGCTGCCCAGATTGTAGTCACACTGTGGTAGCTATATAGGACAGAGAGACAGAGAGACACTATGGCACACTAAAACAGACAGATGGAAAGTATCAGCTACTCTTAATGCCAGACACTTTCACATTTACCCCAAATGACTGGTTGTAATTTGTATAAACAGTTTTTTTTTTTGTATTTTGTATCTTAGAATTGTCTTCCTTCAGCTTTGTGTATTCCAGCTGGCATGCTGGGAAATTTGGGGACGGAAGTTCAAAATATTTGGACAGCTTTGGGTTGGAAAAGTCTGATGTACTGTGTTTCCCCCAAAATAAGACCCTGTTGTTAAGTCCCCACAGTTACGACCCGGCAGAGACTGCCTTGTTACTGCCCTGCCGCGATTGGTTAAGACGTGCTAGACTGGAAAGCGGGAGAAGCAGAGCCGCGCTATTGGTCGCCCATCTGACAGCTTACTATTTCAGCAGCTGTCAATGAGCTGGTTGTTGTTCTGTTCTGAGGCACCAGTTGTGCCGCATGAGTTGTTTTAATAAAAGGTTGTTGCCTAGCCTCTGTCTCCACGCCTTGTTCTTCAAATAGAATACTGGCGACGAGGATGGGATACTGAGGCGACGGCTGCCTAGCTCTGCTCATTAGCCACCAGCTAATTTCCACCATGTCAACCTTTCTTCCGGCGTTCTCCTGAACGCGCTGACTGATCTCTCCAGTGCTCGTAAACGAGGCTATTTTCTCAGCTCATGTGGGAGCGAAATATTCGGCATTGCCAGGGCGTTAGCCGCACCTCAGCAAGTTTTTGATGTTCCAGGGGAGACGTTGGACAGATTGAAGAACCATTTCTCCCCTGCTCCATCTCACATCGCGCGCCGGCATGCCTTTTGGCAGCGCACACAAACTGAGGGTGAATCTGTAAATGACTACATGGCGTCTCTGCGGTCCGCAGCTATCCACTGTGAGTTTCGAGACTTGGACAAAATGCTGCTGGATCAGTTGGTCTGCGGAATCAAAGACCTGAAGTTACAACGGCGCCTCCTGGCCCGGTCAGAACTGACCCTCCAGGTAGCCCTGGATGAAGCGAGGGCCGCTGAAATTCAACGATTCCAGATGCCCTCAGCGGCCGCGGCAAAGCCCCTGTCCGTCCATTACGAGGAGTCGGACCAAGTCGACTCCTCTGATGAGGATGAGGCGGTGAGCCACCTCAGGGCGACCCCTCGGAAGCTTGGAACACGCATCAAGCCCAAACAGCTAGCACAAGGCAACTGTCTGGGTTGTGGCGGCGACCATCGCAGATCCGACTGCCGTTTCAAGACCATTGTATGCTGCTGCTGCGGAAAAAGAGGTCACTTATAGAGGGTCTGCAGAGCACCAACCCCCTCGTCTGAGACTCCGACCGCTCCGCTAATGGATCGTCGCCGGGGCTGGAAAACAGCTGTCTGCCGCGACGAGTGTTTCGCTGTGACCGCTACGAGGACCCGCTACATGTTGCTGTGAGCCACGCCACTTCTTCTTCTTCTGCGAGCAAACTTTTCCTCACGGTAGTCCTGGAAGGAGCGGCGTGTCGTATGGAAGTTGACACCGGCTCTTCCAACTCTCTCATAGCGTGGTCCACCCTCACTAGATTACTGCCGGGAATGTCCTGCCACCAGCTCAAGCCGTGCCCTGTCCTTTTAAAGGACTATCAAGGGAAGACCATCTCCACCTTGGGGTATGACACCTTCAGGGTGTCCTACCAGTCCTTCTCCAGTTCACTGCTGTTGATCGTTGTAAGGGACAATTTGCCTAGCCTGCTCGGGCTAGATTGGTTTGCCGCCTTAAACTTAGCTATCTCCGGTGTGCAGTCAGTTTCCCTTGATATTGCGTCCACCCTGGCCAGGGAGTTCGCTGATGATTTTTCTGATCAACTAGGCAAATACACAGGCCGGCCCATATCATTTAATTTAGACCCTCAGGTAATGCCAGTTCACCTCAAACCTAGAAGGGTGCCGCTGTCCTTGCGGCCACGGGTGGATAAGGAGCTCGATAAGCTCATAGCCCAGGGAATCTTAGTCCCCATTGACCACTCTAGCTGGAAGACTCCGATCGTCATTCCCCTGAAGCAGGACGGATCCATTAGGATCTGCGCCGATTATAAATGTTCCCTAAACAGGGCGTTGCAGGCCAACCCATACCCGGTGCCGGTGGTGCAGCACCTGCTGCATTCGCTGGGTCAAGGCCGGGTATTTGCCAAGCTGGACCTGGCTCAGGCTGATCAACAGCTTCCTGTTGATGAGCCTACGGCCATGGCCCAGACTATAGTCACTCACCGGGATGCATTTATTTATTTATTTTATTTTATTTTATTAGATTTCTATACCGCCCTACTGCCAAAGGACTCAGGGCGGTGCACAGCCAAACAATAAAAACACATACAATACAAAATTTAAAAATAGAATAAAATCAAATTAAATAATTTTGGCCCCGACAAATTTAAAACCCCAAACTTTTAAAACCAATTTAAAATTGAATATATAAAATACTAAAAGATATTTAAAACTTTAAAAATCTTTTATAAAAGAGGGGGAAAATTAGGCCAGGCCGGCCTGGTGAAATAGTAAGGTCTTTAAGGCGCAGCGGAAGGTGCGCAGATCCGGGATCCTCCGTATCTCTGGGGGGAGCTCGTTCCAGATAGTAGGTGCCCCCACAGAGAAGGCTCTCCCCCTGGGGGCCGCCAGTCGGCATTGTTTGGCTGATGGCACCCGGAGGAGCCCCTCTCTATGAGAGCGTACTGGCCGGTGGGAGGCTATTGGTGGTAGTAGGCGGTCCCGCAAGTACCCGGGTCCTAAGCCATGGAGCGCTTTAAAGGTGGTAACCAGAACCTTGAAGCGCACCCGGAAGACCACCGGGAGCCAGTGCAGCTCGCGCAGGAGGGGTGTTACATGGGAACGCCATGTCGCTCCCATTACCACCCGCGCGGCCGCACTCTGCGCCAGTTGGAGCCTCTGGGTGCTCCTCAAGGGGAGCCCCATGTAGAGAGCGTTACAATAGTCCAGGCTCCAATTCGGCGTGAGTGTCGCCCCGGGAATTTTCCAAAGCATCATGGAACGATTGCTTCAGGGAATTCCCGGGGTCGTACCCTATTTTGATGATGTACTGGTCTCCGCCGGAGACCAGTCTGATCTCCTCACCAAACTCCGGGCCGTACTGACCTGTTTGGGCGGCACCGGCCTCCACCTTCAAAAGTCCAAATACGTCATAGGCGTGCCCCAAGTGGAGTTACTTGTGTTCCTCATTGACGCCCAGGGGATCCACCCCACCCCATCTAAGATTGCGGCCATTAAGCATGCCCCCACACCAACATGCAAGGCGGAGTTGCAGGCATTCCTTGGCCTTCTTAATTTTTATTCTATGTTCCTCCCCCATAAGGCCACCTTAGCCGAGCCCCTGCACCGCTTCCTTGACTCTAAGTCGCCCTGGGCGTGGAGTCGCTCTGCTGCCGCATCATTCCAGGCTGTCAAAGATGCGCTGACGTCACGGGCTGTGCTCGTCCAATACGATGCCAGCCTTCCCCTGTCCTTGACTTGCGACGCCTCCCCATTCAGGTTAGGCGCGGTTTTAAGCCATGTTTTTCCATCCGGTATCAAGGCCCCGCTGGCCTTCTATTCGAGAACCCTGTCTGCCCCGGAGCGGAATTATAGCCAATTATAGCCTCCGGCACTGACCCGGCCGCCACAGCATCTGTCCTCCTCATTGTGGGCTTCGATTTCCCCATTACCGCTTCCGATATCAGCGCAGGGTCTGCGGCGGACCCTACCATTTCCCTTGTCTTAGATTGGGTCCGCCGGGGGTGGCCTAAGGGGCCGGTTACGGCTGATTTCGTCCCCTACCTACGCAGACAGCACGAGCTGTCCAACCTGAAGGGCTGTCTCCTTTGGGGCAACCGGGTTGTCATTCCCCCAGAATTGTGTCGCCCCGTCCTGGCCCATCTCCATGATGCACACCCGGGCATAGTCCGCATGAAGGGTCTGGGCCATAGTTACGTGTGGTGGCCCGGTATGGATGGTGAGATCGAGCAGTGGGTCGCCACTTGCCCCCAGTGCCAGCTATCCAGGCCGGTTCCTCCGGCGGCCCCAGTTAGGGAATGGGAAGGTCCCCGGACTCCCTGGGCGCGCATCCATATGGATTTCGCCGGCCCCTTCCAAGGACACACATTCCTGGTCGTCGTAGATGCCTACTCTAAATGGGTTGAGCTGGCCAGCATGAACTCTACGATGACCGAAGCTGTCATCAGGGTCTTGGAGGGGTTGTTCACGACGCACGGCCTACCCGACACCATAGTCACAGATAACGGGCCCCAGTTTACCTCGGCACCCTTCCAGCAGTTTGTGGCCAAACTGGGCATTCGACACACGACCACGGCCCCGTTCCATCCGGCCGCCAATGGTCAGGCGGAAAGGGCCATGAGATCAGCCAAGGAGGCCTTGAGCCGCCTGGGTCCTGCTAATTGGCTCCAAAAAATCAATCAATATCTCCTGGCTCAACATTCTAACCCCTGTCCGGGCACCAAGGCCAGCCCGGCAGAATTGCTCATGGGTCGGCAGCTCCGGACAGTGTTGGACCGTCTCCACCCCGCATATGCACCGGATGCCCCAAAAGGGGATTCCACCCACTGCTGGGCCTTCGCTGTCGGGGACCCAGTATATGCCCAAAACTTCGGAACTAGTGAAGTGGGTCCCGGGCCAAATTAGCCAACTAACCGGTCCCTACTCTTATAGGGTCCTGCTCGACGATGGACGCATATGGCGGCGGCATATGAACCAACTGAGGAAGAGGGTCCTCCCAGAGACAGGCCATCCCTGTGAGCAGTATACACCAATTGATGATTACATTCAACCGCACGAAGCCCCTGCTAGTCCTTCACACACTCCGCTTCCTCCTATTCATCAACCCGATGCATTCTCGTCGGCAAACTCACCTGTTCGTTTGGGTTCTCCCGTGTCGACAGTGGTTCCGCCCATGACGCAGCCTTGGCCTACCGGATCGGAAGAGGGCAGCAAGACGACTCTGCCTCCACCGGTGGCTGCCCCTGAACTGAGAAGGTCTGGCTGGAGCTGACGTCGGCCAACGTACTTGGAGGACTACGCATGCGCCATCCGGGTGGGAAGGAGTGTTAAGTCCCCACAGTTACGACCTGGCAGAGACTGCCTTGTTACTGCCCTGCCGTGATTGGTTAAGATGCGCTAGACTGGAAAGCAGGAAAAGCGGAGCCGTGCTATTGATCGCCCATCTGACAGCTTGCTATTTAAGCAGCTGTCAATGGGCTGGTTGTTGTTCTGTTCTGAGGCACCAGTTGTGCTGCATGAGTTGTTTTAATAAAAGGTTGTTGCCTAGCTTCTGTCTCCACGCCTTGTTCTTCAAATAGAATACCTGTCTTATATTTTTTTGAACCCTGAAATAAGTGCTTGGCCTTATTGCCATGCGCTCAAAAGCCCGATTGGGCTTATTATCAGGGGATGTCTTATTTTGGGGGAAACAGGGTATTTCCATCTGTTCACAATTAAAGTTTTGCTCTTGAGTCATGGTGGATCACCCACTAAGAAACAATATATCCCCATTCTGGGAGGGAGGGAGGAAAGTAACTGAATAATGCCATCAATTTGAAATGGAGGGAATGTAACAACACATATTCTGTCACTCGTGTCTGGCTCTGATTGGCTTCTGCGTCAGGCTGTATCATTTTTGGGACACCACTTACAGCGGCTGATTCTTTGTGGCAGATATTCCTCACTTTCCTTTGGCTAATCCACAATGATGTTAAAGGCAGTGGTGGGATTCAAATAATTTGACAACTGGTTCTCTGCCCTAATGATTTCTTCCAACAACCAGTTCACCAAACTGCTCAGAAAGTTAACAACCGGTTCTCCCGAAGTGGTGCGAACTGGCTGAATCCCACCACTGCTTAAAGGCCCTCCTTAAGAAGGGTTTTCCAGCAAAGGTAGCATTAATTCTTAATTCTTGCAAGTATATAACATATTTGGAATTAAGTGCAGCTTTAACTTTGCCTTGCTAAAAGTTACTATAAATGTACCAGAAAAAAGGATCAGAAAAACTTTCTCTGCAAAAGTGCTTGCCCTTTGCAAAGCAGTTCCAAGAAACAGAAACCTCAGCTCTATAAAAACACAATCTGTGATGGGAAACAACTGAGGACGAGGGCAGGCAGGCCGGTGTACAGATACTTGAAGAAAACCATTTTAGCCAGGAAAAAAAAAAATAGAACATGCCATCCCAACTCCCCATCTTTTCCAACAGCACTATTAATCAAGTTTAACCAAATCTTGTTCTTTCTGACAAAGGTTTTAACATCAATTTATTTCCCCTCAGATTACTAAACTGGATTTCCCTCTCCAACCCTAATGCCAAAACTCAGTGGCAGGATTTTTGCCCTGAAAATGGGAAATTCCCGCTAAGGAAATGTGGGAAACTGACCAAAAGCAGAGTGTTAGCATAAAGTTGGCTTTGTGTGACGTATTTCTTAAAAAAAAAAAAAAAAAAGGAACACTCAATCTCCTCTCAACAAAACCAGAGGGAAAAAAATAAAGGATCCTGCTTGTTCCATAAGTGTGGCCCAGCTCCACCCACTTTGTTTCATTACTTCCCCTCCCCTCAAAGATTACAAAGGACGTCAGGCAGGTACCCACCTTTGCATTTACCATCATTTCTTGCCCTCTTTGCATCAGTCGTCCTCTCAGGAATGAAAAGATCATAAATTCCAGAATTGTCTTCTATGTCTAAAGGAAAGCAGAAGACATTAAGTATGACAATACACAGAGATATGATCTACTCTCACTATTAGGAAGATGCTGCCCCCAATTCCCAACCAGGGCTCCCTCTTTCATACTCATAACAATATAAAGAAATATTTTAAGTAGCTGAAACCCAGTGGTGGGTTGCCCCCGGTTCGGACCGGTTTGCAAGAATCAGTAGTAAAACTGACTGGAGGCCCCGCCCACCACCCCGAATGTCATCATCAGAAATCTGCGCATGCGCAGAAGCAAGATGTACATGTGAGCGAAATGAACCATTATGAACCGGTGGTAAAGGTAAGTAGAACCCACCCCTGGCTGAAACCTCACAAGATTCTCAAGTCTCGCACTGTTGAATGTTCACAGGCAGAACTCAAAATGACTGCCAAAAACCTCATGATAGTTGACCATCTTGCAAGATTTTGGGTGATTATATTAGGGGGTGGTGCCCATGCCACAGGACAAAACTGGGCCTACGTCTCGGGTATTTCCATAGTCTTGGTGATGCATATTGTTTTTCTGCAAGCATGTAACTGATAAAACAGAATCCCAGGTATAAAAGTCTCTGATTTATCCAATAGGCCTCTTAAAGCTTAGAAAATCATCTGGAAGAGTCCTCTCAGATGCTCTTCCTGGTTGGTCAGAGTTAGAGTGTCTGCTCCCAGGACAGTTCTTATCAGAATTACCACAGATAACTGAAGACCAGCTTACTGGTAGCCAGTTCTCTTACCAGTTGTCCTTAATTCTTTCTTGGGTCCAGACATCTTCCAAATGTTGCAGATCAAAACTTTTGTCCATCCAAGTTTGCTTATTCAACTTACGCCTGCTTTATTTGTTGTGATTCCTCTGCTTAGAATAGAAACCACTAGTTTTAGTCATAGACTCAATTAAACGTTTTTCTCCAACTTCATTAGTACTCTAGAGTTTTTCTCCCACTTTCTGTTGTTCTCAATTAGATGAAAGAAAGATCTGAATACCTCACCTGTAATTTTTCCTCGTATTTTTTTCCTGGTGACAAAAAAATATCAGGATTCAGACTATGTGGAAAGAAAAGAATTTGATATTACTCATTCCTGCACAGGAGTATATCATTAATGTATTATTGTAGAGAAGATACTTTCTTAAACTAAACTTCTTCAATATCTCCCCTCCACTGAATCTTGAACACTGACAGGAACAGCCAGAGGTTATGAGACTTGAAGTTTGGAACCAAGATAGATACATTTTTGAAATGCCTTCAAGGATTGTTACTTGAAGAACTACAATATTCAAATCAGGCATATTTTCCCAATGCCAATAAAAATTAGGAACAATTTTATCTTGTGTAAATGAAGTTTCCACTTACTTTTCCTCATCTAGTCCTTTGCAATGCAGAGACATGGACAGACTCTGGAGAGAACCAATGCTGAGCTTAATGGGAAGAAGTGTTCTGCTAAATATCACACTACGTTACAATTATTTCCACTTTTCCAAGAGTTTCATAGAAACACTCTGTAATATGAAACATCAGCTTGGCAGGACCACCCTTAGAAGTCTCCGAACACCACTATCTCACCCCCAGAAATAGAACTGGAGCTACCATAGGAGTATCACTCAGACGGCATATAGAAAACTATTGTAATAGTATGTGGGAATGACCTTAAGTGATGGGGAAAGATGCTGCCTAGGGAATGATCAGATAAAAGAGAGAGGAGCCCACAACTGCTTAACTGCCAGAGAAAGAAAGTTAGGAAAGGTCCACCCTAAATTGATCAAGCTGTAAAAGGAGGCAATGGGAGATTTGTACTTTCGGACTTGCAAGATTCTTGTTCATATAGCCCGAAAACAAAGTAATGTGCACATGTGGTTAGGTTTCCTATCTAGTTTACCTAGAAGGGCTGAGAGTTATTTGCTACCAGAGGGTCATTTATGTGTTTATCTTGGATTTATTTTATTCGGTTTAATTATAAAATTCATTATATTAATTATACCGTTTCTCCTATAATAAGACATCCCCTGATAAAAAGCCCAATTGGGCTTTTGAGCACATGGCAATAAGGCCAAGCACTTATTTCAGGGTTAATATATATATATAAGACAGGGTCTTATTTTTCGGGGAAACACGGTATCTTTTAGTTGCATGCTCCACCTTTTCTTCAAGAATTCATATACTGGGGACTTCCGATTTGAGGTCATGGCGAGACAGCTGGGGAAATAGCGGGCTCTGATGAGCCCCACGGAAACCCCGACTGCCGAACCGCCGCCGATGGGTCTTCGGACCAGAACCGTCCTGCAGGGACAGGGATGGAAGAGAGGCGCCTCGTACAACCAAGAGGAACAGGCAAGTTCCTCAGAGGTTGGAGGGAACTCTCTGCAAGTCAGCGGTGGGGGGCGGCAGCCATGGCGGCTGCCACGAAGCTGGAACAAACCGGGCAAGTGATGTGCAGGAGGAAAGTGGAAAAGAATGATGCCTTTTGAAGCCGGGTGAGTGACAACCAACCCAGGCTCAAAACAACATTTGGAATAATAGCTTTTTTTTATTTGTAAGACCCCTAGCCTTAAAAAAATGGCTGAGGAGCTATGGGGCATAGAAGATTTTAAGATGAAATTTTTAAACGAAAAGAAAAAAACCCAACTGAAAATTGATATTTGAATAGACTAAATTGAAAAAGTAAACATTGAGACTTAGTTCAAAATTGAACAACTTTAAATTTGAATTGAATTTTTAAAGAAAAGAAGATAAAGAAGAATTATCTTTAAAATATAGGAGGAGGAGAGAATTAAGCTGGAATGTTATATAATTGAAACAAAATGGTGATTTGCATGACTAAAGGAAATTGTGGATTGTAGAGGGACACCTTCTGGTTAAAAAGAAACATTGTAACTTGCTCCTTGTTTGGGAACATTGTGAATATTACAGATAACAACTGTGGGATTTTGGTGGTGGAGCTGTTTTTTGTCTGCAGGCGATTTGACTTTGGTGAGGGGAAAAAAGGGGGAAAGTATGATGGAACTCTTATAATTGGATTAATTGGTGCAAGAACAAAAGAAGTCAAATGGCACAGGAACAAAACAAAATTGATGTGATTTGCTTGAAATAGAAGTAAGAAAAAGAACTAAATTGATATACAGAGAATTAAATTGTGAACATTGAAATTGAAATGAAATAAATGCTAACAGACAAGGAAATGAGGAACGATATACACACGGCTGGAAAAAAAAGATAGAAACAATGTGATTAAAAATAAAGCAATGCATAGATGGACAGTAATAATAAAAAGGGGGTTTCTTTAGATGAATAAAAATGAATATGAATATGAGAAGAATTTGATATAATTCAAGGTTCAAGGTAGAATCAAGGTCCATTGAGCCTTGGTGGCACAGCAGACTAAAGTGCTGTTAAGTAGCACCAGCTGTCTGCAATTACTGCAAGTTCAAATCTCACCAGGCTCAAGGTTGACTCAGCCTTCCATCCTTTCTAGGTAGGTAAAATGAGGACCCGGATTGTGGGGGCAATAAGCTGACTTTGTATAAAAAAGAACACCGCTTGGGGGGGGCAAAAGCCGTACTAAGCAGGTATATACAAAAGTATGAAGGCTATTGCTTAACGCATTGTAAGCCGTCCTGAGTCTCCGGAGAAGGGCGGCATATAAATCCAACTAATAAATAAATAAATATATAATATATAAAAAATTGAAATAAAGAAGAAAGTTAGAATATGAGAGGAATAGAATATATTAACAGAAATTTATTAATTTACACAAGGATGTGTTTGGAGTAAGAACTAAGCCTCAATATTAAATTGTTATAAAGATGATAATGACAATGTGATTGAACATTAATAAGTAATGTATAAATGGATGGTTAAAAAAAAAGGGTGATTATGCTGGGATAAGCAGCAAACTAAGGTGATTATGCTGGGATAGACAGCAAAACATAGATGATTATACTGGATATAACAGTAAAAATAAAGACAATTATGCTGGGTTTGACAGAAAAATAAGATGATTATACTGGGTATAACAGTAAAAATAAAAATAATTATGCTGGGATTGACAGTAAAAATGATGATTATACTGGGCGTAACAGTAAAACTTAAGAAGATTATGCTGTGATTAACAGCCAAAAGAGGATGATTAAGATGAAGATTATATACTGGGATAAACCTTTAGAAATAAGGTTTATCCCAGTATAATAATTAATACTAACAATGAAATGATTATGTTGTGATTAAAAGGGTTAAGATGAGATAAATAGTAAAATGAAGATGATAAATGCTAATAGTTAAAATACTGTGTAAATACTTTGATGATTTATACTTTTAAGATATACCCATCCATATTAAAAGGAAAAGAAATTGAAATGATATTAAATTAAGGATTTTAAGATCAGTGTAATGGGTTTTAAGAATTTTTTCTTTTATCAGATAGAATTTATGGCAACAATGTTAGAGAATATTAAGTTGTGTTATTGGAAAACTAAGATTTGTGGTGAAATAATAGAAGGCAATTGATTTGTGTAAAATGATATATGTTAGATAATTTTTTTTTTGCTTTTTTTTAAAAAAAAGATGGTAATTAGTGGGGATTTGGGAAAAGTTTTTGTTAAAGAGGAATTAGTAATTGTACCTACTTATGATCGGATCAATGGCTCGTTCTGAAAAGATTTTTGTATGTTTATGTGTTTTAAAAAAATAAAAAAATGTTAAAAAAAAAAGAATTCACATACCTGATATTCTCTTTCCAGTTTCCTCCTTCTGATGATCCTCTGAGCTGAAATGGAAATGAAAATTGTGGATGAACAAAGATTTGAATGTCAGTTCTACATCACACCAAACGTCTCCTGATTGTTCCATTAAGAACCATACTTTCTGGAAATTAATAAATCAGCACTATATATCCCAAAGAAAAGAATATTCAATGGTAGAAAATCCACACAAACACAAAAGGAGAAGACCTGACTTGATGCCTAGACTAGAGGAATTCGTCTTGCGATTATTTTCCTCGTAATCTTTAACAATTCACCCATTCTGATTCCTCCCCATGTGAGTCAATAGGTAGGAAAACCAGCTGTGATGGGTAGCTTCTGACTTTTATGATCAAGGTTCAACCATTAATAATAAAGGAACAAATTTCAAAAAATGAGCCACAGACCAGCACCTGGTAGAGCAGCCATGAAGACCTCTGGATACTTCTAGAGCCTTCTCAAGACCTGAGGCCTTCACAGCTGTCTCGCTTAGCAATGGAGATTCGAGGCTCAATGGTGGACATAAGTCAAGGAGTACCCTTCCCCTTCCCTTATGAGTGTGTCAGTCATCGGTAATCCAGCAGGCTTTTGCTCTCAAATTCTCAATCTGGTCCACAGTGATTGATGTTCACTGTTGGAGGACGTATTGAATAAAATGCGGCAAAACTCACTTAACAACACTCTTGCTTAGCAACCAAAATTTTGGGCTCAGTTGTGGTCATAAGTCAAGGACCATCTCTGTCTTTCTCTGCATGGCAGCCTTGTTCTAGTAAATGCCTTCCCCTTTCTGGAAATTTTCCTCTCTGTTAGAGGCACCAAAATAACCCAGATAATATACTGCTCAAAAAAATAAAGGGAACACAAGCAGAAGACATCCGAGATCTGAATGAATGAAATAGCCTTATTAAATACTTAGTTCTGGCAGATGACCTGAATGTGTTTTACTGTAGGTTTGAGAGGAATCTACTGCCATCTATCTCTACAATCCCCATCTCAGACATACCAACAACAACCAAACCTCCTACAACTGACTCCATCCCATTGGGCCCAGCGCCTCTGGTGATCACAGAAAATGAGGTGCAAGGTCTATTTCACAGACAAAAGCCAAGAAAAGCTCCAGGCCCAGACAAGATAACTCCTTCTTGCTTAAAAGCTTGTGCTGACCAACTGGCCCCCATCTTCACCCCCATCTTTAATAAATGACTAGAGATGTGCTATGTTCCTTCTTGCTTCAAATGCTGTACTATCTTCCCAGTGCCGAAGAAATCCTCCATCAACGAACTAAATGACTTCAGACCAGTTGCTCTAACATCTGTAGTTATGAAAATCTTTGAAATGCAAGATACGAATCCGCTGTTAGACCCCTTGCAATTTGCCTACCAAGTAAATAGTTGATGCTGTTAATATGGCTCTACACTACATCCTACAACATATTGAATCTCCAAAGACCTACGCAAAGATCCTCTTTGTAGACTTCAGCTTGGCATTCAATACCATCATTCCAGGTATCCTTCTAACTACACTAAATCAGCTAGCAGTACTTGACCACACTTGTAAGTGGATCATAAGCTTTGTAACAGAGGACATAGAAGGTGAAGTTAGGCAAAATCACATCAGATACCTGTACAATTAGCACAGCCTCTCCCCAGGACTGTGTGCTCTCTCCACTTCTCTTCTCTCCAATGACTGCATCTCAAAAGATCCCTCTGTTAAAGTACTGAAGTTTGCAGATAATACAACAGTGATTGGTATCATTCAAGACAATGACGAATCTGCATACAGACAGGAGGTTGAACAACTAGCTTTGTGGTGCGACCAGAACAATCTTGAATTAAACACACTCAATACTGTAGAAATGGTGGTAGATTTTAGGAGAAACTCTCCTATGCTACCACCTCTTACAATACTAGACAACACAGTATCAACAGTAGAGACCTTCAAGTTTCTAGGTTCTATCATATCTCAAGACTTAAAAGGGATGCCTAACATCAAAAACATCATCAGAAAAACACAACAAAGAATGTTCTTTCTGTGCCAACTCAGAAAGCTCAAACTGCCCAAGAAGCTGCTGGTGTTCAGTTCTACAGAGGAATTATTGAGTTTGTCATCTGCACCTCCATAACTGTCTGGTTTGGCTCTGCAATGGACTTCAATGGATAATTAGAACTGCAGAAAAAACAATTGTTATCAACCTGCCTTCCATTGAGGATCTGTATACTGCACGAGTCCAAAAGAGGGCTGTGAAAATATCTACAGACCCCTCACATCTTGGACATAAATTGTTTCAACTTCTCCCCTCAAAACAACACTATAGGGTACTGCACACAAGAATAACTAGACACAAGGACAGTTTTTTCCTGAATGCCATCACTCTGCTAAACAACTAATTCCCACAACCCTGTCAAACTATTTACTAAGACTGTATTACTATTATTCTTCTCATCCTTTCTATTACCTATCTCCCCACTTATGACTATAACCTTATTGCTTATATCTTTACGATTTATATTGTTTCCTAGTATGATTTGATTGGTTATTTAGTATCCTATGACTATCACTATGTGTTGTATCTTATGACTCTTGATGAATGTATTTTTAATGTATTTGATGAATGTATTTTTATTATTATTATTATTATTTACACTGAGAGCATATGCACCAAAGACAAATTTCTTTTATGTCCAATCACACTTGGCCAATGAAGGGGAAAAAAAGAATTCTCTATATCCTATCCTAATCCCTATCCTAATCCCAATCCCATTCCTATCCTACATGAATTTTAGTTTCTCCACCGCAAAGTTGTTGTTGGAAAGCAATTAACCCTCAGAGGCAGAAACGCTTCTAAACAACTCTCACTGGAATGTTTTTGAAAGTATCTCTGCAGACTTAGAACTCACAGATGCTGTGACATCATATGTCAGCTTCTGTGAAGACCTATGTGTACCGACCAGGAACTTGTGAATATCGAGTAACAACAAACCTTGGTTCACAGCTAAACTTAAGCAGCTACATTGTTCCAAAGAGGAAGCCTACAAAAAAGGTGATAAAATACTGTACAATCAGGCCAGAAATGTATTAACAAGGGAGATCAGAGCAGCAAAAAGAAGCTACTCTGAAAAGCTAAAGAATCAGTTCTCAACAAATGAACCAGCAAACATGTGGAAAACTCTTAAAAATATCACCGGTTATGGCAAACCTCCTTCCCAGGCTGAAATCAACAACTGGCAGATGACCTGAATGTGTTTTACTGCAGGTTTGAAAGGAAATTACAGCCACCTATCTCTAAAACCCCCATCTGAAACACACCAACAACAGCCAAACCTCCTACAACTGACCCCATCCCATTGGGTTCACAACCCCATGTGATCACAGAAAAGGAAGTGCAAGACCTATTTCACAGACAAAAGCCAGGAAAAGCTCCAGGCCCAGACAAGATAACTCCATCTTGCTTAAAAGTCTGTGCTGACCAATTGGCTCCCATCTTCACCCATATCTTCAATAAATCGCTAGAGATGTGCTATATTCCTTCTTGCTTCAAACGCTCTACTATCATCCCAACTCTGCGCCAACTCAGAAAGCTCAACGTGCCTAAGGAGCTGCTGATACAGTTCTACAGAGGAATTATTGAGTCTGTCATCTGCACCTCTGTAACTGTCTGGTTTGGTTCTGCAACCCAACAAGACAGACACAGACTTCAGAGGATAATTAGAACTGCAGAAAAAACAATGGCTACCAACCTGCCTTCCATTGAGGGCCTGTATACTGCATGAGTCAAAAAGAGGGATGTGAAAGTATTTACACACCCCTCACATCCTGGACATAAACTGTTTCAACTCCTACCCTCAAAATGGTGCTATAGAGCACTGCACACCAGAACAACTAGACACAAGAACAGTTTTTTCCCAAACGCCATCACTCTGCTAAACAAATAATTCCCTCAACACTGTCAAACTATTTACTAAGTCTGCACTACTATTAATCTTCTCATTGTTCCCATCACCCATCTCCTTCCACTTATGACTGTATGACTGTAACCTTGTTGCTGGTATCCTTAAGATTTAGATTGACTGTTTCCTAACATGATTTAATTGTTTATTTGTACCCTATGACTATCATTAAGTTTTGTACCTTATGATTCTAGACAAATGTATTTTTTTCTTTTATGTACACTGAGAGCTTTTGCACCAAAGACAAATTCCTTGTGTATCCAATCACACTTGGCCAATAAAAAATTCTATTCTATTCTATTCTCAAATGTTTGTCTTCTAGGCACCGCCCCACGCAATCAAATTGCCGTGCGGCAAGAACGGGCCCGGCGATTCTGTGATTCCGGAAGTTAAGAGCACTGTTTGGAAAATAAAGCCCCCAAACCTAGAAAAAGTTATTAAATCACCTCCGGTGATTTAAACCTCATGCTAAAGGACGGGCAGGCTTGCTTTTTTTTTTTTTTTTTTTTGCCACTGCGAGTTTGCCCGCGAGGCCCAACTATTATCCAGACCGCCCTTCCCATCCTGTTAAACCTCAAGATCGGGGTTCTCCAATCTTGGCAACTTTTAAGACTTGTGGACTTCAACTCCCAGAATTCTTTTGGGAGTTGAAGTCCACAAGTCTTAAAAGTTGCCAAGATTGGAGAACCCCTGCTCAAAATCTTCGGATTAAAAAGATAACCCTACCCTCCTTTTCTACCAACTGCGCTTCGGACAACACCTCTCCTGCCCACCCCAAAGACCGACCGCACGCACGATGGTTAACGCGGCTGGCAGGAAAATAATTGCTCGGTGAGGAACTTCGTAAAACTTCTTCGCCTCCCCCTTGTCCCTCCTCCCTCTCGATTTGCCCGTTAAAAAAAAGGCCCGGCCGCATAATGGCGCGCGGCATTAAAAAAGCGGGGAACCACCACCACCACCACCACTCGCGGCCAGGCAGCCGCTCCCTCCGGCGCCAAGAGCGGGAGTGGCTTTCCGAGAACCGCGAGTGGAGCTTCCCCATCCCCGGCAAACCCAGAGCCCCCCTTCCCCACCTGAGCATCCAGTACCTGAGGGCTCCTTTTCTCTCCTCACGTTTTGCTCCGATGATCCTAAAGCAGGGATCTGAAATCTTCAACACCCAAAGAGCCGTATAGAACCGTTCCCCATGGAAAACAAGATGCCGGCACCTACAAGACATGGGTGGACTTGACCAACTTAACGTCACTCCTACACAATCACATACCACACACCCCCAGCTCCGCCTACCCATCCCGTTTTATAGCGGGAAATGGGTGTCGCTCCCTCCCTCCCGTTTCTGTTTTTCTCTCTTTTTCCTAGCTCTTTCTTTCTTCCTTTCTTTCTTTCTTTCTTTCTTTCTTTCTTTCTTTCTTTCCTTCCTTCCTTCCTTCCTTCCTTCCTTCCTTCCTTACCTTCCTTTCTTTCCTCAACACTATCAAACTATTTACTAAATCTGCATTACTATTAATCTTCTCATCGTTCCCACCACCCATCTCCTTCCACTTATGACTGTATGACTGTAATTTTGTTACTTGTATCTGTAGGAGGCTAGCACACACTCCTTTCCTGGAAGAGTTTCTGTGATTCTGCGATTCTGTGATTCCGGAACTTAAGAACACTGCTTGGAAAATAAAGCCCCCAAACCTAGAAAAAGTAATTGCTGGGGGTGGGGGAGAAACCTCATGTTAAAGGACGGGTAGGCTTTTTTTTTTCTTTTCTTTTTTTTGCTGCTGAGAGTTTGCCCGCGAGGCCCAACTACTATCCAGACAGCCCTTCCAATCCTGTTAAACCTCAAGATCGGGGGTCTCCAATCTTGGCAACTTCAATTCTGGGAGTTGAAGTCCACAAGTCTTAAAAATTGCCAAGATTGGAGAACCCCTGCTCAAAATCTTCGGATTAAAAAGGTACCCACCCATCCTTTTCTACCAATTGCGCTTCGGCCAACACCTGCCCACCCCAAAGACCGACCGCACGCACAATGGTTAACGCGGCTGGCAGGAAAATAATTGCTCAGTGAAGAACTTTGTAAAACTTCTTCGCCTCCCCCTTGTCCCTCCTGCCTCTCGATTTGGCCGTAAAAAAAGGCCCGGCCTTTTCTTTCTTTCTTTCTTTCTTTCTTTCTTTCTTTCTTTCTTTCTTTCTTTCTTTCTTTCTTTCTTTCTTTCTTTCTTTCTTTCTTTCTTTCCTTCCTTCCTTCCTTCCTTCCTTTCCTTCCTTCCTTCCCTTCTTTCTTCCCTCAACAATGTCAAACTATTTACTAAGTCTGCATTACTATTAATCTTCTCATCGTTCCTACCACCCATCTCCTTCCACTTATGACTATATTACTGTAATTTTGTTACTTGTATCCTTACGATTTATATTGATATTGTTTCCTGATTGCTTATTTGTACCTTATGACTATCATTAAGTGTTGTACCTTATGATTCTTGACGAACGTATCTTTTCTTTTACGTACACTGAGAGCGTATGCACCAAGACAAATTCCTTGTCCAATCACACTTGACCAATAAAAAATTCTATTCTATTCTATTCTATTCTATTCTATTCTATTCTATTCTATTCTATTCTATTCTATTCTTTCCTTCCTTCTTTTCTTCCTCCCTCTCTTTTTTCTTTCTTCCTTTCTCTGTTTCTTTCTTTCTCCCCTTCTTTCATTTGTTTCCCTCTCTTTTCCCTCTCTCATCCTCCCTTTCCCTTTCTCATTCCTCTCTTTTTCTCTCCTTTCTTCCCTCTCCCTCTCCCTCCCCGTCTCTCTTTTCTCTTCTCTTTCTCTCCATCTCCTTGTGACTCTTCACTACTCCTTTTCTTTCTTCTTGGCAACTTTTCGGAAATCTGGGCTGGCTGAGAAGTGAACACAAGCCGTGGTGTCGGCTTCACCGAAAACAACACTCCTCCTCCTCACACAGCCCCCTGGCTGGCTGTTGCGGGGCCTGCACGCACGAGCAGGGATACCCTCCTCGAGTAGTGTGGTGCCACCTGTGGCGCTGATTGAAAAGCATCCTCTGGGCAGCTTTAAACCTTGCACTGGGGACTTTCACTGCCCGAAGAACGCTTTTCTATCAAAGCTGCCGCCGGCACCTTTCAGCTGCAGGAGTAAAGAAGCTCAGGGCAGTGGGAAAAGGGGGCTGGCTCTGCAGAACCTCACACACTCAACCCAGGGATCAGGTTCTGAGAAAGTCGGAGTACCCTCGCCAAAGATGCATGCCCATCAGCTGGTAAATCCACCTGCTCCACGGGCCTTCGCTGAGCTTTGGTCGAGCATGGCCGCTCGGTTGAGGAGAATAACCCTGCTCGTGCACACACTCTTCCAGCCCCACAACAGCCAGCCAGGGGATCATGTGAGGAGGAGGGTTGTCTTCAGGGAAGCTGCTGCTGTGGCTCATGTTCACTCCTCAGCTGTGGGCCTGCCTCCCTTCCCACCGTACCGTCCTCCTGGATCCCATTTGCACCCCATCCCACCTCTTTCTTGGAGCCTAGGAAGGGCAAAAATGGCCTTCCCTGCCCTCTGGAGGCCCTCCAGAGATTGGAAACAGCCCATTTCCCAACTTCTGGTGGGCCCAGAAGGCCTGTTTTTCATTCTCCCCAGGCTCTAGAAGCTTTCTTGGAGCCTGAGGAGGGCAAAGACGGCCTTCCCCACCCCCAGAGGCCCTCCAGAGGCCAGAAATGGCCCATTTCCAGACTTCAGGTGGGACCAGAAAGCCCATTTTTCGCTCTCCCCAGGCTCTAGAGGCTTTCTTGGAGCATGGGGAGAGTGAAAACGGCCTTTCCCACCCCTCCAGAGGCCCTCTGGAGTCCAGAAACGGCCCATTTCTGGACTTCCGGAAGGCCCAAAACACAGCTGGCTGGCGCATGCATGCGTGCTGGGGCTGAGCTAGGGCAACGTTGCATGCCCACAGATATGGCTCTGCATGCCACCTGTGGCACACGTGCCATAGGCTCGCCATCATCGATATATACTGTATGTGTATGTACACACACACACAGCTATTCTAAAACCAAACACATTCAACCTCATTTACTGCATTTGGAAAAACATACCCAGAGTCCACTTTTTGCCACACATTTAACTATAACTTCTGTACATTAGAACATTACACACCTTCAGATGTTCTTCCCTAGCTTGCACATGGCAGAGCCAAGAGATGTCATGGATTGAGTAAATTGTGGTGAAAGTCACTTAACAATACTGTTGCTTTGCAACCAAAATTTTGGACTCAATTGTGGTCATAAATCAAGGACTATCTCTGCCTTCCTCTGCATGGCAGCCTTATCCTAGTAAACTCCTTCTCCTTTCTGGCAATTTTCCTCTCTGTTAGAGGAACCAAACTAATCCAGACAATATAAGGATTCCTGCTGGAGCAGAGGGTTGGACTAGATGGCCTCCAAGGTCCCTTCTAACCCTTTTATTCTATGATTCTGTAAGCATCTCCTGTTGGAGCAGGGGGTTGGACTAGATGACCTCCAAGATCCCTTCCAACTCCGTTTATCTATCTAATGAGGGTCCCAATAGTTGTTTTTCTGATGAGCAATCCAAGATGCCAGTCTCTTTCTTATACATCTGATAGTCAAAATAATATATGTGTTAGGTCTTCTATTGCTGGAGCTCTACAAGGACATTTGTTATAAGGAACTTCGTTAAATCATCCGTATTTAATCATTTTATCTAGCTGCTGAAATCTTGTGTGTGTAAATACCTCCCTAAGATCTTTTGGCATTTCTGTTTTTAGTTATTTGGCAAGTTGGAAGGTGCCATTTATAACACTCATCCATTTCAGGGAGCAGATCTTGTTGTGGTTGGTTATGTGTATTGGTAGGCAGTAATGGGAATGGGGAACCAGCATATCCAGAGTATAGGATGTGGAATGAATAGAATAATACCAATTTATATCCTAATGCATCATTGTTTACCTTTTAAAAACTGACACACAATTGTGCTGATTTGACATCAACTGAATAACCCAATCAGCCACCTTTAATAGCTATGAACTTTTTTTGCAGTTCGTTATTCACAGTGGCAATCTTTGCTACTAGATGTCAAAATGAATATTCCAATTACTGTACATAAAAATCATAGGCATAAGGATATATCTTCCAAACTAGGCCTCTTTACCAGAATACCCTGTTTCCCCGAAAATAAGACATCCCCTGATAATAAACCCAATCGGGCTTTTGAGCTCATATGCTAAAATAAGCCCCCTCCTGAAAATAAGCCCTTCCCAAAAATATTTAACCGCATGTGCAGCCTGTCCCTGCCATTTCCTCTGGTTAGGGTTAGGAAGACAGAGCTGGAAATCTGATAAGACAGCAAGAGGAGCCCCGTCTTGCTCCACGCGCCCAAAATAATAAGACCTCCCCGAAAATAAGACCAAGCGCTTATTTTAGGGTTCAAAAAAATATAAGACAGGGTCTTATTTTGGGGAAAACGTATTATTAGTCCACCTTGAATTTTTACCCTTTGGCTTTTTTTCCAGATGATCTAATGTAATGTTTCTTAAAATACAGTCCTAGTACCTTTGAGAGTTCTCCAAGATCTTTTCAGGGGTCTTTGAAATCAAAATTATTTGCCAACTTATGCTGAAAAATAATACAATATTAAAACCCCATCCAACACTCTTGAGCAGTGGCAGCAGCAAATAGATCAGTTTTTAATATGGTAAACATTGTATAACCCATTCAATCAAAATATATTTTTGGGGTCCTCAGGAACTTTTAAAAGTGGGAAGGGACTTTGAGAGAAAAAAGTTTACTGATCTAGTGGGTGGAAAGAGAAATTCCGATTTGCTTGCAACTGTTCAGATATGCTGTTTTATCACTTAGGTTAAAAGTTCAAGCTATTTTCTTCAGAAAACCAATAAATAACCACAGCAAAACATGCTTTAGAACTGCTTTTAATTGAGTAGATTTTTTTTTTTTTATAAATGAACAGAATAAAAAGGCCAGTATAAATTGAGAAGGGAGAGAGGAAGGAGAAAAGAGAATGAAATCACAACAACAAAAAATCTTTATTTAGCATTGACTTCCCTAAAGGGGAAAGGGAATACATTCTGCATATGCTCGGAGACACCCAATCCAAGACAACGCTCATGTTTGAAACTACTGCCCATTAAGCAAATCAAACTCTGCAATCCAAATCAACTGAACATATAAAGCATGTGGCGAATCCAAAGAATCGCAAGCCTGGCCCTCCACGTTATCGAGGGCCTACCTCAATGACGGGCTTTGGAACCCAGAGAGGTGGCATGTGGCAAAGAGGGGGCTGAGGGGTTTTCTGTGTAAATTTTTGGATAAATTTTTAAGGGGTCCCGGGGGGGGAGGGTAGGATTCGAACTAGAGCAGTGGGTTTGGGGGATAACCCACTAAGGGGAGGGTCGGGCCTGGCCATGACGCGCGGCAGGGGGGGTAGGGGATCCGGGGGTGATGGGGGGGTCGAGCTTGTCCAGATTGTGTTTTTACCATTGGTACTGTGAGTGGGAGGGGTAGATATGGCGGGAGCAGGGGGCCATATCATGTGGAGGGAGCGCGTGCCCGCTGTCTTCGAGCGGTGGCGCGCTCCGGCCCCCAAGGCTCCACTCGTTCTCCAGGTTGCACAGACCCTCAGGGCCTGGGCCTGCGACTGATGTTGTGCAACGCCAGGTCTGTAGTAAATAAAGCCCCCCTCATTTGTGATCTTGTTCAGGAGGGGGGAGCGGACCTGGCAGGTATTACGGAGACCTGGTTGGGCCCAGAGGGAGGGGTCCCTCTGGTAGAAATGTGCCCACCAGGCTTCCACGCATTCCATCAGCCAAGGTCACAGGGGAGGGGTGGGGGAGTAGCGGTTGTTATTAGAGAGGGCCTTAGGCCGAAGGAGGCCACTGTTCCTCAGACAGCCGGCTGTGAGTCTCTCCTCGTGAAGTGGGGTCATGGGGTTCAGATGGGTTTGCTGATCATGTACCTGGCTCCCTGCCACGTGGCAGCAGCCCTGCCCGAGCTTCTCAATGTCATCGCCGCGGTGGCGGTTGATACCCCCAGACTTATGGTCATGGGGGATTTCAACCTGCCGTCCGTGAGTGAGGCATCTGAGGCGGCTCGGGAGTTCATGGCTTCCATGACGGCTATGGACCTAACCCAGTTAATTCATGGCCCTACACACGCGGGGGGAAACACGCTGGATCTGGTTTTTGTCTCTGGACAGTGGCTGAGTGATCTCGAGATAGGGGATATAGTCATCGAGCCCTTGTCATGGTCGGATCACTCTCTCCTTCGCCTTGACCTTCGAACCGCTGCACCCCGCCGCAGGGAGGCGGAACCGATAAGATGGTACCGCCCCAGGCGCCTGATGGAACCTGACAGGTTCCAGATGGAGCTTGGGCCAATCCCTGAGGTTCTGGCTCACGCCTCGACTGGAGACCTAGTGGCCGCCTGGGATAGGGCGGCTGCTGGAGCTCTGGATCGAGTCGTGCCTTTGCGGCCTCTGACCTAGTGCCGAGCTCACCTGGCTCCTTGGTTCACTGAGGGGCTAAGGGAGATGAAGCGCCGGAAAAGACGCCTAGAGAGTAGTTGGAGGGCCAGTCGTGCTGAATCTGACCGGACACTGGTAAGATCTCATATTAAGAATTACCTAGTGGCGATAAAAGCAGCAAAATGTACCCATTTTGCTGCTCTTATTGCATCATCAGATAATCGCCCGGCCGCCCTGTTTAGGGTGACCCGCTCCCTGCTCCACCAGGAAGCGCGGGAGGACCCCTTGGAGGGAAGAGCCGAGGATTTTGTGCAGTATCTGCATGACAAAATCACTCAGATTCGGGAAGATCTGGACTCCGACTGGGTAGACCCAGCGGGGATGACGGAGGCAGGTCCTGAAAATGTTATCTGGGATGAGTTTGATCCTGTGACCCCTGAGGACGTGGACAGGATTCTGGGTAGACTGAATGCGACCACATGTTTGTTGGACCCGTGCCCGTCCTGGTTAGTGCTGGCTTCCCGGGAGGTGACACGAGGCTGGCTCCAGGGGATTATAAATGCTTCATTGGGTGAGGGTGTCTTTCCCGTCGCCTTGAAAGAGGCGGTGGTGAGACCTCTCCTCAAGAAGCCTTCCCTGGACCCGGCAGTATTGGCTAACTATCGTCCAGTCTCCAACCTTCGCTTTGTGGCAAAGGTTGCTGAGAGTGTGGTTGCACGACAGCTTCCCCAGTACCTGGATGAAACGACATATCTAGATCCGTTCCAGTCGGGCTTCAGGCCTGGGTACAGCACGGAAACGGCATTGGTCGCGTTGGTGGATGATCTCTGGAGGGCTCGGGACAGGGGGTGCTCCTCTGTCCTGGTCCTGTTAGACCTCTCAGCGGCTTTTGATACCATCGACCATGGTATCATGCTGCACCGGTTGGAAGAGTTGGGGGTGGGAGGCACCGTACTACGGTGGTTCTCCTCCTTTCTCTCCGACCGGTCGCAGTCTGTGTTGACGGGGGGGCAGAGGTCGACCCCGAGGCCCCTTATATGTGGGGTGCCACAAGGGTCGGTTCTCTCGCCCCTTTTGTTCAACATTTATGTGAAGCCGCTGGGTGAGATCATCCGTGGTTTCGGGGTGGAATACCATCAGTACGCTGACGACACCCAGCTGTACATCTCCACCCCAGACCACCCCAACGATGCCCTTGAAGTGATGTCCCGGTGCCTGGAGGCCGTACGGATCTGGATGGGGAGGAACAGGCTCAGGCTCAACCCATCCAAGACCGAGTGGCTGTGGTTTCCGACGTCCCGATATAGTCAGCTGGTGCCATCGCTGACTATTGGGGGCGAATCATTGGCCCCCACGGAGAGGGCTCGCAACTTGGGCGTCCTCCTGGATTCACGGCTGTCTTTAGAAGAGCACTTGACGGCCGTGACCGGGAGGATTTTTCATCAGGTTCGCCTGATCCGCCAGTTGCGTCCCTTTCTGGATCGGGACTCGTTACGCATGGTCACTCATGCCCTCGTCACCTCCCGTTTGGACTATTGTAACGCTCTCTACATGGGGCTCCCCTTGAGGTGCACTCGGAGGCTCCAACTGGCGCAGAGTGCGGCCGCGCGGGTGGTGATGGGAGCGACGTGGCGCTCCCATGTAACACCTCTCCTGCGCGAGCTGCACTGGCTCCCGGTGGTCTTCCGAGTGCGCTTCAAGGTTTTGGTTATCACCTTTAGAGCGCTCCATGGCTTAGGACCTGGTTATTTACGGGACCGCCTGCTACCACCAATAGCCTCCCACCGACCAGTACGCTCCCATAGAGAGGGGCTCCTCCGGGTGCCGTCGGCCAAACAATGTCAACTGGCGGCCCCCAGGGGGAGAGCCTTCTCTGTGGGGGCACCTACGATCTGGAACGAGCTCCCCCCGGAGATACGGAGGATCCCAGATCTGCATACCTTCCGTCGCGCGCTTAAGACCTTTCTATTTCACCAAGCTGGCCTGACCTAAGTTTTTTCCCCTTTTTAAATGGAAATTTTAAATTTGGTTTTAAATTATTGGGGTTTTAATCTGTTCAGACAAATTATTTAATTTCGTTTTAATCTATTTTAAATTTTGTATTTATATGTTTTATTCCATGGCTGTTCACCGCCCTGAGTCCTTCGGGAGTAGGGCGGTATACAAATTTAATTAATAATAAATAATAATAATAATAAAGAAGAAGATATACTGTCTCCCTGAAGCAATAATGCAAAGAATGAGCAGCGGCTTTGACGAGAAGAGATCAAGCCATCTTTTTTGTGTCTTCTTTGCCAAGACTCCCATGTGGAGAATACATTTCGTCTGAAGGGAACCCAGCTCGGCTTCTAGAAGCAATGATTCACCAAAGATCAGCTTTTAAAAAAAAAAAAAAAAAAAAATTAATCCATTTGCCCTGCCCGGTGAGGGAAGCGCATCGCATCACATTCATTCTATTTGTATTTGCAGGTCTTTGTATTTTATTATCTTCTCCAGTTCTTTGCTATTTTATTAATTATGAACTAATAATAAATTATGTGTTAAAATAATAAAGAAATGTTGTTTGGTAAAATTAAATAATAATGAAATGACAACTAAGATAAAATAGTTACTTTTTTTTTTTAATTTGATTTATATGCTGCCCTTCTCCGGAGACTCAGGGCGGCTTACAATACGTTAAGCAATAGCATTCATACTTTTGTATATTTATACAAAGTCATCTTATTGCCCCCACAATCTGGGTCCTCATTTCACCTACCTTAGAAAGGATGGAAGGCTGAGTCGACCTTGAGCCTGGTGAGATTCGAACTTGCAGTAATTGCAAGCAGCAGTTGTTAATAACAGTGCTTAGTCCACTGTACTATTTGTGCATTTATTTCATCAGGGTACAACAATGAATTACCACCAGAGGGAACATAGATGTCAGTTTTCAGTTAATTTTCTTCTTTATTTGTGGCATTTCTTTCAGTGAAAGACCTTACATTAAATCTATTGATACTTATTGTCGCACAGATCTTTCACTAAAATTTATGCCAATATTCAGCAGCTTATTTATGAATCTTGGCAATGTGAAATGGATGATTTTTTGTGGTTCAAGGGAGTTTACTCAGTACTTAGGGACATTGTTTTCACTGTACATATTATTCCAATACTGTTGATTACGGTCAGTCCTGATTTTGTGGCCACAATTGGGACTGGCAGCTCAGTCGTTAAGTGAAGTGGTCACTAAGTGAAACTGCAATTGTGCTTATGATCTTTCTTCAGCTGTCCTTTGCTTTACAGACCTGCAAAGGTTGTAAATGTATTGGTCACCAAGTTACTTTTTCATCATTGTCATAATGGCGAATATTTGCAAAATGAGACAGTCATTAAATAAGGTTTACCTGTATAATCTTCTTTTTGGGTGGAAATCTTAAGGCAGTATTTTATTTCTTTTTCATTTGATCTCATTCTTGAGTTATTTTCTAAGGAAGCACCGGCATAGTGGAGTGGTTTTGACTACCATTTTCTCTATTCATCACAGGTGAAATTTACCACATGCTGGAGAACTTGGGAGAGGGTACCTTTCACTAACTTTTCCCTTTTGCTCACCTCATTCTTGCAAGGGATGTTTGTACACATTTCTCAACAGCTATTTCCACAATTGGGAATCAAAGTTTGTCTACATTTCTTTCCCTTCCTCCTCCTCTCCATCCTTCTTTTGTTACTTCTCCATCACACTATTTCCATTCCCTGGTTTTTCCAAAGCAGTTGGAAAGGGACTGCTAATCATGTCTGCAGACTTTGTTATTGATAACACCATGAAATGATCCATATTCTTGGTTCACCCAGAACAGCCTATCCTACTCAAACTCATTGTCTCTCTCCCTCTCCCTCTCCCTCCCTCTCTCCCCCTCTCTCCCCTCCTTTCTCTCTCTCTCTCCCTCCCTCTCTCCCTTCCTCTCCCTCTCTCCCTCTCTCTCTGTCTCTCTTTCTCCCTCCCCCCCACACACACATCCCGGGGTGAAATCCAGCAGGTTCTGACAGGTTCTGGAGAACCGGTAGCAGAAATTTTGAGCAGTTCGGAGAACTGGCAAATACCACCTCTGGCTGGCCCCAGAGTGGGGTGGGAATGGAGATTTTGCAATATCCTTCTCCCAGGAGTGGGGAGGGAATGGGGATTTTGCAGTATCCTTCCCCTGCCACGCCCACCAAGCCACGCCCACAGAACCAGTAGTAAAAAAATTTGGATTTTACCACTGACACACATACACACACACACACACACAAATCCTTGATGCCTCACCCAAGCTACTGCCAGTTCTGCAGCTCTTTTTTTTTTTATATAATAAAAAGTTTTTATTTTCTGATCAAACAAGTATACAATATAAACAATCATTCAAACTATCATCAAGAAAAAGAAAAAAAATCAATCCTTGGTAAACTCAATCTTCAACCCCTCCTCACCACCCCCCACCCCCGACTTCCCAGAACAAAAACAGGGCATAGATTTCACCAAACATTCGCTAAAATAAACTAGCTAACTGCAAGATTTAATAACTCCCAAGACCCCTTAACTCCCCTTTTACAATTTTATCAACCTCCCTTTTTATAGACTCAAAGTAGCGTATAATCCAATAACTCTAAGAGTTTTAAAACCATTAACAAATATTAAACATTCAAACCTTAAAAATTCTCTTAATATATCAGTAAAGTATTCAATTGATTTGCAAAAACATTTTTCCCCCTCCTACTTTTCTCAAAGTTCAGATATTTTGAAATATCATAACAAAAAATAAACCTTAGGTATTCACTAATTAAATTTCTACATTTTTTTAAGTTTCTAAATTTCCCCCCTTCATTATTCCTCCCTCCAACTTTTAAAATTTTAAAAGATAATCATCAACATAATTAACCATTAATACATAAACTAGAAAACCAAAAAAGATTAATCTTACATTCAACCATTAATGCATCATATTTAAAAATCAATATTTAAGTTTATACTTTTCCCCCCTCAGTAGTTATAACACCTAAAACATAATCATTTTTAACCATAAGTAGAACAACTGCAAAGCCAAAAGAAAAGGTTAATCTTCCATTCTTGCTTTCTTTTTATATTTTTTCCAGTCTTTCTGCATCCCTCCTACTTCTATTTTGAGGAGATTTTTCATTTTAATTTGAGGTTGATGTAACTGCAAAAATTGTCCCCTTTTTGAGGAAATTTCCTCTGACTTAGAGCCCCCAAATCGCCTCTTCTTGCTTATATAAATCAGTTCATTCCTTCGCCTGTAGGACCAAAGTTTGTCAAGAGTTTGTGAAAAAAAGTTCAGTTGTTTCTTTTCTATTAAATGTATAAATGCCACTAGCAAATCTCCTTCATCTTCTGGAACTTCGAAAGTCTGGTCATTTACTACTTTTTTCCAAAGCAAGTCATAATTTTGAAAGATTCTATCAATTTTTCCAAAAAGAGCAGAGAATAAGCTCGAAAATTCTTGAGAAGATTCTTCCACCTTCTCTGCTGCAATCAGAATATCTCCTGAATTGTCATCATGCTCCGTACTTGTTTTTGTCTCCTCAGTCATTTCTGTTGTTATCCCTTTAAGAATTGCTATTTGATTACTTATAGCTGCAGTATGATTATTCATGGCTTCTTTTATAAAGTCTGTAAATTCTGCATCAAAATCCTTATAACTCTGTAAATCAGACAACTGTTTCATTTCTGACACCTCCAAATAGCTTCCAGCACTTTCAAGATCTCCTTTCTTAGAAGCCATTTTATTTTAAAAAGATTTTCTTTCTTCCCACAACCATAAAATCATAAAGTCAGAGCCATCCTTTTGAGCAGCTTTCAGCAATTTCTTTATAAATCACCAAACGAAATAATCTTTTCCCAAACAGCTCTTCAAAATCTATTCCAGCAACTTAAAGCCAGTCTCTGAGCACGAGTCTATTAGCAAAAACTTTCCTTTCTAACTTTCACTTTTAAAATCGCAACAAAGAAACGCCATCTTTACTTCCAGCTCAGAAAATCCAATTAGAAACATTGTATCCCCGGAGTTAAGTATTATACTTGCAAAAAGCTTGTCCTCCTGCTTCTGTTCCGCCTGCTTTTTTGAAATCATTTAATCTTCTGTTTGACAGCAGAAATTGGACGCAATGCCTAGCTCTGTAAAAAAAACAGAGTCCCCCTGGATCCGGAGCTTCAGTGGGCTGAACGGGGAGCTCTCGCCCTCCTAACCCCTGGAATTAATCCAGGGGTTTTCGGGGAGCTCTACCCTCACCCACTTGCTCTCCTCCCCTTCTTTTCCCGAAGGGGAGATTTTCAAGCCGTTTGACAGCTGATTAGCGCTGTCAGAACGGCTCAACGGGATCACGGGGCGGCGGTCTAAAAAGACCGTCAATGGCGCTGCGGAGCCAACCCGGAAGTTCCAGTTCTGCAGCTCTTCATGTCAAAATTTGTGCAATAAATTGTTAGCACTCAATTTAACCCATCTGTTCAGTTTATCTCCCTTTACACATTACAACAGAGATGATACCTAGAATCCTTTTCAATGTTTGTTTGTTTGTGGTTTTGTGGAGCCTCCTTAAAAATGGAGTCCCCTATAGGCTCAGGAGAGAAGTAACTACTTGCCAAATGGCAGGAGGTTGCTATGAGGCAGCCACTTTAGGAAAAGTGGCACATTCCCACCGCTCTCCAGTTCACCCATTAAGTTACTGTCTGGCACAGGGTGCTTCAGGGCCCAGAGGCAGCCCTGAAAGTCCTGCCCTGGGCCTATTCAACTCCCTGAGGCAGTCCATGCTCTGCTTCCCATGACTCAGGATCCCCACCTGGGCCTGCTTCCCACCCTCACTGGGTCCCATACATTCCTCCCCACCACCACCACCACATCACTGATCAGGCACTTATCTTTATAAATCTCCTCCTTAAAGCTCTGGAGATCTCATTGGGGTGATCTTCACAGTTATCTGGATTGCTTCAGAGATTAATTGGAGCAGAAGAACAAGTCGCTCCTTTCCTAGGCTATGGAAGTGAGTGCCATTTTCAAATTGCCCGCAATGAGCTGTGATTGTTCAAAATGGCCCTCACTTCCAGAAGCAGACCATGTGGCTTAGGGACCAAGTCCATCCATCCATCCATCCATCCATCCATCCATCCATCCAATTTCTATGGCTGCTCATCTCACTCAAAGACTCTGGACAATTTAAGAGCAGTGGTTGTGCAGTGGTTAGAATGCAGTACTTCAGGCTACTTCTGCTGACTGCCGTCTGCCTGCAATTTAGCAGATCGAATCTCACCAGGCTCAAGGTTGACTCAGCCTGTAAAGCACTGTGAAGCGGTATATAAGTCTAAGTGCTATTGCAATGCTATTATTCTGTGATTCTGAAATAAGAACAGTATCAGGGAAAACATTCATCTTAATTGCAAAAATTATGCCCAACAAAGATAATTGTAATTTTTTTTTCACCTCGGTAAGCCCTTTTAAATGTCATTCCAAACAGTCACACAATTTAAAACAGTCCCTTTTAATAATTTAAACAATACAGTCAAAAGTCGAACAGAGGTAGATGCAAGCATTTCATATTGACTCATCAGTACCTATATTACAATAACACTGTTAAAATCAGCCTCAAATATAAGATCTAGCAAGAGCATTAATTAATTAAGCCTATAACGCAGGGGTGAAATGCTACCGGTTCGCACCAGTTCAAGTGAACTGGTAGCGGCGGCAGTGCTAGGCTCCGCCTACCCACCCGGACGTCTTTACTTCCTGGTTTTAACCAGGAAGTAACCTGTTTTTTACCCTCTGCGCATGCGCAGAAGGCTTTATGCATGCGCAGAGGGTCCAAAATTGCATGTGATGTGTGCCCATGGCGCACACACTTCCAAATCTGTAGGAAAGGTAAGTAGATTTCACCCCTGCTATAACGTATGCAGGAAAGCAGCAAATGACAAGCCTTACGCCCAACAAAGGCGTAGATCGACATAAAGCCATTTCTGCAAGCACAAGTGGGGCTTCAAATGGTTAATGGCAACTTGCCTCAGCAAACTGCAGGAAATGAGAGTTCCGGTGGCATAGTAGAACTTTAAAGGATAAATATAGTCACATAATTATTCTGAAATAAATTAGAATTTGTATTAGTCAGTGTAACCCCAAGGTAGTTAGGCTTTTGCTCCAGTTTAAAACCTGATATTCTCATCAAAATTTCCAGATCGTGTACAGTCATATAGTTAGCCAACATTTCTTTTTTTTTTAAAGCTGGCTAAAGCACCAAAGTCATTCGGGTGTCTTCATTAAATATCGCATTTCACTTTTTAGAACTTGTAGAATCAAAACAAGATCATCAGCAACAGTTCTCTATTTTTACACTCCTTTTTAAATTTCCAAACATAGTATTTTCTCATCCTGCCTGATATCTACAGTCAAGACTTCCAAAATTAAAGTTAAAAAAGGAGATAAGGGACTTTCTTGCCTTGTATTCTTTTTGATCTCATATGGCTCAGTTAAATCTCCATTAAGAATAATATGAGCTTGTATATATCTTCTTAATCCCTTGAATAAATTTCTCCCTAAAGGTTATATTTAGGACCTCCCCACTTTTGATGAGGTTGTCTTATCCAGTATTGCTACAACTTTGTTACAACTGCATAAAAAACCTTTCTCCACGGAGCACTGTGTACTACTGGCCCCTTCTGCATTTATATACGCACAGAAGCCTTCTCCATGAATTGGAAACCTGCAAAAAGGACAAGGAGTTACTATCAGCATGACAGAGATAACCGAGGACAGAAATTAGCATTATAGGAGGGATCCTTCCAAGAAGATACCCTATTTTATTTAATTTTTTATATTTTTTTTCAAACAAAAAACAACATAAAAGCATCATTCGTTCAAACAATTACAGACAGTGTTGTGGTCGGTTAAAATCTTTTTGTGCTCACAAACTTTTCAAGATATCAATATATGACACATGTTTCTTTTCCACTAGAAGATACCCTATTTTAGAGCATAGCGAATTTCAGCCAATACTGTGTCTCCAGGATCAGTGGTGTATTAACCATTAAGCAGACTAAGCATATGCTTAGGGCACCAGGCTCAAAGGGGGCACCACAAAATTGAGAAAGAAAAAAAATGGCTTCGTTTCTACAGTATGTACAAAGGAGGGGGGCACCAAGATTTGTCAATGCTTAGGGTGAATGTGTTGTCAATTAAGGTGAGCCTTAATCCGCCACTGTCCAGGATGCATTGGCTCAATGTTGGGAAATAGCTAGGCTTGAGGGAGGGGTCAAGCGGGGCCCAAGCTTGGAGTCCTTATGCTGCCATAAACAGCATAAGAATCACCCAGAATTCATGAAACCTTATCTAGTCATTCCCAGGGGAAGGCATACACTCTGGGACAGGGGTCCTCAAACATTTTAAACAGGGGGCCAATTCACAGTCCCTCACACTGTTCGGGGGCTGGACCAGCTGGGTAGGCGTGTCTAGGTGGTCATGTGACTGGATGGGCGTGTCTAGGTGGTCATGTGACTGGGTGGGCATAACCAATTTAACAGGCCAAACAATACACACAAATTAAACTTTAATTTGTTATGCTCTTGAGGGTGGAAGGCAGGTTAGTGAAGGGATGTGACAGCCTTGGAGTGTGTATGAGGGACTTCCGCTTGTGTGTGTGTGTGTTTGTGTCTCTCTCCCCCTCTCTCTGGAGGCCAGGGAGACAAATAACTGGCCCATTTTTAGCCTTCAGAAGACTCCGGATATCACATTTTTGGCCTCCCTGGTCTCCAGAAGGTGGGTGGGGGCCAGCGGCTAGGTGGGACGATGTGTGCGGGACAATTTCATGGTCATGTGCAGGCCGGATTAATGGCTTCGGCGGGCTATATCCAGCCCCTGGGCCATAGTTTGAGGACCCCTGGGAGATTCTTTTAACATAGGTCCAGGATGGCAAACCTATGGCATGCGTGCCAGAGGTGGCACGCAGAGCCCTCTCTGTGGGCACATGCGCCGTTGCCAGCTGCTCTTCCGGGTTCCATCACGCGCATGCATGCTGGCTAGCTGCTCTCTTCTGGGTTCTGTCACGCACATGCGTGCTGGTCAGCTGCTCTCTTCCGGGTTCCGGCACGCACTTGTGCACCAGCCAGCTGGTCTCCGTGTGAAGACTAGCTGGCCGGCATGCATGTGTGTGCCAGAACCCCGAAGAGAGCAGCTGGCCGACGTGTGCACGCGCACCAGCCAGCTGCTCTCTTCCGGGTTCCGGCGCTCCGGCGTGCGCGCACGCTCCAATTTCGGCACTCGGTGCCGAAAAGGTTAACCATCATTGACATAGGCGATAAACAATAAAGTTCAGCTTGAGGCTATTCACAATTTTACAACCTTGGCAAATCTAAGAAGTGTGGACTTCAGCTACCAGAATGCACTAGGCAGTCATGCTAGCTGGGAATTCTGGGAGATGAAGGCCTTGTATCTTAAAGTTGTCAGGTTGAGAAACCCTGCCTTATGAAATGTGTCTTTTGGGGAGGACCAAACTGCAATGTTATGATAAACTGGGCTGCTCTTTCTTGCTTATAAAAGTATCAAAATTGGCAGCAGACCCATCTCCTCTTGAATTTGTATGTCATCTCGGCTATCCTGAACATCTCAATCCATCGCAGTTGGTCAGCAGTGCATGGACCACCAGAGGTTACATGCTGTTGCTTGAGCAATTCTCTCTTCTCCCCCCCCCCCCACTCTTATGTTTCTTAAATTATGAGGATAGAAGCTTTGCTAAAAATTATCTTGATTCTTATTATCCTTTCATCCATTGAAGCTGAAGTGTTACGTATATAAATGCTTCAAATAGGAAAATAGCTCTGTAGGTCTGTAAACCAAATTTATAAAAACGTACTTACCAGAGGTGAGTTTCAGCAGGTTCTGACCAGTTCTGGAGAAGCGGTAGCGGAAATTTTGAGTAGTTTGGAGAACCTGTAAATACCACCTCTGAGTGGCCCCACCCCCATCTATTCTCTGCCTCCTGAGTCCCAGCTGATCGGGAGGAAATGGGGATTTTGCAGTAACCTTCCCCTGGAGTGGGGTGGGAATGGAGATTTTATAGTATCCTTCCCCTGTCACGCCATCAAGCCATGCCCACCAAACCATGCCACACTCACCAAGCCACGCCCACAGTAGTAAAATTTTTTGAATCCCACCACTGGTACTTACTGATTTTTAAACTCTGTGCCATTGGACCATTTCCAGACCTTGTTAGTTTCTCTTGAAAGGCCAAGCCAGTAATCAAATGGACCTAAAAAATGAACCCAAAAATCCTAGAAGGAAAATAATGTATAATGAAATTCCCCATTTAGCAGACAAATTGGAGATAGAAAGGGTTTGTTATTTTTGACCATAGAATACCAATATACATCATTTGTGTCAAATTGTTTCATTAGTAGAAGATCATAAAATTAAGTTAACATTAACGAATTAATGAAAGCAATGTCTGTGTAACTGCTTGTCAGAACTATTTCAGAGTCAGTGTGCTGGTCCATTCTTTTGGGGAGAGATGTACACAGAAATTGCATTCAAATCCACTAGTGGATTTGGATTTTGCATCTAAATCCACTAAAAGGAGATCTGCGATGATATATACTTATCTCTATTTAAATTTAAGGTGCATTGCACAGGATGAAGAAGGAATATATTAGTTTCTCTTACTCATAATGATACCTATGCTTAAATATTTCTTAACATTAATATCTCATCAAGATAACAAAAAGCTTTATGCAGATAATAGCAATAGCAATAGCACTTAGACTTATATACCGCTTCACAGTGCTTTACAGCCCTCTCTAAGCGGTTTACATAGTCAGCATTTTGCCCCCAAACAATCTGTGTCCTCATTTTACTGACCTCAGAAGGATGGAAGACTGAGTCAACCTTGAGCCTGGTGAGATTCAAACTGTCAAATTGCAGGCAGCCGGCAGGCAGTAGAAGTAGCCTGCAGTACTGCACTCTAACCACTGCGCCACAGTGGCTCATATAATCTTTATTTGGTTATCTGCATTCAGCCTGATGTTGACTCTTACTGTTCACATTGATTTCACCTTCTCTCAGGGGACCTGTCCCCAGCCTGATCGTTCAGGTCTTTCAACGGGGAACCAGTTGCTGCTGTACTTAATTATATGTTTTACTGCTGGTCATCCTCTTTTTCTCTCCCCTTTGACCTTTCCCAAGGTTATAGACTTTAAGAAAGCAGAGTCTTTTAAGATAGTCCTCAACATACAATCATCATGCAAATCTCCCATTAGGGTTGTATGTCTTGACATTTGTAAAATGGGTTAGTTAGGTGCCTTATCCAATTTTACAACGTTTTTGCAGCAGTCGGTAAGTGAATCATGGCAGTCACTAAAGAAGACCAATGATTTGCTATGGGCATGGTTTTGTCAAAAACTGGAAGTGCCAGATTTTAACAAAGCCATCATAAAACACGATCATGGGACCGAAGGACATTGCGAACGGCTTACAAATAGAACATTAAAAATGAAACTGAAATCTTGATTTGGTTGCTCAAAAAGAAGCTATTCAAACTTACTCGATCGAAGTCAGAATTTTAAAAATTATCAAATGATTCAAAGTGCAGATTGTGGAAAGAAGCAGATGAATCGGTAGTTTATATATTCAACTTGCGCAAGAAGATTACACAAATAGATTATAAACAACAGAACACAGTCAAGATATGATATAGTGGAACATGTGTAAAATTAACATTTGCCAATAGTGAAAAATTGGTAGGAATATGTAGTTGGAAAAGTAATAAAAAATGAGCAGGTTAAAATATTGTGGGATTTCCAAACACAGATCGATAGCCTGGTAAATTTCAATTCCAGAGGAGCTGGGTTTTTTATGCATTATTTAATTTAGGAGATTTAGGTATCTATATTCAACAACTGTGATGTAGTACATTATTTGGGCTAATCTGGGGGTACAAACAGGCAAACAGATAAACATAATGGGAGTTTTACTAGTATACAGGTAATAAAAAATGTAAAAGGACTGCTTTTTATATTTGTAAGTGTCAGGACAATTATGCAATTAATCATGATGTCTCCTTATTTCTTACCAATTCCTGCTGAGTATCAATCACTGCCAAGGACGCATTAAATAAGGAACAGGTCTTTAAACTCATAAACCAATTCTTTTCTTCTTTTGATATATAGAAATATTTTCCCTTGTATGTAATCCAGGAATCCATGCAGGATACATTTTGGCTTGCAAAGGAAGGAGAAGGCAGAGATAGTTTTTTAACTGGAAGTAAAACAAAATAGACAAAAATAGAACTCACAATTAAATACAGTTCTGACAACAAAGTTTGAATAATGAATATTTAGCTACTTCACTTACATGGAATTCTAGAATATTTTAAGGAAACCAAGTGAGTTAACCTATAAATACAGTTAATCCTCACTTTCAACTGCAATTGACCCTGACAATTCTATCACTAAGAAACACAGTGGAAAGTGAAAAATCATGGATCCAATCTGGGTCGGTTACCCAGACCAGAGGTTTTGTCTTCCGAGCTTTCACACGCGTATTGGAGTCCATCTTCAGGGAACTTCTCTCTTGCAGAGTGTGTGCTATACTGTGTGTGGTATTTATAGTGCCTGTTGTAAGTGGCTTTTTAGATGTTGATTTGGGTGTATTGATGGCTGGCTTTTAAATCACTAGCTGTCTGTTTGCTTGTGCTGCCCAGCCCTCGCCTTCTAAGTACCATATTTTTCGGAGTATAAGACGCACCTTTTCCCCCCCTAAAAGGTGGTGAAAATTTAGGTGCATTTTATACACCAAATGTAACCCTGCCCACCCACTGGCCCCCATCCTTTGGCCTCTGCCTCCCAGCAATTTGCCTCCTTGCAGCAAGCAGCAAGAAGAAACAGCTCATTTCAGCTTCAGCACAGCCAAATTAGCACAAGTTGATTGTCCGTTGGATCGGCCTCCCCACTCTCAGTTGTTTTGCGTGGGCCTCTGCTGCTTCCTGCAAAGAGGGAATCTGCTGGGAGCAGATTTTTTTTTTTCTTGTGCTAATCAAGCTATGCTGAAAACGAAAATGAAAGTAAAGCAGGCTATTTGCTGTTTGCTGCAACGAGGCAAAATTGCTGGGAGGCAGAGGCAGATTTCTTTTTGTTTTCCTCACCAAAAAAGGTAGGCGTGTCTTTAGGGTTGCCAGGTCTGCTTCCAAAAAATAGCGGACAAGCGGAGGGGGGGGGGCTAAGTAGTAAAAAATTTTTTAAAAAAATTTACAATTAAATTATATATTTTCTTACAAACATTTTAACACGTATTAAAATAATCACTTCAAAACTTTACTTAAAATTCAAAACATCAAATATATTATAATAATATGTAAAATATTAAATTACATTTTACTTTGCTGTCGTGTGTATTTTTTATTCGACTGTGCATCTTTGATCAATTCTTTGTGTTTAAGGAATAATTCTTTAATTTCAGTACAACGTTGAGAAATATTAAAAAATATACAAAGTTCACTTCGAACTGATGGTATAAGCAGTCGGTTACGTTCGTCAGTCCACAAATTTCCCATGACGCTGAAAATTCGTTCAACGTTTGCATTTGATACCAGAATTGATGCACAATACTGGAACAGTTTCAGTAAACTCGGAGCTGGCTCTTTCTTGAAAAAGTACGTCCACTTATCAAGGGATGAATCGCCCTGCAGATGAACATAAACTTCTTCTAAGGCAGAAATTTCATCGAAGAGAGTGTCGGGTAGAAGTTCTTCTCGCCATGGTGATAATAACCAGATGTTCGTCATTTCTTCTAAAGTTGGAGGATTATTGCGATCAATTAGATTGAAACAACTTAGTGTCTCATATACTGAATCAGTGAAATTATACCACTTTTCTAGGTACGCAATGGCTCTTTGATACACGTTGATGGCTTCTTTCTTGAACTTTTGCACGGCATTCTCAGGCAAATGTTTTTTACGTAAGGCAAATAAAACTTTCATTCCAAAAAACTGCTCATCATATTTTTTTTTGCAAAGAATCACGCAGCTTACACATGATAATGTGAAGATCACATGCAAGAATTTTCTTGCTTTCCAGCTTCAGTAGGGTGTCTTGCACTATTGACATGAAGAAGTGCATGAAATATAAATACAATTCTGAAATTGTTGGTTCATCGTCCTTTGCGAGTTCATTTTCCTGATCCGAAATAAGGTTCCAGATAACCTTATGGCACTCATCAGATCCAAGAGAAATAAAATACAATTTTAGAGGTATCCAGTTTAAAAGAAGTCTTTCCACCACTTTAAACAAACTTAACCAACGTGTTGGAACATGGCGCAAAACTCCATGGAATTCTGACTCGCAAAACTTACGTACCATTTCATCATAAAGCTTTTGAATAAAAAAAATGTCCACTATTTTGTGAAAAAAAGTAGTGAACATAATGTGAAAAAAGTGGACTGTCCGCTCAAATAGTGGACACCTGGCAACCCTACGTGTCTTATAGTCTGGAGCGTCTTATACTCCGAAAAATACGGTATTTGATAGACTGGTGGTAATTCAGCATTCCTATTGACTGATGGGGTGGGGGGCTATTTCCCAGGCTTCAATCACTTCCCTGGCTGTTTTGGTGCCCGCTCATCCAACAATCTTGGCAGTTGCAAAATTGAATGTGTCCCTGTTCATTAGTGTGAGGCTACCCATGTAAGAAAATTCAATAAAGCTGAGTTCATGAACAGGAATGAATGAATGAAAGAACTAAAAATGGATTCTCCATCATACTGAATGGAACTGAAAATAAAACTGATTAAATGACTTGGAATAAAATTGAAGAGAGAGAATATCAGAAAGAGATATGGGGATTTCTTATGAAAATGATATTATATTGAATGGGATTGAAATGAATCCGACAAATGTAAGACCCATGAAAAATCATGAATAAGAACTAAATGCTGTGACAATATTGAGAAATGTAAGGCTACCTGTATCAATCTGGAAAGGTGTAGAATATGGACATAGTTTGCTTATACAGTGGTAGTCAGGGGTGAAATGTAAAATGTGTTACTACCAGTTCTGTGGGCGTGGCTTGGTGGTGGTGGGGTAATGTGACTGGGTGGCGTGGCCAACTTTTTTTTTTAATTTTTCAAAGCATTTTTTCTAATGCTTTGAAAAGCCTCTGATGATCCCAGCTGAGCCGCGTGATCATCAGAGGCTTTTTTTTCATACTTTTAAAAGCATTTTTTGTCGGAAGAGGTTGTAGAAAAAATGCTTTTAAAAGTAAAAAAAAAACCCTCTGATGATCGTGCGGCTCAGCTGGGCATGGGGTGGGGGGGGGCACAGGGATTTTTGCTACCGGTTCTCCGAACCACCCGCTGCCATCGCTACCGGATCAGGCAATCCGGTCCGAACCGGGAGCATTTCACCCCTGGTGGTAGTGTATCTCATTTGATGATTATGTATGTGAAGACTGCCTGATAACTGAAAAAAATGCCAATTCGGGTAGTCCTCATTTAGTGACTGCCTCAGTGTCTGTTCGGTTATAACATTGCTTAAAAAAATAACTTTATGATCAAGGAGCATCCTTATGACCTTTGCATTGTCTCTCCCTTTCAATCACATGTTTGCCATTAAGATAGTATGTATTGTCCTGTGCCTCACCCATTTTGCTTTCTCTTTTTTCCTCTTCACAAAGCAGAGAGATCACCTAAACGAGCAACCTCTTCTTGAGCTGTTTTTCTCCACAGCACAACACTTCCCTTAAAAAGGCTAAGCATGAGTTAACAGGTTCAAGCCTGCGACCTTAATCATTTCATTGGAACCCTCCATGGCTTCCTTAAATTGATAAGACCCTAATCAGTTTCACACTAAAGGTATTTATTTATTTATTTATTTATTTATTCATTCATTCATTCATTTATTCATTCATTCATTCATTCATTCATTCAACTTATATACCACCCTTCTCCACAGGGGGACTCAGGGCGGTGGACAGCCAAACTTAAAACACATATAGTACAAAAGTTAAGAAAAAACTAAAATAAATTAAATCATCGGCATTTCCAATTTAAAATCCCAGATCTGCAAAATCGAAAAGTTCCCAATTTAAAACCCAGAATCAATAAAATCGAAAATTTAAAACCCCCCTTAAAACCATTTAAGCTAGGCCAGCTTGTTGGAATAAATAAGTCTTCAGGGCCTTTCGGAAAGCACGGAGGTCCAGGATCAGTCGTATTCCAGGAGGTAGCTCATTCCACAGGTTGGGTGCCCCCACAGAGAAAGCTCTCATCTGACTATCTGAGGTACAATGACCTCCCTTGGATCGAGACTTTCCTTTTATTTTCCCCCTAAGAGACTTTCCTTTTATTTTCCCCCTAAGTGGCTGTAGCTAGCATGCCAGGAAAAAAGCCAGCTCTAGAGCAGGGGTCTCCAACCTTGGCAACTTTACGTCTTGTGGACTTCAACTCCCAGAATTCCTCAGCCAGCGCTGGCTGAGGAATACTGGGAGTTGAAGTCCACAAGTCGTAAAGTTGCCAAGGTTGGAGACTCCTGCTCTACAGCATTCCGTGTGATGGCTATTCCCCAGTTAATGTCTGCTTACCCTCTCGTAATCACTTCCTTTCCAATTAATGTAAATACAAACATTAATTTTCTTCTTGCTGATTATTGCAGCACTGCGGCGAACATTCCAATGGGTGGGGAAATGGAGAAAAGCAGGCTGTAAAATTTGTCTTTTTACCCAGCTTACCCAGCTTGAGTCAAGTTCCAAAACCCTTCCCTGCCGTTTGGGCTCACCCAATTGTTCGGAGCCATATTCTTCTGAGGCTGTAAAACAATGGAAAACTGAAGAAAAATCTGCACAGTTGCAGTCACATGACTTTCCAGATAACATCGGAGTCTCTGGAATTAATTGCTGTCACTAAATGAGGAGTACCCGTATTGTTCTCCTATTTAAGGGGAGAGCTATGTACCAGGGAGTTAGTTTGTTAAGTGAGTCTGGGAAAGTGTCTGGCAGACTTGTGATCAAAATGGTATGAAAAGTGTCAATGCAATCAATTTGAGAAGTGCAGTATGGTTTTATGCTAGGCAGGAGACAAATAAGACAAATAGCAAATCATTTAGATAAATATAAATATGTACAAGGGACGCGGTGGCTCAGTGGCTAAGACGCTGAGCTTGTCGATCGAAAGGTCAGCAGCTCAACAGTTCGGATCCCTAGTGCCGCATAACGGGGTGAGCTCCCGTTACTTGTCCCAGCTTCTGCCAACCTAGTAGTTTAAAAGCATGTAAAAAATGCAAGTAGAAAAATAGGGACCACCTTTGGTGGGAAGGTAACAGCGTTCAATGCGCCTTTGGCATTTAGTCATGCCGGCCACATGACCACGGAGACGTCTACAGACATCGCTGGCTCTTTGGCTTTGAAACGGAGATGAGCACTGCCCCCTAGAGTCAGGAATGACTAGCACATATATGCGAGGGGAACCTTTACCTTTCCCTAAATATGTAAAAAGCAAGTTCACTGCACATTTGTCAATTTAGAGAAAATACATGATAAAATGATTTATGGAATATTTTGGATGAATATGGAAGGTGGTTACTGAATGCAATAAGAATTTAATATGATGGAAGTGAAACATTTATAACAATAAACAGACATTTTTGTGAATGGTTCAACATTGAGTAGGGAATAAGATAAAGATGTGTGCTAAGTGTATTACAGATAAATGTAAAAGAAATTTTGTGAGGATTTTAGAGTAAGTGTACCCAGATAAATGCCACGGAATTGGCTCAGAATCTGAATAATTGGCAGCAAATGTTACATGGAAAGTATGATGCAACAAAGAGTATGGCTCTAAAAATTGAAGTACTTGATATATTTTTCCCCATAGGGAAAATCAAGTGAATTACTGCAAGTTATACATTCAATGGCCAAAAACTAGAGCAGGTAGCTGACATTGATAGATAACGGATATAATTTTTTTTTAAATTAAAAATGGAAAATGGAGAAAGTTTAAGACTGCAAAGCTGATAAAAAGGAGGGTGAGGATATTTGGTCTGTTTCAAGGAATAAATGTCAAGAAAAGTGAAAATGGCTTGTGTGTAAGAATGTAGTTCTGTTTATCTTTGAAACTGAGTCATCTGATGGGACTCTGGAGATGTGCCTTTTCTATTATGATGCCTGCTCTGTGGAATTAGGTCCCCGACCCCCATCCTGAGATTTGACTGGCCCAGTAGTGGGATTCAAATCTCGATGCTACCGGTTCGCTATCAGTAGCGTACAGCGCTTCTGCACATGCGCAGAAGCTTCTGCACATGCTCAGAGCGTTATTGATGACGTCTGGGCGGGTGGGCGGAGCCTCCCGCCACCGCTACCAATTCATCTGAACTGGGGTGAAGCGGTAGAAACCCACCACTGGACTGGCTCCAAATTTGTTAGCTTTTAGGGAAGCTCAAAAGACCTGGCTGTTATCTTGAGCTCTGGGACCAGGATGCATCTCCTGGGAGTTGTATTAGATGTTGTGCCTCAGTTGTGTATTTTGTTATCATTTTTAGATTTTTAACTGGCTATATTGTAATTCTATTTTGATGGCTGTACGATGCATGGAGTCACACTTTTTGCAAGCTCAAGGGCTACTTAAATATCCTTTAAATCAGAGCTTCTCGAAGTTTTTCCTTCATTAGGCAAAACTGCTTATCAGAAAGTCCTTTTCATCCAATGTTGGCAAAACACTTTAAGTCAATGTAAATGTTTCAGTTGGGATTCTTTACCCACCTTCAGTCAATTTTGGGTAATTGGCCCTCTGTTTGAGAAGCTCTAAATGAATTAAATAACTAAATATGGAAGTGAGAGTTGAGTTTGTTAGGAGAAATGTAACAGTAAACTAGCTACTACTGCAAGAAAAGATCCTGCTTGGTTTAATGGTTAAGGCATCAAGCTAGAAACCAGGAGACTGGGAGCTCTAGTCTTTGACTTAGACGCAAAGCAGAGATGGGTTTCAGCAGCTTCTGACCAGTTCTGGAGAACTGGTAGCGGAAATTTTGAATAGTTCGGAGAACCGGTAAATACCACCTGACTGGCCCCGCCCCCATCTATTCTCTGCCTCCTGAGTCCCAGCTGTTCGGGAGGAAATGAGAATTTTCAAGTAACCTTACCCTGGAGTGGGGAGGGAATGGAGATTTTTCAGTATCCTTCCTCTGCCATACCCACCAAACCACACCCACGAAGCCATGCCACACCCACCAAGCCACACCCACAGAACCAGTAGTAAAAAAATTTTGAATCCCACCACTGACGCAAAGCCTAAGACTGTGAATTCAAGTCTTGACTTAACCAAGAGAGCCAGCTAGGTGACCTTGAGCCAGCCCTCTGCCTTAGAAAAGAGGCAACGGCAAACTACTTCCAAAATCTTGAAATAGGAATGCCTCATTACTTACCAGCCAATATAATTATAGTAATGATCAAAGCTGTGATTAGAACGACAGCTGCTATAATGAATTTGTTGTGTGCAATGCACCTACGTACGCGAGCTGCAAAACAGAAAACAGGAAAATATTAAGAGATGAAGTTCATGGTTTTATTGTGATTGTTTAGGATTGCAGTCACACAATATCTTACTACATCAGAGAGGCAGGCAGGCAGAAAAGGAAAAGAATTAACCACTACTAATGCCAGTATTTGCCCTTTATGGAAAGAGTCTGTACATTTACCCCAAATGACTGGCTATAATTTGTATGATGTTTTTGTGTTCTGTATCTTAGAACTGCCTCCTTCCGGCTTTGTATGCTCCAGCTGGCATAGATTGATTGATTGATTGATTGATTGATTGATTGATTGATTGATTGATTTATATACCGCCCTTCTCCGGAGACTCAGGGCGAATTACAATGCGATAAGCAATAGCCTTCATACTTTCGTATATACCTGCTTAGTAGGGCTTTCAAGCCCCCCAAGCGGTGTTCTTTTTATACAAAGTCAGCTTATTGCCCACACAATCCGGGTCCTTATTTTACCTACCTCAGAAGGATGGAAGGCTGAGTCAACCTTGAGCCTGGTGAGATTTGAACTTGCAGTAATTGCAGGCAGCTGGTGCTACTTAACAGCACTTTAGTCTGCTGCGTCACTGCCTTACAGTTTTACATATAAAACTGTAAGGCAGTGGAATTAGGAAAGGAATCCCAAGACATCTGGAGAGCTTTTGTTTGGAGAAGGCAGATGTGTTTGCACTTGTTGACAGTTCTGTTTGTGGTTTAACTTGCACCTGTTGAGCCAACCACAGAAAAACCTGGCCGTCTCTCATCTCCCTCCCCTTCCCTCCACAAGGAACAACAGAAAAGGCAGTCAAGAGTGCCTCCGAGGAGGACAGAAGCCCAGCTCTGGTGTCTGATGTGTGTGTGGCCTTCAGGTTTCTTTCCCCACAGAAGAAATCAAATGGATCTGGAGAGGCTAATAACCTGCATCCTTCTCGCATTTGTGGGAGACACAAAGTCAATCTCAATCCCATTGCTCTTAAATGCCCAACAGCCCTGCCAGCTGGTAACTCCTGTAAGAGTGTCAGGTCCAAGTCTGAAAATTTAATATCATGTATTAGTATACTGTGTAGTATAACTCAGTATTAAGAGTTATAATACTGTAAAATAACTCAACTTCCTCATCTGCTGCTGCAGCACTACAAGCAATTAATCAGATTGTGCTCTTTGTGACAAAGGTATCACCATCAATTCCTTTCCCCTCAGATGGGCAATCAGAACTTCCCTCTCTACCTGCAACTACCAAAGTAGAAGGGGCAGTGTTTTTGCCCTGAAAAATGAGAAATTACCAAGGTGACATGGGAATCACACCAAAGCTTCAATGTTGGCATAAAGTCGCCTTTATGTGAGAGTTTTATTTTCAAAAAGAAAAAAACAGCCTCAACTTCCTCTCATCAAAACCTGGGAGAGGGGGAGAGAATCTTGGTTTTTACATACAATAGGTTTAGCGGAGCTTTACTCACTTTGTCTTATTACATTCCCATCCCTCTCCAGGGATTACAAAGAGCCCCAGATAGGTGTTATCTGCTACAATGTCCTACCTGTCAATGAATACTTCAGCTTCAAACACAACAATACACAAACACATAATAGATACAAACTTATGATAAACCGCGCCAAACCGCGCATAAAATACGACTTCAGTAACATTTGTTAACAGTTGTTAATGCCTGGAATGCACTACCTGACTCTGTGATTTCTTCCCCAAACCCTCAAAACTTTAACTTTAGACTTGTCTACTGTAGACCTCACCCCATTCCTAAGAGGTCTTTAAGGGGCGTGCATAATAGTGGTGGGTTGCTCCCGGTTCGCACCGGTCCGCAAGAACCGGTAGTAAAAATTTGTAGTAGTTCGGAGAACCGGTAATAACATTGGCTGGCCACCCCCCCGAACCAGTCCCTGCTCGCTTACCCCACCCACCTCATCAGAGGCTTTTTTTTTTAAACTTTTAAAAGCATTTTTTCTACAACCTCTTCGGCCGAAAAAATGCTTTTAAAAGTAAAAAAAAAAAAAAAAGCCTCTGCCGATCAGGCAACTTAGCTGGGATCATCAGAGGCTTCTAAAAGCATTTTGTTTTGCAATCTCTTCAGCCAAAGAGGTTGTAGGGGGGAAAAATGCCTTTAAAAGCCTCTGGCAATCCCAGCTGAGTTGCCTGATCGGCAGAGGCTTCTAAAAGCATTTTTTTTGGCAACCTCTTAAGGTTGTAGAAAAAATGCTTTTAAAAGTTAAAAAAAAAAAAGTTGGCCATGCCTACCCAGTCACATTACCCCCACCACCACCAAGCCATACCTACAGAATCGGTAGTAAAAAATTTTAGGACCCATCCCTGGTGCATAAGTGCACCAACATGCCTACCGTCCCTGTCCTAATGTTCCCTCTTATTCGTATCCATTTCATGTATTCATAATTTTGTTTATACTTATATCTGTTATCCAATACATGCTTGGCGAAAATAAATAAAGAAATAAATAAAAATTTCTTATACCCATTGTATCAGGGTGTCCAGAAGAAGATGCAGTGGTCACCTCAGAAGTCAAAGGATCACCACATCCAGACTCTCCTTCTGCTCCTTCTTCCCCTAAAGGAAGACAAAAGACAATACAGATACTTCTATCCGGTTTTGCTATTAGGAAGACACTGACTGCCGCCAATACTCAAGAAGAGCTCCCTATCTCATGAGAGCCGATAATCTTGCAAGAGTTCAAGTGATTATATTGGGCAATGGTGCCCATGTCATATGACAATACAGTATTTCCATTGTTTGTTTGTTTTTTGGTGCATATTGGATCTCCTTGCGTTTGTACAAGCAGATATATGTAATATACATTATTTATTTATATCTCGCCATTATTACTTTTACAAATAACTCAAGGTGGTGAACATACACAATGTTCCTTATTCATCCTACAACAACAACAACCGTGTGAGTTGAGTTGGACTGAGATAGAGTGACTGTCCCAAGGTCACCTAGCTGGCTTTCATGGCTAAGGCAGAACTTCAACTCAAAGTCTCTTGCATTCCACATAGAATCTCAGGTTTGATAGTCTCTGACTTACTCAATGAGCCTCTCTCCAGATTAGAAGATCATCTGGAAGAATCTTTCAGGTCAGGGGTAAAATCCAGCAGGTTCTGACAAGTTCTGGAGAACCGGTAGTGGAAATTTTGAGTAGTTCGGAAAACCAGCAAATACCACCTCTGGCTGGTCCCAGAGTGGGGTGGGAATGGAGACTTTGCATTATCCTTCCCCCAGGAGTGGAGAGGGAATGGGGATTTTGTAGTATCCTTCCCCTGCCATGCCCACCAAGCCACACCCACAGAACCAGTAGTAAAAAAAATTGAATTTCACCACTGTTTCAGATGCTTTTCCTGATCTATCATATTTAGAATACTTGATTGTGGTTCTTACCGTAAGAACCAAGGATGACCAAAGAAAACAATTCTACCTCTCAGCTCTTCCTAATTCTAGCTTGAGTCCAGCCATTTTCAAATATTTCAGATCAAAACTTTTGCCCATCCAAGTTTGCTTTTTCAACTTGTTCCTGCCTTAGTAGTGTGATTTCACGGCTTAGAACAGAAACCAATGGTTTTAGTTATAGTATCAGTAAGTTTTCTCTGCCTTCATCAGTTGGGTAAAGAGAGATTTGAATGTCTCACCTGTAATTTCTTCTTGCATCTTCCAAACTGTCTGTGTTACAAAAAAAACAAGCAGGATTCAGATAATATAGAAATATAAGAAATTGGTATCACTCATTCCTGCACACAATATTGTTGGCATCTTATTGTAGAGAAGATACTTCCTTAAACTACTTAACCTCTTCCATATGCTGCCCTCCACTTGAATCTTTCTGACTGGAATGGCCAGAAATTAGGCAATGCAATACCCAATATATCTTTTGAGTACCAGATTGAGGAAGGCAGCTTTATATAAGAAAAATTCACATCTTGTTGTCTGGAATGTATTTTGACTATCCATCTCAGCATTGGTTGGAGGCAGTGGTGGGATTCAGCCAGTTTGCACCGGTTTAGGAGAACCGTTCGTTAACTTTCTGAGCAGTTCGGCAAACCGGTTGTTGGAAGAAATCTCTTTTTCTCACTTTACAGTGCTAATCCTGTCAGGAAGGCATGCCTCTGTGTTGTTTCTAGCCTAATCCTTATCTTTATTATCCTGCTTAAGTATTTTCAGAAACTGCCTCTCCTATCTTGTAACAGTTAATGGTTCTTGGCAGTACGCCCAGATTAGCTGGAGCCTCCAGAGCTTCTCTGCAGCTTCTCTGAAGTTTTTTGGTTTGTTTGTTTGTTTGTTTGCTGGTACTTTGTTAGGGGCTTGACTTTTTAAAAAGCTTTTTACATAACTTGGGGGGTACTTTTGGGGTGTACTTCCAAGAGTCAGCATGCAAGCTTGACACTCTGTCTGATTTTTTGTACTGCCTTTCTGGGGGCATGTGATCTTAAATCTGGATGATTTCCTTAGGAAATTTTGTGAAGTGAGTGAGATCTGCAAAAATACCAAATTCTGTATTTTTGTACAGGTAATTCTTGACTTACAACAGTTCATTTAGTGACCATTTAAAGTTACAATAGCACTGAAAAAAGTGACTTATGACCATTTTTCACACTTACAACCATTGCAGCATCCCCACAGTCACGAGAGGCTGGGCAAGGTGAAGCGCCCCTCGGTGTGAGTGATGTCAAGTTGGCCATGAGCACCCAGTCACATGACCACCCAATCATGCATACCCAGTTGGTCATTAGGGCAGAGAACTGGTTATTAAATTATTTGAATCCCATCACTGGTTGGAGGACATCTCTTGGTTAAGAGAAAAATAGTAAGGTTTTTTGAAAATGAATAATCTTATTATCAAGTGCAAAGTTAGGTAAAGTGGCCATTAGAGGGAAGCCTAGATTTCAGTACAATACTACAATTAATGTTATTTTGCAAGAGAGAGAGGGGGGGAGGGAGGGAGGGAGAGAGAGAGAAAGAGAGACAGAGACAGAGAAAGAAAGAAAGAAAGGAAAGAAAGAAAAGAAAGAAAAAGAAAGAAAGAAAGAAAGAAAGAAAGAAAGAAAGAAAGAAAGAAAGAAAGAAAGAAAGAAAGAAAGAAAGAAGAAACCCAAACCAAAAGCCAAACAAATAGGAAAATGGTTGGGACATAAGTATGCAGAAATGTTTTCTAACACTCTCGAGACATTCACAATTACAAAAATTATGTAAGATCATGGTTAACCTAAAAATTAAAGCAAAAGCTCCTGTATTGTCTGATAGTAGTAGAGACAATTGGCTCCCTCCCTATTATGTATCAGGAACCAGGAACCAACAGGAACCCTAGCCTCTTCCAAATGTCTACCAGGATACTCTGTGATTTGAGAGAAACAAAGAAAGCTTATAATTTGAGGAAAATTCTTGGGAGAAACACTTATTTAATGCCTTTGACACAGGTAGAAATGACAGACCAGTTAAGAGGGTCAACCACCAATGGTTTTAGTGTATACTCCCTTCTCAACATCAGACCTGTGTATCTGGAATAAATAATGCACCCTTGAGAAGATCCAGAGAGAATGCATGAATTGTTCTCATCCATTTCTAGAAGACCTGATCCTTCATGGCAGACAACTAAATGCTTCTCAATATTTTATGAACACCAGAAGAAGAAACATTTGGTTATAGGGGAAGGCAGGAGAAGTTGGCAGACAGCCCATGATTCGGGACAAGGACAAGATCCCAATTTAATTTTTTTCCCTTGAAAAGAATTTGATTGGGCGATCCTCAAGTTCAGGCTCATTGGATATGTTTCCAGAATTATTGGACTAACATTCTAGACAGCCTGAAAAGGGTGTCCAAGGCTAAGAATTTAGCTACATTTAAAGGTTTTTAAATCCTATCCAGATTTCCATCCAAACCAGGATTGAAATCTACTTACCTTCCCTACCAGTTCGGAAGTGCACGCTCCGACTTCACATCCTATTTTTGACCCTCTGTGCATTCGCAGAAGGCTTTGCACATGGGCAGAGGGTTAAAAACCAGGAAGTAACGACATTTGGGCGGGTGGGTGGAGCCTTGCACTGCCACCACTAGCAGTTCACTGAACCGCGCACCTCTGCCGCTACCAGCAGGCTACTAGCAGGCTCAGCACATGCGAGCCAGACCGAACAGGCAGGATTTCATCACTGATCCAAACACATCCAAAAATCAGAGAATGTTAAACATTTCTATAAGTCAAAATTTACTTATTTATTCATTTCAAATGCTGCTCATCTCGCTAATTAAAGTGACTGAGCAGCTTACAATACAATAAAAGCAGAAATATTAAAATATTAAAAACATTAAAATTATCAGGAATTAGATAAAACTAGGATCCAAGTACATGAGCAGTACCAAGGTGGGATCTTCTCACTAACTCCACCAGCCACTTCCAACGTGAAGCACCTCCATTCAGAGCCTCAAGCCAATCAGCAGAGCCAGGTTTTGTGGCCCTTCCAAAAGACCAAAAGGGTAGAGGTGGATCTCAACTCCAGAGCCAAGATGTTCCAAAGGTTATGAAGACAATACTAAGAGAAAGCTGGGGAAAACTGAGGGAGTGGCAGCAATGCCAACATCTCAGCTGTTGAAAATTGCTGATAAAGTTTTTGTAAACAGAGATAAGGGAAAAGAAAGAAGAAAGGGATAATAAGAAAGAATGCAGTCTTATGGCATGCTTTCTTATGGGACAGACCGGACAAACGACATATGTATTTCCAACGACATATAATTCGAGCTTCACTACTCAAGATTTGGCAGGGAATTAAGAAAAATCACTACACCAGAATACCAAAATGGTGGTCCCCGATGGAGGCATTGATACATCCAAATACTCTCGAGATAGGAAAGATGATGCGGTATCAAGACCTATTAAACCAGGAAGGTGAACTTATTCCAAGACAGCAACTTCAAAATTATGGCATAAATATTGAATGGTGGCCCTATACCCAAATATACTCAAGATACACAGCAGACAAAAAACAATATGGAATCTCGAACAACATGAATGAATTGGACAAGATTTTACAAGGTGCAGAACAAAAGATGATAACCAAAATATACAACTATCTTCTTAGATACAAATTATTAGAAGAAACAGTAAAAGAAAACATGATAAGATGGGCTAGGGACATAGGGCATAACATTCAATTGGCAAATTGGGAGAAATTGTGGAAACAAAACATTAAAATGACAAGGGCCACATCTTATAAAGAGAATCTTATCAAAATGTTCTATAGATGGCACCTACCATCGGCTCGATTAGCCAAAATATACCTGAATGCCTCCTCACTCTGTTGGAAGTGTAAAACAAAAAAGGGGACATATTACCATGCTTGGTGGAAATGTACGAAGGCCCAACAATATTGGCAAGACATAAAGAAAATCATTGAGGAAATAACGAACCTACAAGTAGAAGATAGCCCAGAATTTTTTTTATTCGGCATGATAGCAGCACAATACACCAAAGAGACGAAATATCTTATTATACATATTTTGACAGCAGCACGATTACTGTTCGCTCAAAATTGGAAATTAGACCAACTCCCAACCAAATATAAAATTATCTCAAAGATAACAGAATGTGCCGAAATGGATAGATTGACGCTGGAACTCCAGGATAAGGAAGAAAGTGACTATTATCTTGTGTGACACCAATGGTACCAATGGCTGGAAAGGAAAATCAGTACAACTGTAGAGGAAAGAAAATAAGGTGAAAGATTAATAGTAGGAGATGAATACAGAGAAGATGCAGATTATTCTTAGTTTAAACCATTTGAATTAAGAGTTTAATACTATTTTCGTATTAATACGTAAAGAAATATATTATATATTCTGTTGATGACCAAAAGCATATATGTAGAATGTTGTGTGGGTTTGTAGGTGGTGGGGTTTTGTTTGTCTTTGCCTTTGTATTGTCTTTATATTTCTGTTTATATTTTAATAATAAAAACATTTATAAAAAAAAGAAAGAAAGAATGCAGTCTCATTGACACAGGACTCCAAAGAGTAAAATTGACAAGAGGATGAGAGAGGTCTGGGTGGACAAGGAAGATTGAAAAGGAAAATGAAGTTACAGCTGATTTTGCTTGTATTGGCAATAAGAGGTAATTAAAAAGTGCTGACTGAACAAGAAAGAGAAAAGTGGAGTGAAGGAGAGGAAGCGAAAGCATATTGAAGGAAAGGGAGAAAAAATATCCTCCTTTGAGTATTTGAGGCAAAGAATGGAAATGATTCAGAAAGGGAAGCTGGGAGAAATTGCAACAAATTCTATTTCCCCCACAGAATAAAACCATTTGCTGCAGCCAACTCACCCCAGCCAATTCACTGCAGGACAACTCACCAACTTGCTGCGAGACAATTTAACAATTCAACTTAATTATTTAAAACAATTCAAACATTATTCTATCATCTTCTTGTCAATTTTCCTCTCTCGAAAATTGTGTTCCCTCCTTTTGCATCTTTCCTTGATGATTTTGTTCCATAATTTCTTTGATATTAGTATAACTCTTGTCCAGTCCCATGGCAAGTTGACCATGGCAAGTTGTCTCGCTGCGAGTTGGCTGTGGCAAGTTGGCTGTGGCGAGTTGGCCATGGAAAGTTGGCCATGGAAAGTTGGCCATGGAAAGTTGGCCATGGCAAATTGTCATAGACCAGGAGTGTCAAGCTCGATTTCATTGAGGGCCGCATCAGGGTTGTGTTTGACCTCGGAGGGGGGGGGGGCAGGGTAGACATGACCAGCTCGATGTCGGGGGCACCTGTGATGGCCCAAGTGCTCTGCCAGCAAAAATGGGCTCCCAAGTTCCGTTTCCAGCTATGACGGCCTCCTGCAACCCTCTGCCAGTAAAAATGGACTGGAAACTTTTGGAAAAAGTTCAGAGAAGAGCAACTAAGATGATCAAAGGCCTGGAGACTAAAACACATGAAGAACAGCTGCAGGATTTGGGTTTGGCTAGTCTCAAAAAAAGAAGAATTAGGGTGACATGATAGCAGTATTCCAGTATTTGAGGAGCTGCCACAAAGAAGAGGGGGTCAAATTATTCTCCAAAGCACCAAAGGGGAGGACAAGAAATAATGGTTGGAAACAATCAGAGAGAAACAACCTGGAATTAAGGAGAAACTTCCTGACGATGAGGACAATTGGCTTAGGACCCAGTTACTTACGAGACCACCTTCTGCCTCCGATAACCTCCCACCGGCCAACACGCTCCCACAGAGAGGGCCTCCTCAGGGTGTCGTCTGTCAGGCAATGTCGGCTGGCGACCCCCCGGGGAAGAGCCTTCTCTGTGGGGGCACCCGCCCTCTGGAATGAGCTACCCCCAGGGATACGACTAATCCCGGACCTCTGGACCTTCCGCCGGGCCCTGAAGACTTTTTTATTTCAGCAAGCCGGGCTGGGTTAAAAATCTTTTAATTGGGGAATTTTATGGGCAAGGGGTTTTAAATTGGAGAAGCCAAAGATAATTTAATTTGGTTTTAATGTATTTTAATATTTGTATTGTGTGTTTTTAATTTTGGCTGTTCACCGCCCTGAGTCCTTCGGGAGAGGGGTGGTATAAAAATGTAATAAATAAATAAATAAATAAATAAATAAATAAATAAATAAATAAATAAATAAAAATAAATTAAAATAAATTAAAATAAATTAAAATAAAATAAAATAAAATAAAATAAAATAAAATAAAATAAAATAAAATAAAATAAAATAAAATAAAATAAAATAAAATAAAATAAAATAAAATAAAATAAAAACAATTAGCCAGTAGAACAGCTTGCGAACAGGAATCGTGGGTACTCTGTCACCGGACGTTTTTAAGAAGAGACTACACAGTCACTTATCTGAAATGGTATAGATTCTCCTATTTCAGCAGAGGGCTGGACTAGAAGATCTCCAAGGTCCCTTCCAGCTCACTTTATTCTAATATCTATTATAACCTGGGGAAATAAAATTGGTCAAGATCTTTCTTTCTATGGCCTCTCCGCTCCCTTATATCATTTAGCCCTGATAGAGTTCTTCAAATTTTACTTATTTATTTCTCTACAAGGTTTATATGACCCCACCCTTCCCTGAACTAAAACAGGGTGGCTCTGGGTTACATACAACAAAATAATCAAACATTTGCACCACCACCCCGCGAAACAATGAGTATTTAAACAATGAATCCTAGATTGACAGTCTCAGAATGATAAGAGCCCGAATTCCCCTTGCTTACCTTGCTTTGAGGAGTCTTTTAACAGCCCTTCTGGGTCCCCACAGTACCTCCACGAGATCACTTCTGTCACAGGCCCCAAAGCGTTCATGCCCGCAAAGGTAAATTCTTCGCCATAGATACCAACAAAGGGAAGGTCTTCTTTAAATCCCCTATTCAGAGAACTTGCATTTCTTCCAAGACATCTGCTGATGTTTCTTGTGAACTTTGGAAGGCTGCCCTGTTATACCTGCTACTTATCAGCTGTGCTGGGGGCGGAGAGGAGAATCCTCTACTTCCTACTTTCATTTTTTTTCGTTGGAAGTTTGCCAAAATATTTCTACGTACAGTTGCCAGGAGATGGTTTTGTGGGGGGGGGGGCTAGGTTTTTCTTTGGAGGGTCTCAACTATGCTAGATCATTTTTTCCAACTTTTCTTTGCTGTATTTTTTTGTTTCATTCTTCATGACAATGTTTTATCTGATAATATTATTTTTTTCTGATTTATTTATTTGGTCTTTTCTTTGGCTGTAAGTCAATCAAGTAGATTAAGGCTCAGCATTCCCAGATCCTCCAATCGCTCTTCCTAGCATTTAGTTTCTAGTCTTCTTTTGAATCTATACCCTCCACCTGCTGCCATGGGCTCAGTGGTCTTATCAGTCCAGTTCCTCAAATGGGGCACAGCCTCCGACACATGGACTGATGCCGAATGGAGAGGACTTATCATTATTCCCATGATGTGGAATGCACTGTTTGCTGAAGCCTATAATACCATTTATCTGTAGAGATTCTCAGTCATTCAGGTCACGGTTGTCTCAAAGATGGTTTTTCAAAATTGGACCGTTTTTTTTTCCTTGAGGAAGAAGAAAATGTTTTGCTTCTCATCCAAGAAGCTTCATCGGTTCTGGCATGTTGGTGGGGGCTGTCAGGGTGGCAATTAATCCCATTCTGCTTTTGGGTAATTGCACCTTGATTTAGAGAATGGATCGTGACCTTCCCTTGAAGTATACTTTAAGAAAATAAACCCGAAGATATATTTTCTAAGAAAAACTCATTTATTTGTTATAAAGAAAATAAAACATCTTACTAGCTAATTAATTACATCTTGGCAAAGCTTTCCCGGCCACCTCTCCTGGCTGGAGAACAAGGAAAAGATAGAAGAAAGTGAAGGAATGTGGACATGCGCAGTTAGCTTAGAGATAAGAATTTGGCAAGCTACAGTAAGTCTGAAAGTTCAAAAATAAGAGCTCATCTGGTAAATACAAAAACGCAGTGACAGGGGCTATGGAGGGATTAGTTCTGACAGGATGTTGGTGGGTGGGGCTGGAAGGATCATATTTCTTTGCAGCCTTCTGGTCTTAGCTCTCTCCCCGAGAACACTTGACGCCACTTGGGAGTTTATCTATGCCCTCCAGGCAGTGGTGGGTTTCAAATAATTCCACCACCGGTTTGCCAAAAATGTGACCGCGCACATGCGTACATGACTTCCACGCATGTGAGAACGCACAGCTTCTGCACATGCGTGGCTTCTGCCACACAGCAAGGCTTCACTGAGCAGCCTTTTGGGGCCTGCTCCCCTCCATCTCTGCTCTCCAGGATAGCGGCTGCTTCTCTCCACACTGCTGAGAGAGTATCTTGTGCAATATAGCAGCTGTGAGTCGCCACTTTCCTCTAAGTCCCATCCGGAAAGTGCTGCGGCACAGAGAAGCAGCAGCCATGTTGAATATGGCCCCCCGCATACACCCCACCCTCCCTGCACATGCACGCATGCCCCCCCACATGCCCCGCCCCCCACACATGCATGCGCCCCACCCCTCCCATGTATGTGCGGTGCCATCTGTGGCATGCATGCCACAGACTCATCATCATGGTTATATACTTTCTCTAGGTATTGTATATAATACCTAGGCATTATTTATTTTATTTATTTTATTTTATTAGATTTATATACCACCCTACTCCCGCAAGACTCAGGGCAGTGAACAGCCAGATAAAACACATAAATTACAAAATTTAAAAACAGTATAAAATCTGATTAAATAATTTGGCCTGTGACAATTTAAACAACCCTAATGTTTTTAAAACAAATTTAAAATTCATCATTTGAATTAAAAAGGGAAAAGAAAAGGTTAGGCCAAGCCGGCCTGTTGAAATAGGAAAGTCTTGAGAGCGCGGCGAAAGGTGCGTAGATCCGGGATCCTCCGTATCTCTGGGGGGAGCTCGTTCCAGATAGCAGGTGCACCCACAGAGAAGGCTCTCCCCCTAGGGGCCGCCAGTCGACATTGTTTGGCCGATGGCACCCGGAGGAGCCCCTCTCTATGAGAGCATACTGGCCGGTGGGAGGCTATTGGTGGCAGCAGGCGGTCCCGTAAATAACCAGGTCCTAAGCCATGGAGCGCTCTAAAGGTGGTGACCAAAACCTTGAAGTGCACCCGGAAGACCACCGGGAGCCACTGCAGCTCGCGCAGGAGAGGTGTTACATGGGAACGCCACGTTGCTCCCATAACCACCCACGCGGCCGCACTCTGCACCAGTTGGAGCCTCTGGATGCTTCTCAAGGGGAGCCCCATGTAGAGAGCATTACAGTAGTCCAGGCGGGAAGTGATGAGGGCATGAGTGACCGTGCGTAAGGAGTCCTGATCTAGAAAGGGACGCAACTGGCGGATCAGGTGAACCTGATGAAAAGTCCTCCCGGTGACGGCCGTCAAATGTTCTTCTAAAGACAGCCGTGAATCCAGGATGACGCCCAAGTTGCGAGCCCTCTCCGTGGGGGCCAACGAATCGCCCTCAATAGTCATTATGCAGAATGACAAGAACTATTTAGGCAAAATATGAAAAGAGTTGTAAAAAGTCATGAAAAGGGTTAGGCTTGGGGTTAGGGTTAACCCATCTTTATTTAAAAAAAAAGATATATATGAAAATGGAAAAGAAAAAAAAGCAAAATAAAGTACAGGGCTTTCTTATTGAAAACAAACAAGAGAAAAAGACCAGTGTTGACTAAAAATCTGTGGAGATTCTCAGTCATCCAGGTCATGGTTGTCCCAAAGGTGCTTTTTCAGGAGGCAATTGGACTTCCTTGTTTTTCTCTGAAGATGTTTCACTTCTCATCCAAGAAGCTTCTTCAGCTCTGACAGGACAGTGGGGAATGGAAGAATTTATATTCCTTGCAGACAGCTGGAAATTTGCATCCTTTTAGAGGGTCCTTGAAGCACTTGGAGGTTTATTTGTGTCCTGAGGGTCAACTGAGTAGTGCTCCTGGTTCCTGTAGTCTGCAATTTTTTCTCTGGAAATCCATTCCTCCTCCCACACCATTCAAAGGGTGTTCATCCCAAATTGGATAACTACACAAATTTGATAGATAAACAAATAAATAAATGGCACAATCTTGCAACAAAAAGAATTTTCAATGGCTGCCTGGAGAATTCTGGAAGTTGAATTCTGCCCATCTTAAACTAGCCAAAATCAGAAAATGCTGCTCTGGATGGTTTAAATAAGCTCCTTCTCGTCTACCATGAAAATGGAGCTTCCTTGAAGCATCCTGAGAAAGAAACAATTGACTAGTCTTTTTATGTGCTCCATTTATTATCCATCCAGAGCAGTGTTTTCCGATTTTGGCAAATTAAAGATGGGCAGAATTCAACTTCCAGAATTCTCCAGCCAGACATGGAAAATTTCTTTTTGTTCCAAGATTATGCCACTATCATTAATATAACTGCCCATCTTATTTAAGAAACTCTGGTGGTTTATCAGATTAAAAACAAACAACCCTCCCAAACATAACAATCTACTTGTGTCCAAGGATAAACTAAGGATTAATTGAGTAGTACCAATAGTAGCAGAGCTCATCTCTCCCTCCCCACCCATCCCGAATGTTTGGGGAAACAGCGAGGATTTCAATACTTTGGCAAAGGCCAACAAGGTTAAGCACATCTTATGATGTTTTTTTAAAAAAAATATTTTTATTAAACAGTTTTTTAAAAAAAAACAAAAAGAAATATTAACACTTTCTTCTTTTCAACAGTTTCGTTTCGGTAATCCATATTTATACATTTTCTCTCTCTTATCCTAGTATATCTTTTATACAAATACTTCTAATATATCATATATATATACAGGGGTGGGTTCTAACCAGCTTTACTACCGGTTCTCTTTGTGTGCGCGCTTTGCACGCGATCGCCGCGCACATGCTCGGTTCGCTCACAGGCATACCAAACTTGCGCTTCATACAAGCGCGTTGTGAATCTGCCCAGCTGATGTGTGGCAATCCGCTCTGCCGCACCTCTCAGCTGGGCAAAAAAAGCAGACGTATAAGGTCAGTATAACGCAGGGGCGGGCGGGAGGGCCCAGCTCCCAAAGACAGAGAACTGGTTCGGTGACGTCATATTGTCACCGCTACCGGCTCTTGCGAACCGGGCCGAACCGGGAGGAACCCACCACTGTATATATACCACTATAATGTATTATATTATTCTAATTGTTTTATTTACATTAGACATAAATGTGCACCCAATTTCCTTTCCACAATTTTTGTTTCTTCCTATTTGTTCTTATATTTCTACTCCTAATTCAACTGTTATTTAATCTTTCCTTATCAGTTTTTCCCTTTTCCTCCAACCATTTATTACCATCTCTCCCAGACTAGGTAGTATTCTGTTTCCTCTTTTTCTTGTATCTCCTTTGTAAGCTTACCCATTTCCGCACACTCCATGATTTTTCTAATCACATTGTCTTCTGATGGTATATTGTTATTTTTCCAGTTCTGAGCGTCAACTATTCGTGCTGCTGTAATTATGTGAATGATTAAATACCATATTTCTTTTTCATATGACCCTGAAATTATTCCCAGTAAGAAAGTTTCTGGCCTCATTTCTATGTGATGATTTATAATTTCTTCTATTTGTGTTTTAATTTTTTGCCAGTATTGTTTCGCTTTATGACAGGACCACCACATGTGATAATATGTTCCCTTTTGGTGTTTACATTTCCAACATAGTGGCTATTTAATTAGAAAGATAACAGTGGGATCCTTGGTGCTCTCTGAACTTGGTTGATTTCTTGCATACATTTCATTATTCAATCAGCTGTCTGTCTTGGTGTACTGTAATTCTCACCTTCTTAGAAGATGATGACAAGAGACATGAACTTATTACACATATAAAAACATAACGCAGTGATGAGCCTTGATAGCACAGTGGTTTGGTGCACCCTGTCATTAACACAGCTGCCTGCAATTTCTGCTGGTTCGAATCTCTCCAAGGCTCAAGGTTGACTCAGCCTTCCATCCTTTCTAAGGTAGGTGAAATGAGGACCCAGTTTGTGGGGGCAATAAGCTGACTTTGTATAAAATATACAAAAGAATGAAGGCTATTGCTTAACGCACTGTAAGCCGCCCTGAGTCTCTGGAGAAGGGCGGCATATAAATCAAATAAAAATAAAAAATAAAATAAATAAATAAATGTATCATGGATGTTACATGGAAATGTGAAATTCCCCAGAAGGTCCAGAATTGCTTTGTTAAGATAGGATCTGAAGATGGATCCTCAGATTACAACTAAAGACTATATGGCCAGTAGCCAACCTGGATGTGCCAGGAGAGACTACAAACAGGTGCTTCTGCAATGAATACTAGTCAAGCCAAGAGTTCCTCCTCTGGATGAAGTTGTGTTATCCAGTTATCCTACAACTTTCTGGCCTGCTGCAGAGAAAAAGTTTCTCCAGGGAACACACGGTGCTATCCGCCCCTTTTCCATTTATATATGCACAGAAGCCTTCTCCTCTCACTAGAAACCTGCAAAAAGGACAAGGAGTTACTATTTGCTGGACAGTGGCAATTTAGGGGAGAAATTAGCATTGCAGGAATGATCTTTACAAGATGATACCCAGATTTAGAGCATAGTTGACATCAGCCAACATTGTGCCTCCAGGGTGCACTGGATCAAATTGATTATGGAGTTTGGAGTTAGTTTTGTCTGACAAATATGTCTGGAGGAAACATGACTGGAGGGCAAATAAATACACACATGCACACACACACAAAGCAGAAAGCATCCATTTGGAGGCATATCTCATTCTTGGAAGGAGATGGATGGACTTCAACTCCCAGAATCCCCTAACCAGCATGGTTCGCTGGAGAATCCTTGAAGAGTTCTTAAAGTTGCCAAGTTTGAGAAACAGTGCCTTTTTGGAAATAAAACTGCAATGTTATGACCATCTGGGCTGCTTACAAAAAATATCAAAATTGGCAGGAGAAACATCTGCTCTTGGAGGTGGTGTATCATCTCAGCCATCTGAACTTCTCAGTCCATTACAGCTGGCCAAAAGTGCAGGGACCATCAGATGTTAGATACTATTGCCTGATTAATTCTCTTCTCCCCCCACCCTCTGCTTCCCTTTCTGTGTCTTATATTTTGGGGGAAGAAGAGTAGCCAAAAATTATCTTGTTTCTTATTATTCTTTCAGCCACTCAAGGTGAAATGTGATGCATATAAAGGCTTGAATAGGTAAACAGCTCTATAAGTTCCATAAACAAATAAATAAAACATACTTACTGATTTTTAAACTCAGTGCCATTGGACCACTTCCAGGTCTGGTTAACCTCTCTTGAGAGACCAAACCAGTAATGAAACGGACGGAAAATTCCTACCCAAAAATCCTAGGAGAAAGGAAATAATATATAATAAAATCTTCATTTAACATTGGGGAAAGAAAGTTTCCGTTATTTTTGCCTGACTATTGAATGCCAAAATACATAATTTTTGTCAAATTGTTTTATTTGTACAAGATTATAAAATTAAAATTAATGTATTAATTAAATTAATGTACATACACCTGTCTTTTCAGAACTATTTTAGAGACACTGGGCTTGTCCAGCGGTGAAATCCACTTACCTTTGCTACTGGTTCGGGCGCGCTGCTGCGCGGAGATGATTAAAAACTGGGACTTAATGACATCCCGGCGGGTGGGCGGAGCCTCCCGCTCCCGGCACTACCGGTTCAGCGAGCCAGATAGAATCGGGGGGATTTCACCACTGGGCTTCTCCATTATTTTGTGGAGATATGTATACAAAAATTGGGTCTTTTAGTATCCAAAATCCACTGAAAGGAGATCTATTAAATTAATCTTTTTACTGCAATGATGTACACATATCTCTGTTTAAATTTAAAGTGCACTGCACAGCATTCAGCAGGAATATATGAGTTTGTCTTGCTCATAACGACACCCCTCCTTAAATATTTATTAATATTAATAACATCAAGATAACAAAAATGTTTATGGCAGTTTTTATGCAGATAATAAATGTATTGGATTATGTGCCACCAAGTTAATGTTGACTCTTACTGATCACATAAATTTCTCCTTCTCCAGGAGGTATTTTAGGTATTTCAATGGGGTACCAGTTGCTGCTGTAATTGATTATACATCTTGCTGGTAGTCATCCTCTTTTTCTCTTTCCTTTCACCTTCCCCAGAGTTAGAGTTAAGAGAAAGTCTTTAAGGTAACCCTCAACATATGATTGTAATCAAGCCTGCCCATTACCAGTGTATATCATAATGGTAATAAAATGGATGGGTCATGTGACTGACCCAATTTTATGACCCTTCTTGCAGTGGTCTTTAAGCAAATCTACTGCCCTGGCTGTTATGTCAATTAATGATTCGCTATGAGTCGTGGTGGTGCAGTAGTTAGAATGCAGTACTGCAGGCTACTTCTGCTGACTGCGATTTGGCAGTTCAAATCTCACCAGGTTCAAAGTTAATTCAGCCTTCCATCCTTCCGAGGTAGGTAAAATGAGGACCCAGATTGTTGGGGGCAATAGGCTGACTCTGTAAACCACTTAGAAAAGGCTGGAAAGCACTGTGAACAGGTATATAAGTCTAAGTGCTATTGCTATTGGTGTGGTTTTGCCAAAAACTGGAAGTAAGTGCCATGTTTTTGCAAAATTATCATAAAACACCTTCATGTGACCACAAGACTTTGCAAAATTGTGTTGCCAAGTGTCCTGTAGTACCTCAAAATATGAATCCTTGTAATCTTTTTCTGGTTTGGTCATAACTTCATAAATTGAAGATTACTATACATTTATGCCTGGTCACAAGTGAAAATGAATTGAAGAAGATGAGTCTGGGTTAACAATCGGAGGAAGATATAGCAATAACTTTTACACTGATAGCCAAAAATGTAAAGGATATGCATGCTTTAATAATAAAAGTCAGTAATAAAAGTTAAGGAGTAAAGTGAAATAATTGAACTAAAATTATCAAACTAATGATAACAGACAGGACAACCAGCTGTAGAACCGACAATGAAGATACTGAAATAGTGAATAGCTTTTGCCTTTTAAGGATCTACTTTCAACAAAGGAAGTACAGATCAGGAAGTGCACTGAAGACTAGAAATGGGTAGGGCAACCATGAAAGATCTGGAAGAAAATGCAATCAAGGCCAGAATTTTTTTAAAAAATCATCAAATGATTCAAAGTGCAGGTTGTGCAAAGAGGCAGAAGAAGCAGTAGATCATCTAGTCAGCCATTTTTGTTTGATAATGCAATTCATACTTGTGACTCTGAGGTGCTTGTTCTGGGAGAATGAAATGTTCTGATTTTGATTGAGCTCAATTGGCTAAGATACATCTTCAGACCTGCAAGTGTGTTATTTTAAAAGATCTGCTCTTTGACCACAGGAGTGAGTCAAAGATTACAAAACAGTGGGTGAGCCACATTTGACTTTATTAAATTTCAGGATAAACATGATGAACATCAAACCACAACAACCACAAAGGTGGGAGTCAATTAAGCTGGATCTCATGATAAGATTTTTAAAAAGGATATAAAACTGAAATTATAAGTTTTCCCTTTAACAATAGCAATAGCATTTAGACTTACATACCGCTTCACAGTGCTTTCACAGCCCTCTCTAAGTGGATTACAGAGCCAACCTATTGCCCCCAACAATCTGGGTCCTCATTTTACCCACCTTAGAAGGATGGAAGGCTGAGTCAAGGAGTCAGCAGAAGTAGCCTGCAGTACTGCATTCTAACCACCGCACCACTACGGCTTTAGGGTTGTTAAGCAAGGAGCTTGAAGGTAAACTATCGTTATATATGTTGACAGTATTGAAAATTTAATATGCATGAATGGAAAGATGTTATTTCCCACAATACAAAGAAAGGATGGAAAAACTATTGGACTTGATGGACATCTTTTAAACAAAAACTTTATCCAGGGTTTTTTTTCATTTACAAATTATTTCTGGACTTCCTGCTTGAAATAGAATGGGGGGAGGAAGAAACTTTGGCTTTACATTTTGAGGATTGGATTAATCTTGTAGTTATAGAAGTGGCTTGTAGTTACTAAAAATGCAAAGAAAAAGTTGAAGTTGTAACTCTATTTAGTATTTTACTGCATTAAAAAGAATAAGAAGTCACTGCTGTTTTTTTTCTTTTCTTTTTTTTTAATCTTGCATTCCCTTTTCTCTTTTTTCTGATCTTTATTTTCATGTGTATTTTATATTAGAACAAACTCTTAATATAATTTATTGGAAGCAAAAATAACATCTGTAATAATTATCATATGCCAGTAATCTAAAATCGGTGGCAATATCAAGTTGAAAAAGTAGTTAAAAATGAGCAGATTAAAATACTGTGGGATTTCCAAATGCAAACTGATAAGGTCTTGGTTCATAACACACTAGATCTAATTGTGGTTGAAAATAAGAAAGTGTGAATAACTGATGTGGCAATACTAAGAGGTAGTAGAACAGAAAACAAAGAATCGGAGAAGATCAGAAATTGAAAGATTATGACATAAAGCAGCTGTGGTCCCAGTAATTATCGGCACACTGAATGCCATACCAAAAATCTTGGATGGCACTTAGAAAATTTGCACATTTGCACATATACTGTACTGATACTTTACAACATCCTAGGCTCTTAGGAAGAACTCAATGCATATTAGGGGACTGGAGGCTAAAACACATGAAGAATGGTTGCTGGAATTGGGTATGTCTAGTTGAATGAAAATAAGGACTAGGGGAGACATGATAGCAGTGTTCCAATATCTCAGGGGTTGCCCCAAAGAAGAGGGAGTCATGCTATTCTCCAAAGCACCTGAGGGCAGGACAAGAAGCAATGGTGGAAACTAATCAAGGAGAGAAGCAACCTAGAACTAAGGAGAAATTTTCTGACAGTTAGAACAATTAATCAGTGGAACAATTTGCCTGAAGAAGTTGTGAATGCCCCAACACTGGAAGTTTTTAAGAAGATGCTGGATAACCATTTGTCTGAAGTGGTGTAGGGTTTCCTGCCTAAGCAGGGGGTTGGACTAGAAGACCTCCAAGGTCCCTTCCAACTCTGTTATTCTATTCTATTCTATTCTATTCTATTCTATTCTATTCTATTCTATTCTATTCTATTCTATTCTATTCTATCCTATTCATATGACGGCCAATACCAGCAAAAGAACTGTGCCTTCACATTGTTGTGAACAGGGAATAATAATAAAAATAACTAGACAACCCTGTGACTTCTTAGGTCATCCTTTGAGAGAAAAATAGTGCAGTTTGATATGACAAAAATGAATATTAAATTTTAGGTTGACCAATTTTTTATTCCCATAATTGTTAGATGGTCCCTTCATCATCTAAGCCAGGGGTGTCAAATTCAATTTCATTGAGGAGTGCATCAGGACTGTGGTTGACCTCAAGGGGCCGGGTGGGTGTGGCTGACTGTGTGGGTGTGGCCAATTGGATGGGCGTGGCCACTTTGACACCACTACCCCAACTGCTGGCATTGGGTAGACCGGGCCAAAGCTACATTGGCCTGATCGCATTGGGTAGACCAGGATGACCCCATGGGCCAGAACTGACCACATTGCGGGCCAGATCTAGCCCGTGGGCTTTGAGTTTGATACCCCTGATCTAAGCTGAGTATATATATCATAAATAGAAAAATAATTGTAGTGGCAAATGAACTTCAATAGAGTAGAATAGAGTAGAATAGGAATAGGAATAGGAATAGGAATAGGAATAGGAATAGGAATAGGAATAGGAATAGGAATAGGAATAGGAACAGGAATAGGAATAGAGTAGAGTAGAGTAGGAATAGAGTAGAGTAGAGTAGAGTAGAGTAGAGTAGAGTAGAGTAGAGTAGAACAGAACAGAACAGAACAGAACAGAACAGAACAGAATTCTTTATTGGCCAAGTTCTTCCTTATTGGACACATAAGGAATTTGTCTTTGGTGCATATACTCTCAGTGTATATAAAAGAAAAAAATATATTCATCAAGAATTATAAGATACAGCGCTTAGTGATAATCATAGGTTACTAATAAGCAATCAAATCGTACTAGGAAACAAATAAAACAATATAAATCATAAAGATACAGCAACATGATTATAGTCATAAGTGGGAGGAGATAGGTAATAGGAAGGATGAGAAGAATAATAGTAATACAGTCCTAATAAACAAATAAATAAAATAAAATAAAGTAAGTAAGTAAATAAATATTGTAGATAATAATAGTAAATGTAATAGGACTGCTTTTTACATTTGTAAATGCCAGGACAACTCTGCAATTATTTATGATGTCTCCTTATTCCTTACCAATTCCTTCTGTGTATCAATCACAGCCAAGGAGGCATTAAATGAAGAACAGGTCTTTAAACTGAGAGACCAATTCCTTTCTTCATTTGATGTATAGAAACATTTTCCTCTGTATCCAATCCAGGAATCTGGGCAGGCAACATTTTGGCTTTCAAGGAGAGGACAAGGCAGATATGTTTCTGTTTTTTTACCTGGAACTAAAACAAAAACAATTCAAACAATTAATTACAATACTGAAAAAAGTCTGAATAGTTAATATTAAGCTAACTCACTTAAACTGAAATTACAGGATTTTTTTTAAAGGCAACCAAATGAATTCATCTGTAAATAGAGGTAATCCTCACTTACCAACCACACCTGGAACTGGCAATTGCATTGCTACAACACTGTTGCAAAGTGGGGACAAAAAATCACGTGACCCTGCCCAACTTATGACGGCAATTATTTTGTCAGTTTCAGATGCACTTGTTAAGCAAATCATGATCAGTTCTTAAGTGCAACCTTACATGACTGCGACTTGCGACTTCCGGCTCACTTCCCAATGATGTTGCTAATTAGAAGCTGGCTATCTTCTTCTTCTTCTTTCCTAGTGTATTCCCGCTTTTATGACTCTCATCCCATAACTAATTTGGGGTAGTGTTGGGGTGACTGGATGGAGCTGAGCATTTACTGGCCGGATGCCCTTTCTGACGCCATGTGGAGTTCACAGCAATTTTTTTTTTCTTTGCGCCCGGGGAGAGAAATATCTGCTGCTACTTAGGATTGAACTCACAACCTTCAGAACGGGAGGCGATTAGCTTCACCACTAGGCCACCACGACGCTCAATCGGGCTATGACGGTCACAAAAGGCAATCAGGTGACTGTGGAATGCTGTGCCTGTTGTAAATGTATGCTAGTTGCCAAGCAACAAATTGTAATCACATCAATGTGGAGCTGCTGTAATGGCTACAACCTCAAGGACTGATCATAAGTCTCCTTATTCAGAGCTGCCTTAACTGGGAACAACGGCTGAACAAGTGGTCACTAACTGAGCACTACCCATATACGCAAACATGTATATAACTTTATAGATTTGTATCCTGAATATGTAAAAGCAAGTTCATTGCATATTTGTCAATATAGAGAAAATGTATGATAAAGTGTATTATGGAGACCTAGCAAGGATCCTAGAAAGAGTGCAAAGTGTAACAGGGAGTTAATTTGTTAAGTGAGACTGGAAATCTCTGGCAGATTTCTAATTAAAGTGGTATGAAAGGTGCTAATGCAATCAATTTGAGAAGTTCATTGTGGTTTTATGCTGTACAGGAAAAAAAAAGCAGCTTTCATTCTTCAGTAAACCAATTTACATAAATATTAATATGTAAAAGCAAGCTCACTGCACATTTGTCAATATAGAGAAAATGTATGATAAAGTATAGAGTATTTTACATGAATATGTAAGATGATTCCTGAATGTAGGGCAGCCTACAATGCATTTAAAACTATTATAAAAAACATTTAAAAATTAAAAACATGAAAAACATTAAAACTCATTCACACCATTCATGGCCGGATCTCGCCAGATTGCAAGAGTAAGATCAACGGCCCCAGGCCTGCTGGAAAAGCCAGGTCTTCACCGCTTTTCGGAAGGCCAATAGGGTGGGGATGGTCCGGACCTCAGGAGGTAACTGGTTCCAGAGAGCTGAGGCAGCCACAGAGAAGGCCCTCCACCACGGGCCTGCCAGCCGGCATTGTTTAGCTGACGGGACCCGGAGGAGACCAACTCTGTGGGATCTTACCGGTCATTGGCAGTTACCCACTTTTACTCAAGTTTTGATAATTTATCCATGTTTGGGAAGCAGTAAATGAATTAAATAACTAAATATGGAAGTGAGAGTTGAGTTTGTTAGGAGAAACATAAAAGTAGACTAGCTACTGCAAGAAGCAGCTACTGCTGCTTGGTGTAGTGGTTAAGGCATCAAGCTAGAAACCAGGAGTGTAATCTTGTCTTAGGCACAAAGCAGGGGTGAAATCCAGCAGGTTCTGACAGGTTCTGGAGAACTGGTAGCGGAAATTTTAAGCAGTTCGGAGAACCAGCAAATATCACTTCTGGCTGGCCCCAGAGTGGAATGGGATTGGAGATTTTGCAGTATCCTTTCTACAGGAGTGGGGAGGGAACGGAGATTTTGAAGTATCCTTTCCCCAGGAGTGGGGAGGGAATGGGGATTTTGCAGTATCCTTCCCCTGCCACACCCACCAAACCACACCCACCAAGCCACGCCCACAGAACTGGTAGTAAAAAAAATTGGACTTCACCACTGGCACAAAACCTAAAGCTAAGTTCAAATTCAGCCGTGAAAGTTGGCTGTTCTTGTGCCGGTCCCTCTCCCTCTGCCCCAGAAAAGAGGTGAGACCAAACTACTTCCAAAACCATGAAATAGGAATGCCTCATTACTTACCAGCCAATGAAATTATAATAATGATGAAAACGACCACAACGGCTGCCGCTATAACGAATTTCTTGTCTGCAATGCGCTTACATAGAACTGAAAAACAGAAAACAGGAAAATATTAAGAGATGAAGTTCATGATTTTGTTATAATTGTTTAGGATTATAGTCACACAATGTCAGAATATTCATGACTGGAAAGACATGGTAACAAGGTCAGCCAATTGGGAACTGGGACAGACTGGAGCCAGGGCGTGTCTTAGATTGCAGCTTCTGATTCTGTGCAGAGAATTGAAACTGAAACTATTCAGAGTGAGTGTGTGTTAAGCTCTCTACTGTATTCTGTGTGTGTGAACAGGTCTGCTGATCTGAGCTGAAGAATCAACTGTTGGTATTGTAAATATACTTTATGTGTTATTATGAATATGAAGAAGTTAATGAATCCAGCTGATCCAGTTATCTGTGTGTGCTTCTGGATTTGATTTTTGCAAGAAACTCTTGATACACAATGTCATTCTACATCAGACAGGCAGGCAGGCAGGCAGGCAGGTAGAAGAAGAAAAGAATCATCCACTACTAATGCCAGTATTTGCCCTTTATGGCAAGAGACTACATTTACCCTAAATGACTGGCTATAATTTGTATGATGTTTTTGTGTTCTGTATTTTAGAACTGCCTCCTTCCGGCTTTTAAATAAATAAATAAATAACTTCATTGTCATTTTACGTGTATACACAGTAGACCCATACAACGAAATTCACTTAACACCCAAAGACCAGGTCCAACACACATAGCAATCCCCACACACACTCCCACCCACCACAATTCTCCACCCCTAAACCACCCAAACATCCATACAACAGACCAAGTAATACTGTCCCACAGCTCTGTTACGAGGATTGATGGATCAGGCCCAATGATGAGACATGAGTCAGTAGATTAAATATCTCTCCTTTATTTACAGGTTCTTCATATCATCACTGGTTACATCTGGATCTGAACAATATGGAGGAGTGTGCCCACCTTTTATACCTGTGGGCGGGGACTCAGGTAAGGAGGGGTCTGTGGGAGGAGCTGGCCAGGTGGGTGTCTGGGTTAACCCTTGCACTACTGAGCTATAGCTGGTCCCTGGCACAGGTAGGGCATTTATACCTGACAAATCCCCCTCTAAATGCCTGACCTGTGTCTGCTGGCCTGACTGACTGGTTGGTACCCTGAGGCGAATGTTGAGTTTGGAAACTAAGTGTGAGTGCTGTTTGCCTTGTAGTGGTTTTGTGAGTATGTCTGCGGTCTGTTCTTCTGTGTCACAGTGTATGGCCTTTATGAATCCGATTCTGGAAAGCTGTCTCACGTGCTTGTACTTTATGTCTATGTGTCTTGATCTTTGCCCTACAGCATCGGACATGGATATTTCTATGGCGGCCTTGTTATCTTCGTAGATGTTTATTGGGTAAGCTGGTTCTCTCCACACGCTGGCGAGTAGGTCGTCGAACCAGATGAGATTGTTGGCGGCTTTGGAGAGGCATATGTACTCTGCCTCAGTGGTCGAAGTTGCTACCAAGATTTGTTTACCTGTGTACCAATGCACCGGGCTGTTGTTTAAGTAGAATATGTACCCAGATGTGCTTTTCCGGCCTTTGGCATCTCCGGCCCAGTCAGCATCAGCGTAGCAGGAGAGGACGGGTTCGTCGGATTTTTCAGGTTCTAGGGTTAGGCATGCATTGGCACTTTGTTTCAGGTATCTTAGCACCCTTTTCACCGCGTCCCAGTGGTATGTGGTGGGTTTGCTCACGTGCCTGGACAATAAATTAACTGACAGGGCAATGTCCGGTCTTGTCCAGTTAGCGATATACAGAAGAGAGCCTATGACTGACCTGTATAGCGTGTTGTCTTCAAATCCGGGTGATTCATCATGCATGTTTTTCAGGAAGTCCATTTGCATGGGTGAATCACACCCCTTGGCGTCTGCCATGTTGCATTTATGGAGTAACTCTTCTATTTTTTCTTTCTGTGACAGCTGGAAACCTTTGGGCGTTTGGTTGACCTGCACCCCCAGGTACCGGTTTATTCTTCCAAGGTATTTTAGGGTGAAATGCTCGCTCAGTCTGCTGGCAAAGGTGTTGCGGTTCCCTTCGTGCTTGCTGATATAGAGTATGTCATCCACGTAAACTAGGATGTATTCTGGCGAGTCCCCCCTCTTTCCTGGTGAAGAAGCAGTTGTCAGCTATGGTCGCTGTGAATCCCATAGACTTCAGGGCCTCAACCAGGCATTCGTACCAGCGTTTGCCTGATTGCTTTAGTCCGTATAGGCTTTTGTGGAGTAACCAGGTGTCTCCCTTGTTGGTTTCTTTACTGTGTGGCGCTCTGATGTATATTTCCTTGTCTAGGTTGGCGTGCAGGTAAGCGGTCTGCACATCGAACTGGTGTACCTCCAGTCCTAGCAGAGAAGTGATGACCAGGGTGCTTTTGACGCTCTCTGTCCTTACGGTGGGCGAATAGGTGTCAGTGTAGTCCTCTGGAAACCTTTGAGCAAACCCCTGGGCAACTAATCTGGCTTTGTATAGGCTTTGGCCACCCTCTAGATTCTTGACCTTGAAGATCCACCGGGTGCCTATCGCGCTCTTGCCCTCTGAGACTTTGGTTGTGGTGTAGACCTCTAGCTTCCTCAAGCTGTCCAGTTCTTTGGCCATGGCTAATTCCCACTTTGTCCTCTCCTCCTGGGGCAGTCTCAATACCTCTTTGTATGAGTTTGGTGTAACGTGATTCGTGTGTACGTGCATCACGTAATCATTTAGTCTCCTTGGCAGTTGATTCCTGGTTGACCTGACCGGTCTGTCTACCGCCTGCTCAGTGTCATGTAGGTATCTGGCCTCTCTTTGTGTCAGTGAATCTACATTTATCTTGGGGTGATTCTCTTTCCATCCCTCAACCTTGATGCCTTGAAGGTTGGGTTTGGGTCTGCTCCCTTCTTGTCTACCCACTGTCTCATTTTTGTTTTGTGCTTGCTCGCCTAGCCTATCCTCTCGCTTGGTGGGTACTTCGTTTAAGTGTATTCTGGACCAGTTGGCTTGCTCATGGAATGCCGCTGTTCTAGATACCACAAATCTATTGTTACTGTCCACAAACCTGAAGCCCTTGGTTCCTGGCTCGTATCCCATAAACCTCAGTCTCCTGGATACCTTATCCCCTTTCTTGCGCAACTGTTTGGGTATGTGGACATCAGCAGTTACGCCGAATACATGTAAGTGTGCTATCTGTGGTTTTTTGTTGTACATGAGCTCGTATGGTGTTTTGTCTATCACGCTGGACCATGTTCTGTTGAGTGTGTAGTTGGAGTAAACCAAAGCTTCAGACCAGAAGTGTTGGCCAATGCCCGCGTCCTCTAAGGCGCACCTGACCGTTGTCTGCAGTGTGGAGTTCCGTCGTTCTACGACCCCGTTCTGAAAGGCGGAGAACGGGAACGACGTAAAGTGAAGCACGCCTTTGGACCTGAGCCAATGGGAGAAGTCCTTAGATAGAAACTCAGATCCTCTGTTGGTCATGATTTGTTTGATCTGGGTGTTGTTTTGGGTTTCTACTCTTTTGTAGAACTCCTTGAATTTTTGGAAGGCCTCATCCTTTTTTCTTAAGGTATAGACGAAGCCATATCGACTATAGTCATCCACTATAGTGAGGAAGTATCTTTTCTTATAATTTACGGATGGCCTTAGAGGCCCTACCAGGTCCATGTGAACTAAGTTGAATATTTGTTTGGCGGCACGTGACGACTTCTTTGGTCTGGGTTTTACCTTTAACTTAGAACATTTGCACACCGAGCACTTGAGGTAGTTTTCACAGTTCTTTATTTTGATACCCTCGGTACAGTTGGCCATTTTCTGGACCACGGGGAAACTGGCATGCCCTAGCTTCCGGTGTAGTAGGTGAGCACAGTCGTCATGTATAAGTTTGCCTATCGAGGGCCCTCTTTGGGTGTGCCTGCTGTGTTGTGTTTCTTGTGTTGTGTTATCCTCGTTATCTATCTCTCCCTCATCTACCTGTTCCCCCTCAGTCCTACCCTGGTTAGTGTCCTCCGTGTTCTCTGAACTGGTGTACACGCTGTGAGTGTCATCCTCATAGAAGGTTATATATGGTAACCCTTGGTTGATGGTTACTCTCCCTATATCTTCCCCATCCTTGCTAACTTGAACATTACCTTTTGTAAAGGTCACCTTAACCCCTGATTCTTTGCTAAGCTTTACTGCGGCTAGTATGTTGTGGGGTATCTCCGGGACTAGCAGTACCCCCTCTATTTCCCCTACGCCTGGCAATGTAACTGTCCCTTTGCCTGTTACCCTAACCTGGTTTTGGTCTGCAACTTTAATCGAAAAGTCCTCCTTTCTGAATGATGAGAGCAGTTTCTGGTTGCAGGTAGTGTGGTTGGAGGCTCCCGAGTCCAGAAGCCATGAGCTGGTGTCTTTGTCTTGGTGTGTGGTGTGTGTGCGCTCCCCTATCCTGTATAAGGATCCCATCCTGCTGTCGCGCGAGCTGTCTCTGTTCCCCCTCCTGTCTCTGGGATTGGGTGAGTCCCTGCGCCTGTACCTTTCCTCAGAGGTGTGCCTTTCTGTTTGTCTGTACCTATGCTCTGGCCTGCCCCTCTCCCTGTAGTTCTTGGGGCAGTCTCTTTTGAGGTGTCCCCTTGACCCGCAGATATAACACTCTGACATGTTGTGCTGTTTCTCCTGGAAGACTACTCTCTTCTCACTCTTATGCTCTCTGGGAGGGCCGGGGCGGCCCCTTCTCAGATTGTCTTCTGTGATTAGCTTGTTGGATAGCTTCTCCACGGATAGCAGTCCTAGACTAACGGTGTCTAAGTGTGTTAAGCTATTCCATGAGTGATCTAAAGAGTTAATTATTACACTCTTCATGATCTGGTCGGAAATAACTCCCCCCCTAAGGTGTAGCTCTGCTCTGGTACCGCTTAGGGACACTAGGTGCTCACTCATGGGGGTCCCTGGCTTAAGTCTGGCAGAAAAGAAGTCTTTGGAAATTTGGGTGGTGGTGGACACACTCTCACTGTAAAATAACCCAAACATTTTTCCTATGTTTTCTGATACTGTGAGGTTATGACCAATACAGTGATAAATTGTGGGGGATATGCTGGCAATTAAAAGATAGAATGCCCTATGGTGCATGCAATCCAGCTCTAAAGTCCATGGTCTCTCTGGGGGGTCATTAATAAAATGTGACATATTTTCTTTTAGGAACACCACCTGGAGCTGCTGTGACCACTGTAGGATATTGCCCCCATCCATTCTCAACTTGGGAAAGTCACTTGGTAAGTTCCCAGCACTATTTGTAAAATTACTTACTGCAGGCTGCTGTCCATGGTTCCTTATGTGCCTATAGCAGCAGTACGGCATGGGAACGCTTGCCGGCAGTTTAAAAGTCCCGCTTTGTAATTTTTTTCTTTTTTCTTCCTCTAGGCGGAAAAGCGCATGCGCGAGGTCCATTTCGGCTCCGCGGTCGTCGTGGAAGGACCTGTCCATCGCGGCTCCGATGTAGAGGCCTCTCTCGGTCGGGTAGGCCTCGGCTTCGGTCTTGGGGGTCCAGGCGTGCTCCGGGAGGTGTTGTCCTGCGGCTGCTTCTCCAGGATGAAGATCCGGGCGGCATCGAGGCTCCGGCGACGGCTGTAAGTAGCTGCCCCAGTCCCTGCGTTCCGGGGTGCGCGGCTTGGGCGATCGGAGGCGCGGTGTCCCTGGGGTGCGTAGGTGGGCTGGCGATCTGTCGTGGGTATCGGTGGCTCTCGAGTGGGCGCTTCACTGCCCCTTTTGTTTCGGCCTCTCCGGTCTCTCCTTGGTGATTCTGAGGCCTGGGCCGAAGGGCGGCAAGGGTCTTCATGGCTCTGTCTACCTGCTGCTCGGTCGGGGTGCAGCTGGGGTCGGAGTTGGATTCGGTCCCCTCCCCGCGGTCACTTTCATCCCCGCTTATGGTCTGGCATTTTTCGCGCGCCGGCCATTTTGAATTCTGGCTGCCGATTGGGTGGAGGTCGGCCATCTTGTCCGACCACGTGAACAAAGATGGCCGCCGTTTCAAATTTTGAGCGGGGCTTCAGGGCTCGGTGGCTGTTGGAAGGGCCTTTTTGGGCGATCCACTCACCGAGTCCAGCTCCTCGAGTTCTGAGTCGGAATCTCTTTCGCTCCTTGCCACCTCGCGGTCGATTATGAAGCTCCGCAGGTCGGCAAGGAGGTTCTTGTCGCCGGCTCGCTCCTTCAACAATCGCAGGACGTCGAGTCGCAGCTTTTCTTCCTCCTGGTCGTTGTGGTGAGTCCTTTTCCCTTTCTCGATCTCCTCCTTTTCTTCCATCGCGGTGGCTTTGGGGTCAGTTGAGGTTCCTACCTTCCCTGGCGAGTCCGATGGGTTGCTTTCCCGTTGCTTCGGAGGTGTCGCCATTCCGTAGGTAGGGTTGGATCCTCGTTGTGTGATCTGGGATTACTGGGCCTTACCAACCATCCTCTGCTACCATTTTGTTACGAGGATTGATGGATCAGGCCCAATGATGAGACATGAGTCAGTAGATTAAATATCTCTCCTTTATTTACAGGTTCTTCATATCATCACTGGTTACATCTGGATCTGAACAATATGGAGGAGTGTGCCCACCTTTTATACCTGTGGGCGGGGACTCAGGTAAGGAGGGGTCTGTGGGAGGAGCTGGCCAGGTGGGTGTCTGGGTTAACCCTTGCACTACTGAGCTATAGCTGGTCCCTGGCACGGGTAGGGCATTTATACTTGACAAGCTCACCCTTTAGTTCATTGTTGAGTGCAATTATAGCTCTGGGATAAAAACTATTCCGAAAACGTGTGGTCCGAGTTTTAATTGTTCTGTATCTGCTGCCAGAAAGCAACAGTCCAAAAAGTTTGAATGCTCCAGCTGGCATATAAAACTGTAAGGCAGTGGAATTAGGAAAGGAATCCCAAGACATCTGGAGAGTTTTGTTTGGAGAAGACAGATGTGTTTGCGCTTGTTGACGGTTCAGGTTTGTGGTTTGACTTGCACCTGTTGATCCCATCACAGATAAACCCTGAGTGTCTCTCATCTCCCCTCCCCTTTCCCTCCACAAGGAACAACAGAAGAAGGCAGACAAGAGTGCCTCCGAGGAGGTCAGAAGCCCAGCTCTGGTGTCGGATATGTGTGGCCTTCAAGTTTCTTTCTCCACAGAAGAAATCAAGTGGATCTGGAGTGGCCAATAGCCTACACATCCTCCCACATCCATTTGTGGGAGACACAAACTCAATCTCATTGCTCTTAAATGCCTAACAACCCTGCCAGAAGAAACAGCTGGCAATACTTGGGAGCGTGTCATGTCCAAGTCCAAAAATGTAATATCACAAATAAAGTTATAATCAGTGGTGGGATCCTGCCGGTTTAACAACCGGTTCGGTGATCACGTGTTTCGGTCCGCGCGAGTGCTCAGTTTTGACAAAACTGAACTTCCGCGTTACTTCTGAGGACTAACACAGCAATCCGCTCTGCCACGCAAATCAGCTGAGAGGATAAAGGTAAGCAAAGCGCGCAGGGGCGGGCAGACGGGCCCACCTGATCATCCGAGCGAACTGGTTGTCTCCCAGCTGATCATCAGTGCTACCATGTCGGCTGAATCCCACTCCTGGTTATAATACTGTAAAATAATACTGCCTTGAAAATGGGAGATACCAAGGTGACATGGCAATCACACCAAAGCTTCAGTGTTGGCCTAAATTGGCTTTATGAGAGGGTTTTCTTTTCAAAAAGAGAAACAGCCTCAACTTTGATTCATCAAAACCAGGGGGGTGGGGAAAGAATCCCGGTTTTTAAATCCAGTAAATTTAGCACAGCTTCATTCACTTTGTCTTATTACACTCCCCACCCCCTCAAAGCTTTTCAAGCTTTTCAGGGTTCAAGGGAGGTGTCTGTTTTTACCAGCATTTCTTGCATGCTTTGTATCAGAGCTTCTGGAAGAAGATGCAGTTGGCACCTCAGAAGTCAACAAATCAAAATATCCAGAATCTCCTGACCCTAAAGGAAGGCAGAAAACAATACAGATGTGGTCCAGTTTTCTTATTAGGAAGATATTGCCTCAATTACCCAACTAGTAATGTGGATAAAAGAAAGGAATCATACAGAGTCAGATATATGAGCTCTAAAGGACCCTCTCTATTCACATTATTATAAGGGGAAGACGGGCTTAGATACATGAACTCTGAGAGAACCTCTCTATTCTCATTATTATAAGATAGAAAAGTGCTTGTTGGAAATTACATTAACAAACAGTTAAACTTCATTAAGTGGTAATATATCTTCTGATGAAACCTAGATGTCACGGAAGGACAGCCATATGGAAAACATCTGAGTGACCTCACTGTGAATGACACAAAGACCTATATGTTACAAAGAGTTACTTAATCCAATAATTTTACCCAAGGACAGCAGTAACTCTCCCATTAACAACTACAAGTACTTAAGAAAAGTTGTGTAGCTAAGATAATTTTATAAACTAAAATTAATGGTTTAAGTAATTAGATGAACAAATTATCCAATGTATGTAACCATATAGGGAAAATCGGATGTATGATCTCATGTTAACCATATATGGAAAATTCATGATCTCACTGAATCCTTTGTCTTGGAAATGTATAAAAACAGAGATATCACAGTTCTTTCCTTGTTCAAAGCTTCAGGTACAAAACTGACTCTGAACCTTGCGCAATAAAACTGTCTCTGGCTGACCCAGGAATGTTGTTTGGTCTCATCATTCCACAACACTAGGGCTCCCTGATCTGGATTTCCCTTCTCTAACTCCAACTGCCAAAAGTCAGTGGCAGGATTTCTGTCCTGAATATGACATGGGAAATTCACCAAAGGTGCAATGTTGTTTTTGTGTGAGGTTTTTCTTTAAAAAGAAAGAAAGAAAGAAAGAAAGAAAGAAAGAAAGAAAGAAAGAAAGAAAGAAAGAAAGAAAGAAAGAAAGAAAGAAAGAAACCTCTCCTCAAAACAAGAGGTGAGGGAAAGAATCCCGTTTTTAGGTGTGGCCCAGCTCCAGCCATTTTGTTTCATTACTTCCCTCTTCAAAATTACAAAGGATCCCAACCAGGGGTAAAATTCTGGGAGAACTGGTAGTGAAAATTTTGAGTAGTTCGGAGAACCGGCAAATACCACCATTGGCTGGCCCCAGAGTGAGGTGGGAATGGAGATTTTGCAATATCCTTCCCCTAGGAGTGGGGAGGGAATGGGGATTTTTCAGTGTCCTTCCCCTGCCACACTCATCAAGCCACGCCCACCAAGCCATGCCCACAGAACCGGTAGTAAAAATAAATAAATTTCACCACTGGTCCCAACCTTTATTTTTATCAGCATTTCTTTCCCTCTTTGCATCAGAGCTTCCAGAAGAAGATGCAGTTGTCACCTTAGAAGTCAACAGATTACAATATCCAGAATCTCCAGAATCTCCTGATCCTAAAGGAAGGCAGAAAATAATACAAATAGACATGGTCCAGTTTTCTTATTAGGGCTACCTGCCTTTCCCGGTCAAAACAATTTGAACTCATATTAAATCCCCAAGTCTTGCACTGCTGAATGTTCACAGGCAGAACTCAAGGTGACTGCCAAAAATCTCATGAGTGTTGATCATCTTGCAAGATTTCAGGTGATTATATTAGGGGATGGTGCCCAAGTCATATGACAAAATCGGGCCTACATCTGGGATATTTCCACAGGAGTTTTTTGGTGCACATTGGAAAATCTCCCTATTTTTGCATAAGCAGATATATTTGTTACTGAATTCTATCTGAAACTGACACTCCACTATAGAATCCCAAGTGTGAAAGTCTCTTGACTTACTCAATGAGCCTCTTAAAGCTTAGAAGATTATCTGGAAGAGTTTTCTCAGATGCTCTTCCTGCTACTTAAATATTTCAGATTTAAAATATTTGGTTCCAGTACAACCTTGAGAACCAAGGGTGATTGAAGAAAACAATCCTACCTCTCAGTTCTCCCTAATTCTAGCTTGAGTCCAGTCATCTCCAAATTTTGCAGATCAAAACTTTTGCCCACTCGAGTTTGCTATTTCAATTTATGCCTGCCTTACTTATTGTGATTCCTCTGCTTAGAAGAGGAAACCAATGATTTTAGCCAAAAGATTAGTTACCATAGTTTTCGGAGTATAAGACCCTCCAGACTATAAGTTGCACCTACCTTTTTTGGTGAGGAAAACAAGAAAAAGAAATCTGCCTCTGCCTCCCAGCAATTTTGCCTCGTTACAGCAAACAGCCAACAGCCTGCTTTACTTTCATTTTCAGCATAACTTGATTAGCACAAGAAAAAAAATCTGCTCCCAGCAATTTACCTCCTTGCAGCAAGCAGCAGAGGCCCACACAGCAATAGGCAATGGCAATCCCTGCAGCCTGAAACAGCTGAGAGTCGGGAGGCAGATCCAACCGACAACTTGTGCTAATTAGGCTTTGCTGAAGCTGAAATGGGCTGTTTCTTCTTGCTGCTCGCTGCAAGGAGGTAAATTGCTGGGAGGCAGAGGCCAAAGGGTAGGGGCCAGTGGGTGGGCGGGGCTACATTCGGTGTATAAGACACACCCAAATTTTCACCCGTTTTAGGGGGAAAAAAGGTGCATCTTATACTCTGAAAAATACGGTAAGTTTTTCTCTAATTTTGTCCTGCTTTCTTTACTTCTCAGCTAGTGGAAGAAAAACCTGAATCCCTCACCTTTAATTTCTCCTTGCATCTTCCAAGACATAATTGTCTTTGTTACAAAAAGAAAAAATAAATCAAAATTCAGGCTGCCTGGAAAGAAAAGAAATTGGTATTACTCATTGCTGCACAGAATATCACTGACATATTATTGTGGAGAATATACTTTCTTCTTCAATGTGCTGTAGGTTCGCCATCATGGTTCTAGAGTCTCAACAACTTTTTTGTATAGTGTGGGCAGAACTGTGGGCAGTATTCCAAGAGTGGCCTCACAAGTGCTATATAAAGCAGTATTATCACCTCTCATGATCTTGATGCTATCCCTCTGTTGATGCAGTCCAGAACTGCATTGCCTTTTTTTTTGGCAGCTGCAACACATTGTTGGCTCATACAAAAGTGGTGGTCCACCAGAGCACCTAGATCTCTCACAATTACTACTGTCGAGCCAGGTAACACTTATTGTGTACCTATGCATTTGAATTTTCCTGCCTAAATGCAGGATCTTAGTTTTCTCATGGCTGAATTTAATCTGGATATGGCCCAGTACTCAAATCTGTCAAGTTCCTCATGAATCGTGAGTCTATTTTCCAAAAAGTTAGCAATTCCCCCAGCTTGGTGTCATCTTAGTGTCATAAGGAGCCGAGGTGGCGCAGTGGTTAGAGTGCAGTACTGCAGCTACTTCAGCTGACTGCTAGTTCAGCAGATCAGTGGATCAAATCTCACCGGCTCAAGGTTGACTCAGCCTTCCATCCTTCCGAGGTGGGTAAAATGAGGACCCAGATTGCTGGGGACAATATGCTATTTAGTATACTGTCTTTGGTGTAAGCCACCCAGAGTCCTCAGAGAGTGGGCGGCATAGAAATATGAATAATAATAATAAAAAAAAATCTGCAAATCTGATGAGTTCCCCTTCTATCCTCTCATCTAAATCATTGATGAAGAGATTGAAGAGTACTGTACCTAAGACCAAATCTTAAGGTACCCCACAGCATGTTTCACTCCATGTAGATCAGGGGTGGATTCTACTTACCTTTACTACCAGTTCGCAGCAGGGCCGCACGCTCTTCTGTGCATGGGCAGAAGCATTTTGATGTTGTCGGGGCCAGTGGGTGGAGCCTCCCGCCGGTTTTACTACCGGTTCTATAGAACCGGTGCAAACCGGGGGCAACCCACCACTGATGTAGGTGTAGTTTCATTAAGGACCACATGTTGGGATAAGTTGTTCAGCTAATTGAAGATCCAAAATGTAGTACCCACATTTTTCTATCTTACCAAGAAGTAGGTTGTTGTATACTTTAATCAATGCCTTTCTGAGATCCAAATATACTATGTCCACAATATTCCACTAGTCCATTTATTTAGTCACTTTATCAAAGAAGGATATGGGTTTGTCTGGCATGACCTGTTTTTAATAAACCCATTCTGGCTTCTAATAATCACCTTGCTCATTCTTGATTCTCTACTTGATTAACTTGATGACCAACAAAAAAAAAGGGGGGGGGAGAACTAATAAAGTACACCTACTTACCACACATTTAACGGGAAACTTGTGCCTGTTTCTCCGACATTAATCTTTGCATTCCTGGCTGGAGAGTGCTTACTGACTATCTCTTCTCCCTATCTCTCTCCTTACTGCTTGTCTCACAGAATCCTCTCCTCTTCTCCCTCTCTCTTTTTTTCCCGTTTTCTTTCTCTCCCTTTCCCGCCAAATCCTTCTCCTTTTATATCCTCTCCACTCTACCCCCTCTTCCTCCTTTTCTCTTCAGTTCAGGTTTAGCTCAACTCCTCCCCCAAGGCTACGCACTTTGTCACTTTGTCTCTTTCTCCGCTCCCTTCTCTTTCCCGCCAAAACCTCCTTTTTTTATATCCTCTCCATTCTACCCCCCTCTTCCTCCTTTTCTCTTCAGTTCAGGTTTAGCTCAACTCATCCCCCAAGGCTGCGCACTTTGTCACTTTGTCTCTTTCTCCGCTCCCTTCTCTTTCCCGCCAAAACCTCCTTTTTTTATATCCTCTCCATTCTACCCCCCTCTTCCTCCTTTTCTCTTCAGTTCAGGTTTAGCTCAACTCATCCCCCAAGACTGCGCACTTTGTCACTTTGTCTCTTTCTCCGCTCCCTTCTCTTTCCCGCCAAAACCTCCTTTTTTTATATCCTCTCCATTCTACCCCCCTCTTCCTCCTTTTCTCTTCAGTTCAGGTTTAGCTCAACTCATCCCCCAAGGCTGCGCACTTTGTCACTTTGTCTCTTTCTGCACTCCCTTCTCTTTTCCACCAAAACCTCCTTTTTTTATATCCTCTCCACTCTACCCCCTCTTCCTCCTTTTCTCTTCAGTTCAGGTTTAGTTCAACTCCTCCCCCAAGGCTGTGCATTTTGTTTCTTTCTCCGCTCCCTTCTCTTTCCCGCCAAAACCTCCTTTTTTTATATCCTCTCCACTCTACCCCCTCTTCCTCCTTTTCTCTTCAGTTCAGGTTTAGCTCAACTCCTCCCCCAAGGCTGCACACTTTGTCTCTTTCTCTGCTCCCTTTTCTTTCCCTCCAAAACCTCTTCCTCCTTTTCTCTTTGGTGCATTCCCATTCTGTCTGGTTGCTGCCAACACCTGGGAGGGTGCAGCCTTTAAGTACCACACCTGCCAAGAAACAATACCAAATGTGTACTAAGGGATTAGAAACACTGAAAAAATATTTGGACTCTAATTTGTAAACGGGAGTCATATGACTCTCCCAGTCTCCTGCCTTGGCTCCCATCTTCTTCATATTCAAGAAGCAAGATCTCAGTGGGCCTAATAATAGTGGGGACCCCCTGCTGAGAGTGGTCCATAATTACAAAGCTTTGAACTCAGTGACCGTAAGCAACCACTATACACTGCTGTTAATTGCAGGCCTCTTAGATAGACTGTAGAAAGAAAGCATTTTTATGAGACTGGATGTCGGCAATGCTTAGAACCTCATTAGGATCAAAGAGGGCCATGAATATTTAACCAGATAAGGCAAATTTGAACAAACAGTTGTCACCTACAGGCTCATTAACACAGGGGCCATATTTTTCAGCATTATGAACCAAGTACCAAGTACAAAGAGCCTTGGTAGTACAGTGGTCTAAAACACCCTGTTATTAAGACCAGCTGTCTGCAATTACTGCAGGTTCGAATCTCGCCAGGCTCAAGGTTGACTCAGCCTTCCATCCTTTCTAAGGTAGGTAAATTGAGGACCCAGTTTGTGGGGGCAATAAGCTGACTTTGTATAAATATACAAAAGGATGAAGGCTATTGCTTAGCGCATTGTAAGCCGCCTTGAGTCTCCGGAGAAGGGCGGCATATAAATCAAAATTAAAAAAAACAAAAAACAAGTACCATGTTTTCCTGAAAATATGACCTACCCCAAAAATAAGCCCTAGCCCAATTTTCACACCTGTGCTGAATATAAGCCTTACCCCTAAAGTAAGCCCAACTTAAGAGCCTATGCAGCCACCCAGCCACCCATTCTGTCTGGTTGCTGCCGACACGAGGGGAGGGTGTGCTGCGGCCACTAAGTGAGGCAGGGGGTGGGGTAGAGCATGAAACAAGGTGGGGTGTGTGTGGAGGATGAAGCTTCTTGTCCTTGCTCACCGCTGCAATGAAGCAGTAGGCTGAGCAATGCACCGGTGCCACAGCCACTAAACACGGCAGCGTGGGGGAGGGAGAACAAAGTCCCAACAGTATCCTTGGCTGCCTGTACTGCAGAGCCGTGATGCTGGTAGAGTGAGGTGGCGGCAGCTGGAGCAGCCCCTTCTCTGTGTCATCCAGCACCGGCGGCCCGCGGGTCACCTCCTGCCACCACTTGCATTCCACCACCCGTTGCCTGGAGCCCTTGAGGGGTTTGCCCTGCCGCCTGCTTTTCAACTCCTGCCCAGCTCCCTTTGCTTCCCCAACCTTCTTTCCAGCTGTGTTCTCTGCTGCTGCCCCATGCAGGGCAACACAAGAAGACTGTGGGACTACCAATTAAAAAAAAAAAAAGTTCAATCAGACCTTACAACAGAAATATAAGGCCGGGTCTTATTTCCAGGGAAACACAGTATTCCCAAACTTCACAGATAAATTTGTGGTGCTCTATCTGGTTACATTTTTGAATACTCTGAGAACAAGGCTCAGTACACAGACCATATGCTGTTATCCATAGACTAAAAGATAACCATAGTTTTGCCAAGCCAGAAAAATGTGCCTTTGACCTGCAACAACTAGACTTCTTGGGTTACCTTATTTTCACAAAAGGCATCCAGATGAACCCCCACAAGGTACAAAACATTCAGTGCTTCCTGGGCTTTGCTAATTTTTACAGGAAATTTATACCCCGTTTTGCTTGTGAAGCCAAGCCACTCACCCAACTGACTAAGAAAGGGGTTAAATTTGCTTGGACTCCTACATACCAAACAGCATTCAAAGTCTTAAATCAGGCTTTTGCCCACTAGCCCCTCCTTCAGCACCAAGACACATGGAAGATACAGATCAGTGGTGGGTTGCCCCCAGTTCGCACCGGTTCTATAGAACCAGTAGTAAAACCGGTGGGAGGCTCCGTCCACTGACCCTGACGTCATCAAAATGCTTCTGTGCATGCGCAGAAACTTTTGTGCTTGCGCAGAAGAGAGCGCGCACGCGCGAGCAAAGCAAGCGCGCACACGTGGCCCTGTTGCAAACCGGTAACACAATGGGCCTTCTGCATCTGGCCTCCTGAACAGGGTAGGAGAGGAACAATCTAAATGTTGTTTTTGAGTTTCCACAACCACCACCTGGTTTGCCAGCTCCTTCGGATGAGGGAGTGGTGGATTCGTTTGAAACTGCTTCCCTTCTGCCCCAAGAACTTGGACTTTGAAAACACAGTGCAGGAGGGGGAAAAGCAGCACAGAACAGCTCATGGAAGGGGAGAAGGGCCAAGAATTGGTTGATGTAGAAGATGTAAGAGATGACTAGGCTGAGCCTGAGGGAGGAGTCAAATGCATCATCAGTCTTGAGTCCCTTCACGCCCACAAGAGTTGTCCAGCCCACCTTGAATTCCATTGGTTCTTATCTACCGCCAATTTGCTTCGGCTGTTAGTAATTCAAATTCTTGTAGAGAGCTTAAGGTTGTAATAAACCTTTACATTCATTTAAATTGCCTGTGTTTCCTGATTTCCTCACGCTTGACAATGGCTATGCTGAAAAACAATAATCTGAAACAAAGCTGGTGCTGTTTCTACCAAAAATCCGTCTCTGCATAAACAGTCTCTTAGTGGCTTCCCACTTAAGCAGCCTTGAAATAACTGTAACTATAACAGAAACAACTATAACAATGTCTCAAATTTACAACATTAAAATGGCTGGTACAGAATGCAGCCGCGCGGGTTGTGATGGGAGAATCCCGATACTCTCATGTAGCACCTCTCCTGTGAGGCTTGCATTGGTTGCCGATTGCCCTCCGGGTGAGATTCAAGGTGCTGGTAATGACCTATAAAGCTCTACATGGCTTAGGCCCAGGATACTTGGCGGACCATCTGCAACCAGCAACAGCTTCCCATCGCCCAATGCGTTCCCACAGGGAGGGCCTGCTCTGGGTACCGTCAGCTAGACAATGTCGGCTGGCGGCCCCCAGGGATGGAGCTTTCTCTGTGGGCATGCCCACACTTTGGAATCAACTCCCCCCGGGACTCTGGCTGGCTCCTGACCTCCGTACCTTCCGCCGTGAATTAAAAACATGGCTTTTCGCGGCACCTAGCCTGGACTGAGGGGGTTTCAATTATTTTAATGGGTTTTAATATTTGTTTACGTATGTTTTTGATGTTTTTATTGGTTTGTTTTAATTGTTGTGAGCCGCCCTGAGTCCTATGGAGATAGGACAGCATATAAATTATATTAAATAAATAATAAATAAATAAATAAACAAATAAATAAATAAATAAATAAAGTATGGCTTCAACTCCTAGAATTCTCCATACTTAAATCTTTCAAGGTTAAGAAATACTGATCTAGGGTGCCCATTTTTAGTCTTCCATCTCCTGGACATGCCAAATTTGTGAAGTGACTGTTTTGGTTTCATGCAATCAATTTATGTTAGTGAATTATTTAATGAGAAAGTACTTGGCCTTTTGCTGTTTGGTGCAAAAGGTAATGTACTTACAGCACTCCAATGCTTCTTATCTCAAAGCTATTCCCCCTTTTTTTTAAAAAAAATATTTTATTATAACGCAATATGACAAACACATAACATACAACATATAAATATATCCTCTTTTTTAAAACAATGTTTCTTAGTGGTCTTCTTTCCGTTTTGTACCTTTCCCCCCATATCTCTCTTACGATTTCATTTTCTTCATTGTCTCTTTTTCTTTGGTTACATTGTATTTTCTAACACTAATAGCCTTAATTTTATACATTTCTATATATTTGTTATATACATATTTTACATTTTTAGATTCTCCCCTGAATTTATTGTTCTTTATTTCTAGTCTCAAGCCATTCGTACCATTTGTTCCAAATTATGTACTAATCTTTCTCTTCTTTCTCTTTAATTTTTTTTGTTAATTTGTCCATCTCGGCACATTCTATCACTTTTTCATTCCCCCTCTTTTTTTAATAGATTTTTATTATGACTTCCATGTGCTATCTTATTTACCTTTCTCTGGCTTGAACAGAGCTCTGTTCAATAACAGCTTTGTTTCTATTCAGAGAATTAAATTTAGTAAAGATCTCTTCACTCCCTATTTAATATCGTTTAGTTAGTAGAGTTAAAGAACCCTAATAGAGTTCTCCAAGTTTTACTTATTTGTCTTTCTGCAAGTTTTATAATCCTTCCCCACCCCCAACTAAAACAGTGTGATTCTGGGTGATATACAGCATTTAAAAAAAATCAAATACTAATACACCCCCCCACCCTCAACCATGAGAAACAAAAAATCCTAGCTTGAGAGGCTCAGAATGATAAGAGCCAAAATTCTCCCTTACCTTGCTTTGAAGATCTTTTTTACAGTCCTTCTGAGTCCCCTCAGTACCTCCACGAGATCACACGCCCAAGAACATTCACGCTAGGAAAGGCAAATTCCTTGTCATCGGTGCCGACAGAGGGAAGGTGTCTTTCATTAAACCTTCATTTGGACAGCTTGCCTTTCTTCCAAGTCAGCTACTATTGCTCTGTGACAATTGTCAGGCTCTCAGAGAATCAAAGGACCAGGCTGCCGGTCAGAATGGCAGCTCAAGCCTGCCTATACAAAAGAACCTAATGTTCAGTATGAAATTGGCGCAAACAAATTGGCGCCAAGAGGAGTTGGACTTTAGACCCTTTATGGAAATATGCCAACTCTCGGCTGATGAAACAGCTTCACCCACAGCTGTCCCTGCTCTTCTCCTGCTACCATGGGAAATTTCCTACTTTGTATTTTCAGATTTTTTACTGAAAGTTTCCAAAATATTCCTAAGAGATCTTCTCTTGCTGGGAGATAGTTTGGGGGCTTATCTTTTATTTTGGAGGATCACAACAATTCTAGATCCATTCTTCCAATCTTACGTTGCAATTACTTCTTTTAGTCTTCATGCATCTGTTTTTATGCAACTGATTTCTCCGATCTCAACAACACTGAACAAGTCAGAGCATGGGTATGGAACGTTACAAACATTTGCTGGACTGTCCCTCCTCTTCCACATTGCAGCTATCTACTATCCACAAATTTTTTTCACAACAGCAGTGAGGGCACTGTTGCCATACGTTTCATTTAAATGAAGAACTTTGCAGCCTGTTTTCCTTGCTTTTCTTTTCCGTTTTATTTCTGTTTGCTGTCCCCCCTTTATGTTGGCTCATTGCAAATCTAGTAAGAATTCCCAGCAGCAGGTCCTCAAATTGTTTAGCATGAAGATCGAAGAGGCCGTTTCCTGAAAAGTTTGGAGTCTTTCAGGGATGTCTGAAACCTGTAATGAAAGAAAATAAGCAGGATGATTGCGCCAGTGGGATTGGCCACCCCTTGCCATTTTTTGACCTTGCCCGCAGCTACTCCAAGAGTCTTCAGTTTAGTGCAGCCTTAGGATGGACACATGGAAGATACCACTAGCCAGGCCTTGCATGGCATTCAGGGAGAATGAAAATGATTGCTCCCACTCAGTGGTGAAATCCAAATATTTGTATTACCAGTTCTGTGGGTGTGGCTTGGTGGGCATGGTGTGGCTTGGTGGGCATGGCAGAGGAAGGATACTACAAAATCCCCATTCCCACCCCACTCCTGGGGGAAGGATATTGCAAAATCTCCATTCCCACCCCACTCTGGGACCAGCCAGTGGTGGTATTTGCCAGTTCTCCGAACTGCTCAAAATTTCCGCTACCAATTCTCCAGAATCTGTCAGAACCTGCTGGATTTCACCCCTGCTCCCACTCAAATGAAATGGTATTGCTCGTAAAAAAAATGCAAGGAAAATATTAACTGCCATTTCCTGACTTGCCTTGAAGACAGAGGTGGTTAAGAGATAAAAGACACCGGCAGTTGGTTATATTGCTTGCTTTACCTTTGCACATTCATTCTGGTAAGAGGCAAATGCATGCAAGATGCCAGATGTCCAAATATGAAAAATAGGGTCAATATTGGAGACTAGTGATATATAGTCAATCACAGAATCACAGAGTGGGAAGGGTCCTTGAAGGTTTTCTAATCCAATCTTCTGCCCAAGGCAGGAGTCCAATCTAGAATAAATAGTTGTCCGGTCTTTTTTAAAACTCGCCAGTAATAGACTACACACAACTCAAATAATCAAATACTAAGCAGCTGACTTATTATGGGGAAAATATAATGCTGATGTGTAATGCAATTAAAGAAGAAGTAGTAACGTTTTATAGGATTTTAACACATTGTTCAGTTTAATAATAGGGGATTGGTTTTACAAGGGCGTTGTTGGAGAGAAATGTTCTGGAAAGTCAGAGTGTTCAGCTATATATAGGCAGGGCCAGATTTTCCTATAGGCTAACTAGGCTTCAGCCTAGGGCCTCAAGATCAAGAGGGGCCTACATTCAAATTGTTAGCAAAATTAAAATTACACTTTCACTATAGGTGAAAGGGCCTCATAAGTGGAATAGCCTAGGGCCTCTTTTCATCTAAATCCGGCCCTGTATATAGGAAAGCAGATTCCTATGATAGGAAACCCAAGAAAAAAAGGTGAGTGCTGGTGAAAGGAAACTCATTTCACAGGGGAACAGAATCAGCCATCTTGTAGACCAGACATTCAATCTAGGAAGGTATGTTGTCTCCCTGGAACAAAAATCAAAGATATGGCTGAGAATCTAACCAAAATAATCAAGCTCACAGATTACTATCCTTTTTTTCTCCTTTATGTGGGAATGAACATGACAAAGAACCTGAAAACAATATGAAGAGACTATGAGCAATTTGGCAAGAAAGTTAAGGGGCAGAGAACAGAGAAGAAATAACAGAGATGGTTGAAGCTGCAGGAACTTTGGGGGAGAGTGACCATGACATACTGGAATTCAATATAATGTCGACACAAGCAATAGAACATAGTCAAACCAATATTTTAGACTTTAAAAGAGCTGATTTCAACGAACTTAGAGAGAGCTTGGGAAGGAAACCATGAATGAAAAACTTAAATGGGAAAATAACCCAATAAGCTTGGGAAACTCTACAAAAACATTATTATAAAAACCCAGTCCAGCACAATAACACTGAAAAAGAAAAATGAGAAATCCAAGAAGAAACCAGCATGGCTGTACAAAGAACTCTCTGATAAACTGAAAGACAAAAAAGGATAAGTATAAAAAATGGAAAGAGGACACATAACTAAGGCAGAATACCAGCATACAGCCCAAATCTGCAAAGATGCAATTAGGAAAGCTAAGGCTCAGAATGAACTAAGATTTGCAACAAATGTCAAAAATAATTTTAAAAGTTTCTTTCAACATATTTAAAAAAAGACAAAAGTAAAGGAAACAATTGGTGCACTAATGGAAGATGATGACAAGGAAGTGACAGGCAGCAGGAAGAAAGCAGAGCTGCTTAATTACTTCTTTCTACATCTGTTTTCACAAAGAAAAATAGCACAGGGCTACCAAAAACAGAAGTGTAAAAGACAGATTAGGAACCCAAATTAAAATAGGTAAACACTTGTCCACTCTAGAAACTTCAAATCACCAGCTCCTGATGGATTATATCCCAACGTTCTGTAGGAGCTGGCTGATGTGATCTCAAAACCATTGAACTATATCTTCCAAGGATCCTGGAGCACCAGGAAACTACCAAGGGACTGGAAAAGAGCTAATGTGCTTCCCATCCTCAAAAAAATGAAACAAATAGATCCAGGAAACTGTAGACTGGGGTGAAATGTAAAATGTGTTACTACCGGTTCTGTGGGTGTGGCTTGGTGGGGGGGAGGGTAATATGACTGGGTGGGCATGGCCAACTGTTTTTTTTAACTTTTCAAAGCCTCTGCTGATCAGGCAACTCAGCTGGGATCGTCAGAGACTTTTCAAAGCATTTTTTTTACCACCTCTTCGGCCAAGAGGTTGCAGAAAAAAATGCTTTGAAAAGCCTCTGAGGATCCCAGCTGAGCCGCGCGATCATCAGAGGCTTTTTTTTTTTTCACTTTTAAAAGCATTTTTTCGTTGGAAGAGGTTTTAGAAAAAATGCTTTTAAAAGTAAAAAAAAAAAGTCTCTGATGATCATGCGACTCAGCTGAGCATGATGGGGGGGGAGGGGGCGCAGGGATTTTTGCTACCGGTTCTCTGAACCACCCGCCACCATCGCTACCGGATCAGGCGATCCGGTCCAAACCGGGAGCATTTCACCCCTGCTGTAGACCAATCAGCCTGACATCAATACCTGGGAAGATCCTGGAAAAGATAATCAAGCAACTGATTTGCGAACCTAGAAGCAAACAAAGCTGAAACCAAAAGCCAATGTGAGGTTGTCAAAAACAGATCATGCCAAACAAATCTTATTTCATTCTTTGACAAAGTGATGAATTAGTGGACCAGAGAAACGCTGCAGATATAGTATACTTGGATTTCAGTAAAGCTTTGACAAACTAGACCACAACCTATTTTTTTGGTAAGTTAGAAAAATGTAGGATAGACAGCATTACCACCAGATGGATTTGTAACTGGCTGATAAACCACACCCAATGAGTACTCCTTAATGGAACTACATCTACATGGATGAAAATAAGCACGGGGTACTGCAAGGTTCTGTTTTAGGCCGAGTACTCTTCAATATCTTCATAAACAATTTAGATGAGGGAATAGAAGGGGAATTCAAATACCAAGTCGGCAGGAATAGATGGATCTTGATGGACTTGAACACTGAGACCTATCTATCAAAATGCAATTCAATGTAGAGAAAAGTAAAGGCCCACACTTAGGGGAGAAAAACCAGATGTACAGATACAAATTAGGTAAAGCCTGACTCAATAGCAGTAACTGTGAGAGGGATCTTGGAGTCCTGGTAGACAACCACTTAAATCTGAGCCAACAGTGTGCTGCAGCCACCAAAAAAGGCCAATGGAATCCTAGGCTGCGTTAACAAAGGGATAAAACCAAGAACATGTGAAGTGTTACTACCATTTTATAAGGTCTTGGTAAAACTACACTTGGAATACTGCACCCAGTTTAGTTACCATATTATAAAAAAGATGTTGAGACTCTGGAAAGGGTGCAGAGAAGAAAATTAAGATGATTAGGGAGCCAGAGGCTAAAAGGTATGAAGACCGGTTGCAGGAATTGAAAAGAATTCGGCATGACATGATAGCAGTGTTTCAATATTTGAGGGGCTGCCACAAAGAAGAGGGGACAACTTATTTTCCAAAGCACCAGAAAGCAAGAAAAAAAGCAATGGATGGAAATTGATCAAGGAGAGAAGCAACCTAAAACTAAGGAGAAATTTCCTGACAGTGAGAACAATCAACCAGTGGAACAGCTTTGCCTTCAGAAATTGTGGGAGCTCCATCACTGGGAGCTTTTAAGAAGAGATTGGACATCCATTTGTCTGAAATGGTATGGAGTCTCCTGCTTGAGCAGAGGGTTGGACTGGAAGACCTCCAAGATTCCTTGCAACTGTGATGAGGTTGATGAACACCCGCTCCCAATCCTGCCCTGCCAGATCCCCAAAGGCTCCCCATTTTATTCCACATGTTCCTCCTCCATCCCTCACAATTCCTCACTTACCTTCTGGAAATCTGCAGAACTCAGGAGGCAGGGGAAGGGAAGGAGAGCAAGAACCCATGTACCAGCGGCATTTGTTTGTTCTCAGTGATCTGCTGGACTAGTAGGAAGTAGCTCCTCCCCCACCCCCTCCCTCTGCCTCTTTATCTCTTAGCTCTTTATTGTTCGTTCTCCATTTGGGCAGAGCTAAACCAGATTTTAAAACGTGCTTTTCTGGCCTTGCCCACCAGGTGTTCCACAAACAACTCTGCACAGCCCTGAAAATAATCATCTGAGTCACCCTTCCCTAAAATAGAGCAGATGACCCCCTAACTCAGCAAATGCAATAAAGGCAGAGAAATAAAGGCATTTCACCACCAAGATAGGCCTCGATAGCAGCTCTAACCTGTTCAGTTGCACTCATCCCTTGTTTTCCTCTAGCAGTGCTCCAGACATCTTTTGGTCCTTCCCTTTCACAGAGACTATTCAGAGTGATGGGCTGAGTGGTGTGATGGCCTAGAGGTGGAGCTCTCGCCTCACAATCAGGAAACTGTGAGTTCAATCCTAGGTAGAGGCAGATATTGTTCTCTCTGGGCACAATGAGACTATATCTGCCGAACAAAGCTCCGCATTGGCGACAGGAAGGGCATCCAGCCAGTAAACACTCAGCTCCATTCAGTTGCCTATCCACCCCACAAAAGATTATGGCGTCATTAAAAGAAGATGAGGATGACTGAGAGTGATGGGCCAAGACAAGATGCACAGGCATGATCCTGTCCAGGGCTTTGGCCACTTTCTTGTTGCAGGCTACAAACAGAACCTCCAATGTAGAAGAGTTTCTAGGATATCTCCCTTTGGAATCCAAGTGGGTCCATCCATTGCAAGAGTGGACCATTTGAATAGAGCCTGCCTCCCTGCAGAGGAGGTTAGCATGAACAAATCTCAAGAGGCAATGGGGCATGGTCTGACCATGACAGAGAGGATAGTGACAGATCCCTCATCAGATCACATTCTCAATGTTCCAACAAGATCATATCTGTAGTATTAGCACTGACCCCAAATGGAGTGATGGATGACTTGGGCTAGATGCATGGCAGCCATGAACTGAGTCACTTCCAAGGCCCATCCCCAGGGACAGGAGTTTGAATTCTCCAGGATCATAAGCCAGGAGAACTACACCGCCAACCCTGAGATGGCCACCAGTGGTGTTATGTATTGATACTTTTAAGCGGGAGTTTCAAACCTGCCTACGTTTCTGATTGGCTGACAGTCTCTCCAGGATTGTATATAAGGAGGACTGCAGCCTCTGAGTTTTTGCTGAAGTTTCACCATATATTAAAGAGCTGTTGTCACTTGCTTGCTTGTGCCTCTCGTCATTCCCGAACCACTTCATTGGCGACGAAGGTGGGATTGAGGCTACAAGAAGCCAACCAGTGAGACCACGAGCTTCAGCTAGGCGACGAGGCGAACCACAGGAGACATACCGGACATGTCTGCCTACGTTCCGCCCAAGCCTTTTGATCCGACCCGCGAAAAATGGGTCTCGTACCTAACAAGGTTTGAATGCTCGCTAGAAGCCAGCGACATGCAGGGCCTCTCGGCTAATCGAAAGAGAGCCCTATTCCTAAGCCACTGCGGACCGGACGTGTTCGAGATGGCCGAGTCACTGTGTGAGCCAACGCCGGTTCAAACAGTCTCATGGGACACCTTGATGGCAACTCTCCGGGCTCACTACGCTCCCGTCCCCTCCAAGTTCGTGCAGCGATACCAACTAAGGCAGCGCGTCCAACGAGAGGGAGAGCCGGTCAGCGCGTACATGGCCAGCCTGAGAAAAGCCGCAACTCATTGCGACTACAGAGACTTGGATGATGCGTTGCTTGAGCAACTGATCTGTGGTGTTCGGGACATTAGGCTGCAACGGCGTCTGCTCGCCAAGCCTGATCTGACGCTTGCCGGAGCCCTTGATGAGGCCAGGGCTCACGAAGCCTCCACAAAGGCCGCTGAAACGCTACAGCGTCCGCCGACCAGCAAAGACAGCCCCAAGTCTGCCCCGGTGCACAGAGAAGACGCCGGATCCAGCTCGGAGTCCGAGTCGGATGAGGACGTCTTCCGAACAGAGCACCGGAGAAAAGACACTGGCAGCCCCCGGCGAAGCTGTCCCAGCTGTGGCGGGCACCATGATAGACTGTCCTGCAAATACAGAGAGGCTATTTGCAGGCGTTGCGAGAAGAAAGGGCACTTGGCGCGAGTCTGCAGAGCCACTCTGCCCAGAAGACTCAAACCACGTGAGCGCCGCAGCCAACCGGAATCAGCGCGCCAGCAGCAGCCAACGAGAGAAGGCGGCGCGAAAAAACGGCGCGAATTTGAACCGCGAGATGGCCGCAGCATACACATCGACCAGGCCAGCACAACGGTCGAGGACAAAGTCAGCACGGTGGTCGAGATCAACGGAAGACCGTGTTCGATGGAGATCGACACCGGATCAGCTCTCTCCATCATGTCGTGGACAACCCTAAAGACCCTCCTGCCGTCGTTCCGGAAGGATCAACTCTCCAGACAGAGACTGCGCATCCTAGACTACCAGGGGAACCGAGTCCCCCTCGAAGGCGTGGGCACGTTCCGGGTCACCTACGGAGACTACGAAAGAGACCTGCCGCTGACCATCGTCACGAAGCAGCTGCCGAGCCTCCTGGGCATGGGGTGGTTCCGAGCCCTTGGCATGGGCTTCACCGGCGTCCACCTGATGTCCAAGTCAACCCTGAAAGACAGCCTCCTGTCCGAGTTCCAGGACGTTTTCGGGGACACATTGGGCAAGTATGTGGGGACCCCTATTTCACTAAACTTAGACCCCAACGTAGGCCAAGTAAGACTAAAGGCCAGAAGAGTGCCGTTCGCATTGAAACCAAAGATCGATGCAGAACTGGACAAACTGATTAAGCAAGGGGTGTTGGTTCCCGTTGACCATGCCAAGTGGGAGACCCCCATAGTCACCCCAGTTAAGTCCGACGGCTCAATCAGAATTTGCGCCGACTACAAGTGCACGATCAACAAGGCCTTGCAGCCGAGCGCCTATCCGGTGCCGATCGTGCACCATCTACTACACTCCCTGGGCCCCGGAAAAATTTTTGCCAAATTAGACCTGGCCCAAGCCTATCAACAGTTACCGGTCGACGACGCCACGGCAGAGGCGCAAACGATCGTGACTCATAGGGGTGCATTTAAATGCACCAGGCTCCAATTTGGGGTGAGCGTCGCACCCGGCTTATTTCAAAGCACCATGGAGCGCCTGTTGCAAGGACTTCCGGGAGTAGTCCCCTATTTCGATGACGTCTTAGTCAGCGCCCAAGACGAACACCAGCTAGGGGACAGGGTACGGAACGTCCTGTCCAGATTCAGAGAAGCGGGACTAAGACTTAAAAAGAACAAGTGCAGGATAGCGGTCCCCTCGGTAGAATTTCTGGGGTACAGGGTGGACGGCACAGGCATCCACCCTACCGAAAGCAAGGTGAGGGCCATCAAAAGCGCACCAGCCCCCAAATCCAAAGCTGAGCTCCAAGCCTTCCTTGGACTACTAAATTTCTACTCAATGTTCCTAAGAGATAAGGCCACGGTCGCTGATCCCCTTCACAAACTCTTAGGGAAGAATGTACCATGGGTCTGGGGGAAACCGCAAGCGGCCGCGTTTGAGGCAGTAAAAAAACTCCTATCTGAGGACAGTTTCCTGATCCAATACAATGCAGAGCTGCCGCTCGTCTTGGTTTGCGACGCCTCCCCCGTAGGAGTTGGTGCCGTCCTAGGCCATAGACTGCCGAACGGCCTAGAGGCACCCATTGCCTTCTACTCCCGAACTCTGTCCAGCACAGAACGAAACTATAGCCAATTGGACAGAGAGGCTCTGGCTGCGATTGCGGGGGTTAAAAAGTTCCACGAATACCTCTATGGCCGAAAATTCGAACTTGTGACTGACCATAGACCGTTGCTAGGACTGCTAGCAGGCGACAGGCCAACCCCCGCTGCCCTCTCCCCCCGTTTAACTAGATGGGCGATTTTCTTATCGGCCTACTCGTACCAGCTCGTCCATCGGCCTGGGCGGACCCTGGGTCATGCGGATGCCCTTAGCCGTTGCCCCCTTCCCGACCTGCTGGACAACCCAACACCGGAAACCTCCGTCCTGTTGTTGGACACGTTAACCTTGGGGCCCATCTCCTCCGGCGAGGTGGCGAAGGCATCAAATAGAGACCCTGTTATCCGGACTGTTATGGGTTGGGTTTTGAAAGGGTGGCCGGACAAGGTGGTCGGGGAGGAGTACCAAGGTTTTGCCAACAAACGAAATGAACTGTTTACGCAAGGGGGGTGCTTACTGTGGGGTGACAGAGTGGTAATTCCAGCAAAACTACGAGATAGAGTTTTAGAATTATTGCACGAAGGGCATCCTGGCATCGTTAGGATGAAGTGCTTAGCCCGCAGCTATGTCTGGTGGCCCAACATGGACCAGGTCATTTCCGAGTGGGTGGGGAAGTGCAGACCCTGCCAGGAGTCTCGCCCCGATCCCCCAGTAGCGCCCATCCGAGAGTGGGAGAAACCAAAAGGCCCATGGGGGAGGATCCACATTGATTTTGCCGGCCCGTTCCATGGCCAAACGTTTTTAATAGTAGTGGATGCCTTTTCAAAATGGCTCGAAATTGTATTAATGCCATCCACAACGGCCGAAGCGGTTATCAAGGCCCTAAGAAAGTTGTTTGCCACCCACGGCCTGCCGGATACCTTGGTATCGGACAATGGTCCCCAATTTACAGCAACCCTTTTCGAAGGCTACTTGGCCGGCCTGGGGATCCGCCATGCCCTATCAGCCCCATTTCACCCGGCTTCCAACGGATTGGCTGAACGATTTGTCAGGACAGCCAAGGAAGCACTGTCCAGATTAGACAATGGGGACTGGCAGGCCAGGATAGATCAATTCCTTGCGGTTCAGCATGCATCACCATGCACAGCAACTGGGAGAAGCCCAGCAGAGCTCCTCATGGGGAGAAAGCTCCGGTGCGTGTTGGACAGGCTTCACCCTAACTATTCGCACGAAAACTTTAAGGGAGAGACCTGTGGCTTAAGGCAGTTTCAGGTCGGGTCCCCGGTGTTCGCTCGCAATTATGCCAGCGGTCCTCTGTGGGTTGCAGGAACCATAGTGGGGATAACAGGCCCAAAATCATACACGGTGGATGTGGGGGTAGATAGACTCTGGAAGCGCCACATAGACCAACTGAGGAAACGGGTGGTTGGCGAGGCAAACATCAACGCAGACATGTCCGAGCCTAACTATGACCACTTCTCCAAAACAGCTAACTCAAGCCCGGGGCCGCGAGAATACTTAGCTGACAAGCCCTGGTTCCAGCGCCGCCCCAGCGAGTCGCCACTCCCAGCCGGGAATAACCACGCCCCGGACAAAATCCAGGAGGTTCCATTGGCGGAGCCGGGAGAGACAAAGAGTCCCTCCGACCAGCTCGACGCCTCACCAAACACTGAACTGCGCAGGTCAACTAGGGCGAGAACTCAGCCTAAGCACCTGCGAGACTTTGTTTGTACATATGTTAATTTTTGAGTGTTAGTGCCTTCTGGGAAGGGAGGGGTGTTATGTATTGATACTTTTAAGCGGGAGTTTCAAACCTGCCTACGTTTCTGATTGGCTGACAGTCTCTCCAGGATTGTATATAAGGAGGACTGCAGCCTCTGAGTTTTTGCTGAAGTTTCACCATATATTAAAGAGCTGTTGTCACTTGCTTGCTTGTGCCTCTCGTCATTCCCGAACCACTTCAAGTAGCTCAGCCAGGAAGGTTATTACACAGCAGAGAGTCTAGTACAATAGCAACGATCCCTACTGATCCTACGACCCCAGCTTCATAGCCAGAAACCTGAGGAACATTGCCCCTGAATGCCAAAAGAAATTCCTGGATAGCAACTGTTACCTCCCCTACCCACATAGGGTCATGGCTGATGCCAAACCCTAAACCCGACTGGACTGGATCTCCATGAGGAGACACCCCCCACCCCCACCCTAGTGTCAGCCAGGTCTCAGTGATGCACATCAGATTAGCTTGATCCTCCCTAATGAGTTCACTAATAAGGGGAGAAGTTCTTTTTATTAACTGGCCTGGCATTTCAACAGCAGCAGTCCAGACATCTTTTGAGGTCTCCATCATCCTTCTGTTGATCAGGGTCTGGCTCAGAGGGCTCGAGCACACCACTGATATTAAACACTGGGTGTGTCTTCTTCTGTAATAACCTGCTCTCCAGCTCCCATTGAACTGATCCATGCCTGTCACCACTGAAATATATTGTCCTGCCCTGGGTCCCTCCACTATGAGCCAGGGGCCGCCATTTTACTGTCACAGTCTTTCTTTCTTTATTTTGATTTGTATACCGCCCTTCTCCAGCAGGACTCAGGGCGGTGAACAGCCGAGATAAAACAGAGCATACAAATTTTAAAAAACAGTTTAAAAGGTAATTAAATGATTTCGGCCCACAATTTAAAACAACCCAATTAAAATCAATTTCAAAATTAAAACCGAAACGGATGGGATCAAGCCAGCCCGGCTAGGTGAAATAAATGAGTTTTCAGGGCCTGACAAAAAGTCCGGAGGTCTGGTATCGTGCATATCTCTGGGGGGAAGTCATTCCAGAGGTAGGGTGCCACCACAGAGAAGGCTCTCCCTCTGCAGATCGCCAGCTGACATTGTCTGGAGGACGGCACCCTGAGGAGGCCCTCTCTGTGCGAGCGTACTGGCCGGTGGGAGGCTATTGGCAGCAGAAGGCGGTCTCATAGATAACACAGACTACACCGGGGGAATGGTGAGACCTCCGGTGGTACTTAAGCTCTCAATCAAAGGTCCTAACTCTTCCCACCCCCCGAACACGCACACCATATGATTGGTCAGGCTAACATAAGTGATTTTGATGAAAACTCCTGTGTTGAATTGTATGGATTGGGAGACAGATGCCTGAGTGTACAAAGACACATCTGTTGTGGTCCACCAGTGGCCTGCAGAGCTGTCAGCAGAGTCGGACAGTGAGGAGGTTGGGGTGGAACATGGCTAGTCCTGGTGTCTTGGGAAGGCTAGGACGAGGGCTCTGCATCGGTGGCAGAGAAAAGGGCCATCTGGGAGGTACATGCTGCCTCCGGAGCCTCCAGAGTCAAGAACAGTTAAAACAAAAGGGATGACTCGGGAGTAGGGCTTGGAGATGATTGGCCCTTCCCATAAGACTTAAAAGGGGAGCAAAGACACGTGGGCCTTTGCAGGAAGCAATGTTGTTAATTCTGTTCAGCTTAAAGCCTGAAGCTCTGTTTGATTCTGGACTCCGTGTGGCTTTGCCAATTAGGTCTTTGGCAGCATGTCAAAGGGAGATAAAGGTGGGTGATTATCAGCCTTATCCCGAAGGACTCTTTACAACTATTTTTGACTCATCTGTGAATGAACAGAATTCACAGCTGTTGCAATAAAAGAGGTTTTTGGAACTACTCGTGTTTTACTGACTCAGGAAGCCTAGGTTAGAACAATGACATCAAGAAGTCTTTAAAAGGAAATTGTTCTGACCTCTCTGGAAATTACAATAGTTTCTTTTAATAAACTTTGTTGAAATTGCTTATGTTCATTAATGAGAGAAAATGATAAGGGTATTTTAGTAATTTATTTGTTCCACAGACAATATCTATTTCCTATCTAATTAGCTTGTGATTCCTTTTATATATATAATCAAATAAAGTATAAACGCTTGCTGAAATATTGTATATGGTTCTTTCCCAGCCTAAATTTTCTTAATAAATAAATGATTAAAGAGTTCCATGGGGGATTTTTTGGTACAAAAACAACTTCCTACAATGTCACCATATTACATATATGACATACAGTGTCCAACTAATATATCCATGCCTCTTGAAATTCTTCTGTGCTTCAGAAGAATTAAACATAGTCCTTGACTTACAGCCATGATTGCAACTGGAACATCAGTCATTAAGCAATGCAGTCATTAAGTAAGTTGCACCCAATTTTACTTCCTTTTAAGCCATGATTGTTAAGCAAACCACCATGGCTGCTAAGCAAATCTGATTCCCTCATTGACCTAGCTTGTCAAAAGCCCCTTGGGAGGATTATAAATGGTGAGCAGATGATCTAGGATGTTGCAATCATAGTAAATACATGCTGGTTGCGAAATCCTGACTTTTGATCATATGTCTGTAGGATATTGAAATGGCTGTAGGTATGAGGACCAGCCATAAATCACTTTTCAGCACTGTTGTAACTTCAAACTGTTGTTAAACGAATGGCTGTAAATCAAGGACTACACAGCTTTGATATTTTTTTTTCAAAGGGATGGATGACAATATGTAACAATTATTTATTTAATAGCTGATGACCTGGTGCTGCCCGGGTATTTTTTCATCCTAATCCCCCTGCCTCCCGCACATGTGTGCACAAACCCCCCTGGGGCCCATTTAGTGTTGCCAGGTGTTCACTATCTGAGCGGACAGTCCGCTTTTTTCACATTGTGTTCACTATTTTTTTTCACAAAATAGTGGACATTTTTTTTATTCAAAAGCTTTATGATGAAATTAAAATGTAATTTAATATTTTACATATTATTATAATATATTTGATGTTTTGAATTTTAAGTAAAGTTTTGAAGTAATTATTTTAATACATGTTAAAATGTTTGTAAGAAAATATATAATTTAATTGTAATTTTTTTTTATTTTTTTACTACTTAAACCCCCCCACCCCCCGCTTGTCCGCTATTTTTTGGAAGCAGACCTGGCAACCCTAGGCCCATTTTGGGCCTAGTAGTCCTCCCTGCAGCCTCCTGTGAGCCAAAACAGGCTGCGGGAGGGCCGTGCCAACCCCGTACCCCATTTTTGGCCTAGTATGCCTCCCTGCAGTCAAAATGGGCCATGGGGGGCTCGCACCGCACACCCCTGCACTCCCCTGCCCTACCATGCATGCACAGCAGAGACCTGAATATCAGCTGGCCGGCGGGAGGTCCGTGCGCATGCACAGTAGAGCTGAGCTGGGATCTGTGTGCCACCTGCATGCCAGGACACATACACAAACACCCCAAGGGGTGTTAGGGGTGTCTTACCTCCACCATATTTTTTTCCAGAGAGTAAGTCATCTGTGTACTACATTTGGTTGAAATTGCTCGAGGCGTTCCAGAGTTATGCTGGAACACACTCACACACACATCCCGAGGGGTGTTAGGGGTATCTTATCCCCACAGTGTTTCTCTCCAGAGGGTAAGACATCTGTGTACCAAGTTTGGTTGGAATTGCTTGAGGCGTTCAAGAGTTATGCTTGAACATACATACATGCATGCATACATGCATACATCCTTTTATATATATATAGATGATAGATGATAATTAAGAATCCTAGTTTTCATGGATAGCCAGTGAGGAGAACTGATGGTGAATTACAGCCCAGCATTTCTCAATGTGTCTTTATAGGCCTGTCTATGAAGAAGCCTTTTCTCCCTCAGAAATGAATGAGGGAAGAGTAAGAAAGATGGAAATTATAAATGTGAACCTGAAGATGCTGTGCATTGTGAGGCATAAAAATAAATGCAGTAAAAATACTGTAGTTACAACATCTCAAAAGGAAACCACAGATTTTTTTTTGTTTGACAAGTTATATTTAAAAATGCAAGCATAACTTTTTTATTTATTTAACTATGATGGCACACTTTTATGGACTTTTTTATAGGTTCACTTATTTGTTGGGGATCCCACAAAATCCTCTTCATTTGGAAGTCTCTTCCTTTTATGCTTCTTTTCTCATCCACAGCTGGCTGGTATGAGGAAATAGCAGTTGTTTCTTTGAGTAGCACCTCTTCACTCTGGGATGGAAGAGCCATTGCTTGAAAAGGCAGCCAATATTTGCCGGGGGGGGGGGAGGGGGGTAAAAAAATCTGCATGCAAATCCTCAGATTAATACAGATGGTTTTTGACAGATCCAATAGAACTCTGAATTGCACAAATCAAATGTAATTCCCTTGTTTCCTATCATACCACAGTCAGCCGTTAAGGGTTGAGATCTACCAAGGGAAAGAGAAAAGTGCTTTCGGTTTAGGAACGGTCAATGAGCCATCTGTTCATCAACAGAGACACCTGCCTTCTACACCCTATCTTCTCACACAAACATAATGAGCACAAACACATGCAAAATGGTAATATAGAAGAAGATAAGGCCTCCATACATTTAGCAAATCAGAGCCTTCTTTGTTGTTGGAACTGCAATAAACCAAGGAAGCAAATGATTATTATCCTGCCTTTATTACTTTACAGATAACTCAAGGTGATGAACATATATAATACTCCTTCCACCTCAATAACCCTCTGAAATGAGTTGATCATAAGTCTTTTTTTTTTCAGTGCTGTTGTAACTTCACAACAATCACTGGATGAATGTTTCTAAGTCGAGAACTACTTGTATTAATAGTTTTTTTTAATCCAATCTTTAATATTTTTATAAATAACTCAAGGTAACAAACATATTTAATACTTCTTCCATCTCCTATTTTCCCCACAACAACCCTGTGAGGTGAATTGGGCTGAGAAAGAGTGACTGGCCCAAGGACACACAGCCAACTCTCATGTCTAAGGCAGGACTAGAACTCGCAGTCTCCTGGTTTCTAGCCTGGTGCTATTAGATTAAACTGGCTCTCTCAAAACATTTAAAAGTCACTGTGGGCTTGTGACTTACTTCTGGCGGTCGAAAAGAGTGTAACCTCATAGTACCTCAGCCAATGGGGAATGAGGTGGCACATGGTGGCTGGGACAGGGTTGTATAAAGAAGGAATAGTTTTGATTTGGAACTTTGGAGAGAACCAAGCTTTGATAAGCTTCTCTCCCCGTTTGTTGCAATAAATGAAACAAAAGGCCTTCACTGTGTTTTGACTGGTTATTAGTCAGGCGAGATTGCCTCTGGTCACAAATGAAAGTGGGCAAGAGCACATAACACCAGTGGCGGATTTCAAATTTTTTTTTACTACCGGTTCTGTGGGTGTGGCTTGGTGGGTGTGGCTTGGTGGGTGTGGCATGGCTTGGTGGGTGTTGCAGGGGAAGGATACTGTAAAATCTTCATTCTGTCCACAATCCAGGGGAAGGTTACTGCAAAATCCCCACTTCCTCCCGATCAGCTGGGACTTGAGAGGCAAAGAATAAATAGGGGTGGGGCCAGTCAGAATTTTTACTACCTATTCTCCGAACTACTCAACATTTCCGCTACCGGTTCTCCAAAACTGGTCAGAACCTGCTGAAACTCACCTCTGCATAACACCTGAGAGGTGGGAAGTGGAGAATGGGGTGTCTCAGGGACTGCAGGAGGCCTCGGAAGGCCCAAGGTAAGATCTGAGCTGGGCTTCCCAGCACCTCCACCTGGTATCACCTCAGGCACCCTTTCCTCCTCTTAATGATCTGCACATTCGTTTAACCTGTCCTAAGGGGTCCTTGGTGTTCTCTGAGCTTGATTGTTTTCTTGCAAAAGTTTCATTTCCTAAGCTAGGTTAATATGTCAATGCTAGTAGAGAATTGGGTTTCCACTCAATTTATATACTAATGGCTTGCCCTGTCAGTGTTGGTGATTCTGCGATTGGGCTGCTTAACTATTAATTTGTTTGGCAGTTCCTTGATTAGGGGTATTGTTTACTTTTTGATTGTTGGTCTGATTTTAATCTTAGTGTTAATCTCTGCTCATTGGGTACTATTGATTGCTGGTAGGAATGTGCAACCATTTCATTGTTTGAATAATGACTGTTTGGAATTTATTTTTCAAATGGGCAATAAGGCATCCCTTTCATTTCTTAATCAATTTATGAGACTATTGTCTTTAGTAGATAATACTCCTTTTTTGAAGCCCTGCGTCATTTTTAAGACTTCTTTATTGTTAAAGGACAAGGAAAAACGTTGCTGGAGGCAAGCTAAAATAAGAAAGTGTGGAGTACCTTTTCTTCTTAATTTTGGTGGGGAAACATAAGGATAGAAAGTTGTGATTCTATTTCACCAGTTTTAAAATCATCTGTAGCCTTCAGTTGCTTTGTTGTGGGTGATTGAAATTCTCCGATTTTCATGAACTGTGATTGGCCAGAAACAGAAAAAATAAATAAATAAAATATATTTTGACCATTAGAGGGCACTACAAAAATGCTTAAACCTGAGCTCAAGTTTGTTATTAAGGAAGCTCTTGAAAATTCTTTACATAGAATTACTCATTTTGTAAACAGGGTGTCAAACTGGTGGCCTGCGGGCCGGATGCATCACACCCAGGCCATGCCCACCCCAGATCCATGAAGGGGGAAAACATCATGAAACATCACGTGACGGCAACATGACATAGCAAGTTTGACACCCGTGGATTAGGTACTAAAATATAAATGATATAGATGATATAAAAAAAGAACAAGAGGTGAAATTAGGTGTAGAAAATTATCAACCCACTGAGACACCTCCACAAATATCTGAAAATGCAAATAACTGCAACTTTGAAATACAAATCTGACATCAACTTCTATTACAATGATGGTTTGAATACAACTTTCTCAGCACAATTGAAACAAGAGTAAAGTAAATTTTATTCTTGTAAATTTACAACTCTTAGGAGGACAACATTGGGACTTTTTCTTCATGGATACTAACAAGCTTTAGAATTCTTTGAGAAAAAGGGAGGGATCTGATAGATATTCTAGAGAGAAAGTTGATTTTATTCTATGAGGAAGAGCTCCAAGTTAATACACAACTTTTAATAGAACAACGTTGGGACTTTATTAACAAGATTGAGAATTTTTTGAGGAAAAGGGACCTGATAGATATTCCTGAGAAGGAAAGGTTTTTATTCCATGAGGATAAATTGGAGGGAACGACTTAAATTTAATCAGCTAATTGGAGTTACTTGGATTTTTATTGGTGTGATATAAATAATTGAAAGACAGTTTTAATATAGTTTTGGGTTTAGAAAGCAGGTTTGAAAATGAAAAGTTTTTTCCTTATATATAATGTTTGCGTAATTTTTAAAGTTTGTAAAATATTATTAAAACAAAAGATATTAGAACTTATTGATTTTAGAGATGTTTTTAAATAAAAGTTCGCTGTTTTAAAATTGTTTTTAAAATTTTTTTCCCCCTTTAGGATTAAAAAATCTGAAAAAATATAGTGAACTTTCTTAATATAAATTATGTCAGTCTATATAGATTAATGAGCAAAAAGAAATATATACCATTTTCTACCGCAAGGAAAAGCACAGATGGTTAAATTGATTTCTTTATCTAAAGAAGTGAATATACTTAATTTTGTTTCCATTAGGAAATCGCTTCTGGATTTTGTGCTTGTGATGGAAAAAAAATTGAAACTTTGATTTTGTTTTTCCTGATTAGATGGATTCGTTATAGAAATGACTAGTATACATTATTACGTAAAAGTAAAAAGTTGAGGTTGTAATGTTATTATCATTTACTATGCTAAAAAGAGTTGGAAGTCAATGCTTTTTTTCTTTTCCCCTTTCTACCCCACATCTTCTCTTCTTCCCTTTTTCCTTCCCCTAGTTTTCCAGGACTTTTTATTTTCCTTTGTATTTTATGTTTCTGTAAACTAATAAAATTTGTAAGCAGATGTTGCATTATATCCCCTGCTATGAGTCCTGAAAATAGTGACCCTATAGATGTACTTTTGATTTGTTGATAAGTTTCTCAGTTGAATTGTAAGTATGTAGTTAGGCAGATGTTGATAAGATACATGATTCTGGCTAATGAAACTTCTATAAAACAATCAAGTTCAGAGAGCTGAGCCACAAATACTCTCCTTTATCAAAGCTGTCTTAGTTACTCTTCTATGAGAAAGGATGCTTTTAATCTTTGCTTCTTCAGACCTCTTCCTCAGTGCATTCTTAATTATAGAACCTCATCATGCTCTCTCTTCCTACAATACCCACCGTAAATCCTCGTTGCTATCACAGTCAAAAGAACATTCCCAGAGCAGGAAAACCACAGCACAATCCAAAGCCAATGAGGGCGTATTCGGTGATCTGCAAAATTCAAGCAAAATCATTTTGGATGTTATTCTAACACAGGTGGATTGGAGTTTTTATCTTATGTATTTTGCAGATTGCCTGAGACTTCTACTAAACTAAATAATGAAAGGTGCATTAGAAAGCCAGGTTATTGATTCTTTGAGCTCAGCATGTTCTCCTTGACCTTGCAAGCTTTGACACATGTGATATTCCAAGCCTTTATCAAGTAAAACATTCACTTCTTTATATTAAATTCAGTGGGGTCAAACCAGTGGTGGGTATCAAAATTTTTTACTTCCGTGGGTGTGGCTTGGTGGGCGTGGCATGGCTTGGTGGGCGTGGCTTGGCTTGGTGGGTATGGCTGGAGAAGGATACTGCAAAATCCCCATTTCCTCCCAATCAGTTGGAACTCAGCAGGCAGAGAATAGACGGGGCAGGGCCAGTCAGAGGTGGTATTTACCTGATCTCCGAACTACTCAAAATTTCTACTACCGGTTCTCCAGAACTGGTCAGAGCCTGCTGAATACCACCTCTGGGTCAAACAAATCCCAAGGAACTACCAGAAGACTTGATAAGGGCTGATGTGGTTCCCATTTTTAAAGAAGGAAACATAATGGAGCCAGGATACTACAGACCTACCATCCTTAGTACCTGGGAAGATTCTGGAAAAGATAATCAGGCAATGAATATGTGAACACCTAGAGGCAAGCAAAGTAATAACCAGAAGCCAACATGGGTTTGTCAAAACAAATCATGCCAGTCACATCTTACTTTGACAGTGTGACAAAATTAGTGGACCAGCAAAATGCTGTGGATATAATTTACTTGACTTCAGTAAGGCATTTAATAAAGTAGACTGCAATCTACTACTTGATAAGATAGAAAAATGTACATTAGACAACATCACCACCAAATGGATTCATAATTGGCTGACCAACTGCACTTAAGGCATAGTCCTTAATAGAACTGCATCTACATCAAAGGGAAGCGTGCAGTGGGGTATCTCAAGGCTGTGACTTTGGCCCAGGACTCTTCAATATCTTCATGAAAGGTTTATATAAGGGAATAGAAGGGGAACTCATCAAATTTGGAGATGTCATCAAGCTGGCAGGAATAGCAATACTCCAGAAGAAAGGCTCAAGATCCAGACGAATCTTGACAGATTTGAACATGGGGCTCCAGCTAAAAAAATGAAATTCAATGGTAAGTAACAAAATGTTCTACATTTAGGCAAGAAAAAATAAATGCATAGGTATAGAATAGGTAGTACCTGGCTCAATAGTAATAACTATGAGAAGGATCTTGCACGTCTAATGCACGATCATGAGCCAGCACTGTGCTGTAGTTGCCAAAAAAGCCAATGCAGTCCTAGGCTGCATTAACAGATGGATAGAATCAAGATCACTTGAAGTATTAGTATCACTTTATAATGCCTTGGTAAGACCACACTTGGAAAATTGCATCCAGTTTTGGTCACTACAATATAAAAAAGATGTTGAGATTCTAGAAAGAGTGGAGAGAAGATCAACAAAGGGGTCTGGAAGCTAAAACATATGAAGAACGGTTGCAGGATTTGGGTATGTCTAGCATAATGAAAAGAAGGACCCAGTGGTGGGATTCTGCCAGTTCGGCAGAACCGTTTGTTAAATTGCTGGCTTGCCCCGCCCCTTCGCACCACTATTTATTGCCAATTTCTTAAAATACAGTCCTAGTACCTTTGAGAGTTCTCCAAGATCTTTTCAGGGGTCTTTGAAATCAAAATTATTTGCCAACTTATGCTGAAAAATAATACAATATTAAAACCCCATCCAACACTCTTGAGCAGTGGCAGCAGCAAATAGATCAGTTTTTAATATGGTAAACATTGTATAACCCATTCAATCAAAATATATTTTTGGGGTCCTCAGTAACTTTTAAAAGTGGGAAGGGACTTTGAGAGAAAAAAGTTTACTGATCTAGTGGGTGGAAAGAGAAATTCCGATTTGCTTGCAACTGTTCAGATATGCTGTTTTATCACTTAGGTTAAAAGTTCAAGCTATTTTCTTCAGAAAACCAATAAATAACCACAGCAAAACATGCTTTAGAACTGCTTTTAATTGAGTAGATTTTTTTTTTTTTTATAAATGAACAGAATAAAAAGGCCAGTATAAATTGAGAAGGGAGAGAGGAAGGAGAAAAGAGAATGAAATCACAACAACAAAAAATCTTTATTTAGCATTGACTTCCCTAAAGGGGAAAGGGAATACATTCTGCATATGCTCGGAGACACCCAATCCAAGACAACGCTCATGTTTGAAACTACTGCCCATTAAGCAAATCAAACTCTGCAATCCAAATCAACTGAACATATAAAGCATGTGGCGAATCCAAAGAATCGCAAGCCTGGCCCTCCACGTTATCGAGGGCCTACCTCAATGACGGGCTTTGGAACCCAGAGAGGTGGCATGTGGCAAAGAGGGGGCTGAGGGGTTTTCTGTGTAAATTTTTGGATAAATTTTTAAGGGGTCCCGGGGGGGGGAGGGTAGGATTCGAACTAGAGCAGTGGGTTTGGGGGATAACCCACTAAGGGGAGGGTCGGGCCTGGCCATGACGCGCGGCAGGGGGGGTAGGGGATCCGGGGGTGATGGGGGGGTCGAGCTTGTCCAGATTGTGTTTTTACCATTGGTACTGTGAGTGGGAGGGGTAGATATGGCGGGAGCAGGGGGCCATATCATGTGGAGGGAGCGCGTGCCCGCTGTCTTCGAGCGGTGGCGCGCTCCGGCCCCCAAGGCTCCACTCGTTCTCCAGGTTGCACAGACCCTCAGGGCCTGGGCCTGCGACTGATGTTGTGCAACGCCAGGTCTGTAGTAAATAAAGCCCCCCTCATTTGTGATCTTGTTCAGGAGGGGGGAGCGGACCTGGCAGGTATTACGGAGACCTGGTTGGGCCCAGAGGGAGGGGTCCCTCTGGTAGAAATGTGCCCACCAGGCTTCCACGCATTCCATCAGCCAAGGTCACAGGGGAGGGGTGGGGGAGTAGCGGTTGTTATTAGAGAGGGCCTTAGGCCGAGGGAGGCCACTGTTCCTCAGACAGCCGGCTGTGAGTCTCTCCTCGTGAAGTGGGGTCATGGGGTTCAGATGGGTTTGCTGATCACGTACCTGGCTCCCTGCCACGTGGCAGCAGCCCTGCCCGAGCTTCTCAATGTCATCGCCGCGGTGGCGGTTGATACCCCCAGACTTATGGTCATGGGGGATTTCAACCTGCCGTCCGTGGGTGAGGCATCTGAGGCGGCTCGGGAGTTCATGGCTTCCATGACGGCTATGGACCTAACCCAGTTAATTCATGGCCCTACACACGCGGGGGGAAACACGCTGGATCTGGTTTTTGTCTCTGGACAGTGGCTGAGTGATCTCGAGATAGGGGATATAGTCATCGAGCCCTTGTCATGGTCGGATCACTCTCTCCTTCGCCTTGACCTTCGAACCGCTGCACCCCGCCGCAGGGAGGCGGAACCGATAAGATGGTACCGCCCCAGGTGCCTGATGGAACCTGACAGGTTCCAGATGGAGCTTGGGCCAATCCCTGAGGTTCTGGCTCACGCCTCGACTGGAGACCTAGTGGCCGCCTGGGATAGGGCGGCTGCTGGAGCTCTGGATCGAGTCGTGCCTTTGCGGCCTCTGACCCGGTGCCGAGCTCACCTGGCTCCTTGGTTCATTGAGGGGCTAAGGGAGATGAAGCGCCGGAAAAGACGCCTAGAGAGTAGTTGGAGGGCCAGTCGTGCTGAATCTGACCGGACACTGGTAAGATCTCATATTAAGAATTACCTAGTGGCGATAAAAGCAGCAAAATGTACCCATTTTGCTGCTCTTATTGCATCATCAGATAATCGCCCGGCCGCCCTGTTTAGGGTGACCCGCTCCCTGCTCCACCAGGAAGCGCGGGAGGACCCCTTGGAGGGAAGAGCCGAGGATTTTGTGCAGTATCTGCATGACAAAATCACTCAGATTCGGGAAGATCTGGACTCCGACTGGGTAGACCCAGCGGGGATGACGGAGGCAGGTCCTGAAAATGTTATCTGGGATGAGTTTGATCCTGTGACCCCTGAGGACATGGACAGGATTCTGGGTAGACTGAATGCGACCACATGTTTGTTGGACCCGTGCCCGTCCTGGTTAGTGCTGGCTTCCCGGGAGGTGACACGAGGCTGGCTCCAGGGGATTATAAATGCTTCATTGGGTGAGGGTGTCTTTCCCGTCGCCTTGAAAGAGGCGGTGGTGAGACCTCTCCTCAAGAAGCCTTCCCTGGACCCGGCAGTATTGGCTAACTATCGTCCAGTCTCCAACCTTCGCTTTGTGGCAAAGGTTGCTGAGAGTGTGGTTGCACGACAGCTTCCCCAGTACCTGGATGAAACGACGTATCTAGATCCGTTCCAGTCAGGCTTCAGGCCTGGGTACAGCACGGAAACGGCATTGGTCGCGTTGGTGGATGATCTCTGGAGGGCTCGGGACAGGGGGTGCTCCTCTGTCCTGGTCCTGTTAGACCTCTCAGCGGCTTTTGATACCATTGACCATGGTATCATGCTGCACCGGTTGGAAGAGTTGGGGGTGGGAGGCACCGTACTACGGTGGTTCTCCTCCTTTCTCTCCGACCGGTCGCAGTCTGTGTTGACGGGGGGGCAGAGGTCGACCCCGAGGCCCCTTATATGTGGGGTGCCACAAGGGTCGGTTCTCTCGCCCCTTTTGTTCAACATTTATGTGAAGCCGCTGGGTGAGATCATCCGTGGTTTCGGGGTGGAATACCATCAGTACGCTGACGACACCCAGCTGTACATCTCCACCCCAGACCACCCCAACGATGCCCTTGAAGTGATGTCCCGGTGCCTGGAGGCCGTACGGATCTGGATGGGGAGGAACAGGCTCAGGCTCAACCCATCCAAGACCGAGTGGCTGTGGTTTCCGACGTCCCGATATAGTCAGCTGGTGCCATCGCTGACTATTGGGGGCGAATCATTGGCCCCCATGGAGAGGGCTCGCAACTTGGGCGTCCTCCTGGATTCACGGCTGTCTTTAGAAGAGCACTTGACGGCCGTGACCGGGAGGATTTTTCATCAGGTTCGCCTGATCCGCCAGTTGCGTCCCTTTCTGGATCGGGACTCGTTACGCATGGTCACTCATGCCCTCGTCACCTCCCGTTTGGACTATTGTAACGCTCTCTACATGGGGCTCCCCTTGAGGTGCACTCGGAGGCTCCAACTGGCGCAGAGTGCGGCCGCGCGGGTGGTGATGGGAGCGACGTGGCGCTCCCATGTAACACCTCTCCTGCGCGAGCTGCACTGGCTCCCGGTGGTCTTCCGAGTGCGCTTCAAGGTTTTGGTTATCACCTTTAGAGCGCTCCATGGCTTAGGACCTGGTTATTTACGGGACCGCCTGCTACCACCAATAGCCTCCCACTGACCAGGACGCTCCCATAGAGAGGGGCTCCTCCGGGTGCCGTCGGCCAAACAATGTCAACTGGCGGCCCCCAGGGGGAGAGCCTTCTCTGTGGGGGCACCTACGATCTGGAACGAGCTCCCCCCGGAGATACGGAGGATCCCAGATCTGCATACCTTCCGTCGCGCGCTTAAGACCTTTCTATTTCACCAAGCTGGCCTGACCTAAGTTTTTTCCCCTTTTTAAATGGAAATTTTAAATTTGGTTTTAAATTATTGGGGTTTTAATCTGTTCAGACAAATTATTTAATTTCGTTTTAATCTATTTTAAATTTTGTATTTATATGTTTTATTCCATGGCTGTTCACCGCCCTGAGTCCTTCGGGAGTAGGGCGGTATACAAATTTAATTAATAATAAATAATAATAATAATAAAGAAGAAGATATACTGTCTCCCTGAAGCAATAATGCAAAGAATGAGCAGCGGCTTTGACGAGAAGAGATCAAGCCATCTTTTTTGTGTCTTCTTTGCCAAGACTCCCATGTGGAGAATACATTTCGTCTGAAGGGAACCCAGCTCGGCTTCTAGAAGCAATGATTCACCAAAGATCAGCTTTTTAAAAAAAAAAAAATTTTTTTTTAATCCATTTGCCCTGCCCGGTGAGGGAAGCGCATCGCATCGCATTCATTCTATTTATATTTGCAGGTCTTTGTATTTTATTATCTTCTCCAGTTCTTTGCTATTTTATTAATTATGAACTAATAATAAATTATGTGTTAAAATAATAAAGAAATGTTGTTTGGTAAAATTAAATAATAATGAAATGACAACTAAGATAAAATAGTTACTTTTTTTTTTTAATTTGATTTATATGCCGCCCTTCTCCGGAGACTCAGGGCGGCTTACAATACGTTAAGCAATAGCATTCATACTTTTGTATATTTATACAAAGTCATCTTATTGCCCCCACAATCTGGGTCCTCATTTCACCTACCTTAGAAAGGATGGAAGGCTGAGTCGACCTTGAGCCTGGTGAGATTCGAACTTGCAGTAATTGCAAGCAGCAGTTGTTAATAACAGTGCTTAGTCCACTGTACTATTTGTGCATTTATTTCATCAGGGTACAACAATGAATTACCACCAGAGGGAACATAGATGTCAGTTTTCAGTTAATTTTCTTCTTTATTTGTGGCATTTCTTTCAGTGAAAGACCTTACATTAAATCTATTGATACTTATTGTCGCACAGATCTTTCACTAAAATTTATGCCAATATTCAGCAGCTTATTTATGAATCTTGGCAATGTGAAATGGATGATTTTTTGTGGTTCAAGGGAGTTTACTCAGTACTTAGGGACATTGTTTTCACTGTACATATTATTCCAATACTGTTGATTACGGTCAGTCCTGATTTTGTGGCCACAATTGGGACTGGCAGCTCAGTCGTTAAGTGAAGTGGTCACTAAGTGAAACTGCAATTGTGCTTATGATCTTTCTTCAGCTGTCCTTTGCTTTACAGACCTGCAAAGGTTGTAAATGTATTGGTCACCAAGTTACTTTTTCATCATTGTCATAATGGCGAATATTTGCAAAATGAGACAGTCATTAAATAAGGTTTACCTGTATAATCTTCTTTTTGGGTGGAAATCTTAAGGCAGTATTTTACTTCTTTTTCATTTGATCTCATTCTTGAGTTATTTTCTAAGGAAGCACCGGCATAGTGGAGTTGTTTTGACTACCATTTTCTCTATTCATCACAGGTGAAATTTACCACATGCTGGAGAACTTGGGAGAGGGTACCTTTCACTAACTTTTCCCTTTTGCTCACCTCATTCTTGCAAGGGATGTTTGTACACATTTCTCAACAGCTATTTCCACAATTGGGAATCAAAGTTTGTCTACATTTCTTTCCCTTCCTCCTCCTCTCCATCCTTCTTTTGTTACTTCTCCATCACACTATTTCCATTCCCTGGTTTTTCCAAAGCAGTTGGAAAGGGACTGCTAATCATGTCTGCAGACTTTGTTATTGATAACACCATGAAATGATCCATATTCTTGGTTCACCCAGAACAGCCTATCCTACTCAAACTCATTGTCTCTCTCCCTCTCCCTCTCCCTCCCTCCCTCCCCCTCTCTCCCCTCCTTTCTCTCTCTCTCTCCCTCCCTCTCTCCCTTCCTCTCCCTCTCTCCCTCTCTCTCTGTCTCTCTTTCTCCCTCCCCCCCACACACACATCCCGGGGTGAAATCCAGCAGGTTCTGACAGGTTCTGGAGAACCGGTAGCAGAAATTTTGAGCAGTTCGGAGAACTGGCAAATACCACCTCTGGCTGGCCCCAGAGTGGGGTGGGAATGGAGATTTTGCAATATCCTTCTCCCAGGAGTGGGGAGGGAATGGGGATTTTGCAGTATCCTTCCCCTGCCACGCCCACCAAGCCACGCCCACAGAACCAGTAGTAAAAAAATTTGGATTTTACCACTGACACACATACACACACACACACACAAATCCTTGATGCCTCACCCAAGCTACTGCCAGTTCTGCAGCTCTTTTTTTTTTTTATAATAAAAAGTTTTTATTTTCTGATCAAACAAGTATACAATATAAACAATCATTCAAACTATCATCAAGAAAAAGAAAAAAAATCAATCCTTGGTAAACTCAATCTTCAACCCCTCCTCACCACCCCCCACCCCCGACTTCCCAGAACAAAAACAGGGCATAGATTTCACCAAACATTCGCTAAAATAAACTAGCTAACTGCAAGATTTAATAACTCCCAAGACCCCTTAACTCCCCTTTTACAATTTTATCAACCTCCCTTTTTATAGACTCAAAGTAGCGTATAATCCAATAACTCTAAGAGTTTTAAAACCATTAACAAATATTAAACATTCAAACCTTAAAAATTCTCTTAATATATCAGTAAAGTATTCAATTGATTTGCAAAAACATTTTTCCCCCTCCTACTTTTCTCAAAGTTCAGATATTTTGAAATATCATAACAAAAAATAAACCTTAGGTATTCACTAATTAAATTTCTACATTTTTTTAAGTTTCTAAATTTCCCCCCTTCATTATTCCTCCCTCCAACTTTTAAAATTTTAAAAGATAATCATCAACATAATTAACCATTAATACATAAACTAGAAAACCAAAAAAGATTAATCTTACATTCAACCATTAATGCATCATATTTAAAAATCAATATTTAACTTTATACTTTTCCCCCCTCAGTAGTTATAACACCTAAAACATAATCATTTTTAACCATAAGTAGAACAACTGCAAAGCCAAAAGAAAAGGTTAATCTTCCATTCTTGCTTTCTTTTTATATTTTTTCCAGTCTTTCTGCATCCCTCCTACTTCTATTTTGAGGAGATTTTTCATTTTAATTTGAGGTTGATGTAACTGCAAAAATTGTCCCCTTTTTGAGGAAATTTCCTCTGACTTAGAGCCCCCAAATCGCCTCTTCTTGCTTATATAAATCAGTTCATTCCTTCGCCTGTAGGACCAAAGTTTGTCAAGAGTTTGTGAAAAAAAGTTCAGTTGTTTCTTTTCTATTAAATGTATAAATGCCACTAGCAAATCTCCTTCATCTTCTGGAACTTCGAAAGTCTGGTCATTTACTACTTTTTTCCAAAGCAAGTCATAATTTTGAAAGATTCTATCAATTTTTCCAAAAAGAGCAGAGAATAAGCTCGAAAATTCTTGAGAAGATTCTTCCACCTTCTCTGCTGCAATCAGAATATCTCCTGAATTGTCATCATGCTCCGTACTTGTTTTTGTCTCCTCAGTCATTTCTGTTGTTATCCCTTTAAGAATTGCTATTTGATTACTTATAGCTGCAGTATGATTATTCATGGCTTCTTTTATAAAGTCTGTAAATTCTGCATCAAAATCCTTATAACTCTGTAAATCAGACAACTGTTTCATTTCTGACACCTCCAAATAGCTTCCAGCACTTTCAAGATCTCCTTTCTTAGAAGCCATTTTATTTTAAAAAGATTTTCTTTCTTCCCACAACCATAAAATCATAAAGTCAGAGCCATCCTTTTGAGCAGCTTTCAGCAATTTCTTTATAAATCACCAAACGAAATAATCTTTTCCCAAACAGCTCTTCAAAATCTATTCCAGCAACTTAAAGCCAGTCTCTGAGCACGAGTCTATTAGCAAAAACTTTCCTTTCTAACTTTCACTTTTAAAATCGCAACAAAGAAACGCCATCTTTACTTCCAGCTCAGAAAATCCAATTAGAAACATTGTATCCCCGGAGTTAAGTATTATACTTGCAAAAAGCTTGTCCTCCTGCTTCTGTTCCGCCTGCTTTTTTGAAATCATTTAATCTTCTGTTTGACAGCAGAAATTGGACGCAATGCCTAGCTCTGTAAAAAAAACAGAGTCCCCCTGGATCCGGAGCTTCAGTGGGCTGAACGGGGAGCTCTCGCCCTCCTAACCCCTGGAATTAATCCAGGGGTTTTCGGGGAGCTCTACCCTCACCCACTTGCTCTCCTCCCCTTCTTTTCCCGAAGGGGAGATTTTCAAGCCGTTTGACAGCTGATTAGCGCTGTCAGAACGGCTCAACGGGATCACGGGGGCGGCGGTCTAAAAAGACCGTCAATGGCGCTGCGGAGCCAACCCGGAAGTTCCAGTTCTGCAGCTCTTCATGTCAAAATTTGTGCAATAAATTGTTAGCACTCAATTTAACCCATCTGTTCAGTTTATCTCCCTTTACACATTACAACAGAGATGATACCTAGAATCCTTTTCAATGTTTGTTTGTTTGTGGTTTTGTGGAGCCTCCTTAAAAATGGAGTCCCCTATAGGCTCAGGAGAGAAGTAACTACTTGCCAAATGGCAGGAGGTTGCTATGAGGCAGCCACTTTAGGAAAAGTGGCACATTCCCACCGCTCTCCAGTTCACCCATTAAGTTACTGTCTGGCACAGGGTGCTTCAGGGCCCAGAGGCAGCCCTGAAAGTCCTGCCCTGGGCCTATTCAACTCCCTGAGGCAGTCCATGCTCTGCTTCCCATGACTCAGGATCCCCACCTGGGCCTGCTTCCCACCCCCACTGGGTCCCATACATTCCTCCCCACCACCACCACCACATCACTGATCAGGCACTTATCTTTATAAATCTCCTCCTTAAAGCTCTGGAGATCTCATTGGGGTGATCTTCACAGTTATCTGGATTGCTTCAGAGATTAATTGGAGCAGAAGAACAAGTCGCTCCTTTCCTAGGCTATGGAAGTGAGTGCCATTTTCAAATTGCCCGCAATGAGCTGTGATTGTTCAAAATGGCCCTCACTTCCAGAAGCAGACCATGTGGCTTAGGGACCAAGTCCATCCATCCATCCATCCATCCATCCATCCATCCATCCATCCATCCAATTTCTATGGCTGCTCATCTCACTCAAAGACTCTGGACAATTTAAGAGCAGTGGTTGTGCAGTGGTTAGAATGCAGTACTTCAGGCTACTTCTGCTGACTGCCGTCTGCCTGCAATTTAGCAGATCGAATCTCACCAGGCTCAAGGTTGACTCAGCCTGTAAAGCACTGTGAAGCGGTATATAAGTCTAAGTGCTATTGCAATGCTATTATTCTGTGATTCTGAAATAAGAACAATATCAGGGAAAACATTCATCTTAATTGCAAAAATTATGCCCAACAAAGATAATTGTAATTTTTTTTTCACCTCGGTAAGCCCTTTTAAATGTCATTCCAAACAGTCACACAATTTAAAACAGTCCCTTTTAATAATTTAAACAATACAGTCAAAAGTCGAACAGAGGTAGATGCAAGCATTTCATATTGACTCATCAGTACCTATATTACAATAACACTGTTAAAATCAGCCTCAAATATAAGATCTAGCAAGAGCATTAATTAATTAAGCCTATAACGCAGGGGTGAAATGCTACCGGTTCGCACCAGTTCAAGTGAACTGGTAGCGGCGGCAGTGCTAGGCTCCGCCTACCCACCCGGACGTCTTTACTTCCTGGTTTTAACCAGGAAGTAACCTGTTTTTTACCCTCTGCGCATGCGCAGAAGGCTTTATGCATGCGCAGAGGGTCCAAAATTGCATGTGATGTGTGCCCATGGCGCACACACTTCCAAATCTGTAGGAAAGGTAAGTAGATTTCACCCCTGCTATAACGTATGCAGGAAAGCAGCAAATGACAAGCCTTACGCCCAACAAAGGCGTAGATCGACATAAAGCCATTTCTGCAAGCACAAGTGGGGCTTCAAATGGTTAATGGCAACTTGCCTCAGCAAACTGCAGGAAATGAGAGTTCCGGTGGCATAGTAGAACTTTAAAGGATAAATATAGTCACATAATTATTCTGAAATAAATTAGAATTTGTATTAGTCAGTGTAACCCCAAGGTAGTTAGGCTTTTGCTCCAGTTTAAAACCTGATATTCTCATCAAAATTTCCAGATCGTGTACAGTCATATAGTTAGCCAACATTTCTTTTTTTTTTAAAGCTGGCTAAAGCACCAAAGTCATTCGGGTGTCTTCATTAAATATCGCATTTCACTTTTTAGAACTTGTAGAATCAAAACAAGATCATCAGCAACAGTTCTCTATTTTTACACTCCTTTTTAAATTTCCAAACATAGTATTTTCTCATCCTGCCTGATATCTACAGTCAAGACTTCCAAAATTAAAGTTAAAAAAGGAGATAAGGGACTTTCTTGCCTTGTATTCTTTTTGATCTCATATGGCTCAGTTAAATCTCCATTAAGAATAATATGAGCTTGTATATATCTTCTTAATCCCTTGAATAAATTTCTCCCTAAAGGTTATATTTAGGACCTCCCCACTTTTGATGAGGTTGTCTTATCCAGTATTGCTACAACTTTGTTACAACTGCATAAAAAACCTTTCTCCACGGAGCACTGTGTACTACTGGCCCCTTCTGCATTTATATACGCACAGAAGCCTTCTCCATGAATTGGAAACCTGCAAAAAGGACAAGGAGTTACTATCAGCATGACAGAGATAACCGAGGACAGAAATTAGCATTATAGGAGGGATCCTTCCAAGAAGATACCCTATTTTATTTAATTTTTTATATTTTTTTTCAAACAAAAAACAACATAAAAGCATCATTCGTTCAAACAATTACAGACAGTGTTGTGGTCGGTTAAAATCTTTTTGTGCTCACAAACTTTTCAAGATATCAATATATGACACATGTTTCTTTTCCACTAGAAGATACCCTATTTTAGAGCATAGCGAATTTCAGCCAATACTGTGTCTCCAGGATCAGTGGTGTATTAACCATTAAGCAGACTAAGCATATGCTTAGGGCACCAGGCTCAAAGGGGGCACCACAAAATTGAGAAAGAAAAAAAATGGCTTCGTTTCTACAGTATGTACAAAGGAGGGGGGCACCAAGATTTGTCAATGCTTAGGGTGAATGTGTTGTCAATTAAGGTGAGCCTTAATCCGCCACTGTCCAGGATGCATTGGCTCAATGTTGGGAAATAGCTAGGCTTGAGGGAGGGGTCAAGCGGGGCCCAAGCTTGGAGTCCTTATGCTGCCATAAACAGCATAAGAATCACCCAGAATTCATGAAACCTTATCTAGTCATTCCCAGGGGAAGGCATACACTCTGGGACAGGGGTCCTCAAACATTTTAAACAGGGGGCCAATTCACAGTCCCTCACACTGTTCGGGGGCTGGACCAGCTGGGTAGGCGTGTCTAGGTGGTCATGTGACTGGATGGGCGTGTCTAGGTGGTCATGTGACTGGGTGGGCATAACCAATTTAACAGGCCAAACAATACACACAAATTAAACTTTAATTTGTTATGCTCTTGAGGGTGGAAGGCAGGTTAGTGAAGGGATGTGACAGCCTTGGAGTGTGTATGAGGGACTTCCGCTTGTGTGTGTGTGTGTTTGTGTCTCTCTCCCCCTCTCTCTGGAGGCCAGGGAGACAAATAACTGGCCCATTTTTAGCCTTCAGAAGACTCCGGATATCACATTTTTGGCCTCCCTGGTCTCCAGAAGGTGGGTGGGGGCCAGCGGCTAGGTGGGACGATGTGTGCGGGACAATTTCATGGTCATGTGCAGGCCGGATTAATGGCTTCGGCGGGCTATATCCAGCCCCTGGGCCATAGTTTGAGGACCCCTGGGAGATTCTTTTAACATAGGTCCAGGATGGCAAACCTATGGCATGCGTGCCAGAGGTGGCACGCAGAGCCCTCTCTGTGGGCATATGCGCCGTTGCCAGCTGCTCTTCCGGGTTCCATCACGCGCATGCATGCTGGCTAGCTGCTCTCTTCTGGGTTCTGTCACGCACATGCGTGCTGGTCAGCTGCTCTCTTCCGGGTTCCGGCACGCACTTGTGCACCAGCCAGCTGGTCTCCGTGTGAAGACTAGCTGGCCGGCATGCATGTGTGTGCCAGAACCCCGAAGAGAGCAGCTGGCCGACGTGTGCACGCGCACCAGCCAGCTGCTCTCTTCCGGGTTCCGGCGCTCCGGCGTGCGCGCACGCTCCAATTTCGGCACTCGGTGCCGAAAAGGTTAACCATCATTGACATAGGCGATAAACAATAAAGTTCAGCTTGAGGCTATTCACAATTTTACAACCTTGGCAAATCTAAGAAGTGTGGACTTCAGCTACCAGAATGCACTAGGCAGTCATGCTAGCTGGGAATTCTGGGAGATGAAGGCCTTGTATCTTAAAGTTGTCAGGTTGAGAAACCCTGCCTTATGAAATGTGTCTTTTGGGGAGGACCAAACTGCAATGTTATGATAAACTGGGCTGCTCTTTCTTGCTTATAAAAGTATCAAAATTGGCAGCAGACCCATCTCCTCTTGAATTTGTATGTCATCTCGGCTATCCTGAACATCTCAATCCATCGCAGTTGGTCAGCAGTGCATGGACCACCAGAGGTTACATGCTGTTGCTTGAGCAATTCTCTCTTCTCCCCCCCCCCACTCTTATGTTTCTTAAATTATGAGGATAGAAGCTTTGCTAAAAATTATCTTGATTCTTATTATCCTTTCATCCATTGAAGCTGAAGTGTTACGTATATAAATGCTTCAAATAGGAAAATAGCTCTGTAGGTCTATAAACCAAATTTATAAAAACGTACTTACCAGCAGGTTCTGACCAGTTCTGGAGAAGCGGTAGCGGAAATTTTGAGTAGTTTGGAGAACCTGTAAATACCACCTCTGAGTGGCCCCACCCCCATCTATTCTCTGCCTCCTGAGTCCCAGCTGATCGGGAGGAAATGGGGATTTTGCAGTAACCTTCCCCTGGAGTGGGGTGGGAATGGAGATTTTATAGTATCCTTCCCCTGTCACGCCATCAAGCCATGCCCACCAAACCATGCCACACTCACCAAGCCACGCCCACAGTAGTAAAATTTTTTGAATCCCACCACTGGTACTTACTGATTTTTAAACTCTGTGCCATTGGACCATTTCCAGACCTTGTTAGTTTCTCTTGAAAGGCCAAGCCAGTAATCAAATGGACCTAAAAAATGAACCCAAAAATCCTAGAAGGAAAATAATGTATAATGAAATTCCCCATTTAGCAGACAAATTGGAGATAGAAAGGGTTTGTTATTTTTGACCATAGAATACCAATATACATCATTTGTGTCAAATTGTTTCATTAGTAGAAGATCATAAAATTAAGTTAACATTAACGAATTAATGAAAGCAATGTCTGTGTAACTGCTTGTCAGAACTATTTCAGAGTCAGTGTGCTGGTCCATTCTTTTGGGGAGAGATGTACACAGAAATTGCATTCAAATCCACTAGTGGATTTGGATTTTGCATCTAAATCCACTAAAAGGAGATCTGCGATGATATATACTTATCTCTATTTAAATTTAAGGTGCATTGCACAGGATGAAGAAGGAATATATTAGTTTCTCTTACTCATAATGATACCTATGCTTAAATATTTCTTAACATTAATATCTCATCAAGATAACAAAAAGCTTTATGCAGATAATAGCAATAGCAATAGCACTTAGACTTATATACCGCTTCACAGTGCTTTACAGCCCTCTCTAAGCGGTTTACATAGTCAGCATTTTGCCCCCAAACAATCTGTGTCCTCATTTTACTGACCTCAGAAGGATGGAAGACTGAGTCAACCTTGAGCCTGGTGAGATTCAAACTGTCAAATTGCAGGCAGCCGGCAGGCAGTAGAAGTAGCCTGCAGTACTGCACTCTAACCACTGCGCCACAGTGGCTCATATAATCTTTATTTGGTTATCTGCATTCAGCCTGATGTTGACTCTTACTGTTCACATTGATTTCACCTTCTCTCAGGGGACCTGTCCCCAGCCTGATCGTTCAGGTCTTTCAACGGGGAACCAGTTGCTGCTGTACTTAATTATATGTTTTACTGCTGGTCATCCTCTTTTTCTCTCCCCTTTGACCTTTCCCAAGGTTATAGACTTTAAGAAAGCAGAGTCTTTTAAGATAGTCCTCAACATACAATCATCATGCAAATCTCCCATTAGGGTTGTATGTCTTGACATTTGTAAAATGGGTTAGTTAGGTGCCTTATCCAATTTTACAACGTTTTTGCAGCAGTCGGTAAGTGAATCATGGCAGTCACTAAAGAAGACCAATGATTTGCTATGGGCATGGTTTTGTCAAAAACTGGAAGTGCCAGATTTTAACAAAGCCATCATAAAACACGATCATGGGACCGAAGGACATTGCGAACGGCTTACAAATAGAACATTAAAAATGAAACTGAAATCTTGATTTGGTTGCTCAAAAAGAAGCTATTCAAACTTACTCGATCGAAGTCAGAATTTTAAAAATTATCAAATGATTCAAAGTGCAGATTGTGGAAAGAAGCAGATGAATCGGTAGTTTATATATTCAACTTGCGCAAGAAGATTACACAAATAGATTATAAACAACAGAACACAGTCAAGATATGATATAGTGGAACATGTGTAAAATTAACATTTGCCAATAGTGAAAAATTGGTAGGAATATGTAGTTGGAAAAGTAATAAAAAATGAGCAGGTTAAAATATTGTGGGATTTCCAAACACAGATCGATAGCCTGGTAAATTTCAATTCCAGAGGAGCTGGGTTTTTTATGCATTATTTAATTTAGGAGATTTAGGTATCTATATTCAACAACTGTGATGTAGTACATTATTTGGGCTAATCTGGGGGTACAAACAGGCAAACAGATAAACATAATGGGAGTTTTACTAGTATACAGGTAATAAAAAATGTAAAAGGACTGCTTTTTATATTTGTAAGTGTCAGGACAATTATGCAATTAATCATGATGTCTCCTTATTTCTTACCAATTCCTGCTGAGTATCAATCACTGCCAAGGACGCATTAAATAAGGAACAGGTCTTTAAACTCATAAACCAATTCTTTTCTTCTTTTGATATATAGAAATATTTTCCCTTGTATGTAATCCAGGAATCCATGCAGGATACATTTTGGCTTGCAAAGGAAGGAGAAGGCAGAGATAGTTTTTTAACTGGAAGTAAAACAAAATAGACAAAAATAGAACTCACAATTAAATACAGTTCTGACAACAAAGTTTGAATAATGAATATTTAGCTACTTCACTTACATGGAATTCTAGAATATTTTAAGGAAACCAAGTGAGTTAACCTATAAATACAGTTAATCCTCACTTTCAACTGCAATTGACCCTGACAATTCTATCACTAAGAAACACAGTGGAAAGTGAAAAATCATGGATCCAATCTGGGTCGGTTACCCAGACCAGAGGTTTTGTCTTCCGAGCTTTCACACGCGTATTGGAGTCCATCTTCAGGGAACTTCTCTCTTGCAGAGTGTGTGCTATACTGTGTGTGGTATTTATAGTGCCTGTTGTAAGTGGCTTTTTAGATGTTGATTTGGGTGTATTGATGGCTGGCTTTTAAATCACTAGCTGTCTGTTTGCTTGTGCTGCCCAGCCCTCGCCTTCTAAGTACCATATTTTTCGGAGTATAAGACGCACCTTTTCCCCCCCTAAAAGGTGGTGAAAATTTAGGTGCATTTTATACACCAAATGTAACCCTGCCCACCCACTGGCCCCCATCCTTTGGCCTCTGCCTCCCAGCAATTTGCCTCCTTGCAGCAAGCAGCAAGAAGAAACAGCTCATTTCAGCTTCAGCACAGCCAAATTAGCACAAGTTGATTGTCCGTTGGATCGGCCTCCCCACTCTCAGTTGTTTTGCGTGGGCCTCTGCTGCTTCCTGCAAAGAGGGAATCTGCTGGGAGCAGATTTTTTTTTTTTTCTTGTGCTAATCAAGCTATGCTGAAAACGAAAATGAAAGTAAAGCAGGCTATTTGCTGTTTGCTGCAACGAGGCAAAATTGCTGGGAGGCAGAGGCAGATTTCTTTTTGTTTTCCTCACCAAAAAAGGTAGGCGTGTCTTTAGGGTTGCCAGGTCTGCTTCCAAAAAATAGCGGACAAGCGGAGGGGGGGGGCTAAGTAGTAAAAAAATTTTTTAAAAAATTTACAATTAAATTATATATTTTCTTACAAACATTTTAACACGTATTAAAATAATCACTTCAAAACTTTACTTAAAATTCAAAACATCAAATATATTATAATAATATGTAAAATATTAAATTACATTTTACTTTGCTGTCGTGTGTATTTTTTATTCGACTGCGCATCTTTGATCAATTCTTTGTGTTTAAGGAATAATTCTTTAATTTCAGTACAACGTTGAGAAATATTAAAAAATATACAAAGTTCACTTCGAACTGATGGTATAAGCAGTCGGTTACGTTCGTCAGTCCACAAATTTCCCATGACGCTGAAAATTCGTTCAACGTTTGCATTTGATACCAGAATTGATGCACAATACTGGAACAGTTTCAGTAAACTCGGAGCTGGCTCTTTCTTGAAAAAGTACGTCCACTTATCAAGGGATGAATCGCCCTGCAGATGAACATAAACTTCTTCTAAGGCAGAAATTTCATCGAAGAGAGTGTCGGGTAGAAGTTCTTCTCGCCATGGTGATAATAACCAGATGTTCGTCATTTCTTCTAAAGTTGGAGGATTATTGCGATCAATTAGATTGAAACAACTTAGTGTCTCATATACTGAATCAGTGAAATTATACCACTTTTCTAGGTACGCAATGGCTCTTTGATACACGTTGATGGCTTCTTTCTTGAACTTTTGCACGGCATTCTCAGGCAAATGTTTTTTACGTAAGGCAAATAAAACTTTCATTCCAAAAAACTGCTCATCATATTTTTTTTTGCAAAGAATCACGCAGCTTACACATGATAATGTGAAGATCACATGCAAGAATTTTCTTGCTTTCCAGCTTCAGTAGGGTGTCTTGCACTATTGACATGAAGAAGTGCATGAAATATAAATACAATTCTGAAATTGTTGGTTCATCGTCCTTTGCGAGTTCATTTTCCTGATCCGAAATAAGGTTCCAGATAACCTTATGGCACTCATCAGATCCAAGAGAAATAAAATACAATTTTAGAGGTATCCAGTTTAAAAGAAGTCTTTCCACCACTTTAAACAAACTTAACCAACGTGTTGGAACATGGCGCAAAACTCCATGGAATTCTGACTCGCAAAACTTACGTACCATTTCATCATAAAGCTTTTGAATAAAAAAAATGTCCACTATTTTGTGAAAAAAAGTAGTGAACATAATGTGAAAAAAGTGGACTGTCCGCTCAAATAGTGGACACCTGGCAACCCTACGTGTCTTATAGTCTGGAGCGTCTTATACTCCGAAAAATACGGTATTTGATAGACTGGTGGTAATTCAGCATTCCTATTGACTGATGGGGTGGGGGGCTATTTCCCAGGCTTCAATCACTTCCCTGGCTGTTTTGGTGCCCGCTCATCCAACAATCTTGGCAGTTGCAAAATTGAATGTGTCCCTGTTCATTAGTGTGAGGCTACCCATGTAAGAAAATTCGATAAAGCTGAGTTCATGAACAGGAATGAATGAATGAAAGAACTAAAAATGGATTCTCCATCATACTGAATGGAACTGAAAATAAAACTGATTAAATGACTTGGAATAAAATTGAAGAGAGAGAATATCAGAAAGAGATATGGGGATTTCTTATGAAAATGATATTATATTGAATGGGATTGAAATGAATCCGACAAATGTAAGACCCATGAAAAATCATGAATAAGAACTAAATGCTGTGACAATATTGAGAAATGTAAGGCTACCTGTATCAATCTGGAAAGGTGTAGAATATGGACATAGTTTGCTTATACAGTGGTAGTCAGGGGTGAAATGTAAAATGTGTTACTACCAGTTCTGTGGGCGTGGCTTGGTGGTGGTGGGGTAATGTGACTGGGTGGCGTGGCCAACTTTTTTTTTTAATTTTTCAAAGCATTTTTTCTAATGCTTTGAAAAGCCTCTGATGATCCCAGCTGAGCCGCGTGATCATCAGAGGCTTTTTTTTCATACTTTTAAAAGCATTTTTTGTCGGAAGAGGTTGTAGAAAAAATGCTTTTAAAAGTAAAAAAAAACCCTCTGATGATCGTGCGGCTCAGCTGGGCATGGGGTGGGGGGGGCACAGGGATTTTTGCTACCGGTTCTCCGAACCACCCGCTGCCATCGCTACCGGATCAGGCAATCCGGTCCGAACCGGGAGCATTTCACCCCTGGTGGTAGTGTATCTCATTTGATGATTATGTATGTGAAGACTGCCTGATAACTGAAAAAAATGCCAATTCGGGTAGTCCTCATTTAGTGACTGCCTCAGTGTCTGTTCGGTTATAACATTGCTTAAAAAAATAACTTTATGATCAAGGAGCATCCTTATGACCTTTGCATTGTCTCTCCCTTTCAATCACATGTTTGCCATTAAGATAGTATGTATTGTCCTGTGCCTCACCCATTTTGCTTTCTCTTTTTTCCTCTTCACAAAGCAGAGAGATCACCTAAACGAGCAACCTCTTCTTGAGCTGTTTTTCTCCACAGCACAACACTTCCCTTAAAAAGGCTAAGCATGAGTTAACAGGTTCAAGCCTGCGACCTTAATCATTTCATTGGAACCCTCCATGGCTTCCTTAAATTGATAAGACCCTAATCAGTTTCACACTAAAGGTATTTATTTATTTATTTATTTATTTATTCATTCATTCATTCATTTATTCATTCATTCATTCATTCATTCATTCAACTTATATACCACCCTTCTCCACAGGGGGACTCAGGGCGGTGGACAGCCAAACTTAAAACACATATAGCACAAAAGTTAAGAAAAAACTAAAATAAATTAAATCATCGGCATTTCCAATTTAAAATCCCAGATCTGCAAAATCGAAAAGTTCCCAATTTAAAACCCAGAATCAGTAAAATCGAAAATTTAAAAACCCCCTTAAAACCATTTAAGCTAGGCCAGCTTGTTGGAATAAATAAGTCTTCAGGGCCTTTCGGAAAGCACGGAGGTCCAGGATCAGTCGTATTCCAGGAGGTAGCTCATTCCACAGGTTGGGTGCCCCCACAGAGAAAGCTCTCATCTGACTATCTGAGGTACAATGACCTCCCTTGGATCGAGACTTTCCTTTTATTTTCCCCCTAAGAGACTTTCCTTTTATTTTCCCCCTAAGTGGCTGTAGCTAGCATGCCAGGAAAAAAGCCAGCTCTAGAGCAGGGGTCTCCAACCTTGGCAACTTTACGTCTTGTGGACTTCAACTCCCAGAATTCCTCAGCCAGCGCTGGCTGAGGAATACTGGGAGTTGAAGTCCACAAGTCGTAAAGTTGCCAAGGTTGGAGACTCCTGCTCTACAGCATTCCGTGTGATGGCTATTCCCCAGTTAATGTCTGCTTACCCTCTCGTAATCACTTCCTTTCCAATTAATGTAAATACAAACATTAATTTTCTTCTTGCTGATTATTGCAGCACTGCGGCGAACATTCCAATGGGTGGGGAAATGGAGAAAAGCAGGCTGTAAAATTTGTCTTTTTACCCAGCTTACCCAGCTTGAGTCAAGTTCCAAAACCCTTCCCTGCCGTTTGGGCTCACCCAATTGTTCGGAGCCATATTCTTCTGAGGCTGTAAAACAATGGAAAACTGAAGAAAAATCTGCACAGTTGCAGTCACATGACTTTCCAGATAACATCGGAGTCTCTGGAATTAATTGCTGTCACTAAATGAGGAGTACCCGTATTGTTCTCCTATTTAAGGGGAGAGCTATGTACCAGGGAGTTAGTTTGTTAAGTGAGTCTGGGAAAGTGTCTGGCAGACTTGTGATCAAAATGGTATGAAAAGTGTCAATGCAATCAATTTGAGAAGTGCAGTATGGTTTTATGCTAGGCAGGAGACAAATAAGACAAATAGCAAATCATTTAGATAAATATAAATATGTACAAGGGACGCGGTGGCTCAGTGGCTAAGACTCCCGTTACTTGTCCCAGCTTCTGCCAACCTAGTAGTTTAAAAGCATGTAAAAAATGCAAGTAGAAAAATAGGGACCACCTTTGGTGGGAAGGTAACAGCGTTCCATGCACCTTTGACGTTTAGTCATGCCGGCCACATGACCACGGAGACGTCTACAGACATCGCTGGCTCTTTGGCTTTGAAACGGAGATGAGCACTGCCCCCTAGAGTCAGGAATGACTAGCACATATATGCGAGGGGAACCTTTACCTTTCCCTAAATATGTAAAAAGCAAGTTCACTGCACATTTGTCAATTTAGAGAAAATACATGATAAAATGATTTATGGAATATTTTGGATGAATATGGAAGGTGGTTACTGAATGCAATAAGAATTTAATATGATGGAAGTGAAACATTTATAACAATAAACAGACATTTTTGTGAATGGTTCAACATTGAGTAGGGAATAAGATAAAGATGTGTGCTAAGTGTATTACAGATAAATGTAAAAGAAATTTTGTGAGGATTTTAGAGTAAGTGTACCCAGATAAATGCCACGGAATTGGCTCAGAATCTGAATAATTGGCAGCAAATGTTACATGGAAAGTATGATGCAACAAAGAGTATGGCTCTAAAAATTGAAGTACTTGATATATTTTTCCCCATAGGGAAAATCAAGTGAATTACTGCAAGTTATACATTCAATGGCCAAAAACTAGAGCAGGTAGCTGACATTGATAGATAACGGATATAATTTTTTTTTAAATTAAAAATGGAAAATGGAGAAAGTTTAAGACTGCAAAGCTGATAAAAAGGAGGGTGAGGATATTTGGTCTGTTTCAAGGAATAAATGTCAAGAAAAGTGAAAATGGCTTGTGTGTAAGAATGTAGTTCTGTTTATCTTTGAAACTGAGTCATCTGATGGGACTCTGGAGATGTGCCTTTTCTATTATGATGCCTGCTCTGTGGAATTAGGTCCCCGACCCCCATCCTGAGATTTGACTGGCCCAGTAGTGGGATTCAAATCTCGATGCTACCGGTTCGCTATCAGTAGCGTACAGCGCTTCTGCACATGCGCAGAAGCTTCTGCACATGCTCAGAGCGTTATTGATGACGTCTGGGCGGGTGGGCGGAGCCTCCCGCCACCGCTACCAATTCATCTGAACTGGGGTGAAGCGGTAGAAACCCACCACTGGACTGGCTCCAAATTTGTTAGCTTTTAGGGAAGCTCAAAAGACCTGGCTGTTATCTTGAGCTCTGGGACCAGGATGCATCTCCTGGGAGTTGTATTAGATGTTGTGCCTCAGTTGTGTATTTTGTTATCATTTTTAGATTTTTAACTGGCTATATTGTAATTCTATTTTGATGGCTGTACGATGCATGGAGTCACACTTTTTGCAAGCTCAAGGGCTACTTAAATATCCTTTAAATCAGAGCTTTTCGAAGTTTTTCCTTCATTAGGCAAAACTGCTTATCAGAAAGTCCTTTTCATCCAATGTTGGTAAAACACTTTAAGTCAATGTAAATGTTTCAGTTGGGATTCTTTACCCACCTTCAGTCAATTTTGGGTAATTGGCCCTCTGTTTGAGAAGCTCTAAATGAATTAAATAACTAAATATGGAAGTGAGAGTTGAGTTTGTTAGGAGAAATGTAACAGTAAACTAGCTACTACTGCAAGAAAAGATCCTGCTTGGTTTAATGGTTAAGGCATCAAGCTAGAAACCAGGAGACTGGGAGCTCTAGTCTTTGACTTAGACGCAAAGCAGAGATGGGTTTCAGCAGCTTCTGACCAGTTCTGGAGAACTGGTAGCGGAAATTTTGAATAGTTCGGAGAACCGGTAAATACCACCTGACTGGCCCCGCCCCCATCTATTCTCTGCCTCCTGAGTCCCAGCTGTTCGGGAGGAAATGAGAATTTTCAAGTAACCTTACCCTGGAGTGGGGAGGGAATGGAGATTTTTCAGTATCCTTCCTCTGCCATACCCACCAAACCACACCCACGAAGCCATGCCACACCCACCAAGCCACACCCACAGAACCAGTAGTAAAAAAATTTTCAATCCCACCACTGACGCAAAGCCTAAGACTGTGAATTCAAGTCTTGACTTAGCCAAGAGAGCCAGCTAGGTGACCTTGAGCCAGCCCTTCTCCCTCTGCCTTAGAAAAGAGGCAACGGCAAACTACTTCCAAAATCTTGAAATAGGAATGCCTCATTACTTACCAGCCAATATAATTATAGTAATGATCAAAGCTGTGATTAGAACGACAGCTGCTATAATGAATTTGTTGTGTGCAATGCACCTATGTACGCGAGCTGCAAAACAGAAAACAGGAAAATATTAAGAGATGAAGTTCATGGTTTTATTGTGATTGTTTAGGATTGCAGTCACACAATATCTTACTACATCAGAGAGGCAGGCAGGCAGAAAAGGAAAAGAATTAACCACTACTAATGCCAGTATTTGCCCTTTATGGAAAGAGTCTGTACATTTACCCCAAATGACTGGCTATAATTTGTATGATGTTTTTGTGTTCTGTATCTTAGAACTGCCTCCTTCCGGCTTTGTATGCTCCAGCTGGCATAGATTGATTGATTGATTGATTGATTGATTGATTGATTGATTTATATACCGCCCTTCTCCGGAGACTCAGGGCGAATTACAATGCGATAAGCAATAGCCTTCATACTTTCGTATATACCTGCTTAGTAGGGCTTTCAAGCCCCCCAAGCGGTGTTCTTTTTATACAAAGTCAGCTTATTGCCCACACAATCCGGGTCCTTATTTTACCTACCTCGAAAGGATGGAAGGCTGAGTCAACCTTGAGCCTGGTGAGATTTGAACTTGCAGTAATTGCAGGCAGCTGGTGCTACTTAACAGCACTTTAGTCTGCTGCGTCACTGCCTTACAGTTTTACATATAAAACTGTAAGGCAGTGGAATTAGGAAAGGAATCCCAAGACATCTGGAGAGCTTTTGTTTGGAGAAGGCAGATGTGTTTGCACTTGTTGACAGTTCTGTTTGTGGTTTAACTTGCACCTGTTGAGCCAACCACAGAAAAACCTGGCCGTCTCTCATCTCCCTCCCCTTCCCTCCACAAGGAACAACAGAAAAGGCAGTCAAGAGTGCCTCCGAGGAGGACAGAAGCCCAGCTCTGGTGTCTGATGTGTGTGTGGCCTTCAGGTTTCTTTCCCCACAGAAGAAATCAAATGGATCTGGAGAGGCTAATAACCTGCATCCTTCTCGCATTTGTGGGAGACACAAAGTCAATCTCAATCCCATTGCTCTTAAATGCCCAACAGCCCTGCCAGCTGGTAACTCCTGTAAGAGTGTCAGGTCCAAGTCTGAAAATTTAATATCATGTATTAGTATACTGTGTAGTATAACTCAGTATTAAGAGTTATAATACTGTAAAATAACTCAACTTCCTCATCTGCTGCTGCAGCACTACAAGCAATTAATCAGATTGTGCTCTTTGTGACAAAGGTATCACCATCAATTCCTTTCCCCTCAGATGGGCAATCAGAACTTCCCTCTCTACCTGCAACTACCAAAGTAGAAGGGGCAGTGTTTTTGCCCTGAAAAATGAGAAATTACCAAGGTGACATGGGAATCACACCAAAGCTTCAATGTTGGCATAAAGTCGCCTTTATGTGAGAGTTTTATTTTCAAAAAGAAAAAAACAGCCTCAACTTCCTCTCATCAAAACCTGGGAGAGGGGGAGAGAATCTTGGTTTTTACATACAATAGGTTTAGCGGAGCTTTACTCACTTTGTCTTATTACATTCCCATCCCTCTCCAGGGATTACAAAGAGCCCCAGATAGGTGTTATCTGCTACAATGTCCTACCTGTCAATGAATACTTCAGCTTCAAACACAACAATACACAAACACATAATAGATACAAACTTATGATAAACCGCGCCAAACCGCGCATAAAATACGACTTCAGTAACATTTGTTAACAGTTGTTAATGCCTGGAATGCACTACCTGACTCTGTGATTTCTTCCCCAAACCCTCAAAACTTTAACTTTAGACTTGTCTACTGTAGACCTCACCCCATTCCTAAGAGGTCTTTAAGGGGCGTGCATAATAGTGGTGGGTTGCTCCCGGTTCGCACCGGTCCGCAAGAACCGGTAGTAAAAATTTGTAGTAGTTCGGAGAACCGGTAATAACATTGGCTGGCCACCCCCCCGAACCAGTCCCTGCTCGCTTACCCCACCCACCTCATCAGAGGCTTTTTTTTTTAAACTTTTAAAAGCATTTTTTCTACAACCTCTTCGGCCGAAAAAATGCTTTTAAAAGTAAAAAAAAAAAAAAAAGCCTCTGCCGATCAGGCAACTTAGCTGGGATCATCAGAGGCTTCTAAAAGCATTTTGTTTTGCAATCTCTTCAGCCAAAGAGGTTGTAGGGGGGAAAAATGCCTTTAAAAGCCTCTGGCAATCCCAGCTGAGTTGCCTGATCGGCAGAGGCTTCTAAAAGCATTTTTTTTGGCAACCTCTTAAGGTTGTAGAAAAAATGCTTTTAAAAGTTAAAAAAAAAAAAGTTGGCCATGCCTACCCAGTCACATTACCCCCACCACCACCAAGCCATACCTACAGAATCGGTAGTAAAAAATTTTAGGACCCATCCCTGGTGCATAAGTGCACCAACATGCCTACCGTCCCTGTCCTAATGTTCCCTCTTATTCGTATCCATTTCATGTATTCATAATTTTGTTTATACTTATATCTGTTATCCAATACATGCTTGGCGAAAATAAATAAAGAAATAAATAAAAATTTCTTATACCCATTGTATCAGGGTGTCCAGAAGAAGATGCAGTGGTCACCTCAGAAGTCAAAGGATCACCACATCCAGACTCTCCTTCTGCTCCTTCTTCCCCTAAAGGAAGACAAAAGACAATACAGATACTTCTATCCGGTTTTGCTATTAGGAAGACACTGACTGCCGCCAATACTCAAGAAGAGCTCCCTATCTCATGAGAGCCGATAATCTTGCAAGAGTTCAAGTGATTATATTGGGCAATGGTGCCCATGTCATATGACAATACAGTATTTCCATTGTTTGTTTGTTTTTTGGTGCATATTGGATCTCCTTGCGTTTGTACAAGCAGATATATGTAATATACATTATTTATTTATATCTCGCCATTATTACTTTTACAAATAACTCAAGGTGGTGAACATACACAATGTTCCTTATTCATCCTACAACAACAACAACCGTGTGAGTTGAGTTGGACTGAGATAGAGTGACTGTCCCAAGGTCACCTAGCTGGCTTTCATGGCTAAGGCAGAACTTCAACTCAAAGTCTCTTGCATTCCACATAGAATCTCAGGTTTGATAGTCTCTGACTTACTCAATGAGCCTCTCTCCAGATTAGAAGATCATCTGGAAGAATCTTTCAGGTCAGGGGTAAAATCCAGCAGGTTCTGACAAGTTCTGGAGAACCGGTAGTGGAAATTTTGAGTAGTTCGGAAAACCAGCAAATACCACCTCTGGCTGGTCCCAGAGTGGGGTGGGAATGGAGACTTTGCATTATCCTTCCCCCAGGAGTGGAGAGGGAATGGGGATTTTGCAGTATCCTTCCCCTGCCATGCCCACCAAGCCACACCCACAGAACCAGTAGTAAAAAAAATTGAATTTCACCACTGTTTCAGATGCTTTTCCTGATCTATCATATTTAGAATACTTGATTGTGGTTCTTACCGTAAGAACCAAGGATGACCAAAGAAAACAATTCTACCTCTCAGCTCTTCCTAATTCTAGCTTGAGTCCAGCCATTTTCAAATATTTCAGATCAAAACTTTTGCCCATCCAAGTTTGCTTTTTCAACTTGTTCCTGCCTTAGTAGTGTGATTTCACAGCTTAGAACAGAAACCAATGGTTTTAGTTATAGTATCAGTAAGTTTTCTCTGCCTTCATCAGTTGGGTAAAGAGAGATTTGAATGTCTCACCTGTAATTTCTTCTTGCATCTTCCAAACTGTCTGTGTTACAAAAAAAACAAGCAGGATTCAGATAATATAGAAATATAAGAAATTGGTATCACTCATTCCTGCACACAATATTGTTGGCATCTTATTGTAGAGAAGATACTTCCTTAAACTACTTAACCTCTTCCATATGCTGCCCTCCACTTGAATCTTTCTGACTGGAATGGCCAGAAATTAGGCAATGCAATACCCAATATATCTTTTGAGTACCAGATTGAGGAAGGCAGCTTTATATAAGAAAAATTCACATCTTGTTGTCTGGAATGTATTTTGACCTATCCATCTCAGCATTGGTTGGAGGCAGTGGTGGGATTCAGCCAGTTTGCACCGGTTTAGGAGAACCGTTCGTTAACTTTCTGAGCAGTTCGGCAAACTGGTTGTTGGAAAAAATCTCTTTTTCTCACTTTACAGTGCTAATCCTGTCAGGAAGGCATGCCTCTGTGTTGTTTCTAGCCTAATCCTTATCTTTATTATCCTGCTTAAGTATTTTCAGAAACTGCCTCTCCTATCTTGTAACAGTTAATGGTTCTTGGCAGTACGCCCAGATTAGCTGGAGCCTCCAGAGCTTCTCTGCAGCTTCTCTGAAGTTTTTTGGTTTGTTTGTTTGTTTGTTTGCTGGTACTTTGTTAGGGGCTTGACTTTTTAAAAAGCTTTTTACATAACTTGGGGGGTACTTTTGGGGTGTACTTCCAAGAGTCAGCATGCAAGCTTGACACTCTGTCTGATTTTTTGTACTGCCTTTCTGGGGGCATGTGATCTTTTCTTAAATCTGGATGATTTCCTTAGGAAATTTTGTGAAGTGAGTGAGATCTGCAAAAATACCAAATTCTGTATTTTTGTACAGGTAATTCTTGACTTACAACAGTTCATTTAGTGACCATTTAAAGTTACAATAGCACTGAAAAAAGTGACTTATGACCATTTTTCACACTTACAACCATTGCAGCATCCCCACAGTCATGAGAGGCCAGGCAAGGTGAAGCGCCCCTCGGTGTGAGTGATGTCGAGTTGGCCATGAGCACCCAGTCACATGACCACCCAATCATGCATACCCAGTTGGTCATTAGGGCAGAGAACTGGTTGTTAAATTATTTGAATCCCATCACTGGTTGGAGGACATCTCTTGGTTAAGAGAAAAATAGTAAGGTTTTTTGAAAATGAATAATCTTACTATCAAGTGCAAAGTCAGGTAAAGTGGCCATCAGAGGGAAGCCTAGATTTCAGTACAATACTACAATTAATGTTATTTTGCAAGAGAGAGAGAGAGAGAGAGGGAGGGAGGGAGGGAGAGAGAGAGAAAGAGAGAGAGAGAGACAGAGAAAGAAAGAAAGAAAGAAAGAAAGAAAAGAAAGAAAGAGAAAGAAAGAAAGAAAGAAAGAAAGAAAGAAAGAAAGAAAGAGAAAGAAAAAGAAAGAAAGAAAGAAAGAAAGAAAGAAAGAAAGAAAGAAAGAAAAAGAAAGAAAGAAAGAAAGAAAGAAAGAAAGAAAGAAAGAAAGAAAGAAACCCAAACCAAAAACCAAACAAATAGGAAAATGGTTGGGACATAAGTATGCAGAAATGTTTTCTAACTCTTTCGAGACATTCACAATTACAAAAATTATGTAAGATCATGGTAACCTAAAAATTAAAGCAAAAGCTCCTGTATTGTCTGATAGTAGTAGAGACAATTGGCTCCCTCCCTATTATGTATCAGGAACCAGGAACCAGGAACCAACAGGAACCCTAACCTCTTCCAAATGTCTACCAGGATACTCTGTGATTTGAGAGAAACAAAGAAAGCTTATAATTTGAGGAAAATTCTTGGGAGAAACACTTATTTAATGCCTTTGACACAGGTAGAAATGACAGACCAGTTAAGAGGGTCAGCCACCAATGCTTTTAGTGTATACTCCCTTCTCAACATCAGACCTGTGTATCTGGAATAAATAATGCACCCTTGAGAAGATCCAGAGAGAATGCATGAATTGTTCTCATCCATTTCTAGAAGACCTAATCCTTCATGGCAGACAACTAAATGCTTCTCAATATTTTATGAACACCAGAAGAAGAAACATTTGGTTATAGGGGAAGGCAGGAGAAGTTGGCAGATAGCCCATGATCCGGGACAAGGACAAGATCCCAATTTAATTTTTTTCCCTTGAAAAGAATTTGATTGGGCGATCCTCAAGTTCAGGCTCATTGGATATGTTTCCAGAATTATTGGACTAACATTCTAGACAGCCAGAAAAGGGTGTCCAAGGCTAAGAATTTAGCTACATTTAAAGGTTTGTAAATCCTACCCAGATTTCCATCCAAACCAGGATTGAAATCTACTTACCTTCCCTACCAGTTCGGAAGTGCACGCTCCGACTTCACATCCTATTTTTGACCCTCTGTGCATTCGCAGAAGGCTTTGCACATGAGCAGAGGGTTAAAAACCAGGAAGTAACGACGTCTGGGTGGGTGGGCAGAGCCTTGCACTGCCACCGCTAGCAGTTCACTGAACCGCGCACCTCTGCCGCTACCAGCAGGCTACTAGCAGGCTCAGCACATGCGAGCCAGACCAAACCGGCAGGATTTCACCACTGATCCAAACACATCCAAAAATCAGAGAATGTTAAACATTTCTATAAGTCAAAATTTACTTATTTATTCATTTCAAATGCTGCTCATCTCGCTAATTAAAGTGACTCTGAGCAGCTTACAATACAATAAAAGCAGAAATATTAAAATATTAAAAACATTAAAATTATCAGGAATTAGATAAAACTAGGATCCAAGTACATGAGCAGTACTAAGGTGGGATCTTCTCACTAACTCCACCAGCCACTTCCAACGTGAAGCACCTCCATTCAGAGCCTCAAGCCAATCAGCAGAGCCAGGTTTTGTGGCCCTTCCAAAAGGCCAAAAGGGTAGAGGTGGATCTCAACTCCAGAGCCAAGACGTTCCAAAGGTTATGAAGATAATACTAAGAGAAAGCTGGGGAAAACTGAGGGAGTGGCAGCAATGCCAACATCTCAGCTGTTGAAAATTGCTGATAAAGTTTTTGTAAACAGAGATAAGGGAAAAGAAAGAAGAAAGGGATAATAAGAAAGAATGCAGTCTCATTGACACAGGACTCCAGAGAGGAAAATTGACAAGAGGATGAGAGAGGTCTGGGTGGACAAAGAAGATTGAAAATGAAAATGAAGTTACAGCTGATTTTGCTTGTATTGGCAATAAGAGGTAATTAAAAAGTGATGACCAAACAAGAAAGAGAAAAGTGGAGTGAAGGAGAGAAAGCGAAAGCATATTGAAGGAAAGGGAGAAAAAAAATCCTCCTTTGAGTATTTGAGGCAAAGAATGGAAATGATTCAGAAAGGGAAGCAGGGAGAAATTGCAACAAATTCTATTTCCCCCACAGAATAAAACCATTTGCTACAGCCAACTCACCCCAGCCAACTCACTGCAGGACAACACACCAACTCGCTGCGAGACAATTTAACAATTTAGCTTAGTTATTTAAAACAATTAAAACATTATTCTATCATCCTCTTGTCAATTTTCCTCTCTCGAAAATTGTGTCCCTCCTTTTGCATCTTTCTTTGATGATTTTGTTCCATAATTTCTTTGATATTAGTATAACTCTTGTCCAGTCCCATGGCAAGTTGACTATGGCAACTTGTCTCGCGGCGAGTTGGCTGCGGCAAGTTGGCTGTGGCAAGTTGGCCGCGGCAAGTTGGCTGTAGCAAGTTAGCTGAGGTGAGTTGGCTATGGAAAGTTGGCCATGGAAAGTTGGCCATGGCAAATTGTCATAGACCAGGAGTGTCAAACTCGATTTCATTGAGGGCCGCATCAGGGTTGTGTTTGACCTCGGAGGGGGGGGCAGGGTAGACATGACCAGCTCGATGTCGGGGGCACCTGTGATGGCCCAAGTGCTCTGCCAGCAAAAATGGGCTCCCAAGTTCCGTTTCCAGCTACGACGGCCTCCTGCCAGTAAAAATGGACTGGAAACTTTTGGAAAAAGTTCAGAGAAGAGCAACTAAGATGATCAAAGGCCTGGAAACTAAAACACATGAAGAACAGCTGCAGGATTTGGGTTTGGCTAGTCTCAAAAAAAGAAGAATTAGGGTGACATGATAGCAGTATTCCAGTATTTGAGGAGCTGCCACAAAGAAGAGGGAGTCAAATTATTCTCCAAAGCACCAAAGGGGAGGACAAGAAATAATGGTTGGAAACAATCAGAGAGAAACAACCTGGAATTAAGGAGAAACTTCCTGATGATGAGAACAATTGGCTTAGGACTCGGTTACTTACGAGACCACCTTCTGCCTCCGATAACCTCCCACCGGCCAACACACTCCCACAGAGAGGGCCTCCTCAGGGTGCCGTCTGTCAGGCAATGTCGGCTGGCGACCCCCCGGGGAAGAGCCTTCTCTGTGGGGGCACCCGCCCTCTGGAATGAGCTACCCCCAGGGATACGACTAATCCCGGACCTCTGGACCTTCCGCCAGGCCCTGAAGACTTTTTTATTTCAGCAAGCCGGGCTGGGTTAAAAACCTTTTAATTGGGGAATTTTATGGGCAAGGGGTTTTAAATTGGAGAAGCCAAAGATAATTTAATTTCGTTTTAATGTATTTTAATATATTGTATTGTGTGTTTTTAATTTGCCTGTTCACCACCCCGAGTCCTTCGGGAGAGGGGGCGGTATAAAAATTTAATAAATAAATAAATAAATAAAATAAAATAAAAACAATTAGCCAGTAGAACAGCTTGCCAACAGGAATCGTGGGCACTCTGTCACCGGATGTTTTTAAGAAGAGACTACACAGTCACTTATCTGAAATGGTATAGATTCTCCTATTTGAGCAGGGGGCTGCACTAGAAGACCTCCAAGGTCCCTTCCAGCTCACTTTATTCTAATATCTATTATCACCTGGGGAAATAAAATTGGTCAAGATCTTTCTTTCTATGGCCTCTCCGCTCACTTATATCATTTAGCCCTGATAGAGTTCTTCAAGTTTTACTTATTTATTTCTCTACAAGATTTATATGACCCCACCCCTCCCTGAACTAAAACAGGGTGGCTCTGGGTTACATACAACAAAATAATCAAACATTTGCACCACCACCCCGCGAAACAATGAGTATTTAAACAAAGAATCCTAGATTGACAGTCTCAGAATGATAAGAGCCCGAATTCCCCTTGCTTACCTTGCTTTGAGGATCCTTTTAACAGACCCTTCTGGGTCCCCACAGTACCTCCACGAGATCACTTCCGTCACAGGCCCCAAAGCATTCATGCCCGCAAAGGTAAATTCTTCGCCATAGATACCAACAAAGGGAAGGTCTTCTTTAAATCCCCTATTCAGAGAACTTGCATTTCTTCCAAGACATCTGCTGATGTTTCTTGTGAACTTTGGCAGGCTGCCCTGTTGTACCTGCTACTTATCAGCTGTGATGGGGGCGGAGAGGAGAATCCTCTACTTCCTACTTTCATTTTTTTTGTTGGAAGTTTGCCAAAATATTTCTACGTACGGTTGCCAGGAGATGGTTTGGGGGGGGGGGCGCTAGGTTTTTCTTTGGAGGGTCTCAACTATGCTAGATCATTTTTTCCAACTTTTCTTTGTTGTATTTTTTTTGTTTCATTCTTCATGACAATGTTTTATCTGATAATATTATTTTTTTCTGATTTATTTATTTGGTCTTTTCTTTGGCTGTAAGTCAATCAAGTAGATAAGGCTCAGCATTCCCAGATCCTCCAATCGCTCTTCCTAGCATTTAGTTTCTAGTCTTCTTTTGAATCTATAACCTCCACCTGCTGCCATGGGCTCAGTGGTCTTATCAGTCCAGTTCCTCAAATGGGGCCACAGCCTCGGACACATGGACTGATGCCGAATGGAGAGGACTTATCATTATTCCCATGATGTGGAATGAACTGTTTGCTGAAGCCTATAATACCATTTATCTGTGGAGATTCTCGGTCTTTCAGATCACAGTTATCTCAAAGGTGATTTTTCAAAATTGGACCTTTTTTTTTCCTTGAGGAAGAAGAAAATGTTTTGCTTCTCATCTAAGAAGTTTCATCGGTTCTGGCATGTTGGTGGGGGCTATGGAGTTCTGACAGGATGTTGGTGGGTGGGGTTGGAAGGATCATATTTCTTTGCAGCCTTCTGGTCTTAGCTCTCTCCCCGAGAACACTTGACACCACTTGGGAGTTTATCTATGCCCTCCAGGCAGTGGTGGGTTTCAAATAATTCCACCACCGGTTTGCCAAAAATGTGATCGCGCACATGCGTACATGACTTCCACGCATGTGAGAATGCACAGCTTCTGCGCATGCGTGGCTTCTGCCACACAGCAAGGCTTGACCGAGCAGCCTTTTGGGGCCTGCTCCCCTCCATCTCTGCTCTCCAGGATAGCGGCTGCTTCTCTCCACACTGCTGAGAGTATCTTGTGCAATATAGCAGCTGTGAGTCGCCACTTTCCTCTAAGTCCCATCCGGAAAGTGCTGCGGCACAGAGAAGCAGCAGCCATGTTGAATATGGCCCCTGCATACACCCCACCCTCCCTGCGCATGCACGCATGCCCCCCCACATACCCCACCCCCCACGCATGCATGCGCCCCACCCCTCCCATGTATGTGCGGCAGAGACCTGATGACCAGCTGCCTGTCTGGAGGTGCGCGTGCATGCACAGTGGAGGTGAACTGGGGCGGCAGCTTACGTGCCCTCAGAGAGGGCGCTGCGTGCCATCTGTGGCATGCATGCCACAGACTCATCATCATGGCTATATACTTTCTCTAGGTATTGTATATAATACCTAGGCATTATTTATTTTATTTATTTTATTTTATTAGATTTATATACCACCCTACTCCTGCAAGACTCAGGGCGGTGAACAGCCAGATAAAACACATAAATTACAAAATTTAAAAACAGTATAAAATCTGATTAAATAATTTGGCCTGTGACAATTTAAACAACCCTAATGTTTTTAAAACAAATTTAAAATTCATCATTTGAATTAAAAAGGGAAAAGAAAAGGTTAGGCCAAGCCGGTCTGTTGAAATAGGAAAGTCTTGAGAGCGCGGCGAAAGGTGCGTAGATCCGGGATCCTCCGTATCTCTGGGGGGAGCTCGTTCCAGATAGCAGGTGCACCCACAGAGAAGGCTCTCCCCCTAGGGGCCGCCAGTCGACATTGTTTGGCCGATGGCACCCGGAGGAGCCCCTCTCTATGAGAGCATACTGGCCGGTGGGAGGCTATTGGTGGCAGCAGGCGGTCCCGTAAATAACCAGGTCCTAAGCCATGGAGCACTCTAAAGGTGGTGACCAAAACCTTGAAGCGCACCCGGAAGACCACCGGGAGCCAGTGCAGCTCACGCAGGAGAGGTGTTACATGGGAACGCCACATCGCTCCCATAACCACCCACGCGGCCGCACTCTGCACCAGTTGGAGCCTCCGGATGCTTCTCAAGGGGAGGCCCATGTAGAGAGCATTAGAGTAGTCCAGGCGGGAAGTGATGAGGGCATGAGTGACCGTGCGTAAGGAGTCCTGATCTAGAAAGGGACGCAACTGGCGGATCAGGCGAACCTGATGAAAAGTCCTCCTGGTGACGGCCGTCAAATGTTCTTCTAAAGACAGCCGTGAATCCAGGATGACGCCCAAGTTGCGAGCCCTCTCCGTGGGGGCCAACGAATCGCCCCCAATAGTCATTATGCAGAATGACAAGAACTATTTAGGCAAAATATGAAAAGAGTTGTAAAAAGTCATGAAAAGGGTTAGGCTTGGGGTTAGGGTTAACCCATCTTTATTTTAAAAAAAGATATATATGAAAATGGAAAAGAAAAAAAAGCAAAATAAAGTACAGGGCCTTCTTACTGAAAACAAACAAGAGAAAAAGACCAGTATTGACTAAAAATCTGTGGAGATTCTCAGTCATCCAGGTCATGGTTGTCCCAAAGGTGCTTTTTCAGGAGGCAATTGGACTTCCTTGTTTTTCTCTGAAGATGTTTCACTTCTCATCCAAGAAGCTTCTTCAGCTCTGACAGGACAGTGGGGAATGGAAGAATTTATATTCCTTGCAGACAGCTGGTCATTTGCATCCTTTTAGAGGGTCCTTGAAGCACTTGGAGGTTTATTTGTGTCCTCAGGGTCAACTGAGTAGTGCTCCTGGTTCCTGAAGTCTGCAATTTTTTCTCTGGAAATCCATTCCTCCTCCCACACCATTCAAAGAGTGTTCATCCCAAACTGGATAACTACACAAATTAGATAGATAAATAAATAAATAAATGGCACAATCTTGCAACAAAAAGAATTTTCCATGGCTGGCTGGAGAATTCTGGAAGTTGAATTCTGCCCATCTTAAACTAGCCAAAATCAGAAAACGCTGCTCTGGATGGTTTAAATAGGCTCCTTCTCGTCTACCATGAAAATGGAGCTTCCTTGAAGCATCCTGAGAAAGAAACAATTGACTAGTCTTTTTATGTGCTCCATTTTATGTGCTCCATCCAGAGCAGTGTTTTGAAATTTTGGCAAATTAAAGATGGGCAGAATTCAACTTCCAGAATTCTCCAGCCAGACATGGAAAATTTCTTTTTGTTCCAAGATTATGCCACTATCATTAATATAACTGCCCATCTTATTTAAGCAACTCTGGTGGTTTATCAGATTAAAAACAAACAACCCTCCCAAACATAACAATCTACTTGTGTCCAAGGATAAACTAAGGATTAATTGAGTAGTACCAATAGTAGCAGAGCTCATCTCTCCCTCCCCACCCATCCCGAATGTTTGGGGAAACAGCGAGGATTTCAATACTTTGGCAAAGGCCAACAAGGTTAAGCACATCTTATGATGTTTTTTTAAAAAAAATATTTTTATTAAACAGTTTTTTAAAAAAAAACAAAAAGAAATATTAACACTTTCTTCTTTTCAACAGTTTCGTTTCGGTAATCCATATTTATACATTTTCTCTCTCTTATCCTAGTATATCTTTTATACAAATACTTCTAATATATCATATATATATACAGGGGTGGGTTCTAACCAGCTTTACTACCGGTTCTCTTTGTGTGCGCGCTTTGCACGCGATCGCCGCGCACATGCTCGGTTCGCTCACAGGCATACCAAACTTGCGCTTCATACAAGCGCGTTGTGAATCTGCCCAGCTGATGTGTGGCAATCCGCTCTGCCGCACCTCTCAGCTGGGCAAAAAAAGCAGACGTATAAGGTCAGTATAACGCAGGGGCGGGCGGGAGGGCCCAGCTCCCGAAGACAGAGAACTGGTTCGGTGACGTCATATTGTCACCGCTACCGGCTCTCGCGAACCGGGCCGAACCGGGAGGAACCCACCACTGTATATATACCACTATAATGTATTATATTATTCTAATTGTTTTATTTACATTAGACATAAATGTGCACTCAATTTCCTTTCCACAATTTTTGTTTCTTCCTATTTGTTCTTATATTTCTACTCCTAATTCAACCGTTATTTAATCTTTCCTTATCCTTTTTTCCCTTTTCCTCCAACCATTTATTACCATCTCTCCCAGACTAGGTAGTATTCTGTTTCCTCTTTTTCTTGTATCTCCTTTGTAAGCTTACCCATTTCCGCACACTCCATGATTTTTCTAATCACATTGTCTTCTGATGGTATATTGTTATTTTTCCAGTTCTGAGCGTCAACTATTCGTGCTGCTGTAATTATGTGAATGATTAAATACCATATTTCTTTTTCATATGACCCTGAAATTATTCCCAGTAAGAAAGTTTCTGGCCTCATTTCTATGTGATGATTTATAATTTCTTCTATTTGTGTTTTAATTTTTTGCCAGTATTGTTTCGCTTTATGACAGGACCACCACATGTGATAATATGTTCCCTTTTGGTGTTTACATTTCCAACATAGTGGCTATTTAATTAGAAAGATAACAGTGGGATCCTTGGTGCTCTCTGAACTTGGTTGATTTCTTGCATACATTTCATTATTCAATCAGCTGTCTGTCTTGGTGTACTGTAATTCTCACCTTCTTAGAAGATGATGACAAGAGACATGAACTTATTACACATATAAAAACATAACGCAGTGATGAGCCTTGATAGCACAGTGGTTTGGTGCACCCTGTCATTAACACAGCTGCCTGCAATTTCTGCTGGTTCGAATCTCTCCAAGGCTCAAGGTTGACTCAGCCTTCCATCCTTTCTAAGGTAGGTGAAATGAGGACCCAGTTTGTGGGGGCAATAAGCTGACTTTGTATAAAATATACAAAAGAATGAAGGCTATTGCTTAACGCACTGTAAGCCGCCCTGAGTCTCTGGAGAAGGGCGGCATATAAATCAAATAAAAATAAAAAATAAAATAAATAAATAAATGTATCATGGATGTTACATGGAAATGTGAAATTCCCCAGAAGGTCCAGAATTGCTTTGTTAAGATAGGATCTGAAGATGGATCCTCAGATTACAACTAAAGACTATATGGCCAGTAGCCAACCTGGATGTGCCAGGAGAGACTACAAACAGGTGCTTCTGCAATGAATACTAGTCAAGCCAAGAGTTCCTCCTCTGGATGAAGTTGTGTTATCCAGTTATCCTACAACTTTCTGGCCTGCTGCAGAGAAAAAGTTTCTCCAGGGAACACACGGTGCTATCCGCCCCTTTTCCATTTATATATGCACAGAAGCCTTCTCCTCTCACTAGAAACCTGCAAAAAGGACAAGGAGTTACTATTTGCTGGACAGTGGCAATTTAGGGGAGAAATTAGCATTGCAGGAATGATCTTTACAAGATGATACCCAGATTTAGAGCATAGTTGACATCAGCCAACATTGTGCCTCCAGGGTGCACTGGATCAAATTGATTATGGAGTTTGGAGTTAGTTTTGTCTGACAAATATGTCTGGAGGAAACATGACTGGAGGGCAAATAAATACACACATGCACACACACACAAAGCAGAAAGCATCCATTTGGAGGCATATCTCATTCTTGGAAGGAGATGGATGGACTTCAACTCCCAGAATCCCCTAACCAGCATGGTTCGCTGGAGAATCCTTGAAGAGTTCTTAAAGTTGCCAAGTTTGAGAAACAGTGCCTTTTTGGAAATAAAACTGCAATGTTATGACCATCTGGGCTGCTTACAAAAAATATCAAAATTGGCAGGAGAAACATCTGCTCTTGGAGGTGGTGTATCATCTCAGCCATCTGAACTTCTCAGTCCATTACAGCTGGCCAAAAGTGCAGGGACCATCAGATGTTAGATACTATTGCCTGATTAATTCTCTTCTCCCCCCACCCTCTGCTTCCCTTTCTGTGTCTTATATTTTGGGGGAAGAAGAGTAGCCAAAAATTATCTTGTTTCTTATTATTCTTTCAGCCACTCAAGGTGAAATGTGATGCATATAAATGCTTGAATAGGTAAACAGCTCTATAAGTCCCATAAACAAATAAATAAAACATACTTACTGATTTTTAAACTCAGTGCCATTGGACCACTTCCAGGTCTGGTTAACCTCTCTTGAGAGACCAAACCAGTAATGAAACGGACGGAAAATTCCTACCCAAAAATCCTAGGAGAAAGGAAATAATATATAATAAAATCTTCATTTAACATTGGGGAAAGAAAGTTTCCGTTATTTTTGCCTGACTATTGAATGCCAAAATACATAATTTTTGTCAAATTGTTTTATTTGTACAAGATTATAAAATTAAAATTAATGTATTAATTAAATTAATGTACATACACCTGTCTTTTCAGAACTATTTTAGAGACACTGGGCTTGTCCAGCGGTGAAATCCACTTACCTTTGCTACTGGTTCGGGCGCGCTCCTGCGCGGAGATGATTAAAAACTGGGACTTAATGACATCCCGGCGGGTGGGCGGAGCCTCCCGCTCCCGGCACTACCGGTTCAGCGAGCCAGATAGAATCGGGGGGATTTCACCACTGGGCTTCTCCATTATTTTGTGGAGATATGTATACAAAAATTGGGTCTTTTAGTATCCAAAATCCACTGAAAGGAGATCTATTAAATTAATCTTTTTACTGCAATGATGTACACATATCTCTGTTTAAATTTAAAGTGCACTGCACAGCATTCAGCAGGAATATATGAGTTTGTCTTGCTCATAACGACACCCCTCCTTAAATATTTATTAATATTAATAACATCAAGATAACAAAAATGTTTATGGCAGTTTTTATGCAGATAATAAATGTATTGGATTATGTGCCACCAAGTTAATGTTGACTCTTACTGATCACATAAATTTCTCCTTCTCCAGGAGGTATTTTAGGTATTTCAATGGGGTACCAGTTGCTGCTGTAATTGATTATACATCTTGCTGGTAGTCATCCTCTTTTTCTCTTTCCTTTCACCTTCCCCAGAGTTAGAGTTAAGAGAAAGTCTTTAAGGTAACCCTCAACATATGATTGTAATCAAGCCTGCCCATTACCAGTGTATATCATAATGGTAATAAAATGGATGGGTCATGTGACTGACCCAATTTTATGACCCTTCTTGCAGTGGTCTTTAAGCAAATCTACTGCCCTGGCTGTTATGTCAATTAATGATTCGCTATGAGTCGTGGTGGTGCAGTAGTTAGAATGCAGTACTGCAGGCTACTTCTGCTGACTGCGATTTGGCAGTTCAAATCTCACCAGGTTCAAAGTTAATTCAGCCTTCCATCCTTCCGAGGTAGGTAAAATGAGGACCCAGATTGTTGGGGGCAATAGGCTGACTCTGTAAACCACTTAGAGAAGGCTGGAAAGCACTGTGAACAGGTATATAAGTCTAAGTGATATTGCTATTGGTGTGGTTTTGCCAAAAACTGGAAGTAAGTGCCATGTTTTTGCAAAATTGTCATAAAACACCTTCATGTGACCACAGGACTTTGCAAAATTGTGTTGCCAAGTGTCCTGTAGTACCTCAAAATATGAATCCTTGTAATCTTTTTCTGGTTTGGTCATAACTTCATAAATTGAAGATTACTATACATTTATGCCTGGTCACAAGGGAAAATGAATTGAAGAAGATGAGTCTGGGTTAACAATCGGAGGAAGATATAGCAATAACTTTTACACTGATAGCCAAAAATGTAAAGGATATGCATGCTTTAATAATAAAAGTCAGTAATAAAAGTTAAGGAGTAAAGTGAAATAATTGAACTAAAATTATCAAACTAATGATAACAGACAGGACAACCAGCTGTAGAACCGACAATGAAGATACTGAAATAGTGAATAGCTTTTGCCTTTTAAGGATCTACTTTCAACAAAGGAAGTACAGATCAGGAAGTGCACTGAAGACTAGAAATGGGTAGGGCAACCATGAAAGATCTGGAAGAAAATGCAATCAAGGCCAGAATTTTTTTAAAAAATCATCAAATGATTCAAAGTGCAGGTTGTGCAAAGAGGCAGAAGAAGCAGTAGATCATCTAGTCAGCCATTTTTGTTTGATAATGCAATTCATACTTGTGACTCTGAGGTGCTTGTTCTGGGAGAATGAAATGTTCTGATTTTGATTGAGCTCAATTGGCTAAGATACATCTTCAGACCTGCAAGTGTGTTATTTTAAAAGATCTGCTCTTTGACCACAGGAGTGAGTCAAAGATTACAAAACAGTGGGTGAGCCACATTTGACTTTATTAAATTTCAGGATAAACATGATGAACATCAAACCACAACAACCACAAAGGTGGGAGCCAATTAAGCTGGATCTCATGATAAGATTTTTAAAAAGGATATAAAACTGAAATTATAAGTTTTCCCTTTAACAATAGCAATAGCATTTAGACTTACATACCGCTTCACAGTGCTTTCACAGCCCTCTCTAAGTGGATTACAGAGCCAACCTATTGCCCCCAACAATCTGGGTCCTCATTTTACCCACCTTAGAAGGATGGAAGGCTGAGTCAAGGAGTCAGCAGAAGTAGCCTGCAGTACTGCATTCTAACCACCGCACCACTACGGCTTTAGGGTTGTTAAGCAAGGAGCTTGAAGGTAAACTATCATTATATATGTTGACAGTATTGAAAATTTAATATGCATGAATGGAAAGATGTTATTTCCCACAATACAAAGAAAGGATGGAAAAACTATTGGACTTGATGGACATCTTTTAAACAAAAACTTTATCCAGGGTTTTTTTTCATTTACAAATTATTTCTGGACTTCCTGCTTGAAATAGAATGGGGGGAGGAAGAAACTTTGGCTTTACATTTTGAGGATTGGATTAATCTTGTAGTTATAAAAGTGGCTTGTAGTTACTAAAAATGCAAAGAAAAAGTTGAAGTTGTAACTCTATTTAGTATTTTACTGCATTAAAAAGAATAAGAAGTCACTGCTGTTTTTTTTCTTTTCTTTTTTTTTAATCTTGCATTCCCTTTTCTCTTTTTTCTGATCTTTATTTTCATGTGTATTTTATATTAGAACAAACTCTTAATATAATTTATTGGAAGCAAAAATAACATCTGTAATAATTATCATATGCCAGTAATCTAAAATCGGTGGCAATATCAAGTTGAAAAAGTAGTTAAAAATGAGCAGATTAAAATACTGTGGGATTTCCAAATGCAAACTGATAAGGTCTTGGTTCATAACACACTAGATCTAATTGTGGTTGAAAATAAGAAAGTGTGAATAACTGATGTGGCAATACTAAGAGGTAGTAGAACAGAAAACAAAGAATCGGAGAAGATCAGAAATTGAAAGATTATGACATAAAGCAGCTGTGGTCCCAGTAATTATCGGCACACTGAATGCCATACCAAAAATCTTGGATGGCACTTAGAAAATCTGCACATTTGCACATATACTATACTGATACTTTACAACACCCTAGGCTCTTAGGAAGAACTCAATGCATATTAGGGGACTGGAGGCTAAAACACATGAAGAATGGTTGCTCGAATTGGGTATGTCTAGTTGAATGAAAATAAGGACTAGGGGAGACATGATAGCAGTGTTCCAATATCTCAGGGGTTGCCCCAAAGAAGAGGGAGTCAAGCTATTCTCCAAAGCACCTGAGGGCAGGACAAGAAGCAATGGTGGAAACTAATCAAGGAGAGAAGCAACCTAGAACTAAGGAGAAATTTTCTGACAGTTAGAACAATTAATCAGTGGAACAATTTGCCTGAAGAAGTTGTGAATGCCCCAACACTGGAAGTTTTTAAGAAGATGCTGGATAACCATTTGTCTGAAATGGTATAGGGTTTCCTGCCTAAGCAGGGGGTTGGACTAGAAGACCTCCAAGGTCCCTTCTAACTCTGTTATTCTATTCTATTCTATTCTATTCTATTCTATTCTATTCTATTCTATTCTATTCTATTCTATTCTATTCTATTCTATTCTATCCTATTCATATGACGGCCAATACCAGCAAAAGAACTGTGCCTTCACATTGTTGTGAACAGGGAATAATAATAAAAATAACTAGACAACCCTGTGACTTCTTGGGTCATCCTTTGAGAGAAAAATAGTGCAGTTTGATATGACAAAAATGAATATTAAATTTTAGGTTGACCAATTTTTTATTCCCATAATTGTTAGATGGTCCCTTCATCATCTAAGCCAGGGGTGTCAAATTCAATTTCATTGAGGAGTGCATCAGGACTGTGGTTGACCTCAAGGGGCCGGGTGGGTGTGGCTGACTGTGTGGGTGTGGCCAATTGGATGGGCGTGGCCACTTTGACACCACTACCCCAACTGCTGGCATTGGGTAGACCGGGCCAAAGCTACATTGGCCTGATCGCATTGGGTAGACCAGGATGACCCCATGGGCCAGAACTGACCACATTGTGGGCCAGATCTAGCCCGTGGGCTTTGAGTTTGATACCCCTGATCTAAGCTGAGTATATATATCATAAATAGAAAAATAATTGTAGTGGCAAATGAACTTCAATAGAGTAGAATAGAGTAGAATAGGAATAGGAATAGGAATAGGAATAGGAATAGGAATAGGAATAGGAATAGGAATAGGAATAGGAATAGGAATAGGAATAGAGTAGAGTAGAGTAGGAATAGAGTAGAGTAGAGTAGAGTAGAGTAGAACAGAACAGAACAGAACAGAACAGAACAGAACAGAACAGAACAGAACAGAACAGAATTCTTTATTGGCCAAGTTCTTCCTTATTGGACACATAAGGAATTTGTCTTTGGTGCATATACTCTCAGTGTATATAAAAGAAAAAAATACATTCATCAAGAATTATAAGATACAGCACTTAGTGATAATCATAGGTTACTAATAAGCAATCAAATCGTACTAGGAAACAAATAAAACAATATAAATCATAAAGATACAGCAACATGATTATAGTCATAAGTGGGAGGAGATAGGTAATAGGAAGGATGAGAAGAATAATAGTAATACAGTCCTAATAAACAAATAAATAAAATAAAATAAAGTAAGTAAGTAAATAAATACTGTAGATAATAATAGTAAATGTAATAGGACTGCTTTTTACATTTGTAAATGCCAGGACAACTCTGCAATTATTTATGATGTCTCCTTATTCCTTACCAATTCCTTCTGTGTATCAATCACAGCCAAGGAGGCATTAAATGAAGAACAGGTCTTTAAACTGAGAGACCAATTCCTTTCTTCTTTTGATACGTAGAAACATTTTCCTCTGTATCCAATCCAGGAATCTGGGCAGGCAACATTTTGGCTTTCAAGGAGAGGACAAGGCAGATATGTTTCTGTTTTTTTACCTGGAACTAAAACAAAAACAATTCAAACAATTAATTACAATACTGAAAAAAGTCTGAATAGTTAATATTAAGCTAACTCACTTAAACTGAAATTACAGGATTTTTTTTAAAGGCAACCAAATGAATTCATCTGTAAATAGAGGTAATCCTCACTTACCAACTGCAACCACACCTGGAACTGGCAATTGCATTGCTACAACACTGTTGCAAAGTGGGGACAAAAAATCACGTGACCCTGCCCAACTTATGACGGCAATTATTTTGTCAGTTTCAGATGCACTTGTTAAGCAAATCATGATCAGTTCTTAAGTGCAACCTTACATGACTGCGACTTGCGACTTCCGGCTCACTTCCCAATGATGTTGCTAATTAGAAGCTGGCTATCTTCTTCTTCTTCTTTCCTAGTGTATTCCCGCTTTTATGACTCTCATCCCATAACTAATTTGGGGTAGTGTTGGGGTGACTGGATGGAGCTGAGCATTTACTGGCCGGATGCCCTTTCTGACGCCATGTGGAGTTCACAGCATTTTTTTTTTTCTTTGCGCCCGGGGAGAGAAATATCTGCTGCTACTTAGGATTGAACTCACAACCTTCAGAACGGGAGGCGATTAGCTTCACCACTAGGCCACCACGACGCTCAATCGGGCTATGATGGTCACAAAAGGCAATCAGGTGACTGTGGAATGCTGTGCCTGTTGTAAATGTATGCTAGTTGCCAAGCAACAAATTGTAATCACATCAATGTGGAGCTGCTGTAATGGCTACAACCTCAAGGACTGATCATAAGTCTCCTTATTCAGAGCTGCCTTAACTGGGAACAACGGCTGAACAAGTGGTCACTAACTGAGCACTACCCATATACGCAAACATGTATATAACTTTATAGATTTGTATCCTGAATATGTAAAAGCAAGTTCATTGCACATTTGTCAATATAGAGAAAATGTATGATAAAGTGTATTATGGAGACCTAGCAAGGATCCTAGAAAGAGTGCAAAGTGTAACAGGGAGTTAATTTGTTAAGTGAGACTGGAAATCTCTGGCAGATTTCTAATTAAAGTGGTATGAAAGGTGCTAATGCAATCAATTTGAGAAGTTCATTGTGGTTTTATGCTGTACAGGAAAAAAAAAGCAGCTTTCATTCTTCAGTAAACCAATTTACATAAATATTAATATGTAAAAGCAAGCTCACTGCACATTTGTCAATATAGAGAAAATGTATGATAAAGTATAGAGTATTTTACATGAATATGTAAGATGATTCCTGAATGTAGGGCAGCCTACAATGCATTTAAAACTATTATAAAAAACATTTAAAAATTAAAAACATGAAAAACATTAAAACTCATTCACACCATTCATGGCCGGATCTCGCCAGATTGCAAGAGTAAGATCAACGGCCCCAGGCCTGCTGGAAAAGCCAGGTCTTCACCGCTTTTCGGAAGGCCAATAGGGTGGGGATGGTCCGGACCTCAGGAGGTAACTGGTTCCAGAGAGCTGAGGCAGCCACAGAGAAGGCCCTCCACCACGGGCCTGCCAGCCGGCATTGTTTAGCTGACGGGACCCGGAGGAGACCAACTCTGTGGGATCTTACCGGTCATTGGCAGTTACCCACTTTTACTCAAGTTTTGGTAATTTATCCATGTTTGGGAAGCAGTAAATGAATTAAATAACTAAATATGGAAGTGAGAGTTGAGTTTGTTAGGAGAAACATAAAAGTAGACTAGCTACTGCAAGAAGCAGCTACTGCTGCTTGGTGTAGTGGTTAAGGCATCAAGCTAGAAACCAGGAGTGTAATCTTGTCTTAGGCACAAAGCAGGGGTGAAATCCAGCAGGTTCTGACAGGTTCTGGAGAACTGGTAGCGGAAATTTTAAGCAGTTTGGAGAACCAGCAAATATCACTTCTGGCTGGCCCCAGAGTGGAATGGGATTGGAGATTTTGCAGTATCCTTTCTACAGGAGTGGGGAGGGAATGGGGATTTTGCAGTATCCTTCCCCTGCCACACCCACCAAGCCACGCCCACAGAACTGGTAGTAAAAAAAATTGGACTTCACCACTGGCACAAAACCTAAAGCTAAGTTCAAATTCAGCCGTGAAAGTTGGCTGTTCTTGTGCCGGTCCCTCTCCCTCTGCCCCAGAAAAGAGGTGAGACCAAACTACTTCCAAAACCATGAAATAGGAATGCCTCATTACTTACCAGCCAATGAAATTATAATAATGATGAAAACGACCACAACGGCTGCCGCTATAACGAATTTCTTGTCTGCAATGCGCTTACATAGAACTGAAAAACAGAAAACAGGAAAATATTAAGAGATGAAGTTCATGATTTTGTTATAATTGTTTAGGATTATAGTCACACAATGTCAGAATATTCATGACTGGAAAGACATGGTAACAAGGTCAGCCAATTGGGAACTGGGACAGACTGGAGCCAGGGCGTGTCTTAGATTGCAGCTTCTGATTCTGTGCAGAGAATTGAAACTGAAACTATTCAGAGTGAGTGTGTGTTAAGCTCTCTACTGTATTCTGTGTGTGTGAACAGGTCTGCTGATCTGAGCTGAAGAATCAACTGTTGGTATTGTAAATATACTTTATGTGTTATTATGAATATGAAGAAGTTAATGAATCCAGCTGATCCAGTTATCTGTGTGTGCTTCTGGATTTGATTTTTGCAAGAAACTCTTGATACACAATATCATACTACATCAGACAGGCAGGTAGGCAGGTAGATGAAGAAAAAATTCGTCCACTACTAATGCCAATATTTGCCCTTTATGGCAAGAGACTACATTTACCCCAAATGACTGGCTATAATTTGTATGATGTTTTTGTGTTCTGTATCTTAGAACTGCCTCCTTCCGGCTTTTAAATAAATAAATAAATACATAAATAACTTTATTGTCATTGTACATGTATACACAGTTTACCCATACAACGAAATTCACTTAACACCCAAAGACCAGGTCCAACACACATAGCAATCCCCACACACACTCCCACCCACCGCAATTCTCCACCCCTAAACCACCCAAACATCCACACAACAGACCAAGTAATACTGTCCCACAGTTCACTGATGGTGGCCCTTTAGTTCATTGTTGAGTGCAATTATAGCTCTGGGATAAAAACTATTCAGAAAACATGTGGTCCGAGTTTTAATTGTTCTGTATCTTCTGCCAGAAAGCAACAGTCCAAAAAGATTGAATGCTCCAGCTGGCATATAAAACTGTAAGGCAGTGGAATTAGGAAAGGAATCCCAAGACATCTGGAGAGTTTTGTTTGGAGAAGACAGATGTGTTTGCGCTTGTTGACGGTTCAGGTTTGTGGTTTGACTTGCACCTGTTGATCCCATCACAGATAAACCCTGAGTGTCTCTCATCTCCCCTCCCCTTTCCCTCCACAAGGAACAACAGAAGAAGGCAGACAAGAGTGCCTCCGAGGAGGTCAGAAGCCCAGCTCTGGTGTCTGATGTGTGTGGCCTTCAAGTTTCTTTCTCCACAGAAGAAATCAAGTGGATCTGGAGTGGCCAATAGTAAACACATCCTTCTCACATTTGTGAGAGACACAAACTCAATCTCATTGCTCTTGAACGCCTAACAACCCTGCCAGCTGGCAATACTTGTGAGCATGTCATGTCCAAGTCCAAAAATTTAATATCACAAATAAAGCTATAATCAGTGGTGGGATCCTGCCGGTTTAACAACCGGTTCGGTGATTGCGTGTTTCGCTCCGCACGGGTGCTCAGTTTTGACAAAACTGAACTTTCGCGTTACTTCTGAGGACTAACACAGCAATCCGCTCTGCCACGCAAATCAGCTGAGAGGATAAAGGTAAGCAAAGCGCGCAGGGGCGGGCAGACGGGCCCACCTGATCATCCGAGCGAACTGGTTGTCTCCCAGCTGATCATCAGTGCTACCATGTCGGCTGAATCCCACTCCTGGTTATAATACTGTAAAATAATACTGCCTTGAAAATGGGAGATACCAAGGTGACATGGCAATCACACCAAAGCTTCAGTGTTGGCCTAAATTGGCTTTATGAGAGGGTTTTCTTTTCAAAAAGAGAAACAGCCTCAACTTTGATTCATCAAAACCGGGGGGGGTGGGGAAGAATCCTGGTTTTTAAATCCAGTAAATTTAGCACAGCTTCATTCACTTTGTCTACTCCCCCCTTCCCCCAAAGCTTTTCAAGCTTTTCAGGGTTCAAGGGAGGTGTCTGTTTTTACCAGCATTTCTTGCATGCTTTGTATCAGAGCTTCTGGAAGAAGATGCAGTTGGCACCTCAGAAGTCAACAAATCAAAATATCCAGAATCTCCTGACCCTAAAGGAAGGCAGAAAACAATACAGATGTGGTCTAGTTTTCTTATTAGGAAGATATTGCCTCAATTACCCAACTAGTAATGTGGATAAAAGAAAGGAATCATACAGAGTCAGATATATGAGCTCTAAAGGACCCTCTCTATTCACATTATTATAAGGGGAAGACGGGCTTAGATACATGAACTCTGAGAGAACCTCTCTATTCTCATTATTATAAGATAGAAAAGTGCTTGTTGGAAATTACATTAACAAACAGTTAAACTTCATTAAGTGGTAATATATCTTCTGATGAAACCTAGATGTCACGGAAGGACAGCCATATGGAAAACATCTGAGTGACCTCACTGTGAATGACACAAAGACCTATATGTTACAAAGAGTTACTTAATCCAATAATTTTACCCAAGGACAGCAGTAACTCTCCCATTAACAACTACAAGTACTTAAGAAAAGTTGTGTAGCTAAGATAATTTTATAAACTAAAATTAATGGTTTAAGTAATTAGATGAACAAATTATCCAATGTATGTAACCATATAGGGAAAATCGGATGTATGATCTCATGTTAACCATATATGGAAAATTCATGATCTCACTGAATCCTTTGTCTTGGAAATGTATAAAAACAGAGATATCACAGTTCTTTCCTTGTTCAAAGCTTCAGGTACAAAACTGACTCTGAACCTTGCGCAATAAAACTGTCTCTGGCTGACCCAGGAATGTTGTTTGGTCTCATCATTCCACAACACTAGGGCTCCCTGATCTGGATTTCCCTTCTCTAACTCCAACTGCCAAAAGTCAGTGGCAGGATTTCTGTCCTGAATATGACATGGGAAATTCACCAAAGGTGCAATGTTGGTTTTGTGTGAGGTTTTTCTTTAAAAAGAAAGAAAGAAAGAAAGAAAGAAAGAAAGAAAGAAAGAAAGAAAGAAAGAAAGAAAGAAAGAAAGAAAGAAAGAAAGATCTCCTCAAAACAAGAGGTGAGGGAAAGAATCCCGTTTTTAGGTGTGGCCCAGCTCCAGCCATTTTGTTTCATTACTTCCCTCTTCAAAATTACAAAGGATCCCAACCAGGTGTAAAATTCTGGGAGAACTGGTAGTGGAAATTTTGAGTAGTTTGGAGAACCGGCAAATACCACCATTGGCTGGCCCCAGAGTGAGGTGGGAATGGAGATTTTGCAATATCCTTCCCCTAGGAGTGGGGAGGGAATGGGGATTTTTCAGTGTCCTTCCCCTGCCACACTCATCAAGCCACACCCACCAAGACATACCACGCCCACAAAGCCACACCCACAGAACCGGTAGTAAAAAAAAATTAATTTCACCACTGGTCCCAACCTTTATTTTTATCAGCATTTCTTTCCCTCTTTGCATCAGAGCTTCCAGAAGAAGATGCAGTTGTCACCTTAGATGTCAACAGATTACAATATCCAGAATCTCCAGAATCTCCTGATCCTAAAGGAAGGCAGAAAACAATACAAAAGAGACATGGTCCAGTTTTCTTATTAGGGCTACCTGCCTTTCCCGGTCAAAACAATTTGAACTCATATTTTAAGTAGCTGAAACCTCACAAAATCCCCAAGTCTTGCACTGCTGAATGTTCACAGGCAGAACTCAAGGTGACTGCCAAAAATCTCATGAGTGTTGATCATCTTGCAAGATTTCAGGTGATTATATTAGGGGATGGTGCCCAAGTCATATGACAAAATTGGGCCTACATCTGGGATATTTCCACAGGAGTTTTTTGGTGCACATTGGAAAATCTCCCTGTTTTTGCATAAGCAGATATATTTGTTACTGAATTCTATCTGAAACTGACACTCCACTATAGAATCCCAAGTGTGAAAGTCTCTTGACTTACTCAATGAGCCTCTTAAAGCTTAGAAGATTATCTGGAAGAGTTTTCTCAGATGCTCTTCCTGCTACTTAAATATTTCAGATTTAAAATATTTGGTTCCAGTACAACCTTGAGAACCAAGGGTGATTGAAGAAAACAATCCTACCTCTCAGTTCTCCCTAATTCTAGCTTGAGTCCAGTCATCTCCAAATTTTGCAGATCAAAACTTTTGCCCACTCGAGTTTGCTATTTCAATTTATGCCTGCCTTACTTATTGTGATTCCTCTGCTTAGAAGAGGAAACCAATGATTTTAGCCAAAAGATTAGTTACCATAGTTTTCGGAGTATAAGACCCTCCAGACTATAAGTTGCACCTACCTTTTTTGGTGAGGAAAACAAGAAAAAGAAATCTGCCTCTGCCTCCCAGCAATTTTGCCTCGTTACAGCAAACAGCCAACAGCCTGCTTTACTTTCATTTTCAGCATAACTTGATTAGCACAAGAAAAAAAATCTGCTCCCAGCAATTTACCTCCTTGCAGCAAGCAGCAGAGGCCCACACAGCAATAGGCAATGGCAATCCCTGCAGCCTGAAACAGCTGAGAGTCGGGAGGCAGATCCAACCGACAACTTGTGCTAATTAGGCTTTGCTGAAGCTGAAATGGGCTGTTTCTTCTTGCTGCTCGCTGCAAGGAGGTAAATTGCTGGGAGGCAGAGGCCAAAGGGTAGGGGCCAGTGGGTGGGCGGGGCTACATTCGGTGTATAAGACACACCCAAATTTTCACCCGTTTTAGGGGGAAAAAAGGTGCATCTTATACTCTGAAAAATACGGTAAGTTTTTCTCTAATTTTGTCCTGCTTTCTTTACTTCTCAGCTAGTGGAAGAAAAACCTGAATCCCTCACCTTTAATTTCTCCTTGCATCTTCCAAGACATAATTGTCTTTGTTACAAAAAGAAAAAATAAATCAAAATTCAGGCTGCCTGGAAAGAAAAGAAATTGGTATTACTCATTGCTGCACAGAATATCACTGACATATTATTGTGGAGAATATACTTTCTTCTTCAATGTGCTGTAGGTTCGCCATCATGGTTCTAGAGTCTCAACAACTTTTTTGTATAGTGGTGACAGAACTGTGGGCAGTATTCCAAGAGTGGCCTCACAAGTGCTATATAAAGCAGTATTATCACCTCTCATGATCTTGATGCTATCCCTCTGTTGATGCAGTCCAGAACTGCATTGCCTTTTTTTTTGGCAGCTGCAACACATTGTTGGCTCATACAAAAGTGGTGGTCCACCAGAGCACCTAGATCTCTCTCACAATTACTACTGTCGAGCCAGGTAACACTTATTGTGTACCTATGCATTTGAATTTTCCTGCCTAAATGCAGGATCTTAGTTTTCTCATGGCTGAATTTAATCTGGATATGGCCCAGTACTCAAATCTGTCAAGTTCCTCATGAATCGTGAGTCTATTTTCCAAAAAGTTAGCAATTCCCCCAGCTTGGTGTCATCTTAGTGTCATAAGGAGCCGAGGTGGCGCAGTGGTTAGAGTGCAGTACTGCTGCTACTTCAGCTGACTGCTAGTTCAGCAGATCAGTGGATCAAATCTCACCGGCTCAAGGTTGACTCAGCCTTCCATCCTTCCGAGGTGGGTAAAATGAGGACCCAGATTGCTGGGGACAATATGCTATTTAGTATACTGTCTTTGGTGTAAGCCACCCAGAGTCCTCAGAGAGTGGGCAGCATAGAAATATGAATAATAATAATAAAAAAAAAATCTGCAAATCTGATGAGTTCCCCTTCTATCCTCTCATCTAAATCATTGATGAAGAGATTGAAGAGTACTGTACCTAAGACCAAATCTTAAGGTACCCCACAGCATGTTTCACTCCATGTAGATCAGGGGTGGATTCTACTTACCTTTACTACCAGTTTGCAGCAGGGCCGCGCGCTCTTCTGTGCATGGGCAGAAGCATTTTGATGTTGTCGGGGTCAGTGGGTGGAGCCTCCCGCCGGTTTTACTACCAGTTCTATAGAACCGGTGCAAACCGGGGGCAACCCACCACTGATGTAGGTGTAGTTTCATTAAGGACCACATGTTGGAATAAGTTGTTCAGCTAATTGAAGATCCAAAATGTAGTACCCACATTTTTCTATCTTACCAAGAAGTAGGTTGTTGTATACTTTAATCAATGCCTTTCTGAGATCCAAATATACTATGTCCACAATATTCCACTAGTCCATTTATTTAGTCACTTTATCAAAGAAGGATATGGGTTTGTCTGGCATGACCTGTTTTTAATAAACCCATTCTGGCTTCTAATAATCACCTTGCTCATTCTTGATTCTCTACTTGATTAACTTGATGACCAACAAAAAAAAAGGGGGGGGAGAACTAATAAAGTACACCTACTTACCACACATTTAACGGGAAACTTGTGCCTGTTTCTCCGACATTAATCTTTGCATTCCTGGCTGGAGAGTGCTTACTGACTATCTCTTCTCCCTATCTCTCTCCTTACTGCTTGTCTCACAGAATCCTCTCCTCTTCTCCCTCTCTCTTTTTTTCCCGTTTTCTTTCTCTCCCTTTCCCGCCAAATCCTTCTCCTTTTATATCCTCTCCACTCTACCCCCTCTTCCTCCTTTTCTCTTCAGTTCAGGTTTAGCTCAACTCCTCCCCCAAGGCTACGCACTTTGTCACTTTGTCTCTTTCTCCGCTCCCTTCTCTTTCCCGCCAAAACCTCCTTTTTTTATATCCTCTCCATTCTACCCCCCTCTTCCTCCTTTTCTCTTCAGTTCAGGTTTAGCTCAACTCATCCCCCAAGGCTGCGCACTTTGTCACTTTGTCTCTTTCTCCGCTCCCTTCTCTTTCCCGCCAAAACCTCCTTTTTTTATATCCTCTCCATTCTACCCCCCTCTTCCTCCTTTTCTCTTCAGTTCAGGTTTAGCTCAACTCATCCCCCAAGGCTGCGCACTTTGTCACTTTGTCTCTTTCTCCGCTCCCTTCTCTTTCCCGCCAAAACCTCCTTTTTTTATATCCTCTCCATTCTACCCCCCTCTTCCTCCTTTTCTCTTCAGTTCAGGTTTAGCTCAACTCATCCCCCAAGGCTGCGCACTTTGTCACTTTGTCTCTTTCTGCACTCCCTTCTCTTTTCCACCAAAACCTCCTTTTTTTATATCCTCTCCACTCTACCCCCTCTTCCTCCTTTTCTCTTCAGTTCAGGTTTAGTTCAACTCCTCCCCCAAGGCTGTGCATTTTGTTTCTTTCTCCGCTCCCTTCTCTTTCCCGCCAAAACCTCCTTTTTTTATATCCTCTCCACTCTACCCCCTCTTCCTCCTTTTCTCTTCAGTTCAGGTTTAGCTCAACTCCTCCCCCAAGGCTGCGCACTTTGTCCCTTTCTCCGCTCCCTTTTCTTTCCCGCCAAAACCTTTTTTATATCCTCTCCACTCTACCCTCTCTTCCTCTTTTTCTCTTCAGTTCAGGTTTAGCTCAACTCCTCCCCCAAGGCTGCACACTTTGTCTCTTTCTCTGCTCCCTTTTCTTTCCCTCCAAAACCTCTTCCTCCTTTTCTCTTTGGTGCATTCCCATTCTGTCTGGTTGCTGCCAACACCTGGGAGGGTGCAGCCTCTAAGTACCACACCTGCCAAGAAACAATACCAAATGTGTACTAAGGGATTAGAAACACTGAAACAATATTTGGACTCTAATTTGTAAACGGGAGTCATATGACTCTCCCAGTCTCCTGCCTTGGCTCCCATCTTTTTCATATTCAAGAAGCAAGATCTCAGTGGGCCTAATAATAGTGGGGACCCCCTGCTGAGAGTGGTCCATAATTACAAAGCTTTGAACTCAGTGACCGTAAGCAACCACTATACATTGCTGTTAATTGCAGGCCTCTTAGATAGACTGTAGAAAGAAAGCATTTTTATGAGACTGGATGTCGGCAATGCTTAGAACCTCATTAGGATCAAAGAGGGCCATGAATATTTAACCAGATAAGGCAAATTTGAACACACAGTTGTCACCTACAGGCTCATTAACACAGGGGCCATATTTTTCAGCATTATGAACCAAGTACCAAGTACAAAGAGCCTTGGTAGTACAGTGGTCTAAAACACCCTGTTATTAAGACCAGCTGTCTGCAATTACTGCAGGTTCGAATCTCGCCAGGCTCAAGGTTGACTCAGCCTTCCATCCTTTCTAAGGTAGGTAAATTGAGGACCCAGTTTGTGGGGGCAATAAGCTGACTTTGTATAAATATACAAAAGGATGAAGGCTATTGCTTAGCGCATTGTAAGCCGCCTTGAGTCTCCGGAGAAGGGCGGCATATAAATCAAAATTAAAAAAAACAAAAAACAAGTACCATGTTTTCCTGAAAATATGACCTACCCCAAAAATAAGCCCTAGCCCAATTTTCACACCTGTGCTGAATATAAGCCTTACCCCTAAAGTAAGCCCAACTTAAGAGCCTATGCAGCCACCCAGCCACCCATTCTGTCTGGTTGCTGCCGACACGAGGGGAGGTTGTGCTGCGGCCACTAAGTGAGGCAGGGGGTGGGGTAGAGCATGAAACAAGGTGGGGTGTGTGTGGAGGATGAAGCTTCTTGTCCTTGCTCACCGCTGCAATGAAGCAGTAGGCTGAGCAATGCACCGGTGCCACAGCCACTAAACACGGCAGCGTGGGGGAGGGAGAACAAAGTCCCAACAGTATCCTTGGCTGCCTGTACTGCAGAGCCGTGATGCTGGTAGAGTGAGGTGGCGGCAGCTGGAGCAGCCCCTTCTCTGTGTCATCCAGCACCGGCGGCCCGCGGGGCACCTCCTGCCACCACTTGCATTCCACCACCCATTGCCTGGAGCCCTTGAGGGGTTTGCCCTGCCGCCTGCTTTTCAACTCCTGCCCAGCTCCCTTTGCTTCCCCAACCTTCTTTCCAGCTGTGTTCTCTGCTGCTGCCCCATGCAGGGCAACACAAGAAGACTGTGGGACTACCAATTAAAAAAAAAAAGTTCAATCAGACCTTACAACAGAAATATAAGGCCGGGTCTTATTTCCAGGGAAACACAGTATTCCCAAACTTCACAGATAAATTTGTGGTGCTCTATCTGGTTACATTTTTGAATACTCTGAGAACAAGGCTCAGTACACAGACCATATGCTGTTATCCATAGACTAAAAGATAACCATAGTTTTGCCAAGCCAGAAAAATGTGCCTTTGACCTGCAACAACTAGACTTCTTGGGTTACCTTATTTTCACAAAAGGCATCCAGATGAACCCCCACAAGGTACAAAACATTCAGTGCTTCCTGGGCTTTGCTAATTTTTACAGGAAATTTATACCCCGTTTTGCTTGTGAAGCCAAGCCACTCACCCAACTGACTAAGAAAGGGGTTAAATTTGCTTGGACTCCTACATACCAAACAGCATTCAAAGTCTTAAATCAGGCTTTTGCCCACTAGCCCCTCCTTCAGCACCAAGACACATGGAAGATACAGATCAGTGGTGGGTTGCCCCCAGTTCGCACCGGTTCTATAGAACCAGTAGTAAAACCGGTGGGAGGCTCCGTCCACTGACCCTGACGTCATCAAAATGCTTCTGTGCATGCGCAGAAACTTTTGTGCTTGCGCAGAAGAGAGCGCGCACGCGCGAGCAAAGCAAGCGCGCACACGTGGCCCTGTTGCAAACCGGTAACACAATGGGCCTTCTGCATCTGGCCTCCTGAACAGGGTAGGAGAGGAACAATCTAAATGTTGTTTTTGAGTTTCCACAACCACCACCTGGTTTGCCAGCTCCTTCGGATGAGGGAGTGGTGGATTCGTTTGAAACTGCTTCCCTTCTGCCCCAAGAACTTGGACTTTGAAAACACAGTGCAGGAGGGGGAAAAGCAGCACAGAACAGCTCATGGAAGGGGAGAAGGGCCAAGAATTGGTTGATGTAGAAGATGTAAGAGATGACTAGGCTGAGCCTGAGGGAGGAGTCAAATGCATCATCAGTCTTGAGTCCCTTCACGCCCACAAGAGTTGTCCAGCCCACCTTGAATTCCATTGGTTCTTATCTACCGCCAATTTGCTTCGGCTGTTAGTAATTCAAATTCTTGTAGAGAGCTTAAGGTTGTAATAAACCTTTACATTCATTTAAATTGCCTGTGTTTCCTGATTTCCTCACGCTTGACAATGGCTATGCTGAAAAACAATAATCTGAAACAAAGCTGGTGCTGTTTCTACCAAAAATCCGTCTCTGCATAAACAGTCTCTTAGTGGCTTCCCACTTAAGCAGCCTTGAAATAACTGTAACTATAACAGAAACAACTATAACAATGTCTCAAATTTACAACATTAAAATGGCTGGTACAGAATGCAGCCGCGCGGGTTGTGATGGGAGAATCCCGATACTCTCATGTAGCACCTCTCCTGTGAGGCTTGCATTGGTTGCCGATTGCCCTCCGGGTGAGATTCAAGGTGCTGGTAATGACCTATAAAGCTCTACATGGCTTAGGCCCAGGATACTTGGCGGACCATCTGCAACCAGCAACAGCTTCCCATCGCCCAATGTGTTCCCACAGGGAGGGCCTGCTCTGGGTACCGTCAGCTAGACAATGTCGGCTGGCGGCCCCCAGGGATGGAGCTTTCTCTGTGGGCATGCCCACACTTTGGAATCAACTCCCCCCGGGACTCTGGCTGGCTCCTGACCTCCGTACCTTCCGCCGTGAATTAAAAACATGGCTTTTCGCAGCACCTAGCCTGGACTGAGGGGGTTTCAATTATTTTAATGGGTTTTAATATTTGTTTACGTATGTTTTTGATGTTTTTATTGGTTTGTTTTAATTGTTGTGAGCCACCCTGAGTCCTATGGAGATAGGACAGCATATAAATTATATTAAATAATAAATAAATAAATAAATAAATAAATAAATAAATAAATAAATAAATAAATAAATAAAGTATGGCTTCAACTCCTAGAATTCTCCATACTTAAATCTTTCAAGGTTAAGAAATACTGATCTAGGGTGCCCATTTTTAGTCTTCCATCTCCTGGACATGCCAAATTTGTGAAGTGACTGTTTTGGTTTCATGCAATCAATTTATGTTAGTGAATTATTTAATGAGAAAGTACTTGGCCTTTTGCTGTTTGGTGCAAAAGGTAATGTACTTACAGCACTCCAATGCTTCTTATCTCAAAGCTATTCCCCCTTTTTTTTAAAAAAAATATTTTATTATAACGCAATATGACAAACACATAACATACAACATATAAATATATCCTCTTTTTTAAAACAATGTTTCTTAGTGGTCTTCTTTCCGTTTTGTACCTTTCCCCCCATATCTCTCTTACGATTTCATTTTCTTCATTGTCTCTTTTTCTTTGGTTACATTGTATTTTCTAACACTAATAGCCTTAATTTTATACATTTCTATATATTTGTTATATACATATTTTACATTTTTAGATTCTCCCCTGAATTTATTGTTCTTTATTTCTAGTCTCAAGCCATTCGTACCATTTGTTCCAAATTATGTACTAATCTTTCTCTTCTTTCTCTTTAATTTTTTTTGTTAATTTGTCCATCTCGGCACATTCTATCACTTTTTCATTCCCCCTCTTTTTTTAATAGATTTTTATTATGACTTCCATGTGCTATCTTATTTACCTTTCTCTGGCTTGAACAGAGCTCTGTTCAATAACAGCTTTGTTTCTATTCAGAGAATTAAATTTAGTAAAGATCTCTTCACTCCCTATTTAATATCGTTTAGTTAGTAGAGTTAAAGAACCCTAATAGAGTTCTCCAAGTTTTACTTATTTGTCTTTCTGCAAGTTTTATAATCCTTCCCCACCCCCAACTAAAACAGTGTGATTCTGGGTGATATACAGCATTTAAAAAAAATCAAATACTAATACACCCCCCCACCCTCAACCATGAGAAACAAAAAATCCTAGCTTGAGAGGCTCAGAATGATAAGAGCCAAAATTCTCCCTTACCTTGCTCTGAAGATCTTTTTTACAGTCCTTCTGAGTCCCCTCAGTACCTCCACGAGATCACACGCCCAAGAACATTCACGCTAGGAAGGGCAAATTCCTTGTCATCGGTGCCGACAGAGGGAAGGTGTCTTTCATTAAACCTTCATTTGGACAGCTTGCCTTTCTTCCAAGTCAGCTACTATTGCTCTGTGACAATTGTCAGGCTCTCAGAGAATCAAAGGACCAGGCTGCCGGTCAGAATGGCAGCTCAAGCCTGCCTATACAAAAGAACCTAATGTTCAGTATGAAATTGGCGCAAACAAATTGGCACCAAGAGGAGTTGGATTTTAGACCCTTTATGGAAATATGCCAACTCTCGGCTGATGAAACAGCTTCACCCACAGCTGTCCTTGCTCTTCTCCTGCTACCATGGGAAATTTCCTACTTTGTATTTTCAGATTTTTTACTGAAAGTTTCCAAAATATTCCTAAGAGATCTTCTCTTGCTGGGAGATAGTTTGGGGGCTTATCTTTTATTTTGGAGGATCACAACAATTCTAGATCCATTCTTCCAATCTTACGTTGCAATTACTTCTTTTAGTCTTCATGCATCTGTTTTTATGCAACTGATTTCTCCGATCTCAACAACACTGAACAAGTCAGAGCATGGGTATGGAACGTTACAAACATTTGCTGGACTGTCCCTCCTCTTCCACATTGCAGCTATCTACTATCCACGAATTTTTTTCACAACAGCAGTGAGGGCACTGTTGCCATACGTTTCATTTAAATGAAGAACTTTGCAGCCTGTTTTCCTTGCTTTTCTTTTCCGTTTTATTTCTGTTTGCCGTCCCCCCTTTATGTTGGCTCATTGCAAATCTAGTAAGAATTCCCAGCAGCAGGTCCTCAAATTGTTTAGCATGAAGATCGAAGAGGCCGTTTCCTGAAAAGTTTGGAGTCTTTCAGGGATGTCTGAAACCTGTAATGAAAGAAAATAAGCAGGATGATTGCGCCAGTGGGATTGGCCACCCCTTGCCATTTTTTGACCTTGCCCGCAGCTACTCCAAGAGTCTTCAGTTTAGTGCAGCCTTAGGATGGACACATGGAAGATACCACTAGCCAGGCCTTGCATGGCATTCAGGGAGAATGAAAATGATTGCTCCCACTCAGTGGTGAAATCCAAATATTTGTATTACCAGTTCTGTGGGTGTGGCTTGGTGGGCATGGTGTGGCTTGGTGGGCGTGGCAGAGGAAGGATACTACAAAATCCCCATTCCCACCCCACTCCTGGGGGAAGGATATTGTAAAATCTCCATTCCCACCCCACTCTGGGACCAGCCAGTGGTGGTATTTGCCAGTTCTCCGAACTGCTCAAAATTTCCACTACCAATTCTCCAGAATCTGTCAGAACCTGCTGGATTTCACCCCTGCTCCCACTCAAATGAAATGGTATTGCTCGTAAAAAAAATGCAAGGAAAATATTAACTGCCATTTCCTGACTTGCCTTGAAGACAGAGGTGGTTAAGAGATAAAAGACACCGGCAGTTGGTTATATTGCTTGCTTTACCTTTGCACATTCATTCTGGTAAGAGGCAAATGCATGCAAGATGCCAGATGTCCAAATATGAAAAATAGGGTCAATATTGGAGACTAGTGATATATAGTCAATCACAGAATCACAGAGTGGGAAAGGTCCTTGAAGGTTTTCTAATCCAATCTTCTGCCCAAGGCAGGAGTCCAATCTAGAATAAATAGTTGTCCGGTCTTTTTTAAAACTCGCCAGTAATAGAATACACACAACTCAAATAATCAAATACTAAGCAGCTGACTTATTATGGGGAAAATATAATGCTGATGTGCAATGCAATTAAAGAAGAAGTAGTAACGTTTTATAGGATTTTAACACATTGTTCAGTTTAATAATAGGGGTTTGGTTTTACAAGGGCGTTGTTGGAGAGAAATGTTCTGGAAAGTCAGAGTGTTCAGCTATATAGGAAAGCAGATTCCTATGATAGGAAGCCCAAGAAAAAAAGGTGAGTGCTGGTGAAAGGAAACTCATTTCACAGGGGAACAGAATCAGCCATCTTGTAGACCAGACATTCAATCTAGGAAGGTATGTTGTCTCCCTGGAACAAAAATCAAAGATATGGCTGAGAATCTAACCAAAATAATCAAGCTCACAGATTACTATCCCTTTTTTCTCCTTTATGTGGGAATGAACATGACAAAGAACCTGAAAACAATATCAAGAGACTATGAGCAACTTGGCAAGAAAGTTAAGGGGCAGAGAACAGAGAAGAAATAACAGAGATGGTTGAAGCTGCAGGAACTTTGGGGGAGAGTGACCATGACATACTGGAATTCAATATAATGTCGACACAAGCAATAGAACATAGTCAAACCAATATTTTAGACTTTAAAAGAGCTGATTTCAACGAACTTAGAGAGAGCTTGGGAAGGAAACCATGAATGAAAAACTTAAATGGGAAAATAACCCAATAAGCTTGGGAAACTCTACAAAAACATTATTATAAAAACCCAGTCCAGCACAATAACACTGAAAAAGAAAAATGAGAAATCCAAGAAGAAACCAGCATGGCTGTACAAAGAACTCTCTGATAAACTGAAAGACAAAAAAGGATAAGTATAAAAAATGGAAAGAGGACACATAACTAAGGCAGAATACCAGCATACAGCCCAAATCTGCAAAGATGCAATTAGGAAAGCTAAGGCTCAGAATGAACTAAGATTTGCAACAAATGTCAAAAATAATTTTAAAAGTTTCTTTCAACATATTTAAAAAAAGACAAAAGTAAAGGAAACAATTGGTGCACTAATGGAAGATGATGACAAGGAAGTGACAGGCAGCAGGAAGAAAGCAGAGCTGCTTAATTACTTCTTTCTACATCTGTTTTCACGCAAAAAGAAAAATAGCACAGGGCTACCAAAAACAGAAGTGTAAAAGACAGATTAGGAACCCAAATTAAAATAGGTAAACACTTGTCCACTCTAGAAACTTCAAATCACCAGCTCCTGATGGATTATATCCCAACGTTCTGTAGGAGCTGGCTGATGTGATCTCAAAACCATTGAACTATATCTTCCAAGGATCCTGGAGCACCAGGAAACTACCAAGGGACTGGAAAAGAGCTAATGTGCTTCTCATCCTCAAAAAAATGAAACAAATAGATCCAGGAAACTGTAGACCAGGGGTGAAATGTAAAATGTGTTACTACCGGTTCTGTGGGTGTGGCTTGGTGGGGGGGAAGGGTAATATGACTGGGTGGGCATGGCCAACTGTTTTTTTTAACTTTTCAAAGCCTCTGCCGATCAGGCAACTCAGCTGGGATCGTCAGAGACTTTTCAAAGCATTTTTTTTACCACCTCTTCGGCCAAGAGGTTGCAGAAAAAAATGCTTTGAAAAGCCTCTGAGGATCCCAGCTGAGCCGCGCGATCATCAGAGGCTTTTTTTTTTTTTCACTTTTAAAAGCATTTTTTCGTTGGAAGAGGTTTTAGAAAAAATGCTTTTAAAAGTAAAAAAAAAAAGTCTCTGATGATCATGCGACTCAGCTGAGCATGATGGGGGGGAGGGGGCGCAGGGATTTTTGCTACCGGTTCTCTGAACCACCCGCCACCATCGCTACCGGATCAGGCGATCCGGTCCAAACCGGGAGCATTTCACCCCTGCTGTAGACCAATCAGCCTGACATCAATACCTGGGAAGATCCTGGAAAAGATAATCAAGCAACTGATTTGTGAACCTAGAAGCAAACAAAGCTGAAACCAAAAGTCAATGTGAGGTTGTCAAAAACAGATCATGCCAAACAAATCTTATTTCATTCTTTGACAAAGTGATGAATTAGTGGACCAGAGAAACGCTGCAGATATAGTATACTTGGATTTCAGTAAAGCTTTGACAAACTAGACCACAACCTATTTTTTTGGTAAGTTAGAAAAATGTAGGATAGACAGCATTACCACCAGATGGATTTGTAACTGGCTGATAAACCACACCCAATGAGTACTCCTTAATGGAACTACATCTACATGGATGAAAATAAGCACGGGGTACTGCAAGGTTCTGTTTTAGGCCGAGTACTCTTCAATATCTTCATAAACAATTTAGATGAGGGAATAGAAGGGGAATTCAAATACCAAGTCGGCAGGAATAGATGGATCTTGATGGACTTGAACACTGAGACCTATCTATCAAAATGCAATTCAATGTAGAGAAAAGTAAAGGCCCACACTTAGGGGAGAAAAACCAGATGTACAGATACAAATTAGGTAAAGCCTGACTCAATAGCAGTAACTGTGAGAGGGATCTTGGAGTCCTGGTAGACAACCACTTAAATCTGAGCCAACAGTGTGCTGCAGCCACCAAAAAAGGCCAATGGAATCCTAGGCTGCGTTAACAAAGGGATAAAACCAAGAACATGTGAAGTGTTACTACCATTTTATAAGGTCTTGGTAAAACTACACTTGGAATACTGCACCCAGTTTAGTTACCATATTATAAAAAAGATGTTGAGACTCTGGAAAGGGTGCAGAGAAGAAAATTAAGATGATTAGGGAGCCAGAGGCTAAAAGGTATGAAGACCGGTTGCAGGAATTGAAAAGAATTCGGCATGACATGATAGCAGTGTTTCAATATTTGAGGGGCTGCCACAAAGAAGAGGGGACAACTTATTTTTCAAAGCACCAGAAAGCAAGAAAAAAAGCAATGGATGGAAATTGATCAAGGAGAGAAGCAACCTAAAACTAAGGAGAAATTTCCTGACAGTGAGAACAATCAACCAGTGGAACAGCTTTGCCTTCAGAAATTGTGGGAGCTCCATCACTGGGAGCTTTTAAGAAGAGATTGGACATCCATTTGTCTGAAATGGTATGGAGTCTCCTGCTTGAGCAGAGGGTTGGACTGGAAGACCTCCAAGATTCCTTGCAACTGTGATGAGGTTGATGAACACCCGCTCCCAATCCTGCCCTGCCAGATCCCCAAAGGCTCCCCATTTTATTCCACATGTTCCTCCTCCATCCCTCACAATTCCTCACTTACCTTCTGGAAATCTGCAGAACTCAGGAGGCAGGGGAAGGGAAGGAGAGCAAGAACCCATGTACCAGCGGCATTTGTTTGTTCTCAGTGATCTGCTGGACTAGTAGGAAGTAGCTCCTCCCCCACCCCCTCCCTCTGCCTCTTTATCTCTTAGCTCTTTATTGTTCGTTCTCCATTTGGGCAGAGCTAAACCAGATTTTAAAATGTGCTTTTCTGGCCTTGCCCACCAGGTGTTCCACAAACAACTCTGCACAGCCCTGAAAATAATCATCTGAGTCACCCTTCCCTAAAATAGAGCAGATGACCCCCTAACTCAGCAAATGCAATAAAGGCAGAGAAATAAAGGCATTTCACCACCAAGATAGGCCTCGATAGCAGCTCTAACCTGTTCAGTTGCACTCATCCCTTGTTTTCCTCTAGCAGTGCTCCAGACATCTTTTGGTCCTTCCCTTTCACAGAGACTATTCAGAGTGATGGGCCGAGTGGTGTGATGGCCTAGAGGTGGAGCTCTCGCCTCACAATCAGGAAACTGTGAGTTCGATCCTAGGTAGAGGCAGATATTGTTCTCTCTGGGCACAATGAGACTATATCTGCCGAACAAAGCTCCGCATTGGCGACAGGAAGGGCATCCAGCCAGTAAACACTCAGCTCCATTCAGTTGCCTATTCACCCCACAAAAGATTATGGGGTCATTAAAAGAAGATGAGGGTGACTGAGAGTGATGGGCCAAGACAAGATGCACAGGCATGATCCTGTCCAGGGCTTTGGCCACTTTCTTGTTGCAGACTACAAACAGAACCTCCAATGTAGAAGAGTTTCTAGGATATCTCCCTTTGGAATCCAAGTGGGTCCATCCATTGCAAGAGTGGACCATTTGAATAGAGCCTGCCTCCCTGCAGAGGAGGTTAGCATGAACAAATCTCAAGAGGCAATGGGGCATGGTCTGACCATGACAGAGAGGATAGTGACAGATCCCTCATCAGATCACATTCTCAATGTTCCAACAAGATCATATCTGTAGTATTAGCACTGACCCCAAATGGAGTGATGGATGACTTGGGCTAGATGCATGGCAGCCATGAACTGAGTCACTTCCAAGGCCCATCCCCAGGGACAGGAGTTTGAATTCTCCAGGATCATAAGCCAGGAGAACTACACCGCCAACCCTGAGATGGCCACCAGTAGCTCAGCCAGGAAGGTTATTACACAGCAGAGAGTCTAGTACAATAGCAACGATCCCTACTGATCCTACGACCCCAGCTTCATAGCCAGAAACCTGAGGAACATTGCCCCTGAATGCCAAAAGAGATTCCTGGATAGCAACTGTTACCTCCCCTACCCACATAGGGTCATGGCTGATGCCAAACCCTAAACCCGACTGGACTGGATCTCCATGAGGAGACACCCCCCACCCCCACCCTAGTGTCAGCCAGGTCTCAGTGATGCACATCAGATTAGCTTGATCCTCCCTAATGAGTTCACTAATAAGGGGAGAAGTTCTTTTTATTAACTGGCCTGGCATTTCAACAGCAGCAGTCCAGACATCTTTTGAGGTCTCCATCATCCTTCTGTTGATCAGGGTCTGGCTCAGAGGGCTCGAGCACACCACTGATATTAAACACTGGGTGTGTCTTCTTCTGTAATAACCTGCTCTCCAGCTCCCATTGAACTGATCCATGCCTGTCACCACTGAAATATATTGTCCTGCCCTGGGTCCCTCCACTATGAGCCAGGGGCCGCCATTTTACTGTCACAGTCTTTCTTTCTTTATTTTGATTTGTATACCGCCCTTCTCCAGCAGGACTCAGGGCGGTGAACAGCCGAGATAAAACAGAGCATACAAATTTTAAAAAACAGTTTAAAAGGTAATTAAATGATTTCGGCCCACAATTTAAAACAACCCAATTAAAATCAATTTCAAAATTAAAACCGAAACGGATGGGATCAAGCCAGCCCGGCTAGGTGAAATAAATGAGTTTTCAGGGCCTGACAAAAAGTCCGGAGGTCTGGTATCGTGCATATCTCTGGGGGGAAGTCATTCCAGAGGTAGGGTGCCACCACAGAGAAGGCTCTCCCTCTGCAGATCGCCAGCTGACATTGTCTGGAGGACGGCACCCTGAGGAGGCCCTCTCTGTGCGAGCGTACTGGCCGGTGGGAGGCTATTGGCAGCAGAAGGCGGTCTCATAGATAACACAGACTACACCGGGGGAATGGTGAGACCTCCGGTGGTACTTAAGCTCTCAATCAAAGGTCCTAACTCTTCCCACCCCCCGAACACGCACACCATATGATTGGTCAGGCTAACATAAGTGATTTTGATGAAAACTCCTGTGTTGAATTGTATGGATTGGGAGACAGATGCCTGAGTGTACAAAGACACATCTGTTGTGGTCCACCAGTGGCCTGCAGAGCTGTCAGCAGAGTCGGACAGTGAGGAGGTTGGGGTGGAACATGGCTAGTCCTGGTGTCTTGGGAAGGCTAGGACGAGGGCTCTGCATCGGTGGCAGAGAAAAGGGCCATCTGGGAGGTACATGCTGCCTCCGGAGCCTCCAGAGTCAGACCTCAGTGAGGCAGAGGAACGGGCTGCCAGAAGGCAAGAACAGTTAAAACAAAAGGGATGACTCGGGAGTAGGGCTTGGAGATGATTGGCCCTTCCCATAGGACTTAAAAGAGGAGCAAAGACACGTGGGCCTTTGCAGGAAGCAATGTTGTTAATTCTGTTCAGCTTAAAGCCTGAAGCTCTGTTTGATTCTGGACTCCGTGTGGCTTTGCCAATTAGGTCTTTGGCAGCATGTCAAAGGGAGATAAAGGTGGGTGATTATCAGCCTTATCCCGAAGGACTCTTTACAACTATTTTTGACTCATCTGTGAATGAACAGAATTCACAGCTGTTGCAATAAAAGAGGTTTTTGGAACTACTCGTGTTTTACTGACTCAGGAAGCCTAGGTCAGAACAATGACATCAAGAAGTCTTTAAAAGGAAATTGTTCTGACCTCTCTGGAAATTACAATAGTTTCTTTTAATAAACTTTGTTGAAATTGCTTATGTTCATTAATGAGAGAAAATGATAAGGGTATTTTAGTAATTTATTTGTTCCACAGACAATATCTATTTCCTATCTAATTAGCTTGTGATTCCTTTTATATATATAATCAAATAAAGTATAAACGCTTGCTGAAATATTGTATATGGTTCTTTCCCAGCCTAAATTTTCTTAATAAATAAATGATTAAAGAGTTCCATGGGGGATTTTTTGGTACAAAAACAACTTCCTACAATGTCACCATATTACATATATGACATACAGTGTCCAACTAATATATCCATGCCTCTTGAAATTCTTCTGTGCTTCAGAAGAATTAAACATAGTCCTTGACTTACAGCCATGATTGCAACTGGAACATCAGTCATTAAGCAATGCAGTCATTAAGTAAGTTGCACCCAATTTTACTTCCTTTTAAGCCATGATTGTTAAGCAAACCACCATGGCTGCTAAGCAAATCTGATTCCCTCATCGACCTAGCTTGTCAAAAGCCCCTTGGGAGGATTATAAATGGTGAGCAGATGATCTAGGATGTTGCAATCATAGTAAATACATGCTGGTTGCGAAATCCTGACTTTTGATCATATGTCTGTAGGATATTGAAATGGCTGTAGGTATGAGGACCAGCCATAAATCACTTTTCAGCACTGTTGTAACTTCAAACTGTTGTTAAACGAATGGCTGTAAATCAAGGACTACACAGCTTTGATATTTTTTTTTCAAAGGGATGGATGACAATATGTAACAATTATTTATTTAATAGCTGATGACCTGGTGCTGCCCGGGTATTTTTTCATCCTAATCCCCCTGCCTCCCGCACATGTGTGCACAAACCCCCCTGGGGCCCATTTAGTGTTGCCAGGTGTTCACTATCTGAGCGGACAGTCCGCTTTTTTCATATTGTGTTCACTATTTTTTTTCACAAAATAGTGGACATTTTTTTTTATTCAAAAGCTTTATGATGAAATTAAAATGTAATTTAATATTTTACATATTATTATAATATATTTGATGTTTTGAATTTTAAGTAAAGTTTTGAAGTAATTATTTTAATACATGTTAAAATGTTTGTAAGAAAATATATAATTTAATTGTATTTTTTTTTATTTTTTTACTACTTAACCCCCCCCCCCCCCCGCTTGTCTGCTATTTTTTGGAAGCAGACCTGGCAACCCTAGGCCCATTTTGGGCCTAGTAGGCCTCCCTGCAGCCTCCTGTGAGCCAAAACAGGCTGCGGGAGGGCCGTGCCAACCCCGTACCCCATTTTTGGCCTAGTATGCCTCCCTGCAGTCAAAATGGGCCATGGGGGGCTCGCACCGCACACCCCTGCACTCCCCTGCCCTCCCATGCATGCACAGCAGAGACCTGAATATCAGCTGGCCGGCGGGAGGTCCGTGCGCATGCACAGTAGAGCTGAGCTGGGATCTGTGTGCCACCTGCATGCCAGGACACATACACAAACACCCCAAGGGGTGTTAGGGGTGTCTTACCTCCACCATATTTTTTTCCAGAGAGTAAGTCATCTGTGTACTACATTTGGTTGAAATTGCTCGAGGCGTTCCAGAGTTATGCTGGAACACACTCACACACACATCCCGAGGGGTGTTAGGGGTATCTTATCCCCACAGTGTTTCTCTCCAGAGGGTAAGACATCTGTGTACCGTTTGGTTGGAATTGCTTGAGGCGTTCAAGAGTTATGCTTGAACATACATACATGCATGCATACATGCATACATCCTTTTATATATATATAGATGATAGATGATAATTAAGAATCCTAGTTTTCATGGATAGCCAGTGAGGAGAACTGATGGTGAATTACAGCCCAGCATTTCTCAATGTGTCTTTATAGGCCTGTCTATGAAGAAGCCTTTTCTCCCTCAGAAATGAATGAGGGAAGAGTAAGAAAGATGGAAATTATAAATGTGAACCTGAAGATGCTGTGCATTGTGAGGCATAAAAATAAATGCAGTAAAAATACTGTAGTTACAACATCTCAAAAGGAAACCACAGATTTTTTTTTGTTTGACAAGTTATATTTAAAAATGCAAGCATAACTTTTTTATTTATTTAACTATGATGGCACACTTTTATGGACTTTTTTATAGGTTCACTTATTTGTTGGGGATCCCACAAAATCCTCTTCATTTGGAAGTCTCTTCCTTTTATGCTTCTTTTCTCATCCACAGCTGGCTGGTATGAGGAAATAGCAGTTGTTTCTTTGAGTAGCACCTCTTCACTCTGGGATGGAAGAGCCATTGCTTGAAAAGGCAGCCAATATTTACCGGGGGGGGGAGGGGGGTAAAAAAATCTGCATGCAAATCCTCAGTTTAATACAGATGGTTTTTGACAGATCCAATAGAACTCTGAATTGCACAAATCAAATGTAATTCCCTTGTTTCCTATCATACCACAGTCAGCCGTTAAGGGTTGAGATCTACCAAGGGAAAGAGAAAAGTGCTTTCGGTTTAGGAACGGTCAATGAGCCATCTGTTCATCAACAGAGACACCTGCCTTCTACACCCTATCTTCTCACACAAACATAATGAGCACAAACACATGCAAAATGGTAATATAGAAGAAGATAAGGCCTCCATACATTTAGCAAATCAGAGCCTTCTTTGTTGTTGGAACTGCAATAAACCAAGGAAGCAAATGATTATTATCCTGCCTTTATTACTTTACAGATAACTCAAGGTGATGAACATATATAATACTCCTTCCACCTCAATAACCCTCTGAAATGAGTTGATCATAAGTCTTTTTTTTTTCAGTGCTGTTGTAACTTCACAACAATCACTGGATGAATGTTTCTAAGTCGAGAACTACTTGTATTAATAGTTTTTTTTAATCCAATCTTTAATATTTTTATAAATAACTCAAGGTAACAAACATATTTAATACTTCTTCCATCTCCTATTTTCCCCACAACAACCCTGTGAGGTGAATTGGGCTGAGAAAGAGTGACTGGCCCAAGGACACACAGCCAACTCTCATGTCTAAGGCAGGACTAGAACTCGCAGTCTCCTGGTTTCTAGCCTGGTGCTATTAGATTAAACTGGCTCTCTCAAAACATTTAAAAGTCACTGTGGGCTTGTGACTTACTTCTGGCGGTCGAAAAGAGTGTAACCTCATAGTACCTCAGCCAATGGGGAATGAGGTGGCACATGGTGGCTGGGACAGGGTTGTATAAAGAAGGAATAGTTTTGATTTGGAACTTTGGAGAGAACCAAGCTTTGATAAGCTTCTCTCCCCGTTTGTTGCAATAAATGAAACAAAAGGCCTTCACTGTGTTTTGACTGGTTATTGGTCAGGCGAGATTGCCTCTGGTCACAAATGAAAGTGGGCAAGGAGCACATAACACCAGTGGCGGATTTCAAATTTTTTTTTACTACCGGTTCTGTGGGTGTGGCTTGGTGGGTGTGGCTTGGTGGGCGTTGCAGGGGAAGGATACTGTAAAATCTTCATTCTGTCCACAATCCAGGGGAAGGTTACTGCAAAATCCCCACTTCCTCCCGATCAGCTGGGACTTGAGAGGCAAAGAATAAATAGGGGTGGGGCCAGTCAGAATTTTTACTACTTATTCTCCGAACTACTCAACATTTCCGCTACCGGTTCTCCAAAACTGGTCAGAACCTGCTGAAACTCACCTCTGCATAACACCTGAGAGGTGGGAAGTGGAGAATGGGGTGTCTCAGGGACTGCAGGAGGCCTCGGAAGGCCCAAGGTAAGATCTGAGCTGGGCTTCCCAGCACCTCCACCTGGTATCACCTCAGGCACCCTTTCCTCCTCTTAATGATCTGCACATTCGTTTAACCTGTCCTAAGGGGTCCTTGGTGTTCTCTGAGCTTGATTGTTTTCTTGCAAAAGTTTCATTTCCTAAGCTAGGTTAATATGTCAATGCTAGTAGAGAATTGGGTTTCCACTCAATTTATATACTAATGGCTTGCCCTGTCAGTGTTGGTGATTCTGTGATTGGGCTGCTTAACTATTAATTTGTTTGGCAGTTCCTTGATTAGGGGTATTGTTTACTTTTTGATTGTTGGTCTGATTTTAATCTTAGTGTTAATCTCTGCTCATTGGGTACTATTGATTGCTGGTAGGAATGTGCAACCATTTCATTGTTTGAATAATGACTGTTTGGAATTTATTTTTCAAATGGGCAATAAGGCATCCCTTTCATTTCTTAATCAATTTATGAGACTATTGTCTTTAGTAGATAATACTCCTTTTTTGAAGCCCTGCGTCATTTTTAAGACTTCTTTATTGTTAAAGGACAAGGAAAAACGTTGCTGGAGGCAAGCTAAAGTAAGAAAGTGTGGAGTACCTTTTCTTCTTAATTTTGGTGGGGAAACATAAGGATAGAAAGTTGTGATTCTATTTCACCAGTTTTAAAATCATCTGTAGCCTTCAGTTGCTTTGTTGTGGGTGATTGAAATTCTCCGATTTTCATGAACTGTGATTGGCCAGAAACAGAAAAAATAAATAAATAAAATATATTTTGACCATTAGAGGGCACTACAAAAATGCTTAAACCTGAGCTCAAGTTTGTTATTAAGGAAGCTCTTGAAAATTCTTTACATAGAATTACTCATTTTGTAAACAGGGTGTCAAACTGGTGGCCTGCGGGCCGGATGCATCACACCCAGGCCATGCCCACCCCAGATCCATGAAGGGGGAAAACATCATGAAACATCACGTGACGGCAACATGACATAGCAAGTTTGACACCCGTGGATTAGGTACTAAAATATAAATGATATAGATGATATAAAAAAAGAACAAGAGGTGAAATTAGGTGTAGAAAATTATCAACCCACTGAGACACCTCCACAAATATCTGAAAATGCAAATAACTGCAACTTTGAAATACAAATCTGACATCAACTTCTATTACAATGATGGTTTGAATACAACTTTCTCAGCACAATTGAAACAAGAGTAAAGTAAATTTTATTCTTGTAAATTTACAACTCTTAGGAGGACAACATTGGGACTTTTTCTTCATGGATACTAACAAGCTTTAGAATTCTTTGAGAAAAAGGGAGGGATCTGATAGATATTCTAGAGAGAAAGTTGATTTTATTCTATGAGGAAGAGCTCCAAGTTAATACACAACTTTTAATAGAACAACGTTGGGACTTTATTAACAAGATTGAGAATTTTTTGAGGAAAAGGGACCTGATAGATATTCCTGAGAAGGAAAAGTTTTTATTCCATGAGGATAAATTGGAGGGAACGACTTAAATTTAATCAGCTAATTGGAGTTACTTGGATTTTTATTGGTGTGATATAAATAATTGAAAGACAGTTTTAATATAGTTTTGGGTTTAGAAAGCAGGTTTGAAAATGAAAAGTTTTTTCCTTATATATAATGTTTGCGTAATTTTTAAAGTTTGTAAAATATTATTAAAACAAAAGATATTAGAACTTATTGATTTTAGAGATGTTTTTAAATAAAAGTTCGCTGTTTTAAAATTGTTTTTAAAATTTTTTTCCCCCTTTAGGATTAAAAAATCTGAAAAAATATAGTGAACTTTCTTAATATAAATTATGTCAGTCTATATAGATTAATGAGCAAAAAGAAATATATACCATTTTCTACCGCAAGGAAAAGCACAGATGGTTAAATTGATTTCTTTATCTAAAGAAGTGAATATACTTAATTTTGTTTCCATTAGGAAATCGCTTCTGGATTTTGTGCTTGTGATGGAAAAAAAATTGAAACTTTGATTTTGTTTTTCCTGATTAGATAGATTCGTTATAGAAATGACTAGTATACATTATTATGTAAAAGTAAAAAGTTGAGGTTGTAATGTTATTATCATTTACTATGCTAAAAAGAGTTGGAAGTCAATGCTTTTTTTCTTTTCCCCTTTCTACCCCACATCTTCTCTTCTTCCCTTTTTCCTTCCCCTAGTTTTCCAGGACTTTTTATTTTCCTTTGTATTTTATGTTTCTGTAAACTAATAAAATTTGTAAGCAGATGTTGCATTATATCCCCTGCTATGAGTCCTGAAAATAGTGACCCTATAGATGTACTTTTGATTTGTTGATAAGTTTCTCAGTTGAATTGTAAGTATGTAGTTAGGCAGATGTTGATAAGATACATGATTCTGGCTAATGAAACTTCTATAAAACAATCAAGTTCAGAGAGCTGAGCCACAAATACTCTCCTTTATCAAAGCTGTCTTAGTTACTCTTCTATGAGAAAGGATGCTTTTAATCTTTGCTTCTTCAGACCTCTTCCTCAGTGCATTCTTAATTATAGAACCTCATCATGCTCTCTCTTCCTACAAATCCCACCGTAAATCCTCGTTGCTATCACAGTCAAAAGAACATTCCCAGAGCAGGAAAACCACAGCACAATCCAAAGCCAATGAGGGCGTATTCGGTGATCTGCAAAATTCAAGCAAAATCATTTTGGATGTTATTCTAACACAGGTGGATTGGAGCTTTTATCTTATGTATTTTGCAGATTGCCTGAGACTTCTACTAAACTAAATAATGAAAGGTGCATTAGAAAGCCAGGTTATTGATTCTTTGAGCTCAGCATGTTCTCCTTGACCTTGCAAGCTTTGACACATGTGATATTCCAAGCCTTTATCAAGTAAAACATTCACTTCTTTATATTAAATTCAGTGGGGTCAAACCAGTGGTGGGTATCAAAATTTTTTACTTCCGTGGGTGTGGCTTGGTGGGCGTGGCATGGCTTGGTGGGCGTGGCTTGGCTTGGTGGGTATGGCTGGAGAAGGATACTGCAAAATCCCCATTTCCTCCCAATCAGTTGGAACTCAGCAGGCAGAGAATAGATGGGGCAGGGCCAGTCAGAGGTGGTATTTACCTGTTCTCCGAACTACTCAAAATTTCTACTACCGGTTCTCCAGAACTGGTCAGAGCCTGCTGAATACCACCTTGGGTCAAACAAATCCCAAGGAACTACCAGAAGACTTGATAAGGGCTGATGTGGTTCCCATTTTTAAAGAAGGAAACATAATGGAGCCAGGATACTACAGACCTACCATCCTTAGTACCTGGGAAGATTCTGGAAAAGATAATCAGGCAATGAATATGTGAACACCTAGAGGCAAGCAAAGTAATAACCAGAAGCCAACATGGGTTTGTCAAAACAAATCATGCCAGTCACATCTTACTTTGACAGTGTGACAAAATTAGTGGACCAGCAAAATGCTGTGGATATAATTTACTTGACTTCAGTAAGGCATTTAATAAAGTAGACTGCAATCTACTACTTGATAAGATAGAAAAATGTACATTAGACAACATCACCACCAAATGGATTCATAATTGGCTGACCAACTGCACTTAAGGCATAGTCCTTAATAGAACTGCATCTACATCAAAGGGAAGCGTGCAGTGGGGTATCTCAAGGCTGTGACTTTGGCCCAGGACTCTTCAATGTCTTCATGAAAGGTTTATATAAGGGAATAGAAGGGGAACTCATCAAATTTGGAGATGTCATCAAGCTGGCAGGAATAGCAATACTCCAGAAGAAAGGCTCAAGATCCAGACGAATCTTGACAGATTTGAACATGGGGCTCCAGCTAAAAAAATGAAATTCAATGGTAAGTAACAAAATGTTCTACATTTAGGCAAGAAAAAATAAATGCATAGGTATAGAATAGGTAGTACCTGGCTCAATAGTAATAACTATGAGAAGGATCTTGCACGTCTAATGCATGATCATGAGCCAGCACTGTGCTGTAGTTGCCAAAAAAGCCAATGCAGTCCTAGGCTGCATTAACAGATGGATAGAATCAAGATCACTTGAAGTATTAGTATCACTTTATAATGCCTTGGTAAGACCACACTTGGAAAATTGCATCCAGTTTTGGTCACTACAATATAAAAAAGATGTTGAGATTCTAGAAAGAGTGGAGAGAAGATCAACAAAGGGGTCTGGAAGCTAAAACATATGAAGAACGGTTGCAGGATTTGGGTATGTCTAGCATAATGAAAAGAAGGACCCAGTGGTGGGATTCTGCCAGTTCGGCAGAACCGTTTGTTAAATTGCTGGCTTGCCCCGCCCCTTCGCACCACTATTTATTGCCAATAAATAGTGGTGGGTGAGGGGCGGGCGAGCCAGCAATTTAACAAATGGTTCGGTGTTTTTTTGTAATTTTATTGGCCCACGGCGCTTTAGCATAGGCTAATTAGCCCATTGATTAGATCCGCCTCCTGACCCTCAGCTGATTTGCTCTCAGCTGTTTTGTGGAGGGCTCTGCTGCTTGCTTGCAAAGAGTGCTGAACTGGTTTTTTTCCCCCTAGCTATGCTGAAAAATGAAACTGAAAGTAAAGCAGGCTGTTGGCTTTGCTGTTGCTGCAACGTTTGAAAATTAGGCAGGCAGATTTGTTTTCTTTTTCCTCACCAAAAAGGGTGAGGTGCAAACAATGGGAAATTTAGGGAAAAAGAGGAGAGTTCAAGAATTTAAAACACAAAAGAAAAAAAGTTCTATTTAACTAGGGAATTGTAATAATTGAGATACTATTAATTGTATATTGTGTTGAAAGCAGAAATGGTTAAGTTGTGGTTTGGAGGAATATATAGGGGAAATTATTTCGTTTATTATTATTGGTAAATATAATTAATTGATTTGTAAGAAATTGGATTGCATGGAAATAATTGGAATATTCATGTTCATATTGATTAATATACAAAAAAGATAGTTGTATAACTAATTAATTTATATTAAAATGTTGAATTTATATTAAACAACTGTAATATTACATAATTAACCAATCTGAGGATGGATATAAAAATAGATGACAATGGGAAGGGGTATAATATAGAATAGAAGGGAAAAATTGAATTTGATTAAGATTAGAGATGAGTATGAAGGGTAATATTGGTTTTTTTAAAAAATAGATAAGGAATAAATATGGCAAAAAGAAAATATAGAAATTGTAAATTTAATTGAAATGACTAAACACTGGTTAAATTTGTGAACGGGCCAATACTCTGTTCAAAGAAAATAAATCGTATGTTTGTATGTGTGTTTCTAATTATTGCTATTTATTCATATTTGTTCTCTTTAAAGTTTTTTAAAGAGAATTCTTTAAATTCTTTAAACTCTTTAAATTCTTTAAAGTTTAACAATTCATTCTTTATCTTAATATCTTTATATTTGTTTGGGGTTGGTTTTCTTCCCTTTCATCTTTTTTACTGTACAGCAATCTTTCTCCTCAAACCTACCACCTCTCTCTTTTCTTTCCTTCTTACTTTCTTCCCCCCGCTTCTTCTCCTCCCTACTTCCTCTTCCTTTCTCCTTCTCCTCCTCTCTTCCTTCCTCTCTTACCCTCACTCCTACTCTAATTTCCCTTCCCTTCCTTCCTCTCTTCTCTTCCTTCCCTTTCTCTCCTTCTTTCTTCCATCTCTCTTCTCCTTCCTTCATCCCTCTCTATTGCTGTATCCTTTTGTGCATATGGATTACTCAGAGGGCTGAAAAAGTTATTTTTGACTGGTCCTCGCACTTTTGACCACTCCTTGAACTTACGACTGTCCTCACATTTTACATTTTTCGCCCTATCTTGACACCATGGTGAAGAGAAGCAGTTGTGAAATGAGTGACACGGTTGTTAAGAATGCTACAATGGGCATAAATGATGACCAGTCATAAGGGTGAGGACCGGTCAAAAGTGCAAAGACCTGTCAGAAATCACTTTTTTCAGCCCTTTGGATGGTCCTTTTGTGCGTATGGACTACTCAGAGGGCTGAAAAAGTTATTTTTGACTGGCCCTCGCACTTTTGACCAGTTCTCAAACTTACGACTGTCCTCACATTTTACGTTTTACGCCCTATCTTGTCACCGTGGTGAAGAGAAGTAGTGGTGAAATGACTGACACGGTTGTTAAGAATGCCGCAATGGGCATAAATGTGAGGATGGTCTTAAGTGCGAGGACCAGTCAGAAATGACTTTTTTCAGCCCTCTGAGTAGTCCCTATGCACATAGCCACGCCCACCCAGCCACATGACCAGCTAACCATGCCTACCCAGTCACATGACCACCAAGCCACACCCCCAACTAAGCCACGCCCACAGAACCGGTTGTTAAAAAAATTGAATCCCACCACTGGAGTGACCTGATAGCAGTGTTCTGATATCTCAGAGGCTGCCACAAAGAAGAGGGGGTCAAGGTATTCTCCAAAGCACCTGAAGGTAGAACAAGAAGCAATGGATGGAAACTAATCAAGGAGAGAAGCAACCTAGAATTAAGGAGAAATTTTCTGTCAGTGAGAACAATTAATCAGTGGAGCAGCTAATGGTTATGTGGGCTTCCATTTTCACTTAGATATAAACTGCTATTAAAAAAAACTTTTAGGCAAGCTTTTCAACAAAATGTGTTGCCTTTCTCAGTCTGAGAATATTTCCTGAAATTAATGAACTTACGTGCCTGGTGAACAACATCTAATTTTGCACTTTTTCTTCTTCTGGATGAGGTGTCTTCAGAAGACTTGATGTTTTCGTAGACTAGGTCAGCATCCATGGTCAACTGCAACCCAGAATAGAAAGGCTCCGTGCAAGTGAGATGTTCTTAATGCGCCTGTGTATAACTAGCGGAAATGGTGTTGATCTACACTGCCTAAGTGTATGTATATTCTCTCTGCCCATATACAGTTGTGGTTATATGTTCCCACTCTGAAAGGAGAAAAATCTCTAGTCATATAGTTCAACTGTTGTATCTTTCCAGACGGCAGTGTAAGTGAAGCTAAGAATCATTGTGGTGATTTACAATGGAAACTAAGATAAAAGATGTTCATTTTTCTTTTTCTATGTATGTTTGTTCTCTCCTTAACAGGGCAGGAGATTCAATAGGTGAGACTTCTCCACAAAAGAAACTACAATTGCTGAAGACACTTGCACAAAAACTCTGCTAATTGGATGTTTTGAGAATTGCAATCCTGATGTAACTGGAGAACACTAGACAAGGAATGTGTTATAACTGTTTAACCATGTTGTACAGGAAGTCCTCAACTTACAACCACAATTGAGCCCAAAATTTCTGTTGCTAAGTGAGACATTTGTTAACTGAGCGATGCCCCATTTTATGACCTTTCTTGCCGCAGCTGTTGAGTGAATCTTTGCAGTTGTTGAGTTAATAGGACGGTTGGTAAGTGAAATCTGCCTTCCCCATTGTCTTTGCTTGTCAGAAGTTTGCAAACGCTGATCACATGACCCCAGGACACTCCGACCGTCGTAAGTATGAACCAGTTGCCAAGTATCCGAATTTTGATCACGTGACCATGGGGAATCGTCATAAGTGTGAAAAATGTTCCTAAGTCACTTTTTTCAGTGCCATTGTAACTTTGAATGGTCACTAAATGAACTGTTGTAAGTTGAGGTCTACCTGTTACATCTGTTGCAGTCTGTATTGGATTTAGAAGTCCAGCCCTGCACTGGCCAGATTATAGCAGCCATCTTAAAACAGCTGCTTTCTTTTTGCAATCATGGAGAGATTCTAAAGAGTTCTTCTATCTCAGTTGCTGAAATACCTCAGCTCCAAGGAGTGAAACATTATTTGCTGCATCAGCTCAAACCACACATTTTGAAATGACCGTTCCTATTTCCTGTATATCAGAAAACATGTTAGCTATTAACTCTGGTCAGAATAAATGCCAGTCTTAAAAGCTCTTTTGCAAACAGGAAATGTATTATTCTAATAAGCCAGACCATTATCTCTATCTCCATAGCGCGCAGTCTCTTATAAACTAAATGCCTCACATCCATTTTTTCAGGCTGCAATTTCTTCAGAACAGGAATTCATAGTGGTTTTGGTTTTTTGAAGGTAACGAACACCTATCAACTCTATTTAGATAATAACACAGCCTGGTTTAAAAACAGTGTCTTTTTTACAGAATGCTGGAAAAATGTTTGAATTTTGCTCTCCGGAAAGGGAAAATGGGTTTCCAATTTGTTTGTTTGCTTGTAGGTTTGAAGACCCCAAGTCTTTTAATCCCGGGTGCCCGTAATAAATCTAATTAATAATAGAACACTACTGACTGTTGTTGAAAGTGTAAAACTTTCATAGTCAAGGATGTTATTTGCTGCTTCAAAAGCAAAGTAAAACACTACAATATTCATGTGTCTTCATAAACAGAGTGGAAAGGTCCTGAGATTTTTTTTTTCTCTTCAATTGAACATGGGACACAATGAAAGACCGAGATTGGGGCTGGGCCACCAACTTCCATAAAAGTTTCACTGGCTGCCAGCAAACTCAAGGACATTGTTGGATATAATGATCTGAAGACAGACCCTCCCACACACACATCCCAGCCAAGAATCATAAAATAAAATGGGTGGGAGATCCTACAGCCATATAATCCTCAGACGGAGTCTTTCATTCTTTATCAGCAAGTGAAGCATCAAAGAGATGCCGAGCCATCAATCTTGGAAACAACATCTGGCTGATAAAAGCTTCCCTGTTGCAATAAGGAGGAGTGGAAGAGGACGCCTGCAATAATATTTAGATGGAAATCAATAAACCACATCCCCTCCAAAACTGGCAGGGCAAGCCACACTGTATATAAACATGAAACAAACCCCATACTTCCTCACATTGATAACGTTACCAAAGAATCAGATTTATTGCTCAAGCCCAGTGGTGAAATTCATATAATTGAACAACCAGTTCTCTGCTCTAATGACCAGCTGGGTGGGCGTGGCCAGGGGCTTGACAGGCAGCACTCGGCCTCCTGCACCCGCCCTGGGAGCAAAAATGGGCCGCAGGGGGGGGGGGCACACCACTACCTTGTGCCCCATTTTGGGCCTAGGAGGTCTCCCTGAAGCCTCCTGGGAGTGAAAACGGGAGTGTGTGGGGATTCCTGAAAGGGCAGTGAGGGGGAGGGGTATGGTCAGCCAGAAATTTAACTACTGCTTCACCCGAACCGGCTGAATCCCACCACTGCTCAAGCCTATTCACAAAAATATTGAACAACTTAAAGTTCAATAGTAAATTGGCGCCAGATAAGGGTCAACGGAATTAAGAGAGGCTGAACTTAGCGTAACCACGCTGTGTTGATGAGGTCTTAACTTCACCCTCTAGGTCTGCCTGCTCTTCTCTACACCTAGCTAGGTAATGAAATGTCTGCAAGCAAATAACCAAGCTCAGAGAGCACCAAGGACTCGACAGCTATTTGTTTAGAAAGAGAGATTTTTCCGAAGCAAATGTTGTTCTGCTTCAGTCATTTTCAGTTCTTGCAAATTCCAGAAATGAATCAAAGGCTAATGAGGAGATGGAATACCCCATTTTTCCAGGCTTAGCCTGGAAAAATGCATGGACTTCTATTGCATTATCTCTTTTATTTTAAACCGACTTGTTTCTATCTCTAGCAGAGGGAGGGACTGGATTAATCCATTATGTTCATGACTGACAGCCACGCCTTAGTTGTGGAGACCTGTAAGTCTGAGGCTACAAAATAGTGTGCTGGATCCATCTTGCCTGGCTTGCAAGTGACAGTTGTTAAATAGATATGTTATATTTGTATATTGTTTGGGTAACAGACTTTCGGTTTCACAGGCTTTTCTGCTCTGTATTTCAATGGCTGACCTTGGCTAGCAGGTGCTCCTTGTTCCTCGATCGGCATGACTTGGTTTCCCTTCTCTGATTGATTGATCTGATTGAGATTTTTTGAGCTGGTAAACCTTATTTTATTCCTGTCATCTGGGGAGCTGACTTTGCTTTTCAGGTTTACATCATTCCCTGAGAAACGAGAACCTTCTCTTGAGAAAAGGTTTCCTTTTTTATTTAGCCAACTTGAGATGATTAACTCTCTTTTTTTCTTGTAGCCGCAACCATGTGTCATTTCCTGAAAGCCTATTCTCTGAACGACAGTGTCAACCGTCCCAATCATTCACTTTGCAAAAAAACCACTCCTCGACCATTATTTTGCCGAGAGTATAATTTACTAGAGCTTAAATGGTTACAGAAGTAGCGAAGCTGGCTCTGGCAGTTTCCTGTGCAAACAATGCAAGTAGCTTTTCCCTGGCCACCCCCAATTATCAACAAATATCCAATTGGGTGTTTGTATATTGTTTGGGTAACAGACTTTCGGTTCCATGGGCTTTTCTGCTCTGTATTTCAATGGCTGACCTTGGCTAGCAGGTGCTCCTCGTTCCACCACTGGCATGACTTGGTTTCCCTTCTCCTCCCCATCCCCATCTCCTCCCTACTTTCCAATCCTCTTCCCTCCTCCTGTTGCCACTGTCAGGCTGTCAACAAAGTTTGCCTTGCAAAATGGCAGCCATGAGAGACAGGAGTGTAAAAATTGTCAATCATTCATATTTTTTTATTCATGGTGAACCTAACAGCAAGTGGAAAGAACATTCAAACTCAGAAGGGTGTGTTTGCGTCTGGTTTCTATATCTACAACTGAGAGAAAGATTTTACTTATCTTGTGGTTTTGAAGCGGTTAAAAATGAATTTGACATTGCATTGTGTTCTAAAGAGGAACGCCTTATTGCTAAAATTTCAAAATGCTTCTGAAGTTAAATTTAGAAAGTGATCACTTTATGATGCAATACACCTAAAATTTTTGACTATAATACTTGAGCTGTGGGAAAATACGTGAACTAAATGACTGAAACTGTCCTTAAACCACAACATTAAAGATAATTTCTATAAAATTTATTTTTTATTTTTTATTTGATTTGATTTATATGCCGCCCTTCTCCGAAGACTCAGGGCGGCTTACAATGTGCTCAGCAATAGCCTTCATCCTTTTGTATATATATACAAAGTCGGCTTATTGCCCCCACAACTGGGTCCTCATTTCACCTACCTTAGAAAGGATGGAAGGCTGAGTCAACCTTGAAATGAAGTACCATTGATATTTAATGCCTGATAAATTGTCAAAGATGTGTAAAGGTGTTTCAAAGGTTTGCTGGAAATGTAATTGTAAGGAAAGTACTTTTTATCATGTGTGGTGGACTTGTGACAAGGTAAAGAAGTACTGGGACCAGATTTACATTCAGAAGATTCTTAAAATAAACATACAGTGAAAACCAGAAAGTTTTCTTTTAGGACTATTGGACAAAGAACTGAAAAAAAAAAGTTCTTATAATGTCAAGCGCAGAAAATCAGGAACCAAGACAGTTCAAAACAGTACAGGTTTATTGCATGCTAACATTCTCTACAAGAATCTGAACTACTAACAGTCAAAGCAAATTGGTGGCAGATAAAAATTCAAGGTGGGCTGAATTTAGATCTCTTGTGGGCGTGAAGGGATTCAAGACTAATGAGGTGCTTGACCCCTTCCAGGGAGGGGCCAACCAGGAGTGGGATTTGGGGGTTCTCTGAACTGCACAGAATCTTTGCTAGAGGTTCTCCCGAACCCCTCCAAACCCCCAGCAGCCCACCCCTGCTGAACAAAAGTTCAGTTTTGTTTGAACCCGAACAAAACTGAACAAAACAGTTACCAACAAACATCCTGCTCAGGGGTGAAATCTACTTACCTTCCCAACCGGTTCAGAAGTGCACACACCATGCGTGTGTGCTTGCTTGGACCCTCTATGCATACACAAACCCTTCTGCGCGTGCACAGAGGGTAAAGAACAGGTTACTTCTGGTTAAAACCAGGAAGTAACAACAACCTGGTGGATGGGCGGAGACTTGCGCCGCCATCACTACCGGTTCTCCAAACCTCCGGCCACCATCACTACCGGTTCTCCGAACCACCGGCTGACATTGCTACCATTTCGGTCAAATCGGCCCAAACCGGGAGCATTTCACCCTTGCCCCTGGTCCATAGATAAACGGGGGCCTGAGAAGGGGCCTGCCTAGGAACACAAACAGACAAGGCTACAAAGGATGCTCAGACAGAGCATGGACAAAGAATACTCCATGGGTAAGGGGGCCATGGACAAGACATTGCCCACATTGGATAATGAACTTTTGTCTCTGATTGGCTAAATGAGTGTATAAGATCTAGACACATCTTCCTAGGTGCAGGTCTTTTGCATGTTTGATTTTTGTATATACAGTAGGACCTCTGGTCACGAACGCTTCTGTCCATGACCAAATCGGGTTCCGACCAAAAAAATTCACTTTTTTTTTTCACAGCCAATTTCCCCTTCTGCACCAATTTTTTTGTAAGTGCCAGATTTCCAAAATTAGGTTCAGGTCACAACCAAATTGGATTGCGGTCAAAGTTACGGAACGAATTATGGTCGTGATCAGAGATTCTACTGTATGCATATGGAATAAGTTCATCCAGTTCTTCTTTGTACAAATAAAAGCTGTTATTTTCTATGCCGCTTCTTGAATCTTATTTTGACATTCTGTTGCCAAATTCTGTCTGGACTGTATGCAGAGGAACTCATTGACTTTATAAGGAAGGAAGTTACATATTCTGGCCAGAAACATAAAGCACTAATTTTCAGGAAAAAGAAACAACTCGTTTTCATTTTGTCACATGACACGTTGCGTACTAAATTTTGTTTTCTGACTCTGAAACACTATTGCTTTTTAACTTCTAAGATTTTATTTCAATCACTGTCAAGTTTACGAATTTCTGAAATCCAAGGTTGACCTGTGTAGAAACAAGTTATTATTATTATAATAATAATATGAAATATGAAATATAATTTATTTCAACAAGCCAGGCTGGCCTAACTTTTTCAACTGTTTAATTTTAATTTTAATTTTAAATAGGGTATTTAAATTGTTGGGCCAAATTGTTTAATATATTTTAAATTGCTTTTAAATTTTTGTATTTTATGTTTTTTACCTTTGGCTGTTCACCGCCCTGAGTCCTTCGGGAGAAGTGGGGTAAATAAATTTATAAATAAACAAACAAACAAACAAACAAACAAATAAATAAAAAATCATTATTATTATTATTATTATTATTATTATTATTATTATTATTATTATTCATATTTCTATGCTGCCCACTCTCCGAGGACTCTGGGCGGCTTTCACCAAAGACAGTATACTAAATAGCATATTGCCCCCAACAATCTGGGTCCTCATTTTACCCACCTCGGAAAGATGGAAGGCTGAGTCAACCTTGAGCCTGGTGAGATTTGATCCGCTGATCTGCTGAACTAGCAGTCAGCTGAAGTAGCTGCAGTATTGCACCCTAACCACAGCGCCACCTCAGCTCAAGTTTCCTCTTTATTCTGTCAGACAGAACCAGCTGTTTCTTTTGTATCCTAATTTTTCAAAATATTTTTTTTTAAAAAAGAAAAGTTCAGAAGATTTTTCCTAATTCATATATTTGTCTTTTTTCCTCATTTATCAGAAAACCAAAAGCAAAAAAAAAACCAACAAAAAATACTAGAAAAAATGAGGAAGAACCAAAGGTTCCTGCCTCTCTCCCTCCCCAAATAATTCGTGCTTTCCCCACTGGCTTTCAACTTTCTAGGCCGCCGTGTCTCTCTCTCTTTTTTTAAGTTTTTATTTATATCATATTAAAAAAGAAATTGGACATGGTGCAACCATCCTGGTATTATCTCCGCCATACACACTAAAGTATAACACAAGTATCTTATATGCTCAGCATACCTTGCTAATTATATACATGTATTTGACCCCTTATATACCCTTATATTTAGATATTTTACATCATCTTTTGGTCCACACTTCTTAGTTATTTCCTGTTCCAACTTCCATTTCTCAAATCCAACCATTGGTAAAATCTATTCCAAATCTCATAGTATTCTGTCCCTCCTTTGTTTTTTACTTCTAGCGTCAATCTATCACATTCTGCACAGTCTAATATTTTCTTTATTATCTCCCTTTCTAGAGGTATATTCTCATTCTTCCACTGTTGGGCATATACCATTCTCGCTACTGTTATGATATGCCATATTGAGTATGTTAACCCTTTATTATAATCTTTAGTTATGATTCCTAATAAAAATATTTCTGATTTAAATTCCAATCTTTGTCCAATCATTTTTTCCAGCCACATCTGAATCTTTCACCAATACTTTCTACATGTCCACCACATATGGTAGTAGGTGCCCGGTGATTGATCATATTTCCAGCATTTTGGTGATTTTGGCCAATCTTGCTGGTGGTAAATGCCACCTATAGTACATTTTATATAAGTTTTCCGTATATGATGTAGCCAGGATTAATTTTGTTATGTATGTAGATTTTGGGCGGGCAGTTTGAATTAACTGACCATCAGCTGATTGGCTGACCACCACAGCTGCAAGGTATATAAAGGGAGCTGTTTCCCCTGGTCAGTTGCTGGGTTCTCACCCTACAATAAAGAGCTGTTGTCACTCACTGCCTGGCTTGCTGCGTCCTCATTCACCCAATTTAACAAGTTTCCTATTCCTTTCACAGTGTGAAAGTGTGTCTCAATCTCAGCAACTTTACAATGTGCGGACTTCAGCTCCCAGAATTCCCCAGTCATCATACTGGCTGCTTGAATTCTAGAAACTGAAGTCCACACATCTTAAAATAGCTAAAATAGAGAAAGATTGTAACCAGAAATGATGGGCTATCAATATCAGTAGCATCAGATAATTAATGGACAATTCTCACAAACTATTTAAAAAAAACATTTGCATTGTCTTTTTTCAATTACTGCCAGAAATTAATCAACTTTTAAACGAACACAAACCAGGTGGGGAAGCAGCAATCTGTAATGATTTAGCAAGCTGATATATCAATCCTAAAAAAAATAAACTCATGACCCGTAAATAATTTCTCTACTTCTTAGAAAACAGCAGTTATATTCAATGTGAAACTGGCTAACAGCTGTGAAGAGACAAACTGTTTTCTTAGAAGTTGATTTAAGACCACATAAGTCAAAAAAAAATCACTTTTTTTTTTTTTTTTTGCATTTCTCATTTCTCAGTCACAAGAGTCTCCAACTACTGCGGTTGGGTGAACATAATTTGACATTTTGAATGATAAGACGGTAACGTGCCTCTAGAGCTGTTAGTTGCTGCTTCTTGAACAGTGCCAGTAAAAGACGAGTGAAATTCTCTCTGCCATTTCCTTTAATTCAGTATCTGTTGCTTTCATTGCTGCATACAACAGACATCTGCTTTGAATCTTTCGTAGACCTATGAAAAGAAAGTTTTGAAGTCTTTCAAAAGCTTAATGGCACTAGAGAAGATGGTTATCAAGAGACTTTGTCCAAATTCTGAGCTCTGATCTTGAACCATATCTCTATTGATGAAGATAAGCAAATCATTGCAAATTAGAGATAATATTACAGTAGTCACATTATTCAAAATGCAAGCTTCAGCTAATCATATGACGAGACAGAGCCCTGGCTAAAGCAAAGCTGGCTGAGGAACTCTGGGAGTTGAAGTCCACAAGTCTTAAAAGTTGCCGAGGTTGGAGACCCCTGGTCTAGATTGTGTTCTTAAAAAGCACCCATCGCTTTAGACGTTATTTGCTTCCAAGTAACTGCACTTTTCTTTAGCTCAAATGCCCAAAATACAGTTAGCAACCTCTGGTTAGCAACTCTTACAAGATGGCCTAAACCAGTCTTCTATAGCACCTATGTCTAGGAGCACTCCCTGAATCCCAAATCACCATGCTGGATGAAGAGTTTGGGAACCTGTAATTTATCTGGAGGGTTTCAGATTGAGGAAAATTTGCCTAGTTCGGGTTTTTTAAAATGTTTTTCTGCCAATGAAGGATGTTGTTGGAAGAAATATCCATCTGGATTCAGTTCCAAGTGGGGAGAAAGACACTGGAAACATAGTGGCTGATTGGAAAGAAGGTTTATTGATGAACAGGATCACATGGCTTGAGGTCTGGGCAAAAAAAAAAAAAAAAAAGGAAGAGATGCTGAGAGTCCCTGGGTTTTATGCCCTCTGTGGGCTTTTGAATTTGAGTTTGTATTCTGATTCGTTGTCAGACTCCCATGGGCCATGCAGGGGTAACTTTGTAGGTTGTCTGTGTCCCAGGCTTGGTTTAGCCTTGCTGGGTGATGACGTAACGAAGGGGCTTTGGGCAATTCCTACTATGGCTCTGCCTGAAGGAGGTTATGTAGAATAAACTGGCCCAGGTTTTAGTGGCCCATTGACAAAGGTGTATGGGGGGGGCGGGGGCTGAGTTTCTGCCTCCCTTTTAGGGGAAATATTCTGCCCTTTTAACATTTCCTAAAATATCTCGTTTTCCTAGGAGGGGTGGGTGGGTGCTAACTTCCTACAATGTGTTGCAATAAAACAAAACCACTGAAATGGGCATTGTATGAATGTTCAGCCCTTCAAATTTCTGTGTGTGCATGACTCACCATTCTGTCTGTTTATTAGATCCATGTTTCTCAAACTTAGCCACTTGAAGATGTGTGGATTTCAACTCCCTGAATCTCCCAGCCAGCATACTCTGGGAATTATCCATATATCCATTTATCCATATATCTTCAAGTAGCCAAGGTTGAGAAACACTGCATAGATGCACATCCAATTGTCATTGAAGAACACAAGGCAACATATTAACGCTCTCTTCTCCTAGTTTTCCCCATAGCAATAACTTTGTGAAGTAGGTTGAACTGAGACAGATTGATTGGCCTAAAGTCATCTAGAGGGTTTCCATGGCTGAAAACAAATGAGAACAAGTGTCTCCCTATTCCTTCACCTTTACCTTTGCCATTCTACTTAGACTAGATCTCCAAGGTACCAAGACTGTTGGTAGATGACATAGCATCTCAAGTAGCGTTCCACTATGACATTGGTCCTCTCCACAGCCCCAGTGGTACTCAGGTGGAATGCTGAGCTTAACCCCTGAGATGAATTCTGCTGAATTCCTGTCAAAACTGGCCATGAACTGAATCCCCCGATCTGAAATTATCCTCTGCAGTGCACCGTGGAGCTGATATATGTGTAAGAGGAACAGTTTAGCCAGTTTCTGTGCCGATGGCAAGCCGGGGCCGGGTATAAAATGGGCCTGTTTCGAGAACAGATCGATGACTGTCCATATGACGGTTTGGCCGTTGCTCTCCGGTAAGTCCACAATGAAGTCCATGGCTATCTCCTCCCATGCCTGTGTAGGGTCGGACACAGACTGTAGGAGGCCAGGGGGCTTCACTATGTGGGGTTTTGTGGTTGCACAGACCAGGCAGGTTTTTAATTAGTCCTCCATGTCATGTGGCATTCTGGGCCACCAGAACTGTCCAGAACTATTTTAGAATTCTGTAGAATCTTAAATTAGAAATCTATTTATTCTTTTTGCTCCTCGTGCTGCCAAATGCAAAAAATCAACTGCTGTTATTAGTGATTTGCCTCTGAATTTTGGGAGCGGAGGTGGAAAAAAGGAAGCAAAAAAATAGCTTATGGATCATGACATATAATTGGGGTACATTGGATATGTTGTTTGTAAAATTTTATTAACCACCCACCTTGCCACATGGTAAGTCTGGGTGGTTTACAATATAAAAAGCTAAAATTTATAATTTATAAATTATAAATTTATATAAATTTATAATTTATATAAATGCAATACTATAAATACTGTAAAATTAACTTAGAGTGGATGGAATATGATGAGAATGGGAGAAGGTGGGATCTGTTCTTAATCAATCAACTACTCCCAGCATGGAGCCCCCCAATTGGTAAAAATTGGGGGACCTTTTTTTTTCAGTATGCCGCATACTGAAAAAATTGCATAATATTGCAATTGTGATATGTGCGTATGAAATTGTGATTCAAACAGTGGTTCCTGTTTGGTTTCCAGTTAAGCATCTCAGTTTTATGGTAAATGCTTTTAACAATACTTGAAAATACAGAAAGGGCCATTTTCACCTGCGGTTTCTGTATCCCTAGAGACCTTGTTCTCTTTTGATCTCTGAGAACCTCTTTTCTTGCCAGTAAAGATTTGAATGGTGGAAATAATTGAAAGTTTAAAAAACTCTGCTATTCACTCTGCGATCGAATGCGAGTCCTATTCTTATGCATAAGAATCAAGATTCCTTATTATTTATTTCTAGATGTCTATGATAGTGCTGGAAGCCTATTGTGGAATTTCAGGCCAATCATGTTCAATCAATATTTAATCCAAATGCCTGAAAATCTTCTCTTACAAAACAACTCAAAAGTAACTACCACTATCATCAGTCTTAGGTGGTTCTAGATTTTAACCAGTACAAAAAATATGAAATCATCCCATCTAACCCAAGCACTTTCTTCCTTTTGCATTCTGCTTATAATATAATTTTTTATTGGCCAAGTGTGATTGGACACACAAGGAATTTGTCTCGGTGCATATGCTCTCAGTATACATAAAAGAAAAGATACGTTCATCAAGAATCATAAGGTACAACACTTAATGATAGTCATAGGGGACAAATGATACAAGCAACAAAATTACATACAGTCATAAGTGGAAGGAGATGGATGATGGGAACGATGAGAAGATTAATAATAGTGCAGACTTAGTAAATAGTTTGACAGTGTTGAAGAAATTATTTGGTTAGCAGAGTGATGGCGTTCGGGAAAAAACTGTTCTTGTGTCTAGTTGTTCTGGTGTGCAGTGCTCTATAGCACTGTTTTGAGCGTAGGAGTTGAAACAATTTATGTCCAGGATGCGAGGGGTCTGTAAATATTTTCACAGCCCTCTTTTTGACTTGTGCAGTATACAGGTCCTCAATGGAAGGTAGGTTGGTAGCAATTGTATATAAATTATAATTATATAAAATTACAATTAGAATAATCTTTCTCCAATGTTTCAATCAGCAATATAAATATTCTACCCCTCATTATCATGCTAATCGCAAATAGATCCTGCTTAGGTAGGACCAGACAAAAATGGCCTTTTAAAGTTCTCCAACAGTTTTTTAGGCAGTGCAACTGAGTTTTAATTCTGCATCTTTCGCCATCCAGTAATTTATAACATCTTCTAGAGCAATGGCTGGCTGGGGAATTCTGGGAGTTGAAGTCCACCCATCTTAAAGTTGGTAAGGTAGAGGAGCTCTATTCTAGAGTTAGCCAATCATCGTGAAGTAACATGAATGAGGGCAGGCTTTCTATCACTAAATCTGGTTGGGTGATACTATGAAGATCCTATAAAACTTTAGTATGTAAATAGCCTACAATGTAGGCCCTCCATCAATCAAAATAAGATAAAGAATATTTGAGAATATTTGAGAAGAGTCATTTTCAAATAGGAGCTACAAATAATATATTGATCAGGTATTAATCATCCTAATCTGAACCCATTTTGCACACTGGGCATTGCATAGTCATCAATCAACAACTGAATAACTTCCAATTGAAATGCTAGTGTACAATTTAGGAGACTAATCACATGGAGATTTGCAGGGTCAATTTTATATCTTTATAAATTGACATTGACATTGTAATTCATCACCTCCAATCTCTGGGGATCTGTAGGGAGTGATCAGTATCAGTGAATAAAGATGCCAGAATATGCCAGAAGTTTATCCTGGCTAGTTTAGCGATTTTCAATGGGCAAGTAACTTTGAAGATCTCAGAAGGGGACACTCAGAAGCCAAATCTGCAATATCTTCTGGATTTAAGAGAGGTCAGGCCTGCTTCCTCCTTAAAAAAAAGGAACAAAAATATTCAACTTAAGTTTTTGATGGTGTGCAACCAGCACAAGGAAGCTGATGTAGATGTAACAGGCCACCAATTTCATCAGTATGGGAAATCCCAGAATTCTTCAGCCACCATGCTGGCTGAGGTATTCTGGGTGTTGAAGTCCACATTATCTTAAAGGGGCCAAGGCTGAGAAACATTGTACTTAGAGCATCTCGTAACAATGGTGGTCCAATGCTGTTTAAAGACTTGCAGCAAAATAGAGTTCTTCACCCTCTAGGTTATTCAGTCTTTGTGGAAGAAAATTGAGGCCATCACTGCCCATCACAGGGTTGCTGGGGGATTAAGACACAGAGAACAACCAATTAAACCATCTCTGGAATGGTTGGATGCCAAAATCAGGAATGATTAAGAGTAAGTCAGTTAAGTCAGTATTTGTTTACTTAACAAATGCAAAAGGCACAAAAGGCACACGTTTGCCAAAAATGAAATCTACCCACGTCTGTCAACCTCTAGGTATAACCAGTGGTCAGATTCAGCCGGTTCACACCAATTTGGCCAAACCAGTTGTTAATTTTTTGCATAGTTTAGTGAACCAGCTGATCCCACCACTGGCTGGCCCCACCCCACCCCACCCTGTCTACCGGGGCTGCCATTCAGGGTGGGGAGCTTGCAGGGGCATGACTGGGAGCCACCCTGATCAGCTGGGAGGTGGCGCATAGACCGTCTGTGCTGATCAGCTGGAAGGCTCCCCCTCCCCATGGCCCATTTTTGGCCGGGATGGCCTTCTGCAAAATCCTACAGCAACCACCTGCAGAAAGCAGGTGGCAAAATATTTCTTTTCTTATGGACTCTGTTTTATGCCCAGCTGTGTGGTTGTTAAAGAGGCTGCTTTTTACATCAGACAACACTGAAAACCATAACTGGAGGAAATGAATTGTGGGCGGGAGGGGAGGTTAGGAAGGGGCACATTAAAGAATAGCAGAGTCGGAAGGGACCTTGGAGGTCTTCTAGTCCAACCAAAGAGCCTTGGTGGTGCAGCAGACTAAAGTGCTGTTAAGTAGCACCAGCTGCCTGCAATTACTGCAAATTCAAATCTCACCAGGCTCAAGGTTGACTCAGTCTTCCATCCTTCCGAGGTAGGTAAAATGAGGACCCGGATTGTGGGGGCAATAAGCTGACTTTGTATATAAAAAGAACACCGGTTAGGGGCCCCCGAAAACACTACTAAGCAGGTATATACAAAAGTATGAAGGCTATTGCTTAACACATTGTAATCTGCCCTGAGTCTCCGGAGAAGGGCGGCATATAAATCGAACCAATAAATAAATAAAACCTCTGCTCAAGCAAGAGGAAACCTTATACAATTTCAGACAAATGGTTGTCCAATCTCTTTTTGAAAACTTTCAGTGTTGGAGCACCCACAACTTCTGGAGGCAAATTGTTCCACTGAGTAATTGCTCTAAAGAAGTTTAACTACAGTTGAGATTTAATTTCAGGATGAAATCTTCTTCGGCAAAAGGTCCTGGGAGCAAAGGCTGAAGTTGGGGAAAGGCCAAGGCTCAGCTAGAGAACTGACTCAACCACATCCACCATATAAAGCAGAAGATCCTTGTACCAGCCTAAAACCCAAATTGGAGAGAGCAAAGCCAGGATGGCAACGCTCCATTATATTTGGCCAGTGACTGTCTTGGCAGCAATAATACACTACCCCTTCCTGAAATGGTGCAGACCAGTCTGGATGCCCCAATGGTCTTCATTCAAATATCAGATCTGGCCCATTTTAGCTTCCAAGCCAGAAAAGGTTTGACTGTAGGGGCGTGACTGGTTATGGGCAGTGGTGGGATTCAGCCAGTTCGCACCTATTTGGGAGAACCAGTTGTTAACTTTCTAAGCAGATCAGAGAGCCAGTTGTTGGAAGAAATCTCCTTTTGGTTTTTTTCCACTTTACAGGGCTAATCCTGTAAGGAAGGCAGGAAGGAAACATTCTGGTGTTGTCTCTAGCCTAATCTTTATTGCCCTCCTTACAGAAACTGCCTCTCAAGTTAACTCTTATTACATTGTAACACCTAAGGGGAAGCGCCCATTGACGTGAATGACATTGAGTTGGCCACGCCCACATGGTCACATGACCACCAAGCCATGCCTATCCAGCTGGTTATTAGGGCAGAGAACCGATTGTTAAATTATTTGAATCCCACCACTGGTTATGGGGATTTCCTGTGACAAACAAAGCACACAGATTGCAACACGGCTGTGGGAAATATGTGAAGAGAAGAACTGAACATTGAAAACTGTCTCACACCCTCTCCTCAAATATCCTCTTTTATTTCTTGAACAATGGAAGAGTTTGTGTTTTTTTTTCTGGTGATGTCATGTCCTATATAAAGAGAGGTTGTCTCCATTCGGAGGACAGTGTGAATTTGTTTCAGACTGTAGAAGCATCTGCACTCAGTTGGAAGTTGGTGATCATTTCAAAGAGGTGAGGAGGAACGGAAAAAGCCTTTATAGATATTTTGGTTTTCTGATTCAGGAGAAGAGGAAACTGAAGGGTTTGCTTAGCGCATCGTACTGAACGGAGCTTCAAGAGGTAGGGTTTTCTGCAAAATTTCTTGATGAGAAAGAAAAAATGTAGGCAAGTAGACACGCCATGAAGTTCCTTCATCCATTTATCTAGTTCCTCCCTGTAGCTTTTGAGTGAATGCCCCATTTAATATCACTAATGAAACCAAAATATTTTTGCTTTCTAGAAAGAAACTAATTGTTGAATTCCTATTTCAGTTTTGACATTGTTGGGGGTTTTTTTTTCTGCTCAGTGATTTCTAACACTCCAGACTTGGCTACCGGTATTTCTTAAATTTCTAAATATTTCTTAGATCTCTATCAATATGGAAATTGTTCTGTACTCAGCAACATATGTTTTGTAAGACTTTGCTTAGCAAAATATGCAAAACCAGCCAGCGTGGTTTGAAAACTGTTGGTTATGACTTAACAAACTCACCCAATTTTATTTCATTCAACAAAATTTGAATTCAACAAATCATGGAGCAGCTCACAAATATGAACCTTGCTTTTTGAAGAAATTTAGCATTTCAAATGTGCTCCCAAGACCTTTTTCTGACATATTTTAGAATTATTTCTGAGTGGTGTGGTGGCCTAGTAGTGAAGAATCTTGTCTTCCATTCAAAAGGTTAAGAGTTTGACTCTATATATCAGCAGATATTTCTCTCCTAAGTCTCTCTCACACACAAAAATCTGTTGTGAACACCTTAACGCTACCCCAAATTAAGGGATTACAGGGTTGTAAAAAGGGAGTTTTATTTTAGAATCAATATTAATTCCCTAATTATTGCAAGTAGAGAAGAGACCAGGGGCTTTCTTTCATTGATATCAATGGGAAAGATCTAAAATTCATTCCCGGGATTTTATATTCCTTGTGTCCACAAAAGTTTTGAAATTACAGCAAGTTTCATTCAATAAAATGAAAATAATAGAGAAGATTGTGATTGTTCTTTTCACTGTAATTATGCAAGATTTCTTTCATTACATTTTTATTAAATGGAAATAACATTAAATAGGCAACCCAAAGGGCTCTCTTTCTCATAGAAAGCAATTTGGTTTAGTGGTGAAGGCATCAGACTAGAAGCTGGGAGACTGAATTCTAATCTCATGTTAGGCATTTAAGCCAGTTGGGTGAATTTGGCCCAATTCCTCTGTCTCGGCCCAACCTAACTTGCAGGGTTGTTGTTGTAGGGAAAACAGGAGGGGTAAAGAATATTAGGTGAGTTCACTGCCTCAAGTTATTTATATAAATAATAAAGGTGAGATTTAAACAAATATATAAAGTAAACCTAATCTAAATATACCAGGATGGACAGAAAGCAACTGAATTTATTGGTAAATTAAACAACCTGTGATCCATGGGGTGTCTTCTTTTACCAATATTAACTAAACTTGAGAGTTAAACAGAATGACCATGGGTGGGCAGAAAAGCAGTGAAAACGGGAAAGATTTCTGATTTTCTGTCAGATTCCCCTTTGACTTTCCTTATGGGAAACTGGCAGGTCTTATTGGAAATGATGATCACCGTTCATAGCTGACCACGTCAGGGTGATTGTGTAACAGCCTGGAAGCAGCCACGACTTTGCCGAATTTCAAACCAAATATTGGACACATCCTTTAAGTTAGGCCATTTGAAGTACCTGGATTCAAAATTTGTTGCCCTATATTACAGGGCACTCTTAGAGATAATTGAAGTTACAAACAGACAGGAGAATTTTAGTATTATATAGCTCTGAGTTTTTGCAGTAGATTGCACTAAATTCCTTAATTTCTGATTTTTTAAAATATTTAACAAATAAACCATCTCCAGTTTAAAAGGAATTGTATGCTTGAAGCATCATGAGTTCTGTTTCATTACAACACCTGGATTTAATATTTATTTATTCTGTACATCTGCCTCTCCCTGCGCTACTGTAGACCAGCTAGTTTTAAGGCAAGAATCAGCCAGCTTGGACTAAGAACATCATATCCACCCTGATGGGTAAAAATAGCTACCATTTGTGTTTTGAAAAACTGATTTTGTGAATCAACTTGTTTCAGATACTCCCAGGAATTTTGCACTACCTGCAATGCTGCTCAGGAAAGGAAATGGATGGGTTTTTTATCTCCTCTGGATCTTTGCAATTACTGTTTCCATTGATATTCCCTGTAACAATGAACTAAGTAAGTATTCACTTCCAATTTCCATCACTAATGTACAAATTATCTTGGCCTTGTTACTGTGGCTTTTTCTAAAGATCTTTCTAGATGAGATACCAAGACTTGAATCTAGCAACTTCTCTTTAAAAAGTGTAATGCAGTGTAGTGGTTAAGTGGATTCCTAGAAGGGAGGGGTGTGTATTCTAGAGGAATAAGACACAACTTGGCCCAAATCTCAGGTGTAAGAAAAAGAGGGTGAAGACAACTCCTCCTGTTTCATGTAGAGTAAGCAAGCACACTACAAGCCATCACTGTGCAGAAACCATTTTACTGGAGAATGAGTAATACAACAGTAATATTCTTAAAGGAATATTACTCACAAAAAAATAATAATAAGAGAGTAAAAGATACAGGAATATAAAGTTAATAAAAGAATACAGTCACAGGAAGTGTCAGAAAAATCAAGGGGATAGCCCTCTTGTAGAGAATTGCTAACTTACAGGTAATTCTCAAGTTATGACCAAGGTAAGGACCAGAATCTCCATTGCTAACCAAGGCGGTTGTTAAATGAGTCACACCCGATTTTACAACAAATCATGCAGTCATTAAATGAATCCAGCTTCCTACATTGTCTTCATTTTTTGGAAGTCAGCTGGGAAAGTTGCAAATGGTAATCATATGACCCCAGGGCTCTGTTAGTTGCTGAGCATATAAATTTTGATGACTGTGCGAATGCTGCAATGGTTATAACATCCCCGCCCCCCCAAAAAATGACTTATGATAAATCCTTATCATAAGTCATTTTTGGGGGGCAGGGATGTTGTAACTTCAGTTACTAAATGAATGGTTGTAAGTCAAGGACCACCTGTAATTAGTTGATTTCTCCTATCCTTAAACTATATAGATTATATCAGGGGTGACATCTACTTACCTTCCCTACCGGTTCAGAAGTGTGCACGCCATACATGCACCACCTTCATGTCCAATTTTGGACCCTCTGCGCATGCGCAAAGCCTTCTGTGCATGCTCAGAGAGTCAAAAACAGGTTACTTCCTGGTTAATACCAGGAAGTAATGATGTCCTGGTGGGTGGGTGGAGCCTCATGCTACCGCCGCTACCGGTTCACCAAACCACGTGCCACACTTTCTACCGGTTCACCTGAACTGGTAGAATTTCACCCCTGCATTATATTCAAGATTCTTTCCTGTGAGACAAGGCTGAAAGCAGCAGAAAATCTGATATATTTCTTCTCTTTTTTCTTCCCATTCAATAGTATAAAAGCATCAGGGGCGGATTACCACTTAATTTTTAATTTTTAAAATCAATGTCCAGGTACCCTTATATCAAAATTTAAATTAGCCTGGAATTTATCTATATGTGTATCTATCTGTATCCCCAACTGCATCTTTCTATCTCCACCTCTACCTTTATAATCATTCTCCTGATCAATGTTTAATTAATGCTTCTTTTATCAAACTCAAAATTGCACTGGGATAATTCCTTTTGGAGGGGTCTGGGCACCACATTCTAGTTCTGAAACCACCGGCAGTTTTATTTATTGATAGTCTCTTATTCTGCGCTTCTGCCATACAGAACTGTTACTTTTATTATATGCCTCCTCTTATACAGAATCCTGTTGATCCATCCCTTCTGAGTTGTTTTTCTCAAATATTAATTCATTGCTTTTTGACAAATTAATATAAGCATTGCAGTTTTGGGGCCAACAGCGGTATAATTTTGGCCCAAACAAACTTGCATGCTTGAGATGGTAGATAACTATGAATTTCTTCTTCTCTTAAAAGGTATTCATGACTGTCCTCACAAGAACGTATCTGTGGAGAAAGGAGAATCGGTGGAAGTACCCCTCCCTCCTTCTGAAATCGCTGAAGATATGTGTATCTGGAACAATAGAACATCCAAGTGGGAACATTTGTGCTTTTTTTTAAACGAAGATTGCAAACCTGTTGTTACTTATTTCAGAGAGAATGTTACCACAAAAGAAAACAAATTTAAACTGAACCATGCCACCCACAATGCCAGTGGGCTTTACAAGCTTCTGAATACGTCTGAAAACTGTATGGTGTCAATGCAGATCTCTGTACTAAGTAAGTTTGTGTAGGTGCTATTTAAAGTGCAGATGCTGAGGCTGGGTTTGGGGGGAAAGGGGGGGCACACCATGGATCCAACTCTCATTTTTTACAACCCCAGATTACCCAAAAATCATGACACAAAGGTGAGAAGTGGCAGTCTGATTGCTAATTCTTTTCCTGTTAAATGTTTTTTTGTATTTATATACTACTAAAACCCCTGTGTCTGTTTGATTGTTTGTAACCTTCAATCAGGCAAAACAGTGCATTATAAGGAAACATTTTTTTGAATCAAGGCACCTCACATAGAACTAATTTAAAGAATATGTCCAAAATCCAGAAGCCATGACTCCCCTGGGACTGAAACTGGGCAAAGTTGTGGCTACTTCAAAGCTGTCATGCCACCATACTGCCATGGTCAACTGCTGTATTGTGTTCATTATTTTCAATATTTCCTGCCAGCTTCATACTAGGAAAATCAATGGGGAAGATGCAGGGGCAGGTTCCAAATTCTATTGCTACCGATTCTGTTGTGCGCGCCTGCACGCTCATGCGCGTGGGGCGCTTCTGCACATGTGCAGAAGCTTCTGTGCATGCGCAGAAGCGTCCGGGCGAGTGGGCAGAGCCTCCCGCCACCGCCGCTACCAGTTCGACCAATCCGGTGCGAACTGGTAGCAACCTACCACTGGGAAGATGGCAGGAAGTCAAAAGTCGCTTTCACTGCTTTTTTAATTGTCTATAGTCGTTCTGTTTTGTGTTTTGTTTTGTTGTGTTTTGTTTTGTTTTGTTTTGTTTTGTTTTGTTTTGTTTTGTTTTGTTTTGTTTTGTTTTGTAAGATAATGAAATATATTTGAAACAATCACTCAACAGGTCACAGGTTACCTACCGGTAATAACAGCTAAAGATTTCCCTCAAAATATACAAGCAGTCCTCAACATAGAGTCATAATGGAACCTGTCCATTATAAGTCATGGCGGTGGTAAAGGGGTCATCCATGTGAATGGCCTGATTTTATGACCCTTTTTGTGCCAGTCATTAAGCAAACGAATTGTTTGCTATGGACCAGCTTTGTGACAATGAGAAAGAAATGCTGGTTTTTAGCAAAAAAAAAAAAAAAGTTATAAAACATGCCCATGTGATTGTAGGATTCTGCAATTGGCTATGAATGCAGACTGGTTGCTAAGCGCCCAAAATGTAACCAGTGGTGGGTTGCTACCAGTTCGCACTGGATTGGACAAATTGGTAGCAGCGGCGGCGGGAGGCTCCGCCCACCCACCTGGAAGCTCTGTGTGCACGCAAGCACATTCACACACATGAGCGAACCAGTAGCAACCGGAGTTGGAACCCGTCCCTGTGTGTAACCATGTGACCGGGGAGGGGGTATATGTGGTCCCGGGGAGGTCCGTCATAATTTCAAACTAAGATGATGGCTATTAAGTAGATATAATGGATTCCTCCAGGAACATCTGCAGATTATAGTTTAAAAGATGACGTCCACAACTGTGCAGTCTAACCTCTGCTGGATTTTTTATGTGAATTGATGCATATACTTTGTGACCGCCATCTTGAATTTTTTGATCATACCCTGAGGGCAGCCATGAATTCAGTAGACCAGAAGGTGCAAGATTATGATACACTATGTTCCCTCTTTTTTTTCTCAATCTCCACTCTGGTTTCTTCCAGGCGCAAGGCCTAATACCACTTCCTCTCCTAAATCTGGAGCCTTCGACATCCGATTTACAAAATGGAGTAAGTAGAGGCAAGGGAAACAAGAAAAGATACTTGCATTTTTCTCGGAGTTCTGCCGTCAATTCTTAAATAAGAATGAAGGAAAAAATGATTCTGTTTGCATTTTAATGCAGATTTAAGGGATTAGCACTTCCCAAATCTAAACATGGGGTGCCTTGAACTACAATTCCCATCATCTCAGGATAACATGGACCAATGCTGAGTTGGAAACAGGGCGTTGAGTTAGACCAATGTTGGCAACCCTGGCGGTTTTAAGATGGCTGGACTTCAATTCCCAGAATTCCTCAACCATCATGGCTAGCTAGGGAATTCTGGGAGTTGAAGTCCACCCAATCTTAAAGCGCCACCAACATTCCTTTAGCAAATTGTATGGGTAATTTCAACTGAATCAGAACATTTTCTGCAACTTTCCTTCATGTCATTGCTTCCTTTATGGTGTATTATTTACATTATACATTTTTTTACTTTACTTATTTTTCCCACCATTTATTTCTTTACATATTGGTCTTTGATGGGAAGGTAAAGTTCACCTTTTGTGTTGTGTATTTAGATGTTCCCACACTAAAATTCACCCCAGTTTTAAACAGGCAGAGGGTTTGAAATGAAAAAGCTGAGTCACCATAGGAGGTTTTCAGAACCTTATAGCAGCATATCCTGCAGAATCTCTCACATGTGACAGTGAATCATTCTGTCTGATTTCCTCTTAATGAACAGAACTCAACCAACAGATGTTTTTCTGGTAGGAAAAACAAAAAGCCACATTCGTAGCTGGCTGAAAGAAGAACCCATGAAGGGGAAATGTTAAGAAAACGTGTAAAGAAGGAGAAACAGTTTGACAATGGATTTTTTCCCTGATTCTTCCCAGTTCCTAGAAGAAAGGTCTAGAACTGTAATGGCCAGAGATGTCCACAGCGTCTGCTCCAAAAAAGTCAAGATGGCAACTATGATGATGAGATCAAATTTCTATGACACCCATAAAAATGTCATAAAGCTTCAATTAACCTGTTGCAGATGCCAACTTGATTTTTATTGGACTACTACACCCTGCGGAGTGCTTCCTCATCTCTCCTCATCTCTCCTCTCCTCTCCTCCCCTCTCCTCTCTCTTCTCTCCTCCCTTCCGCTCCCCTCTCCCTTCCTCTCCCCTCCCCTCTCCTCCCCTCTCTCTCTTCTCTCCTCCCCCTTCCTTTCTTCTTTCCTTTCTTCCTTCCTCCCTCCATTCCTCCCTCCCTCCCCAACTATTCTTGCTGAACTAAGGACTGAATCACTAGTTTTGGTGTGATGTGGTTGCTCACTCACATGGGTGGGTGGGTGGGTGGGGGAAAGGTGCCCAAGGGTTTCATCTCATATTTCATCATTTGATCCATCCTCAACCATCCAGCTGTTGGCTGATTATCTGGGCAAAGCTCCACAGGTGTTTTTGAGTGATGTGGCATCTCAGTGTATGAAACAAATGAATGTTAGATGGATTGATCTACCTACCTTCTTCTTTCCATTTACAGGTGGTGTCACAGGGCTCTGCTTTCTAGCAACAATTCCAATATTAACCATGTTCGGTTACCTGTGAATGTACTGAAGATACTGCTCACTGGCCTTGATGGACTTTCCTGTGCATCCTATTTTATTTTTTAAGTTATTTTCATACTGTGCAATCTAGATTGTTTATATGCTTGGTTATGATAGAAATTCACACAAACAAGGAATATTGGAAGTGTGACCAAAGTCACCGGTTGTTGTTTTTTAATCAGTTCAATGAAGAGTGGCAGCAGGGGTCCTCAGAATGTGGTTCAGAAAAGTCATGAAATTGGCCCTACTGGTTGAATTGAATCTCTGCCTATTTCTCACGTGTGCAACGCACAGAACAAGTAATGGACCTTTGATGACTTCATTGCGGCCGCCATCTTGAGTTTGGACCACAATCCTGTGGACATCTCTGAGGAAGGAAGATGTGACTACACCAGAGGTGGGCAATTATGGCCCTTTTATGACTTGTGGACTTCAATTCCCAGAATTCCTGAGCTAACATGGCTGGCTCAGGAATTCTGGGAGTTGAAGTCCACAAGTCATAAAAGGGCCATAGTTGCCCACCCCTGGACTACACAATATAGCGCAGAATCAGTGTTCCTTGCCTTTTGACTCTCAGCAACCAGCAGTAACTATGAAGATTTCTTGTAACCTCATCTTATTTCTTGGTCTACGGTAACTCCTCAAACTATCTGATGACTAAACTGCACAATTCACATTGTTGCATAGGAACCGTGCAATTCTTTGAACATTTTCCAATGGGAAACCCTCTCAGAGAACTTTAGGTAAATTTCACTGCAGTTTGGAATGTGTGACTTGTTCCATGCCCAGTTAGGAAGTGAGAGGTGAGGAAGCCCATCTCTCCGGATTAGACCTCTCTGGATTGGTTTCAATCTAGACCCAGCACTACCAATGAACCCTAGATTTTGTTTCATAGCTGTCCCCAAAACAGATCATCTGAACTTTTGATTGACCATGTGCTTATTCTGGGTTCAAAGCAAAATTCCCATTTCTGTGACATTTATACAGGTAGTCCTCGACTTACAACTAGTTGCTCAGTGATCGTTCGAAGTTACAATGGACACCGGAAAAAAAAAGGCACTGGCTTGTGGCAAAAATGCCCATTGGCTAAAACGACTGCATTTTTACTTAACGGCTGTGGTGATTTCCTTTACGACCAAAAGAAATCATAAAAAGTCATAAAATCGGATCAATCATGTGATGATCAGCTTAACGACTGACATGATTTATGCCTATAATTCTGGACTCAATTACGGTCATAAGTCAAGGATGACCTGTAATTGTAATCTTAAATTCCGGAAGAACAACTGAAGCGGGAGGTGAGCTACTGAAGAATAAGAATAAAAATAGACTTTGGAAGGGGGACACCAAGGTTTTGCAATAAACTGGAAAACTCTTGATTAAAATGAAAAAAAAATAAAATAATAGGCAGTTCAATTACAGTGCACTAAGCTATGATGTGATTTGTTTTGTATGCACTTGGGCACTGTTGCTTGTTCAATAAATTATGGCTAAAATAAATCAACAGTACTGAATTTTTCATCTGATGTGGAGAAGGACAGGATGCATAAAATTAAAGTCCAATCTATGATAATGGGTTTAAACAATGGAAAATAATAAGCAAGTTCAACGTATCTCAATAAACCACAGGTTTCTTCACCATGCTTCATTAAATAAACCACAACTGGCTAGATTCATAAGGAAGTACCAAACTGAAACCTGATACTGAGTTAAACCACTAAAGCTTTCTGGCATAGACCAGACTTCAGTGACCCCAAATAGCAAATAGCACTTCTGGCTAGCCCCAGAGTGGAGTGCGAATGGAGATTTTGCAATATCCTTCCCCCAGGAGTGGGGAAGGAATGGGGATTTTTCAATATCCTTCCCCTAGAATGGGGAGGGAATGAGGATTTTGCAGTATCCTTCCCCTGGAGTGGGGTGGGAATGGAGATTTTGCAGTATCCTTCCCCTGCTACGCCCACCAAGCCACACCACACCCACCAAGCCACGCCCACAGAACCGGTAGCAAAAAAAATTGGATTTCACCACTGACTTAAAAGGCCAGTTGCAAGATTCAGACTCCCAATCCCTGAACACTGGCTTGGCTCACTCATTGTTCAGACCTGTTCTGGCATGCTAATCTTGCTTCTAATATAGGTAGATAAATGCGGGTCCAGCTGGATGATCACTGAAGGGCCCTCTTTAAGAAAGGAAATGTGCTTGTTTAAGGGAAGCCAATTAACCAGATGAAAGGCAAAGTATTCCTTTCAGAAGGGGCCCCTCAGTTGTCAGAGATACAAGCATTTGGTGATATACAGTTTGAAGGTTAAAGAGATCAAGGATGACCACATGTAATATCAACAAGAGATAATTTGAATCTATGTTTCAGTAATCTACAAAAAGAATTATGACAGTTGGCAAAGAATAAAATGAAATGGTAATTGGGAAGTGTCAATTAAAAATGACAAATGTATATGATCACATAAACTGCTGAGTTAACAGAATCCTTTGTCTAGAAGGGTATAAAACCATTGTAGCTAATTTCTGTCTTTTGTTCAACGCTTCATGTACAGAGCTTTGAACCTATTGCACAATATACAATTGTCTCTGATTAACCCTGAAAAGTTGTGTTGGTCTTATTAAATCCACAACACTTCGTGCATTATGTAAATCCAGCTAGTTGTAGCTTATGCCTTCAGCCATGTTTAAGCAAGCCATGGCTTAGCCTTTTGTGTTAATTACAACAAATCCTATAGCACCTAATAACCAAACTCTTTTATTAGAAGTCAACGATTTGTGGTCTAGAGTTACTTTGGCTTGCTGTAGGTGGACAATGAAGATGCGAATGCAATGAAGATGAAGAGGCTGGACATGTTTGCTTTACAGTCTTTGATAGACGACCAGCAATGATTCTCAGGAGACATGAAATGTCAGGCCTACAGAGATACTCACTAGGGACATCAACTACTAGAAAAGGTAGTTGACCTCTTCAATAAAGGAGAATATTTGTAGCTCGGGTTGAAATGAGGGGCCCTTGGTGCTCCCTGAGTTTGGTATTTTCTTGCAAACATTTCATGACCCAAATAGGTAACATTATCAGTGCCAGTAGGGAGTAGGATTTGCTTTCACTAGCACTGATGTCACTAGTTTGAGTAATGAAATATCTGAAAGAAAACATGCTAAGAGAGCACCAAGGGACCCTCTGAAGTCTTCTTCAGGGGAGATGTTTGAGGAAAAAGAAAATCAAACCACTATAGATACTTTCAGGACTGCCTGGTGTAGAACCTGAATTGAACCAAGTTTGTTCTCCAGAGATATCTCCAACTTCCTGGTCCAACTATCTCCAGCTAATTGCTCTCCAAAATACATTGGACTTCAATCCCATCATTCCAGGAAACATGGAATGTTTTGACTTGCTAATAGTCTGTAGAGATTCTCAGTCATCCAGGTTGTCCCAAAGGTGCTTTTTCAGGAGGCAACTAGACCACCTTGTTTTTCCTTTTGAAGACGTTTCGCTTCTCATCCAAGAAGCTTCTTCAGCTCTGACAGGATAGTGGGGAAAGGAAGGATTTATATTCCTTGCAGACAGCTGGTAATTTGTATCTTTTTAGCGGGTCGTTGAAGCATTTGGAGATTTATCTGTATCCTCAGGGTAACCTGAGCAGTGCTCCTGGTTCCTGAAGTCTGCAATTTTTCCTCTGGAAATCCGTTCCTACTCCTACACCATTCCAAGGGTGTCCATCCCAAATGGTATAGCTAGTGGCCTCCTGAAAAAGCACCTTTGGGACTTTGACTTGCTAGTTGAGATTTACAGGAGTAGAAGTCCAACTATTTGGACAGCAAGCAAGTGCTTGTGGAAGTGGCTTTGTTCAGACCTACAGCCAGTTCCTGTATCCATTTCTGAGAGTGCAAACTTCTGAGCACATAAGCCTCGTGTCACATGCCAATGCTGTCAATGCTAAAAATGAATCATCTGTGCATTCTAGCCAGCAGTGGGCTTACAACCCCTTTCCAGATGCTGCAGAGCAAGGGCGAAGTGATGCAATAGTAGACTGTGTAGCGTTGAGTACAAGGACCTTTTCTCCTAGAAAAGAGGATCCATCCACCCCGTAACAAATACTTTAGTAGCTGAGAAAGGGAGGACATGGCCTGTTGCAAAGAAGGAATGCAGAAGATCAGCAACAAATTTTAGAAGTCCACATCACCTAACTTGGGTGATTTTCATAAGTCAGGAAACAATGCTCAACCGAGGAGGAGGAGGAGAAGGGAATTTCCGTCTGATGCACCCTTGCCTCTCGCGATCTGGAGTAAGAGGAGGCAACATTCTGTAAAAAGAAGAACAATCTCTGACTTTCTTCAACAAACACCTAGCGAGCAGAAAAACCAGGCATTTGAAGGCCAATCTTGTCTGTTTTCATACTTGTGTAGGAAGTTAGCACCCACCCCTCTCTTGGAAAATAAAATATTCTAAGAAATATTACAAAGGCAGAATATTATATTTTCCCTAAAGGAGAAACATGTTTTTAAAGACAAACTCAAAGCCTCAACTCCCTGCTCCCCCAGCAGATATTTTGGTGCCAACCTATCTACAGGACAGCTTATCTACAATACAAAAGACATTCAACCTCATGACACAATAGGATTAGCCCTCTACGCATCTCACCACATGACACCTGAGAAGCTTACATCACTCAGCAAGATTCAACCAAGCCTGGGACTCAAGACAACCTACAGTTTGCCCTGCATGGCCCCATGGGAGTCTGACAACCAATCAGTATACATTTCTTACACAGGAACAAGAAGCTCCAAGGCCCCAAGAGAGGATATAAATCTCTCTCCCTCTCTCACTCATGTACTCTTTTTGCCCAGGACCTCAAACCACGTGGTCCTATCCACCATTAAACCATCTTTCCAAGCAGTCTCCATGTTTCCAGTGTCTTTCTCCCCACTTGGAACTGAACCCAGATGGACATTTCTTCCAACACTTGGAACTTGATGAATTAGATTGTATGTATCAAATTAATGCTGAGTTTGTAGATCAACAGAAGCTTAACAATCTCCCACAGAACCTTAGCTTGGCTTTTGCTTCAGCCCTTTTTTCCCCCTCCAGCCTAGTTGGAGTAAAAAGAGTCGTGGTGACACAGTGGTTAGAATACAGTACTGCAGGCTACTTCTGCTGACTGCTGGCTGCCAGCAGTTCGGCAGTTCGATCCTCACTGGCTCAAAGTTGATTTAGCCTTCCATCCTTCCGAGGTGGGTAAAATGAGTACTCAGATTGTTGGGAGCAATATGCTGACTCTATAAACCACTTAGAGAGGGCTGTAAAACACTGTGAAGTGGTATATAAGTCTAAGTGCTATTGCTGTTGCTAAACCAAATCACACTCCCACTTAGATCCTCTTCGAGCTGCAATAGAAGGTTGTTTGCCTACCGATGCTGGGAGTGGGGGGACCCAAAAACATAGTGGTTGTTGTCCATGAGCACCATTTTGACATCTGCCTGCCTTGACTCTGCACAAGGCTGTCACAGATGCTGCCTCTTCATTGTATCCAGGAAATGTCAATTTCTTGGATCAAAGGCCACATGCTAGCTTTTCACTAAGATGTTGGGGGATTTTCCCTCTCCAAAATGCATAGAGCAGGACAGATAAATATCTAGATGGGATTCTATTTCCTTGTTGATTCCGTTCATTGAAAGAGAGAACAAACAAATCATCATCTCTTTAAGACAAGTCCCTTTCTTGGGAATCTCTGTAGGAGTAGGGTACAAAAGTCAAGATGGCAATCCCAACAGCATGATTGTAATCACCACCTTGCTTCTTTTGACCCTTTCGGGAGAGATCCCTCTAAAACAGGGGTCTCCAACCTTGGCAACTTTAAGCCTGGTGGACTTCAACTCCCAGAATTCCCCAGCCAGCAAAGCTTCTGAAGCTTCAGAATTCAGAAAAGCTTCAGAAAAGCTTCAGAATTCTGGGAGTTGAAGTCCACCAGGCTTAAAGTTGCCAAGGTTGGAGACCCCTGCTCTAAAGACAGGTAAAATCATTTCAAAGAGACAGCCGATCAACGAAGCAGGGAAGTTTACCTAACAGTTTTCCAAGAATCTGTGCTTGAAATCCATGTCCTTCATTTTCTTGATCTTGCAATTACAGGGGATTTGATAAGGTAGAAAGGCCTCTATGTCGTTGAACTGTGGACTTCAGTAGCTCTCATTGCAATCGGCTACAGCAAATCTTCCCATCTCCAGAAAGAAATAATCATCCAGTTGGGGATGAGATTTAGAAAATGCCCCTTCTACAAACCCCCACCCACAGATCTAGACTGAAAGATGGCATGGTTGAATTTCAAGAGTCAGGCTGTACTCTGGTGTATTTAATGCAGGAGCCTTGAAGGACTGAGATTTGGTTGCAGAGTGAAGTTAGCATTGGTTGGGTATCACCCAGGAAGGAAATCTAAGATCTGCTCTAGCTGCAATTTTTAAATATAGATAATCCTCAACTTACAACCGGTTGTTTAATGACCATTCGAGTTATGATGTAACTTGAAAAAGTTACTTATGAATTGTCGTCGAAGTTATGACTGCCTTACCACCTCCACAGTATTTTGAGTACTTGGCAACCAGTTCACATTTACAACCAGTTTCAGCATCCAATGGCCACATGATCAAATGTTGCAACATTTTTTGCCATTTCCCAGTTGAAACAGTGCAACGGATAAGTTGGATTCAAACTTCATCACCACGTGATTTGCTTAATAACCACAGTGACTCATTTAATATCTGTCATAGAAAACACCCATAAAGTCGAGCTTGGTTATATGACCACAACAACTTACGACCAAAATTTCAGGCTCAGCGGTGATCAAAGTCAAGGATTAATTATCTTTTAGTAAATCCTGCAAATGTTGAAAATCCTGACGCTGTGGTCCTCGATTTATGACCACAATTGAGCCCAAACTTTCTGTTGCTAAGCAAAACAGCTGTTAAGTGAGTTTTGCCCCATTTTACAACTTTCCTTGCCCTAGTTGTTAAGTGAATCACTGCAGCTGTTGAGTTAGTAACAGGGTTGTTAAGTGAATCTGGTTTCCCTATTGACTTTGCTTGTCAGAAGATTTCAAAAGGTAACCACATGACCCCAGGACGCTGCGACCATCATCAATAGAAACTAGAATTGCCAAGCATCCAAATTCTGATCACGTGACCATGGGGATGCCACAAGGATCAGGAGTGTGAAAACGGTCATTAGTCACTTTTTCAGTGCTTCAAACAGTCACTGTATGAACTGTTATAAGTTGAGGAGTGCTTGTATTCTCTTTCCCCCAAGGAAAGACATCGCAAGGTCATCTTCAGCAAATGAGATAAGCAACATGGCAGAGGGCTGGAGGAGAAACACAATATGGCGGAGGGCTGGAGGAGAAACACAATACACAATCACCATTTACCTCTCCTATGATGAATCCGAGGAGACAGAGAATCAGGCCAGCTAAGCTCAGTCGGATGATATCGGTCACCACATAGTCTCTGCCAAATTCCGTCCTTCCCAAAGAGATTGGAGCTGCTACAAAAGACATTTGACAGGATCACCACCATGGTTTCCTCAGGAGACCCAAGAAGCAAGAGGAAAGACTTCACAAAAACTTTCCATTTCCAAGTGTCTCAAGCTGCAGAGCTGATCAACAACCAGCAGCTGGGAATAGCCAGGAAGCCAAGCTCAGTGAAACATAAGGAGGGACTTCCTGCAGTGAGAAGAATGGCTGGACAAAGGAACTGCCTTGTTAGATATGTGATCTGCTATTCTTCTACAGAAGAGGGGGGGGGATACAGTAACAGTAGCAGAGTTGGAAGGGACCTTGGAGGTCGTCTAGTCCAACCCCCTGCTCACACAGGAGACCTATATTTGAACAGCCGAACTGCCGACTTTTCTGACTGACAAGGATTTTATACTTGATACATTTATTTTATTTTCCTTTCTCTGTATCCCATACCCTGCTTGCATTCTTGTAGAACCTTTCACCTGATTTATAACCGTTGCCTGGCGCGCCGTGGCTGCCTGGCAGTTTCTCACCTCTTGGGGAATGTAAGGGGAGGGTGGGCCACGTGGACTGCACCAGAAGATGACCCTGAGAAAGTTCTCTTATCTCTTTCTCAGAGCGGCGGTTACAATAACATCTTCACACCTGCAGATTGGCTGGATCCACATTGGACTGTTGGGAGGGGTCTCTAATTTCTTTTATTCTAGTTGTAAGCCATGAGGGACCTCAGAGCCTGCTTTGAATCTGTATTGCTATCACCCCTTTTCAATAAAAGGTTCCTTTTGAAATTCTCAGTTTCAAGAGTCTTTACTTTCTTGAATAAGGGGAGGGGGCTGGGCCTGCCTGCTTCAAGGGGTGGCTGGCTCTACTTAGTAAGAGAAATATAATCATCAAATTATAGGATTGGGAGGGACCTTGGAAGTCTTCTAGCCCAAATCAAGAGTCCTTATATCATTATGAAGTCTTAATACCGCTTTATCAGGGGTGGGTTCTAAAATTTTTTACTACTGGTTCTGTGGGCATGGCTTATTTTGTGGGCGTGGCTTGATGGTCATGTGGCAATTATTTAGGATTTAGCAGAGGTACTGGTCTACCAGGCTTTTAACTGCTTGCAGAGCTTTACTGATCTACCCATTTATTTTTGCAGGCACTGATCCACTCATGTATTTTTGCAGGCACTGGTCTACCTATTTATTTTTGCAGGCACCGGTGTACTAATGTATTTTTGCAGGCACCGGTCTACCCATTTATTTTTGCAGGCACTGGTCTACCCAAGTATTTTTGCAGGCACTGGTCTACTCATTTGTTTTCTTTTATCAGCTGTAGGCGGCCCTTTGAAGCCCCGCGGCAAGAGTTTAAACAGTTTTTTTCCCTCTAGCCATCAGCTGGGACTCAGGAGGCAGCAATAGATTGGGGGTGGGGCCAAATAAAAGGTAAGAATAACGTAAGGGTGGGGAGGGCAGGGGGCGGGGGGGAGAACCAGTTCGGTGACATCATATCATCACCGCTACCGGCTCGGCGGAACCCGGCCAAACCGGGAGGAACCCACCATTGTACTTTATAATGCCTTGGTAAGACCACACTGTCAGTTTTGGAAGACAATTTGGAATATCGCATCCAGTTTTGGTTGCCACAACATAAAAAAAGATGTTAAGACTCTGGAAAGAGTGTAGAGAAGAGCAACAAAAATGATTAGGGAACTGGAGACTAAAATATATGAAGAACAGTTGCTGGAAATAGATATGTCTTACTCTAGTGAAAAATGTCTAAGGGTGACATGATAGCAGTGTTCCAATATTTGAAGGGCTGCCACAAAGAAGAGGGGGTCAGCCTATTCTCCAATGCACCTGAAGGCAGGACAAGAAGGAATGGATGGAAGCCAATTAAGGACAGGACCAACCTAGAACTAAGAAGAAATTTCCTGTCAGAACAGTAAACCAGTGGAACAGCTCACCTTCAGAAGTTATGAGTATTCGATCAGTGGAGGTTTTCTAAGAAGAGATTGGACAACCATTTGTCTGAAATGATATAGGGTTTCCTTTTTGAGCAGCGGTTGAACTAGAAAACTTCCAAGGTCCCTTCCAACTTCATTATTCTGTTTTATTCTATTCTCGTGGATAAATGAATATCGAATCTTGATTATTCAATTGAGGTCAATAATTCATTGGTTGACATTAAAACAGGCAGAGTTATCTGATGCTGAAACAGCATCATATGCTTCATGATTTGGAAAGAGAAGGTCCATGCCAATATTTCTTCTTCTAAAGTCAGACAAATATTATGAGCTGGTTGCCCAGCACCCAAAATATGATTACATCACTGTGGGGTGGTAAGGCAGAAAGAGATGATTCAACTGTGGCAACTTTAATAGTTATGCAATGAGATGATTTCTTCCAATATGGCTGGTGCAGTAAGCTATTTCTGTAGAATTTCCCTCTGCTACTTCGCTCTTAAAAGGACAGAAAAGGAAGTTGACAATTGGCGCTTTTTTTCCCCTTTGGTTGTGCAACTCGTGAAACTCCCCATAAGTAAAATAATCACAGCTTTCATCACAGAAATGTGGGGACATTACTAAACATAATTTCTAATACAGTTTGCATCTTCTAAACTTTGCATTTGGAAATTTTCCAGTTCAGTTTGCATCTTGCATACTTCCAAACTCTATATCCAGATCAGAGGAAGCCCCTCTGTTCAAATAGCAACACAGTGCTTGATTATAAGCTGTGCTGGCGCAGTGGTTAGGATGCAGTACTGCAGGCTAATTCTGCTGACTGCTGGCTGCCTGCAATTTGGCAGTTCGAATCTCACCAGGTTCAAGGTTGACTCAGCCTTCCATCCTCCCGAGGTGGATAAAAGGAGGACCCAGATTGTTTGGGGGCAAATATGCTAACTCTGTAAACCGTTTAGAGGGGGCTGTAAAAGCACTCTGAAGCGGTATATAAGTTATATTGCTATTGATGTTTTTTTAATTAAATACCAGCAAAGATCAAAACAATTAACTGGTAAAAATAGGAGAAAAGGCAGGCCAAAACAAGGAGGGAGAAAACCATAAACACCAGACAACAGTATATATCAATGTGTCTCAACTTCAGCAAATTTAACAGGTGTTGACTTCGACTCTCAGAATTCCCCAGCCAGCCATCCTGACTGGAGAATTCTGAGAGTTGAAGTCCACACTTGTTAAAGTTGCTGAGGAGAAATACTGATTTGCATTAACTCTGTCTTTCTCTATCTGTCTGTATCAAAAGGCCCAGAACTGTTCAGAGCCACTGGGAGCAAAATGGGGGATAATTATCATGGACAGTTCAAAAGGGAACAGCCTTTGCTTATTCCAGCTTTAGTCAATTTATATTACATAGCAGCAGCTGTACAGAGATGGAAAGTAGGACAGCAGGTGATCCCTCTTTGACATGTGATGGATGGAGATAATGTCTAAAAAACATGAAAGAAGATAAGTTTCATCTTCCAGTAACTGATGTCATTTCCTCCTTCCATATTCTGTTCAATTCCTGATTTTCTTTTCTAATTATTTCCATCTCCCATACAAACCTGCTACGTTTGTGCTTTTGTTGGAAGAGGTCCCTCTTCTCTGATCATCAAAGGCAGCAGCATTCAAGGGGGGATTGCTGGTTTCTGTTAAAAAAAATTTTTTTTAAAAGACATTACTTTCTTAATGCAGACTGTTAAGCACATGTTTCAGCCCTTTGAGGAAATCCAGATAAAACCACCACTAGCTTTATTGCAAGATCACAATCTTTGAAAGCACTTCTCCTCTCCTTTACTTTTAATTTGCAAAACACTAGGGAGGGTTCCTTCTGTCAACTTTCCCAAACAAGAAACACAATCAGATGAACTAATTCTACTTTATTGTAAAGCTACATTAACAGAATCTTAGAAGTCTAAAAGTACAAATCTCCCACCTAGGGGAGAGGATGACCAGGCTGAGCTCGAGGGAGGGGCCAAATGCATCATCAGTCTCGAATCCCTTCATGCCCACAAGTGATCTTATGTCCAGCCCACCCTGAATTCCGTTGAGCCTTATCTATCGCCAATTTGCTTTGACCGTTAGCAATAGCACTTAGATTTATATACTGCTTCACAGTGCTTTACAGCCTTCTCTAAGCAGTTTACAGAGTCAGCATATTGCCCCCTAACAATCTGGGTCCTCATTTTACCCACCTCAGAAGGATGGAAGGCTGAGTCAACCTTGAGCCTGGTGAGATTCGATCTGCCAAACTGCTGGCAGCTGGTGATCAGTAGTCTGCAGTACTGCACTCTAACCACTGCACCACCGCGGCTCATAGTTCAGATTCTTATGCAAAGCATTAGCATACAATAAACTTATATTCATTTGATCTGCTTGGACTTCTGGTTTCCTGTGCTTGACACCACCGTTATTTTTAACAGCCCAAGAAACTAGAGAGGCTTCAGAGCTTCTTGCTTCACCCACTATCTAGTTGTGGGCTATGCTGCCTCTTATCTAATCATTCCCTTGGCAGCATCTCTTCCTTCTGTCTCCCAAGGTCAAACCACTGCAATATGCACTTGCTATGAGCTTCTTCTGGCTTAAATCTGCACTGTGGTTTTAATCACTTTCCCAGCATCTGCTTACTCCCTCATACAGGACTGTAGAGCAGGGATGGGAGAGCCATTATCCAGCAGCAGCCAGGAATGGATATTCAAGAAAGTCAAAATGACACCATTTTTATGTGTGTTCACACGCAATACACCTAAAAAGAAATGGGGCTTCAAATTGTGCACTACAGCTGTGCTCGTAACCTCCTTCCTCCCAACCAAGGTGTCCTTCAATGGCCCCATGGTGTTAGGAGAATTTCTCTCAAGCATATGTGGAATAACAAGAGAATGAAGAATAAGGATTTCATGCAGAGAATTCTGATATTCAGATGTATAGACCAGCGTTTCTCAACTTTGGCAACTTTCAGATCTGTGGACCAGTAGTGGGTTGCCCCTGGTTCAGACCGGTTCACAAGAACCAGTAGTAAAACCAGTGGGGGCTCCACCCACTGACCCGGACATCATCATCGGTGTCCTGCGCATGCGCAGAAGAGTGCACGGGTGCGTGAGCGAGATGCGAACCGGTAGTAAAGGTAAGTAGAACCCACTCCTGGTGTGGATCTCAACTCCGAGAATTCCCCAACCAGCCCTGCTAGCTGAGGAATTCTGGGAGTTGAAGTCCAGACATCTGAAAAGTTACCAGTATTGGGAAACACTGGTATAGACTTAAGATCTCAGAATTCCACAGCCAGCATAACCATTGATGAGAATTCTGGGAGTTGAAGTCTACACAACTGAACATGCCCAAGATTGGGAAACACTACTCTAGACAAAGAGCAACTTGGAAATAAGGGCATTGTTGTCCAACACATGGACGGCAGCAGGTTTGGCCATCGTGACTTAGATTTGAAGTGTTACTGTACATAGAAAACAGTTGCTTTGAGTGGACCTGAGAACTTCAATCCAGACAACGTGGGTTGGGAAATAAAATTCAGGACACCCCTTCATCTGCTTTTAATATTTTAATAGCCACAGGAGATGTAAAGATTATTTAAAATGTTATTTAAAATGTATTCATCTAAAAGGTCTGATGTAAGCCATATAAACCAGATAAAGCAATAAAGTCAAACAAAGAAATAACATTTAATGTCAATAAAACAAAACTTTGGGTCCTCCCATCAACTGTGTGAATGGGGAAGTTTAAAAAGTCAAGATGGCCACAATTACACAACTCAGAACAAGAAGCAACAGATGGAAACTAATCAAGGAGAGAACTAACCTAGAACTAAGGAGAAGTTTCCTGATGGTGAGAACAATTAAGCAGTGGAACGACTTGCCTCCAGAAGTTGTGGTTGCTCCAACACTGGAAATTTTTAAGAAGAGATTGGACAACCATTTGTCTGAAGTGGTGTAGGGTTTCCTGCCTGAGCAGGGGGTTGGACTAGAAGACCTCCAAGGTCCCTTCCAACTCTGTTATTCTATTATTCCTGCACAACTCTGATTCCATGCACAGTTATATTGCAGTTGACATCTCAACTTTCTTGACTTCTCCAGGGATGCCCTTCCCTGCAAATACAGGTCTATTTCCATTCTCTTACCATTGATCACAGTTAAGTTGATGTTGGCTGACACTCTGACACCCAAAGCCAGCACCTTGATGTCATAAATTCCCGAATCTTCTACTCTGGCATCCCGTAATATCAGTGAAGCATTTTCAGAAGACCACTCCGCTCGGTGCTTGTATTTCTCTGCTTTCACCACTGTGATCTCGCAAGCATCCCACCACTGATGGGTACCACTGTCTCCCTTGCAATTATCAGCTTTCACAGTCAAAACCAGCCCTGGCCTGGTAATGAAACGCCATCGGATCTGGAAGTAGCTGGGCACTGAAGAAGAGAAATTCAACAAGACTGGAAGCAAGGCGGTCTTTCCACGGGAGACGGACACTGGGAACGAGGGCGCAGACAGCACAAGGCCTGCAGCAGGGCCTGGTGGAGAAGAGAACAGGAGAAGGGATTACCAGCGAGGTCTACAGAATACAGAATACGAGTGGGAAGGGACTTTGGAGGTCTTCTATCTAGTCAAACTCCAATGCTCTAGCATGAAACTCTATACCATTCCAGCCAAATGGCTCTCCAATCGTTTCTTAAAAACCTCCAGTGATGGAGCACCCACAGTTTATGGAAGCAAGTCATTAACTAATTGTCAATTATTAACCATCAGGAAATTTCTCCTTACTTCTAGTTTGGATGTCACTTTAATGATCTTCCATCCATTGCTTCATGTCCTGCCCTCAGGGGCTTTGGAGAATAGGTTGAGCCCCTCTCCTTTGTGACAGCCCCGAATGATGGGCTGTATGCTAAAATAAAGCCAGATCACTTGAAAGTAAATCAAGAAGCCTGTAATTGTGGAGTGTGTCTGGCAAGAACAAAGAATGTTTATCTACAGGAAATACATATGTGTAAATCTTGTAACAATTCTGGGTAGTTAGAAAGCTGATAAAAATAACAAGAGTTAGACAACTTGCAGGCCTCAGCTAAAAATTAGGAATACGGATGGCCTGCAGCCAATTAAATGTGTATTAGATAATTCCTGGGGCATTCATTAGCCAAGGCTTAGGAATAGGGACAGCTAGAGACCAATAGAACAAACTGTAGAATTATTACTAAAATGTTTATTAGATGGTATTTCTTATTATCTCACCTCGTCCCGCCTTCTCTTTTAGTGAAAATGTATAAAGCTTACTTAATCCTTTGTTCTTGGTTCTTGGCATTTTTGGCCAGGAGCCCTTTTCCTTGGAGAAGTACAATAAAAAGCAATCAGAAAACCAGCACCTCATGTCTGTCATCCATCATTGGCTTTGGCACCAGGCTCAGATCCAATTTGGGAACAACACTTAACTATTGGAAGATTGTTGTTACGCCACTTTTAATAATCTAATAATAATATTATAATAATCTATTCCTAATAATCTACTCCTAATAATCTAATCCAGCTCCTGCAAGGAGAAGAACTAGATCTAATTCTCTATTGAGCTCCATCATCTCCTTTCTTTTTCCTAGGACATTCCTTATCACTGAAGAAAGCGAAGCCTTACAGCCGAAAGATCTAACCTCCCTTTTGCTAATGGTACCATAAAAGCTTTTTTTCCCAATTCTTCAGACTACCACTCAGTCAGAAAACACTCTACTGATGTTGGTGGACACTGCTACAACGTCTTACCTGTTAACGAGTTCTTCAGCTTCAACTGCAATAATACACGGGCAAACAATTGATACCAACTCAAGGTAAACCACTCCAAACTCGATTTGCAGAAAATACGACTTCAGCAACAGAATGGTCAACTCCTGAAATGCTCTCCCTCACTCTGTTGTTACAGCCTCAAACCCCCACAGCTTCAACCTCAAACTGTCTACCGTGGACCTCACCCCATTCCTAAGAGGTCCATAAAGAGGGTGTGCATAAGTCCCTGTCTACTGTCCCCATTTATCTGTACGTATTTCCTTTGTTTATGTTTATGTTTATACCTATACCTGCTATCTTGTACATGTTTGACAAACAAACAAACAAACAAATAAAGTCCTCATTGCAGCCTAAATCAAGCCAAGGGTGTCCTTTAATGGCCCTGCATTTTTAGGGGGGTTGATGCAAGGTGGAGCTCCATGTTGAAAAGCTTTAAAGTTAATTCAAACCAAAAAAACAACAACAACCCACTTCTCTTTTGATGTTGCCAAAGTATTAATTCCATCACCATCGCTGCCATGTTGGGTTCTGTAGAAGATGGGCAGCCTGAAGCTCTCATCTCAAGAAAAGGTTTTCTGCCTCTTTTCTGCTTAGCAAAACAACCCCTTTACTCACCCACCAGCATCAGGAGCAGCCATGGACATCGTGGCATTGCGGCTAAGATTCTGTTCTCCTCTGCCTTTGAGGCACTTTCTCCCCTGCCCATCACTTTCCCTTTGTGCAGTTCATTTCACTTTCACCCGCCTCTGCTCCATTTTGAGGAAGTGTGATAATGGAGCCAGGCCTTCTCCCTACGTCCTCCTGACTCCAGCAAAATTCTGCCAGCTCGGCTCAAATATAACAACGGTTAAAGACTTTTGTACAATGTGCTGTGGCCAGAGGGGAAAAAGGAGAGGGATATTTTATTTTTTATTTTATTTAGTTAGTTAGTTAGTTAGTTTGTCAAACATGTACGAGATAACATGTATAACAGCTGAGGTGGCGCAGTGGTTAGAATACAGTACTGCAGCTACTTCAGCTGACTGCTAGTTCAGCAGATTAGCAGATCAAATCTCACCGGCTCAAGGTTGACTCAGCCTTCCATCCTTGCGAGGTGGATAAAATGAGGACCCAGATTGTTGGGGGCAATATGTTATTTAGTATACTGTCTTTGGTGTAAGCCGCCCAGAGTCCTCAGAGAATGGGCGGCATAGAAATACGAAAAATAAATAAATAAATAAATAAATAAATAAATAAATAAATAAAATAAATAACAGGTATAACATAGACATGAACACAGGAAATGAGTACAAATAAATGGGGACAATAGGACAGGGATGGTAGGCCCACTGGTTTGCTTATGCACGCCCCCTTTTACAGACCTCTTAGGAATGGGATGTGGTCCACGGTAGACCAAGGTTGAAGCTATGGGGGTTTGAGGCGGGGTGAAATCCAGCAGGTTCTGGAGAACCGGTAGCAGAAATTTTGAGTAGTTTGGAGAATCAGCAAATACCACCTCTGGCTGGCCCCAGAGTAGGGTGGGAATGGGGATTTTGCAGTATCCTTCCCCTGGAGAAGGGTGGGAATGGAGATTTTGCAGTATCCTTCCCCTGCCACACCCACCAAGCCACACCATGCCCACCAAGCCACGCCCACAAAATTGGTAGTAAAAAAATTTGGATTTCACCACTGGTTTGAGGATGTAACAACGGAGTCAGGTAGAGCATTCCTGATATTGACCACTCTATTGCTGAAGTCGTACTTTCTGCATTTGTCAACAACACTCCCATCCTCCTTCCTGGAGCCCCCCCCCTCCCAATTTACACCTCACTATCTGACTTCTGGAGTATGTGGACAAAAGACTTTCCATAACAACTTCAGTCTGTTTCAGTCCTGGATGCAGGAATGATCCACTCCTCCTCCTCCAGAGTGTCACAATATTCCTTGCTTTACAGATGGACCGAAAGGATTCAATCTACCCAAAAGACCTGGTTAATCTTAATAGGATTAGGGCCCAACAGGGCAAGTATGTTAGTCTCCTCCATAAATGGTCTCCTCTTCGGAATCCAGCTGTGGTACTCCAAAAGCAGAAAGTGTGACATTTTGTGGAACAGTGTCCTCTGAGCGCCTATCATGATAATCCCAGAGTCTTTCTGTATGCAACTCCAGCATGTGTTGATTATATAGTCTACCTTTGAATCTGCAAATAGAGTAAATACTTTCAGATTTGCTCATTGATGTACTTTTTAACAATTTTGTCATACGATAAATAAATTCCTTCCACAGCAGGTCTTGCTCTTAATCAAGGAGGTGCCTATTTTCCTTTGGATTTGGGATGGTCTGTAAAGTGAAGATCTTCCCGGGAATAATTTTAAGAATTGCCTCCATTTTTCTCTCTTTTGTCAAAGTTACCAGGTCTTGATGATTCTGGAGTTCCTGATGTTGGATGACAAATCCAGCCATGGTCTATAGCAGGGGTCTCCAACCTTGGCAACTTTAAGACTTGTAGACTTCAACTCCTAGAGTTCCTCAGCCAGCAAAGCTTCTGGGAGTTAAAATCCACAAGTCTTAAATGCTGAGGTTGGAGACCCCTGGTCTATAGAGATTCTCAGTCATCCAGGTCATGGTTGTCCCAAAGGTGCTTTTTTCAAGAGGCCATTGGACTTTCTGGTTTTTCTTTGAAGATGTTTCCCTTCTTATCCAATAAAATTATTTCCCCTGGGAATCAAGGACGTTCATGCAGATATTCAAAAGGTAGAGACTGAAGTCACCTAGCAATGGGACTATATACTAATTGGACCATGTGACTGGAGACTCTGAGGGGAAGTGACAAAGTTTTACTTTTAATTGGGTGTAAAACTGGCTGGAACTTAGAGCCGGTTTTCCACCAAGTCTGTGCCAATTTGATATGTCCCAATAAAATGTTCTTTGAGGAATACACCTGCCTCAGAGTTCTCATTGTTGGGGATATATTACTTGGAACCTCAACAGTGTGAGTCACTTAACTTGCTTAGTCAATAATAATAATAATAATAATAATAATAATAATAATAATAATAATAATAATAAGCCTTGCTTAGTCATGGAAGTTCTGGTTCCAACTGTGATTATAAGCTGAGGGCTACATGTATTGGTCACATACTGTACATGTAATGTCCAGCTGGTGAATCTATGATTCAGGATATTGTGCTGATTTAGAAAAGGGTGTAATTGAATAAGCAAGTTGTAAACAAATTATATGAACTCAAGCCAGTAAGAATGAAAGAGAGATATAGTGTAGATATGAACTATTCCAGTTTATGAAGTAATTTGTTCATTGTAAATCAGGGATATCCAGAGCAGGAGGTCAAAGAAGTCAAAAGGAAGATGCATTCATGCAACTTTAGCCCCACCCCTTTTGCATACATTGTGATGCACGTAAAAGGGGCAGGGCTTGTGGAGTTGGGATTGCCATCGTGACTTCTTTGAGCCCCCTTGGGAACCCCTCCCCAGTGTAATTAGCTTCTACTGAGAAACTGAGATCTACAATTTGACGAAATCCCGAATGGCTTCTTTTAAAAGTTAAACCAAAGTTACAAATGAGATGCATTTTTTAACAACGATGACTAAGAGAATAACCTTTGCAAAGTGACTTTAGCCCCACAAAAAACAACTTGTAGATCTGTGCACTTGATAACAAGGGACTGAAGTCACAAGGCTTGTTTTGGGAGAAGCTTTTCTTCTCCTTTTCTGAAGGGCTTCCTCATTTCTGTTTTGTAGGTTCCCAAGCTGTCTTGAAGCCAAAATTATTCATGCTAAATATATATAGCTGGAGGCTTCCTGTCAAGAAAGTCAAAGGAGGTTACTTTTCTATGTTAAGAAGAGACAGGAAAGAAAAGTGGGGGGGGGAGGAACGGACTTGGAGAGAATTTTAGCAGATGAGCCAGATTCATTGAACAACTTTGGTCGTTTTTCTTTTTAAAGTAGAGCTGGTTTAAAGTCAAGGTCCCGAACCGATGAGCCCAACCGAGCAAACATGATCGAGACGATCCCATCTCTTAATGCAAAACTTTATTGAGTACATTGTTTTGGCACAACTGAAGCAAAACCGGCTCTAGCTAATTCCCGTACCATCCCCATAATTATAGAATTTCCTCTCCCCCTCTATTATTGCAGGTCACATTGTCCAATTGAGGGTCAGGATATTGTGATGAGAAAATGTATTTGGGGGTTTGGTAAAACACCTGCTGAAGTGTCTTTGGTTCACACAGCTCGTCTTCTTGATGTCTTGAGCCCACATTCCATTTCCCCCTTCCCTCTGCCCAGTTTGCTGGCAAGCTGAGAAGCGAAAGTAGCTACCACAGCAGAAGCACGCTTCGAACTTGATAGTGTTACTAACTTTAACAATTGCAGTGATTCACTTAACAACGGCGGCAAGAAAAGTCATAAAATGGTGCAAAACTGACTTAACAAATGTTTCACTTAGCAACATAAATTTTGGGCTCAATTGTGGTTGTAAGTCAAGGACTACCCATACCAATTTCTTTTTCAAGAGGAAAGCACATGCTTCTGGATTGGAGGAGAGGAGAATTAAGACAGAGAAAAGGAGTTGGATAGATGTGTTTGAGAAGGGACATGGTGGCTCAGTGGCTAAGACACTGAGCTTGTCAATCAAAAGGTCGGCAGTTCAGCAGTTCAGATCCCTAGTGCTGCATAATGTGAGCTCCCGTTATTTGTGCCAGCTTCTGCCAACATAGCAGTTTGAAAGCACGTAAAAAATGCAAGTAAAATAGGGACCATCTTTGATGGGAAGATAACAGCGTATCGTGTGCCTTTGACATTTAGTCATGCGGGCCACATGACCACGAAGACGTCTTCGGACAGCGCTGGCACTTCGGCTTTGAAATGGAGATGAACACCACCCCCTAGAGTTGGGAACGACTAGCACATATGTATGAGGGGAACCTTTACCTTTACCTTAGATGTATTTGAAGTGGTGGGGGGTGAAACTCTTCCCTGTTGCAAAATGCAAGAAATAAATATCCTTCTATTATCTGATTTTTATACCAGAAGATATTGGCCTCCCTTTGCATCCATCACATCAAGAAGAGGAGAGAAACATGAATTTAATTTCAAAAATTACAAAAAGCTTGGATGAGGGTTTTCTCTCTATAGAGGTGGTTCTTTTGAGAAATACACAGATGAGCAGTTCTGCTTGTCTTCCCTGGATTTCTCCAGGCGGTTTATTATTACAAAAAATTAACAAGCATATTTTTAGCTTATCTATTTAAGAAAGAGCCATGGTGGCACAGTGGTTGGAATGCAGTACTGCAGGCTACTTCTGTTGCCTGCCGGCTGCCTGCAATTTGGTAGTTCGATTCTCACTAGCTCAAGCCTTCCATCCTTCCGAGGTTGGTAAAATGAAGACCCAGATTGTTGGGGGCAATATGCTGACTCTGTAAACCGCTTAGAGAGGGCTGTGACGCACTGTGAAGTGGTATATAAGTCTAAGTGCTATTGCTAAATTTTCTGATTACTAAGCTTTTGCTGCTTAAACAATATCTATACTTTAAGCACCAATTTACAGCTCTGTAACCCAACAGGAGAGGCTGGAGGTGGGGCGAAAAATGGCTCAGGGCAGTGAAAGGTTTTATTTGTTACATATAATTTTATTAAAAGTTAAAGACAAAGGTTAAAAGCTAATACGAACTAATAGAGTAAGGAAGAAAAGAGAAAAAGAGAGATGTCCAAGAAAAAGCTAAAAAGCCAGTTAAAAAAACAGTATTGTAAAAGAAAAAAGAAAGTGGCTTTTGATCTTCTTTTCAGCAACTATAAGTCCGATTATAAATTTACCACTCTTTTCTTTCTATACTCTACCCTATCTAATCATCAAAACCAAAAATTGTCACTTTTTTTCTGCTTTATGCAAAACATCCTTAGGGGGGCTCTAAGAAGTTATAGCTCCCTGGAGCAATAACTGCTTTTTTTTTTTTTTTAAAGCAGCTATTATTTTTAAAGCTGTACCTCAGTCTAGTAGCCCTGTTCCTAAAATCTTTCAGACAATTGGCTTGTTGTTCAGTAAGGAGACAAATGAGGCTTTGCCTTGTTATATGAGTTCTAGAGGTTAACTATTCCTGATTGCAAAAGACTCTTTCAAGGGTTGAATTCAACTGATTTTAATTCCCATTGCCACCACCTGAACCCTGATTTCTGAGCTTGAGGATAACCATCCCTTTCCCACCCTCCTTATTTATTTATTTATTTATTTATTTATTTATTTATTTATTTATTATGCAATTTATATGCCACCCTTCTCCCGAAGGACTCAGGGCGGCTTACAAAGAATAAAATTCAACAATTTAAATTTAAATGTAAATTAAAATCCAGTTAAAATTATTACAATGTAAAAGCCCTTGCGTCCTGATCCCCTAATTTCTCCTTGGAACCGGATCAGGCCTGAAAAAGCTGACTTCCCAGGGGTGGGAGGTGCGCAGAGCTGTGGGAATGGCCTGAATTCCCTCCAGCCACCGGCTCTTCCGTTGGGTTCCATTATGACATCAAGGTGGAACCTTTTCAAAACCTGAGGAACTGCCAAGATGGTGGTTGGGATGTGGACCTTCAGCAGCCCACCCCAGGAAGGGAAGAGACGGGGCATCTCCGCCTTGATCCTCATCCTGGGTGGCCTTTGGGGGAGATGGATCACGGAGGTTGGAGCTGGGCCAATGGGTGAAAAACTATCTGGTATTTACTCCTTTGTTTATTTATCCTTCCATCCCATTTCTACCCTGCTCTTCTCACCTAGGTAAGATAGGTCAAGAAGCCTGAGGAATGAGCTGTAGGCCCTTAGAGATGTTCCCCCAAATTATGATCCCTTTCCTGCTCCCAGGAACACCCAGGAATGAGGAGATAAAGCCAAGGTGATGGCTACCACTGCATAATCAAAGCCTTGTTTTGTTGTTTGAATGTGCAATACACATAAAATAGGGGAGACTTTCGCTTCTATGGTCCCATATAATTGTTTTTATACATGTCTATGGAGATTCTCAGTCATCCAGATCATGGTTATCCCAAAGGTGCTTTTTTCAAGAGGCATCTGGACTTTCTGGTTTTTTTTCTTCAAAGACGTTTAGCTTCTCATCCAAGAAGCTTCTTCAGCTCTGACTGGATGGTGGGGAATGGAAGGATTTATACTCCTTGCAGACAGCTAGTCATTTGTGTTTTTATGCACATACACAAACACCAAAATTACAGATGTTCTTATTGCCTCCCCTTGACCTAAAGCTAAAGGTAAAGGTTCCCCTCACACATATGTGCTAGTCATTCCCGACTCTAGGGGGCAGTGCTCATCTCTGTTTCAAAGCCGAAGAGCCAGCGCTGTCCAAAGATGTCTCCATGATCATGTGGCCAGCATGACTAAATGCCAAAGGCACATGGAACGCTGTTACCTTCTCACCAAAGGTGGTCCCTATTTTTCTACTTGCATTTTTTACGTGCTTTCAAACTCCTAGGTTGGCGGAAGCTGGGACAAGTAACGGGAGCTCACCCCATTACGCGGCACTAGCTATTTGAACCACTGAACTGCTGACCTTTCGATCGACAAGCTCAGCATCTTAGCCAATGAGCCACCATATCCCCTTGACCGTAAACACATAATTTCTCACTGCAGGAACAAATAAGACTCAAACCAGGAGAAAGCTTGGGTGGAGTTCATGTCCTGCCTATATCTTCCTTCTCAGAACCAGCAACTAAATATAGTTCCTCTCCATCATCGCTTGACTCTTCTCAAATGGTTTTTCTAAGATAAAACAAGGAAATTATAAGAGTTTAGCTCCCATAATTAACTGGTCTTTGATGGAACTATGTCCCTTACCGATCTACGGTAGTCTGTTTTTAAGCCCTGGTAGTAATAGAAATGTTGTGGATCTGAATTTGTTTTCTGTAGCATAAAATGAAAGAAGACACACATGAATTGGCATGTATATGGTATGCATGTATGTGTGTGCATCTGTGTGAATACACACATTTATGCGTTTAAATTGTGTATGTGTGTGTCTATACAGACACACACACCTTAAATACATAAAAATATTGTAAATTCACATGTACATATACATACGTACACATACATTGTAATTATTCTTCGAAATGTTGGAGAGATCATCCAAAAATGGCTCTTTCTTTCATTTGTGATGGCCATGTGATAAAGTTATACCTTCGAGAAATACCGTTACTCCTTGATTTATGACCAACCACATAGGACCGTTCAAAGGTATAAGGGACCTCCCGGGATGATAACGACCCAGTTTTGAAGTTCCAAGTTCCCCAGAGTCACATGACTGCATTTCGACACTTGGCAACCAACCCACAGAAACAGCCACTTGCAATGTCCCACAGTGATGTGACCACATTTTATGATGTTTTTGCTAAAAACCAGCATTTACTTCCGTTTTTGGCAACACCAGAACCTAGCAAACAATTGATTTTCTTAATGACTGCTGTAGATGCTTTATGATCAAACAGGTCAATCAAATGAGTGATCTGTTTTACAACTGTCATGACTTATGACCATAAGGAACCTACTCCAGGGGCGAAATCCAGCAGGTTCTGACAGGTTCTGGAGAACCGGTAGTGGAAATTTTGAGTAGTTCAGAGAACCGGCAAATACCACCTCTGGCTGGCCCCAGAGTGGGGTGGGTATGGAGATTTTGCAGTATCCTTCCCCTGAAGTGGGGTGGGAATGGAGATTTTGCACTATCCTTCCCCTGGAGTGGGGTGGGAATGGAGATTTTGCAGTATCCTTCCCCTGCCATACCCACCAAGCTGCGCTCACCAAGCCACACCACGGCCACCAAGCCACACGCACAGAACCAATAGTAAAAAAAAATCAAATTTCACCACTGACCTACTCCATTAATTTTATAAATCAAGGACTACCTATAAAGTTCCGGGGGCATTGAGCATTATTTCTAAACAAAGAAATGAATACAATCTTACTATTGTACTCCTCCTATTCATGGGATTAAATCTCAAATTTAAATAAGGAATGCATTATCTACTTCAATTTAGCAGCTAAAATAGTAACGATACATTATTGGAAATATTTAGGTAACTTAATAATTGAGATGTGGATTAACAAGATCTCTTCAATTGCCGCATTAGAAAAGAGAAGAAAAAGATTTTTTAAAAGAGAGAAAAGTTAAAAATAACGGAACAAGAGAAGCGGGAATTTAACAATATCCAATTTGGATAGACTTCATATTTAATGTCAATTGCAATAGACCTATTATTATTGGCAATATTTTAAATCAGTGTTTCTCAACCTTAGTAACTTTAAGACGTGGACTTCAAATCTCAAAAATCCCCCTGCTAGTTGAAATACTGCTTTAGATATATGACAAATATGAACATGTATATTATCTGTTCAGTAGATCTTTTATATCTGCAATTACTTCTTAGCAGATATTTTATATGCAGTTTATATATATATATATTGTTGAAAAATATTTTTTATCTTTTTCCAAACATAAACATAAAATATATCTTTTAAGAACAAAGTCTTGATCCGGTCACAGAGAGGTACAATCGCTTAAAATTCCTTTAACAAGCTCTATTCCCAATTTCCCCATTACATCTTTTAAAATTAAAAATCAAAACAAAAACACAAATTCTAAGAGCTGTGGTGGCGCAGTGGTTAGAGTGCTGTACTGCAGCTACTTCAGCCGACTGCTAGTTCAGCAGACCAGCAGATCAAATCTCACCGGCTCAAGGTTGACTCAGCCTTCCATCCTTCCGAGGTGGGTAAAATGAGGACCCAGATTGTTGGGGGCAATATGCTATTTAGTATACTGTCAATTGTTGTAAGCCGCCCAGAGTCCTCGGAGAGTGGGCAGCATAGAAATATGATTAATAAAAAAATAAAAAATAAAAATAACATCTTATTCTAAACCAGTCTATTGTATCACCAAAACCTTAATTTCCAAATAAACTCTACTCATTTTTATATACAGTATATTTTAATGCTGGGTTTATAGGCAAACACATGGCACACTCTCCTAGCTAGATAGCAACATCTAACTAACTATTCTGATCGCTAACTAAACTAGAGATGATTAGTATTTGGATGGGAGACTCCCCACACCACTCCAAAAAAATCCCAGCATTGTGGCTTAGCCTGAAAAACTGATTTTGAAAAAAGAAAAACATTAAAAGAGGCTGTGACAAGAATATTTAGGATTCAACTTCAACACGATTGGCATGTCAATGTATTGACAAGTGTTTGAAGAAAATAGAAAGTAGAAAACAAGAAGTGTTTTAACAGGTCATCCCCAATGCATAGACAAGTGTTTGAAAAAATTAGAAAGTAGAAAGCAGGAAGTGTTTTAAGAAGAAATTGTCAGGGGCAAACAACCAGACTGTCAGGCTTGCCTCCATTCAAAACTCAAGAAAGAAAAACCCCGACTCCCATGTTTGTAGAGAAAGGTAATTTTACTGAGTATGAACTGAATGCAGTGAAAGAAAAGCAAAGTCTGAGGCAATAGGCGTGAAAATTACATATTGAAAGCATCCCCCAAATCCCTCCCCCCACAGTCTCAGGTTGAATGCCCAATCCACATCTCCCCAAGGTGTCATGTGGGATACTTCTTTAGGTGCCCCCATCTATCTGGTATGCCAGGACGGTTGATCATTATCAGCTCTCTCCGCAGCTGCTAAAAAGTCAGTGAGAATTTTCCTCCTTTTACCGAGACATCTCCACCAGTTCACTTCCCCCCCCCCAAATACCTACAATGCCTCCCCCCTCCCATTACAATGGCAGCTGAAAGCAAGCAAGCATCATGAGGCTGACATTCGGCCCTCCTGCAGAAGAGACGTTAATCCTAAAAAAGAAAACAAATGGAAATAGACAGAGTAGAATCGAATGAACAATTGAAAAGTTCAATTAGCTGCTTTACTGCTCAAACATCAGTACACAGGAGTCTTTCTCAAATGAATAGTTTGCAGCTAAGTGAGACTAGACAAGGTTCAAAGGCATTTCAACCTAGGATCAGACTTTATCCTCTTGTGCCCGTGTAGGGATTCTAGCCGAAGTTCCCATGTGATGCCTCCCTCTAGCTCAGCCAGTTTCTCTTCTACAGCAGGGTTCTCCAAACTTGGCGACTTTAAGATCTGTGAACTAAAACTCCTACAATTCTCCAGCTGGCACATGGCTGGCTGAGGTATGCTGGGAGTTGAAGTCCACAAGTCTCAAAGTTGCCAACTTTGGAGGCCCCTGTTCTACAGCGATGCCCCCAATGCCCCCAAACAAGCGTTTGCAAAAATAGGAAGTAGAAAACGCAGGAAGTGTTTTAAGAAGTCATTGAGTGGTTTATGGGCAAAGCAGGGCAAGCTGCAAGTTGTGGTTATCCCAATTCCGTGCATCTTTCCTTCAACTTGGTGAGCTGCAGTTGCATTGGTTGTGCAAAATTGCATTAGCAATTTTGGATGCCCTGCGTAAGGCACAGTAACACTCCTGCTGTGTGAGCTGCACTGACTCCCTGTTGCTTTCCAGGTGTCATTCAAAGTGCTGATTATCACCTTTAAAGCCCTACATGATACAAGCCCAGGTTACTTGTGAAACCACTTCACCCTGAAAGTATCTTCCAGCACTTCCAGGTTTGTTAGGGTCAGGGGTGAAATGCTCCCAGTTCAGACCGGATCACCTGATCTGGTAGCGATGGCGGCGGGTGGTTCGGAGAACTGGTAGCAAAAATCCCTGCCCGCCCCCGCCATGCCCAGCTGAGCTGCGCAAACATCAGAAGCTTTTTTTTAATTTTTAAAAGCATTTTTTCTACAACCTCTTCGGCCGAAAAAATGCTTTTAAAAATAATTTTTAAAAAGCCTCTGATGATCGCACAGCTCAGCTGGGATCGTCAGAGGCTTTTATAAGCATTTTTTCTACAACCTCTCGAAGAGGTTGTAGAAAAAATGCTTTTAAAAGCCTCTGACGATCCCAGCTGAGTTGCCTGATCGTCAGAGGCTTTTAAATGCATTTTTTTTTTGCAACCTCTTTGGCCGAAGAGGTTGTAGAAAAAATGGTTTTAAAAATAAAAATTAAAAAAAGTTGGCCACACCTACCCGGTCACATTACCACCACCACCAAGCCACACCCACAGAACCGGTAGTAACAAATTTTACATTTCACCACTGGTTAGGGTGGGTGTGCTGCAAATCCCCTCCCTTAAATGCTGCTACCTGATGGGATCTTGGATACGAGCCTTCTTGGAGACTGACATATCCCTTTGGAATGGCCTCCCACTTGAGATCCAAAGGATCCCTACCAGTGGTTGGGATTCAAATAATTTAACAACCGGTCCTCTGCCATAATGACTGGCTGGGTGGGCATGGCCATTGTGAGCATGCCCACAGTGTGATAGGCAGCACTTGGCCTCCTGTACCCCCCCCAGGAGCAAAAACAGGGGGCCGCGCTCCCTCACACCCTGTTTTGGGCCTAGGAGGCCTCCCTGCAGCCTCCTGGGAGCAAAAACAGGCCGTGGGGGGCGCCACACACACCCTGCACCCCATTTTGGGCCTAGGAGGCCTCCCTGCACTTACCTGGGAGCCAGAATGGGGCGCGTGGGGACTCCTGGAAGGGGCGGGGTGGGGAGGGGAGGGGCCAGCCAGAAATTTAACTACCGGCTCGCCCAAACTGGCCTGAACCGGCTGAATCCCACCACTGATCCCTACTCTTTTAGTCTTCAATAGGCCTGCGAAGACCTGGGTCTTCCTCCAAGCATTGAACTAGGATGGGGACTGAACTGCAAAGATGATTGATCTGGCCCTCAGGGTAAAAGGGGAATTTCTGCATTTAACAATGCTTTATGGATTGTTGTGAGCTGCCTAGAATAATCGTAGGAGATAGGTGACTATAGACATCCTGCAAACAAATAGATAAATATAAATCAATTGGCCGAATGGGAATCCAATTCTCCTCTCTCCTCATGGCAGAATAACTTGGAGCCAAATGCTTGGCTTCGTAGTAGCTCTTCTTTTGGAAAATAAACTTTTGGCAGATGCCAGTGATGATACTATGCAAAAAGATTGCTTGGAGCATCACATTTCTGAGGAAAGTTCAATGGGAATGAAGGCCAACACCAACTAAAGAACTGACAGCTATATTTTCATAGGGTTGTGTATAATAGTACAAGGCTATGTTGATAATTGTTATAAGATAGATACCATATTTTTCAGACTATAAGACGCACCAGAGTATAAGACACACCAAGATTTCAAATCCCTCTGCACATCCCATTTTTGTGAAAACGGGCCCATTTTTCACCAAAACGGGATGCGTGGGGTGGGGGTTCAGGAGGCCAAAAATGGCTGTATTCTGTGTATAAGATGCACTGACATCTCCACCCTCTTTTAGGGTGGAATATTCCCTCAATTTCAACCTAGAAATCTCCAGTTAGAGCTGATTATTTCCAAATCAAGTTGATCCTTGCCTGGACCAATAAAATTGTGGCATCGTCATCACTTCTTATGGGAAGGTATCAAAAGTGAATCTCCTCAATTCTTTCTATTTGTCAGGTTGAGCTACTAATATGTCACGTATAGGACATGGTCTAAAATTAAGCAATGTTCCTTTTTGGGGAGCAACTTTTCCAGCAGTTGGAGAGGCTGGGGTAAGTTGTTGGAATGTGATTCGTTGAAGTGAAAGTACATGCCAAAATCCCTTGCAAGGCACAGAGGACTCTGCAAATGAAACCCACATGGAAGGACACCTGACAGGATGATGTCTGAATACTCCTGAGGGGAAGCATTCTCTCAAATGCTTTCCAATTTCTGTTCACCATTGGGGTTGGTGTTGCTACAGCTGACCCACCATGGAGCTGCAAGGGAAATAATTAAGATCCTTCACTGGCAGTTTATATTTGCTACTAGGCAACCCCATTGTCTCAGAGATTTTCTTGCCTAAACAGAGAAACAGATTGACCATGACTAGTCAAAAAAAAAGCAGTGGGAGTGGGAATGACGTCTAACATCCTGCTGGCTTCTCCAGTGAGTTTCCTTGTGGGTAGCTTTAGGGAGCACCTAAAATCTTCCTGCCTGCCTGCCTGCCTCCCTCCCTCCCTCCCTTCCTCAAATTCCTGCAGGGTTCACCCCTTACTTTGTTTGTGGGAAGCATGCAAGGAGAAAGTCAATGGTGAAGACAGCAGGAAGTTGCAAGTCCAAGCCAGCAGGCAAGTAAGCAGCTTCTTTTGGGTGGGGCAGGGAGTGAGGGGGGGTGGGGGTCAGGGTTGGGAAGGGCATCTGGCTATGTACCAGAGTGTCAGGGTTCCAAGTAAAACCCCCAACGAAAAAAGACTCCAAGCTTCCAGATTTTCCCCACCCAAAAAAAAAGTTCAAGCCCCTTCTCCCTGCACCCATATGTCCATCATGTGGTCCAATCAATACCCCATCCCAACTGGAGATGCCTCCCAGTCATACCCCTCCAGGTGCAGGGCAGGATGTCCTTGACTCCCAGAGAAAGGAATGTTATTTTGGCTCTATATCTCTCCAGCTCCATACAATCCCCCCTCCCAGTTTTCCACAGCACTACATGTGGCAGGCCTGAAGGTCCAGTGCAAAAGATGGCTTCCAGGCCTGACACAGAGATGATGTGCAGGTAAGGTGGGCACATGGGTGGGTGACATAGGTCAGGAAGTGTGCCAGGTGAGGCAAGAAGTGCTGCATGAGTTGGCTAGGGTGTACCAAAGTGTGGCACTTGAGTTGGGGAAGATGTGCAGGAGGGGCACCAAGTGGGAAGGGTGTGTGTGAGAGGTGCCATTTAGCCAGAGAAGGCATGTGGGAAATGGGACAGGTTGGGAAGAGTCCACGGAGGCAGACAAGTAAGTGACTATTGCTAGGTGTGGGAGGGAGGGAGGAACTGCAAATCTAGTTGGGAAAGTGTCTCTGAACATTGAAAGTGAAAATCATGTGTTAGCAACACAGCAGCAGCCACTTACCCAAATTTCATTCCCTCAGGAGTCATGGGTTCCCAGATTTTTGGAACCTATTCTATAAATTAGCCCATTTGAGGTACCTTGCAGGGGTGGGCTGCTGGGGGTTCACAGGGGTTCGGGAGAACCTCTAGCTAAGATTCTGTGCAATTCAGAGAACCTCCAAATCCCACTCCTGGCTGGCCCTGCCCACCCCACTCCGCCCCTCCCAGGAGTCCCCATGCGGCCCATTTTGGATGCAGGTAAGTGCGAGGCCTGCGTGGAGGCTTGGGGAGGGTGAAAAATGGGCCTACTGGAAATTCTGGAAGGCCAGAAATGGACCCATTTCCAGCCTCCTGGATGCTTGAAGAAAGCCTCCGGAGCCCAAGGAGGGCAAAAATGTCCTCCTGCCATGGTGCAGGAGGCCGACTAGGCCACACTCACCATAGCCACACTCACCCGTCAACGGGGCAGAGAACCCTTTGCTAAAATTTTTGAAGCCTTGGTATCTTGGTTCAAAAATTGTTGCCCTAGAAATGTATCATTTCACCCACTTAAAGACCATGACAATGAGAGTACTATCTAGTTTACCTGTCTAAAGTATTTAGGAGGAAAAGTAGCCTATGTATCGATCCATAACTACAGATGCCCATCTCATTTTTTTCTCACCAGCATCAAGCATGTGCCCCATCATCCACCAGTACATTCCTCGGGACTCCAAAGCCTTCATCCCCATTCCTCGCTCTAACAGTTACGCAGTCCTGTGCCGAGTGAACCTCACCTCATCCCAATGTGAGTGGGTCTTGATTGCCAACAGAGGGCGCTGTTACTACTTCAACTTGGGCCTGAAGGAGCACCTCGTTCTCCACCAGATGGGCCTTATCGTCATGCACATGAAGAAGGAGCTGGAAGGAGAGTATCAGGTCCTCTCTGGGATAAACCGGACCTGCCAGGGAAGGGTCTTGATGACGTATGTGGGTAAGAGTCTCCTGGGGGAAGGAAGATGGCAATGGATAGAAAAAGCAATGACTGGGTTTTTTTTAATCAGGGTGCTGTATAGATAAAGCTTGATGCTTGTGAAATGCTTTAGATCTGTTCCAGGGGTGGGATCCTACCAGTTTAACAACCGGTTCGCTTACTGTGTGCGCCAGACACACACTGTGAGCACGTGCACAATTTGGAGAAAACTCACCTTCCACAATGTTGCCGGCAAGGAAAACAGCTAAGGTGCAGCAATCCACTCTTCCCCGCCGATCAGCAGGGTTTCGGAAACAGAAAAATAGGTGATTATAACTCAGAGGCGGGTGGGCGGGCCCACTTCAAAATCAGAGCGAACCGGTTCACTCACGGCTAAAAGTTGGAGCTAACGATTCACCCAAACCAGTCTGAACCAATAGAATCCCACCACTGGTCTGTTCCTTTAGCTAGGACTGAGAAGAACTGATAAGCTCTCAGCTATGAAAGTTTCACAGTGACCTCAGACCAATGATGGTTGACTGTATCCATGCAACGTGGCCCCATTTATCCAAATGCCAGGCTTGGTGAATGCTGATTTCGGAGGGTGAACATGTTGTAACTTAGCATATTATGCCAACCGAGCCGTTCAATGAATTTATGGTTCTATGTATGGTTTGGAATCTCCAAATGGGTTGATTCAACAACCAGGCAACTCATGTTGCTCGAATGCAGCTAAAAAAAAATTTCAACACTGCTTCACAGCTCACCCAACCTAACCGAGTACACAAAAATTAAAATACTCAGATTTACGGAACCCATTGAGGTCTACTTCCCCACCTACTTTCAGTGTCATAGCCAAATCTGGAAAAAAAAATAAAAATGGGACTCCAATGGGATCCTGAGTCTCAAGGCTCAGAAGCAGTGATTTAACAACAGAAAATAACAGTCCTTCTGTTAATACAATCTTAAATACGAATTATCTATGTAGATGACCCTTACCTAAGAGAAAAGAACAATTACACTGAAAAACACGTGCTATATAATCAGTCATACATTTCACGGATTCAAATACACAAAAGAAGAAAATAGCAAGCTATCTGAAACAGAAAGAGAATAAGAGTTGGAAGGGACTTTGCAGATTATCTAGTCCAAACCTAGCCCATATCTCTATTAGCGGAGGTAAACCATAGCTCATTACCGATTCAAGTATAAAAAAAGCAGCTCTTGCAAACAAATTCCTCAGCCGCCATAGGACACATAAAGCATAATAGGTCTTGCATAGACTACATTCAGTCAAGCTACAACACACTGCAACCCACTTCGAAAAACAGAAACTGCTTGCAACACAAATGCCCATGCAACTTCAAGAAAAATGGCCGCCCAACTGAATACGACACAAATAACATCCCAAAAGAAGGCCGTCCTTTACACCAAACGCATGTCAGAATCAGTAGTGGGTTTCACTTACCTTTGCTACCACTTCACTCATACATGTCACATCCGTGCGTGGAGTGTCCGTCTTTTTTTTTTTTTGAAAAAAGTTTTTTATTTTATTTCTTATAAACATATTGTAAATGTACATTCTCTTATTCGTAATTACTCACACATATACATATATTTTGTAAAGAAAAAAAAGATTTTTCAAAAATTATATTCAGGGTTGCTCTTCTACCCTTCTCCCTTATTTTACAACAATCCTTCTTCTCCTTCTCTCTTTTCCTTCCCTGCCTTCTTCTAACCTTTTCTACTTTCTTCCTTCCTCCTCTCCTTCCTCTTCTCTCCTTCCCCTTCCTTTCCTCCCTTCTCCTTTCTGCAGAGCATCTGTGATGACGTCCTGGCGTGTGGACGGAGCCACTCACCGCCGCCACAACCAGTTCGCCGAACTGGGTAAAACCAGTAGAAACCAGGGGTGAAATGCTCCCGGTTCGGACCGGATTGCCCAATCCGGTAGCGATGGCAGCAGGTGGTTCGGAGAACCGGTAGCAAAAATCCCTGCGCCCCCTCCCCCCACCATGCCCAGCTGAGCCACACAATCATCAGAGGCTTTTTTTTTTTACTTTTAAAAGCATTTTTTCTACAACCTCTTCCGATGAAAAAATGCTTTTAAAAGTAAAAAAGGAAAGCCTCTGATGATCACGCGGCTCAGCTGGGATCGTCAGAGGCTTTTCAAAGCATTTTTTTCTGCAACCTCTTGGCCGAAATGCTTTGAAAAGTCTCTGATGATCCCAGCTTAGTTGCCTGATCGTCAGAGAGGCTTTTCAAAGCATTAGAAAAAATGCTTCGAAAAGTTAAAAAAAAAAAGTTGGCCACGCCCACCCAGTCACATTACACACACCCACACCAAGCCACGCCCACAGAACCAGTAGTAACAAATTTTACATTTCACCCCTGGTAGAAACCCACCACTGGTCAGAGTCCACCAACAGGTTATTCCAGGCAAAATTTTCTGTTCAAACCTATAGCAGCAATAGAAGACAACATTGAAGCTCTATACAAAAATATAGTACAAAGACTGCGGACACCACTGCATAGGACACGTGGGGGGGGGGATCCAGGAGCCCCAACGAATAGTCAAAAGACCTAATAACAGCTCAGCAATTTCATTTCCCACCAACAATCTTGGGGCAGAGCATATTTATTAGTCATATTTATTTATTTATTAGTCATATTTCTATGCCGCCCACTCTCCGAGGACTCTGGGCGGCTTACACCAAAGACAGTATACTAAATAGCATATTTTCCCCAACAATCTGGGTCCTCATTTTATCCACCTCGGAAGGATGGAAGGCTGAGTCAACCTTGAGCCTGTGAGATTTGATCCGCTGATCTGCTGAACTAGCAGTCAGCTGAAGTAGCTGCAGTACTGCACTCTAACCACTGCGCCACCTCAGCTCATATTCCAACTGGGTTGGAAAACCATCAAAATTTTAGATTTAAATTTAACTTAACGTTTTAAATCTAAATTTAGCCAGATTGAAAAAAAAAATGCAAGAGAATGTTTAGAAACCTGGGACTTTAACCAAAGCACATTTTTTTAAAAAAAAAAACCCACATATAGACTTAAACCAGGAATGCACCAAAAGATATTACCAAAGACTTCCCAAAAGTGCTTTTTCAAAAGGCAGCTGGACTTTCTTTTTCCTTGAAGACATTTCACTTCTCACCCAAGAAGCTCCTTGGATGAGAAATGAAACTTCTTCAAGGAAAAATTAAGTGCAGCTGCCTTTTGAAAAAGCACCTTTGGCACAGCCATGACCTCGATGACTGGGAATTCCCATAGACATTTACCAAACACTTCATACACATGTACAGCAACAGCTGCCAAAGGATCCCCTCCACCCAAGCATGACCATAAATGACACAGAAGAAAGACAGATAACATCGCTGCCAACCAACCAATCTCATTTCCTCACCTTTTGTACTCTTGAGGTTGCCAACGGGGGCAATGACATGTTTGCAACCTCAACACTTACGGTACCTCAAACCACAGCAGATGTCAACCTTAAGCGCTCTCTCTCTCTCTCTCTCTCTCTCTCTCTCTCTCTATATATATATATATATATATATATATATATATATATATATATATATATATATATATATGTGTGGATGTGTGTGTGTGTGTGTTTTCTCAGGTTTTCGCGGGTGTTTGTATGTAGGTCTTTGGTTATTCGGGTCTTGTATGTAGGTCTTTGGTTATTCGGGCCGAGAACACCAGCCTGAAGATGACGAATGAGACTTCGTCGAAACGTCGCCAAGACACTTCCAATTTTACGTGGGAGAAGACCCGAATAACCAAAGACCTATATATATATGTGTGTGTGTGTGTGTGTGTGTGTGTGTGTGTGTGTGTGTAGGTCTTTGGTTATTTGGGTTTTCTCCTGTGTAAAATTGGAAGTGTCTTGGCGACGTTTCGACGAAGTCTCATTCGTCATCTTCAGGCTGGTGTTTTCGGCTTCGTGCTTCTAGGAGCAATGTGTGATCGCAGCTGTTTCTTCCTTCCTCCAGTTTTGGAGATGGAGATTTTACATTATCCTTCCCTTCCCATGGAGTGGAGTGGAAATGGAGATTTTACATTATCCTTCCCCTGCCACGCCCACCAGCCATGCCCACAGAACCGGTAGTAAAAAAATTTGAATCACACCACTGATCCACATCATGGCCCTAAACATCTTTATCCTCAAATGTGCCCAGTAAAACACACTTAACTCTCCCCTCAGAGAGATTATTCTGGAGGGGGAGGGGGGGAGATAATTCAGTTTTATATAGAACAATTTTGCATCTTGCTATATACTCAGAGATTTGTCACAAATTATGTTCTGAGAAGATTTCTCCTTCTCCCAATGCTTTTCTCCCCCACCCCCAATACTAGGGCCGTTATTCCTTTATCGGATCTTCTTGCTGATCCCTGGCATCATGTTCCTGGTGGGGCTGGGAATGCTGTGGGACTGGCTGATCAAAGCCCGCAGTCGCATGGGGGCTTCTGAAGAAGAGCAGACCGCTAACCAACTGATCCAGCATGTCATCCCGCCTCCCTTGGATACAACTGCCCGCCTGTGACCGAAACTCCGCCTTTTTTTCCCGTTCACTAAGGATGTTGACACCAATGTGACCTGGCGCTCATTTGCTCTCCATCTATGGCTTGTAAATATCTCTTGTCCTGCTCAAATTCTGGTTTTTAGTTCATTTGTTTCAGAGGTTGTAATTAATAAAGTGTTCTAAACCAAACTGATTTCGAGACTGGATAGTGACTGCTTGTTTGATGTTTGTTGCTGGGGGGGTTTGATGCAGGGCTATCGGTGTCACTCCAGATTGGGCTCATGGTAAAACTGAGGGCCAAACCGTTTTAGAATCCATGAGGAGGAGATAGCCAGGATCTTTTGGTCAAGTAGGAATCCAGATTAAAGCAGTGGTGAAATGTAAAATTTGTTACTACCGGTTCTGTGGGCGTGGCTTGGTGGTGATGGGTAATGTGACTGGGTGGGCGTGGCCAACTTTTTTTTTTCTTTTAAAAGCATTTTTTCTACAACCTCTTTGAGGTTGCAGGAAAAAATGTTTTTAAAAGCCTCTGACAATCAGGCAACTCAGCTGGGATCATCAGAGGCTTTTAAAAGCTTTTTTTTCCCTACAACTTCTTCCGCCAAAGAGGTTGCAGGAAAAAAAATGCTTTTAAAAGCCTCTGACGATCCCAGCTGAGCCGCGCGATCATCAGAGGCTTTTTTTTTTTTTACTTTTAAAAGCATTTTTTTCGGCCGAAGAGGTTGTAGAAAAAATGCTTTTAAAAGTAAAAAAAAAAAAAAACCAGCCTCTGATGATTGCATGGCTCAGCTGGGCATGGGGAGGGGGCAGGGATTTTTGCTACTGTTCTCTGAACGACCTGCCGCCATTGCTACCAGATTAGGTGATCCGGTCCGAACCGGGAGCATTTCACCCTTGGATTAAAGTATCCTTGACTGATGACTGTTGAGGGTCTGTTGGACACATTCTGAGGAAGGGGCCCAACGGAGTGAGTGATCATGGCCGATGTGCCAGGGCGAAAGACTGGGGTAGGGCCAGCCGAGGAGAAAGGTTTCTGGCTAATAAGACAGAGGCGAAAATCTTGAGGAGAAACAGGTAAGGCGAAGGGTTCGAGCTGAAAAGTTTTAGATACATGTACTGCTGTGGTTTAGAAGGGCCATAAAGACCTGGTCCTTAACCCAAGTTTTTGTCAAGGAAGAATGATGTCCCTTTCGGATTATGTGGCTTTGTTTCTTTTTCATTCCTCTTCAGGGTTGTTGTTGTTATTTTGTTATTCTTGCCATCTTCTCTTTTTCATATCTGTCTGTTATTGCATTCTTTTCCTTGTTCTTACTTGTGAACAGTCCATAGCTATTGGGAGTTGGGTGACGTACAAATGTAATAAATGAAAAGGTTTCTTTTTAAGCAAATGTCAATCCGGTACTTAGGTTGACCCTCAGCAGAGGTGGGTTTCAGCAGGTTCTGACCAGTTCTGGAGAACCGGTAGCAGACATTTTGAGTAGTTCGGAGAACCGGTAAATACCACCTCTGACTGGCCCCACCCCCATCTATTCTCTGCCTCCCGAGTCCTAGCTGATCGGGAGGAAATGGAGATTTTGCAGTATCCTTCCCCTGGATTGGGGAGGGAATGGAGATTTTACAGTATCCTTCCCCTGCCACACCCACCAAGCCATGCCACGCCCACCAAGCCACACCCACAGAACCAGTAGTAAAAAATTTTGAAACCCACCACCTCCCCTCAGTTACTTGAAAAACAACAGCGCCAAGAGGAGGATGCCAGCAGGGAAATGACAGGTGTAAATCAGTATTTTTCAATCTTGACAACTCTAAGATTTGTGATTAAACATTCTGACTGAGGAATTTTGGGAGTTGAAGTCCACACTCTTTAGAGCTGCTAAGGTTGAGAAACACTGCACTAATAACACTAACTAGGTCCTCTTCCTATATATCCACTCTGAAAAGCTGTTCCAGGCAGGACTCGGATTTGGCTGACAGCTTACAATGAGCAATAAACAGATTTATTTGATACAGAGATTGATAGTAACTAAAACAACTGAAAGTTGAGGGCCCATTGATCCAGCACATGTCCACCATCAAATAGAGAGCAAGAGCAAGAGCATTTAAGACTTATATACCGCTTCACAGTGCTTTACAATCCTCTCCAAGTGGTTCACAGAATCAGCATATGCCCCCCCAAACAATTTTTACTGACCTCCAAAGGATGGAAGGCCGAGTCAACCTTGACCCTGTCAGAATCGAACTGTTGGCAGTCGGCTGGCAGTCAGCAGAATTAGCCCGCAATACTGCATTCTAACCACTCTGCCACCATGGCTCTTCCAGATTTAGGAGCCCAACCAATTCTCCATTCCTCTGTACAGCTATTGTTTATTGTTTACAGCATTGTAGGTAAGTGGAGAAATGCATGAATTAGGAATACAGTGACTTGCCCAGTGAAATCAATATTCTAAATATGATGGCTCAGGGTAGGAAAGAAGAGATTGGTGAATCGTAATTTTCCCTGGAGTGACATTAGGAAGTTTGGCAGAAGACTACTGCAGCAAGCAATCCAAACCAAGGCATTTATTGGCCCAAACCAAAATAGTTCCAAGATGAGTGAGAACGGCAAACACAAGGGAGATAATTCAACTGCAAGACTGGGGTAGGGATTTTGAAGTCACTTTCTGTCAGGATGATATTCTGATATGAGCAAAGTGGAGTGGATGGAGGAAATAGTAATATCAGTTGCAGATATATACCACTTTATAGTGCTTTCCCTAAGTGGTTTACAGAATCATCATATTGCCCCCAACAATCTGGATCCTCATTTTACCAACCTCGGAAGGATGGAAAGCTGAGTTAACCCTGAGCCTGGTGAAATTCGAACTGCCAAATTGCAGGCAGCCGGCAGTCAGCAGAAGTAGCCTGCAGTACTGCATTCTAACCTCTGCGCCACCACAGCCAGGGGTGGGATTCTACCGCTTCAGATTGGTTCGGGCGAACTGGTAGCTCCGACGATCAGCTGGGAGCAAACCGGTTCGCTCTGACAATCAGGTGGGCCCACCCACCCACCTCTGCGCTTTACTGACCTATATCTTCTCAGCTGATTTGCGTGGCAGAGTGGATTGCCGTGCCTCAGCTGTGTTACTCCCCAGCAGTAATGCGGACGGTAAGTTTTTGTAAAACTGTGCACGTGTCGGCGCGGAGTGTGCATGTGCGCGCAAAGTGCGCAATCACTGAATCGGTTGTTAAACCGGCAGGATCCCACCACTGACTACAGCTCCTTAAGAATGGAATGGAATGGAATGGAATGGAATGGAATGGAGTGGAGTGGAGTGGAGTGGAGTGGAGTGGAGTGGAGTGGAGTGGAGTAGAGTAGAGTAGAGTAGAGTAGAGTAGAGTAGAGTAGAGTAGAATAGGAGCCTGAGTGGCGTAGGAGGCTAATGTCTCCTACTAAGGCAGCATTTAACATCCAGCTGCTTGCAATTACTGCAAGTTCGAATCTCACCAGGCTCAAGGTCGACTCAGCCTTCCATCCTTTCTAAGGTGGGTAAAATGAGGACCCAGTTTGTGGGGGCAATAAGATGACTTTGTATAAAATATACAAAAGTATGAAGGCTATTGCTTAACGCACTGTAAGCCGCCCTGAGTCTCTGGAGAAGGGCGGCATATAAAAGTTAAAAAAAATAGAATAGAATAGAATAGAATAGAATAGAATAGAATAGAATAGAATAGAATAGAATAGAAATGAAATTCTTTATTGGGGCACACAAGGAATTTATCTCCAGTGCATAAGCTCTCAGTGTACATATAAGCAACAAGTGATAAATCATGACCATAATCCTAAAATACAATCATCATAAATCATAAGAGAACACCACTCAGTGATAGTCATAGCATACAAAATAAGCAATCAACCTAAATCATAATAGGATACCTAAATAAAGGCAATCAACATAAACCATAAGATACAAACAACAAAATTATAGTCCTAAGGTGCTAAAGGAATAGGAAATAGGAAAGATGAGAAGGACAGTAGTAATACAGCCCTACTGCGTGGTTTGACATAATACAGGGTTGTGGGAATTAGTTGTTTAGCAGAGTGATGGCATGGGGGGGGAAACAACTGTCCTTGTGTCTAGTTGTTTTGATATGCAATACTCTATAGCTGTGATGGCGAACCTATGGCCATCTCTCTGGGCATGCCAGCTGTTACCCGCTGCTGTTCCAGGTTCGGTCGTGCACATGCATCCTGGCCAGCTTGTGCGGGAGCACCAGAAACCAGAAAACCAGGTGACAGGCACACATGCGCAAGCTGGAAACCAGAATCTCAGTTTCCCGGTGTGTGCATGCACGCCAGGGAGCTGCTCTTCCAGTTTCCGGTGCTCCCCCGGTGCACGCACTTCCGTTTCGGCACTCGGTGCCGAAAAGGTTCGTCAACATTGCCCTATAGCGTTATAGGGGGATGAGCATTATAGGGTGATGAGGAAAACCATCACTTGTGGTGCAGGTATAGACACTTCCCAATATTTGGATATTTAAACATCTCTACTAAGGCCTTCCCAACCAAGGGCAGGAAGTATGGCTTGTCTTCACTGTTTTTGCCTGCCGTGGAACGCATTGAAAGCAGGTAAAATCTTGCACCACAGGTGGAGCGAGGCAAAATCTATCCTCGCTACGGTCAACAGGTTGAGAAAATTAAAACACATGGGAAATAGAAGGTCAAGTTGAAAGCTACACTTAAAGAATCCTCTGCGCCTAGAACAGGAGTGTCAAACTCGATTTCATTGAGGGCCACATCAGGGTTGTGTTTGACCTGGGGGGTGGATGGGGGGAGCATGGCCATGATAGGCGTGGCCAGCTCAACATCACTTATGCCAGGGGCATCTGTGGTGGCCCAGGCGGGGCTGGAGGGATCCACTTTTGCTAGTACCGTATTTTTCAGAGTATAAGACACACCTACCATTTTTGATGAGGAAAACAAGAAAAAGAAATCTGCCTCTGCCTCCCAGCAATTTTGCCTCGTTGCAGCAAACAGCAAGCAGCCTGCTTTACTTTCATTTTTATTTTCAGCATAACTTGATTAGCACAAGGGGAAAAAAAATCTGCTCCAGCAATTTACCTCCCTGCAGCAAGCAGCAGAGGCCCGCGCAAAACAGCTGAGTGCATAACAGCTGAGAGTCGGGAGGCCGATCCAATCAACTTGTGCTAATTAGGTTGTGCTGAAGCTGAAAGGAGCTGTTTCTTCTTGCTGTTTGCTTGCAAGGAGGTAACTGCTGGGAGGCAGAGGCCAAAGGGTGGGGGCCAGTGGGTGGGCGGGGCTACATTTGGTGTATAAGATGCACCTAAATTTTCACCCCCTTTTAGGAGGGAAAAAGGTGCGTCTTATACTCCAAAAAATATGGTAGTTTCTTTTGCTAGCACTCTGTCAGTGAAAATGGAGCTCGTGGGGCCCTTGCGTAGCCTCCCCGGGCTCCATTTTCTGCTGTGATGGCCTCCTGCAGCCCTCTATCAGCAAAAAGGGCCACCACGCGCAGCCCTCCTGAGCTCCGTTTTTACTGGCAGAGGCACTGCAGCCAGTCCTTCGCTGTTTCCAGGGCAGCCTCACAAACCAGATCTGAGCATCCCGTGAACCGGATCCGGCCCCTGGGCCTTGAGTTTGACACCACTGGCCTAGAACAACCATCATGATCCACAATAATCCCCATTTATCTGAATTTACTTCCTTTGTTCATGTTTATGCTCATACCTATACTTGTCATCTTGTACATGTTTGACAAACAAAAAAATAATATTAAATAAATAAATAAATAAATAAAATAATCAGGTCAGACCATCTTCGAGCAATTGCTTGCAAAGAGGGAATAGCACGGACTTTCTCTTAAAACAGCCTCAATGTTACAATGTTACAATGTTACAAACAGCCTCCTAACGCACCTCAATGTTTTCAACTTTCACCAGGCTGTTCTCGGCAATGCTACACCCTGAGCTAAGATCTCAAAGCTCCAGGTCCCACACCGAGAGGGGGTAGCTACTTTGAGTGCTGAGAAAAGGGAGCAGCTCTTCATGGAAGCATGCTTGGAAGGTGTAGAGGTGGGTCATGCTGCTGCTGTTGTAAAAAGAGAGCTGCCCCCCTTCAAAGTCCAGGTAGACCCCAACTTTCTCCATCCTCCCACAGACCAAGAGGGGCGTACGGTGCTCACTCAGAGCTTGGTACTCTCCCGCCTTCAGCTCAATAGCCCACACCCCTTCCTTGGGCAAAAAGTTCAGCTGCTTCTTGCGCTTCACAGACTTTTTGGCCGTCCCCACTATCCAACCGGGGCTGTCCCCAACTTGGATCTCCCAGTAGAAGCGGCCAGTGGTAAGGCCCTTCCGTCCCACCACACACGGGGTGGAGGTGAAGCGCTCCAGCTTTCGTCGCCAAAATCGTCGGCCAGGACTGAACTTGACCCCGGTGGCTTCTTCCACGAGGACCAAGCTGGGATGAGCTGAGTTGCAGTCCAAAGTGATGCTTGCAGGGACTGGAGAGGGAAGATGGAAAGAATTCAGAATGAACAAGAACGGACTTGTGCAGCAGGCTATTGCAGGAGTATAAAGTGGTCCAGAAAAAAATTAGACACAAATGAATCTAATATGAGCCAGCTGTTAATAAAGCTACTGCCATCTTCAACAGGTCTGAAGCTTCCTTTCTTTCCTTTAGCTCAAACTACATTATGGTGTAATTACATATAATACAGCTACTGACTGAATCTCCAAACTCGACATTAAACTCTGAAATGTTATTTCTATTTTCCTCTTAGGTTTTCTTACTGCTCTTTTTTTTAATTGTTTTAATTGTTTTAACCTGTAAAAATGAAGTGTTTTAATATTGTGTGTGACCAGCCATACGCTAAATAAATAAATACATATAACAGGGTAATTAGAGCAATTAAGCAATTATATTTGGAAGAGTTAGTGGTAAATGGAAACCAGGCCATCAAAGAACATGGTGGCTTGACACCATCAAAGCTGGACAACAGCCAGAGCATAGAAGAACTCAGAGAAGCAGTGCAAGATTGGAAGATGGATATCATCATTACAGATTACAGATTGACAGAGTTGGAAGGGACCTTGTAGATCATCTAGTCCAACCCCCCCTCAAGCAGGAGACCCAACACCATTTCTGACAGATGGCAGTCCAGTCTCTTCTTGAAAGCCTCCAGTGATGAAGCTCCCACAACTTCCGAAGGCAAAGCTGTTCCATTGGTTGATTGTTCTCACTGTCAGAAAAAATTGTCCTTATTTCCAGGTTGAGTCTCTCCTTGCTCAGTTTCCATCCATTATTTCTTGTCTGGCCTTTAGTGCTTTGGAAAATAGCTTGACCCCTTCCTCTCTGTGGCAGCCCCTCAAATACTGGAACACTGCTATCATGTCTCCCCTGATCCTTCTCTTCTTTTTTTTTTAAATTTGTAATTTTATTAAAACACATATTGGACATTTACACAACATACAACATATAAATAACTTTTCATATTTAAGCATTGTTTCATAATGGTCTTCCAGTTATTACTTTAATTCTTTAATTCTTCTTTATCTTAATCTATTACTCCATCTTCTTCCCCTCCTTTTCCCTTTTTTTTCCTTTTTCCCCTATAGAGAACTATACATTTTAGTTATGTCATTACTATTATACATTTCTACCTTCATATTATATACATTTTTATTCCACTCCGAACATATGATACATCTCTATTTTGTACTTCTATTTTTCTCTCCTAATAGTTATTGTTCTTTATACCATTTATTCCATATTCTGTCTCTTCTTTTTCCTTGATTTCTTTTGTTAATCTGTCCATCTCAGCGCATTCTAAAATCTTATCTATCAGTTCTTCCTCCATTGGGGTTCTTTCCTGTTTCCAGGTTTTTGCATATGTTATTCGTGCTGCTTGGTCCTTCTCTTCACTAAACTAACCATGCCCAGTTCCTGCAACCGTTCTTCATATGTTTTAGCCTCCAGTCCTCTAATCATCTTTGTTGCTCCTTTCTGCACTCTTTCTAGAGTCTCCACATCTTTTTTATAGTGTGGTGACTAAAACTGGAGGCAGTATTCTAGGTGTGGTCTTACTAGGGCTTTATAGAGTGGCATTAGTACCTCACATAGTCTTGATTGTATCCCTTGTTAATGCAATTTAGGATTATGTTGGCTTTTTTTGGCTGCCGCAGCATTGCTAACTCATATTTAGCTGATTGTCCACTCCAAGATCCCTCTCACAGTTACTGCTATTAAGCCTGGTTTCACCCAGTTTATATGTGTACATCATCATCATCATCACATTACAGGGTTATTGCTGTAGAGTACATAGCTTTGAACTTCCAGAGAAAAAATAGGGTGTAAAAGTAATACATCTATAACCAATATAGGTAGTCCTCAACTTGCAACAGTTCATTTAGTGACTGCTCAAAGTTTTCAAATCACTGAAAAAAGTGACTTGTGACCATTTGTCACACATTACAACCGTTGTAGCACCTCCCATGGTCACATGAACTACCTTCAGATGCTTGAAACTGACTCACACTTATGACAGTCGCAATGTCCAGGAATCACGTCATCTGCCTTTTGCAACCTTCTGACAAGCAAAGTCAACGGGGAAACCAGATTCACTTAACAAATGTGGCAAGAAAAGTAGCAAAAGGGGCAAAATCCGCTTAATAAAATTCTCACCTAACAACATACATTTTGGGCTCAACTGTGATCGTAAGTCGAGGACAACCTATACATTTGGCCTAAAAACCTTAACTCACCTGGATGTACTGCACCCAGGAGCTCCTTCCAGGCGTAGAATTGCAGAGGTCCTTTAAACTCGCCCAGGTTCAAGTCTACAGCCACCACTCCATCTTCATCCTCCTCTTCCTTCTCCTCTTCTTCTTCCTCTGCTGTCTCTTGTTCTTCCTCCTCTTCTTCCTCTTCTTCTTCCTCCTCCTCCTCTTCCTCCTCTTCTTCTTCCTCCTCTTCCTCCTCATCAACCTCTTCATCAATCTCATGCTCACACTCATCCATGTCTTCACTGCTGACCCCCGGCCCATCTTCTCCTACCAGTTCAGCATCTAATTCAGGTTCCTCCGGAGCTCCTTGTTCCTTACGGACCCTGTAGGAGAAGAGCATCCCAAGGATCAGCCATTTAAGAATAAGCTGCCCCAATAGCAATAGCACTTAGACTTATATACCGCTTCACAGTGCTTTACAGCCCTCTCATACGGTTTACAGAGTCAACATATTGACCCCAACAATCTGGGTCCTCATTTCACCGACCTCGGAAGGATGGAAGGCTGACTCAACCTTGAGCCTGGTGAGATTCGAACTGCCAAATTGCAGGCAACCGCTACCTGGCAGCCAGCAGAAATAGCCTGCAGTACAGCTCTATCTATCAAACCTAGAGGAATCACATCTGGGTCCTTCTATAGAAAGGTATCTGAGTACTTCTGATAAAAAAAGAATGATGCTGCCATTTCTTTTTCTTTCACCTCTTTAATGGATTTTATCCAACAAGGAAAAATAGCATGGAAAAATATTTCTACAAAAATGGGAGGATTAGAATTGGAAGACAAGTCCACCTGGGACGTCTCCTGCTCCATAAATCAGGTTTTATTAGAAGCACCCATGCATTTTTAAAATAATCACAGCAGAGAACAGTGCTAAGCCAACATAGGATGATTTCCCAAAAAAGTTAGGTAGATTCAGATCTGATGAGTACTTCCCAGGGAAGCTGCAAAAACCAGGAGGTGGTGATGGCCATACTATTGCCAAGAACATGCCCACATCATCATCAGAAGGGAAGACTCGCCCAAGAAATTTTTATCTGTTTTAAATTATTGGGGTGTTTTAATTTGTCAGGGCCAAAATTATTTAATTCGATTTTATCTGGTTTTTAAATTTTTTGTATCTATGTATTTTATTGTTTGGCTGTTCACCGCCCTGAATCCTTTGGGAGTAGGGCGGTATACAAATCAAATAAAGTAAAGTAAAGAAAAGAAAAGAAAATCTCCACTTTTTCTTTTTGTAGTTTTACAAAGATTTTAGAAGTGATTTGGGTAGGAGCCAAAGGGTCAGAAGAACATTTTCCATCCCAATTAAACTCTTTTTGTGGTCAAATCAACCTTCCTTTGCCTCTACTCCCAAGAAGGAAGAGGAGCCAACTTTTCAGTGGTAGGTTACTCCCGGTTTGCACCCGTTCGCAAGAACCGGTAGTAAAAACTTGTAGTAGTTCCGAGAACCGGTAATAACATTGGCTGGCCATGCCCCTGAACCGGTCCCCGGCCCAATCGCCGATCGCTTACCCCGCCCACCTCATCAGAGGCTTTTTTTTTTAACTTTTAAAAGCATTTTTTCTACAACCTCTTTGGCCGAAAAAATTCTTTTAAAAGTAAAAAAAAAGCCTTTGATGATCCCGCAACTCAGCTGGGATCGGCAGAGGCTTTTCAAAACATTTTTTCTACAACCACTTTGGCTGAAAAAAATGCTTTTCAAAGTAAAAAAAAAAAGCCTCTGACGATCCCGCGGCTCAGCTGGGATTGGCAGAGGCTTTTCAAAACATTTTTTAATGCAACCTCTTAAGGCTGTAGAAAAAATGCTTTTAAAAGTAAAAAAAAAAAAAGTTGGCCACGCCCACCCAGTCACATTACCCACCACCACCAAGCCACGCCCACAAAATAAGCCACACCCACAGAACCCGTAATAAAAAAAATTAGAACCCACCCCTGCAACTTTTGTAGTTATAACTACAACTTATAACTGTAGCAGAATTTTTTAATGGACGTAAACAAGTAGCCATCTTCCCTTCCGTATACTGCATGGAGGAGCTTCACCTACTCATTTTGGCAAATCCAGCAGCTTCTGAAAGGTGGAAGAGGAAGTCATGCCTACAGTGAGGAGGCAAAGTAATATACCCTGTATTAGAGGTGTCAAACTCAAGGCCTGCAGGTCGGATCTTGCCCACGGGGGTGCTTAGATCTGGCCTGTGGGGTCGCCCTGAAAACAACGAAGGACTGGCCCGCGGTGCCTCTGCCAGTGAAAACGGACCTCATGAGGGTCGTCCGCAGCTCTCCCAATCTCTGTTTTCAGTGGCAGAGGGTTTCAGAAGGCCGTTGCAGCTGAAAACGGAGCTCAGGAGCCCATTTTTTTCTGGCAGAGCGCTCGGGCACAGGTGCCCCCAATACGAGTGATGTCAAGCTGGCCATGCCCACCTTGGCCACGCCCCCCAGGTCAAACACAACCCTGATGTGGCCCTCAATGAAATAGAATTTGACACTCTTGTCCTGTAGGGTCAATCCTCCCTGTTGGTTCATGCTTTTCTTCCTTTTCTTCCTTCCTATATATTTATTATGTGCATATATAATAAAATATATAAATGCATATATTATATGCATTTATGATAGTTGCCACGGGGGGGGGGGTTCCAGAGGTGGGTTTCAACAGATTCTGATCAGTTCTGGAGAACCGGTAGCAGAAATTTTGAGTAGTTCGGAGAACCGGTAGTAAAAATTCTGACTGGCCCCGCCCCCATCTAATCTCTGCCTCCCAAGTCCCAGCTGATCGGGAGGAAATGGGGATTTTGCAGTAACCTTTCCCTGCCACACCCATCAAGCTATGCCATGCCGTGCCACACCCACCAAGCCACAGAACCGGTAGTAAAAAAATTTGAAACCCACCACTGGAGGGTTCACATGACAGCCGTTTGCAACTTTCCAAGCAAGCAAAGTCAATGGGGGGAAGCTGGATTTGCTTAACAACTGCAGCGATTTACTTAACAACAGTGGCCAAAAAAAAGTTTGGGGGCGACATTTAACAACCACCTTGCTTATGAAAGGAAATGTTGGTCCTAACTTTGACTGTAATGTGAGGTATAAGAAAAGAGAAACACTACTTACCTCTCTAGCAACTCTTTTGCCTCCTGTGGGAGGGGAGGAGGGAGAAAAGGAAGGAAGGAAGGAAGGAAGGAAGGAAGGAAGGAAGGAAGGAAGGAGGGAGGGAGGGAGGGAGGGAGGGAGAGAGAGAGAAAGAAAGAAAGAAAGAAAAGAAAGAAAGAAAGAAAAGAAAAGAAAGAAAGAAAGAAAGAAAGAAAGAAAGAAAGAAACTGTGGCTGTAATTTGATATATAAGAAAAGAGAAACACTACTTACCTCTCTAGCAACTCTTTTGCCTCCTAGGGGAGGGAAGGGGGGAGGGAGGGAGGGAGGGGGAGAGAGAGAGAGAGAGAGAGAGAGAGAGAGAGAGAGAGAGAGAGAGAGAGAGAGGAGAGGAGAGAGAGAGAGAGAGAGAGAGAGAGAGAGAGAGAGAGAGAGAGAGAGAGAGAGAGAGAGAGAGAGAGAGAGAGAGAGGGAAACAAAAGTGAGATAACAGTGAAACTAATTCTTTCTGTGGATTATCACCCACTTTCCTGCCAAAGCGTTCTGCATTTTAATGGCACACAAACAGATTCTACCTTCAGTAGATCCTCAGCTGAGTTTATTATCAGGAAAAAAATCCCGGTGAAATGCTATCACAACAAATATAGAAGAAACAAAAATTGAGGATTGTAGAGTCAGAGTGCTTGAGATGCCACTGAAAACCCAAGGTGATATAAAGTGCATATACTGTACTGATCGATCTCTCTTTTATATGAACAAACACTGTGGACTCTAGCAACTGTTACAGAAAATCAGTTCTTACTTATTTTATTTGTTTAAGAAAATTGATTTGGCCACCCAACTGACTCTCAGTGATTCTGGGTGGCTTAGAAAGATAAAGAAAATGCAGAGATCTTGTCAGTGGTGACAAAAACTAATTGAATGAACTATGGTATGAGAAGTGTTATATTTCAATAATTTTATTCTTTATATGGTTTCCATCTTCCCTTAAAATATTAACAGAATCCACAGTGGTCTGAGAATCAGTGTCTCCAAGTTAATCAAATGAGCAAACTTCCTCAAATCCCAAAATAAATTACCCAGGCCTAATCCACATATCAAAGGATAAGGTCTGCAAACACAAACTAAGTCTCCCAGCAGAACTGTATGTTCACAAACATACACACACATACACCCTCAGTACATAAACACTTCCACATCCCGGACAAGCTCCTTCTATAAAAGTT